>CM039734.1:45698700-47161943 GCA_022539455.1 Dendrobium nobile | reverse complement strand
CATTTGCTTCTTGTATTCGTTCTTCGTAGCTGTGTCGTAGGCTTCTTCATGGGAATTGTGATTGCTGATCTTTTTTATTTTCTTTCCTTTTTGGTTCAGTTGTTTTTTTAGCTGTAATTTGCTCATGTTCTTTTGTCTGGGCTCCTTTCTAGCCGCTTCTCTGCCTCTTTTTGTTGTGTTCTTTAGGTGCGAGCGATCATTCTCTGTTCTGCTAGTTCTTGTGTTTCTTTTGCTGCAGGATTTTCTTTCGCAGATTTGCTTACTTTATAGGTTGGATGTTCAAGTTTGGTGCTATTTTGTTGGTTGTGGGCAATCGGTCTGCTTCTAAGGCTTCATTTGGGATGGCTTTCTTACCGCTTCTTAAGCAGCTTTTAAGTAAAAAATTAAAATTTTGTACTAAAAAGATGCTTTAGGAAACAACAAAAAAGTCGTCCCAAACAAAGCCTAAATATCATCCTTTCTGCTGTGATTTTGTTATTGGATTCCCTGCTCACTAACTTATCTAGCGGCATCATCTATGGGCATTTGTGAGCTATTGTTATCTTTAAGGATTTGTAATCATTTTCGCTATTATTATGTAGCCCCTTTAATGGGTTTTTACCCCCAAAAAAAAAAGGTGGTATTGAAACTATTAGAACAAGCAACATAATCCTTGTTCAAATCCACCGTAATCTTAAAAAACCTCATCTTTTGTAAGAATACAGGTAAAAGCTAGATTATCAGAAAGAGAAATTGCTTCAGGAATAAAATGTGGACTAGAAATATCCTCCATCATCTTGGATGCACCAAGAATAGAACTAAAATGATTAACAACAGAGTTACAAATTTTATCCAGGTCCTCAATCCAAAAACACAAATCAAGCTTAATTTTTTTATTGAAAGAGTTAGCCTGCTTACAAGAGGTCACTGTTAAGCTACACATATTCTGCACTAGCTACAGCTATCCGGTTATCCCTGTCTGCTGCATCCGCACTGCAGCAATTCCAGAAACACATCTCCACCTATTTACATCATTGCATCAACTGCTAAAAGCACTGCCATTGTAACGAGCTGTCCCCTTACAGCTCTATATAAACCATGTAAACAGTGGAAATAAACATAGTTTTGATTTCAATGCTTTACCGCTACCTAGGGCTGCAAACGAACCGAGCCGAGCCGAGTATGTGAGTGTTCATGTTTGTGTTCATTTAATATCAACTTGTTCAAGTTTGGTTCATGTTTGTTTGAGCTTTATTGTTTGTGTTCATGTTTGGTTCATTTAAATTAATGAGTGTTCATGTTCGGTTCATGTTCAGTTCATGTTCGTTTGTTTAGTGCTTATCGAGTTTGTTCGCGAACATATTTAACGAATTCTTTTAACTATTAAACAAACATGTTCATGAACATATCTATGAACGAACACATTTATAATAAAAACAATTGTCTATTTATTAATTGTATAATCAAATATTAATTATTTTTATCGAGCTTATTTACGAGTTCAAAATCAAACACGAATCGAGCTTTTATCGAGCTTAATGTCGAGCTTGTTCACGAACTTCAAATGATGTTGTTCGCAAACATAAATGAGCCGAACGCATTAGTGTTCAAGTTTGTTTATTTAAGAATCGAGTATTTAAAATATTGTTCCAGTTTGTTTGTTTAGTTAATTAAACGATCACAAACGAGCTTTAATCGAACCGAACGTTTGGTTCGCTTGCAGCCCTACCGCTACCATTAACTTCACTTTCTCTGTCTCAAAATCTTTCTTGGTATCAGAGCACCCTTAGCCTCACGGCAACTCTCCTCACCTCTCCCCATGGCCGATTCAGGGAGCACATCTGACAATGCTCATGTCAGCTCTTCTTAACAAGCACCGATGACAACTGAAACTACCATTCCACCGGCTCTAAAGTTTCTCATCTCCAACCTTAAAAACATTGTCCACGTTCATCTTAGCTCGGACAACTACCCGATCTGGCGACTTCAAACCCTCAAAATTTTTTCCGCCAATCGTTTCGATGGCCACCTCACCGGAACTAATAAATGCCCACCAGAATACCCTCGGCCAGATATAGCCTTTGCCACCAATCTCCTCTCCCAAGCTATGCATCAACCACTCAATCTTCACTTTCACAAACTGAAACGTCTCCTCCGTTATATCAAGGGTACCCTCGACTTTGGATTACCAATCACCAATCGAGTTCTCACTCTACGCTCCTACTCAGATGCCGATTGGGCATCTGACCCATCCGATCGTAGATCCACCATGGGTCACTACTCATACCTTGGCAATACTCTTATCCCTTGGAACATCAAGAAACAACCAACCGTTGCCAAATCCTCCATGAAAGCTGAGTATCGTGCTCTCGCTGTAGCAGCTACTGACATTGTATGGTTATGACGTCTCCTAGCAGAACTCACTATCACTTCATCAGGGACAGGATCAATGCAAAGGAAATTACGGTTCATCATATCTCATTCCAGGATCAACCAGCTGACATTCTAACCAAAGCTCTACCTCCGAAACGCTTTGCTAAACTTCGCTTCAAACTAACCATCCATCCTTAGGATGCTTAGTTTGCGGGGCGGTGTTAAGCTACACATATTCTGCACTAGCTACAGCTATCCAGTTATCCCTGTCTGCTACATCTGCAATGCAGTAGTTCCAGAAACACATCTCCACCTATTTACATCATTGCATCAACTGCTAAAAGCACTGCCATTGTAACGAGATGTCCCCTTATAGATCAATATAAACCATGTAAACAGTGGAAATAAACATAGTTTTGATTTCAATGCTTTACCGCTACGTTAACTTCACTTTCTCTGTCTCAAGTTCTTTCTGTCACTGCATGAAATTACTTAGTATTCATATCACCTTTAGAAATATGCTTAGACTTAACTTTTTTACCCCAAAATTCTTTCTCAAGAAAAAATATTAAATATCATGAAAATCATAATGTTGACTCATATACCTTAAACTGCACACAAAAAGAACAAAAGTGGCGGATCGAGCAGCGTACGGGTTGATACAACACATCATTTGAAGGGTCAAATGACATCCGAATGCCAAATGGATGGTATCATTGTGATCAGGACACTGAACTCTGCTGGGTTGAGGCCCCTCGCAATTGAATCGGACGAGATCGGTCAAAATGGACGACCGATACCCGAAATTAAAAGGTGAGACTGATTAAATGATCCCAGATCGATGAACAGACTTCATCGTTGCGTCCGGAATGTTGCCAACCTATGAAAATTGTATTTTATTTATTCAATTTGGAGTATCTAGATTTGTGGCACGAATCCCAATGTAATGCAAAGATGCGCATATCGAGAAAAATTACCTCTATGAAGACAAAATGATGTCCAATCGATAAACGGACAGAGTCATTACCTTCGGAACATCGTCGACATTCAGAATATACATTTTATTTAATAAATTTGGATCATCCGAGATGGTGGTGAATTTCTAGGCGATGCAAATATGATATAAAGGTCTGCGTTACGACAGAATAAGGCCTCGAAAATGCTCGAACGACGTCCGATCGACAAATGGACAGTGTCATTACGTCCGAAACGTCGTCTACATTCAGAATATATATTTTATTTAATAAATTTGGATCATCTGAGATGTTGGTGAATTTTTAGGCGATGCAAATATGATATTAAGGCCTGCGTTATGACGGAAATGAGGCCTCGACGATATTCGAACGACTTCCGATTGACAAACGGACATCTCCATTGCGTCCGGAATGCCGTCGACATTGAGAATATATATTTTATTTAATAAATTTGGATCATCCGAGATGGTGGTGAATTTTTAGGTGATGCAAATATGATATAAAGGCCTGCATTACGATGGAAACGAGGCCTCGAAAACGCTCTGATGACGTCCGATCAACAAACGGACAGCGCCATTACGTCCGAAACGTCATCGATATTTAGGATATACATTTTATTTAATAAATTTGGATCATCTAAGATTGTGGTGAATTTCTAAGCAATTCAAATATGATGCAAAGGCACGCGTTATGAGAGAAATTAGCCTCGTCAACGACGAAATGACGTCCGATCATAAAACGGATGGCGCCATTGCGTCCGGAACGTCGTCGGCATTAAGTTTCTACATTTTATTTGATCAAATTGGATCGTTTGATGTGATGTCGCAAATTTCAAAGACGATCCAAATATGATGCAAAGGCACGGTTATGAGAGAAATTAGCCTCGTCGATGACGAAATGATGTCCGATTCCAAAACAGATGGCGTCATTGTGTCAAGAACGTCGTCGTTCGTCGACATTAAGAGTCTACATTTTATTTGATCAAATTGGATCATTTGATGTGATGTCGCAAATTTTAAAGGCGATCCAAATATGATGCAAAGCCACGCGTTATGAGGGAAATTAGCCTCGTCAGTGACGAGATGAAGTCCGAATGCAAAATGGATGACGCCATTGTGTCCGGAACATCGTCAATATTGAGAATATATATATATATATATATATATATATATATATATATATATATATATATTATAAATTTGGATTGTTCGAGGTGGTGACACAAAATCCAAGATGATTTGAATACAACAACACACATTTCAATAAAAATCAGGCCTCGACGACCCTCGGATGATGTCCAATCACGAAATGGAGTGCATGGTTGTGATCAGAACATCGATAATACCTTAAATACAGTACTAATTTATTCAAAAAAGGTATTTGCAAAATTGACACGCAAAGCGAGGCATATTGTATGACTTCCGAGGCAATGTGTAAAGATCAATGTCTTTCTCCTTAAAATCAGTAATTAGCAACCTCTTTCAAATTACTGTTGACATTAATAATAATATAATATTATTATTATTAATGTTAAAAAAAAAATCAAAATCAAAGTCAAATGAGATATCAAAATCTCATCAATTTGATTACCTCGGATAACCTGCTCTGAATCCTGCACTCAAATCTCTGATAAATCCCCGAAAATCTGGCGTAAATCCCTCACCTCGGCAAACTCTCAATCTCTCATTTTGTTATAATGAGAAGAGAACGACTAGATTTTGTTTTTTTGGTTCTCCCAGAAGACAACCTCCAGTTAAAACGACTTCCAATTCCGGTTTGCTTCTTCCCTCTCATTCTTACGTTAAGCTCCCTTCTTCCAGCCTCTTCCCCCCCTCTATTTCACGTGAAAGCCAACCACTTCCACACCAGTTGCTGGTCTGATCGAAGAGCCAAGCCAAACACCTGTACCCGTTTTCCCTTCTCTGGTTCGTAGAGCAGATAGCACCTACCTCTTCGTTAACTATAGTGGACCTTCTGCACTTCCACTTTCCAGCCATTTGAAGCCTCCAAGCCAATGTCGGCTGAGCTTCAAGCCTACGTCCAAATCTGCATGCAAGACCTCTCCCGACCCTTCTAAGGTTGGGACTGGCTGCGTGGGGATTCTCAGAGATCCTTTTGGTGCTAATTAAGATATTTACATTTGCTTCTTGTATTCGTTCTTCGTAGCTGTGTCGTAGGCTTCTTCATGGAATTGTGATTGCTGATCTTTTTTATTTTCTTTCCTTTTTGGTTCAGTTGTTTTTTTAGCTGTAATTTGCTCATGTTCTTTTGTCTGGGCTCCTTTCTAGCCGCTTCTCTGCCTCTTTTTGTTGTGTTCTTTAGGTGCGAGCGATCATTCTCTGTTCTGCTAGTTCTTGTGTTTCTTTTGCTGCAGGATTTTCTTTCGCAGATTTGCTTACTTTATAGGTTGGATGTTCAAGTTTGGTGCTATTTTGTTGGTTGTGGGCAATCGGTCTGCTTCTAAGGCTTCATTTGGGATGGCTTTCTTACCGCTTCTTAAAGCAGCTTTTAAGTAAAAAATTAAAAATTTTGTACTAAAAAGATGCTTTAGGAAACAACAAAAAAGTCGTCCCAAACAAAGCCTAAATATCATCCTTTCTGCTGTGATTTTGTTATTGGATTCCCTGCTCACTAACTTATCTAGCGGCATCATCTATGGGCATTTGTGAGCTATTGTTATCTTTAAGGATTTGTAATCATTTTCGCTATTATTATGTAGCCCCTTTAATGGGTTTTTACCCCCAAAAAAAAAAGGTGGTATTGAAACTATTAGAACAAGCAACATAATCCTTGTTCAAATCCACCGTAATCTTAAAAACCTCATCTTTTGTAAGAATACAGGTAAAAGCTAGATTATCAGAAAGAGAAATTGCTTCAGGAATAAAATGTGGACTAGAAATATCCTCCATCATCTTGGATGCACCAAGAATAGAACTAAAATGATTAACAACAGAGTTACAAATTTTATCCAGGTCCTCAATCCAAAAACACAAATCAAGCTTAATTTTTTTATTGAAAGAGTTAGCCTGCTTACAAGAGGTCACTGTTAAGCTACACATATTCTGCACTAGCTACAGCTATCCGGTTATCCCTGTCTGCTGCATCCGCACTGCAGCAATTCCAGAAACACATCTCCACCTATTTACATCATTGCATCAACTGCTAAAAGCACTGCCATTGTAACGAGCTGTCCCCTTACAGCTCTATATAAACCATGTAAACAGTGGAAATAAACATAGTTTTGATTTCAATGCTTTACCGCTACCTAGGGCTGCAAACGAACCGAGCCGAGCCGAGTATGTGAGTGTTCATGTTTGTGTTCATTTAATATCAACTTGTTCAAGTTTGGTTCATGTTTGTTTGAGCTTTATTGTTTGTGTTCATGTTTGGTTCATTTAAATTAATGAGTGTTCATGTTCGGTTCATGTTCAGTTCATGTTCGTTTGTTTAGTGCTTATCGAGTTTGTTCGCGAACATATTTAACGAATTCTTTTAACTATTAAACAAACATGTTCATGAACATATCTATGAACGAACACATTTATAATAAAAACAATTGTCTATTTATTAATTGTATAATCAAATATTAATTATTTTTATCGAGCTTATTTACGAGTTCAAAATCAAACACGAATCGAGCTTTTATCGAGCTTAATGTCGAGCTTGTTCACGAACTTCAAATGATGTTGTTCGCAAACATAAATGAGCCGAACGCATTAGTGTTCAAGTTTGTTTATTTAAGAATCGAGTATTTAAAATATTGTTCCAGTTTGTTTGTTTAGTTAATTAAACGATCACAAACGAGCTTTAATCGAACCGAACGTTTGGTTCGCTTGCAGCCCTACCGCTACCATTAACTTCACTTTCTCTGTCTCAAAATCTTTCTTGGTATCAGAGCACCCTTAGCCTCACGGCAACTCTCCTCACCTCTCCCCATGGCCGATTCAGGGAGCACATCTGACAATGCTCATGTCAGCTCTTCTTAACAAGCACCGATGACAACTGAAACTACCATTCCACCGGCTCTAAAGTTTCTCATCTCCAACCTTAAAAACATTGTCCACGTTCATCTTAGCTCGGACAACTACCCGATCTGGCGACTTCAAACCCTCAAAATTTTTTCCGCCAATCGTTTCGATGGCCACCTCACCGGAACTAATAAATGCCCACCAGAATACCCTCGGCCAGATATAGCCTTTGCCACCAATCTCCTCTCCCAAGCTATGCATCAACCACTCAATCTTCACTTTCACAAACTGAAACGTCTCCTCCGTTATATCAAGGGTACCCTCGACTTTGGATTACCAATCACCAATCGAGTTCTCACTCTACGCTCCTACTCAGATGCCGATTGGGCATCTGACCCATCCGATCGTAGATCCACCATGGGTCACTACTCATACCTTGGCAATACTCTTATCCCTTGGAACATCAAGAAACAACCAACCGTTGCCAAATCCTCCATGAAAGCTGAGTATCGTGCTCTCGCTGTAGCAGCTACTGACATTGTATGGTTATGACGTCTCCTAGCAGAACTCACTATCACTTCATCAGGGACAGGATCAATGCAAAGGAAATTACGGTTCATCATATCTCATTCCAGGATCAACCAGCTGACATTCTAACCAAAGCTCTACCTCCGAAACGCTTTGCTAAACTTCGCTTCAAACTAACCATCCATCCTTAGGATGCTTAGTTTGCGGGGCGGTGTTAAGCTACACATATTCTGCACTAGCTACAGCTATCCAGTTATCCCTGTCTGCTACATCTGCAATGCAGTAGTTCCAGAAACACATCTCCACCTATTTACATCATTGCATCAACTGCTAAAAGCACTGCCATTGTAACGAGATGTCCCCTTATAGATCAATATAAACCATGTAAACAGTGGAAATAAACATAGTTTTGATTTCAATGCTTTACCGCTACCGTTAACTTCACTTTCTCTGTCTCAAGTTCTTTCTGTCACTGCATGAAATTACTTAGTATTCATATCACCTTTAGAAATATGCTTAGACTTAACTTTTTTACCCCAAAATTCTTTCTCAAGAAAAAATATTAAATATCATGAAAATCATAATGTTGACTCATATACCTTAAACTGCACACAAAAAGAACAAAAGTGGCGGATCGAGCAGCGTACGGGTTGATACAACACATCATTTGAAGGGTCAAATGACATCCGAATGCCAAATGGATGGTATCATTGTGATCAGGACACTGAACTCTGCTGGGTTGAGGCCCCTCGCAATTGAATCGGACGAGATCGGTCAAAATGGACGACCGATAC
The DNA here is from genome assembly GCA_022539455.1 of Dendrobium nobile. NCBI lineage: Eukaryota > Viridiplantae > Streptophyta > Magnoliopsida > Asparagales > Orchidaceae > Dendrobium > Dendrobium nobile. The sequence goes on along the minus strand of CM039734.1, from coordinate 47,153,327 downwards.
CCGAAATTAAAAGGTGAGACTGATTAAATGATCCCAGATCGATGAACAGACTTCATCGTTGCGTCCGGAATGTTGCCAACCTATGAAAATTGTATTTTATTTATTCAATTTGGAGTATCTAGATTTGTGGCACGAATCCCAATGTAATGCAAAGATGCGCATATCGAGAAAAATTACCTCTATGAAGACAAAATGATGTCCAATCGATAAACGGACAGAGTCATTACCTTCGGAACATCGTCGACATTCAGAATATACATTTTATTTAATAAATTTGGATCATCCGAGATGGTGGTGAATTTCTAGGCGATGCAAATATGATATAAAGGTCTGCGTTACGACAGAATAAGGCCTCGAAAATGCTCGAACGACGTCCGATCGACAAATGGACAGTGTCATTACGTCCGAAACGTCGTCTACATTCAGAATATATATTTTATTTAATAAATTTGGATCATCTGAGATGTTGGTGAATTTTTAGGCGATGCAAATATGATATTAAGGCCTGCGTTATGACGGAAATGAGGCCTCGACGATATTCGAACGACTTCCGATTGACAAACGGACATCTCCATTGCGTCCGGAATGCCGTCGACATTGAGAATATATATTTTATTTAATAAATTTGGATCATCCGAGATGGTGGTGAATTTTTAGGTGATGCAAATATGATATAAAGGCCTGCATTACGATGGAAACAAGGCCTCGAAAACGCTCTGATGACGTCCGATCAACAAACGGACAGCGCCATTACGTCCGAAACGTCATCGATATTTAGGATATACATTTTATTTAATAAATTTGGATCATCTAAGATTGTGGTGAATTTCTAAGCAATTCAAATATGATGCAAAGGCACGCGTTATGAGAGAAATTAGCCTCGTCAACGACGAAATGACGTCCGATCATAAAACGGATGGCGCCATTGCGTCCGGAACGTCGTCGGCATTAAGTTTCTACATTTTATTTGATCAAATTGGATCGTTTGATGTGATGTCGCAAATTTCAAAGACGATCCAAATATGATGCAAAGGCACGGTTATGAGAGAAATTAGCCTCGTCGATGACGAAATGATGTCCGATTCCAAAACAGATGGCGTCATTGTGTCAAGAACGTCGTCGTTCGTCGACATTAAGAGTCTACATTTTATTTGATCAAATTGGATCATTTGATGTGATGTCGCAAATTTTAAAGGCGATCCAAATATGATGCAAAGCCACGCGTTATGAGGGAAATTAGCCTCGTCAGTGACGAGATGAAGTCCGAATGCAAAATGGATGACGCCATTGTGTCCGGAACATCGTCAATATTGAGAATATATATATATATATATATATATATATATATATATATATATATATTTATAAATTTGGATTGTTCGAGGTGGTGACACAAAATCCAAGATGATTTGAATACAACAACACACATTTCAATAAAAATCAGGCCTCGACGACCCTCGGATGATGTCCAATCACGAAATGGAGTGCATGGTTGTGATCAGAACATCGATAATACCTTAAATACAGTACTAATTTATTCAAAAAAGGTATTTGCAAAATTGACACGCAAAGCGAGGCATATTGTATGACTTCCGAGGCAATGTGTAAAGATCAATGTCTTTCTCCTTAAAATCAGTAATTAGCAACCTCTTTCAAATTACTGTTGACATTAATAATAATATAATAATATTATTATTAATGTTAAAAAAAAAATCAAAATCAAAGTCAAATGAGATATCAAAATCTCATCAATTTGATTACCTCGGATAACCTGCTCTGAATCCTGCACTCAAATCTCTGATAAATCCCCGAAAATCTGGCGTAAATCCCTCACCTCGGCAAACTCTCAATCTCTCATTTTGTTATAATGAGAAGAGAACGACTAGATTTTGTTTTTTTGGTTCTCCCAGAAGACAACCTCCAGTTAAAACGACTTCCAATTCCGGTTTGCTTCTTCCCTCTCATTCTTACGTTAAGCTCCCTTCTTCCAGCCTCTTCCCCCCCTCTATTTCACGTGAAAGCCAACCACTTCCACACCAGTTGCTGGTCTGATCGAAGAGCCAAGCCAAACACCTGTACCCGTTTTCCCTTCTCTGGTTCGTAGAGCAGATAGCACCTACCTCTTCGTTAACTATAGTGGACCTTCTGCACTTCCACTTTCCAGCCATTTGAAGCCTCCAAGCCAATGTCGGCTGAGCTTCAAGCCTACGTCCAAATCTGCATGCAAGACCTCTCCCGACCCTTCTAAGGTTGGGACTGGCTGCGTGGGGATTCTCAGAGATCCTTTTGGTGCTAATTAAGATATTTACATTTGCTTCTTGTATTCGTTCTTCGTAGCTGTGTCGTAGGCTTCTTCATGGGAATTGTGATTGCTGATCTTTTTTATTTTCTTTCCTTTTTGGTTCAGTTGTTTTTTTAGCTGTAATTTGCTCATGTTCTTTTGTCTGGGCTCCTTTCTAGCCGCTTCTCTGCCTCTTTTTGTTGTGTTCTTTAGGTGCGAGCGATCATTCTCTGTTCTGCTAGTTCTTGTGTTTCTTTTGCTGCAGGATTTTCTTTCGCAGATTTGCTTACTTTATAGGTTGGATGTTCAAGTTTGGTGCTATTTTGTTGGTTGTGGGCAATCGGTCTGCTTCTAAGGCTTCATTTGGGATGGCTTTCTTACCGCTTCTTAAAGCAGCTTTTAAGTAAAAAATTAAAAATTTTGTACTAAAAAGATGCTTTAGGAAACAACAAAAAAGTCGTCCCAAACAAAGCCTAAATATCATCCTTTCTGCTGTGATTTTGTTATTGGATTCCCTGCTCACTAACTTATCTAGCGGCATCATCTATGGGCATTTGTGAGCTATTGTTATCTTTAAGGATTTGTAATCATTTTCGCTATTATTATGTAGCCCCTTTAATGGGTTTTTACCCCCAAAAAAAAAAGGTGGTATTGAAACTATTAGAACAAGCAACATAATCCTTGTTCAAATCCACCGTAATCTTAAAAACCTCATCTTTTGTAAGAATACAGGTAAAAGCTAGATTATCAGAAAGAGAAATTGCTTCAGGAATAAAATGTGGACTAGAAATATCCTCCATCATCTTGGATGCACCAAGAATAGAACTAAAATGATTAACAACAGAGTTACAAATTTTATCCAGGTCCTCAATCCAAAAACACAAATCAAGCTTAATTTTTTTATTGAAAGAGTTAGCCTGCTTACAAGAGGTCACTGTTAAGCTACACATATTCTGCACTAGCTACAGCTATCCGGTTATCCCTGTCTGCTGCATCCGCACTGCAGCAATTCCAGAAACACATCTCCACCTATTTACATCATTGCATCAACTGCTAAAAGCACTGCCATTGTAACGAGCTGTCCCCTTACAGCTCTATATAAACCATGTAAACAGTGGAAATAAACATAGTTTTGATTTCAATGCTTTACCGCTACCTAGGGCTGCAAACGAACCGAGCCGAGCCGAGTATGTGAGTGTTCATGTTTGTGTTCATTTAATATCAACTTGTTCAAGTTTGGTTCATGTTTGTTTGAGCTTTATTGTTTGTGTTCATGTTTGGTTCATTTAAATTAATGAGTGTTCATGTTCGGTTCATGTTCAGTTCATGTTCGTTTGTTTAGTGCTTATCGAGTTTGTTCGCGAACATATTTAACGAATTCTTTTAACTATTAAACAAACATGTTCATGAACATATCTATGAACGAACACATTTATAATAAAAACAATTGTCTATTTATTAATTGTATAATCAAATATTAATTATTTTTATCGAGCTTATTTACGAGTTCAAAATCAAACACGAATCGAGCTTTTATCGAGCTTAATGTCGAGCTTGTTCACGAACTTCAAATGATGTTGTTCGCAAACATAAATGAGCCGAACGCATTAGTGTTCAAGTTTGTTTATTTAAGAATCGAGTATTTAAAATATTGTTCCAGTTTGTTTGTTTAGTTAATTAAACGATCACAAACGAGCTTTAATCGAACCGAACGTTTGGTTCGCTTGCAGCCCTACCGCTACCATTAACTTCACTTTCTCTGTCTCAAAATCTTTCTTGGTATCAGAGCACCCTTAGCCTCACGGCAACTCTCCTCACCTCTCCCCATGGCCGATTCAGGGAGCACATCTGACAATGCTCATGTCAGCTCTTCTTAACAAGCACCGATGACAACTGAAACTACCATTCCACCGGCTCTAAAGTTTCTCATCTCCAACCTTAAAAACATTGTCCACGTTCATCTTAGCTCGGACAACTACCCGATCTGGCGACTTCAAACCCTCAAAATTTTTTCCGCCAATCGTTTCGATGGCCACCTCACCGGAACTAATAAATGCCCACCAGAATACCCTCGGCCAGATATAGCCTTTGCCACCAATCTCCTCTCCCAAGCTATGCATCAACCACTCAATCTTCACTTTCACAAACTGAAACGTCTCCTCCGTTATATCAAGGGTACCCTCGACTTTGGATTACTAATCACCAATCGAGTTCTCACTCTACGCTCCTACTCAGATGCCGATTGGGCATCTGACCCATCCGATCGTAGATCCACCATGGGTCACTGCTCATACCTTGGCAATACTCTTATCCCTTGGAACATCAAGAAACAACCAACCGTTGCCAAATCCTCCATGAAAGCTGAGTATCGTGCTCTCGCTGTAGCAGCTACTGACATTGTATGGTTATGACGTCTCCTAGCAGAACTCACTATCACTTCATCAGGGACAGGATCAATGCAAAGGAAATTACGGTTCATCATATCTCATTCCGGGATCAACCAGCTGACATTCTAACCAAAGCTCTACCTTCGAAACGCTTTGCTAAACTTCGCTTCAAACTAACCATCCATCCTTAGGATGCTTAGTTTGCGGGGCGGTGTTAAGCTACACATATTCTGCACTAGCTACAGCTATCCAGTTATCCCTGTCTGCTACATCTGCAATGCAGTAGTTCCAGAAACACATCTCCACCTATTTACATCATTGCATCAACTGCTAAAAGCACTGCCATTGTAACGAGATGTCCCCTTATAGATCAATATAAACCATGTAAACAGTGGAAATAAACATAGTTTTGATTTCAATGCTTTACCGCTACCGTTAACTTCACTTTCTCTGTCTCAAGTTCTTTCTGTCACTGCATGAAATTACTTAGTATTCATATCACCTTTAGAAATATGCTTAGACTTAACTTTTTTACCCCAAAATTCTTTCTCAAGAAAAAATATTAAATATCATGAAAATCATAATGTTGACTCATATACCTTAAACTGCACACAAAAAGAACAAAAGTGGCGGATCGAGCAGCGTACGGGTTGATACAACACATCATTTGAAGGGTCAAATGACATCCGAATGCCAAATGGATGGTATCATTGTGATCAGGACACTGAACTCTGCTGGGTTGAGGCCCCTCGCAATTGAATCGGACGAGATCGGTCAAAATGGACGACCGATACCCGAAATTAAAAGGTGAGACTGATTAAATGATCCCAGATCGATGAACAGACTTCATCGTTGCGTCCGGAATGTTGCCAACCTATGAAAATTGTATTTTATTTATTCAATTTGGAGTATCTAGATTTGTGGCACGAATCCCAATGTAATGCAAAGATGCGCATATCGAGAAAAATTACCTCTATGAAGACAAAATGATGTCCAATCGATAAACGGACAGAGTCATTACCTTCGGAACATCGTCGACATTCAGAATATACATTTTATTTAATAAATTTGGATCATCCGAGATGGTGGTGAATTTCTAGGCGATGCAAATATGATATAAAGGTCTGCGTTACGACAGAATAAGGCCTCGAAAATGCTCGAACGACGTCCGATCGACAAATGGACAGTGTCATTACGTCCGAAACGTCGTCTACATTCAGAATATATATTTTATTTAATAAATTTGGATCATCTGAGATGTTGGTGAATTTTTAGGCGATGCAAATATGATATTAAGGCCTGCGTTATGACGGAAATGAGGCCTCGACGATATTCGAACGACTTCCGATTGACAAACGGACATCTCCGTTGCGTCCGGAATGCCGTCGACATTGAGAATTTATATTTTATTTAATAAATTTGGATCATCCGAGATGGTGGTGAATTTTTAGGTGATGCAAATATGATATAAAGGCCTGCATTACGATGGAAACGAGGCCTCGAAAACGCTCTGATGACGTCCGATCAACAAACGGACAGCGCCATTACGTCCGAAACGTCATCGATATTTAGGATATACATTTTATTTAATAAATTTGGATCATCTAAGATTGTGGTGAATTTCTAAGAAATTCAAATATGATGCAAAGGCACGCGTTATGAGAGAAATTAGCCTCGTCAACGACGAAATGACGTCCGATCATAAAACGGATGGCGCCATTGCGTCCGGAACGTCGTCGGCATTAAGTTTCTACATTTTATTTGATCAAATTGGATCGTTTGATGTGATGTCGCAAATTTCAAAGACGATCCAAATATGATGCAAAGGCACGGTTATGAGAGAAATTAGCCTCGTCGATGACGAAATGATGTCCGATTCCAAAACAGATGGCGTCATTGTGTCAAGAACGTCGTCGTTCGTCGACATTAAGAGTCTACATTTTATTTGATCAAATTGGATCATTTGATGTGATGTCGCAAATTTTAAAGGCGATCCAAATATGATGCAAAGCCACGCGTTATGAGGGAAATTAGCCTCGTCAGTGACGAGATGAAGTCCGAATGCAAAATGGATGACGCCATTGTGTCCGGAACATCGTCAATATTGAGAATATATATATATATATATATATATATATATATATATATATATATATATATATATATATATATATATATATATATATATTTATAAATTTGGATTGTTCGAGGTGGTGACACAAAATCCAAGATGATTTGAATACAACAACACACATTTCAATAAAAATCAGGCCTCGACGACCCTCGGATGATGTCCAATCACGAAATGGAGTGCATGGTTGTGATCAGAACATCGATAATACCTTAAATACAGTACTAATTTATTCAAAAAAGGTATTTGCAAAATTGACACGCAAAGCGAGGCATATTGTATGACTTCCGAGGCAATGTGTAAAGATCAATGTCTTTCTCCTTAAAATCAGTAATTAGCAACCTCTTTCAAATTACTGATGACATTAATAATAATATAATAATATTATTATTAATGTTAAAAAAAAAATCAAAATCAAAGTCAAATGAGATATCAAAATCTCATCAATTTGATTACCTCGGATAACCTGCTCTGAATCCTGCACTCAAATCTCTGATAAATCCCCGAAAATCTGGCGTAAATCCCTCACCTCGGCAAACTCTCAATCTCTCATTTTGTTATAATGAGAAGAGAACGACTAGATTTTGTTTTTTTGGTTCTCCCAGAAGACAACCTCCAGTTAAAACGACTTCCAATTCCGGTTTGCTTCTTCCCTCTCATTCTTACGTTAAGCTCCCTTCTTCCAGCCTCTTCCCCCCCCTCTATTTCACGTGAAAGCCAACCACTTCCACACCAGTTGCTGGTCTGATCGAAGAGCCAAGCCAAACACCTGTACCCGTTTTCCCTTCTCTGGTTCGTAGAGCAGATAGCACCTACCTCTTCGTTAACTATAGTGGACCTTCTGCACTTCCACTTTCCAGCCATTTGAAGCCTCCAAGCCAATGTCGGCTGAGCTTCAAGCCTACGTCCAAATCTGCATGCAAGACCTCTCCCGACCCTTCTCCCATAGAGCTCTGTGTTCCTCCACGTGAAGACCCTCCTCTCTGCCAAGCTAACGACCTGCTCTCCCCATCCAGATCCATGATCAAGCCATAGAAACTCAAACACTTTCACAGCACCTGATCTTCTCTTTTGTTCGAAGAGATCCACACCTCCTGTGCCTCAAGCTAGCTTCTAGATTTCTTCTTCTGCTACCACATCTCCCCAAGACCGGCTACAACCGTTTTGAAAGTTTTTACTGATTTTGAAGACAATCTTGAGTTCTTGTTATCAATCTTAAGAAGAGGTTGTCTCAGTATCCTGTACGTGCTTGATAATAAACCCATTGAGCCATGCCTTTGAGATGGAGAAGCCGATGTCACCATTGATGGAAAAGGCTTCAGATTGCTCTTTTGGATGAAAGTTTCAATGGAGCTTGGGTTTAGCAATATAATACCTTCTGCGCCTCCTTTGGACGTTCCATTGTCAGAATCTGTGAGCTGCTCATGGCCCTTGAAGGAGGAGAGGGAGTGATATAGGAAGTTGGTGGTGATTGGTGAACGTTTCATGGAGAGAGCAAATACCAAAGCTTGCTATGGCACTGGGGCTGGAGGATAAGATGAACGATATTGTTGAAGAGTTAACTCTAAAGGGACAACAACTGCTTGCGTGCTTGCTAGGGAAATTAAGCTTGGTTTGCTCAGTGTTACTTTAGGTGCAAATCATGTTTCTGTCAAGAAAGGCATCGATGAGACTGTGGCAGGATTAGTGGAGAAAACTTGAGAAGAAATCACGGCATCTTAAGGGGAGTGGTGGCATTAAAGCTGTAGCTACCATTTCAGCTGGTAATGATGAATTTGTGGGATATATGATTGCTGATACTATTGAGGAAGTTGGTCCCGATGGTGTTCTCTCTATTGAGTCATCTTCATCTTTTAGATGACTATCGATGTTGAAGGAATGGAGATTGACAAAGGTTATGTCTCCCCACAATTCATTATTAATCCAGAGAAATCAATTGTTGAATTTGATAATGCAAAAGCTTTAGTGACTGACCAAAAGATTTCAACAAGAAAGGAGATCGTACCCTTATTGGAGAAAACTCACAGTTAAGAGTTTCATTGCTTATTATTGTTGAGGATGTAACGGGTGAAGCGCTAACAACTCTTGTTGTGAATAAACAAAGAGGCATTCTTAAAGTTTAAAGCACCTGGATTTGGTGAGAGACAGAAAGCTCTTCTCCGACGTTGTTATTGTGACAGGTGATGAATTCCAAGCCAAAGATCTAGGCTAGTTGGTGAAGAACACATTAGTAGAGTAGTTGGGCATTGCAAGGAAGGTCACAACTCAAAAACCTACTACCTCAAGCCTACGTTCACAGCTCAAAGCCCACTGTAAAACTGCAGCACCCATTTCCAAAAAGGCCCATTCCACTCAAAATCAGCCCGTATACGTGCATTCAACTTATATCCTTAGTTTCACCTCACAAAAATCCAAACTGAGAACTTGTTCTCTAATTATTATTATCCAGTTAGTAGTTAATTTAATTCTATTAGTTGGCCTTTTTATTTTATTTTATTGTTGTTGGTGCCAAAAAAAAAAAGAAAATAGAAAATAAAAGAAGAAATAAAAAAAAATGTGTCGTCTTGATTTTCGTACTCTCTTACCTTGATGTTCGTGTCGGGCTGGCAAACCGCCCATACATGCTTTTCTCTAGCGTGGTGGGAAGGGAACCCGGTGCGACACCTACGATGAGGTAGGTGAGCGACTCCTCGACTCCAAAATCTTGTTCTCGGCGTTCGTGGCGCACCGTCAAACCGCATATACACGCTTTCTCTAGCGTGTTGGGATGGGAACCCGGTGCGGCGCCTACGACGAGTCCGGGATATTCATAAGTACTGGCTCGCAGGAAAACAACTGCTTCTCTTTTGCAACATGTATCGAAGACCCATACACGTCTTTCTCTGGCGTGGTGGGGGGACGACGACTACACGGTCGCGGTGTCCTCATACGAGGGCACCTACCGTACACCCTTTTCTCTAGCATGGCTGGAGACCCAATTTTCCGTAGTTTTCCCCTAAACAGAGGAGACGTCGGGAGGCTGCCAAAATTTTTATTGAAACTGAGGACTTGGACAAATTTTGGAGAGCTTGAACTTGCAATCTTTTGGACAGCATGGAACTCATTTTGACACTCAAATGAACATGAACTAGCGGACTTGAGCATGAACTGCAATGACTTGTATTTTGACACTAATCAAATGATTAAGCAAGGCTTGAACTAAATAAAATAAATTCAAACTTGAACCAGAATTGAATATTAAGTGAGCATAATTCTAACTTAAGCAAAGATCTGAATTGAACATAAGGAGCAAGGATTTGAATATTTGGACTCAAGCCGAAACTTGAATTTGAACAAAAAGACTTCAAACATGACTTGGACTACAAGGAACTGAACTTCAAAATGATATGCAATCAAAGAAAAAGTGATAACATCAAATGAATGTCATTAAACAAACATTGGGTCCTTGTTGAATAAAGCTTCAATATCATATGGCAAGTTAAAGCAAACAAACATTGCAAATCACATAAAGATAAGGGTGATTAATTGCAAACAAATACCAACCATGCAAGCAAGTGCACAATGATTTGTGATAAAAGCAAAATCATGCATACAAATTGTTTTCAAGACAATGATGCAAACCCTTCAAGCGAGTGATTTCATTCAAATGAATTTCATGCAAGTAATGCAACTCAAGTGAAGGCGACGAATGTCACAACACCTTTACAATCAATCACTGTTCAATGTCGATCAAATATGTTGATCCATTATAAGCAAAGATGGATGATACTATAATAAGTGCTAGCACCTACAAACTATGTAGCAAGAGCTAGTGGATATTACAATGCTTTTGTAGTCAACCATCATTCAACATCAAGAAAAATATATAGAACATCTACAAGCAAGGGTAAAAGATCTGCAACACATATGATCTTTCTACAAAGACAAATGTATGTGCCACATGTCACTGATGGGTAGATGCAAAAAGACTTCAGTAAATGCAATATCCTGAAGTCAATTTCAGTCTGTGAAGGAATACATCTACCTGCCCACTTATAATAGTCACATATGTACTACATGAGTCAAATATCACAACAAAGTGCATAAAAAATACGACAGATACAAGCTTCCATGAGCTTTTGTTGGAGCCCTGCTATAAATATCACATATCATCTTTGAACAACATGCAAGATGACTTACATCAATTGCAAGTATCTATGGGCCACTGTAGAAGACTCATAGTACACCCAGTCTATTATCCACAAGCAAGATACAAAGTAAACTATATCAAGTGCAAGTGCTTATGAGTTACAGTGAGAAATTCATCGTGCATACAACAAGCTATCTACGAGCATTTACAAATACAAAGCAGGAGACTCGATAGTGCACTACGATCTACCTGCAGAAAGAAACTATATTGCACGACAGTCTACCTGTATAAAGCAGCGAATAACTCAATTCAGAAGCTGCTACGATACGCCATCGGATCTATAACCTCCGTACAAGCAGACAGAAGGCATCTACAAATAATTTCAAAGTACCCCCGCACGTACACAGTAGTTTGTATACACATAGGTACACTAAAAGGGGTAAAAACAATCATAAAACCCGTATGGGCCCCGACGAGCGTGTTATTGGTACACACGTGACGTCTAGGGATGCTGCGCGGGTTATTAAGTTTGAACCTGATCCTCCTAAGCAAATAAAAAGGAGTAGACAGGATATAATTATAAAATGCCTCCAACCACCCACATGGGCCCCGACGAACATGTTATTGGTATACATGTGACGTCTAGGGATGCTACGCGGGTTGATAAGTGAATTCTATTTCAAACTTGATCCTTCTATACCGATCAATAGGAGTCGATAGGGTTCGAACCTTCAAACAGATACACAGTCACGGTGAGCAGTGTATTTATTTTAATACATTCATATTAGGCCTTCAAGGCCTATAACAATGAGAATTCACCAACGAAGGCTTAAAGCCTACGGAACCCGATCCTCTATCAGCAAGTCGATAGGGTTGACAAGGTTTAAGACATAAATATTCTCAAATGATCCCAAACAATTTGATGATAGCCGTGCTGAACAAAAATCTCAACCGGAGGGATCCGTTCCAAATAATTTCCAATGCCGTTCCAAATATCCAAAAATTCAAAAAAATCTCAAAATCCCAAAAATTCAAAAATATTTAAAATTTGAAATCTAACTATCAAACACTTAAAGCAAACTTCATCCATCATACGCAACAGTTTGTCGTGGTGGACAAATTAAAAAATACTTCAGCTCACAAAAAGCTAATGCTTGGTCAAAAATATCACTAGGATCCATTCTTAAACAATCTCCTACCAGTAAGAACGTAGTACGTGTCCTCTAACCGACAATTTTGCCGCCAAATGGCACCGCAGAATAAACAGTTATGACCCAGGGCCCTCTGAACCGAGTGGTTTTGCCGCCAATTGGCACCACAAAATACCGGTTATGGTCATAGCCAATATGCTCCTTAATGACATCAAATCCTTGAGATATGAATCAATAGGATATGATCGATAGGGCACAAAGCCCTCTGTTAGCTAAGGTGGATTCAAATTTGTACCCTTAGACAAACATTCACCCCAGGTCTATAAAGTACCCTTGGACGAAGTAACACATGGCTGTCGACAAGGATCCTTCTATCAGGTTGGGTTTGCTACCTCCTCTGACTAAGTAGACCAGGGACAACGATGGTCCGGGACGACGGAACCATGGGATCTTGATCGGGTTCATCATCCATTCCCACACCATCCGCTTTAAGTGCAAGATGATGAAATTTTCTATTTTAAATACAAAACTTTCAAATTCCCAAACCCAATTTTCAAATCCAAATCTATGCTGCTACTATAGCCAGATAACACGTATATTAATTCTACGTATCTGATTGATGACTAGCCTTAATCGAAAGTTCTCTCTCGTGATCGGGAGAGGTAATTAACTATAAGGGCTTGTGCTTATAGGAAACCAGAACTCAGATCATAAAGTCCTCACAAAATGAGGGCGAAATCTCTGGATAGTGTCTTATCTACAAACTCATCTGCCTTCCAAAATTTACCCCGGAACTTATTCCGTTAAAACTCTCATCGCCTAAGAAAAAACATATCAATCAACAGCGCGGCGGGGAGGCCGGGGCTGAATTTTCGGAGCCCACACATAATAATACCAAATTCTAAATAAAACAATTGCAAAATAAATATGAATATTCTATTTTTTAAAAAGATTTCGAATGATATTAAAATATTTAAAACTACAATTATAAACCTTAAGTAATGATATTAAAATATTTAAAAAATATTTTTTAAAATAATCAATTTATAAGTTAATAAAAAAAAAAATCGTCTGTTCACAGTGACAGAGCCGTCGGTGTGAGCTAGCCTCGAAAACTTTAAAGGTGCGAACCACGTAAATATCTGTAAGTGTGAATAGAAGAAACTTCTGTTTTTGTTTTTGCTTTCTAAAATTAAAGATAGGCAAATGACGATATTCGATTGGGAGAACCAACTACAAAAGCAGAAATAGGATAGCTTCACAAAAAAAAAAAAAACCTTTTTCATCATACCATGAGAACCTATTTTCAAAAAAGGCAACCAATGTGGAGAAAATTCGATCATTCTTTTCTGGCAACGTTTAAAGTTGGTGAAGTGGTAGCCACGCGATTTGATGCATAAACCTACAGGAGCTTTAGCATGCAGTGCAAGCCCTTTGCTATAAATAGCACTCCCTCGGCCACCACAGCTTCTCATCCAACATTCCTTAAGCCACAATGGCAACAAGCACTAAGTTCACGGCTTTGGCCTTTTTAGTTCTTCTCAGCATTAGCATTGCCATTTCCTCCGCCGCAAGGTCCTTGAAGAACATTCAAGGCGGCGGCGGAGGAGGTCATGGTGGTGGAGGTGGAGGTGGGTCGGGTGGTGGATTGGGTTCAGGTTCCGGCTATGGTGAAGGTGGGGGATATGGTGAGGGAGGCGGACATGGTGGAGCGGGCGGCGGTGGTCAAGGCGGTGGAGGTGGTGGCGGCGGAGGTGAAGGTAGTGGTGCTGGTTCAGGATCTGGGGCTGGGCAGGGATATGGCTCTGGGTCTGGTGGGGGTGGAGCAGAAGGAGGAGGTTATGGGAGTGGCGGAGGCGGTGGTGGCGGTGGCGGTTTAGGCGGTGGACAAGGAAGTGGGAGCGGATCCGGATCTGGCTATGGTTCTGGATCAGGTTCTGGTGCAGGTGGGGCCCATGGTGGTGGCTATGGAAGTGGTGGTGGTGGCGGCGGCGGCGGCGGCTCTGGTGGTGGAGGTGGAGAAGGCTCAGGTTCCGGATCTGGTTATGGTTCTGGTGGTGGATCCGGATATGGGGGTGGTGTCGGTGGTCTCAACTAAGCGCAAGACTACTTTATTAATAACACTTATGAATGAAAAATAAGAGCAAACGTAGTTATGCACTGGGCTACCTGTAAGAGAATATAATGCTGTGTAAACGTTTTATATATGAATCAAATCAATATATATCTGTTTACTTATATTAGATAAGATCACTGCTTTCTGTGCTTCTCTTTAATGTCATCAAGTAATCTAATTCTATATTTTAATGTTTTATCTGCGATTGTTTTCTTAATATTTTTCAAAATAATTTTTTAATACAAAAAATTTTAGTTCAAAAAATTTATATACTAAAAAATTAATTTAAAAAATTAAATAGTAAAAAATTTGTTAATAAAATCTAAGTTCGAAGAAACAGCAACTTATAAAGTAACTGTGTTTTTCGAACTGATGTCTTGTTTAGCTATAGAGAAAATAAACAAAAAATAAGGATATGAAGAGAAAACAACTAAACGTTGTGAAATACATATTAGATGCCTTCAGGCTGCTCATCAAAATTTAGCTAAGGTTCTAAATTTATTTCTGTTTGAGCTCAGATATTTGCTGAAAATTAAGACATGAACAACCTACTTGTAAGAGTTGTTTTTCCATGAATTTTCTACTGAGATTTTATGGGAAGACTGAAAAGAACGTTGAAAATCATTCAAAAAATTTATCATTTATCTGAGAATACATACAAAATAGCTGCATCCATGTGTGAAATAATTGAAGAGTTATTATGAGAAGAAATTTTTTTTTTTTTAATGATCGATGCTATATGATTATAATTCTTTTTCTCTTGTCGAAAAGAAGGATAACAAAAACTTTATCGCAAAAACTTTTAAAATCATAAAAATCTAAATATCAGTAGCCAAACAGTAGTATTTCAACAATATAAAAAGCTAAATATTGAATAAGTTATCTCAAATGAACTCCAAATTTCAAAATAATCATAGGCTAAAAACCGAATTTATTGGCCGGAGACTTATGTGCTTTTCCAAAAAAAAAAAATCAAGTAAGGGCTTATATAGTTTTTTGAAAATTTAAAATATATTTTGAAAAAAAGATAAATATATTCTATTTATTATTATTTTTAGTAAGAAAGCATTATTTAATATAAAAAATTTAAATCTCCTCAAAGCCTCGTAATTATTTTTAAAACAACTATCTATCTTAAGAAAATTTTATTTAGTGGATCTAAAAGTCTTGAAAGTTATTATCAAAGGTCTAAACAACTCTTTTATATAATATTTAGGGTTCATTAATGTATTTCTTTTAAAATAAAATAAATTAAATTAATCATGACCGATGATATCCCTATACCAATATTTGTAATAATGAAACATGCAATATTTACGTGCCTGACACATGTTCAAAATGTATTTAAAAGATTAAAAAACTTAATATGAGATACTTATACTCAATAATAAATTTTATTTTTAGTATTTTAATATTTATTTATTTATGTAATAAGTTTATCGGCCCAATATGAAGAAGCTGATTCCTCCCTAGATTGCTATCAGATCATAATCCAAAAATAAATGTTAATATGATAACACTAAGAGATATAAAGAGAAAAGATTTAGTAATCTTAATATAATTATGTATTATACTAATGCAAAGTGATCAAATTTTCATGCATACGACAGCATATCTATTATTAGAAAGCTTAATTTTTCTAAAAATCCATATTGGTGGCTGCCTAATTACTTTAATTAGTCTTCAAAAAGACCTCTATATGTTAGTTGCATTTCTTTCTTTGTTAAATTTGTACTTAATGAGATAACTTTTGCCTAAGTTTCAAATTAACCATAGACTGACAGGTCAAGTTTTTGGAGTCTTCTGCAATGTCTACTTGTCTAAGTAATAAAAACAAGCATGTTGCATGACTTTTATGTTAATATTAACGCCGTTCGTAATGTTTTCTTCTTCTTCTTTTTTTTTTTCCTCCAAGATTACAAGTTTATGAATTTCTTTATGATGTTTGTAAATCTCCCATGCTTAATTTAGTTTGTGTATAGGCTATGCATAAACTTAAGCTCTAATGTGATCTTTAGTCTTGACGGAGGAGTAGAAAATAACTAGGGGATTTAAAATGTAATCTTGCCTTGCATAGACATATGGCAGTTCGATCAGATTATGGAATCTTAATGAAATATTAAAACTATAGTTGGGAGGAATCCTAGCTAATACTCTAACTATCTTGACAAAGACGATAACTTATGCTTTGATTCATAGCAATATTAAAAAAAAAATCTCTCTATTGCAAGCATGTACTTTTAAATACCATAGGTTCAGAGTTTTAAAAATTATTTCCATTATCTTTTATAGCAATAGCTTTTTTTCTTTTGATTGTATCACCCTTGATAATTAAATGATAAGATAAATATATTAGTTTTATTATTAAGCAATAGTAGAGTAAGCTTAGGATAATTCCATCGTGAGAATGATGCTCATCTCATCACTTTATAACTTGACACGATACATGCCCTTGCATAAAAATATAGGAGTTACTTCACACCAAGTTGAATCCAATCTAAGGAGTCTATAACATGCAATTTAATGAAATCAGTATAGAGACATCTAATTATTCAGGAAAATGTACTGATCAATTGGCCTTAATTTTATTTTTTATGGACATGGCTCATTAGCACAAATTCATAGAGGCACTAAAATCAAAGCTATCCAATAAAATTAAAAGAAACAATTTATTCTAATTTTGTCTTCCACCTCCCGCAAAAAATTGAGGCCATTTATATTTAGGTTTTATCCATGCATTTCACTCAACTATTGCCTATCCAATTGATCGATCCAATAGGATCTCTGTGAGGAAATTAAGTGTTCAATCCAATAGTTGGATCACCGTGGATTACACATTTTCTTCATAATGTCTCAGAGCCCAAAGAATTTGCTCCAAGTTTGAAAATTACCTTCAAGTAAAGGGGAACTGATCATGATTTTTACTGTATTAGAGCCTTCTACCACATGGAGCGATCCTCCTTTAGACACTGAGCTATGAAATTAACTGGATCAAGTTTGAGCTTCAGACACTGAGCTATGATAAAAATATATTTTCTCGTGATTTATTATATTTTTATCATGTAACTTTTTGTATATGATATACATAAATTGTATGATCATTTTGACTATAATATTATTAGATTTTACTAGATAAAAAAAAAGCTGTGATTTTTTATGGTATTGATTATTATATTGATTTTCTTGAATTTATTAATTTTAGCATTTATATTGCATTTCATGCATGAAACAGTGATTAATACAGCTGATATGAAATAAATGTAGTACATAAATGCAAGAAAGGAATGTTGGCTATTAACACTATAATTAATTCACATTATCTGTTAAAACATAATATCCTACACATGAGGGTGAGCTGATGGGCTTTCCTTAAAAGATAGTTTGTGGTGGTATCCATATTATAGCCTTTAATTGATTACTCTAAATTATGTCTGCGAGTAGAGGGTGATGAGACTTAAGAGATTATTAAAAATCACTTGTGAATTGACTTACGATAATAAATAATAATGATAAGATAAAGATTGATGACCAATTGGTCGATATTTAGAGTTAAATTCAATAATTAAAGTGGAAGGACTAAAACACTACATTAAAGCTGGTTGTCCTACCTTACTCTTCAAAATTGTTTTCATGATTAAATTCACATAATAATGCATTGAACTTGTATATATATTGATTGATATATATAGTATACTAATAGATAGATAATAATAATAATAATAATAATGATTGATAGATGTATATAATTGAACCATCAATATGAAACTGATAAATAATTGATGTTGTTTCACTAAAACCCTTGTTATAAATTTATAGAGTTTTACTAATCATATTGATGTATGTTGTTTATCGTTTGATATTAATTAGAATTGGAGCATATTAATTATTTTGCCTTGTATTGAAGGCAACAATGAGTGTTGATTACTCGCTGGGCTTTGCAAGCTTATTATGTGATTTTACCTAATTTCAGGTAAAGGTTAAAAATATATGATTTGAGGTTTTAAAGTGATGATATTTTACTTTTTTTTTAATTTTTTTGTTAGAGTTGTTCTTTTGTAGCTTGTAGTGAATATTGTATAATTTTTTTTAGACTTTGGTTGTAAAATGTAAATATTGACAAAAGAAATATAAAAATATTTTTTTTGATACAATTAATTAGCTCTATATGCCAAATTAATCTGATTGTAAATGAATGATTATTGATTGTTAATCAAAAGAAAAAAAAAGAATAGAATAAATTGAAAAGATAATAAAGAGAAAAGAAAAGAAATCTTTTTACTTTAACTCTTGGGGTGTTACAAATTGGTATAAAAGTAATGGTTAGTGGAAGAATATGCTTATGACCATCTATATTAATGATTGTATTATTCATTGATTACATGTATAGACTTATTTTATTTTAAAGGAATTATTTTGAATTTAAGATTTATTTCTTGATCAAGCAAATGGAATCGAAAGGAAAGAGGTTTGAATCTAATACTGAAGCTTTTTTAGTGATATTTAAAAATATGAAAAAAATTGTTGACATAATCGCTCAAATGGTGAGTGATATGTTTCCAAAATAGTCTAGATAGAGCTAAAAGAAAACAGTGGAAAGTAGTAAGGAATGGGTTGGCATAGATTGTTAAAGCACAAGCCACTCTACAATACATTTGATGTAGGAGGAGACATGGCACTATAGGAAAGCTTGTCGTTACCGTCAGACTTTCTGGTGGACATGTTTGCACAAGAAAAAGAGGTTGTAATCGGTGAATTATGCGTCGATAGCTTTACAGTGAAATTACTATCATAAATTCAGTCGTGACGGTACCAACATATATTCCGTCAATTTTTTTGCTGGTATATTTTAAATTCTGGCGCAATTTCCACCAGAAATTATCGATGGAATCATCGGCATAAAATCTATCAGCCTACTTAAACTCAACAAAAAATTTCTTGTATTTTTTATGGAAAGAACCATATTTCGACCACTTCATAGTCTTTCTTCTCATTTTTCCCTCTTTGTTTCAGTTCACTCCACTCACATTTGTGACATTGAGATTGTAAGTGTGCTGCTAGCCTTTGAGCTTAGTGATGCTAAAAATCATAACTGTGATATTGGATCCTCTTTTCTATTATAATTTGGGATTCAACATGCGACGTTAGGATGCTAAGTCAGAGAGCTACAAAGTTAGGCTACTAATAGTATTTATATATTTTTTTTTATTTAAAACCTGAGCAATAAAATATTCCTCCAGCACCACTACCTCTCCCCATTTCGATTGTGGCTTGCGCGGGAAAAAAGGGAGAAGGGAGAGGAAGAGGAGAGAGGGAGGAGAAATAAAGCTAGTTTTTTGTCATTTTTATCTTTCACTTCTGTTATAAAAAATCTTTTGATTGTTGTGACTTTAACCTCACTCTAGTTTTCAATGATTTTGAGTTTGATGAATTGTTCTCTCATAAATTGATAAAAATATACATTTCTTCTGATTTATTATACTTTTACTATGTAACATTTTGTATATGATATATATAAATTTTATGAATATTTTGACTGTAATATTATTGAATTTTATTAGATAAAATGAAAGTTGTAATTTTTTGATAGTATTGATTATTATATAGAGTTTTTTGAATTTATAGATTGCAGCATTTCATATTGCATTTCATGTATGAAAGAAAGATTGATAAAACATAATATATATATATATATATATATATATATATATATATATATATATAAAATATGAATGCAAGCAGGAAGGCTGGTTGTTAACACTATAATTAATTCACGTTGACTGTTAAAATATAATATCATATATATGAGGGTGAGTCGATAGATTTTCCTTAAAAAATAATTTATGGCGTTATCCCGATTGTACCCTATAATTAGTTATCAAATTACACAAACAAGTACATGGTGATGACCCTTAAATGATTATTGAAAGCCACCAGTGAATTAACTTATGACAATGAAAAATGATGATAATATAAAGATCGATGACCAATTGGTCGATAATTAGGGTTAAATTAAAGACTGATGACTAACTATGTGACAATTAGGGTACCGGTGGAATGATGAAAACACCACATTAAAGTTAGATGTCCTGCCTTACTCTTCATAATTGTATTCATGATTGCATTCACATGACAATATCGTGAATTGATTAATAGATATATTGATATAGTATATTGATAGACAGTTATGTATAGCACAATGATTGATAGAGCATATAGTAGAACTACCAGCATAAAATTGATAGATACTTGATGTTGTTTAACTGCAACCCCTATTAGATTTATAGACTTTTTACTGATCATAATGTTGATGTATACTGCTTATTAATAATATTGATTAGAATTGGAGCATATTAATTTTTTCCCGTGCATTGAAGGCATCAATGAGTTTTTGTTATTTGCTAAGCTTAGTAAGCTTATTATATAATTTTATATGATTTAAGATAAAGGTAAAGAACTTGCGATTTGAGGTTTAACATTGATGATATTTTAGCTTATTTAAAGTTCTTTAGTTAGGCATATTCTTTTGTAGCATGTAGTGCATATTGTAAATATTATTTTAGACTCTAGTTGTAGAATATAAATATTGATTATAGAAATGTGATGATATTTTTTCTATTATTTATTTATTTTCAATAGAATAATTAATAACCTATGGATGTTAAATTAATCTGGTTGTAAATGAATGATTATTGGTTGTTAATTGGAAGGAAAAAAATGAATAGAATGAGTTAAAAAGATAATAAAGAAGAAATAAAAGAAATTCTTTCACTTTAGATCTTGGGGTGTTACATGACATATATATACATTTGGAGCTAGAATCCATGGTCAAACTTGCTAAGCCAATGTTGACCATGGATCTCAAAGGGTTCAAACCACTTATGAGATGAGTTTAGATGGGTTTAGGTCATTCTCAAAGGTTTAAGTTTATGTTGGACATGACATGCATGTCATCTTGAGTGACATGGGCTGTAAATATTAGTAACTTGGGTTAACTTGAGTTTTACCCATATCTTAAGCTTGGAATGACTTTAGAAATAATCTAACAAATCATGAGTATGTTTTAAGAGATTTTATAAGCCATTTGGATTTAGTCTAGGTTGATAACCCCATACTTTTGTTATCCTCAGTATTGGTGAGGTCGACGTTCTATCTTCCCCTAGAATTTCCCTAGAATCTAAATTTTCCTACCTTAGTGTAGAAATTACCCCTAGGATTCCCTTTAGGTGAACACCTAATGACATAATGTCGATTCAACCTTGATCATGGCAATTTATTCCGATTAAATAGGTTTGCGTCTAATTGAAATTTGATTTCAATATTAGCGAAGGTCAATTAAATCTAAATTATGTTAAACTAGGCTATATCAAGTCGATTCAACCCCGTTGTTGAGTCAATTTGATTCAACTCATGCTCACTTCGGCCTTGATGCCATCGATCGACCGTCAAATTAAATCAAGCGATGTCTGAAGCTTAATTCACACTATGATAAACTTACTTATATAGTTTAATTCGCCTATTCAGTATTTTTTTTTATTTATGTGATAAGTTTGTCCTCCCTGGATGAAGAGGCTGATTCCTCCCTTGATTGCTATCAATTCATAATCCAAAAATAAATCTTAATATGAAAACACTAAGAGAAATAAAGAGAAGATTTAGTAATCTTTCATGCAAGTCATCAAATTTTCATGCAGACGGCAGCCTATCTTAGCTATCTATTATTAGATAGCTTAATTTTTCTAAAATTCCATATTGGAGGCGGCCAAATTAGTTAAATTAGTCTTCAAAAAGACCTTTACGTTTGTTGTATTTCTTTCTGTGTTAAATTTCTACTTAATGAGCTAACTTTTGCCCAAGTTTCAAATTAACCAAAGACTGACACCTCAAATTATTGGAGTCTTTTGCAATGTCTACTTGTCTAAGCAATAAAAACAAGCATGTCTCATGACTTTTATGTTAGTACTAACGTCGTTAGTAATATCACTAAGAACTTTCTCATTTATTAAAATAAAATCATATTTCTTATAATTATTATAATATCCTCTGAGTTTTTTAGCTATTGCTGATAGATCACTTAATTATTTTTGTTAATTAATCTAAGAGAATAATTTATTAAGTTAATAAGTTTATTTGTTTGATTATTTTAAGAAAACAATATTTTTATATAAGAATATAGAAATTTTCATTTTACCTTACTTTTAAAACGATGAGGTTGTTTTAGCGAAAGAAATTAGAGTAACTCTTCAGGTTAATTCTTAATAAATAATATTTGAATTTTTGAAGTTATTAGAATAATTATTTGATCGAACACTAATGTTGATGCAAATTGTCGATATAAATGTTTTTAAGATGTAAACCCAATAAAACAAAAAATATTTTGATTCAAGTCCAAATGATCATAACTCAAGCACTTGAAGCATAATTTATAATTTTACAGCTTCATTTGAGGGGAAAAATTCTTGCTTAATCTTAAATGTTTATAGTCAAAACTACTTTCTCCATAAAAGAAATATAATGAGCCTTAGATTACTCAAATTTGATGTCATTAAGGCACTTAAATGCATATAAAATCTAGTATATCAAATGAAACAATGCATATCATCTGATGGAGTGAATGAAAATTTGGCTATAATTAGTAAACAAAATGTTCAAAAATCTTTAAATAGTCTTTCATTTTGCATGTTAAGGGGAATGTTGGAAGTACATATAAACCTTATCCTGGAGTTGGAAAGAGCTCGCGGATTTGAAAATCCTAGAGCTCAACCTAACGATCTATATTGATGATTATCACCGATGTCCACCATTATCACAACCCGATATAACATAACTCATATGTCATAATAGGTTATATTAGGTTTGGTAAGGGACTGAGAAACTGACCAAGATCTATTTGAAAAAATATATATATTTTTTCCAAATTATAACAAGAAACCACTAACATATTAATATAAAAAAATAGAAACATCATCCCTTATATAGACATCTCAGAACTAATCATATAAAAAAAGTATTAATTATAATTTTTCAATAATCTCATCAAATTAAAATTTTCCTATGATTAAAAAAAAAATCATCTATGACATTAGAAAAATTCCTTAAACAGCAACACTTTAATCTTACTCCAATAGGTCCTTCACCTTTCTTAAAACATGTAAAAAAAGAATGAACAAACAACCCAGCAAGAGGCAAGCAAAAAAATTACATATTCCAAATTACACATTATTTTTAAAATGCTAGATAATCATATATTTTTATGCAAAAAATAGGTAAAAGTTATAAAAATTGCGCCAGCGTCACAACGCCATAGATTCAATGCCACATCACTACAATTTTCCTCAAAGCCATAGCACCACAATACGAGGGCCACAGGAAAACAAGTTTGAAATTTTATCTAAAAGCTTAGCGTCGAGGTGCTATCTAGTGAGCATCAGAAAGCCAAATTGCCTTAGCTCCATGGAGGAAAATAGTTGAAGACGATTAAACCAACGAACCAATGCGAGGAGTAGTGAACTGACACAACAGTTTAACAACGCCATAGCACCACTAGTATTGTGTCATGACGCCAACTCAGTTTTTTTTTTCTATAAATAGGAAGCCTAGTGTTCATGTTAAAGGGTGTGTGACTTGGGGTGACATGAGAGAGTGTGTGTGTGAGTGTGTGAGGGTACTTTTGATGGAGGCTAGCCCATTTGTACCTATTGTGTGAGTCTTCTTTTGGAGAGAAAAATAGAGTGCAAATGAGTTTGTATTGATTGACAAAGGATTTTCAAGTCATTTCTATCCTTATCTTCAATATAGTACTTTTATTTTGTTTTGTGAAATAAAAACATTTATTGTGTTTACTTTTATCTCCATGTCTAACTAAACTCTTTTATCTAAACTTATGATAGTTTAAAAATTATGTATTGCATATAGTAGATTTACAAGTTTATGAATTGATTTGTGATGTTTTTAAATATCTCATACTATATTTAGTTTGTCTATAGACCATGCATAAATTTAAAATCTAATGTGATCTATATTTTTTATGGAGGAGTAGAAGTTAAATAGAAGATTGTAATCTTGGCATGCATAGACATATGATGGTTAGGATTATGAGATCTTAAGGAGACAGTAAAACTATATATAGTTGGAAGAAATACTTGCTAAAACTATAACGAGCTTGATAAAGACGAGGAGTGCTTGTGCTCAAATTCATAGAAATATTAGGATGAAATCCCTCTATTGCAAGCATGTATTTTTAAATATCATAGTTTAGAGTTTGAAAATTATTAGATAAAGCAAAAAGCAATAAAATACAAGCTTTTATTAGACAACAACTAAAGCTATATAATTTCATTTAGCAGTAATAAAATTATATATCAGTGAAAATAAGCTTTATTGATCAAAATATTCATATGCATCTATATTTGACTTAAAATTCATATATAATACTTATGAATCATATAGATAATTTATCATTATATTTATAAGTACAAAAAATAACTAAAATAAAATGAACTAATCTAGAGGAATCCTGTTTAGCTTCACACTCGTGAACCTCTTCCCTGACCTTGACTTGAAATCATTTAAATTATATATAATGAGTTAAGCACCCTAGTAGGTCATTAAAAAGTATATAGCTAAATTTTAAAGTATGGTAAAGAAGTAGTATGTATGTCGTCATACAATTTATAATAGCAACAATCATAATATTAGAAATCAGTCCATATATAATAAAGCTCACTCTCAATAGCAGTAAAGTCTTTAAAGTAATAAATAGTATGATGCAAAAAAGCAATAAAATAGCTAGTAATCCCGTAAACCAGTATATATATATATCAATTTAATGTAATAATGACCAATCATGTCATAGTAGTACCATTCAATCAGTAAAGAAATCATATTAATCGGAAGAACCAAATTCTCAAAAAAACTGTCATAATCACATCAATGTACTAAGACCAGAAGAAAGTGTATATGACATATCTAGTCATAAGTATATTGATCATATGCTAAGTGTGTCCAATATATCATATGCTCAGTATATCTTCAAATGAGTAGATATTATCAATAATCACATTGTAATAATAGTAGTATCAGTTTCGTCTGCTACAATAACATTAGTACAGTGCTATAATAGTAGTAGTAAGGTAGGTAATAATAAATTTATATAATAACAACGAGCTGATATAATATCAATACAGTCTTATAATCTATCAACCCACCAGAATGTACATGTCAATAAGTCTTCAGCCAACATTAGTGGATTTTCTATTTTCTTATTATTTTTATATATATTATTATCACAGTATTACGAAAATAATAGTAACCAACTATCACCCATTCACATGCCAGTATTCATTCTCAATGCTTGCATTAAAAATATTTTTAAATACAATACATTATGAACAGAATTCATAGTTTCAAAATATAACCAATTTATCAGAGGCTGTGTAAAATACTATTTTAAGACTTCCAACATACTACAACATTATTTTTTAGAGTCCGAGTTATTTTTGATTAAAAAATTATATAAATTTCAAAATACCTAGTGAAAAATTTTCAAAAAAATATTTAAAATAAGCATAATCTCAATCTCTATAACTTTTAAAATTTATAGGGTGAAAGTTTTTATGATGCAATGTTATCCATATTTTTTTAATTAAAATAAAAATTTAATTGAGAAATAAAAAAATTTATTATTAAAAATTGAGATAGGCATAAAGTGACCTACCTCGATCCAGACAACTTTCCTAACTAAGCCGACAGCTAAAAAAGATATGAAGCCACTAAAAAATTCTTCTTTCCTCCTCCAAAACCCTCTCCTTCTCTCTCCTACTCAGCTGGCAATGATGCTTGAATGAATAGAATAGTGGATTTATTTTATATATAAAGAATAAATAGTGGCCTACGGCTATGACACTACCACTTAGCATTGCAGCACTAGTTCATTTTTTAATAGCCCGAGATTATAGGACTGAAATATCAATATTGGTACCTCAACATTGTTACAATGCCACAGTGCTCAGACACCCAGCACCTAAGTGCTCAAATAGTACAATTTTAAATTTTTTGCCAAAAAGCACTCCAAACCCCTAAAACTCGTTCTAGAACACATGCATATAATTTTCATACACAAAAATACTTTCAACCACTTACAAATTGGTTTAAAACACAAAATTTTGAATCTTTACCTTTTTAAAATTTACTTTTTACATTTTTGGGAGATTACATCTATAACATGCAATTAAACGAAATTAATAGAAAGTAATTTAATTATTAAGGAAAGTAAATTGATCAATTGGCCAAAATTTTATTTTCAATGGAAAGTAAATTGATCAATTGGTCTATTTGTGATTTTCGCTCCACTAGATCAATTTCTATAAAATTTTAAAGTTTCATGCATTTAATTTGATTAAAATGCATGTATTATCCTAATTACATAGTTGGAAATTAACTCGTACGACACTTTCCATGCGACAGCATTTTAATTATTTGTTATATAATAATATGTCATCATGCTAAATATGACTTAATCTAAGCTATTCAATTTAAATTCAAATGGTTAGGATTAAAAGAGTGAAAATCATAGGCCGTCGTATGGTTGATGTCTGACAAAATTAGAGTTATCCCATAAAATTAAGAGGAATATATTGTTACAATTTCATATTCCTTCACTCAAAAAGAATTTAGGCCACATTTATATTTAACTCAACCATTTCCTATCATATTGATCCAATAGGATCTATTAGAGGAAAGTGCTCAATCCAATAGATGGAACATCATGGGTTGCACACTTTCTTCACAATGTCTCATACAACTACGAAATTGCTATGAGTTTAAAAATTACTTTCAAGCAAAGGTGAATTCATGGGGATTTTTGTTGAATTGGAATCATCTAATTGCAGATAATGATCCTCTTTAGTTATTAAGCTCTAAAGTTGATTGGATCAAGTTTGAATTTTTCCCCACCACAACTTCATTGGAACTCGCTCGAACTCACAAAAGAAGGCTACTGGGAGGCTAGGGAATGGTAGGGATTGATTTTCACACACTAGGGAAGCTCGGGAATGCAAGTTCTAGAACCCCTATTCAGCAAAATTTGAAGTATCTATAGAGGGTAGTTGAATGCATGGAGATAAAATTTTATCCACATGAGGTCATACTTTGCAATTGAACCAATTTGAATTGGTCCAATGACATGTAAACAAAAAATGGAGCTAGGAACTTAAGATGCGCTATTTTAATTGAACAATGCATATTCACTCTATATGGTATCGATTTCAAGAAATTTCGATCCAATTAATGAACACCCTAGGCCCTCATTGGGTTAGGTTGGGTTTAAAGAAGCTCAGGGTGTCCAGTTGGTCACATGTATAGGCTTTAGGAAGGCTAATTTCATTTAGAATGGGTTTTAGCCCATTTGGGATAACATAGGTTAGCTCAATTGGGTGACTCAAGCTAGCCTAGGGCTTGGGCTAGTTAGGACAGGTAGTTTAAGATGTATACATGCAACTTGAATGGTTTGGAGGCCATAGTTTAATAACCTTTGGATTTACTCAAGTGTAATGTGTCCAAAAGACCATATATGGTCAACTTGGTCGACCATGTTGACCCAAGGTGAACCAAGGAACCTAATGGGTCTTTGTGGATTTATGAAGGTGTTTAGGAGGTTTAAGATGCCATGCTAAGGGTTGAAATTAATTTGACCATTAAAATGATCATTTAGGTCCACTAAAGCTTATATGTTCAACTTGGTCAACTATGGCCCACCATGGACTCCATTTGGTTTAAAAATATTCATGGAGATGTTTGAAAGCCTTTTGACACAATCCTAATGTTTAGGATTTAATCTAGCCCAATAAATGATATTTATATACATTTAGGGCTCTAAAGAATCCAGGGTCAAACTTGGTCAACCAAGTGATGACAATGGGTCCCAAAGGGGTCAAACAACTTAGGAGATGAGTTTAGATGGGTTTAGGTCCTTCCCAAGGGTTTAAGTTTATGTTGGACATGAAATGCCATCTTGAGTGGCATGCCTATATATAAATATAAGTGGCTTGGTTTAACTTGAGTTTTAACCTTAGGTTAAGCTTGGAATGACTTTGGAAATACTCTAACAAATCATGAGAATGGTCTAAAAGATGTCTGAGCCATTTGGATTGAGTCTAGGTTAAAGATCTCATAGTTCTTTCTAAGATTCTTATATGTTAGGTTTACACCAAAAGTTAAAACACATAAGCACTAAAAATGATTAGGAAAAAGAGTTTAAAAAATGAGATCAAAATGACATGTGATGATGCCCTAGGCTAATGGAAGGATTGCATTACTTAAACTTTTACTTATTTATCTCAACCATTCAATATTAATAGCAAAAGCTAATAACATTTTTAATCTATAAAAAAGTATCAACAAATATCTTTTAATCCATACCTAAACATAATAATCTCGATCCCAAAATTATATACAATAAATAATTAAAGATTGCATTACAAAATAAATAATATCTCAACTTCCAGGATTATGATGCCTACTTCTAGACCTAATCTACTTAGTAGGACCCTTACCTTTCATTGAAACATTAAATGAATGGGATGAGTATAACTAGCTCAATGCACTTCCTAGATGCTTCACAGAACATATGGCCTCATAAGTTCACTTACACTTCACTTCTAGATCGCATCAAAATTCGTACAGTCTTAGACTTTCAAACATTCATTTCAAATTGTAATTTATAAGTAATTGATCAACTGAAATGCAATGCAATGATTATTATGCATATGTTCCAATGCTTACTTAAAGTTTCACTTACACTTATGCCTCCCTTTACCTCCCACATCTACTTATAGTAAGTGGGGCTAGAATCACTTCCTCATCTACATCAGGTATATGGGGCCATAAGAGTATTTACAGTGTTACTTAATTTTTCAAACCTACTTTCAACAAGTGGGGATAGAATCCCTCTCTCATCTACATCAGGTATATGTGGCTAGAAAAATATATATGGCCCTTATAATATAACAAAGAGTGCATTTTTTTACCTTTCAAAATAAATTTTTACAATGCCATGCAATGAAGGATGAAGATACAATGCAGCGATACTAAATAGAGTATTCAAAAGGTGAATGAATTATCAGTAAAAGCCTCTTTACTTGTGAAATAGAACACTCACTAAACTTTTTCTTTTCAATTTTTTAACTTCAAAGAAACATTCATATAGACAATTCGAGACTTTTATATAATTACTGCATTTTCTAGAAAGCCTCAATTTGATATTATACTCTAAAAACTATATTAAAAAATTAACCAACTAAAATTTAAATTCTTATTACAAAAACGTTCAAAATAGGGCATATGACAACATATAAAAAGTTATACAGTGAAAACTTCTTAAAACTAAAAAAAAAAAAAAATCCATAACTTATTATAAAACAACATAAATGAAAATCAAAAATAGGGATTCAGAAGCCTACCTCGAGCTTTATAATTTCCCTAATTGGTTGGATAATTAATTCCTTAGTTTGGCCTCCAAAACTCCTCCCACTCTTTCTCTTTCTTCTTCTTCTCCTCTCTCTCTCTCTCTCTCTCTCTCTCTCTCTCTCTTCTCCTTTTCCCTTCTTTGACAAGGTGGCCGAGGAATCGGGAAATGGAAAGTAGTTTTAGCTATTTTGATATAAAATTCCATTATTTTGGCCTAGCGATGTGGCGCTCATTTCCTAGTGTTGCAATTCTCATAGAGAGTTTTCCATACTCTCCTAGAATATCCTCACTTAAGAATCGACGCCACGACAATGATTTCTGGTACTACAGTGCTTGCCCAAAATCTAAATTTTTTTCTCAATTTTTTGAAAGGTCAATGTTGCGGTGCAGCCAACCCTAGTGCCATAATGCCTATAGAAAAACTTTTCCAAGTTGCATTATCACTTTTCAACCCAAATTCATGATCCCAATTTTATGATTTTCACTTTTCTAACTCAACCCCATGATCACCAATTTAAAGTTTCACCACTCTAACCGAACTTCATGATCACCAAATACCTTGTTTGGCATATTAAAAAAAAATAAAAGCAATAAATAAATTACCAATGATTGTTGAACTTAATTGAGCTCATTACTAGAGTTTTTGGCATAGCGGATATTAAAGGTCAAGCAAGCTTTCTTACGGTGTAAACGATTCTTGCTTAAAACTAAACTTGTTTTGTTTACCTGAAAAAAGAATTAAAATGATTTATACAATAATTACTTTACTCCAAAAGCGGATGGAGGGGTCGGCAAAGGGGGCACGTTGCCCCCCCCCCCCCCCCCCACCCACCCCCGGAAAAAAAAAAAGAACTAGGTTTAGGAATTAGGTGTAAGTATTAAATTTTTTTAGGTTTACCGATTCACAACCATTCGGCCCTTTACCGATTTCGTAGCCTGTCACAACCCCAAGATCTAACTTGGAAGAATTATTTAGTCGATCCTATAAATCAATCAACTACCAGAGCTATCTGTAGTCATCAATCAATGATAAACAGTACAACAGAGTTTATAATTTAAAACATCAATGTAAACAACTATATTCAATCCCAAAAGTCATTTACAATAGTCAAGATCTTCAATAATGATCACACATCCATCCAATCCTGAGTACAAAAGAATAACTATAACAAAAAGGAACATAACCTGAAGATTCCTTATCAACCTCACATACCTGCTCCCTTGTCCTGACCGAAAATCATTAACCACATATAATGAGCTTAAAAAGCCCAGCAGGTCATCAAATACCTACAACTAAAATCAAAGCACGGTAAAGAAGCAATATGCATGTCAATTAGTCAAATCATGGCAATCACTTACACATGATCATTAAGTCAATGTAGAATCAGAAATCAGTGCAGAAACAGTAATCAATGTGTAAACAGTAGCAATACATAAACAGTAAAATCCACAATCGATAGTAGAAGAATTAGTAAACAGTATAAAAGTCCGTAAAGCTTGATGAATTAGTACGTGCATCAAATCTCTATAGTAATCATCGTATTTATAACATCAATCAAATCAATAGAGAAATCCTCGAGTCAATCATATCAGTCAAATCAATGAAGAAATTATCAGGTCAATCATACCAGTCGGTATAAAGAGAAATCATTGGGTCAATAATATTAGTCGGTATAAAATCGTATCAAGCGCCAAATCAACACTATCATTCTTGTCTATTGAACTCGAATCAATGCAGTAGAATCATATCAAAACGTATACTTGTAATTCAGTTATTCAATATCACGTGCTCAGTGAATCACATACAATTCAGTTGTTCATTATCACTTGCTCAATTCATCACATGCAATTCAGTTATTTATTATCACTTGCTCAGTGCATCACATGAACAGTAATGTTATAACAGTGAAATCGTGCAGTAACAATAAATCTGTATAGTAATGATAAATTCGTACAGTAACGATAAATACGTATAGTAACAATAAATCCATATAATATCAATAAATTGGTATAGTATCAATAAGAACAATTCTTTAAAACATGCAATTCAGTGCAGTAGCCATACTCAACAAGTAAAAGCCCTATCTACTATAGTTTTTTCCAGACTTGTATCAGTATCAGTATCATATCTGTTGGCTCAGTAAACAGAGTCATCACTCTTCGCCCGTCAGCACAGAAATCATCTCCTTATAACTCTCATCAGTAATCACGTGATCAGTAGAGGATAACACTAAACCAAATTTAAAGGAATGTCCGTCGGCCCACCATCCTGTACAGGCCAATTAGTCTCCAACCAACGGCTCAACCAATCTTTAATTATCTTTCACACACACAGTAATATAATAGTAATTTCAATCATATATCCACATTCATTTACATTTCATAAGTGAATTGCAATCAACAAACATGATTTAACTCAAATTACAAAATCCTGAAATATCATACTTCAAAACCATCTGGTGAAAAATCATAAATAAATACTCAAAATACTCGTAATCACATTCTCTATAACATACAAAAAGTTATGCTGTGAAAGTTTCGTCAATATAAAGATATGCATGTTTTTCGATAACGGAAACACAAAACTGAGCAGAAAAATATCAAAACACAAAATTTTTGAAATAAAAAATAGAGTTTGAATTCCTTACTACGAGATGAACAATTCTTCTAACTGTGACGACGAATAAAAATTGCTCCGTGGCCTCTGAAACCAAGCTTTTCCCCTTCTCCCTTTCTCTCTCCTCTTTTACCTCAACCAAAAAATATCCTTTCTTTTATAAACGGGAAATAATATTTTTGATCGTACAAATGATATTTTTTTGTTCGTACCGGGATGATCGGCTCTAGACTGCATTCAAACCATATTCGTACAGACGATATTTTTCGTTCGTCCCGGGACTATCAGCTCTGTCAAAAACTTCTTCAGTTTGTACGACGGTCCGTACATATGAAATCAATTCGTACAGACGAACCTCCCCCCAAAAATCTAAAATCTGGAGGGGTTTTACATAGCCTCTCTCGCACATTTGTGCATACAATATTTTTCATTCGTCCCCTGCCTCGACCCAATGACTCTCACTACTTTTGCATCGGCTTGCTCAAATGGAATACAACCGAGAGTTTTTTTTTTATATAAGATATAATGTGGTATTATATCATTTGTTCTCTAAAATTGGTTTGTTCCATGCAAAGATCTTCCTACTTCATTGCTTTGTCTTCATTTTGTTGTGAGATCTTTAATTTTATTTTGTTTGATTTTATACGATTTATTATTTATTTCTTTGCATTTATAAGATTGATTCTGTAGGTTTTATTTTTCTTATCATTTGTTATCTAAAATAGGCTTGTTCTTTTTTGCGTTGTATGTATGTGTAATGTATTATCTTGTTTGATTTTTGAATAGATATATAATAAGATTAATCTTAAGGAATCTTTGAGTTTGAATATTATGGAGATATATTTCAAACGATCTTCAATTCCAAAAATATCAAATGGCAATAGCAATTAGGTTGAAGATCATAACGAAAAGCGTATTCGAGTGGATGTTGATTTACCCAATAATATAGAAGTAAGTGTTGAAAATCTTCCATCTGATCTAGGACTATGAATTCTCATTGTTGACTTTAATCCTAATATTCATGATGATGTTCAAAGAATATATTTATAATGAGGGCCATTTTAGCTTCTTAGTCATGATTTTTTGAAAACTAAATTCGGAATGAAAGACAGACAATTTAATCTTACTTGGTTTGACAAGTGCTCTGATTGGCTAGAGTATAACATAAGCAATGACAAATCATATTTTCTTTATTGTTATCTGTTCAGAAAATCAGGTAGAGACAATGAAGAGGAAGAAGCATTTAATAAAAATGATTTTTTTAATTAGAATAAAACAAACAAATTTGATCTTCATATAGGAGGTCATAATACTGCACATAATAATGCTAGACGTAGTTTTGAAGACCTACTGAAACAAAATAAACATATTGGGATTATGTTCCAAAAGCAAACAGATCAAACTACATCTGCATACTGTATCCATCTCAAAACTTCTATTGATTATTTAAGATTTCTTTTGAGGCAAGGGCTAGCTTTCTGGGGGCATGATGAGTCTTCTACATCCAAAAATTAGGGTATTTTTTTTGAACTGGTGTAATTTTTGGCTGAACATAATAAAGACATAGACGATGTGATTTTAAAGAATGCTCCTGAGAATTTAAAGTTAATTGCACCTGATATTCAAAAAGATATTACTAGAGCATTCGTTATTGCTATTACAAAGTTTATATTTGAGGAGATTGGTGATAAATTTTACTCAGTTTTAATTGATGAATCATGTGACACATCTGCTAAGGAGCAAATGGCAATCGTAGTCCATTTTGATAATAAGAAAGGCGAGATAATGGAACATTTTTTGGGGATTTCAGATACTACTGCAAATAGTCTTAAATTGGCGACTAAACAACTCTTATCAACATTTGGTTTAAGCATATATAGAATATGGGGTTAAGGATATGATGGTGCTAGTAATATGAGAGAAAAGTTTAATGGTTTGAAAGCTCTATTTCTAAATGAAAATCAATCTATATATTACATTCATTGCTTCTCATATCAGCTTCAATTAGCATTGGTGGCAGTGACAAAAAGTCATGTTCATATTGCTTTATTGTTTACAATCATTTCGAGTGTAATGAATCTTGTTGGTGTTTCTTATAAGCGTCGTGGCCAAGTTTGAGAAATACAACTTGAGAAGATATTAAATGAATTACAAAGTGAAAATCTTTTATTTGGGCAAGGCTTAAATCAAGAAATAACCCTTAGGCGTGCTGGTGATACGCTGTGTGGTTCACACTATGAATATATTTTAAGATTAATTATAATATTCTCTATAGTAATTAATGTTCTAGAAATCATTTTGGAAGATGGCTTAAGCTTAGAACAAAAAGGTGAGGCATATGCTTTATTAGAATCGTTACAGATCTTTGAGTTTACCTTTTGCCTACATCTTATGAAAGATATTCTTGGTAACTCTAATAAACTATCACAAGCTTTATACAGAGGAGAAAAATATATTATTAATGCTATGTCTTTGGTACGTATATGTAAAAAAAAAGCTGCATGATATGAGAGATAACAAGTGGACTGACTTCATAAGTAATCTAACCTCATTCTGTGAGTAACAAAAAATTAATATTCCACATATAGATGACAAATAGGTTGCTCATGGTTGGCCACGCCGTAGAACTCAAGATAGAACAAATTTATATCATTTTTTAGTTGAAATGTTTTACATAGTGCTTGATATGTAGTTTCAGGATTTGAACAATCGGTTTACAAAGTAAATACCTAACTGTTTTTGTGCATAACATGTTTGAATCCTAATAATAGATTTTATGCATTCAACAAAGACAAGTTGATTCGAATGACACAGTTTTATCCAACTGATTTTAGTCTTCTTGATCAGGCGGTTCTTGAAAATCAATTGGATACTTATATCATGGATATGCGATATGATGATCAGTTCATCTCATTAAAAGATATTGGGAGTCTTACTGAGAAAATGATCCAAAGTAGGAAGGATATAATATATCCTGTTATTTTTAAACATTGGAATTGGCACTGGTATTACCCGTTGCTGCAACAGGCATTGAAAGAGCATTTTTTGCCATGAAGAATATAAAAAATTGGTTGTGAAATAAATTTGGCGATCAATGGATGAATGATTTATTAATTGCTTATGTTGAAAAAGAAATTTTGGATTATATTGATAGAAGTAATCATTTAACTCTTTCATAATATGAAGAGTAGATGCTATAAATTGTAAGTTGTTTACTATCTTATATTTAATATTATATGTTTTTGGATAATTATTAATAAAAAAATTTTAAAACTGCCTATGCCTGTCCCAAGCCTAGATGAAAAAAGTTGAGAAAAATTTTAATTTTTTCAAAACACTTGCATTTGGAATACTTTACACCAATTTTACTTCCAACCAAAGAAATAATAATAAAAGCACTAACTAATTTGTTTATAAAAAAAATTAAATATTTAATTAATAATAACTTTCATTAAAATTAGTAAGTATAATCATCAAATTGGCATAAGAAATTTTTTAAAGTTATGTAACATAAGATTTTTCATGGTATTTAATTAGAATATTTAAAAAAAGTTTAAGTGATTTATAATATATAATAAACTAATTTGCCATTGAGAATTTGAGTGAAAAGTTAACTGAAATGCAAGTTAGAAAATTCAACATCCTAATAAATAACATGTCTATAATTTTTTTCTTTAATGCTAATGCAGATCTTAAAAAAAATAATAATAATAATAATAACTCACATGTCTTTAATGGATTAAAGTAACTTCTAAAGCTCCGTTTAATGTACTCTTAATTTCCTTGAGTTTCGTTGGCTTTTATTGACCTCCAAATGATTTAGCATTTTTTTTTAAGTTAAAACCCGCAGAGGGGCCTACGCGTTAATTTAAAAAAACCGGTTACAAAATCCTTAGAAGGATCCTCCAGCTCGCTACTACTCAAAAGAGCTACAAGAAAATGAAAAATAAATCCTACAAGCCGGTGGTTCCTTTTTCTAAGATTACAAAATAAACATAAAGTAATACTCGAGCTGCAAGTAGGCATCACCCAAAAAAGGAAGAGCAGGTTGGTCCAGTTCAACTCATTCTTCCTGCAAAAAAAGTGTAGAAAATGGAAGGCAAAAAGAGAAAAACTAACCCAAAAATCCTTGCAGTCAATGAAGCTCCGTGAAGTAATCCTGCAAGGGAATCTCAAAAAAAGCCAATTAGACAAATAGATAGTAACCAGACAAATATAACCAAAGATGTAGTTCCAGTCAGCAAGCCTAATAATAAAAACAGGAAAAAATTTCCTGATGGCCGCAAAAATATAAGTAAAAACCCTGCCAGCCATAACGATCTCCAGGCAATCCCTCAAAGTAACCATAATGTTTTCCATATCAAACCCATACAAACTCTTAATGGTAGGATCAGAAACATTGACAAAATAAGGTTGAGTATGAGAAAGAAAAGGCCCTTCCAGCACACAGAAATCCAAAGCAAAACGAGTCACTAACCACAACTCCTGCCGCATCAAGACCAAACCAGCCAAACATAAAGACCACACCCCATCCAAAAACACCTTCAGCGTAATGTCAGAAAATGAAAAATGCCAGAACAATTGAAAAAACTATAGTGATAAATAGACAGCCAACCCAGATTTAACCAAACTTGCAACACCCTATACAAAACCCAACTGCCAGCATGCCACGCAGTCCAGGAGGCATCCACAGCAACCCCAACTAGAAACCCACAGTCAACAACCTCCAAACCAATAAAATACCCAACAGAATAACCCATATGATCCAGAACACCAAAACAGCAAAGATCCAAATAGAAACAGAGATCAGGAAAAGCGAACAGCACAGGAAACCTCATCAAAACCCCCAAAAAACAATCAAAAAAGAAATCAAGCATGCCGCAAGTAAGGAAGAGCAGTTTTGTCCAGATTAATGAGACCTTTCAGGCATAGAGGAAGATTATTCACATTAAATTCCTGATACATATCACTATGAGAACCATGCTTGGCTAACCAATCCGCACACGTATTACCTTCACGATAAATATGAGAGATAAGAGTTTAACATCCACCTCAATCATCACATGCTGAATACCAAGCCTCACACAAATATTTAGGCCATGAGATAGACCCTGAAGCTCAGCCGAAATAACAGAACAACGGATTAAAGGTCCAAAAAAAACCGCAATAGGAATACCCAAAGAATTCCTAATAATACCGCCCATACCAGCATTGTTAGAGCCAACATAGCCATCCAAGTTAAGCTTAACATAAGGTAAAGGGGGTTTAAACCATCTCGCCACACGATCAGCCTTAATAATGTCAGAACTGGTATTTTGAATGCCAAAGTAGTTAGCCAAAATAGTACAATTTCTAAAGTTTTTAACAGAAATAAGGTTAAAAGAAATAAGCTGGAGGATTTTGTTCCTAACATTATCAATAATATGAATAGCATCCATCTTAATTTCATTGTGCTTAGAATCGTTCCTAGCCTTCCACAGATACCACAAGATCAATATAGGTAGAAGAGTCAAAATATGGCCATTAGGTTTGATAAACCTAACTTTAAGAATATCAACAACATTGCAATTAGCATTAAGCACCAAAATATCGGCAAGATTACAGTAGTGAAGCCAAACCTTATGCGCAATCTCACTGTTTATAAAAACAGGCTTGATACTTTCCATACTGAAACAACACTGGCATTTAGAAGGAAATGAAAAACCTTTTTTCCACAAATTTTCATCTCCAAGCAAGAATAGAATATGATAAAGGAATGGTGTTATGCCAGAGAGACTCAAAATTATGATCAATAACATCTTTAATCCTAATAGCTTCCCAAACATTTTTAAAGTTAAAATTACCAGAAGGAGAGAGCTTAAAAAGGATTTTGTCCTTGATTTGAAGTTGTAACGGGATTTGCACAATCATGTTCATAATGTCAAGAGGAACCACATCCAAAAGTTTGCTAGTGTTCCAGTTACCATTATCAATAAAATGATTAACTCTAACATTTTCAATAGTATGGGTGTTAAGAAAACAATCGATAGAAAACATACCCAGCCAATTGTCTTGCCCGAAAGAAACATCACCTTTACCAAGCCCCCATTGAATGTACTGTTCAGCTTCCCATTTGATCTTACAAAGCCTTTTCCACACAAAAGAGTCAGAAGATTTATAGTGATACACCAAAGTGTTACGCATTTTACAGTATTTCGCCTTCATAAACTGCGCCCACAAACTATCAATAAAATGGAAAGCAAACCATAATTTATGAGAGAAAGCCTGAACAGTGTCAAGAATATTCTTGAAACCAAGCCCTCCCTCCTTATAAACACCACAATTTTTTTCCAACTAATCCAAACAGTGGAGGAGGGTAGCAAAGTGTGAAAGATAAAAATAGGAATAGAACATAAAACAATCTTAATAAGCACCAACCTACCTCCAAAAGAAAGAAAGTTAGAAGACCAGGTAGTAAGTTTCTTATGTAAAATAGAAAAGATATTGTCAAACAAAAATTTATTCTTTCTACCTTTAAAGAGAAGAGTGCCAAGATACTTAATAGGAAGAACAGTAGAGTTAAAGCCACAAAATCTCTTGATCTTACTCATTCTGTTATTGTTCACCGTTTTACCAACGAGAAAATTACTTTTCTCTCTATTAACATTTAAGCCACTAATCTTTTGGAAACGGTTAAGAAATTGAACCAAAACTTTAACACTTTTAATAGAAGCATTAGAAAAGATAATGAAATCATCAGCAAAACTAAGATGCGTAATAGGAAAACCTCCACTAGTATGAAAATGAAGGCTAGGAGACCTTAAGTAGAGATCCTCAAGACCCCTAGACAGATATTCCATAGCAATAATGAACAGAGAAGGAGACAAGGGGTCACCTTGCCAAAGGCCATGCTGAGAACTGAAGAAATCATGATTGCAACAATTAATAATAACAGAGAAAAAGCAATTCTCAATACTGTTCTTAATAAGCATGATAAAAGATTGATTAAAACCAAATAAAGATAACACTTTGTAAAGAAAATTCCAGTTCAGATTGTCATAAGCCTTAGTGATATCCAGTTTAAAAATAATATTACTACCAGAGCATTTAGTATTAATATCATAAACCATCTCTTGAGCTAAAAGGATATTATAAAAAATGTTCCTACCTTTAACAAAGCCATTCTGGTTGGAAGATATGATTCTAGGCGAAAAAAACATTAATCTAGAAGAAATGATTTTAGCCACAAGTTTAATAAAGAAGGTGCACAGACTGATGGGTCTAAAGTCATTC
This sequence comes from Dendrobium nobile, assembly GCA_022539455.1. Lineage (NCBI taxonomy): Eukaryota > Viridiplantae > Streptophyta > Magnoliopsida > Asparagales > Orchidaceae > Dendrobium > Dendrobium nobile. The sequence goes on along the minus strand of CM039734.1, from coordinate 47,113,781 downwards.
CAAAATTTAGCCGCCTCTTTTTTAGGGATTAGAACAATTTTAGTAGAGGAAAAAAAATTAGGATAATAATTACCATTGAAAAAATCCTTAACAGCATCCACCACATCAAGTTTAATGATATCCCAAGTCTTAATAAAAAACTTAGTAGTCAACCCATCAGGCCCGGCAACGGAGTCCTCATTCATACCTTTAATTGTGTCCCAAATCTCAACCTCTTAAGGAGATTGAGTAAGAAACTGATTATCCTCCTCCCCAATCAAAGAAGGAATCACATTAGAGTTTGCAATAGGAATAGTCAAAGTAGAACCATTAAAAACCTCTTTAAAATACTTAACACCAGAATTAACAATTAAATCATTCGTATCGTAAACATCACCATTATGATCAATCAAGGTATAAATATGACTTTTAATCCTATTCTTATTGGCCAAAGCATGAAAAAGGAGGTATTCCTGTCCCCTTCTAAAGTGATCATAGAGGAAGCCTTTTGTCTCCAATAGATTTCTTCCTAATTTTGCAATTGGAAAAGTTGAACTTTAGCATTATCAATATTGGCAAGATTAACATCATTAGGATTATCAATAAGTAAGATGTCCAACTCCAAAACCTTTTGTTCAGCTTCCTTAATATTAGCAAAAACATTTTTGAAAACATGTTTATTCCACTATCTAAGAACTTGTTTTAATCTACTCAACTTAGCCCATAGATGAAGCATGCCTTTAATATTATCATCAGAAGAGACAACAGCATTCCAATTAGTAGAAACAACACTTAAAAAGCTAGAATGAGAAATCCACATGTTTTGAAATCTAAAAGAAAAAGAACCACTGATTTTATTATTAGAAATATTCATAAGTAAGGGAGCATGATCTGATAACGTTCTGCTCAAGTGGTGGACTTGAGTCATAAAGAAATCTTTAATCCAATCATTATTAAAAAGCAGTCTATCAAGTCTTTGCCACATCGAACCTCTACTCCAAGTGAAAGTACTGCCAGAAAAGCCAATATCAAAAAGATTGCAATTAGAAATCATGTGATTAAAATCATCCATGGCATTAAAGTTTGGAGGGTTGCCCCCGATCCTTTCAGAGGCACTAGAAATGATATTAAAATCTCCACCAACGCACCACGGCCCATTAGAATTAAAAGCAAACTTAGATAAAAGGTCCCAAAGTGGAGCCCTACCCAATCTAGTACAAGCAGCATAAACAAAAGATGCATTAAAAGTAAAATTTAAATAGACAATTTGGGCATGAACAACCTGCTGAAAATCAGAAATAATGGTGATGTTTATGTCACTCTTCCACATGATCCAAATTTTATTCGAACAATTAGCAAAAATCATATTAAAACCCAATCTAGAAGCAGTAGAGGAAAGTTTATTAGCAGAAATAAAGGGCTCAAGTAAAACTAAAATTTGAATGTTATGCACACGACATAAATTTCTAACACGGGTCTTAGAATCCGACCCCCCCAATCCCCCTCACATTCCAGATAAGTGTTCTAATCATTGGAGTGTTTAGTAGAAGCTTGAGCTCTAGTAGAATGGGGAGTCGGGAAAAGGAGCTTTACCATTTTTCTTTTTTTGCACCTTAAAAGCTTCTTCCTCTTCAATATTTAGAGTGTTGATATCAGTAGAAGCCGATGAGGAGTCATTGTTGGAGCAAACCTCATTCTCCTTAAACACCCCATTTTCGTTATTACCAATAAGAACAGCAGAGTTAGTGGCATGCTTTTTAGGAGGGATAAATTTCCCCTCCTCAGTATCATCAACTTTATCATTATCAACATCATTAATAACTATATTGTGATGAGAGGTAAGATTAGTATAAGTTTTAAGCATAGAGTCTACCGAAATAAAAATGTTAGGAGTAGTATCACCTTCTTCTTCAGATCTCTTTTGAGGCACCTTCCAAGGGAAGAATATTAGTAGTTTTTTCAACAGCCATCCCATTATCCAAAACAATAAGATTTTCATTACCAACCGTCTCAACTGGGTTAAGGATCTCATTCTGATTCAAAATTTTTGGGTCAGCCTCTTCCTTCGAGATTTCCTTACCTAATGAGTTGTTGGAATGTTTTTTAAGCTCCAGATGCAGTTTGAAACAATCAGAAACAGCATGGCCATGGGTGTTACAGTGATTACAGAAATCAGGAACTTTTTCAAACTCAACTTTTTGTAAATAGCCAAAGGCTTTAGAACCAACCCAAACTTCTTTCACATGTTTTTTAGTGATGTCTACTTCAACTAGAACCCTAGCAACGGATGGTCGGGTTATAGATGTCGTAGCTTGGTCGGTTTCTAAGGGACGGCCAAAAATCGAGCCAAAGCATGTAGAACTTTAGCATTGAAAAAATGAAGTCTCAGATTAGGAAATGATATCCAGATCGGAACTATCGGGCTTTCTTCCTTAACATCGAAAAAAGGTGTCAACTTTAAAATACGCATTTGGCAATTTAAAATGAAGTAAGATCTACGGGCAAAGACTCAACTGTAATCCATATCATTTGATAATTGAATCGCAACATGCTTAGAATCTAAAAGCCCAACTGAATAAAAGCCAGACAACTTTAAGTTACCAAAAAAAGTTCGAATCGAATCCAGATTTGGCCGACGGAGGCAAAACTTCCCAATAAGAGTGAAACGAAAAGGCGATGCAAGTTTCAAAACTTCATCATTAGAGAGAAGAATAGCCGGAATACCATTAAAAGAAGTTTGAGTTAGAGATGGAAGGGTATCACCTGCCGAAGCTCCAGCCAGGACATCTTTAAAAGATCGAGATTGAGGACGAGATGGACTATCAGGATCCAGGCTAAAGAAACCCTTACTAGAGTCTTTGCTCTGAGCAGCAATGTCATCCCAAGGCGTCGAGGAGGATCCCCCCGCCATAGCGATCCTGCCCAAAAAGGGCAAGAGCAAGCAAAGAAAACACCAACGACTGAAAAAAGGAGGAAACCACGCGATTTCGTCGGAGAGAACTCGAGAAACGGACGGCCAAGAGACGAGAACCCTAAATCGCTCAAAGCGGCGCTAGGGCAAGAGGACGTTGATCGTGGAAATGATTTAGCATATTGCATCAATATTAGTCGTGAAATTCATTACTATATACATTAGCATCTTTAATAATATATTTATTACAATAGATAATCATCTTTGGAGGCTTAGGCCCAACTTTGTAGATAATAGTTGCTATGGTCAATTATTAGGCTTTATTCATTTATTTGGCCAAGTTTCTTGATCATAGTCACTTGATTTATTTTCAACTAGATAGCCTTAGGTTTAATTGGATTTATTAGATTTTTTTTATTAAACCCATTGAGAGGCTTATGTGTTACATAAACAATAAAAATACAGGTCCTTAAAGAACCAAAAGCTCTCTAAAAGTACAATCTTTGAAGTAAAACCTATGAGCCAATGATTCCACATATTACAATAGACCGGGAAAAAATAAAAAAACACCAAGAAAGATACAAAGAAGACCAATCCAGCTCAAAGAAAAGCAACAGAAGCCTCACAGTAACTAGTAGAAGCCACAGTAACCTTAGAATAGAGACTTGCACATAACAAAAGACATAAATAGGCAGAAGCAAGAGAAGCCAAAAACCCACCAAGCAATAAATCCAACACAAGCAAAGAGCCTCGACAAGAGTATTCACAAAAACCAACAATCGACAAAGAGGAACAGCCAACAAAACTAAGGACACAATACCCACATAGCCCAACTGCAACTAATAGCCCAGCCATCAACACCCCTCACATCAAACAACAAACAAAGCCCTACTACCGGAAGAATAACAACCACAAGAAGACAACCAACCAAATAATGGTCATCAGTATAAGATGAAAACAAAGATAATGCATTACTTCTTTTTAGATTTTTGCTTACGACATTTGACAGTAATATGGGAAAAGGCTTTTTAAACAACACGACTCACATTCAAGGCATACATGTATTGAAATGTATCCACCGACTCATCCATGTCATCCTCTCCAACCCCACAAGGCAAGGAAAATGACCCATCTAGCCAATCAGATTGATCTACACAAGTGTCTCTTGATTTGGAAACCAATTGAGCTTTAAAAGAATTAGTAGAAATAAGCGCAATCGGAACATCTATAAGAGGCACATTCCCATTCAGCACCACACACAGTACAAGGTTACAAAGTTGGCTTGCTATAAGCCACAGGAAAGTCAACTAAAGCAATAACCAAACCACTAGAAGAATCATTCAATACTACCATTTTAACATCACATAAGCCTATGTTCACCCCATTCAAATACCCATGACAAGAGCTAGAGACAATTTCCTTAAGAACTTTCTCAACAACAGGTGAAAGAACCAGGTCATTAACACAAGCACCCTCACCTCCATCATGACCCAAACATGCCAAATCTATAAAAGTAGAAGAATATTTAATGCCATCAATGTTCACAACGTGAATAGGTAATCCAATATCGCCCAAAATAGGATTAAAAGTATTTAATTTCTTATGAACCGGAACAACAACATGAGGAAGCATAGGGTCATCCGAGACCAGTAAATCGGGCTAAACCAATTGCCCCACCTCACCATAAACATGGCCTGCATTAGCCGTAGCAATAGTTTCATGCAAAGATAAATTAACACACACATTACCCAAAACATTATCATTTACAACATTATTAACCTTATCACCCGTATTAATAACCAAAAGGGGTGACCAGATTTCAAATTATCCACATTTTCCTGCATAGATAACTCAACCATATCACCCACCTTTATAGCAATAGGGTTACTAGTGGGAGCTTCCACTAAATGAGGGAGTAAAATGTGACATTCTAATTTCAAATGCCCAAAAGCTTTGTAGTGATCATGATAAGAAGGAAAACTTTCATTTCCACAAACTGAATATAATCCAAACTTTCATAACCTAGCCAAACTTGATCAAGATAACGTTTGGTAACATCTAACTCAACAAGAACACCCACTACAGGAAAATCTACTATTACCGCTGGATTTTTCAAACGGCTTTTCATTAAAGGGTCTTCTATCATTAGAGGTTGCATTATTCATTTTAAGGGTCCGCCAAACAAAGACCCCAAACCGTGAAGGTATGGGGAGAAAAGAGGTGAGGTCGAAGGTTAGGGAAGGAGATTGAAATCGGAATGGTATGGAATTCCACATTAATGTCAAAATGAGGAGTCCATTTAAACAGTTTCATGAAAATCATTGTAATACCAAATTTTAAATAAAGCAATTGCAAAATAAATATGGATCTTCTTTTCTTTTAAAAGATTTTTAATGAAATGATGTTCTGCATTTATGAGCTAATCTATAATAGGGGCGCTAAATAATTTAAAACTACAGTTATAAACCTTGGTCAATGAAGTAAAAATATTAAAAAATATTTTTAAAATAATCAATTTATAAGGTCATGTGCTATTTTGGTGCGAGCTATAAATTTTTAAAAAATTAAAATAATCAAATAATCAATTTAAAAAATTTAAAATAATCAAATTATTACATTTTTAAACAACAATAATAGAGCTTTTGGTGTAAATGTTGAAGGTGCAAGCCACGTGAGTATCTGCAAGTGTGAATAGAAGAAACTTTTGTTCTTGTTTTTGCTTTCTAAAATTAAAGAAAGCCAAATGACGATATTCGATTGAGAGAACCAACTTCAAAAGCAGAATAGGATAGCTTCTGGAAAAAAAAAAAAATAAAAGAAGAAAGAAATGGAACAAATAAAAGAAGAAAAAAATAAGGAACAAAATCTTTTTCATCATACCATGAGAACCTAATTTTCAAAAAAGGCAACCAATGTGGAGAAAATTCGATCATTCTTATCTGGCAACGCTTAAAGTTGGTGAAGTGGTAGCCACGCGATTTGATGTCATAAACCTACAGGAGCTTTACCATGCAGTGCAAGCCCTTAGCTATAAATAGCACTCACTCGGCCACCACAGCTTCTCATCCAACATTCCTTAAGCCACAATGGCGACTAGCACTAAATTCACGGCTTTGGTCTTTTTAGTTCTTCTTGGCATTAGCATTGCCCTTTCCTCTGCCGCAAGGTCCTTGAAGAGCATTCAAGGCGGTGGCGGAGGAGGTCATGGTGGTGGAGGAGGAGGTGGTTCGGGTGGTGGATTGGGTTCAGGTTCCGGCTATGGTGAAGGTGGGGGATATGGTGAGGGAGGTGGACATGGTGGAGTGGGCGGCGGTGGTCAAGGCGGTGGAGGTGGTGGCGGCGGAGGTGAAGGTAGTGGTGCTGGTTCAGGATCTGGGTCTGGGCAGGGATACGGCTCAGGGTCTGGCGGAGGTGGAGCAGAAGGAGGTGGTTATGGGAGTGGTGGAGGTGGTGGCGGAGGTGCCGGTTCAGGTGGTGGACATGGAAGTGGGAGCGGATCCGGATCTGGCTATGGTTCTGGATCAGGTTCTGGTGCAGGTGGGGCCCATGGTGGAGGCTATGGAAGTGGTGGTGGTGGCGGTGGCGGTGGTGGCATTGGTGGTGGAAGTGGAGAAGGCTCGGGTTCCGGATCTGGTTATGGTTCTGGTGGTGGATCCGGATATGGGGGAGGTGTTGGAGGTGTTAACTAAGCGCTGGACTACTTTATTAATAACACTTAAGAATGAAAAATAAGAGCATGTATGCGCAGTTATGTACTGGACTACCTGTAAGAGAATATAAAGCTTTGTAATGAATCAAATCAATATCTGTTTACTAATATAATATAAGAAATACTGCTTTCTGTGCTTCTCTTCGTGTCATCAAACTAATAACAAGTAATTTGATTATATATTCTAATCGATAATAGAAACTTATCATAAACAGTTCTCCTATCTGTGTCAGAAAAAATTAAACAGATACACGCTGAAGAATATATAGTGACAGAGTTGAGAAGTAAAGCTTAGAAATTCATCGGTTCATCATTAGCTAAGTTCTGGATCTACAGTGATATGTTTATAGATGATCGTTAGGATGGCTTGGAGAGAAGGTAGGGGCTGCTGTTGACAGCTTTACTGAGAAAATTCTATTATTGGAGAGAAGGTAGTGGCTGCTATAATTTTCGATTTCTACTATTTAGATAAAGTAATAAATGAGAATGTTCATAGAGAAAAGATTTAGTAATCTTAATATAATTATATATTAGATATTCATGCAAAGTGATCAAATTTTCATGCATGCATACGATAGCCTACTTAGCTATCTATTATTACATATCTTAATTTTTCTAAAATTCCATATTGGAGGCGGCCAAATTAGTTTGATTAGTCTTCAAAAAAGACCTTTATGTTAGTTGTATTTCTTTCTGTGTTAAATTTCTACTTAATGAGCTAACTTTTGCCTAAGTTTCAAATTAACCTAAGACTGACAGGCAAGTTTTTGGAGTCTTTTGCAATGTCGACTTGGCTAAGTAATAAAAACATGGGAAAATTTTAAGATTAAGAATGATTATAAATTATATTAAGAGCTTAAGCCTATTTTAAAAAAATTAAAAATAGGCAAAATCACATGTTTAATCGGCGACTAATGCTAACAGGAATAGTTGAGTTAGGTAGACGTTATGCTGATTAGATAAAGAATGAGAAATTGTACATATTACTAAGTCGCCCAGATAATGGACGACTTATAAGTAGCCCATTAAATGGGCGACTTATCCCTATTATTTTTATAAAAAATATATATTTATTTCTGAGCCATGTTTAAAAGGTTAAATAAAAGAATATTCTACAAGTAGTGCAAGAGTAACATATAATTCCAGGTTTTTCTTGCTTGTTCTATAAGATTTGATATTGGATTTAACTATTCAAAGATTTTTTTCTCAGTTGTGTTGTCAAATCAAATCTAGGATCATTTTCTGTGTTTTCAAATCACTTTATATTAATAGATCATTATGTATGTTAAATCAGTTTATAGTGACAGCATAGTGTGTGTTTTCATATCAGCTAGTAATAAAATCTAGTGACATTGGTTCCCCCTATCTCACATGGGGGTATAAATATGCAGTGTAACGGTATATCCAAGGTTAGACTAATTTTCGTATTATTATTGAACTGATCGTCATGTATTGACCAGTTATGGATTTGATTCGGATCACTCCAACAAAGCAGATGATTTAAGAGGGTTACATCCATTTGAAAGAAAGTTTGGAGCTACCCAATGATAAAATTATTGAAGCAACGGCAAAAGCAAATGAATATTTTTGATGTTGTATGCATTTTTGGAGCGAAGATAAAGATTACGCGTTGTGGCATGTACATGATGAAGTGATGAAAGTGAAGCTATACAAGGCCGGTAATGATCTTACATATGTGGGCTAGTGATATGTAAAGCAAAGGTTCGAAGAGGATACTCAGCATTGGGTCCCATTGGAGATCATCAAGTGTCGAATTCGTGAGATCAGACGTGGCGAGGAAGGTTATGTTGATCAGATTGTTGAAAGATCAATGCTCAATGTTGATCATTGTATTCTTAATTTATCACACGTGGCATCATTGAGAGGATCATTTCTTTTTAGAGTCCTATCAAACAATAATGGGAGTTCTTGTGCCAGGAGTTAAGCAGGAGTTCTTGAATGCAACAGACTGGCAGTATATTCAGCAAGAGTTTGAGTTCCACTTCAAATGCTGTCCAACTCATACACAACCCCAATCGTGCATGCGTATTATAATTAAAAAAAAATGTAACTTAATATTATTGTTAAGATATTTTTTAAGTCTTAAGTTTAGTTTTATCTACTAATGCTTGTTTGATGGTGATGTAGTAGTTGTAGTTTGGTTTTTAATTAATGTATTAGTTGTATATATTTTGGTAACGTTAAAAATATTTCGTTCACTTTAAGTTAATATTTAAAGTAATATTCTGATGAAGTATTTTTTACTTCAAAAATAAATTTAAAGTTCTTGAATTGCTTTTTAGTTTGTTGGTTTTATAATTTTTTTTATCAAAATTCTTGATTAATTTTATAAGAATTTTTCAGCCTAAAAATTGGCCTTTATTTTAAAAAAATTAGATTTTATAATCAATAAATATCTTGAATCTTAAAACATTTGCACCACAAATTTAAGAGAATGTAAACTGTCAATATTATGTACGATTGACAGTGCGGCTCCAGCCCTTGACCCTTTTTTCTCTTATTTTTTAATCTAATCTTTAAGAAGTAATTTAAAAAAAAGGCTAAAAAGCTTACAAAGTTATCCCAAAAAAAAAAAGAATTTAAATATCTTCATATCTATGTAGAAAGCAACAATATTTAAGAAGATTTGTTTCTCCCCTACAAAATACTAGAAAATGTCTTCAAATCTTAGGTTAAAGTTCATCATTTTGTGAACAATCATGCTATTCTAAAAAGTTATGCTTCTTCAGGTTCATCATTTTTTTATGAATTTATGCTATAATATTATATGTATCTATTAGTTATATATGCTAAAAATAATATAAATAATAATTAGTATTGAATATGTATGATAATATATAGTTAATGAGTGTTTGATTATAAATATAAGAAAAAGTTTTAAATAAACTCATGTGCATTTTACTAGTCAAGTAAAAAAAGATTCATAAATAAAATGATAATAATTTAAATGATCCATAACGTACATAAGCATAATAAAATACATAAAAGGATGAACTAACATCGCCTACGTGGCCTCTATGGTAATGCAACAGTGCCTAGAGTGTAATGTTGTGGTGGTCATCATGGCCTTTGACGTAACATGTGTTGTTCCTCCATAACAACTTCTTCCTCAGCTATGTCTTCTGTATGAAGCGAGCTTATTATAAAATATGGGCTGAGGTATGCATCCAAATCCGCTGGCACCTGATTACTGAAGAGGTCCTCAGAGAGCCCTTGATCAAGATAAGATGAGGGTCCAACATATCCACTGTAATGCTGAGGATAATCCTAGGTCATGGAAAATGGTGCATCAAGCTCACTTCTATCATCAAAGAACCCTAATGCTCCATAAACGCTCATCCATTGTATTGCGATATCGATATGATTAGTCCTTGGACGTCCAGATTACCTTTGGTAGTTTGGGGGGAGAAAATGCCAGTATATATTGGGGTCATGCTCTCCCCATTCTTCTTTATTGAGGATATGGTGAATATTTGCATAATAACTTAATTTGTGGTTGGTCTTCGTGTAGTAGGGAGAAACATAATAAAAATGTGTTCGTCTTAACATTGATATACAATATAGTGTTAAAACTTGTTAATTATGAATTAAGTTGTTAGACTTAAGCATATGTCCCAGTAGCTAACCAAGAGGGGGGTGAATTGGTATTTAAAAATTTCCCTCTTATATTTTAAATCGATAAAAATCTTATAGTGAAATTTCTTGAAAAAGATTTTTTAACCACAAATCAACAGAAAATAATAAAGTAAAAAGCAGCAGAAAATAAAAAGACACAAGATTTATAGTGGGTCGGTCAAACACGACCTACATCCACTCCCTGAAGTCTCCCACTTCAAGTATTGCACTATTACCACTTGGTGTCTTTCCTTTTGCCCCCACAGCAAGGTGGAGAAGCCTTCAAAAAAACTTTCTTCCACCACAACCCGGTGCGGCAGAGAACTGTCGTCCTTTTACACCTTCAAAGTGTAGGCAGAGTACCTCCCGTTGTTCACACTCTCCAAGTGTAGGCAGAGAACCTTCCCGCTGTTCACACTCTCTAAGTGTAGGTAGAGAACCATTCATCCTTTCACACTTCTCCAAGTGTAAGCAGAGAACCTGTGAAAACCCTTTTTCTTTCATGTTCAGCTTGTTTTGGCATTTTCCTTCCAGGTTCATTCGTACGAAGTTGGGTTCGTCCAGAACGAACAGTTGAAAGTTTTGGTATAGAGAACTTCGTCCAGGAACAAAGAGTAATGATCGTTTGTACAAAGGATCGAGACCTGAGGAGATCATCCCTGTACGAAGAGTAACGATCGTTCATACGAAGGCGACCCGAGGAGATCGTCCCTATACGAAAGCAATTTTCGTTCATTCGAATAGTATTTATGAACCAACCGAGGAGATCATCCCAGGACGAACCAGGAACATCGTCGGGACGATCGAGTTCATTAAATAGAGGATTTGAGATATTTTTGAAGAGAGAGAAAGCATAGAAGAGAGAAAATGAAGGAAAGAGGAAGAAAAGTCAAGTTTTGGGTGACTTTGGTCCGTTTTCGTCCTTTACTGTAGTTAGGAAAGTTGATCGACTCGATATAAGGCACATTATGCCTTTCACAATTTTCAGAAATGTGAGTTTTGACGGATTTTCTATTTCAAATTTTGTTTCCGTTAGCAAAAAATGGGTATTACTTTGCACCGGTAAAACTTTTACCTCGTAACTTTTGGTATGTCGTAGATATTATGATTTTGCACGTTTTGAGTATTTTCTGAAAATTTTGCACCGAGTATTTGGAATTCTGTGAAGTTTTTATCGAATAGAAAATTATTTGGATGTTGAAAAATATTGCTTCAGAACAATGAAAGTCTTGAAATGAAGTCTTAAACTAGCTTTGATAATTTAGTAATTTTTTGAAACTATAAATTTTTTATATGTTAAATTTCTGTTGTCTGTCGTTATACTCTCTAACAATATTCTGATACGAATCTGATTTCTCTGAATTTGATATAAATTGATGTTTGATGTTATTTGAATGATATCATAAGGGAGTTATAAAGGGCCGGAATCTTTTGAGGTTCTATCTATGTCAGGGAAGAGAGACATAAAGGGCCAGAATCCTTTGAGATTATATCTGGATCTAGGAATATGAAAATGAATTATGATCTGATAATTCTGCATATCTGATATGTTCTGGTGCTGTAAGCACAAAGGGAGGCATATGGGGCCAGAATCCTTCGAGATTCTATTTGTGTCAGGGAAGGGAGGCATAAGGGGCCAGAATCCTTTGAGATTCTGTCTGGGTCAGGGATATATAATTTAAAATGTGCTTTGAAATCTAATTAAAAATATGATCTGAAATGTGATTTAAATGATTCTGTGATACAAATTTGATTCAGTTCTTCTATATCTATTATTCGATTTCGTATGATTATCTATTTTGTATCTGTAATATGAATTCTATCTAATTATCTGATTTCTGTACGATTGTTCAAATTTTGTTTGTATATCTGGATTTCTGATGAATAATTGAATTTTTTTACGGCTATATGAATAGATTATTTTTAAAGTTTCTAGGAATTGTTTTGGAATGTGAGAATATGGAAATTTATATCGGCTAGTATAGTCTTGCTGAGATGTTAGCTCACTGTGATTATCTTAATGGTTTTCATGTTCTGGGATAGGGAAGGAAGTTTTGGACTAGTCGTTCAGGATCTGATTGAAAGTCATAGGTATTTTTGCTCTTTTGATTTTTGTATAGTCATGACCGTTTTACTTTCTATTTTGTATCTTTTGTATGAAGTCATGTACTGTAATGTATATGATTATTTTGAAAAATGAGAAAGAAAATTATGGATGAGTTTTCTATGTATTTGGAAGTTTATAACAGCTCTGTGTTTCTATTATTCCTTATATATTGGAAGAAAGTCTGAAAACAAATTCCAAAGTTAGATCTTGGATTCATCCGTCGCGACTCAACGCGATGGGATTCATTCTGATCTGGTTGGGTCGTGACAAATTAAAGTGGTATCAAAGCAATAGTTTTGAAATTTGGATCGTAAAACAAAGCTGTAGGAATTGATTTGTAAGTCTAGTGGGGTACTTTTGGTCTGTTTGGATTTTTATTATTTTGTTTTATGTGTATAGTTATCAATTCTGTATGATATGGACATGCTAGACCCGGATATGGCTGATGGGCAGAGTACTAGTCAGGCAGCTCATGTGAATAGTTCTGCTCTAGTAGTTGGTTCATATATAATTTCTCAGTTTGCTATACTGATAGCTCAGATGATGAGCGAGACATAGAATAGAGTTTCTGTTGTTAGATCTGAAGAGTAAGATAGACATCGACAAATATTTTTGAGATTGAAGCCTCTGAGATTTGAGGGCACTGTTGAGCCCAGAGCAACAGAGGATTCGTTGAGGAGGTTAGAAAAGACCTTTGATGGTATGCAATATCCTTCTGATAGAAATATACCATTAGTAGTTTTTCTATTGGATGGTGAAGCTGAGCATTAGTGGATGGGCCAGCAGGAGGAGAAATTTTAAGGTAAACTGAACTCTTTGATTTCTTTAGAAGAATTTTCTGAAGTCTTTAGAGCATGGTTTGTACCCCCTTCTGCAAGGCAATAAATACAGGAGATTTTTCTGAGATTGGTTCAGGAAAGCAAGACAATTATGCAGTACGAGGCAGAGTTTACTAATTTGGCAATATATGCTCCACTGTTGGTCAGTACTTTTTGTAAAAAGTGTTATTGATTTCTGAGGGGACTTTGGGATAGTTTGAGGCAACCCCTGATACCATTTCATATATCTAATTTTTTTGAGCTTGTGGAGAGAGCTTGACTGATAGAGAATGATCTGATGGCAACTCAGCAGCGGTGGACTACTAGTATGAAGAGATTCAGTGGTGATGCATCTGGTAGTAGTTTTCCTAGAAAGAAGAATAAACTTGCATCTAGAGATTCTAAGAGGAGTGGATAGTCAGTGTCTGCTGCAGTCTCTAGTAGTAACAGTGCAGCCAGTTCTGGTTCAGTTAGTGTGCCAGAATTATAGATGGCAACATTTTGGTCAGTGTTACAAGATGACTGGTCAGTGTTTTAGATGTGGTCAGCCAGGACATCGGATAGCAGAGTGTCCATAAGCCGAATTTGATCGATGATCCGATCCAGATCAGAGAGCTTTGTTAGACTAGCAGGAAAGCCGAGGACAATTCCTCCTTGTACTATTTTTGAATGATCCTCTGGTAGAGCTGGTAGTTCGAGTTCAGTAGTAAGGAGACCACCTAGTGGTAATCAAAGGGAGCTTAGTAGTTCTATAGCTCCATCTCCAGTTCAGCCACGTGTGTACAATTTAAATCATCAAGAGGCTCGAGATGCTCCAAATGTGGTGACAGGTATAGTTTATATTTCTGAGCACCCCTATCATATTTTATTTGATTCTAGGGCTAGTTATTTGTTTATTTCTGAGCACTATTTTGATGCTTCGTATCTGGCTTCAGTTAAGTTACATATTTCACTTTCTGTTATTTTGCCAACTGAAAATAATTTGATAGCCAGAAAGTTTTATTTATGTGAGATTGAAATTTTTGGTAAGAAGTGAAAGTCTTAGTTTATTTTGTTATCGATTTCTTTGTATGATGTTATTTTGGGTATGAAATTGTTGAGTCTGTATGCAGCTCATAGTGATTGCTTGAAGAAGCAAGTTACATTGTTGATGGATGGTGAAAGATGTTTAATCTAAGAATTAAGAGGTGTTTTATCCTGTTTAATTTCTGTGTTGAAAGTAAGAAGATTATGGAAGAAGGTTTGTAGGGTATTTTTGGCATCAATGCGGGATATGAATATAGATGCGGGTTCTATTTCTGATATCCTAGTAGTACGAGACTTTTCAGATGTATTTCCTGAGAAGTTGGTTGGTTTACCTTCTGACAGAGATATTGAGTTATATATTGATGTATTTTGGGGTATAGCTCTGATATCTAAAGCTCCATACATGATGGAATCGAAAGAACTTGCAGAGTTGAAAGTCCGGCTCCAAGAGTTGGTGGATAGAGGATTTGTACGTCTGAGTATTTCTCATTGGGGAGCACCTATTTTATTTGTGAAGAAAAAGGACGGTACAATCAGTATGTATGTTGACCACCGAGATTTGAATAAAGTCAAAATCAAGAATAAGTATCTATTGCCACGGATTGATAATCTATTTGATCAGCTTGCTGGATCTTCTATATTCTCAAAGATTGATCTGCGATCTGGTTACTATCAAGTGAATGTAAGAGAAGCTGATGTGATGAAAACAGTTTTTAGTACTCGGTATGGACACTATGAGTTTTTGGTCATACCTTTTGGGGTGACTAATGCACCAGCTGTTTTTATTGATCTGATGAACAGAGTGTTCAAAGATTATCTGGATCAGTTTGTGATCGTCTTCATAAATGATATTCTGGTATATTCTTCTTTTGAGGAAGAACATGCCAGACATTTGAGAAGTGTATTGGAGACATTGAGGCAGCTTCAGTTGTATGTAAAATTCTTCAAATGTGAATTCTAGCTGAATAGCATTTCTTTTCTGGGATATATAATAAGAGGTGAAGGTATTTCTACTGATCCCTAAAAAGTTTAAGAAGATACTAATTGGTCAAGGCCTATTACGGTATTTGAGATTCGTAGTTTCTTGGGTATGGTCGGATATTATAAAAAGTTTGTGAAGGGATTTTTTTAGATTTCAGCACCTCTGATGAGACTGACTCAGAAGTTAGTAGCTTTTGCTTGGACACCGGAGTGTGAAGCTAGTTTTTAAAGATTGAAGGATTGTTTAACTTCTGCTTCAATGTTAGCACTCCCCTCTCTTACAGAAGGATTTTAAGTATTCAGTGACGCTTCACTGAAAGGTTTGGGATGCATTTGATGCAGCATGGTCGGGTAATAGCTTATGCTTCGAGACAATTGAAAGTACATGAAAAGAACTACCCGACACATAATTTGGAATTGTCTGCTATTTTATTTGCTTTAAAGATTTGGCGTCATTATTTGTATGGTGTCAAGTGTGAGATTTTTACATATCATAAGAGTTTAAAGTACATATTTACTCAGAAAGATCTGAATTTGAGGCAAAGGAGATGGCTTGAGTTAATCAAGGATTATAATCTGACTATTCATTATCAGCCTAGTAAGGCTAATGTGGTAGCAGATACTTTGAGCATGAAGTCTTCTGTATTATCATGTTTATAGCTCACTTCTGATAAATATCTAATATGAGATATAGAAATATTACAGTTGGAGGTAATATCTCCTACTGATTCTGGTATAGTGACTCAGATGAATATTCAACCCTCTTTGGAAGAAAAGATTCATGAGGCTCAAAAGTCAGATGTAGAATATTTGAAGTTGATTGATCATATCAAATCTGATAAGAAATCTGAACTATGAATTTCTGATTCTGATATTATTTTCTGTAAGAATAGACTTTGGATTCCTAAGTCTAGAGATCTGAGAAAAGAGATTCTGCACGAAGCTCATTATTCAAGCTATATTATTCATCCAGGAAGTGGTAAGATGTACAGAGATATGAAAAGCTTATTTTGGTGGCCTCAAATGAAAAAGGATATAGCAGAGTTTGTTTCAAAATGCGAAGCCTGTCAGTTAGTGAAGGCAGAGCATCAGTGACCTGAAAGTCTTTTGTAGTCATTGCCTATCCCTGAGTGGAAGTGGGAGGAGATGACCATGAATTTTGCTATGAGTTTCCCTAGATCGAGGTAAGGGCATGATGCTATTTGGGTGATTATTGATCGATTGATGAAGTCTGCACATTTTCTTCCGATTAGACAGATAGATCTGGTGGATAAGTTAGCTCATATCTATGTTAAAGAAATTGTCAGATTACACGGTGTACCGAAAGTGATTGTATCGGATCGGGATGGACGGTTTACCTCCAGACTTTGGCGAGATATTCAGCAAGGATTTGATACAAAATTGCATTTCAGTACGGCTTTTCATCCGCAGACTGATGGATAGTCTGAGAGGACTATTTAGGTACTGAAAGATCATTTGAGATTATGTATTTTGGATTTTAGAGATAGTTGGAAAGATCATATCCCACTGATGGAATTTGCATACAATAATAATTATTTGTCTAGCATTGGTATGGCACCTTACGAAGCTCTGTATGGCAGAAGTGTAGAACTCCGTTGACTTTGACTAAGGTGGGAGATAGAAAAGTGATGGGTTCAACTTTTGTGGATGATACTATGATGAAAATTAATCTGATTAAAGAAAGATTGAAATCTGTACATAACAGACAACAAAAGTATTACAATCAAAGAACAGATTTGTTGAATTTTAGATTGGTAACTTGGTGTATGTCAAAGTCAGCCCGATGAAAGGTGTTAGTAGATTTGGAAGAGTAAGCAAGCTCAGTCCAAGGTATGTCGGACCTTTTGAGATCATTGAAAGGGTTGGTAATTCTGCTTACAGGTTGTTATTGCATGATTAGATATCTGATATACACAATGTGTTTCACGTATCCTCTTTGAGAAAGTGGATATCTGATTCTTGAAAGAAACTTTCTGCTGACAATGTTGAAGTTTAGGCAAATCTGCAGTATAGAGAAGAGCCTGAAAAGATTTTGGCATTTGATATAAGAAAGTTAAGTAGTAAACAGATTCCTATGGTTAAGGTTCAGTGGAACTTCAAAACGGTCAGAGAGGCTACTTGAGAGAAGGAATTGGATATGAGACAGTTGTATCCAAGTCTATTCTGACTCAGTTCTGCTTTGGGAATGTCGAGGACAACATTTTTTAAGGTTAATAGATTGTGAAAACCCTTTTTCTTTCATGTTCAGCTTGTTTTGGCATTTTCCTTCCAAGTTCGTCCGTACGAAGTTGGATTCTTTCAAGATGAACAGTTGAAAGTTTTGGGACAAAGAACTTCATCCAGGGATGAAGAGTAATGATCGTTCGTATGAAGGCGATCCGAGGAGATCATCCCTGTACGAAGAGTAACGATTGTTCGTACGAAGGCGACTCGAGGAGATCGTCCCTGTACGAAGAGCAATTTTCGTTCGTACGAATAGTATTTGTGAACCAACCGAGGAGTTCATCCCAGGACGAACTAGGAACATCGTCGGGATGATTGAGTTCATTAAATAGAGGATTTGAGATATTTTTGAAGAGAGAGAGAGCAGAGGAGAGAGAAAATGAAGGAAAGAGGAAGAAAAGTC
Organism: Dendrobium nobile; assembly: GCA_022539455.1. Classification (NCBI taxonomy): domain Eukaryota; kingdom Viridiplantae; phylum Streptophyta; class Magnoliopsida; order Asparagales; family Orchidaceae; genus Dendrobium; species Dendrobium nobile. The sequence goes on along the minus strand of CM039734.1, from coordinate 47,095,967 downwards.
AAGTTTTGGGCTACTTCGGTCAGTTTTCATCCCTCGCCGTAGTTGGGAAAGTTGATCGACTCAATGTAAGGCACATGATGCCTTTGTCAATTTTCAGACATGTGAGTTTTGACGATTTTTCTATTTCAAATTTTGTTTCCGTTAGCAAAAAATGGGTATAACTTTGCACCGGTAAAACTTTTACCGCGTAAGTTTTGGTATGTCGTAAAGATTATGATTTTGCAAGTTTTGAGTATTTTTTGGAAATTTTGCATCGAGTATTTGGAATTCTGCGAAGTTTTTTATCAAATAAAAAATTATTTGGATGTTGAAAAATATTACTTCAGTACAATGAAAGTCTTAAAATGATGTCTTACACTAGCTCTAGTAATTTGGCAATTTTCTGAAACTGTGAATTTCTGTAGTCTGCCGTTATACTCTCTAACGATATTCTAATACGAATCTGATTTCTCTGAATTCGATATAGATTAATATTTGATGTGATTTGAATGATATCAGAAGGAAGTTATAAGGGGCCGGAATCCTTTGAGATTTTATCTATGTCAAGAAAGGGAGGTATAAGGGTCAGAACCCTTTGAGATCCTTTCTGGGTCCAGAAATATGAAAATCAATTATGATCTGATAATTATGCATATTTGATATGTTCTGGTGTTATAAGAACAAATGGAGGCATAAGGGGCCAGAATCCTTTGAGATTCTGTCTGTGACAGGGAAGGGAGGTTTAAGGGGCCAAAATCTTTTGAGATTCTATCTGGGTCAGGGATACGTGATTTGAAATGTTCTTTGAAATCTGATTTAAAATGTGATCTGAAATGTGATTGAATGATTCTGTGATACGAATTTGATTCAGTTCTTATGTATCTGTTATTCTATTTCGTATGATTATCTATTCTATATATGTTATCTGAATTCTATCTGATTATCTAATTTCTGTACGATTGTCCGAATTCTGTTTGTATATCTAGATTTTTGATGAATAATTGAAGTTTTGTATGGCTATCTGAATAAACTATTTTTAAAGTTTATGGGAATTGTTTTGAAATGTGAGAATCTAAAAATTTAGATCAGCTAGTGTAGTCTTGCTGAGCTGTTAGCTCACTATGGTTATCTTAATGGTTTTCAAGTTATAGGAAAGGGAAGGAAGTTTTGGACTAGCCGCTTAGGATCCGATTGAAAGTCATAGGTATTTTTGCTCTTTTGATTTTTTTACAGTCATGACTATTTTACTTTCTGTTATGTATCTTTTGTCTAAAGCCATGTACTATAATGTATATGATTATTTTGAAGAATGATAAAGAAAATTATGGATGAGTTTTCAGTGTATTTGGAAGTTTGTAGTAGCTCTGTGTTTTTATTTTTCCTTATGTATTGGAAGAAAGTCTGGAAACAAATTCCAAAACTAGATCCTGGATTCTTCCGTCACGACTCAACGCGATGGGATTCGTTCCGATCAGGTTGGGTCGTGACAGAACCCTTCGTCCTTTCACATTTCTCTAAGTGTAGGAAGAGAATCTCCCATAGTTCACACTTCTCGAGTGTCGGTAGAGAACCGGATCTCCTTGAAAATATCTTCTCACAAGAAATCTGAAAGGACAAGTGAAGAGAGTGAAGTAATTACAATTCACAAACAAAGATCTTTACCTTTGAGTACCAAGTGAACCTTTCACGCTCCAGTATTAAAAAATCTCCTTCAAACACTCTCTCACACTCTCTCCTTCAATCTCTCTTCAGTTTGCACGAAGACCAGTAGACAAAAATATTTCAAGATAGTCTAAAGTGGACCTTTTATATGAAATACACAAAACATTATCCAAAAACTACAATTTTGAAATATGTGCGTACTCAATGTGCATTGGTATGAAATTCATTCGTACCCGATCATCGTCCTGTACGAATATAGTTCGTCCGGTATGAACAGTTATTTCAAACGTTCGTTGGGATGAAAAAAAAGGATGAATCACAAGTTCAAAGAATAGAGAACATCGTCCAAAGACGAAGGTGTCGATTCGTTTGGACGAATAGTTCAAACTGAAAATCCAGAGGAGATCATCCAGAGATGAATGGGACCATCGTATGGATGAACAGTTCAAACTAAAAATTCAGAGGAGATCGTCCAGAGACGAATGGGACTATTCGTCTCGACGAACAGTTCAAACTGAAAATCCAGAAGAGATCGTCCAGAAATGAATGAGGCTATTCGTCTGGATGAACAATTCAAACTAAAAATTCAGAGGAGATCGTCCAGAGACGAATGGGACCATTCGTTTGGATGAACAGTTCAAACTGAAAATCTAGAGGACATCATGTAGAGATGAATGGGACAATTCGTCTGGACAAACAGTTCAAACTGAAAATCTAGAGGAGATCGTCTAGGGACGAATGGGACTATTCGTATGGAGGAACATCACTTAGAAAAATTTTTACTCACCCTCTATTCGTTCCATTTGCTCCTGGAGGTGTAAAACTGATATGATCATCCTGTACGAACATAGTTCATCCTGTACGATCAGTATTAAAAATTATGAATTTTAAAGTTCTCCTCCGATATGTGTGTGCTGAGTTATTTAATTACAAGCATACTCTCTCTAACTCAAGTAAAATAAATACAGACTCCAAGTTACATAAAAATAACAAGCAGATCTTTGATTTGAAGTCTTCAACAATCTGGAGAATGATTTCCTGAAATGCTAATACACACAAGAGCCAAAAAATAATTCTTCCAAAATATGTTAGGAGAAAGTAATACTCAAAATAATAATATTTGGAATCATCAAAACATATAAGTTGCAAGAATGTAAAGCATGCAAAGCTAAGTAGCAACTCTCTCAACAAACTCCCCCTTTTTTATGATGGTAAAATAATTATTGTTTGTATAAATTTCAAATTCCTAAGTTTCTCCTAAACTCCTGAATAAATAAGGGGCCTACCTGTTTAACTAATCCCAATTTTTTATTTTTTACAAAAAAGTACAAACACAAAACACAAAAATACGAACAACACGTTAAAACACTTACGAATTTCAAATAATATTTCTCCCCCTTTTTTACAATAGCAAAAAAGAGAAGAACAGACAAACCAAACTAATCCAAAAATGTAAGATGTCATATGAAAAGCCTTTGATAATCAATCCTTTAAAGAGATTGAGTTATATTTACAAATAGAAATTAAATGTCATTAGAGAAATAGAAAGATTCATATGATTTAAGTATAAATATAACATAGACAAGAAAAAAAAAGTATCAAAGTCATGAATCAGTTTAGACAATGAAATAAGCAAAATTATTGCAAAGTAGATGAATAAAAAAATTTCTATATTTCAAAATTCAATACAAAATAAAATTGCACATAAGATTAATTTGAATTTAAAGATTAAAAGATTGAGTAAAGAGCATATACTTGTGGCGCTTTGTGCATTTTACAATTTTTGTGGCACACTTTGTGCATCTTTTTATTTTTGGGCTAATTTTGTGCCTCTTTTTCAATTTGCGAATAATTTTTACACTGTTCATACGTACAAAATTTGATCGTACGGGACGATCGAGTACGCACAAATTTGAAAAATTACAGTTTTTGGATAGTTATTCGTGTCATTTATATAAAAGGTCCACTTTAGACTGTCTTAAAATCTTTTTGTCTACTATTCTTCGTGTAAATTGAAGAGAGATTGAAGGTGAGAGTGTGAGAGAGTGTTTGCAAGAGATTTCTTACTACTGCAGTGTGAAGGGTTCACTTAGTACTCAAAGGTAAAGATCTTCGATTGTGAATTGTGATTACTTCACTCTTTTCTCTTGTCCTTCCAGATTTCTCATGAGAAGATATTTTCAAGGAGATCCGGTTCTCTACCGACACTCGAGGAGTCTGAACAGCGGGAGGTTCTTCGTTCACACTTGGAGAAGTGTGAAAGGACGAAGGGTTCTCTGCCTAGACTTGGAGAGTGTGAACAGCGAGAAGATTTCTCTGCCTACCCTTAGAGAGTGTGAACAGCGGAAGGTTCTCTGCCTACACTTGATAAGTGTGAATAGCAGGAAGGTTCTCTGCCTACACTTGGAGAGTGTGAACAGCGGGAGGTACTGTGCCTACACTTGGAAGGTGTAAATAGATGACAGTTCTCTGTCGCACCGGGTAGTGGTGGAAGAGAGTTTTTTGTGAAGGCTTCTCCACCTTGCTGTGGGGGCAAAAGGAGAGACACTAAGTGGTAATAGTGCAATACCTGAAGTAGGAGACTTCAGGAAGTGGATATTAGTCGTGTTTGATCGAACCACTATAAATCTTGTATCTTCTTTATTTTCTGCTGCTCTTTACTTTATTGTTAGTGGTTAAAAAATCTTTTTCAAGAAAATTTCACTATAAGATTTTTATCGGTTTAAAATTTAAGAGGGAAATTTTCAAATATCAATTCCCCCCCCCCCCTCCCCTCCCCCCCTCTTGTTTAGCCGTTGGGATATAAGCTTAGGTTTAACAAATTAATTCATAATAAACAAGTTTCAACATATAGCACATGTGCACATGGTACTTGATATAGTAAAGGTTTCCCACAACTGCACTTGCACCTCCTCCTGTCAGGTAAGTCGACATAATATGATCCAGAGGACATATAAATAACTTGAAATTCATGCAAGTTAAGATGGATTGATTCTGGCATTCGTCTAGTTTTTTCCTTAACCCTTTTTAGAGATGTTTGTACACGTGGAGCAAATAAGGTATTATTTTGCTGCTCTTTAACTGTAATGAACTCCAACTGCCTCATGATCATTGTGACAATGTTATAGTAGATGACCGTAATCAAGGCTTGAATTGGCAATCCTTGAGCTCACTTCAAAACTCCATTAAAGGACTTAGTTGTATTAGTTGTCATTACACCATATAAATCCACCATCATTTATTAAAGACCATAAGGTGACTTCTCGATCCACGAGCCACTGGTGGATGTCTACTTTGATACTCTTCATATCTTTCATGCATCTATTAAAAAATCCTTTTTCATCTATTTTGCCAGCTGTATACATTTTTTGGCACAAAAACTCTACATCACCTAACCCCATATGTCATATTGCTTTCTTATAATTCTTACATATATGTCTGAAGTTGTGCTGGTGAACAACATTAGGAAAATTTTCCCTACAACCTTGGAACAAACTGGCATGCATATCTGATATGATATAGAGATTATGTCTGTTCATAACCACTAGGAGGAGCTCATTAACTTGCCTGAGAAACCATATCCATGATTCATTATACTCTGACTCAACTTTAGCAAAAGCAAGTGGAAATAGACCATTATTAGCATCCAAGCCTATCGCATTTAATAATGTCCCTCGATATTTATTGAGCAGGAATGTGCCATCAAGACTAAGAACTGATCGACAATAAGTCCACCCAGTAATAGAAGGACTGAATGCCCAGAATAGTCTTTGAAACCTATTCATCTGTGTGCTTTGAATTTTATATATCATTCCAGACATTGCAGAGGCAACGACATCCATGAACAAATTGAGAGTACGATAAATCTCCTCCTAATTGTCAAAAATAACTTTAATGGCCTTCCGCAAGCATCCCAAGCCTTCATGTATGACACTTTAATATTGAACTTTGATTCCATTTGACCAATTATCTCCCTTGGCTTCAAGTCCATCTTCTTTATAATTATGGGTAGAATGTTGAAACTTATAAACTATAAGTTATATTGACGATGGCCACTTTCAAGAATTGGAGAGGCACATGAATGTTTATTTTTTTATATATGAGATTTTCCATATACTGCCTAAGCGTTTACTCTAAGCAGAATGAAGCTGCCATAGACAAGGATACGTTGAGCAATCATGCTTTACACAAGCAACCGTAAATTTCTTTGTATTCAATATGATGATAATATATTAAACAATATTTTTAATTGACCAGCCTTGTAACATAAATTGTAGATCAGCCTTTCTTATGAAGAACATTCCTTCAATTAAGTCATTAGGAATTGATAATTCATCCTCCATTGGCACCCCATCATAAACATCATCAAACTCAACTTCATGATCCCATTGTTGTGTAGTCCTACAGGTCTCGACATAGTTATTATTTGCCACCATTGTATCCTCACTATCGATTGATCTATAACAGTAATCTTGGATGACATTTCTTATCTCCTTGTTATCAACTGAAACTCCATCATTAACCACCGGTAAAAGATCAGCACCATCATCATCAGAGCACTGCTCACTAGAGCCACTACTCATAGTCTCATAATCGCAATGATCTGAAGGGGCTGATTGTGTAAAAAGTATGAGAGGTTCCTGCGTCTGTTGGTTCTCTATATCACTACATTGAAAATATTATTAATAATTTATTAATTAATAATAGAAATTTTTACATAACTATTAGTGATATGTGATACAGGGAACTCACTAATGAAGGGTCTCTTCTACTGCTTCTATCCTTGAAGGATCCACGACCACATCAACCCTTTCAACTTGGGTTGAAGTTGCATATCTTTGTGAATTTGGAGGCTCGATATTATCTCCAGTCACATTAATCTCTTCGACATCAACATATATGATGATAAATTCTGTTTCAGCCTGGCATAATAGAACTTCACAAACATCGTCATCTTCAATATGTGAAGCGACAGACTAAGTTCATAGAAACTTTGTAGGATCAGACTTCAGTGCTCTAAGTATCCTTAACTTAAGCTGCTCTAAGTTTATATTTCTTGGTACATGTAAGGGATGATTCCTACCCCTAGAATAACTTGGTGTAAATTTTTCATCCACTTGTAACTCACCTCCATATAGTAGCTTGAAGGTTGCACCACGTCCACTAATTACTAAACTCATACATTTCACTATAAAAGATGAACAAATGACAAAGTCTTAATATATGTTTATTTTAATTTACATTAATTATAAATCTTAGACCTAAGTTATAATTACTTTAACAAATATTAACATGAGAACATCATAACGAAATACTAAATTAATTAAATTATGTCATAAACATATTTAAATGATTAATATAATATAAAAAAAATAATTCTCAATAATTTACTTCTAATTTTCTCTCTACCAAATAATGACTCAAAAAAAAAATTAAATCATCACAACAACAATTACATAGAAAAATTTTCTTCTTTTCAAACTCGCATAAAATTTGACCAAATAAATTATAAACAAATTTTTTTAAAAATTTATATTTCCAAACACATGTAAAATTAACCAAAAATTTTAACCCTAAACATATATTAACTTCAAATAATTTAACTCATATAATTAACATTTCTTAATTTCAAATAATTCATCTTCTCCATGCCAAAATTATTTAGTGAGGGTGAATCTCAACATTAGTGAATTTATTTTATGATGAATATGATATGTAAATAATTAATCATATTTTTTAATGTACTTAATATAAACTCAACTATTTTGAAACTAACACTTACTAAAAATTCTATCTCAAAATTCATTTGAAGTAGCATACATATAACTTCAAAATAATAAAAATTATTACAACAAACAAATTAAAACAAAATTTTAAAAATTTACCTCTTTCCAAACACATATAAAATTAACCCAAATATTTACTTGAACATACACTAACTTCAAATAACTTAACTAATATAATGAACAATGCATAATAAACAAAAGATGGAAAATTTCAAAAAAATTTGTATCCAAGCTTCATCTTTTCCATCCCAAAAGAACCCAAAAAACACGTATATTTGTCACACAAATTGCCACTTTAAATGTGTAGGTCAATCCTATAAACCATAGATCTATAATATTTGTAACATTCACATTCTAAATGCATAAATCTCTATTTATCACAAACATATTTTGAAATTAATTCAACAAACAAAGAGATTTAGCCAAAAAATTAGATAAACAAACTGCAAAAGATAAATCTATACTTCTATAAGCAAAAATAATACTAATCAACATGTATTTAACTTAATTAACATAAACGGAGGTGGATGAGTGGCTTTACCCTTAGAGATAGGATATGAAATGAGCATATACGTGAGAAGGTTGGAGTAGCTCCAGTGGAAGATAAGATTAGAGAGAGTCGCCTTAGATGGTTTGGTAAAATTAAACAGAGGCCTTCCAATGATCCGGTTAGGAAATTTGAGGTTTTAGATTTGACTTATATTAAGAAAGGAAGAGGTAGACCTAAAAAGACTTATTTAAAAAATATTAAAAATGATCTTTCTTTATTAGATTTAAATGAGAATTTGACTTTTAACAATACATAATGGCAAAAAAGTATTCATGTAGACGACCCCACATAGTGGGACAAAGGCTTGATGTTGTTGTTATTGTTGTATTGCAAAATTTTCATTTATGACATTATGAAAATACCTTTAACAACAAAACTTTAATCTTACTCCACTAGGTCCTTATTCTTTTCTGAAACATGTAAACATAAATAATGAGTGAACAACCTATCATGTGATAAGTAAAAAAATGCATACTCAAAGTTACACATATTATTATTAAAATGCCAGCTAATCATGATCTTTTTTTTTTCATAAAATAGGTAAAAATTATAAAAATTGCCCTAGCATTACAATGCCATAGATCTAGCATCGCAGAGCTACAATTTCCCTCAATGCTGCAACACCACAGTACTAGTACCGTCCCAAAATTCATCAAAGAGCTGAACATCGAGGCAATAACTAGGGAGTGACACAATGCCAGATCAAGTGTCGCAACACCAAATCACCTCAGCATCTTGGAGTAAGATAACTGAAGATGGTTAAACCGATTAATTGATGTGAGGAGTGGTGAACCAATACGGTAGTTCAAGAACACCACAACACCCCCAATACAATGCTTCGACATCAATTCAATTATTTTGGCTTTTTATAAATAAAAAGCCTAGTGTTCATATTAAAGGGTGGGTATTTTAATCAGATGTGCGGGAGTGTTTGTGTGAGTGTGTGAGGCTACTTTTGGTGGAGGTTAGCCCATTTGAACCTATTGTGTGACTCTTGATAGGGGTGCCAAAATGGATTAATATGTTGGGTTCAGATCCAACCAAAAATTGATCAAACTCGAATCCAATGAACCATAACCCTATAAACAAAAAAATACTAAAAAAATAATCAACCAGAACCCTATCCATTTAATGAATTAGTCAAAAATATGGACCCGAACCAGATCTGCTAACAACTTTAATGACCTGAATCCAACCTAATAACCCATTTTGATTAAAAATAATAATAATATCTTAACAATATGTTTTATATTAATTAAGAAAAATAAGGAAATCATTTAAACAACTAAAAAATCTTAAGAAACAAATAATTTAAATTAGTCATTTTAGGTCAAAATTGGGTTGGTGAATAAACCCGAACCCAACCCATTTAATCAATGTATTAGAATTTCTAACCCAAATTCAGACTATTTGTTAAAAGGGTCAACCCGAACCAGGATTGTTTTGCTTAGGTTGGCGGGTCGGGTCATTTTTTGCACTCATAAGTCTTATACAAGTGTGAAGAAAATGATTAGTATAAAGGAGTCTATATTGATTAGTAAAGGATTTATGGGTCATTTATATATGTATCTTGAGTATTATACTTTTATTTTATTCAGTGAAATAAAAATATTTATTGTGTTTAATTATTTGTATATCAATATTTGGTTAAACTTTTTTATTTGAACTTATGATAATTTAAAAATTATGCATTGCACAAAATAGATTTACAAGTTCATGAATTTCTTTATGTTATTTTTAAATCTCCCATGTTTAATTTTGTTTGTGTATATGTCGTGCATAAACTTAAAGCTTAGTGTGATGTATAGCCTCGGCAGAGGAGTACAAGAATAAATAGGAGATTTAAAATGTAATCTTATCATGCATAGACATATGATGGCTAGGGTTATGGGCTCTTAAGGAGATAGAAAAACTGCAGTTGAGGAAAATCCTAGCTAATACTCCAATGAGCTCGACAAAAATGAAGCGTACTTATACTCTTATTCATAGAAATATTAGGAAGAAATCTATCTATTGCAAGCATGTGTTTTTAAATATCATAGGTTCAGTTTAAAAAATTGTTGCCTTTACTTCTATAACTTTAGCCTTTTTTTTTACTTTTGATTGCATTACTCTTGATAATCAATTGAAAAGATAAATAGAATTGTTTTATTAAGCAATACCATAGTGAACTTAGGATAATTCTAACTTATTGTTTGAGCGATACTCATCACATCACTTTATTACTTGATATGATACATGCACTTGTGTAGAATAGGAGTTACTTCACACCAAGTTTGAATCCAATCTAAGGAGTCTACAGCATGCAATTTAATGGAGTCAATAGGGAGACATTTAATTATTCAAAAAAAATATTGATCAACTTGATTTAATTTTATTTTTGATAGATATGGCCCATTAACACAAATCCATAGAGGGACTATTTGTGAATTTTGATCCATTAGATCAATTTCTACCAAAATTTGAAGTTATGTGCATTTAGCTTGATTGGAATGCTTATATTATCCTAATTACATAGTCAGACATTGGCTCAATTGGCATTTTCCACACGGTAGCATTTCAATTGGATATTTATTTAACAATGGATCACCTTGCCAAATAAGCCTTAATATCAATTGATCAATCTAAGATCAAATGGCAAGGATTAAAAGGGTGAGAATCATGGTCCATTGTATGGCTATATTTATGACCAAAAGTAGAGGTATCCCAAAAAATTAAAAGAAATGAATGCTTCTGATTTTGTCTTCCACCTCCCACAAAGATTTGAGACTATGTGCATTTCACTTAACCATTCCATATCAAATTGTTCTAGAAGGAAGTCTGTGAGGAAAGTGCTCAATTTAATAGTTGAATCAATGTGGATTGCAAACTTTCTTCATAATGTCCCAGACTCCCAAGAAGTAGCTATGAATTTCGAAAATCCCTTCAAGCAAAGGTGAATTGATGGGGATTTTTATTGAATTGGAGTCGTTTAACCATAGGGAATGATCCCCGTTAAGACACTAAGCTTTGAAACATATTGGATCAAGTTTGACCTTCACACCACCACAACTTCATCAGAGCTCAATCAAACTCACATAAGAAGGCTACTTAAATTTTATTTAATTTTAAGTAGAAAAAAATTTTTATCATACCCTTATGAGTCACCGAACGTACACAGGCTAAATCAAAATTGGCATGCAATAAAAATGATTAGAAAAAAAGGAAATTTTTATGCACAATCAATCAAATTAATCAATTAAGTAAAATAAAAGTTAATGTGGCAAGTGCCACTTAATTACAAGCCAGGGTCTATAGAAATTAAAAGCTGTTGGGTACTACTAAAAACAATCCATATTTTAATCCTAAAATGACTCAAGTGACTTTGAGTGGAATATCTATTTATCTTCACTTCTGTCCTTCTACAAGCTTTTTGGATTCATCAGGTCCGAATATCTAACAACAGACCAGATTTTAATCCTAAAATGACACAAGTGACTTTCAGTGGGATATCTATCTATCCTCACTTCTTTGTCCTTCTACGAGTTCCTTGGATTCGTCAGGTCTGGATATCCAACTGAAAAGAAATTCCTCCTAAATGGGGGTGTTTTCTTTTCTCTTTGAATTTTCAAATTCATCCTGATTTGGGCATCTAAATAAAGAGAAACTCTCCCCTAAGGGGTGTTCCTTTCTCTTTGGATTCCAAATATGATGGTGATATCCCATCTCAAAGGTCAAGTTTAAGAACAGTTAACTCAAATTAAATTACATTACATCTTAAAAAAAGTATATTTATCTTTTCCTAAAATGGTATAACTATAACTTACTAGGTTAAACTAAGATCCCATCACATCAATCAATTTATAATTAAAAAAAATTAAAACTACAATTCAATATTAGAAATAGTTTTTAAACCAAAAATTATAAAATATCATTTAATTTATAATTCCCTTGAAATTTTGAGAATATAAATGCCTTGATGCCCCTTAAAAATCCCAATATTCTACCTCCCGTCTAGTTATCCAGGTGTAGAGCAGAGCCACCTTTCACCTGTTTAAAGTAGGTGTAGAGAAAAAAGAAATCAATACAAAATAACTTCCAATGCAAAGAATTTTTAATAGAGAGTGTTTCCAATATAGAATACTTCCACCTTGGGCCTAAACAAAGAACTTTCATGGCATTATCTTTTCAATTCAGAACTCCATGCATGAGGTGCATGCAAAAATGCAACTATAAGCTATAATGTAAATTTTACAAAGAGTCATATCATGTCCTTACTTATATAAAATTGTATGCCTTTTAATCTCTAATTAACTTAAGAACACTTATAATGATCAAATAAATTAAAAACGGACCCTTTAAGGCAAATACTTACTTAATGTTTATATGGCAGTTATTACAACCTAGTCACCTCTATTGATCCCACATCACAATAGATAAATTATTATATCGTTGAGTTTATTCTGTAGTAGTCAATCAGTAGGTGACACGTGTCCTAGATTAGCATATAACATTATACGGGTATTCAATGTAACATGTATTTTTACTTTTTTGTAGCCCTTAAAACCTTATAAATAAAGTGTAATGAGGAATATTTGAGAATATTCTTCATTGAATCTTCTTTTTCGAATCTTTTGGGTATTTTTTAATTGAATAGTAGAGATTCAACTAGCTTACTTTCTTCTCCTTATCTTCTTTACTCTCCATTCTCTCTAATAGGCTCTCAACTCTCCAAACATATTTGCTAATAAGGTTAGGTATTATCACACTCCATGATATATATTGAAAGAATTACATTTATAATTTATTTTAATCATTTAATTTGAGCTTACTAATAAATAACAAAAAAACATTATTGTATTTTATCTAGAACTACAGGTAAAAAAATTATCTATATTGTTCGGAGGCTCATATCATAGGATCATTACCCTTTCTTGAAAACATGTAAAATTACATAATGAGCACAAAACCTAGCAAGTAAGTAAAATCTTACAATTGAAATAAATGGAAATCAATGTACGATAAAATATAATAATATGCTACAAATCATATAAATAAATATATGCATCAATATTTATACTGATTATTTGTATCAATTTATTCTTCTATAGGTCATCACATCTCATTTTATTACATCATCAATCATAGTATTAGTAACAGTCAATACTACTAATGCAATAACAAAATTATCATCATGATGAATAATATTAAATAGTGTTAATGATAGTAAATAATATTAGCGTCAGTTATCATATAAGTACAATATTTATACCAGTATCAATATCAGTATTTAGATATTCAATGAGTATATCTTAAGGATATATTGCTCATGCACTTATGACTCCCAATGAGTCATCTTTTATAACTCTCAATCAATGCACTCCTTATAACTCCCATTGAATCACATGAATCAGTTGGCCCAACTAATTATAACTCTTAATCAATCTCTAGCTCCTTATGTCTCTTAATCAGTGAATCGTGTGGATTAGTAGGGTATTATGTGGAGTTAACATATCATGTATCTGATATCATTTAGTACTTTATTTAAAATATAATAAAATCATATCAAATTATGTACAATGATCTAATCTATAACATATTTAGAGTTGCACAGTGAAAACTTATGAAAATAGGATATTTTTGACATATTTAGGAGAGATAAAATTTATAAAAATCAAAATCATTGAAAACAAATGTGAGAGATTATTCACTTAAAATGACTAGAACAAAATCTACAATAGGAATGACTAACAAATATGATCTAAAGATATTTCACTCTTCTCTCAAATCTTCTCCTCTTTTAATTTCTTCAAGGCTAAACAACCAAGTGAGGGAGTCGGTGGGGTGAGGGATGAATATATTATATATATATATATATATCATGGCCTAGTGATGTGGTGCTGATCTGATTAGCTCCACATCGCTCAACTTCATAATTTTTATATTTTTCAAATAAATTTATTTCACATATTTGAGTTATTACAGGTACCATGCACCAGATAAATCTAAATTCAGTAGAACCTATATTCTTTGTGATAAACTTTAAATAAATAGCTCTTATTTATTGGCAAAATCATTTTAGTATGAAATAAACTTATAATTATATTTCTTTAACAAAAACATGAGGCAAATTTATCCAGTCATAATTATTATGAAGTGCATAAAGTAAAGATTCTTAAAAAGATTTAGTTTGGACTATAACAAGTTATTACTCTATAATTGATTTCACAAATCATATATTAGTTACCAGTATATCTAAACTATTAGACAATATAATTAAATTTCAAAAATAAATACAACTAAATTAGTAAACTATACTACTAAATATCTAACAATTTAATTACATTATATAATAATAATTTAGTTATATTTATTTTAAAATGTAATTATTAAGATTTTAAAAATCAAACCGGATTGGTTCAATCGTGAGCCGGACACGAGACTGGTCTTGTTTTGTATGAAAATCGCTTCTACATCAATCCAATTAGAAATGTTGGTGAACCAGCCTTATTCTTTTGAACCAAACGGTTCAATTTCCTCAATTTTTAAATAATTAAATAAATGATTTTATTATATTAAAGAATATATTTTAATTAATTTTCTTAAATAAATTAACTAATATATATTTAAAATATTTAATTTAAATTATAATAAATTTTTTATTATAGATAATTACTTTAAATCATTATGAAGCATCTTCACATGACTCAACCACTCCGTTTGAGCTCTTAACATGAGGGAACTCAAAAAACTATATAAACAATAACAAGAAAGAGTTTTCAAGTGATGTGGGAATAAAGAAAAGAGTTGAGGTGTATATGAGTTCATAACATATATAATATCTCTAAAATCTATTTTTAAATAGATTTTTTAATTAATTATTTATAATATGAATAATACTTATTTATTAGTTAATTATAATAATTTATTTTTTTGTACACTATAAAAATAATTTTATCTATTTATTAATGATAAATTATTTTTACATAAATAATTTTTAGATATAAATGTATAAAACAAATTTGGTATATAACATGTACATATATAATATATTTAATTATATAACATAAAATAATAATTATAATTTAAATTTATGAACATATGTTATAATTAAATTTATATTAAATATTTAATATAAATTAGTAATAATTTATATTAAATTATATGTAAATTAAATTTAAATTAAAAGTCAAATTAAAAACTGAAAAATATTTAAATTTAAAATTATCATATTATCATGAGTGTAAATTCTTATAATTATGAGATTTATATTTTTTTTTCTCTTATGTGAGATTTTAAAATAATTCTTTTACTTAATTATATAAGTTTTATGTTTCATAGTTTTTCCTCTTGTTTAATTTTGTGTCTTGTATTTGGACTGATAACATTATTATTATGTTAATTATATTAAATTTCTCATTTAATAACAGTGATAAAGTATTTTGCTATAAGAATTTGACCCGCGAGCAAGGTCTGGACATAATCTGTCTTTTTGAAAATCGCATCCATAATTTAAACCTTAAAGACCCTTGGTTTTGTTTAACACACAAAATTTTTGATCAACAGCTTAGCTTCAATAACTTTGAACATGCATCTCCGAGTTGCATTTGGATGAAGTGGAACTCTGAAAAAAATTTCTTTTTCCACCACTTCCTCTTCTATCCAAATGATCACCGGGATTCTTAAGTTTGGCTCACAATAGACCTTCTTACTTTGTTGTTTATGCTTGAAACTCTTTTGAGGAATGATTTTTTGCTTTGGGATGATTTGAGAAAATTGAATCTTAATGGTTCATTACCTTGGATGGTGCTGGGGGATTTTAACTGTTGCCACTTTGAATCTGAAAAATCAAGTGGGAATGAGATTTTTACATATAGACTGGCTTTGTTTAACTCACTCATCTTTGATGCTAATCTGTTGAAGCTCCCATCATCTGGCAACTTTCATACTTGGTTTAATCAAAGAGTAGAGACTTTGATTCATTTGAAGCTTAACTGTGTGCTGGTCAATGAAACTTGGATCAATAGCTTCTCTAATTCTCAATGCATGGTGTTCAACAACCTTATTTTTTTATCACTCCCCTCTTGTTCTTAGAGCAACCACTAAGAGGAGAATTAAGCATATATTCATTTATAATAATTACTAGAGCAAAATTCTAGATTTTTGGAACATCCTTATGAATATTTTTATTTACATTCTCAAGGGAACCCCATTATCTGCTTATACAATGAGCTGAAGTTATTAAAAGAGAAAATCAAAACTAAGAACTTGATATCCTCTAATATGATTGCGGCTAATTGTGTAATTTATCCAATATTCAATATAAATGTCAGCTACAAACTGACTGTGATACCATAAACACCGTGCTTTGCAACAAGCTAAAGAAGATTAATGTTGATCTTGCATTCTACAATTCTATATGTGCATCCTGGATAATTCAAAGGGCTAAAGTTAAGTGGATGACTAATGGTGAGGAAGACTTGAAATTTCTTTATTCTAAGACCCATAAGAGAAACTCTTTCAATAGATGCACACTTTCTGCCACTATTCTGAGATTTGACCATATTCAGGATGACAACATTCAAAACATTATAAATCACTTCAAGGATTTATATAACTCTCTTTCTCCAGAGTTTTTTGACATCAATCTCATTCCCATGGGCAATGTTGGTCCTAGTGCCGCTATCTCTTATTCTCATCATGCCTGTCACTAATGAGGAGATTCATTTGGTTATTCTCTCCAGGTGTTCCACTTCTACATCTAGACCCTATGGTTTCACATATGATTTTTACAAATTAAAGAACATGGAGCATTACTGGACCTTTGATGTGTAAAGATGTTAAACCCTTCTTTTCAAAATGCTACATACTTCAAGGCATCACTACTGCCATAGCTCTCATTACAAAAAAAAAAAAAAAAAAAAAAATCATGGTGAGAATATCCAAGGCTTTAGACCCATGCTCTTTGTAATGTCTTCCACAAAATCATTGCAAAGATTTTTTCTACTCACATGAAATTGATTATGCCTGAGATCATTCATCAAAGCCAAGCTGCTTTCATCCCCAATAGGATTTCTACTAATAATCCTATTATGGCAGCAAAAATTCTTAGTTTTTTCAAGAAAGAACAACAAAAATAAATTATTTTGTGCAAAATTTGATATCAGGAAAGCTTTTGACATAGTCTCAAGCGAGTTTCTTTATGCTAGAATAGCTCATAAGGGCTTTCCACCCATTTTCATCAATTGGATTAAAGCTTGCATCAATGATATCCACTTCTCTATTTGTATTGATGGAGCTCTAGAGGGGTTCTTCTCTTCCCCCTCTGGCCTAAGGCAAGGATACCCGCTTAGCCCTTATATCTTCTATATCTTTATGGATGTTCTTTCTTGCCTCATTGATGAACTTAATAATGCTCAAAGGTTCCAAGGGTTTAATTTTGAGAGGGTCCATTTATCTCATTTAATCTATGCTAATAACTTGTTTTTTTTTTTGGAAGGCTGATATTCCTAATTGTAATTGCCTCATGAGAATTCTTAACTCTTTTTCTAGCTTCTCTAGATTCCATCTTAACTTGCAAAGAAGTTATCTTCTCCTTTCTCCTCTTGTTACCTCATCTCCTACCATTTTGCATTCCGTTCAAATTCCAAATACTTCCACTAAAATTTTTTACTTAGAGATTTCTATATCTCTGAGTAGGATCAAGCTCTCTGATTTTTCTCCTTTGATTGATAAAGTTACTATCCTCATTTTCGGTTGGAAGGTTAGATTACTCTCTTTTGTAGGCAGATAACAATACATCAAATTTATTATTACCAATACAGTGGCATATTGGATTATAGGCATCATAATTCCTAAAACTATTTGTAAGGCTATTGGAAAATTATGCTCCAACTTCCTTTTCTTTTGGGGATCGGATCATAGGCACCTACACCTTATTTTCTAGGCTAATAATTATAATCCTTATTCTAATGATAGCCTTGGGATTGCTTCCCTTCAAGCTTTCAGTTTTTCTTAAAACTTTGGGACAATTATGAGATGCTATAATGAACCTTCTGCTCTCTCTAATTGGTATATAACCATATATATATTTCTCCTTGGAAACCTTTTCAGCACAATGCTATTGCTTTCTTGAAAAGTATATGTAATATTGCTTCTTTGGCTAGGAACAAATTCAACTTTCTCATTAGCCAAAATAGCCCTATTGCTATCCGTTGGGATCATTGGTGTTTGGGTAACTCTATCTCTGCCAGATTTCTGGAATTTCCTATTGATTATGTTTGCAACTCTAATGCTAAACTAGGTGATTGGATGCATCATAACACTTGGGTTACCCCAGATTATATTAACCCCAATTTTAGAGATTTTGTCCATGGAATTTCTATTTCTACTAATAACTTGAACCATATATGTTGGGAGAACTTAGAGAAAGTCAAATTCAAAGATTTATACTTAGAATTTTTTGCAAATGATGTCACTTTTGACTGGCACCCTCTTGTCTTGCACAAAAAATACTCTTTGAGATTTTCTGTCTACACGTGGATGACACTTAGGGGAGGTTTTAAAACTGTTGATATCCTTTCTCAATGAAGCATTCATATTCAGGATTTATTATGCACATTCTGTCATGGATGCTCTAAAACTCTCTCACACTTATTGTTTGAATGCGACTTCTCTTTTAAGGTCTTGACAAAATTAATTCCTTACTTTCAAAATCTCTTCCTAAGACCAACTATTTTCCATGCCATTGATCATATTGGTGGGCTTATTGTAGTTGATAAAGTTAAAAATGGAATGCTCCTCATCCTAAATGCCACTGTTTACTTCTAGTGGTTAAAATGCAATAATAGGTGTTTTAATTCTAAAGCTGTCTATGCTGTTACACTTGTGACTAAGATCTACAGAGCGATTTATCTTAAAATTACTAGATGGAAAAAATGTGAGATTCTGAAGGAGATAATGAATTTGAAGTATATATGAGATTCTCTATTTTTTGAGGGTTTTTTTTTTTTGTTATTGCCATTGGCTAACTGTGAGATCAATGCTGACATCGAGTTATGGGGATTTTTTGTTGTTTGGCCTGCTATGCTCAATTATCTACTATTAGTAGATGCTTTGGTTTGGCGACAATTACTTTCCCTGAATCTGCGAAGGCTATTCTTTGGCTCTTCTTGTTGCTGGATGAGTTGTTAATCCTTGCCTCTCATGGATTGCTGTGTTATGTGCCGCTCGATTTTGAGCTAGTCGTTGCCTCTCATGTTGCCTTATTTACTTTAGGCGGGCTCTTTTTTGGGCCTTGGAAAACGATGAAGCTTGTCTTCTTCCCTTCAGACGATCTTTAGGCAACCAAGGGAGCTTTTCCAATCTGATTTAAATCATATTCTTTGCATTTTTCTTAGTCTAGGCCACACAGTTTATCTGTTTGTTTTTGTTTTCCTGCTTTTTTTTATTTTATTGGTTAGATCTCTTTGTCATTTTCTTTTGATCAGCTTCATATTTTTTGCTTATGGCTATTTTTAGCGTATACATGTATTCTCAATTTTAATTTTATAGAATGGTCTATGCCCTTAAATTTTTTTTTTAATTTTATAAAAAATCCGTACTTAATTGATTTAAGAAGATTTAAATTTGGATTGAGAGAGAGAGAGAGAGAGAGAGGGAGAGGAAGAAAAAAATAAAAACCATTCGCCATCGCTTCTGACATCTTACGTGAGCTAGGTCAACTGGCCAGCGAACGGAGAACCGAGCAAGACGGAAGGGAGATGGCCAAGTACAGTGAATTGAGGAAGGCGGTGGATACAGTGACTGCAGTGGACGCTCACGCGCACAACCTTGTGGCCATTGATTCCGACTTCTCCTTTCTCCACTGCTTCTCCGAAGCCCAGGACGAAGCACTCACATTCGTTCCCCACACTCTCTCATTCAAGGTATCTTTATCTATGTACCAGATTGGCTTTCGAGATTCCTTCTTCCCAGAGCTCGGCTTTGGGGACCACCCCAATTTGTAGTTACTATTTTCCCTTAGTGGGCAAAAGGTTCCTCTTGTTTGAGCCTTTGGGGACCACCCCAATTTCGTCGTTGTTTCCCCCAATTTCGTCGTTGTTTCTTGGGCTTTGGCGGTAAAGGGCATGGTTTGGGATAGGTCGTAATGATTCTTTTATCAGAAATTTATGACATCGGGGAAAACGATACAGTGGTTCTTTAGTCGTCGAGCCCCATGAAATTGCCCATTTGTTTTTGTTTAAATTAGAAAAAGTACTATGTTTTTAGGTGTTATGTTCAGCTTGGGGACAAAGTTGATAACACTGTAATATCCCTTGCAAGGAACTATTTTGGGCGAGAGCCTGGAAGAGCAGTTCTTTTGTTGAGGGTTGCCCATTGAGGTTTTAGTAGGCAGGTCAAGTAGGGATTCTAGTCCTAAGAAAATCAATTTGAACGTTTATATCTCATGGCGTGTAAATATTCAGGTTGGATCAACGAAATTAGGGCTTATATGAATAAATAGGATTGTCCCTAAACTCAAATTTACTTACTTCTCCAGCTTGGGGGGGGGGGGGGGGGGGGGGGGGGGTGTATTTCAAAGACCACGCCCAACACATTTATGCTGAGTCTTGAATCATTAGCTAGCTTTCAACTTGGGGTAGTTACTGATCTTTTGAATTGTTTATGAAATTACAAGTTTTGCTAGGATGAATGCAACGTAAATGGAATTGAGAACCATGATTGCTCTTGAAGAATTCCAAATGTTCAAAACCAATTCTATCACGTGTTTCAGTCACCTGAAATTGTGTCTGGAAGTTTGATGGAACTAGAAAAAGTAAGACAAGATTAATGTAATACCAATTGTAACAAACTATGCCAATCACAGATAGGGAAGTAGCCATTACTTGTACAATTCCATCATCATAGTTCATAGAAAATTGCTCAAGCAATCCTAGTTGTCTAAGCAATACAAATGATGTATTAAGATCTTATAACAGCTATACATTTCCTATATATACTCAATTGTATATGGTACACATTGAGTTAGTGAAATAACTATTTTCCCTTCTTTTCTTCTTCTCCTCCTCAGTCCTCACTGTGACCTTAGCTTATGCTCTTTGCTTCAGCTTTGCTCTTTATACTATTAGAGCCATTTTTTCCTTATAGGCTTTTTGGTCTTTTTTCCCTTCAAATTGTATGGAGCAATCATCATCTTCCTTCTGTAACAATGTGATGCAATAAAAAATTTGGGAGAGGGACCCAAATTTTTGATCACAAAAAGAAACGACTTCCTATATAAAAGAAATACACAAAAATACCTAAAAAGATACTTTTTAATATTAAAAGATGACTTACAAACTTTGACAGACTTTTATAATATAAAAGACACTTACAAACTTGACTCAAACAAGACACCCTAAAATTGCTTACTTTGAGAAGAAGGATACAGGTCGAGTGTAAACTTGCGGAGAGACGAAAGAGGTTAGAAGCCAAGACGAAGGGCAGAAAGAGCTCGCAAGATTTCCTGGGGAGATGAGAAGGAGAATGGAACAAGCTCATAAGCTTTTCCAAGAAAACCCGCAGATTTACATTTCCAAAAATCAATCACATAACATTCTAAACATTCACAAAACATCTCTATATTTAGGCATGAGAGGGGAATACAAATAGCTACAACATTAATTTAAAATCTTATTTAAATAGGGAATATGAAAAGCCAACAGTCAACTCCAGGAACAAAGCACCAAAGCCACGGAAAAGCCCCCATCAGCCACCGGAAAATAGCCCAGGCGAAACCTGAAGAGGCAGCCGCAAAAGCCAAGGAGGCCCGCACGGAACCGAAGCACCAAGGCATGGGAAAGGCCACCTAGCACGGGAAAACCAGCAGCCAACCAACGACTAGAAGGAAGAGGGATTAAAAGAAAAGAACAATAAAACTAACCACGAACCCGGCCGTCTCCAAGGTTGATGGGTGATCCGCTTTCCCTCTCCTAGGGATCTCGCTCTCTCTCCAAGCAACTTTCAAGATCTCTCAAGTACTCAAGCAATAGCACAAAATTTTCTTATCATTCAATTATTAACTTTTGAAGAGCAACATGAGGGCTATAAATAGCCTCGTACAAAAAAGACACAAAATAAGAAAGACGATAATGCCCTTTAGGGCTTACATACGATCTCCCTTAAGTAAGGGGTAAAACGGGAAAACAATTAAAACATAAATAAAAACAAATAACATAATAAAAGACAAATACATGATAATGACTCAAAACTACATCGACTCGATCGTGGCCGTAGATCGACGGCCACGCCTTTGATATACGATTCATGCTCTGATGTCCCCATCACAATGATGATATGAATCTGTCGCATAGGGATGTGTCCATACATGACCACCAAGTTGGTTTATTGAAAATTCACACTTCAACTGAGAGATTGTTAAATATGAAGTCTAATTTCTTCCACCTTTTATGGATAATGATTGGTCTTGATTTTCTAAGATGATGGTTACCAGAGTCAAGCTTCATTTATAATTATTTTTTTTCACACGTATCACCTCATATTATAGAAGGGGAATAAATCAATGTTTATAAGTATCCCACAACCACTAGCAAATAAAGAGAATTAGATAAGAGAAAGAGAGAAGGACAGATAGGAAGAGATTTTGCAGTAGAGAGGAGAGGAGAAGAGAAGAAGAATTGGGATCAATGTTTTATTCTCCAAATTCATCCCTCTTCTTCACAACAACTGGTTGCATTCCCTTTTAGTCATAGCACAATCAGAGTGGTATTTTTGTCATTATTCATATGAAGTGTAATATTTCCATGTACTTCTTTTGATTGCTGTGTGATCATGAACTTATGTGAATCCCACCAAACCTGATAATCTTGTGTTGGAGGTTTTTGTCGTTTTTGTTCTTTTATCCTCATATAGTTTTTCTTGAAGTATTATCATTATAATATCACATAATCTGCGCGGGCAGGGGGGGGGGGGGGGTTTGAGCAACCATACTTTGATTTCACTATTCTTCAATTTATCCTTATATATTGCAATAATGCTTCATAATGAATTTTCATAATCTTCAATACTAGTATGGAAAGATATATTGTGTCCTAAATACATATTTAAATCTTACATAGATTTTTTTTTGACATGAACATATGGTGATGATTTGTTTGGAGAAGAGGCGATGGACTTGTATAAATTCATTGTGGTCAAAAGAATACGGACTCGGTTAAGTGCAAATACTAAATTTAGAGGTATGACATTTAGAATTTGTCATTATGGCTAGGATATCTCTTATAGGATTTTGTTTCTCTACCTGAGCAACTAGAGCAACCAATCTAACTATTTTGTGACAATAAAGCTGTGTTTAACATTGCACATAATCCATTATAATACTACAATACATATTATGGCTAGATAGATAGTTGGATGAAAAGATCATCGAGTTATCTATGATCTGATCAGAGAGTTACTATGATCTGGTCAGAATATAAGTTGACTGAAATAGTCACCAATGCCATTTCAAATTTAGCGTTCTCAAAATTTTTCAGCAAATTGGGCATTTGTGATATCCGTGCGAAAGGTGATATAGTAAGGATATTAACTATAATATCCTTGCATCATTCCTAAATATTTTTCATAGTTGAGGAAGTAGATTGCTATAAATTTGTTCTTGTTTTTTTGGGAAGTGTATAGTTGTGACTGGGTTGGATTGCTTGATTGAAGTGTGTATGGTTTCACTATTCTTCAATTTATCCTTATATATTGCAATAATGCTTCATAATGAATTTTCATAATCTTCAATACTAGTATGGAAAGATATGTTGTGTCCTAAATACATATTTAAATCTTACATAGATTTTTTTTTGACATGAACATATGGTGATGATTTGTTTGGAGAAGAGGCGATGGACTTGTATAAATTCATTGTGGTCAAAAGAATACGGACTCGGTTAAGTGCAAATACTAAATTTAGAGGTATGACATTTAGAATTTGTCATTATGGCTAGGATATCTCTTATAGGATTTTGTTTCTCTACCTGAGAAACTATAGCAACCAATCTAACTATTTTGTGACAATAAAGCTGTGTTTAACATTGCACATAATCCATTATAATACTACAGTACATATTATGGCTAGATAGATAGTTGGATGAAAAGATCACCGAGTTATCTATGATCTGATCAGAGAGTTACTATGATCTGGTCAGAATATAAGTTGACTGAAATAGTCACCAATGCCATTTCAAATTTAGCGTTCTCAAAATTTTTCAGCAAATTGGGCATTTGTGATATCCATGCGAAAGGTGATATAGTAAGGATATTAGCTATAATATCCTTGCATCATTCCTAAATATTTTTCATAGTTGAGGAAGTAGATTGCTATAAATTTGTTCTTGATTTTTTGGGAAGTGTATAGTTGTGACTGGGTTGGATTGCTTGATTGAAGTGTGTATGGTTCTCTGCATATTGCTTGTTTATGGGTAGATCAAATATGCAGGAAAAAACATACCTATCATACTTAAAAGATAATCATCGATCAGGTTTGTGGAAAGACATTGCAAAAAGGTGTATCTTTCTGTAATCAATTCCCATAAATGTTCTTGTTTGACTCTTATGAAAATTCTTCGTTTTGCTCCGCTACTTTACTGCATTGGCAATTTCCTTTTTGTCCGGCTTTGTTTTATTTTGATCTATCAGCGGATTATGATATTTGTGATATTATTTTAACAAACTGATGACACTATTTTACTCCTAACTGCAGAGGAATGTGAGAGATATTGCCAAATTGTTCAACTGTGAGGCATCTTTTGATGCAGTGGATAGGCATAGAAAATCTACTGGGATAATTTCTGTTGCTTCAAGATGCTTTGATGCTGCAAATATATCTACTATATTTATAGATGACGGGATTAAATTTGACAAAATGCATGATTTGGAGTGGCATAGACGTTTTGGTCCAGTGGTTGGGAGAATATTAAGAATCGAGCATTTAGCGGAGACAATTCTCAATGACGTGAGTATTCAGTTTTATTTGGTTGGCTCGCTATTTTTTCTCCTAGAATTGTCTATTTCTTGTTGGGCTTGTACTGAGCAAGTAATAAGTTTCTTTGATCTCTACAAATACCCTTATAAACTTTGAATGACTTTGATGAGATAATGAAGCCTAATATGTCAGCCATTAGATATAAAAAACCCCAATTGATTTATTTCTTCCCAGACTGAAGCATTTGAATGAATTGAGATTAGATATTGATGTAATGCAAGTTTCTTCATTGATAATTATGAGTTTTTATGTTTTCGTCTTTATTTGTATTTAAATTAATTATTAGCATAATATTAGGCAACATATGTGTCTATTTACTTCCAAACATATTTCTTATGTGTAATAAGGTCATCTTATTTCCTTCCATATTAATCTTAATGTATTTTTTATCTTTATTTATATTTAAATTAGTTATTAAACTAATTATCAAGCATCATATATATTCATTTAGTTTTAAACATATTTCATTTATATAATAAAGACTTTTTTTTCCCTTTGATGGTAGTCTTAATTATATTTTAGGCTAGTATTATGAGCTCTAAGACTATATAAGGTGTTCTAGTTTTGTGTTATGAATTATTGCATGATGTATTGAGATTTGAAATTTCTTGTCATTTCCCCTTTGGGGATTCTATCACTTCTAGTATTTCTACTTGCTAGTTTCTCTACCCCTTACATTCCTCCTCTTGAAGTATTTATTAGTCTAACATTTTAACCATTTTTTTCTCTCTCTGTTTGGTTCTTTTTTTTTTTCATATCTTTTTGTTTTTGTCATGGATGTTCTCACTAGACATTGCAAGAGGTTGTACCTTGGTGTATGCTTTTTGTTGATGAGATTCTTCTTATTGATAAGACTAGAGAGGGAGTTGAAGGTAAACTTGAATTATAGAGGTCAACTTTAGAGTATAAAGGATTTCATTTGAGTAGATCTAAAACTGAATATATGGAGTATAGTTTTAGTAATAATAGTTATTGTGAATTAGGTTATTAGACTTAAGCTTATGTCCCAGCGACTAACCAAAAGAGAGGGGTGAATTGGTATTTAAAAATTTCTCTCATATATTTTTAAACCGATAAAAATTTTTATAGTGAAATTTTCTGAAAAAGAATTTTCAACCACAGATCAATAGAAAACAATAAAGTAAAAAACGGCGGAAATAAAAAGATACAAGATTTATAGTGGTTCAGTCAAACACGACCTACATCCACTCCCTGAAGTCTCCCACTTCAGGTATTGCACTATTACCACTTAGTGTCTCTCCTTTTGCCCCCACAGCAAGGCAGAGAAGCCTTCACAAAAACTATTTTCTACCACTACCCAGTGAGGCAGAGAACAATCATTCTTTTACACCCTCCAAGTATAGGCAGAGTACCTCCCGCTGTTCACACTCTCCAAATGTAGGCAGGGAACCTTCCCGCTGTTCACACTCTTTAAGTGTAGGCAGAGAACCCTTCGTCCTTTCACACTTCTCCAAGTATAGGCAGAGAACCGTCTCGCTGTTCACACTCTCCAAGTATAGGCAGAGAACCCTTCGTCCTTTCACACTTCTCCAAGTGTAGGCAGAGAACCGTCCCGCTGTTCACACTCCTTGAGTGTTTGCAGAGAACCGGATCTCCTTGAAAGATCTTCTCACGAGAAATCTAGAAGAACAAGAGAAAAGAGTAAAGTAACCACAATTCACAAATGGAGATTCTTACCTTTGAATACCAAGTGAACCCTTCACGCTCCAGTAGTAAAAACTCTCCTTCAAACACTCTGTTTCACTCTCTCCTTCAATCTCCCTTCAGTTTTCACGAAGACCAATGCACAAAAAGATCTTAAGATAGTTTAAAGTAGACCTTTTATTTGAAAGACTCGAAAAACTGTCCAAAGACTGCAAAATTTCAATTTTGTGCGTACTCGATCGTCTCGTACGATCGAATTTCATACGTACGAATAGTGTAAAAACTGTTGCGTACGAACTCAATGTGCATTGATATGAAATTCCTTCGTACCCGATCATCGTCCTGTACAAACATAGTTTGTCCAGTAAGAAAAGTTATTTCAAAGGTTCGTTGGGACGAAAAAACAAGATGAATCACAAGTTCAAAGAACAAAGAACATTGTCCAGGGATGAAGGTTTCGATTCGTCTGGACGAACTGAATAAACTGAAAATCCAGAGGACATTGTCCAGGGACGAATGGGACTATTCGTCTGAACGAACAGTTCAAACTGAAAATCCAGAGGACATCGTCCAGGGACGAATGGGACTATTCGTCTGGACGAACAGTTCAAACTGAAAATCCAGAGGACATCGTCTAGGGACGAATGGGACTATTCGTCTGGACGAACAGTTCAAATTGAAAATCCAGAGGACATCGTCCAGGGATGAATGGGACTATTCGTCTGGACGAACAACACTTAAAAATTTTTTGCTCACCCTCTGTTCGTTCCATTTGCTCCTGGAGGTGTATAACTGATCTGATCGTCATGTACGAACATAGTTTGTCCTGTACGATCAGTATTAAAAATTGTGAATTTTAAAGTTCTCCCCCGGTGTGTGTGCTGAGTTACTTAACTACAATCACACTTTCTCCGACTCAAGTAAAACAAATACAGACTCTAAGTTACTAAAAATAACAAGCAGATATTTGATTTGAAGTCTTCAATAATCTGGAGTATGATTTCCCTGAAATGTTAGTACACACAAGAGCCAAAAAACAATTCTTCCAAAATGTGTTAGGAGAAAGTAATACTCAAAACAATAATATTTGGAATCATCAAAATATATAAGTTGTAAGAATGTGAAGCATGCAAAGCTAAGTAGCAACTCCCTCAACAGGGGGATTGTGCCTTTGGGTGATCAAGTCATTAATAAGAGTTCACCTTTTAGATATCTTGGGTCTATTGTTCAGAGTGATGGTGAAATAGATGGGGATATTATTAGTAGAATTCAAGTTGGATGGTTGAAGTGGAAGAATGCATCGAGCTTGTTGTGTGATAGAAAAGTTAAAGTTCTATAAGATGGTGGATAGATCTGCAATGCTTTATGGTGCAGAATGTTGGCCATTAAAAGAGAAATATAATATTAAGTTAGGTGTTGCGAAGATGAGGATGCTCCGGTGGATGAGTGGCTTTACTCTTAGAGATGGGGTATGAAATGAGCATATACGTGAAAAGGTTGGAGTAGCTCCAGTGGAAGATAAGATTAGAGAAAGTTGCTTTAGATTGTTTGGTCACATAAAACGTTGGCTTTCCGATGACCTAGTTAGTTAGGAAAGTAGATGTATTAGAAATGAATTATGTTAAGAAAGGTAGAGGTAGACCTAAAAAGATTTAGTTAGAAAATATTAGAAATGACATTTCTTTATTAGATTTAAATGGGAATTTAAATTTTAATAGGGCACAATGGAGAAAAAAGATTCGTGGTAGCCGACCCCACATAGTGGGATAAAGGCTTGATATTGTTGTTGTTGTTGTATCGAATTCTTCAAACTCTTGTTTTATCATTCACGATCAGATATGTTGATCTTAGCTGATCTTGCATTTTTAGTGTTGTTTATTTGTTTGTACTTTGGATTATGATATTGCAATATCGCCATTAGTTGCATAATGCATTCTGTTTTCTATGTGGTTATTGGTTTACAGGAGAGGTATCATGAATCAAATTGGACTTTGGAGTTGTTCTCTCAGATTTTTATGGGACAAATGACATCATATCCTTTGCTGTATTATTTTTGAGCTTCTGGAGTAGTATTTTCACTGTTACATGGACTACTGGTACAATATGTATTATTATGCAGGATTAAAAAAGCCCTTGCGTTCTCGGTTAGGATAGATGTTGTAAGGATGACTTGGATGTGTGCTAGTGGCCGGTGCGCATACCAAAACATCCTCACTTCACCTGAGGAGCGAGATCTTTAAATGTAAACACATAATACTAGAATTATAGCCCAACTATACTTTGTCAATAGTGAATAGTTCATCATATTGTAAAGTTCCCATGGAGAGATAGAACATTGCTTGTAGCATGGCGTGCTTTGTTTTAAAAATAATACAGCATTACAAAATGATGAATAATTTAATAAAAAAGTAACAATATAAGAGAAATAAAATCCCAATGCAAAAAAAGTCACTATCAATGTCAGAAATGAACAAAATATTATTTAACTTACTAAACATGTGCTCCAAGTGCCTGTACAATTTACTAGTTTCATTTAAATTTCCGAATGATTTCATAGGAGTTTATAACATTTTTTAATTAAGGGTTTGTTAGGGTAACTTTCTCATTGTTTTATTTTTCAAACTGCTGTCACATATTCTTTTTTTAACTCCTGCTTTTTTGTTGCTTTTAAAAAAAATTTATGGTGGGATGTTGATTTTGAGAATCAAATTTGCTAGTGTATAGCTATGAGAAAGCAACGATCTATTTTTTTAAGGTTCTCTCCATATAAAGAAGAATAAAAAGAAAAAGGAAAAAATTATACGAAAAAAAGCATTTGTGAAACCTCTTAAGTAAAAGAAGCTAAATTCTTAAATATCGATGTGCCTTTTGGTATAATGGTTGAAATTTCATTAAGAAACTCTGCAGTAAGCGTGCTCATCCAGGGGAAATCCTAGGATTGGTGACCTCATGTGAAATTACACCAACAGGACAAACCGTGAGGCCCTTAGGCCAAAGCGGACAATATCTCGATAGTTAAGAATTTGGGCTGTTACAACATTTTCCTTTTCTTGATAAAAGAGAGAAAAATGAGAAAATATACACTAAGCTCAAATTTAGGGTGGGGACATCCCTAATTAGTGCATAAATTATGAGGAATAACCATATTTCTCATCTAAACATAACAAAGATAGCTATGTGTCATTTAATCATTTTGTTCGGCACCATAGCATACTCGACTTTAGCTTTGTAGGATAAAACCCTATATGTAAAAGAAACTAAAAATTTCTACTTCCTATAAATCTAACTTGTTACAAGAGAAGTCCTCTTGAGAGTTCTAGAAAAGAAATGAGTTAATAATGCTTATATTAAGTCATTAAGGATATGTATGCAGGAGCTATTACTTGTGTTCAAACACAAGGTGGTTTGATCATGTATTTTTCTATTTCAGTTGGATGACATCAAGGATCAGGTTTAAGGCCATATCTTTTTGCTTTAGTTATGGGTGTTCGTACCAGAAATTTGAAAGAAGATGTATCATAGTGTATGCTTTTTACGATGATATTCTTCTTTTTGATAAGACTAAGAAAACTTGAATTTTGGATATCAACCTTAGAGTCTAAAGGTTTTCGTTTGAGTAGATCTAAAACAGAATATGTGAAATATAATTTTAGTAGTAATAGATCTACTGTGGGGATTGTGACTTTTGGCGATCAAGTCATTAACTAGAGTACAAGTTTGAGATATCTTAGGTTTGTTCAAAGTGATGGTGAAATAAATGGGGATATTATTAGTAGAATTCATGTTGGATGGTTGAAGTGGAGGATTGCATCGGTAGTATTGTGTGATCGGAAAGTACACCTCAAAGTTAAGGGAAAATTCTATAAGATGGTGGTGAGACCTACAATGCTTTATGGCACAAAATATTGATCATTGAAAGAGAAGCATAAAATTAAGTTAAGTGTTGCAGAGATGAGGATGCTCAGGTGGATGAGTGGCTTCACCCCTTGAGGCAAAATGCAAAATGAGTATATACATGAAAAGGTTAGAGTAGCTCTAGTGATAGAAAAGATTAGAGAGAGTCGCCTTAGATTGTTTGGTCATATAAAATATCTTCTTTCGGATGAACTGATTATGAGAGTAGATATATTTGAGTTGGCCTATATCAAGAAAGGTTGTGGTAGACCTAAAAAGATTTGGTTAGAAAATATTAGAAATGATTTTCTTTTATTAGATTTAAATGAGAATTTGACTCTTAACTGGACACATTTGAGAAAAAGGATTTATGTAGCCGACTCTATGTAGTGGGATAAAAACTTGATGTTGTTGTATAAACCTGACTTGTTGCTCATTTTGATGGTAGAACATATTGATTTACATCAGAGCTGAATTTAGGAATGAACGTACTCTAATTATATTATGTCTAATTATACTAGTAATTTAAATAAGTAAATCAACGAATAAATAAGTAAAATGAAATTGGATAACAAAATAGCATGCCATTTGATTTTGCATTATAGCATGCACAGAGCGCGTACATAACACATTATTTTGCTTTGGTATGCCTTGCCATTCAAATAGTGTATGTGGTGTGCAACGTTATGTTATGGTTAGCACATGCTTAATTCATCCCAAATATTTTACTCAAGATGGTCGGTGAAACAAATTATAGTAACAAGATAATTTAAAGCTAAATAATCTTTAGTTAGAAAATAGGTAAACTTTGATTAAAATTCTAACACATCACATTTATGTTGTTTTAAATCCTTAAATTGGTGATGCAATTGATTTTTGTATTTGTCAAATGATAAATATTGTTCCTTAACTTTGCACACCAGTCCATGGAGATTGTATAGCAACACCCCTGCTAGTTCTGATTTTGCACAGTCAACACTTTGAGAATCAAACAAATTTTATTTTTTCATTTTCCAAATTATTGATCCACCTTGGAATTTATTTACAATTATACTTCCCATTCGAATGCAGGAGTGTTATTTTGAACCTGATTGTATTATTTTAGAACCATGACCTCTTCCTTTCTATTTAATTCACATCATTGATTAATGTTTTCTAGTCGACATTGGCATGCATAAGCTTGGATATCAATTTGATGTAGGATGATTTACGATTAAGTTTTCTTAATACAACTAATACTGTGTGTAGTGTGAGCATATACGATAGAAATTGAAGATTGACATATTAATAGTCACCAATAATTCAATCACCTGCTTTCTTTAAATGTAAATATGGAGTGCTAGAATTATAAACCAACTGATAGTGAAATGATCAAAATTATTTGAAAATTTAGTGAGGAATTGGAACCTAGTAAAAATTACTTGAATTTGATTTCTGCAAATTAGGTTTTCACGTGTTAAATTTTAATCAAAATTAAGATCGCTAAACAAGTTACTATCAAATAATATAGATGAAATCGAATAAACTACAAAATTGAAAAATCAAGATAAATCTGACCTTATGTTAGTATACGGATATGACATACTTTGGATTAAGCGGTTGTAGTTGTATTGCAATCAAAGGTATCCCAATTCCCACATCTCTTGCACACACAATATTGAATTTAGAAAGGGAAATTTTCTTCAAGCCAAAAGTTTCTAATTACAATCCTTGGAACAATTATTTATAGACTCCTTGTTTACCAAGTTAGCATATGGTTGACATAGTATTCTGTTAATTCAAGTTTAACTTAATTTAAGCTATAATTTGAAATTTTTAAATTCCCATCCAAAGTTGAAATTGTGAAACTTGAAGTTTGCAACTTCACGAAACTCCCCAATTTGAAAGCCATGGGATTTGGATAGCCTACCAGAAAGCCACAACTCACAAACCCTGTGCTAAAAAATCCTGATGTAATCCACCTGCAAACCGCTAATAGTCACAATAATCTATCGTTTAAACTGAAGCAACCACTGCCCATATCCTAATGATAAGCCCAAAGTAATGCAAACTCCACCGCAAAATTTCAAATAATTTCAATTTTGCACGACCCAAGGAAGCTGGCTGCCAAATAATCCCCAAGCTCCACTGCCTCCAGCTGGTAGAGATTCCACGCCAGGCTTTGCTTCAACCTTGTTTTGTATGCCATGCCTCGTCGGCAAAGGTTGCAGTTAGCTGCCTTATTGGATAATGTGTTGCATGAAATCGTGACTGTTCTATTATTTATTTACGTCAATTACTATTTCCTCAGCTTCTATGACACAGTTGTTGATAAGATTGTTGCAATGAAAAGTATAGCTGCTTATAGAAGTGGTCTAAAGATAGATACAAATGTTAGCAAGATACTAGCTGAGGAAGGTCTTCTCCGAGACTTGCATGGTAACTTACCGTGTATTTGCATATGAGATATGTTTTCTTGGGATATTATGAGTAATTTTACTGGTTTACCAGTTTGCGTGACCATTATAAACTTATATATTTGGCAGACAGGAAACCTGTTCGGATAAAGAGTAAAGGCTTTATTGATTACATATTCACATTGAGCCTAGAAGTTGCTCAGTCTTTCAACTTGCCTATGCAGATTCACACAGGGTAATGCTTATCATTTACTTCTACACATATTTTTTTTGACATTATTATTTATAGTTATGCCACAGATTTTTGACTTTGTAACCTAACATCTTCTTGAAAATGCACAATATAGCATGGCCGCTTTATTTTTTAATATATTTTTTTAATCTATTAGTTTTATATATTGTCAAGACATCCATTTGCCCAAATCTATAAGTTTTATATATCTTCAAAGTTGCAGCGTGACTGCAAACGCACGCAAAATCATCATAAACGACCTTGGACATTATCATCTCATTTGAGTGTTGAGAGCCTTCACATCCTAAGCATGGAAAACCATCTGCAAAGAGAAGATGTTCGTACATTTTGTAGATACTTACATGTTGACTCAACTTTGAATCGAGTCGACTCAGATTTCATAAAATTTAAAATTTCAACTTAATATTGACCCAAGACGGTTCAGTTAAATTAAATTTGACTAATTAATTCAAAGCCAACTCAAAAGTTAGCTTGAATCAATGAAATTGGATCAAATTTTTTCAATTCATTCATTCGATTCAACTTTAATTTTATTAATTTGAATTGAATCGAGCCAAATCTTATCAAATTAATTCATGCAAGTTGAATCGACTCATACTGAGATGAATTGAGCCAATTCAGATCAAATTAAATTAAATCAAGTCAAATTGAGTTAAATTAAGCTGAACTGAGTCAAGTTAAACCCAAATTGGCCTATCTGATTGACCCAAGTTCTGTTTTGATCTTCTTAAGCATTTCCAGATTTAGGAGGGAATTGGAGGAGGGCTGTTTGGGTATTTCTCATTTATTGTATGCTTTAAGTAGATTTTTTTTTCTAGGGTTAGGGTTATGTGTTGTTTGCTGAAATTAGATTGTTTTTATGGTGTTTGAGCTATTGCCGACAACTAGAGGTTTGGGAGAGACGGATCTTTCTCTCCAATTGAAGTTCCACTTGTATCTTGTATTTTCTTTCATAAAACTTTCAATCAAAAATTGTACTTGTGTGTTCTATTCCTGATTTTCTTGTCGTTGATTTTTTGAAATTGCTAAAATTAGATTTCATCCGAGGTTTTTCCTAAATTTCTACTGACACTTCTTATCAGATGGCTGAATCATAAGAGAGGGGCTGCTGTGACTTTTATTTTTCATAATCAAGAGAGGAAGGAGATTATTCTTGTGTGAACATCCTAAACCAAGCAAGTCTTCATTCTCAGGTTTCTAGAAATTTGGCTTGTTTTTTTTCCTTAAGCCTTTAAAATTTGAGAGCAGCCTTTTCTGGAGTGGTGGCTTCTATTTCGTTTTCAAAAATCAAGAGAGGCATAGGTTTGCTGCTACGTCAGTTTCCATAACCAATAGAAAGAGAGAGAAAAGCTTGTACGGGGCTCCAGTTGCCATGCTAAATATGTTGCTAACAGGGTTTTGATCCTTTTATGAGTCAAGTATCGATGAACGTGAGCGACAAGACAAGATTGCATGCAAGCGACATGAGCTTTTTCTTGTTGATTTTTTTATCTCGTTTTTCTCAGAGAAAAAGTGAGATGTCCTCTCTTTTTTGGGGAAAGAAGATAAGGTTGAGAGGAGGGCTAGAGATAGAGAGACATGTTTTTCTATCTGTTTAGAAAGAGAAAAAAGGGGGTTTGTGAGGGAAATGAAGTTCTTTTTTGTTTGGAGAGAGAAAGAAAGGATTTTTTTTATAGTTCTCTCTCTATTTAGAGAGAGAGAGTGGTTAGGGTGAGGGGAAGAGAGAGAGGGAGAGGTGATGAAAAAGAAGTTGAGCTAAGAAAATGTCTCCCCCTTTCTCTTTATTTAGGGAAAAATAGGGAATAAGGGGAGAGAAAAGAGAAAATAGAGAAAGAGAAAAGAGATAGAGGAGGAAGAGGAGGTGGCGAGTGTTCGGTTGGCTGGACTGGCTGCTAGCATCATGTGTAGCGGTTAATAGAACATGGGAGTGGCATTGGCTGCGTTTGAAGAGGGATCACTAGTAGAGATGGTTGCTGCTTGTGCAGGTCACATGCGAGTAAGGGAGTTAGGGGCCAGGTGTGGGAGTCGGTTGTTTGTGCGTGAGGATGTGTGGTGTGAGTGAAAATGAGTGCTACTTTAGGTATAGGTTTTAGTTTAGTTTTTTAATTATTATTTTTAATTAATTTTTTAATTAGTTTTTTAATTTTGTGTGTGAGTGAAAATAAGTGCTACTTTAGGTATAGGTTTTAGTTTAATTTTTTAATGATTTAAATAAAAAGGACAGAATTGTTTTTTTGCTGTAGCAAAATGTAAGGAGTTATGTACCTTAAATTTTGAATTTTAATTTATTTTGATTTTTTAATATTATTATTGTTATTTTTATTTATTTAATTTAAAATACTAAAGTATTCATTTTAAATTAAAAATTAAAAATTTTCATGATATAAATAAATAAATATTAATTTTAAATTTGCTTCGACTCATATTTTTGTCTCTTGTAGAGAAACTTTTTGTTATTTTTTTTGTGCAAGGATTCTTTTGATGCAATGATGTGTCATTTCACCCCAAAAGGTTAAATGCTCACATCATTAGTTCTTAGGAATTCATGAATGAC
The DNA here is from genome assembly GCA_022539455.1 of Dendrobium nobile. Classification (NCBI taxonomy): domain Eukaryota; kingdom Viridiplantae; phylum Streptophyta; class Magnoliopsida; order Asparagales; family Orchidaceae; genus Dendrobium; species Dendrobium nobile. Next base: position 47,060,217 of record CM039734.1, on the reverse strand, counting down.
ATTGCCTCTAAGTAGTGTTCATTTGATGTGTTATTTTAAAATTGTGAAATAACTTTAAAAAATAAATAAAGTTCAAGTCTCTAATAATTAAACTAAACCACCCCTCGATTAAAAATTAGATTGCTTCCTATTCTACAATAAAGCAAAGCACTTAATCATTATATCATAGCCATACACACGCATTAGATGCACAACCCCTAGGCATCCTAGACTTATGATTTTATTTTTTCGCATGTGGTTGTGATGATTAGTGTGAAATGATTGATAGATCTTTTGCATTTTGGGCACTTTCCTTTAGGTGTTAGGATAGAGATATTTATTTTTCATGCTTGTGATCATACTTAAGTGGTAAATAATCAAATAATTATCATCAAACAAAGTTTGCTTATTGTTGTAGCTTATATATTTAAATTCCTGTGTAGGCATGAAAAATGCGAAGCAATCTATGATTGTGATCTTATATATTTACATGCTTCCTAATATTTGATTTGTAAGAAAGAGTCTTTTATTCCTTTTCAAATATAATTTATAGATTTAGGAAGTTCATACAAGCCTGTGGGATACAACTGAAGAAATAATGAACCAGAAAGATGAGCCCCTAAGTGAAACCCTGGATGCATCAGAACCCAAAGCTTGATGATTCACAAGCTGAGTGTGTAATTTTAATTGGGTTGTATAAGACAAACAACTCAGCTGCTACTTTTAATTCCTAGTTGTAATAAAATGCATGTACATTATTCTTTGAAAGATTGATGTATTTGATTGCTTTACTTTGAGTGTGTATTAAAAAGCATGCTTTTTATAAGTTTTTTTATTGTCTTTGCTTGCAGGTGGTCTGGACATTTTATGCGATTAATTTTTAGAAAAGTAAAATTAAAATATAAGCAATCTAAAATTAATCGTATAATAATATTTTCAAATAAAATTATATTGCTTATAAAAATAAGATAATTTTTTAATAAATAAAATGAAATTCAAAACCTTTTTATGAATTGTAATATTTAATTCAGTATTTGATTGATTATTTATCTATAAGGGTGTGCTTACAAATCAACATCAAATTTATATAAAATGCTAATGAATATTCTATGCATAGTTTATTGAGTTGCAATTGTAAAAAGAAAAGTCTTAACATTAAGAACTAGATGACAAAAATTATATTACGAGTCAGTTGTTGGATTTTTGTTATCCTCAATGGATTTAAAATATTTTGTGAATGAGTACGACATAAAAAATAATATATTATCCCAGGTGAAAAAATATTGTTTAGCTATAGATTTAATAACAATACTTATATTTTTTATTCACTCAAATATTTTACCCTGCTTAATATGTTTGATTGAACGATGTTTATTTTATTATGGGATACATATTTCTTATATGGGTAAGCCGTTATAATTAATTTCATCCCAAAGATATTTTTCCATTTAGATTTTTTTTAATTAAAATAGTTGTTTACATCTTTTTATCAAAATATTGACTAAAGTTTTATCCAATTTTAATTAATTCGTGTCAAAGATTTGATCTTTAGCATTTCAAGGGTGATTTGATTAGCTTAAAAATTAACTTTTAAATGGAAGTCAAAGTAAAATTAAAATTTATGAAACTAAGAGGTACTCAAAACTATCTTATATTAGACTTCATATTTTTAAAATTAAAATTTTGTTTAAATTTACTAATTTAATTTATTAAGTTGAGGTTTATATGCTAATTATACAAGTTGGAGGAAATGCCCAAGAGGGTGAGGGCTATGATGTAAATGAAAAGAATATCAGCCTCAAACCTTTTAGATGTAGGTGAAATCCATTAATAGGCAGCAGCGCAGACTTAAATTTAATAGAATGAATGGGATTTATGAACTTGAAAACTCAGCTGATGTTAAGTCAGTTCGACCTTTGGACTTATGATACTGCTTGAAAAGCCAACTAAAGTCACCCAAGCACTTTTAAAATCATGTAAATCAAATATGGTCTTAATGTTTATGCAAGATAAGACATACTATTTTGATATTAGGAAAAAAAAACATACAATTTAGCTGCTTATGCTTAGAAAGTATGATCATGATTGTATGTATATGCTGACTCACTATGCAATTTTTATTATCTTGTCTTTAATGTGAGCTTTTATTTCTATATTGACTCATTGGGCTATGCATATGATATTCATCAACTTAGTACATGAATTTGATACTGATATGTAAGCACATTCTTATGAATAAGCATTCAGTCAAATGCGGAGTTGCAAATTACAATCTATTAGGAGGCTTTAAATTTTATTTAATTTTAAAATCAGCTTATTTTTGAATAAATCATGGAATTTTGCTGGAAAGTATTATTCTATGGTTGATTTTAGATTGCTTATAAATTAATTTGTAGAAAATTTATTTTGTTAAAGAGCCTATTGCTTAAAATTTTTAGGTCACCACTAAATAAAGGCAATAGAAAAATTCTAGAAAAAAACATGCTATTTTTAATATACACTAAAAGTAAATTAGAATTAAAATATAATAATCATCTAAAGAATAATGTATATACCTTTTATTATAACTAGGAATTAAAAGTGGCAGTTGAGTTACATGCACTATACAACTTAGTTAAATTATAGACTTGGATTATAGGATTCAAGCTTTTGCCTTTCTGCATCCTAGGCTGCACTTAGGAACTTATTTTTCTAGTTCATCACTCTTTTAGTTGTCCTATAAGCATATATGGACTTCTTAAATCTATAAATTATATTTGGAAAAGAAAAAAAAATTATTTCATGCACATAAAATATTAGAAAACATGTAAATATATAAGTTCACACTCCCAAATTGCTTGGTACTTGTAGTTTGTTTTGGGTCACAACCAATACTCCTCTTGTGGGGTCGTGTGTTTGACTGTACATTTTTTGGAGATGCCATCAATGAGGATGGAACAACATAAGTACAATTTAGGTTGTGGAGTACCTAGAATTTTATAATCGTAATCGGCCAAATTGGCTTTCTTTGGAACTGATTTATCTGATTGATTTACTCCTGTATAGATTGTCTTTTAGGTCTTATGAATCCTACATAGTCAGCAATCTTATGTTCACTTTAGATGCTTTACTTCTACATCTAGATCATGAAGAAGTATCTCCTTTTTACTTTATGTTTTTGCAGAAAATGCCTTAGTTTATGCCTCACAGGCCTTTTTTTCTTCTTGGTTGTGTGCGTGGAAAGAAAATTATCAATTCGAACCTCTTGTTTTGTGCTATTCATGAGCTGCAAACTGGACAAATTAGCTGTGTTTGTTTTGAAATTTCAGTTTTGGTGATAAAGACTTGGATTTGAGGCAATGCAACCCTCTTCATCTGCGCACTGTTCTTGAGGAGAGGAGATTTTCTAGAAGTCGGATTGTTCTCCTACATGCAGCTTATCCATATTCGAGGGAAGCCTCATATCTTGCTTCTGTTTATCCTCAGGTTTGAAGTTTAGTCATAAAGCTCACTTGTGAGCTTTGAGAACTTTGAATGTGTCAATGTGCTGATACTTTCATGGACAGGTTTACCTTGATTTTGGGTTGGCAGTGCCTATGCTTAGTGTTCAAGGGATGATTTCTTCTGTGAGTGAATTACTACATTTGGCTCCAATAAAAAAGGTGAGAAATTATTTTCTTAACATGGATCATCATATTATATGAAGTTACATTTTTAGTAGTGGATTAAATTGCATGTATATGCTTCAATTAAGCGACCAATTGCAACTGAACCATCATATTTTTAAAATCAGCATGTTTTTGTTGTCAGGCTGCAATCCGCCTTGTTGACACTTGATGGGACCTAGCATAGAAAGGTAGAGGATGCAAGTAGGCATCAAATGTTAGGAGTTAGATGCAATTAAAATGATGAATGTTGATTCTCTTATACAATAGTAATAACATATCTTACAGTCTTATTGAAAAGTAACTATATGCAATCTAGTATTATAATAGTGGAGTCTACGCTGAGTTAAAAAAATGGTGGAACTAATTGCAATTAGGCCCTAGATATAATGATTTCTTATTTTGAATAGCGAAGATCAGATTGCAATTAGGTACCAAATGTTGGGTGTTAGATGCAGTTAAAATGATCAATTATTTTATACGCAATTAATAGCTCATCTTACAGCTATTATATAAAGGAACTATATGCAATCCAATATTAGAATTGAGGAGTCTATATGCTATCTTAACAAAAAAATATGGAACTATTTGCAATTAAGCCCTTGATATAATGATTCAGATGCAATTTATCCGTTTATAATTACCTTCGCTACCAATCACAAAGTAAGCCACCTCGCATAATTTCCTACTCTTTAAACCTAATTATACATTAATATATTATTGGAACAAGCATTAGTTAGATTAGAAGCTTTATTGTGGTTTATTCAACAAATCCTTTATAATTTCTTTACTTCATCATCACATTTATTCTTAACTCAGACAATTTGTTGTTGTCTTGATAAAACCTGATTCTTGTTAAATTCCTGTCGAATGTTATATGCATTACTTTGTTATGCATACATCTTTAAATGGTTTCTGTAGTTCTGTTCTTCTTCCTAATCCTTAATCACAAATTTTTTTTTACCCATCTATGGTGCATTTTTACCATCTGTTGTATACGTCTAAAATACCGAAATCATTTTTCTTACCATTGTATTATTAATAGATGCCAGTCCACTTTTCTTTTGATGTTATCTTTTTTTCAATATATTCTTCCTAGTTTTTCTATAGATCATCTTAGCATTCTCATTTTTTTAATATTAATCTTGGCTAATAATGATTACTTAGTCATTAAAACTTGGATTACATATAACACAATTTTTGACTTCCATCTGTTACTAATATAGTTGTCATTGCTTTTTGATTTGGCACAACTTATTGGTCAGTATTTGAAGCATTTAAGCAAAATAGTAATTAATCATTATTGTTGTTTGATGGTCGACCTACACCCATCTAGTGAATATTTTTTCTTATTAACTAGTCTAATTGTTGTTTTATTAAATTTTCCTTGTAGATTTATATTTATCCTTTTATTGCGTAATCTCATGACATACTCTTCAATCAAATCATCTAACTTTAATGGTTGGTAAGTTATATTTTTCATCTTCACCCATTATTTTATATAATAGATACAATGTACTTAAACATATACAAGGGACGACAAATTCAACAAGTCACTAAAATTTTAACTTATTTGTTTACTAGTCCTCATCAACATTTCTTATTGTTGACCCCTGTGTAAAGCACAAAAGAAACAAAAAAAATCAGATCAAACCTCGTATCCACGAAACCTGCAGAAATCCCGCAACGAATCCTGCTGAATCGGCGCCGTTTGCGTCACTTCCCGGGATTCCTGCGTAAAACCTGCGACGACGGCCTCGGTTTCGCTCCTCTTCGCGTCTTTAAAAGCCAACCGAGCTCTCTTCATTCGGCTGCTCTTCCACTCTCGACTCCCGTAAGCATCCTCTGCTTCTCCCTTCGGCTTCCACACGACCGATCTCCTCCCTTCTTCCCTACCCGAAGCCGATCAGAAGCCCCAAACCTCCCGAATCTCCAACACCGACTCTTCCTCCTCTTCCACCCGTAGCCGAAGTCCGCTCTCCCCGCACCAGTCGCCCGAGCCAACTCCCTCTTCCATCTCCGACCCCTTGGCCGACCGGCACAAGCAGAGAAGAGAGAGAGAGAGAGAGAGAGAGAGAGAGAGAGAGAGAGAGAGAGAGAGAGAGAGAGAGAGAGAGAGAGAGAAAAGGGGGGAGAGATCGGCTTACCTCCTCCTCCATTGTTGTCCGACTTCGCACCTTCTCCGACTTTCCCTTTCTACCGAATCGGAAGTCACAACATTTAGTCGGAAGCTACAATAGAAGCTTGCTGTGAAGGTAACTTCTCCCCTTCGCATACTTCTTCGGCCGAATCCCTTAAATCCACCGAACTATAGGTTCAGTGAATAAGGGATTTACGGCAATAAGAGGGAAATGAGGATTTAGCTCTCTGCAAGAGGATTATTGAAAATCCTACTCAAATCCTGCATAAATTCTGTAACCCGACAATCCTAATCCTAATTACATATAATTTTAATTAATTAGTAATTAATTGTAACTAATTTTAATTAATTAGTATTAAATATAAATTGATTATTAGTTAATGTAATTAAATACGATTAGTTTTAATTAATCATAATTAATTAATCATTAAATAATAATTAATTATTATTAATTCTAAGTTAATTATTATTAATTATAATTAATTATACTAATTATTACTATTAATTATAAAAAAAAAGAGAAGAGAATTGCTCTCTCTCACCTCGAGCCAACCTCTACAAAGCCCGCGCAGGTATAATCACTCCTAAACCCTAAAACTCCGAGAACTCGTTTCAACGCATTCGTCGAGACAAAACGACCACCTATGCACGCTTTTCTTAGCGTGGTGGGAGGACGTGCGTCCCGACGCTTGCGACGAAGCGGGTAATCACCCAAATTCCTTCTTCGAAGTTCGTATCGCCTTGGAAACCCCGCCTATGCACGCTTTTCTTAGCGTGGTGGGAAGGGATCCCGGTGCGATGCGCGCGACGAAGCGGGGATACTCATAAGTACCCGCTTGCGGGGAAATAACTGTTCTTGCAAAATATTTTTCAAAAATAAAAAAATATATACTTTTTTTACAAACAAAAATAATACCCATGCACGCTTTTCTTAGCGTGGTGGGGGATCGAAAAATTACACGGCCACGGTGTCCTCGAAAGAGGGCACCTACCATGCACGCTTTTCTTAGCGTGGTGGGAATGACCCAGTTTTTCCGTAGTTTTCCCCTAAACGGGGGAGACGCCGGAAGGCTGTCGAAATTTCGGGTGAAAATGTTGCTACACTCGGACCTTTTTGAACTCGAAGAAAATAAAGGTTTGGACACATTTGAACAACCAAGGACTTGGGACTATGCTCAGAACTCAAATCAAATGAACTAAAACTTAAATTTGAACTTAATTTATTAAGTGGACATGGCTTGAGTTTGCAAGTTGTACTTTGACATTGAACTCAAGAGGTTACAAAGGACTTGGACTTGAACTCAAGCAAGAATTGAACAAGACTCGGACTACAGGGGACATAGAACATGACTTGAACAATTTGAACATTCAAGGGAACTTGATTTTGCAAGCATTTGGGACTTGAACTTGACACAATGACTTGAATTGGACTTTTAAACTCAAGTAAAGACTTGAGTGGACTTTGAACTTGAACTCAAAAGAGCTTGATGCAAGAGAATTTGATGCAAGGGAACTTGAACTCAATTTTATGGAATGAGACTTTAACTTAGCAAATACTCCATCATATCAATGCAAATGCTAAGTAAAGATCTAGATTTTTTCCAATGAATATCAATGATCAAACAAAGGCTTGCGGATTTCAACTTATCATAATTGATGTAAGCTAATTGCAATAAGTGTAACCTCTTTCACAAGCAAGGATTAAATGAAGAAATGTAGTGTATTTACTAACAAGTGTAAAGAGGATAGTGGAATGTAGGTGGTCGTTATATGCCTACAAATGAAGAGCAAATGTTCTCTAATAAATAAAGAGGATTCATGTATGGACGAGGAAGGCCGTTGCAAAGAACCTTGAACATCATGTACCTATAAGTCGTAGTATGAAATCCTTAATGAATGTTACAATTCATCCACGACGATTATACCAATCAAAATGTTAACGACAAGTAGCAATAATGATGATGTTATCATTCATGTTATAAGCTGTCAAGACATGTAACAAAGAGATCTGCTAATTATTATGCACGATGAAAGTAGTACGATTGCAAGCAAAGCAAGGAAGATGTAGAAGAAGCGGATTATTTGTTATCAATGCAGACTAATATGTCGATGAACACACAACAGTCTACTTTCAAATGAGAAGAATATATGTGCTACAAAACCCTTGATGCATATATAACCAACATAAAATCTGTCGTATTCATATCAATCGACCAATGAACTTGTATGTTGAATATTAGAAGCCCCAATGAAGAAAACTATTAGTTGATGCAACGATTGGCATACAACAGATACAAGCACCCGCAGACTCTGGTAGCAAGGGTATTCTAACATCCTCGTAGTCAACATTAAGATACAAAAGAACATTGATCTGCAAGCAATCAAGAATAAAAGATCTGCAACACATACGATCTTTCTATAAAGACAAATGTATGTGTCACATGCCACTGATGGGTAGATACAGAAAGGCTTCAGTAAATGCAGTATCCTGAAGTCACTTTCAATCTATGGAATGCATCTACCTGCCTACCTATAGCAGTGGCGGATGTACTGAAAAGATCAAAGACCAAAATAAAATATATGAAGAATATGACAAGCGCAATCTCCTACGATCTAGGCAGGAGATTAGTTAGTGCACTATGATCCGCCTACAAAAATCAACAAATAGTGCACGACAGTCTACCTGTACGAAGCAGCGAACAACTCCATTCAGAAGCTGCTACGCCATGCCACCGGATCTGCAACCTCCGTACAAGCAGACAGAAGGAGTCTACAAATAATTTCAAAATACCCCTGCACGTGCACTATAAATTGTATACACATAGGTACACTAAAGGGGAAAGTACAATCTCAACCTGCATGGGCCCCGGCGAGCGTGTTATTGGTACACACGTGACGTCTAGGGATGCTGCGCGGGTCGACAAGTGAATTCAGGCTCGAACCCGATCCTCCTATACGGATTAATAGAAGTCGACAAGGTTCGAACCAACAAACAAATATACGGTTGTGGCTACCGTTATATTTATCTTAATACATTCATATTAGGCCTTCAATGCCTATAACATTGAGAATTCACTATCAAGGGCATAAAGCCTACAAAACCCGATCCTCTGTCGACAGCCCGACAGAGTTGACAGGGTTCAATCCATAAAGAGAAATGACCTCGAACACCCCGATGATGGCCGTGTTGAATGCAGATCTCAACCGGAGGGGTTCCCCAAATATTTTCAAATATCTCCCAAATATCCAAAGTTTTATTTCAAAATTTTCAAAACTCCACCCAAAATTCCAAAAATCCCAAATATTCTAAAGCTCCGTCCAAACACTCCACAAAAATCCCAAAAATCCAAAATATTCAAAATTGAAATCATCCATCCGTACTTAAAGCAAAAATCCATCCACCCTCCGCAACAGTTTGCTGGGGTGGACAAATTAAAATTTACTTCAGCTCACAAAGAGCTAATGCCTAGTCGAAAATATTACTAGGATCCATTATCAAACAATCTCCTGCCAGTAAGGACGTGGTACGTGTCCTCTAACCGGCGGTCTGCCGCTAAATGGCCACCGCAGGATAAACGGTTATGACGACCCGGGGCCCTCTGAACCGAGTGGTTTTGCCGCCAAATGGCACCACAAATAGCGGTTATGGCCAGAGCCAATACGTTCCTTAATGGCGTTAAATCCTTGAGATATGAATCAATAGGATATAATTGACAGGGCACAAAGCCCTCTGTTAGCTAAGGTGGATTCAAATTTGTCCCCTTAGACAAACATTTAACCCCGGTCTACAAGGTACCCTTGGACGAAGCAACCCATGGCTGCCGACAAGGATCCTTCTGTCAGGTTGGGTCGACTACCTCCTCTGACTAAGTAGACCAGGGACCATGATGGCCCGGGACGACGGAACCATGGGATCTTGATCGGGTCTATCATCCATTCCCCCACCATCCGCTTTAAGTGCAAGATTGTGCAATTTCTATTTTGAATATCAAAATCATCCAAATATCCAATCTTCCAAATTCCCAAATCCAAACCCGATTTTCAAATCCAATTTCTACTAATACCCAAACCCATTGCTGCTACTATATGCCAGATACACGTATATTCTACGTATCTGATTGACGACTAGTCTTAATCGAAAGTTCTCTCTCGTGATCGGGAGGGGTAATTAACTATAGGGGCTTGCGCCTATAGGAAACCAGAACTCAGATCATAAAGTCCTCACAAAATGAGGGCGAAATCTCTGGGTAGTGTCTTATCTACAAACCCATCTGCCTTCCAAAATTTACCTCGGAACTTATTTCGTTAAAACTCCCTCGCCGAAAAAGAAAAAGCGAGCGGAGGCCGTGGCCGAATTTTCGGAGCCCACAGATTTCTGGCGACTCCGCTGGGGATTGGTTTCTCTTTCCATCTTTGGCTAGTCATTCACAAGCTATCGTAGCAATCATGTCAACTTACACTCAAAATTTTGAGTTTTCCAAAAATGATCGTTTAATGATTCAAAACTCTGAATTTTTCAAAATGATCATTCAACAAATTCATTTGGCATTCAGTAAAATTTTAAATTTATTTTTATTATTTGTTTATGCTAATGATTTTTATTCATTTTTGTTTGTGTTCTGTGCAAGTCTCTGCATTTTGAAAGTGCGGGGTGATGTATCAGATTCTGATTACTAACCCTTGCCTTTCATTTATGCAGATGGATCTACAGAACACCCCGATGACCGTCCAACTGGGACGAGGAGCCAGGATTCAACTGGCTAATGTTGTTATAGAGACCGGAAACACTGGAGCTACCATCCAATTTGGTAGTGTTGATTTTCCTGCAGTAATTGCAAGAACTGCCGGAGCTCCTACTGGTCGGGTACATCTGCCAGTACAACGACCTACTGCTGAAACTTCTCGTGGGAGGATTTCCGTGTTTGAGAGGCTGTCACAGCCTGAAATCCCATCAACCAAGAGGATTGTGGCTGGCGGAAGAATCTCCGTGGTGACTGCAAACACCACTACTCTGTCAACCAGGTTATCTACACCTGGGAAATACGATGCTGAGGCCTCCTCATCTGGAGGAAGGCCTACAAGGAGGCAAAGAAGGAAGATGAACGCTGAGCTCCGAGCTCAGCATCAACAACTCCCAGTCCACCCATCAAATCTGCCGGCCCAAGAGTCTGAAGCTAACATTCCAACCCAGAATGGATTTGCAAATCTGAAGTGGGTCAAAAGAAACAGCTCTACTGGTGAGCTGAAGAAATCCTTTTGGGATCGACGGCCTGAAGCTCCAGTCCCTCCAAGGAAGAAAGAGCCTGAAACTCTTTCAGCCCGGGTATACAGAGTACTGAAGACTGTAAAGGATAAAGGTCTGAAGAAGAAGTATCAACGACCTTTAGTGATCGAGACTAGAAGAGCCCCGCCAAGGGAGCGTCTATCCTTTACTGCAGAGAAAAGAGAAAGACAATATATTCCATGCGGTGAACATCGGGGTGTGGCACCTGAACCATATGTTCAGGGATCCACCGCTGAAAGGTCCCGGTGGAAAGGAAAACAGGTCTGGAGGCCAAAGCCTCGAAGAAATGAAAAAGAAGATAGAAGAGAAAAGAGGACTGATATGGGCGTGACATCCGGTGAGGCTTCCCGGAGATCCGCCCTCATCTACGAACAACGTCAGAAGTGGGCCCCAAAGAGGACCCATAATGATACTCCTCCAAACGGTAGACACCTTGGAGAATCCTCCAGGGGATCCCGTCATCCTCCATCTCCTCCAAAGGAAAAGACTAACTTCGATCGTAGCCCACTGATTGAAGAAGTCCTCGTGCCTAACCAAGAACCGGAAATCCAGTGGCGGCGCCGTTCGGAGATCCGATTAGTAGAAGAGGAAGGAAATGTGCAAGGGGGAGACAACATTGAAGAAGAGGAATTTCTTGAAGAGGATGAAAATATACAAGAATACCTTGAAGGGGACGAAAATATTGAAGAAAATATTGATGAATTTATGGAGGGAAACTCTGAAGAAGAATTGAAAGAAATAAATAATACTCTGGACATGGAAGTTGTTTATATGGTGAGACATACCAATGTTAATGAGGAAATCTACTACGATGACGATGAAGATGATGACGATCAGCAACCTCCAATTAGGCGAGTTTATCAACGTCGTCGTGAAGCTAGGTCCACCACTGGTAGAGGTGGTCATTCACAAGCTGAAGAAGAAAGAAAAGAAGCCGAGGAGAATCCCTTCGCTGACGAGAATGTCACACTTGCAGAAATGCAAAGACAAATGAGGCGACAAATGAGAGCCAAAGATAGAGAAATCTCTCAGTTAAATGAGAAGATGACTGAGATGATGGCTCAAATGGGAGCAATGATGCAGATGATGCAGAGAACTGTTGCTGTTGGCTCCATGCCCAATCCTCCTCCGGATCCTCCAAACTTTCAAATGCCTCAAGTCTCGGGAATACGAGGTATTCCTGAAGGTGGTCACGAGGCTCATAATGTCATCCGTCAGCCCACTCCACAAAATGTTGCAAGTACTTCTGAACCTGTGACCGCTGCACAGTTGGAAGGAATTATTACCGAAAGGATCAGGGCTATTATAGCTGTTGACCAAGCAGAAAAGTTGGTGGGCAAAGGTCGTCCGTATCCTATTGAATACGACCAAGTACCATACCCGAAAGGGTATTCGGTCCCAAAGTTCAATACTTTCAATGGTAATAACAACCCCAGACAACATCTGGCACAGTTTAAAGCCACCTGTGGGAATACAGGAGGAAATGACGCCCTACTCTTCCGACAATTCGTTAGTAGTTTGACAGCAACTGCTTTCGAATGGTACGCTGAACTGCCAAATGATTCTGTGAAGACCTTCGCAGAATTAGAAAATATGTTCGTGAAGAGGTTTGCTAGTGCAACTGAGAAGATCACGATCGCTGACCTCGCTCTTGATAAGAGAAAAAGAGAAGAATCAGTGACTAAATACATCACTCGCTGGCGAAATCTAAGTATGAAATGTGAGCAGCAGTTAGAAGAAGAGCATGCCGTACAGTTGTTAATGGGCAACATTGATGACAAGATGCAACCCTTCCTGTGCATGGCTACAATCAATACATTTCAAGACTTGCTCGACAGAGTGGCCAAATTTGAGAAACTAAATTTGTCCAGATCAGAAAATCACTCTGATAAGCTCAAAAAGGCTAAAGCCCCGGGTGCTAGAAGGGGTGAGGCCGACTCTACGTTCTTCTCTAGAGCTAATAGAGAAAAGCAGGTAATTTACAACGTAGACAAAGACAAACAGCCGATGCAATATCAAGAAAAGCCTAAGCAAGTCTACAACCCCAACCCCCAACCGAAGCTGATATTAGGGGGAAATGATAAGCCACGAACTTATCAAGGTGGTGGAGAACGCCCGAGACAAGTAATTGGAACTGGTGATAGGACGTTTCAATCCCTTAAAGATAAAATGAATAAAGAGTATTCATTCAAAAGGGAGAGTGTTGCCAAATTATTTCAACAAGTGTCGAGATCGGGTTTAGAACTGCCTGAATGCAAGAGACCCGAAGAGTCGAAGCACACTGGTGATCCAAATTATTGCCCATACCATCTGGTACTCAGCCATCCTATTGAAGATTGCTACATCTTCAAGGATTGGCTTGAAAGAAAATATCAAAGAGGGGAGATAACATTATCCGACAATGTGCTGTCTCATCCTAAGAAAGAATCAACTCGGGTGGTCACGTCCTCTTCCGTACCTCTGGTTGAAGAAAAAAGAAAAGAAAAGAAGCCAGTTCAAGAAGAACAGTGGAAGACTGCGGTCTCCAAGAAAACTGTGAAAATGTTGAAGCAGCTTGAAGGGGTTCCAGGTGTAAAGTGGAAGTCTCCTATTGAGCCAATGATAGATTTGAAGGCACTGCCGGTTGTACGACCTCCTATTTCTAAACAACTCTCCAATCAAGCTAGCACTTCAAAGTCTGGTGGGGTGAAATCATCCAAGAAGAAGACCAAGCTAAAAAAGCCTAAGGAGAAAAAGACTGCAACTCAGAGGGTTATTGATAGCCTGGATGAGTACTACCAGACTGTGAGGCGACCTATCAAGCTCTCTGATTTCATGTCAGAACTTAAGATAGATGAAGCCAGAGAAGATGAGGAGAATTCTCTTCCAACAGAAGTATGTCGGGTCATCTCAATGACGCTGAGTACCTTGACAAAAGAAGAATGCACAGAAGTACCCTCTGAATCATGTATGATGGTTTTGCCAATGGATTACAGTTCGGAGGAGGATTTGTATTTTCCAGAGGAAGATGAATCAGACCCTGGCATAGCATCTCGGATGGGACACGTAAACCTGGGTAGTGATTCTGGATCAACAGATGAGTCCCTAGATGCAACGATGGCTGACTCTGAAGAAAATGTACAGTTAAATGACTCTGAACCGGAGGAGATTGCTCAAGTGCAGTTAAGAAGCGGCAAAATACTACCGCCTCCACCGAAGAAAGGGGTCTCTAATAAAGATAAGGAGAAAGAGATAGTTATCAACGATGATATTATCCCTGAAGATACCAAGAAGAAGAACACTTCAGCCAATGGGATAGATTATAATATCTTATCCAATCTAAGAAAAATTCCAGCACAACTCAGCATATACGATGCCTTGGTAATGTCTAAAGACCTTCGGGAAACTCTGATTTAGGCTTGTTGACCTCATTTTTGTATGAGGTCACTAAGGACCCATCCAGACTCCAGATCAATCCTAACCCCAGATCAAACCTGACCATAAATCAGTTCAATCTCCAGACCAATCTAGACTCTAGGATCCTCCTAGAATATAAACCCTAGAGTCTACTCTAAACACTAGGATTCCTCCAGAAAAACCTAGACCTTAGGATCTTCTTAGACCCTAGGATTCTCCTAGATCCAGACCTTAGGATCCATTCTAGATCCTAGGACCCTTCTAGACTCCAGACCCTAGGATCTACTCTAGACCCTAGGATTCTTCCAGACCCTTAATTATAACTCATTGAACATTAAACTGCATTTTGGTTGACCCACCTTGGCCCCCAGCTGACCAGGGGTCAAAATCACCAAAATACCCTTTAGGGGCTCAAACGTCGATTTCAAACCAAATGACCTCCGAATTGCTTGGAACCACTTCCAGCAAGTTTCAAATATCAAATTAAACATGTTCGACTCAAACCCAGACCCTGGGTCAACCTGGTTGACCAAGTCAACCTAAGTTGACCAAACAGGCCTTTAAGGGTCAAAACGGGCATTTGGACCGAATTGACCTCCCCAGACCTTGAGACCACCTCCGATGGTCTCCAAATATCGTTTCAAACCTGTTGAGCCTGAACCCACCTCTTAGGTCAACCTGGTTGACCCAGTCAACCTAGTTCGACCTAGGATTCCTTTAAGGGTTTAAGTGGGTTATTCAAACCCATTTGAACAAATCAAGTTCTTTAAACCTTTAAATCCATCTCAAATATCGATTCAAATATTTTTGAATCCTTTTGAAGTCAAATCACCATGGATCTTGACTTAGTCAAACCCTTGACTATAGTCAAACATATATTCAAATCCTATTTCCTTAAACTTCAAACCTCCCCAACTTGTTTGATCAGCTCCTAACCTCTATCCCTTTGACACCTTAGCTGCCATGTGGCATTGGACCAGTCAAACAGTCAAATCATGGGTTAAGAGGGGTCAAATCTGGTCAAAACCCCTCTTAAACCTAATTTGCTTTAATCCAAACCACTCCAGCTCAATTCAGCTGTTTGGAGAGACTCTAGAACATTCCTAGAACCCCTCCCAACCCTTGGATCCAGATCTAACAGCTCCTATCATTCCATGTGCTCAAGTGGGGACCAAGAGAGGCTTTCCACCTCACTGTCCTTCTCCCAGCCTTTCCAACTGCTCCAGGCCACGTGGAAGCATCCTAGCATGCCCTCTAGTCGATCAAGACCGTCCATTCAAGCTGGAGAGGCTTGAATAGGGAAAACCCTAGAAAATGAGCCGTCATTCTCACTTGAGCACTCTCTCTCCACACTCAAGCTCTCCAAATGATATCACTTTTTGATTTGGCTCTAGGGACCTTCCTCTACATTTCTCTACCCAAAACCCGGCGGTTTACGGCGGCCGGCGGTGAGATTCCGGCCAAACCGAGCTTGAAGACCGTCCCAGGTTGATAGCTTGAGATCCAGACCTCTTCAGCCCTTGGAGTCTTCTGGAGAAATGATCTAGGACGATCAACAAGTTCAACGAGCCCTAAAGCATCAAAATCCGTCAATCCAATCGAGGTAAAATTGAAACCCTAGTTTAATACACTTAGCTTTAATTAGCTTTTGAATAAGCCATTTTAATACCTTTATAATATATCCCCATTAATGCTCTTCATTAGGGTAATCTAAATTTAAAATTTCAAGTCTTTTGCTTCAGTAAATCGAAAGAACGAGTCGTTTTATTTGATCCGGACTTTGGGCTCGGGACGTGCATGATCTGCACGTTTTCTAGGCCGTTGATCACGCGATCAACGGCCCAGATCAAGCTATCCCACGGCATTTTCGAACCAGGCTTTTGATCCAACGGCATTTCTCTGGTCCGGCCGCATCTGGGCCCTTGATTCAGAGCCGCGGGATCGAGATCCCGCCGTCTGATCTTCCCCCGCGAGATCAGATAGCGGGATTTGATCTGAGCCGTCCAATACATCATATACGGATCCGACGGCAGTTAGCGATTGCTGACTCGTTTAAGTGATACCGCGTGGACCCAGCGCCGCCGCCACGTGTTTGATCCAACGCCCGCCACCTGTCTCAATGATTGGCTGCCGGTTTAATTAAAGGGTTTTAATTAAAATTAAAACCTTTTAATTACCAGAAACTTCAATAAAACATTAAAAAATAAATACTTTTCAGAAAATTAAGTATTATATATCAAACTGCTCAGAATTTTAAGGCCTTTAATTTAAAAATAAATTGATTTAAAATATTCTATATATTTTAAATTATTTTAAATATTAACTATTTGGTTATTTTAATTATTATTTGATTAAAATAAATCCAAATATTCCAAAATTTTACTTTCAAATTATTTTAGATAGTCAGAGATCTCTCAAAGTTATTTTAAAACATTTTGATAATATTCTTATTTATTTAATTTTAAAATCAATATTTAGATATATATATATATACTTATGTTTTTTAATCTATTTTAAAATTTATATGTATTTAAATTTTTAAGGGCTTTGAGAGATCCACCTTGAAACTTTAAATATGGATTAAGTTTGAATGAATAGGTTTAATGAGGATGATTAGTGAGTAATTATTTTAATTACTTACTAATCAAATTGTTAATTATTCAAATTTATTTTGTCTCTTGCATGTGTAGGGAACACACACTTGCACCTAGTCTTAGGGCTCTCCTAGATCTAGGATTTGATTGTGAATGTGATGCTTTCATCTATGTATGTTAGTCCAAGGGTTAGAGAGATCAATTGATTTAAACCTAGCTAACCTAGTGACATTAAGGACAACAATTAAGGACTTATGTGTAGAGAACTTAGATAAATTCTAATAATTAGGATACACATCATTTTAGCTTGAAACTTTAAACACTTGAACTTAGTGACATATAGAGCCACTAGAAAAAGTTTCACTGACTTTTGAAATCATTAAGATCCTTAATTAGCCTAATTGAATTTAAACCCTTAATTAAGCCTTAAAACTTCCAGAAATTGTAATGAATCCAATTTAAACCCAAAAAATATGAGTAAGATCTCTAACTGACCAGAATCATACCCCTAACCAATGAAAATTAAAATCTAATTGATTTGATAGCAATTTAAACTTTAATCTAGTTTTAAGTGAAAATCAATATTTTATTAATATAATTAATTAATTATTATTAAAAACTCCAAAAAAAAAATTCCCAAACACTTGGGAATTTCTCCTTAGGTCATTCCTGACCTTTGGAGCTAATTTCAAGGAGTTGGGATCTCATTTGGAGCAAAATCACAAAAAGGCCCTTTAATTAAACCATTTCGAAAATTCATTAAATAGTCAAATCTTCAAATATCCATAACTAATTCCAGAAAAATCAAAATCATCCAAACTCAATTGCATTCAACTCATAATAAGGCCCAATATTTATTAAAAATGTTAAACTCCAGAAATCTGTAATATTTCAAATAGTCAACAAATCGGTCAACTCTAGGTTTAGACTAGTTCAAAATTTCAAACCTTCGTAATAAAATGTAGAAAAATCCGATTTCAACGTACTTACCTTCTAACTGATCTTAGTAAGATCTAGTATTTTAATAAAATACAAACATTCCAGAATTTGAGATTAACCAAAAAGTCAATTTTTGACCATTTAATTAAATGATTAAAATATTCATAAAAATTCATAAAAACTTAAAATTGTTTTAAAACTCCAGAATTCATTAATTAACTTCTAAAATCAGTAATCAACCAATTTTGGATAAATTTCATTTACTTTTGAACCTTAATCAACTTAAGCTACTTAATTATACCGGGTACCACTGGGTAACCCAGGCCTACGAGGCTATTAACTTAGCCCCAAGGAAGGTGAAATAAACTTCACGGCCTCGGTGTGAAACAAAGGTGGTATCCAACAAATAATTAAATAAATCTTAAAATTAACCTTAAGCCATTAATACTTGAATTCAAACTTAAATCCCTTAAACCTTTCAACCAATCGAACCTTAAGCAACTTAAATCTTATGATCCTATTTAGGACATATCAAAACCACACAGCCTACCTCACACACTTTAGATGGCTTGCTAGGACAACCGACTTTAGTTTTAGGTTAGGCCGGTGTTTACTTTCTCGCTGTGTGCCGGATTTTGAGTTTTCACTGCATGCTGTTTGCTAATTTAGAATTGATTGATTGTTTATTTATTTACTGCAATCTGTTGAGCACTTTAAATTTCAAATATATTAACTGCTTGAGATCAAATATTAACTGCCTGAGGATTATATATAACTGTTGATTATTAGGATAACCTTGCAGGATCGAGTCTAGATTTTTCTATTTAAGATTAATGTAAATTTGATTGAATAAGGTTGTAATTCTTTGAAATGACTTGAGATTTGGATGCTTAATCCAATTTGAATTCCAAAGAGGTGAAGACATCCCTAAAGGGGAGAGTCTTCTTCCATTTGGAAGTCAAATTAGGATATCTTTTAAATATCCAAAGAGGGAAGATAACACCTTGTTCAAGGGGGAGTTTCTTTCCATTTGGATATTCGGAACCGACGAATCAAGATGTTCGTGAGAAGACGAAGGATTGGACAACGTGAAGAATCCCAAATCTCAAAGTCATTCTAGTCTTAAGATGAAATCCGGGTTGTAGTCAGTGGTGCCCGACCACTTTAATTTTCTGCAAAATTCTGTGATGTAATAATAAGGGGCACTCGCCTACGGACATTCAATTTGATATATTTAATTTGATTGATTTATTTAAATTGATTGTGCATTAGAACTGTATGCTTTTCTAGTCTTTTTTACCTGCATGTCGATTTTGATTTGACCTGGAATTCGATCGTAGGCTCTTAAGGACTTGATAAAATTTTTCTACTTAAATCAAATTAAAAACTTTAAGCTCACATAAAAACCCTAACGTTTTAAGAAATAAGCCCGGGACCGCCGGAAGTTTTCATTTCATAGCATTCATTCTAATTCAATCTTTTAATCGAGTCGATTAGCATGCATCATATTAGCAACTAATTTAAAAACCTTTAAACCCTTAATTGCATTTGCTTAGGCATCAAACCCAACATAAGTTTAAGGGACCAATTAGGATCTGCTCTAGATGTCGGTCCCGTTCTCAAATACCTTTCTTAAATAACGTCCCGACCACTCTACATAAATTGACCGGACTCATGATTTTAAATCGTTTAGGTGGTTTAGCTGGCTTCCCAATCTAGGCCGGGGTAAGACCAGATTTGCATTGCACTAGCTAGGTTCGGGTCACTTTTTAGTACCCAATTTAGACTTAGGTTCTGAGGCAAGCTCGGGCTATAGGACCTCAACCTCCGGGAATTGAATCCCAAATATCTAATAAAATTGATCACTTGAACCTTAAATCACTTTCAATCTAATTTGAGCCCAACACTTAGGATAGACTGGGGCACTTCTGAATCGTTTCAGAATCTCAAGTGCCTCCTACCTTTCTTCCTTTGAATCCAGAAATAAGTGTTCAATCTTGATCCAATCCCGATTGAAAATTCCAAACCTTAATCTCCTTTGATATCAATCGTTGAAAATCCTAAATGAAATTTCTACCGCTATTTTAATCGAGAGTTTTCGAAGGAGAATTCCAATTCTCCTACGATGTAATTAACTACGAGGGCTTGCGCTCGTAGGAGATTTAGAAACCCAGAATTGATTTTCAGAACCAATTTTTCAAAAAACTCTAGTTAATTCTCTTTGGGAAATTTAAATTCAATGATCATTTTCATCATTTTCAAACGATCAATAGTGATTGATAATTTCTTTCCTCGGATTGATATATCAATTATTATCGTGATTTTGATTATGAAATTAATGATCCTTTATCCAAATTAGCGTAGTCAAATAATTGATTAAATTCCATTTTGATCCTCCGGGGTCAAATGTGATTCTCCCTTTGAGTTTGACTACGATAATTCGGATACAATAATAATTCTGAAATTTGAACCTGTTAGGGAACGATACGTTCGTCTTTCGAGGCGATATATTGTTCATAACGATGTGTTCTATTTCAAAATTTAAAATTAAATATCCCCAAAGAAAATTAATATATTTTCAAAACTACATATACCTAAATATATTTTTTTAATCAAAACAAAAAATGGCGACTCCGCTGGGGAAAATCTCACTCTCCATCTTTAATAGCGGTATAAATTTTATTGTATCGGTAGTTTTGACTACCTTTCTCTTCGTTGGTCCCTCTACCCATTTCTCTCTTGGGTGAGTGTGGCCAACTCAATTAAAACATGTGAAACGAGAAGGTAGTGCCGACTCTTCCCAAAGCGCCGACCATTCCAAAAGGAAAGAAACATGTACCTCATCTTGGAAGTGACACGGATGAAGATGATGTTTCTCCTGCCAAATCTCGAAGAGTATGCCAGTCCACGGATGAATGGAGTAGACAGGTCTAATATTCAAGTGATGATTATGACTACGACTCCATCTACATGAACACGGTGCAGAATGTGTTCTCTAGAAGAATTGACAGCCTATCAATTTCTGATAGTGTACTTGTAGTCACACGTGTTCCTTTGCAACACTTCAAGGAAATCATTCCGCGCGAGATGCATAAAGTTGAAGAACTCTCCACCCTCTATCTTCCCCCCCTTAAAAATGGGACTGTGCCAGGGAATGTACTATATTCTACAGGAATCCATGAAGAAGAGAATCATGACTGGGATTGCATGTTCATCGACTCCGATGAATTATTTCCTACGAGGCTACCCAGGTTCAATACCAAGAATATTCAAAGAATGCTACGAAAGCAAGTCAATATTCCGACCACCAAGCGACAACTTCGTACAAGTTTGGGCCTCTGGTATGGGAGGAGTCCGCGTCCGTTACGAGAGAAGGATACAGACGCATATAAAGGTATTGGATTTATCAAACGAAAATTCCTCCGGAAAGAGATTTGCCGGGCAATCACATGCATGGAAATTGAATCCGAGGATGATGATGCTGAAGAGACATACGAGGCTGATGATTATGATGAGCAGCCCGTAGAAGCCGAGCCTGCACCAGAAGAGCTTGAAGATGGTGGTCAGGCAGCCACTATGGATGAACTAAAAGAGTCAACTTGGGGACTGAGGAAGACCCTCGCCCAACCTTCATTAGTTCTCTCCTACCCGAAGAACAAATAGAACAAATAAAAGAACTTCTCTGTAAATTCAGGGACTGCTTTGCCTGGACATATGTTGAGATGCCTGGCTTATCCCCTGATGTAGCGGTTCACAGAATAGCAATCAAACCGGATGTAACACCCTTCAAACAAGCTCCAAGAAAAATGAGATTGGAGATTGAAGAACAAGTGATTGCGGAAACAAAGAAATTAATAGAGGCAGGCTTCATCCGAGAAGAAAAGTATGCTGATTGGATTGCAAATATCGTCCCAGTAAAGAAGAAGAATGGACAGATTCGTGTCTGTATTGACTTTAGGGACCTCAACAAGGCATGCCCAAAAGACGATTTTCCACTCCCTGTATCCGAACTCCTAGTGGACAACACTTCCAACTATGACATGTTCTCCTTCATGGATGGATCGTCAGGATACAATCAAATCAAGATGGCACCCGAAGATGAAAAACATACATCGTTCAAGACGCCCATCGGGATTTTCTGCTACACAGTCATGCCCTTTGGCCTGAAGAACGCTGGCGCTACCTACCAGCGGGCGATGACTCATATATTTGATGATTTGATACATCAAAACGTCGAGTGCTATGTGGACGACCTTGTTGTCAAGAGCATGGATCGAAGAAATCACCTGGATGACTTGAGGATTGTATTTGAAATAATCAGAAAATATGATCTGAAGATGAATCCTCTCAAATGTGCTTTTGGAGTCTCTTCTGGCAAATTTTTGGGGTACGTTGTCCGTCATCGAGGTATCGAAGTTGACCCCAATAAGATCAAGACAATCATAGAGATGCCACCTCCAAAGAACCTTCGACACCTTCGCTCACTGCAAGGACAACTGGCTTTCATTCGGAGATTCATATCAAATCTATCGGGTAGGTGCCAGCCGTTTTCAAAATTAATGAAGAAAGATGTCCGTTTCAAATGGGATGCAGAATGTCAGGAGGCGTTTGATAGCATCAAGAGATATCTGTTGAATCCGCCCATTCTTGCAGCGCCAATTCCGGGGAAGCCTCTTATACTGTATACAGCTGCACTAGAAGAGTCCCTCGGAGCACTATTGGCCCAGAATAATGAAGAAGGCAAAGAAAATGCACTATACTACATCAGTCGAAGGTTGATTGGAGCAGAAAGCCATTACTCTCCTATTGAGAAGCATTGCCTAGCGTTGATTTTTGCAGTTCAGAAACTTCGCCACTACATGCTGTCTCACAAAATCACACTGATATCAAAGATCGATCCGCTGAAATTCTTGATGACAAGACCAGCGTTGACAGGTCGTCTGGCCAGGTGGGCAGTATTGTTATTGCAGTTTAAAATTACGTACATGCCACAAAAGGCGGTGAAAGGACAGGCATTGACAGATTTCCTTGCTGCACATCCAATCCCGGCCGATTCTCCACTAAATGATGATTTGCCCGATGAGCAGATTATGCAAGTCGAGGAGAATGAAAGGCTACCATTATGGGAAATGTACTTCGACGGTGCATCATCGATTAGACCTGTTCGACCTCCGAATATTGCAAGAGCCCGAGCCGGTATCGGTCTTATTTTCATAGCACCCGAAGGAGGCATAATGAGGTTCTCATTCAGTTTGACTGAACCTCGGACCAACAACGAAGCCGAATACGAAGCTCTATTAGCAGGGTTGGAGATTGCGATCGATGTCAGAATCCAACATCTCCAAATCTTTGGTGATTCTCAGCTCGTGATAAATCAGGTACTTGGAATTTACAAAGTTGGCAAAGTTGAACTGGCCCATTACCACCGTCGAGCCCTCGAGCTTCTAAAGCAAGTTCCAAATGTCAAAATGGCTCGAGTTCCTCGAGGACAGAATGCTAAAGCAGATTGTCTGGCCAAGTTAGCCAAAGAAATGGCGAACATCAATGAGGAGAGTCCTATATTCATCGGAGTTTACACTCGTAGGGTCTTGGAGCCCGCTCTATTACAATTCCCGAGAGCAGAAGGACCAGATTCAAGTCAGCAGGATGAAACTCCAGTTGACCCTCAACCTCTCCATCAGATCATTATGGAAAATTATCCTGAAAAATATCACGTAGCCAAGAGACATAAAGCTAGTCAAGCTTCAGAATCGTGGTGGCATTGCTTAGATATTGAAGTCGAAAATGATTGGAGGCAGCCATTCATTGACTACTTCAAAGAAAATAAGCTCCCGATAGAAAAGTCTATGGCCGCACAAATTCGAAAAAGGGCGCTGCGGTATGCATTTGTCAATGACATGTTGTACAGACGAGCTTTTGATCAAATGTGGCTAAGGTGCCTAGGGACTAATGAAGCTGATAAAGTGGTGACAGAAGTTCACGAAGGACTTTATGGAGCACACCAGTCAGGTCCTAAAATGGCCGCTAAAATCAAATGAATGGGTTATTATTGGCCGACCATGGTCAGAGATTGTATTGACCACGCAAAGAGGTGTCACGAGTGTCAAATCCACGGTGATGTTATACATCAGCCACCAAATCCACTGCACCCAACAATAGCGTCCTGGCCGTTTGAATGCTGGGGCACTGATATTATCGGTCCAATAGATCCGCCGTCATCAGCGGGACACCGTTTCATTCTGGCAGCAACAGACTACTTTTCCAAATGGGCAGAAGCAGCTCCATTTAGAGAGGTCACATCGGAGCATGTGATCAATTTCTTTACCCACAACGTTGTTTACAGATTTGGTGTACCACGCCGTATAATCTCAGACAATGGTACTGCATTCAAAAGTACAAAAATCTACAAGTTCGTTGATCGGCATAAAATCGATTGGCGATATTCATCCATATACAATCCAAGGGCAAATGGATTGACAGAAGCCTTCAACAAGACGCTGGTGAAATTGTTGAAGAAGATTCTCACAAAAAACAAAAGAGAGTGGCATACGAAGATGGCAGAAGCTCTATGGGCCTATCGTACGACTTACAAGACTCCAACTAAAGCCACTCCGTATTCTCTAGTGTTCGGTGTTGAAGCCGTGTTACCATTGGAGATTGAACTACCGTCCCTTCGGGTAGCAATTCAGAACGATCTCACTCAAGAGCAAAATGCCCGCCTCAGAATGGAAGAGCTCGATGCACTTGATGAACTAAGGTTATAAGCTCAACAAAATCTAGAAATCTACCGAGGAAGAATGGCAAAGTCTTTTGATCGAATGGTGCGTCCTCGATCATTTCAGGAAGGGGAATTGGTCCTGGTGCTGAGAAGACCAATCATTCCACACCGAAAAATCGGTGGCAAATTCGTATCCAATTGGGAAGGCTCCTTCGTCATAGAGAAGGTGTACCAAGGAGGAGCATATCAGTTGATCGATCTGAACGGTCAGAGGCCTATGCCGCCAATCAACGGTTGACATTTAAAGAAATATCACGCATGAAAATTTCATATCTGATGTATTTTGTGATGATCAAACTTTTATGTGCAGATTTATCAGTGCATGTTTACATTTATATTTTGAAATTCTCTTGTATAGCAAGAACGCATTTCAAAATCCTTCCATCAGATTGAGGGCATTTTAAATATTTATTTGGGTCGACATCGCGCTGCGTGCCGAAATCCCCAAATAAATATTTAAAATCTCAAAGATACAAAAGCCTATCCAAAATGTCCCTGCGAGACAGGGGGCATTTTAAATATTCATTTGGGTCGACATCGTGCTATACGCCGAGATTCCCAAATGAATATTTAAAATCTTAATATTCCAAATCTATTTCATTCTAAAATGTCCCTGCGAGACAGGGGGCATTTTAAATATTTATTCGGGTCAACATCGCGCCGCATGCCGAGATCCCCGAATAAATATTTAAAATTATCAATACAAATATTCTTTTGTGCTAAAGAATACAAAGATTTCTTTTTTAAAGTCTATGCAGGTGATCTCTCAAAAAGATCGAGACAACACCTTCTCCAACAAACCAAGACTCAAAGGTCAAGAAAGTGACTTTTGTGGCTACACACTCCTGCAAAATTGAGCCGAAAAAGCTTGAAGTCTTTCAACAGCCTGAAGCTTAAGGTTCGAATGGGTGTAAAAGGTCGGATCCAACAAGCCCAAATATGGCCGGATCGCTGGCAGCTCTGTCTACTCAACAAGCCATAAGAACGGCCGTAGTAGTGGAACCCCCACTTCGTCAACCCGTCAGTAGGGACTGTAGGAAGAACGAAGGCTAATTTGACTCAACAAGTTCAAGTGATCGTAGTCTACAAAATTCTCCAAAATGACTGGAGAATCAAGGTTCCAGTGGGAAGCTGAGTCTCGAGCAACTACCAAATGTTCGTAGGCTTCAAAATCCAAAACCACGAAGGATGACTCCAAATCCATCAACTTCAGTGAAATCAGCATTGGGAAGCGCGATTCCCATAGCTCAAGTCTGAAGCCTAAATGGGTGTAAGAGGTCGGATCCAACAAGCCCAAATATGGCCGGATCGCTGGCAGCTCCGTCTACTCAACAAGCCATAAGGAAGGCCGTAGTAGAGGAACCCCCATTTCAGCAACCAGAGGACAAAGAGCTATCAAGTTCTAGCTCTCCCGATCTGATGAACTCAAGTAATTCAGATTAAAGTCTTCTCAAGTGGTTAAGGATCAAGATACTACCTATGTTCGGTACTATCAACTGAATCCAAAACCTGCAAATCCTTCAACAAATCCGTAAAGCACAAAGCGAGGATCGAAGGAATTTTTCTTCAACAAGTCCACCAAAGCACAAAGCAAAGGACCGAAGAAAATTATCCCAAAGTTCATGAAAAGCCTTAGGCTGAACTAAGAGTATTCTGTCATCAACAAGTCCGTTATGCACAAAGCTCTGGACCGATGACTCTTCGCCATCGACCTAATATAAACCTGAGGGTCTAGGTCACCGGCATCTACTCCTTCAACAAGCCCGCCAAAGCTAGAAGCATAGGGCCGAGGGAACAAAAATCATCTGACAAGTCAAAAAAAGACAAATCAGGTAATTCTCCATCAATGTCTGCCGCACAAAGCACAAGAAGAAAGAAATCAGTATCTATACTATCTATTGATACATCCAAGAGATCTATAAAAAAAGATCCTAGTGTGACATCC
This sequence comes from Dendrobium nobile, assembly GCA_022539455.1. NCBI lineage: Eukaryota > Viridiplantae > Streptophyta > Magnoliopsida > Asparagales > Orchidaceae > Dendrobium > Dendrobium nobile. The sequence goes on along the minus strand of CM039734.1, from coordinate 47,033,518 downwards.
AAAAAAGCTTTTGGAGATCCACTAAATGAAAGCCCTTGTGTGACATCTAGAACAAATTTCTAGAGATCCACAAGGCCAAACAGCTTACAACAAACATGATTCGCTCTAGACGCGTACCATATTTGTTGGGGGGCATTTGTTGACCCCTGTGTAAAGCATAAAAGAAACAAAAAAAATCAGATCAAACCTCGTATCCACGAAACCTGCAGAAATCCCGCAACGAATCCTGCTGAATCGGCGCCGTTTGCGTCACTTCCCGGGATTCCTGCGTAAAACCTGCGACGACGGCCTCAGTTTCGCTCCTCTTCGCGTCTTTAAAAGCCAACCGAGCCCTCTTCATTCGGCTGCTCTTCCACTCTCGACTCCCGTAAGCATCCTCTGCTTCTCCCTTCGGCTTCCACACGACCGATCTCCTCCCTTCTTCCCTACCCGAAGCCGATCAGAAGCCCCAAACCTCCCGAATCTCCAACACCGACTCTTCCTCCTCTTCCACCCGTAGCCGAAGTCCGCTCTCCCCGCACCAGTCGCCCGAGCCGACTCCCTCTTCCATCTCCGACCCCTCGGCCGACCGGCACAAGCAGAGAAGAGAGAGAGAGAGAGAGAGAGAGAGAGAGAGAGAGAGAGAGAGAGAGAAAAGGGGGGAGAGATCGGCTTACCTCCTCCTCCATTGTTGTCCGACTTCGCACCTTCTCCGACTTTCCCTTTCTACCGAATCGGAAGTCACAACATTTAGTCGGAAGCAACAATAGAAGCTTGCTGTGAAGGTAACTTCTCCCCTTCGCATACTTCTTCGGCCGAATCCCTTAAATCCACCGAACTATAGGTTCAGTGAATAAGGGATTTATGGCAATAAGAGGGAAATGAGGATTTAGCTCTCTGCAAGAGGATTATTGAAAATCCTACTCAAATCCTGCATAAATTCTGTAACCCGACAATCCTAATCCTAATTACATATAATTATTAATTAATTTTAATTAATTAGTAATTAATTGTAACTAATTTTAATTAATTAGTATTAAATATTAATTGATTATTAGTTAATGTAATTAAATACGATTAGTTTTAATTAATCGTAATTAATTAATCATTAAATAATAATTAATTATTATAAATTCTAAGTTAATTATTATTAATTATAATTAATTATACTAATTATTACTATTAATTATAAAAAAAAAGAGAAGAGAATTGCTCTCTCTCACCTCGAGCCAACCTCTACAAAGCCCGCGCAGGTATAATCACTCCTAAACCCTAAAACTCCGAGAACTCGTTTCAACGCATTCGTCGAGACAAAACGACCACCTATGCACGCTTTTCTTAGCGTGGTGGGAGGACGTGCGTCCCGACGCTTGCGACGAAGCGGGTAATCACCCAAATTCCTTCTTCGAAGTTCGTATCGCCTTGGAAACCCCGCCTATGCACGCTTTTCTTAGCGTGGTGGGAAGGGATCCCGGTGCGATGCGCGCGACGAAGAGGGGATACCCATAAGTACCCGCTTGCGGGGAAATAACTGTTCTTGCAAAATATTTTTCAAAAATAAAAAAATATATACTTTTTTTACAAACAAAAATAATACCCATGCACGCTTTTCTTAGCGTGGTGGGGGATCGAAAAATTACACGGCCACGGTGTCCTCGAAAGAGGGCACCTACCATGCACGCTTTTCTTAGCGTGGTGGGAATGACCCAGTTTTTCCGTAGTTTTCCCCTAAACGGGGGAGACGCCGGAAGGCTGTCGAAATTTCGGGTGAAAATGTTGCTACACTCGGACCTTTTTGAACTCGAAGAAAATAAAGGTTTGGACACATTTGAACAACCAAGGACTTGGGACTATGCTCAGAACTCAAATCAAATGAACTAAAACTTAAATTTGAACTTAATTTATTAAGTGGACATGGCTTGAGTTTGCAAGTTGTACTTTGACATTGAACTCAAGAGGTTACAAAAGACTTGGACTTGAACTCAAGCAAGAATTGAACAAGACTCGGACTACAGGGGACATAGAACATGACTTGAACAATTTGAACATTCAAGGGAACTTGATTTTGCAAGCATTTGGGACTTGAACTTGACACAATGACTTGAATTGGACTTTTAAACTCAAGTAAAGACTTGAGTGGACTTTGAACTTGAACTCAAAAGAGCTTGATGCAAGAGAATTTGATGCAAGGGAACTTGAACTCAATTTTATGGAATGAGACTTTAACTTAGCAAATACTCCATCATATCAATGCAAATGCTAAGTAAAGATCTAGATTTTTTCCAATGAATATCAATGATCAAACAAAGGCTTGCGGATTTCAACTTATCATAATTGATGTAAGCTAATTGCAATAAGTGTAACCTCTTTCACAAGCAAGGATTAAATGAAGAAATGTAGTGTATTTACTAACAAGTGTAAAGAGGATAGTGGAATGTAGGTGGTCGTTATATGCCTACAAATGAAGAGCAAATGTTCTCTAATAAATAAAGAGGATTCATGTATGGACGAGGAAGGCCGTTGCAAAGAACCTTGAACATCATGTACCTATAAGTCGTAGTATGAAATCCTTAATGAATGTTACAATTCATCCACGACGATTATACCAATCAAAATGTTAACGACAAGTAGCAATAATGATGATGTTATCATTCATGTTATAAGCTGTCAAGACATGTAACAAAGAGATCTGCTAATTATTATGCACGATGAAAGTAGTACGATTGCAAGCAAAGCAAGGAAGATGTAGAAGAAGCGGATTATTTGTTATCAATGCAGACTAATATGTCGATGAACACACAACAGTCTACTTTCAAATGAGAAGAATATATGTGCTACAAAACCCTTGATGCATATATAACCAACATAAAATCTGTCGTATTCATTTCAATCGACCAATGAACTTGTATGTTGAATATTAGAAGCCCCAATGAAGAAAACTATTAGTTGATGCAACGATTGGCATACAACAGATACAAGCACCCGCAGACTCTGGTAGCAAGGGTATTCTAACATCCTCGTAGTCAACATTAAGATACAAAAGAACATTGATCTGCAAGCAATCAAGAATAAAAGATCTGCAACACATACGATCTTTCTATAAAGACAAATGTATGTGTCACATGCCACTGATGGGTAGATACAGAAAGGCTTCAGTAAATGCAGTATCCTGAAGTCACTTTCAATCTATGGAATGCATCTACCTGCCTACCTATAGCAGTGGCGGATGTACTGAAAAGATCAAAGACCAAAATAAAATATATGAAGAATATGACAAGCGCAATCTCCTACGATCTAGGCAGGAGATTAGTTAGTGCACTATGATCCGCCTACAAAAATCAACAAATAGTGCACGACAGTCTACCTGTACGAAGCAGCGAACAACTCCATTCAGAAGCTGCTACGCCATGCCACCGGATCTGCAACCTCCGTACAAGCAGACAGAAGGAGTCTACAAATAATTTCAAAATACCCCTGCACGTGCACTATAAATTGTATACACATAAGTACACTAAAGGGGAAAGTACAATCTCAACCTGCATGGGCCCCGGCGAGCGTGTTATTGGTACACACGTGACGTCTAGGGATGCTGCGCGGGTCGACAAGTGAATTCAGGCTCGAACCCGATCCTCCTATACGGATTAATAGAAGTCGACAGGGTTCGAACCAACAAACAAATATACGGTTGTGGCTACCGTTATATTTATCTTAATACATTCATATTAGGCCTTCAATGCCTATAACATTGAGAATTCACTATCAAGGGCATAAAGCCTACAAAACCCGATCCTCTATCGACAGCCCGACAGAGTTGACAGGGTTCAATCCATAAAGAGAAATGACCCCGAACACCCCGATGATGGCCGTGTTGAATGCAGATCTCAACCGGAGGGGTTCCCCAAATATTTTCAAATATCTCCCAAATATCCAAAGTTTTATTTCAAAATTTTCAAAACTCCACCCAAAATTCCAAAAATCCCAAATATTCTAAAGCTCCGTCCAAACACTCCACAAAAATCCCAAAAATTCAAAATATTCAAAATTGAAATCATCCATCCGTACTTAAAGCAAAAATCCATCCACCCTCCGCAACAGTTTGCTGGGGTGGACAAATTAAAATTTACTTCAGCTCACAAAGAGCTAATGCCTAGTCGAAAATATTACTAGGATCCATTCTCAAACAATCTCCTGCCAGTAAGGACGTGGTACGTGTCCTCTAACTGGCGGTCTGCCGCTAAATGGTCACCGCAGGATAAACGGTTACGACGACCCGGGGCCCTCTGAACCGAGTGGTTTTGCCGCCAAATGGCACCACAGATAGCGGTTATGGCCAGAGCCAATACGTTCCTTAATGACGTTAAATCCTTGAGATATGAATCAATAGGATATAATTGACAGGGCACAAAGCCCTCTGTAGCTAAGGTGGATTCAAATTTGTCCCCTTAGACAAACATTTAACCCCGGTCTACAAGGTACCCTTGGACGAAGCAACCCATGGCTGCCGACAAGGATCCTTCTGTCAGGTTGGGTCGACTACCTCCTCTGACTAAGTAGACCAGGGACCATGATGGCCCGGGACGACGGAACCATGGGATCTTGATCGGGTCTATCATCCATTCCCCCACCATCCGCTTTAAGTGCAAGATTGTGCAATTTCTATTTTGAATATCAAAATCATCCAAATATCCAATCTTCCAAATTGCCAAATCCAAACCCGATTTTCAAATCCAATTTCCACCAATACCCAAACCCATTGCTGCTACTATATGCCAGATACACGTATATTCTACGTATCTGATTGACGACTAGCCTTAATCGAAAGTTCTCTCTCGTGATCGGGAGGGGTAATTAACTATAGGGGCTTGCGCCTATAGGAAACCAGAACTCAGATCATAAAGTCCTCACAAAATGAGGGCGAAATCTCTGGGTAGTGTCTTATCTACAAACCCATCTGCCTTCCAAAATTTACCTCGGAACTTATTTCGTTAAAACTCCCTCGCCGAAAAAGAAAAAGCGAGCGGAGGCCGTGGCCGAATTTTCGGAGCCCACACTTATGAACATTTTTTGTATTGCGCTAACATTTTCACTTTATCTGGGGTATGAATGCTTAGGATCATTGTCATATACAAATAGCATACAAAAAGGAATCTGCCGTTGCTCCCATGCTCGACATCTAGCCGTGAATTTCTTGCTGCTAGTTTGCCGCAGTAGCCCCAGCGATGGCCTAGGGACGGCTGATGCTGCAACTACCTTCTCCATCTCTAATTAGAGAATATATTTTATATTGTTTTGCTATTGTGATGTTTAAATTTTAATTCTATTTTACAGAATTTATCACTTGTCAATTTATATCTTATGCAACTTTTTTCATATTTATGCCAAATTATTATTTCATAGTTCAATAGAAAATTATTATATCATTCTTTAATATATTATTTGGTTTTTATATGTAATACCCAAAATTTTCAGGTAAAATCTCGAAAGTTCCCTTAATTTAATTATATGATGAAATATCAACTTTCACAAAAATCATCGGAAATCATTTTATTTTATTCTGCTCGTCAATTGGAGCAAATTTGTATATAGAAGTATATGTTAATTTATAAAGATGTGAAAGTTATTGAATTAGTTTTGAGTTGAATTCTTTTCCTAGGGATTCAAATCAATTACTGTTCCTTTATAACTTTTACTGTAGCAGGGCAAAATTTTCTTTGGAAGTTAGCATTAGGCTGAGCGTGCAGTGGGTTAGGCTAAAGGGTATTTAAGTAAAAGTTCATTAACTTGCCATTTAATCTCATTTCCTAGTTATTTCGAGGCTGGTCCTCATTTCAGGTCTTATTTCTTTTTTATAACTTTTACTGTAGCAAATCAAATTTTTTTTTAAAAAAATTAGCATTAAGCTGGGCGTGCAGTGGGTTAGGTTAAGGGTTTTTAAGTAAAAGTTCATTAACTTGCCATGTAATCTCATTTCCTTGTTAATTCGAGGCCATTCCTCATTTCAGCTCTTTTTTTTTTGTGCTTGGAGTCGAGTCTAGGAGCAAGGCATTTCGAAAGGCTGAAGGTCTGTCTGTCATTGGATAAGAGAAAGAGAAGAAGAAGAAAAATAGAATGGTGAAGGAATTAGGAAAAGGAAATAAAAAAGGGTAAGAAAATAGTTTAATAATTTGTTTATAGTAGAATTTAATTTATAAGTTCTTAATTTAATAATACTCAACTGTTATTAGGATTCAACTAGTATAATGAGGAGAGGAAGTTTTGAGTTAAAATTTTTATTTTGGAATAAATGGATTTTTATTTGTATGAGTATAAAAATATATTATAAGAATAGTAGAAATTGTAGCAATTGTGAAACATGGGTTGTTTAGGTGATTTATAAGCGTAAAAGGTTGCGAGGAGTCTAAATCGAGGAGGCAATGCGTCACGTTGGTAAGAAATACAAATTCTAATTTAGAAAGTAAATTATTTAGTCTTTCGGTATATACAATTACATTTGAGCAAAATTTAGTATGAAAGGCATTAGAGATTCTTCATATTATTGAATGTATCCCAACAGTCGAGTATTCAGGAGTAAACAAATAAATGTAGATTTTAACGATTCAAGCTTAAAATTAAGTAATTGTTGTAAAACCTCTTAAGTAAAAAGAAGCAAAACTCTTAAACATCGAGGCGCCTTTTGATGTAATGGTTTGAATTTCATCAACGAAACTCAGTAGTTAAGCGTGCTCTGGAGAAATCTTGGGATAGGCGACCTCCTAGGAAGTTATACCAACAGGACAAAACCGTGAAACTCTTAGACCAAAGCGGACAATATCTCGATAGAATGCTAAAATGTGCCACAAAGTTTTCTCATATTCCAAAATTAATTGGTGCTCACATGTAGTTTAGAGGGATATATAGAACTATGTACAATTTATAGAATGAAATATATTTTTCCTCATATTCCAAAATTAATTGGTTCTCACATGTAGTTTAGAGGGTATATTGAACCATGTACAATCTATTATCATAAAATACTTGCATATCTGTGTGTAACTCTTAATTTGAGTTTACAAAGTTCGATGCAACTGTATAATACTTAAAATAAAATAATCTCATATAAAACATCTGTACACAGTTGTATCCAACATTTATTTTTGAATTTAGAGGGCTATACAGTTCTTAATTGGAGTTTAATGGATTATACACATTTATGTACAACTTCTAGAATAAAATCTATTGTCATGAAGCTCTTGTGTATATTTTTTCTTTGAGTTTCGAAGGTTGTATGCAACTATGGACAACAACAAGAATTTTCGTAGAGCAGTTGTACACAACTGCTATAACCCTTTAGATTTAGTGGGACACCTAGAAGGACATGAATTATCATAAAACTCTTTCACTGTTTTGAACAACCCTTAATTTATGCTTTGAAGATTGTACATAGCTGTGTAGAGCTTTTAGAATGAAATGAATTTAACTAGAATATCTTCATGGTGAATAAAACTTTGGTTTTGAGTTTAAAGTGATATGTGAAACTTTTTACAACTTCTAGAATGAAATAAATTAGCATAAAGTCTTATTTCATCTCTACTTTGATTTTAAAGTGTTATACGTAGAATGAAATTAATTGCCATAAAGCCTCTGTAAACAACTGTTTACATCTCTTATTTTGAGTTTCAAGGGTTGTGCATATCTGCATTTTTACTTTTGGAATCAAAAGAATTGCCATAAAACAACTGTGTATAATTGTGTATACCACCGAAAATTAAATAATTTGCCAAAAAGAATATGCACACAGTTCTGTATTGTCCTTTAAGTTTAAATAGCTGAACACAGCTGTGTAAGGATAAAAAAAATTAAAGAGTTTTCCATGAAATCCTATACACATATATGTACTGCTTCAAAACTATTTTAAAGACTGTCATAGTTGTTTATAGTTTTTTTTTTTTGGACATTGTTTTCCCCTTTTTTTTTAAAGCATTTTATCTGTTGCTATCTCTTTTAGTTTTGGCTATATACACATATGTTTTTTTTTTAATGTTTGGCCTACTCTGCCATTTATTCATTTTATCACGTATATTTTATTGTTGCTAACTACAAAGGATGGAACAACTCTATTAAGTCATCTTTAAACAACTGAGAACAAACCATAAATGAGACCATACATTTAAACCCTGCAAATATTGTGTGATACAAAACAACAAAAAAAGAGAAGGGGGTTGCGGGTGGATAAGCTATAGGGGTAAAACATTGGTTAAGAAAAGTTTCAGTTCTTATGAGACAATAGGGGAGGTAAATTCGAACATGTTTAAGGCAAACTTATTTCTAAAAAATTTAAAATCTTTAACATTCGTTGAAATCTTTTTTTTTTTTTTTGAAAAATCTCGAAATTTGTTTGTTGAGCTGCGTTCCTTCTTAGTTTTTTGGAGAAATCTTCAATAATCGCATTATTCCAATATTGGGGTTTAATGCCCTGTGTTTCTCTTCTCCTGAAGAAGATGGAATAGTTGGGAAAATTAAAAAAACTCTAATTTTTAACTTCAGGTTGTTTTGCGGCTATAAAAAATTGATCATAAGTATTGTTGAACAGCTGTCTTGCCACCATCGGCCCTCCATACATAGAGCTGAGTACTTGTCCATACATTCTCGTGTTATAGAGCTAACCCACCCTAACAGTTCTTGAATTCTTCCTGTAAAATTTTTTATTATTTAACTTAGGTTCGGGCTTGAATACATCAGTTTCTTTTGTTTCTAATGCACCTTTTTTTTCCCAATTCCATTCTTGTTAATGCTGGTAATATTTTCTTCTTTGATTTATAGGTAATGTACAGCTCAGATGGTTTTGCATTTCCTGAATTATATTATCTAGGTATGCTGGCAATTTTAATGCTTTGTTGCCTTGTAAAATTTCTTTTCTTCGTATACTGATGGTTTTGCACTTCTTCAAGATTTATTACTAAGTACTGCTTGATCCAGTATAACTTCTTTGTAATATGAAGTGAATCCAATTAATCTGCGTATGATGGTTCATACTAGTTTATGTGTTACTGAACAGATTTGTGTGATGTGATACATGCTTATCCTGAATTTTATAAAACTAAATGTACTTTTTCTATACCTCCAATTACCGCTGTCATGAACTGTCGATGGTCTTACACAGTTTTGATATTACTTGAATTGCTACTATTTAATCTACATTTGAAGGCCCTCTTGTGGCTTGCTTGTGTACTGGAGTGTGATTTGTGTATATGCAGGTTACTGATGAACAATTTTATGATCCCTTACAGCGCTATCTTTATAAATACAAAGAATGGTTCTTCATTAATTTTAGTAGCACTCTATAATCAATAAATCAGGGCTTTATGAGCATATGATTGTATTAATTTCCAACTTTATATTTTATGTCATTCTTGTTTTTAGTAGATTTAATCTTGATCGTTTTAGTGGTCTTCCATGATCACCATGTATCACTTACTGAGTTTCTTTTACTTTTATAGGTTCAAAGAGATCACGTGAGGTTCTGTTCCATGTTTTGTCTAATGCGTGTGAGGATGGTGATCTTACCATTGACGAGGCACTGGAAGCTGTTGAAGATATATTTAGACAAAATGCACTTCGGCTTTACAATTTGAGTGCTATTGTTGGTTCTACTGATTACAAAAGTTACAGCATCCAAAAAAGCACATTGAAGATTGACACGTTACTAGAAGATATCATGTTTGTTCGTATCATCTGGGCTGATTCTTCTGGGCAACAACGATGTCGAGTGAGTCTTTCCCCCATTGGGCTATCGGTGGCTCTACTGAGTTATATCTGTAATGGCCTTTTTTTTTCATTTAGTAGCGGTTGATCAAAATCAAAGGGATATAGTCATTGATCTTATACGTTTAAAATGCTTCATAGCTTATTAGCTATAATTTTGTATTGCATGTCATTTATTGAAATATTTACATTAAGTTTTTCAATTCAATAATTTGGTTCATATTTAGGTTCTGGTAGTTTTAATCTGCATTTCATGCGATTCAATCCATGTAAGTTTACACATGTTTTTAAAGCCAGTGCTATCAGGTTGAGAATAATAAGTATAATAATCCAGAACTCTCAAGTAACTGACACTCTGGAAGCATGCAGAAGTATTTCTCTGAATTGATTTAATTCCATTGTGTATTCAGGTCATTCCTGTAAAGCGCTTTTATGAAGTTGTAGCCAACACTGGTGTAGGTTTGACTTTTGCATCAATGGGTATGACTTCATTTGCGGATGGCCCAGCTGATGGAACAAACCTTACTGGTACTGGTGAGATCAGACTGATGCCGGATTGTTCAACAAAACATCGAATCCCATGGTACAAGATGATTTTATTTGTTTGATAATTGTACTTCATATTGGATGATAGTATATTTTTCCACATTCAATTTATGAAAATTTCCAAAAAATGAGGCAAAGGCCATGACTATTTTGATGGTGCTGAAATTGATCCATATACCTTTACTAAACCATATTTGTTGTCATTCATTGATAATTTCCATGGATCTTGCATCCTAGTATATTGAGGAATTCTGTCATTCATATTTTGATCAGTTTTTTAGTACCTAATGCCTGAAAACATCTTCATTCATTAATGATGAAAAATCGAAAAAAATGGACCACTTTTTTTTTTTTTTACCATTTAGTTATAGAATCCATCTATGTCTACACTCGTCACTGTTGCTTTTGTTCGCACTACTTGTAGTTATTTGAATGGTGGACAAAATTGAGAACCTTATATGTGATAGGTAATAGGTATAAGTTGTTTGCTTTGAGTGCGGATAGATAATTTAATGAATTTTTGCATTGGACTAGTTGGCCATGATCAGGAGTCACTTGTCCTGCAAGTAACTTTATATTTTGCTTCGCACATGGAACCCTATCCTTCCTCACTAAATTTTAGGCATGGATTTGCAACTCGTTAGCATTGTCGAATGCCATGGCATATGTTACCTTTAAGTGGTATGTTAAATCACAACCATCCCTTGACACTTGATCCCACGGCCAGCATGGGGATCCATGGGAGGCTCATCTGGATCATGCCGATCTCCTTCCATATTTGGGTGGCTGATTCATGAAGGATTATATTAGGGCAATTATGCATGATTTTATAGTTATTTATTTCTTTATTAAGATATCCTGTATAGATCTATAAATAAAGGTAGGTTTATGTAATAAAATTAAGCTTTTCCCTCTCCAATTTTCTAAATTTAGCATGACATCAGAGCTAGATTCCCACCACCGGGCTTCATTGCCAAAATTCTGAAGAATACTGGTCCTTCCATTGATCTTCATTGTTGGAATCATTGGGATATATGAATCGAAGGAAGTGGAGAGGAGCAAGCACCTTCATTGGCTTTGGAGATCGAACAAGAGTCGAGTGGTCCAAACTGCTCATACCCTCTATTTCATGCCTGTGGCCAAAAGATGCGGAGACGGGAGTTTCTCGTACGTTCCTACATAGGGGCTGAATCGAGAAAGAAGAGGACCGAGCAAGGGAGCAAGAAGGATCGAGAGGCTCCCTGTGTACATGAAGCCGAGTAAACTGAGCAGTTCATGTGACATGGGAGTCACTCGAGTCAAATGACCTTGCAAGGGACCTGTGCCTGTGGCTTCTACATGCGCTAGTGTTGAGCCTAGCAGTCTGTTCTTTGCATGCGATCAAAAGCTTTGTCTTCACTTCCTTGGGCTAATGTCTTCACTTACTTGGGTCGATTGAAACAGGAGACGAAATGAACAGACATAGAGGTCAAGCCGAGCAGGAGTAGAGGTCTGTTCTCTGTGTGCGACTGGTTCAAAGGCTCAAGTGGCTTTTTCATATGTGATTTGGGGCGAACCAAATCGAGTGACAATTCTAGCATGCATATCTTAAGCTGGACCAAACAAGTAGGAGATGAATTCAAAGGATAATTAATCAACTTTCCTTCTTGCCCTATCACCGACCTTCATTGCTGTTGTCGGGATCCTTGAGGGCTGCTATTTAACACAAACTTTATGGTGCCCTAAACTTTATTGGCTAGATTGGTATAGACTTCATTGCTATCCTTTACCACTGTAATGTCTGAAGCTAATTCCTCCCAAAGCTTTGACCAAATGGACTCTATAGTGCGTCAAGGAAGAGGAGATCTCCAAAATATGCAACCTTCCTATCACGTAAGTAGGAAGAATTACTTGAAATGATCTCAATTTGTGAAGACCTATTTGGAAGGGAAAGGAAATATGAATCACCTCCTTGAGGTCGGACCAAAAGAAGGAGATCCTAATTTTTTGGCATGGGATGAAGCAAACTCCATGATTATGTCATGGTTGTGGAATTCCATGATTCTAGAAATTAGTGATACTTTCATGTTCCTATTTACTACAAAGGACATGGGATATCGCCTGACAAATCCTCTCAAAATCTAGGGATGTTGCTCAAATCTTCAAATTTAAGGTCAAAGTGGGAAGCACAAAATAAGAAAATAAGACCGTGATTGAATATGTCACTCTCCTTAAAGGCTTGTGGCAAGAATTTAATCACTACAGATGCATATAGACCAAGTGTACAGAAGATGTTGTTATCCTAATAAGCTTTATTAAGAAAGATAGAGTGTATGAATTTCTTGTATGATTAAATTCAGAGTTTGACCATGTTAAGAGTTTAGATCATTGGCAAATAGGAGACACTTCACTAAATGGACCATGTCTCTCATTCATGCTAAGGAAAGCCGAAAAGGGGTAATGTCGGAATTAAAGACTATTGATAGATCAACAATTATGACAACCAAAGAGGCGATATCGAAGGAAAGGGGTAAGGATTCGTTAAAACCTAAAGCAAAGATTTCCTTGGTGCAAATATTGCAAGAAATCAAGACACACAAAAGAGACCTGTTGGAAGTTATATGCAAAGCCCCCAAGAGGAGTGGAATCAAAGAAGTTGCTAAAAGGGGATATCGTAAGGTAATACTACACAAGTTAACCCAACCAAAAACCACAGTCCAGTTTCATAGAGCTCAATAAAGAAGATATTGATAAGTTAAAACAACTCTTGATATCCCTTGAAAAATCATCTATATCTTTCTTGCACTTTCAGGTAAGTTTCCTATATCCATCGGATTAAGTGTCTATAAAAATCATTTGAAAGGTTTATGGTTCATTGACTTAGGAGTCACAGATCACATGATATACTCAATTATCCACTTCATCAACTACACTCCTTACCACGTGATAAGAAAATCATAACAACTAATGGTTCTCTTACCATAGTAGCAGGCCAAGGAGACATACCCTTATCTCCCTCTTTCACTCTAAAAATTGTGCTCTAGGTTTCTCATTGTCTAAAAAATTAATCTCCATACATAAACTTATTAGTGATCATAATTGCCAAGTCTTATTTAACCATGCGTGTTGTTTATTTTAGGACCAATGATCGGGGAAGAAGATTTGACTTGCCAAGGAGAAAGGTAGACTATACTACCTGGAAGAGCTGAACAAATCTACTATTATCAATAATGGCTATTAATGTTATCCCTATTTAATAATAAATCTACTATTTGGCTTCATCATTTTAGATTAGGACATCCATCTTTTGATGTCTTAAACACCATGTATTCAAAATGTTTTTATGAGTTGAAAAACTATGACTTATCCAAGCATAAAAAATTCTTTTTCCAAACAAAAATGAGAGATGTTATACTCCCTTCTACCTTATTCATAGTGGTATTTAGGAACCCTTAAATACCCTTAACATTTCAGGGACCCAGTGATTTGTATCCTTCATTGACAACTATACTTGAGTCTCTTAGATCTTTCTCTGCAAAAAACAAATCCGATTTTAGCACTATCCTTCCCATTTTTCACACCATGATCCAAAACTAATTCAGGGTGAATATAATGAAATTTCGTTCCGACAATACTTAAGAATACATTAACCACTATGGGCTGAAACAGTCACCTAGAGTTTGGTTTGGAAGATTATCAAAAGTCATGCTACTCAATGGATATCGACAGAGCTAAGGGGACCATACACTATTCTTCAAACACTTAGGCTTAAAGGGAGTCACAATTCTATTAATTTATGTGGATGATATCATCTTAACTAGGAATGATGTAAAGGATAAAGTGATTCTAATGAAATGTCTTGGCTATGAATTTGAGATCAAAAAATTTGGTAGGTTGATATATTTCCTTGGAATTGAAGTGGCCCACTCAACTAAAGGAATCTTTATTTCACAACAGAAATACATTATTGATTTTCTTAAAGAAATAGGTAAACTAAGTTGTAAATCAACATTAACACTAGTAGAACCAAATCTTAAATTGGGGGAAGATAAAGAGAATCCAGATGTAGATAAGGGAGCTTACTATAGAGTTATGGGGAAATTAATCTACCTTTCTCACGCCAGACCAGATTTAATATTTGATGTAAGCATGGCAACCAATTCATGCAAAATCCAAAGCAGAATCGCATGCAAGTGGTAGACAGAATACTGCACTACCTTAAGAGGAATACATGAAAAGGGATTCTCTTCAGAAGAGAATGTGGAGTAAACTCATAAGCATATATTGATGCAGATTATGCAAGATCACCAGTAGATAGACGACCAACCTTAGGATATTGCACAATCCTTAGAGGAAACCTTATTATGTGTAGGAGAAAGAAATAGAATGTGGTGGCAAGGTCTAGTGCAGAAGCAGAGTTCAGAGATATGGCCTTAGTAATATGTGAACTATTATAGATCAAGATGATTCTAGAAGACCTAAGGATCAAATGGGAATGACCCATGAAGCTATACTGTGAAAACAAATTCAAAAGCAACATAGCTCGCAATTCGGTTCAACATAATTGAACCAAGCATATAGAAGTTGATAAACATTTCAGAAAGGAGAAATTTGACAGTGGTCTTATATGTATCTGCCAAGCCTCATCAAAAAATCAGCTTGCATACATTCTTACCAAGAGACTTGATAACTCTATCTTTCTAGGACTGATTATCGAGCTGAGAATGAAAAATCAATATTATTTAGTTTGAGGGGGAGTGTTAAATCATAGCCCTCCTTTGAACCTTGATCCCACGGCCAGCATGGAGATCTGTGGCAGGCTCACCTAAATCACGTCGATCTCCTTCCATATTTGGGTAGCTAATTTTGGAAGGATTATATTAGGGCAATTATGGATGATTTTTTAGTTATTTATTTTTTTATTAAGATATCTTGTATAGATCTATAAATAGGGATAGTTTTGTGCAATAAAATTAAGCTTTTCTCTCTCCAATTTTTTGAATTTAATATGGTATATTTTTGGCATACCCTTGATTTGGTTTTAAATTGAATTCCGATATAGTATTGAAGATGATAACATAGGCAGTTGTGCTTTGGCAAAGAACTGGGGCAAACAGGTTCTTATTTATCTAACCATCAGAATATATGAAGTTAGTTATATTCTTTGCCGCCATCACCCGTACACCCACCCACACACGTATACAATGTGCATTATTTTGTATTTGTGAGTTTATATGTCTATGTGAAAGTGTATGCATTATGAATCATTTAAGTGTCATGGATTTTGGTTTGTTGACAGCGCATTCATTGTTTAGCCTACTAATTAAGGTTTTGACTGTAATTTCTTTGAATTTTTCTTTTTTTTTTTGCATGAATATTGAACACATAATTCATCAAAATTCCCCCATAAAAATTCCTGAGAAATTTTGAAGTAGAACATGTTATTTTTTTGAAAAAAAATATTTTTCGCATATCATTTGATCATGGAGTTTCGCCCACAATAGGTCAAAAAAAGAGGAAATGGTGTTGGCCGACATGCAAATAAAACCCGGTGAAGCCTGGGAATATTGCCCTAGGAGTGCTTTGCGAAGGCTAGCAAAAATTCTGAATGATGAATTTAACCTGGTACTCTCAATTTCTCATCTTATATACATCTAGGCCTTTCATTGTTTTTATACATTTTTTATGGTTTCTGTAGGTTTTGAATGCAGGATTTGAGAATGAGTTTTATCTCCTAAAAAATATTATGAGGTAATTGGTGTACTTCTTTGGTCACAATAAATGCTCCCATCGTGAATCTTATTTCATTTTTTTGTGCAGAGAAGGGAATGAGCACTTTGTTCCATTTGATTTAACATCATACTGCTCCACTTCAGGATTTGATGCTGTCTCACCTATTTTGCAAGAAGTTAATGCGGCACTTCAGGTCTTGGATATTACGGTCGAGCAGGTATATTTTTTGTGCCCTGTAATCAGTATTTATAATTTTATGAATCATTTACTTATCTCCCATTCATATCACGTGTCTGACGCTTGCACACCATTTTTTGTGGAGTGTCCGTTCTTGCTTCTAGACAAGAAACTTTTAATTGCCAATCCCATCTATGCTTTTTTTACTGTTTCATTCATCTTTGTTAGGGAGTGTGAACCTGGGAATCAAAGATGGGTTAGATGCACTGATAGTCAAACTCTTTTTAAGCCTAAAAGCTTAAGCCTTTGGCTAACTATGAAGTATTTCTGCACTAATATATTTTCAACTACCCAATTTAGGACTAATTCTAAAACTCTCATGTGCCTTAATAACCCCTTCGCATGACAACTATCCATAATTTTTATCTTTCTATGTTGAATGAAAGTTTTACATATCATTAAGTTTCATGCACCATGAGTTCACTCAATCACATGGAATCATCTTAACTGTCATTTGCCCTTGATCTTTGCTCAACTATGGTTGAAGGTTAGCCAAGACAAATGAGAGCTACAGATTTTATGAACACTTAATTTCTAATCTATCAATAATTTTGGTGCCTCTTGTTAAGAAGTGTGGAATCAAAGGGGGTCTGAGGTTCTTCAATTTGGGCACCACTTTCTGCCAGTATGGAATCAAAAGGGGGGATTGGAGTATTGGACTAAATTCATCAATTATTAAATTTGTTTTCAACTCCAAAGCTAAACCTATCAGTGAGAAACGACCACTTGTTTTTTCGACATTGGCTTATTTTTCAACTAAAGATATGGAAGCCATAAAATTTGGACTCATGCCAGGCTAAATCAATTTGGATTTATGCCGGGTAGGTCGACTCCGGAAGTCATATATTTATTAAGAGGTTTGATGGAGAAATATAGAGAAAATAAAGAGGATCTACATATGATATTATTGATTTAGAAAAAGCATATGATAAAGCTACAAGAGAAGTGCTATGGAGAGTTCTTGAAAAGAAAGGAGTTAATAACGCTTATATTCAAATCATTAAAGATATGTATGCAGGAGCTATTACTTGTGTTCAAACGCAAGGTGGTTTGACTAAGTATTTCCCTATTTCGGTTGGGTTACATCACGGATCAGCCTTAAGCCCATATCTTTTTGCTTTAGTCTTGGATGTTCTCACTAGACATTCGCAAGAGGATGTACCTTGGTGTATGCTTTTTGCTGATGATATTCTTCTTGTTGATAAGTGTTGACCCTCATACTAGTGTCGAGTCGAGTCGACCGCGCAAGGAGGGTTTCAAAAGCGAAAGAGCTCGAAATCGCGCAAAATCTCACCCGACGCGTGTCGACCGAAAACCCAAAATCGTCGAAACGACCTCCGTTCGCGAAACGGACAGCGCCGATGCGTCCGGAGCAACGGAAACAGCTAAGATCGACACCCATATTGGTGGGGATCGCCGGTCGGCGAAAAATTAAATTTTGGGCGCGCGAATCGAGACGACGGTTTGTGCGAGTGGCGACGCGTCGACCCATTCGATGTATGATTAAAAATTTATTTTATTGTGCAATATAATTAAATTTTTTTTTTTTAAATAGAGAGGGAGAGAAAGAGGTTTTAAAAAAAATGAATTTCTTTTAATAAAAAATCCCTAAAATACCCTAAATAACCCTCAAAATTCCCTCATAACCCTCCTAACCGAACCCTCCCTCATTTTCACGATCAATCTCACGGCTCCCTATCCCTCACACGACTCCAAGCCGCCTCCCTCTCCTCTCTTGCGATCCTCCAAGCCGCCGGCCTCCCTCCTCCTCCAAGCAAGGTAAATTTCTTCTTCCTCTTCCTCTTTTCTTCTTCCTCCTCCATTCTTCTTCTCCATTTTCTTCTTCTTCTTCCTTCCTTCTTCTTCTTCTCTCCCATTTTTCTTTTTCTTTCTTCATCCCTCCAAGTTTCCCACCATTTCCTTCAATTTTCTTCCTCCCCTCTCTTCTCCTTCCTCTCCTTCATCTTCTTCTTCCTCCTCCAACTCTCTTTCTCAAAACCTACAAAACCCTAAACCCTAATCTTTTTTTTTCTCTCACTTCTACTCACTAAACCACCTACACCCCTTCACAAATAATGTTCCTACACACCTCCTACACTCTTCCAATAAAAAAATTCACAATCCCTCACTTTCTCTCTCTAACCTAGAGAGAGAAAATTTTCTCTCTCTAGAATGAGAGTGAAATCTCTTCATGAATAGCTCCATCTCCACCCCAAGCATCTTCCCTCTCCACCATACCTTCAAATTCCATCTTTCCCCTCTCTTTCTCTCTCTAGAAAGAGAGTTTCCTTCTCTCTTTCTCTCTCCAAACATTAGAGAAAGAGAGATTTTCTCTCTCTAACTCCACTCCCCTAATCTCCTACACACTCTAAACCCATTCCACAAGAAAAACCCATAAAATCCTTGCTTTCCCTCTCTTTCCCTCTCTTTCTCTCTCTAGAAAAAGAACTCTCTTCCTTTTCTTTCTCCCTCTAGCTTCTATTTTAAGCAAAAATATAATTAATTAAATTGCACAAGTAAAATTTTTTTTTTAATTATGCATCGCAGGTTCCTACGTCGCCGTCATCCGCCGTCGCCGCCTCGATTGCTGCATACCTAAGGTAAAAATTAGTATTTACATTTCTATGCATGAAGTACTCGTGACCGCTTTTCTTAGCGGGCGAGGAAAGACTTAAGTACCCGTGACGCACTGAGCGAGCGGGGAAATTCGTATGCATGAAAATATAAGTAACCGTGACTGCTTTTCTTAGCAGGCGGGGAAATTTGTTATTTATAGCAAAATTATTTAATTAAGTACCCGTCATTGCTTTTAGGCGGGGAAAATGTCATATTTTAAACCTGTGCTCAAAGACCCCGTGACCGCTTTTTTTAGCGAGCGGGGATTGGAACTGCGGCCGCGGTGTCACCCGACACCTACCGTGACTGCCTTTCTTGGCAGGCGGGAAGGCTTACACCTCCGATGCAGCCCCCTATGCGGGGACGACGCCGGAGTGCTGCTGAATTTTTATTTAAAAATATCGAGGACTTAAATAAAAAGTGGAATGTGAACTCATGCAAAAGACTTGATTTGAACTCAAGTGAACTTACCATTTAGACCACACTCAATTTGAACTCATACTTGAACTTGCAAGATGAACAATTGCATGACTTGAACATTTGAAATATTTGAGTTGGACTATAAGAAATACTCACATAAGACTTGAATTCAACGTTGGTTTGAACTCGAAGGACAACAAAAGATTTATGTTAAAATCTCAATTACTATAATTTGTTCATAATCGAATGAAAGGATTTATGTGGAATCATCATACATGTTGCAATCCCACTTATAAGCATGATCTCACTCCTAAGTGATAAAGAATTTGTGAAGGCTTGTGATGAGCCAAAGGACTACAAAATGAAATTAGTGGTGTTCATATCAATCAACTCACAAGTTTATGATAAGTTTTAAAAAGAAGAGCTACTAGTGAATGTGATTGTTGAAGAAGGGCAATAACCCACACATGATTGTGAGCATGAATATAAATTTCTTATAAAGCACAATAACTCATTTGTGGGAGCAAGATGAGTATGATGTACATGAATTCGTAACCAAATGCAAATGAGTAATAATCCACTTATAATCGTATGCAAGGAGTTTGTGGAAATGGATTCAAGTGAATGACAATGGGCAAGTACAGTTCACAAAAAAAAAAAAAAGATCAAGAGCTCGAACTTGATGGATTGGAACTCAGATGACTGGGATCTTGATTTGAACATTGAATGAATGAAACTCAAGCAAAGAATTCAAACTCAAATGGCTTCTAATGAACATAATGTGGATAAGTGAAAACATGTACTCACTATATACATGAAAATTCACTTTCAATCAAATTACAAAGAGACTTGAGAATGGTTGTAGGTGATAAAAGAGCTTGTAATGCAACAACCTATTCAATGCTACAACAAAGGATATTCAACTCACACAAAAGCATCACGAAGTATATAATTGCCAACATGATTCACTTATAGATCACATAGCTAAAGAGAATGAATGATATGGTGACAAGGAAGCATGTGGAGCCTTCGAAACTTCATAAGTCACCTACAAAAGACGATGACTTGTGTGTAGCATCCATATCAGTTATGCAAGCATGATCACCTACAAATGATGATATTTAGTGTGTAGCATTCATAGCAATCCTACAATCAAAAGTATGAGGCTTCCGATAAAATATTGAGAACCTTCATGTTAATCAAGATGCTAATACCAACGAACACTGAAAAAAAGCTAGCAAGCAAATGACGATAAAAGCTCACAATATCCGTTATATGTTACTCAAAAGTGAGGATGAAGGGTCATAATGCATACAAGGAATATGCAGTGAATATGGTGATTTATCAACAATCACATATGCTTGAAGCTAACATCCACAAGCAAATCAATCAATGCTGATTTGCACACAAGCATGTTGATCTACTCGCAAGTAGTGATAGCAGAAATGTCGCAAGACTTCAACAAATACAAATTCTTATAGATCGTTATCAAAGACCCTTTATAGGTGCAACATGTTGTCTACAAACAAAAATAGAAGAATTTTCAATCATATAGTAGTCCATTTATGTGATGACGATTAATGTACAATGAATGCAAGCATCGCCTACGAGCAAGGCAGGAGATTCGTTAGTGCACTACAATCTTCTTGTACAAATCATGTAAGTAGTGCACGACAGTCTACCTGTACAAAATAGCAAACAATTCAATCCATAAACTGCTACAATACGCCACCGGATCTGCAACACTCGTACAAGCAGACAGAAAGCGTACATAATCTCTCAAATGAAATATCGTGTGCATTCAAATTACAATTACTTGCACAACTAAAATATTTTGAAATCCCCCTGAACATACACCGTAGTTTATATACACATAGGTACGCTAAAGGGGAAAATATGATCTCGACCCGCATGGGCCTCGGCGAGCGTGTTATTGGTACACACGTGACGCCTAGGGATGCTGCGCGGGTCAACAAGTGAATTCAAGTCCGAATCCGATCCTTCTATACGGATAAATAGAAGTCGACAGGGTTCGGACCATCAAATAAATATACGGTTGTGGGGACCGGTGTATTTATTTTAATACATTCATATTAGGCCTTCAAAGCCTATAATCAATAGAATTCACTCACAGAGGCATAAAGCCTACGAAACCCGATCCTCTGTCGACATCCAGACAGAGTTGACAAGGTTCAAACTACGAATGAAAATGACCCCACCCCGATGATGGCCGTGTCGAATGTTTATCTCAACCGGAGGGATCCATTTCAAATAATTTCCAATGTCATTTCAAATATCCAAAAATCTAAAAAAATCTCAAAATCCCAAAAATCCAAAGATATCTAAAATTTGAAATCTAATTATCAAACACTTAAAGCAAACTTCATCCACCCTCCGCAACAGTTTGTCGGGTGGATAAATTTAAATATAACTTCAGCTCACAAAGAGCCGAATGCCCAGTCGAAAATATCACTAGGATTCATCCTCAAACAATCTCCTGCCAATAAGGACGTGGTACGTGTCCTCTGACCGGCGGTTTGCCGCCAAATGGCACCGCAGGATAAACGGTTATGACCCGGGGCCCTCTGAACCGAGTGGTTTTGCCGCCAAATGGCACCACGAAATACCGGTTATGGCCAGAGCCAATACGTTCCTTGTTGACATCAAATCTTTGAGATATGAATCAATAGGATATGATCGATAGGGCACAAAGCCCTCTGTTTGCTAAGGTGGATTCAAATTTGTCCCCTTAGACAAACATTCAACCCCGGTCTACAAGGTCCCCTTGGACGAAGCAACCCATGGCTGCCGACAAGGATCCTTCTGTCAGGTTGGGTCGACTACCTCCTCTGACTAAGTAGACCAGGGACCAGGATGGCCCGGGACGACGGAACCATGGGATCTTGATCGGGTCCATCATCCATTCCCCCACCATCCGCTTTAAGTGCAAGATGGTGAAATTTTTAATTTTAAATATCAAACCATTTCAACCCAAACATCCAAACTTCCAAATATTTCAAAATCCATATACATTGCTGCTACTATATGCCAGATACCATGTATTTACTACGTATCTGATTGACGACTAGCCTTAATCGAAAGTTCTCTCTCATGATTGGGAGGGGTACTTAACTATAGGGGCTTGCGCCTATAGGAAATCAGAACTCAGATCATAAAGTCCTCGCAAAATGAGGGCGAAATCTCTGGGTAGTGTCTTATCTACAAACCCATCTGCCTTCCAAAATTTACCTCGGAACTTATTCAGTTAAAACTCCCTCGCCGAATAAGAAAAGCGAGCGGAGGCCGGGGCCGAATTTTCGGAGCCCACAATAAGACTAGGGAGGGAGTTGAAGGTATACTTGAATTATGGAGGTCAACCTTAGAGTCTAAAGGTTTTCGCTTGAGTAGATCTAAAACAGATATGGAGTGTAATTTTAGTAGTAATAGACCTAGTGAGGGGATTGTGACTTTGGGCGATCAAGTCATTAATAGGAGTACACGATTTAGATATCTTGGATCTATTGTTCAGAGTGATGGTGAAATAGATGGGGATATTATCAACAGAATTCAAGTTGGATGGTTGAAGTGGAGGAATGCATCGGGCTTGTTGTGTGATAAAAAAGTACCCCTCAAACTTAAGGGAAAATTCTATAAGATGGTGGTGAGGCCTGCTATGCTTTATGGTGTCGAATGTTGGCCATTAAAAGAGAAGCATAATACTAAGTTAAGTGTGGCAGAGATGAGGATGCTCAGGTGGATGAGTGGCTTTACCCTTAGAGATAGGATATGAAATGAGCATATACGTGAATAGGTTGGAGTAGCTCCAGTAGAAGATAAGATTAGAGAGAGTCGCCTTAGATGGTTTGGCCACATAAAATGGCAGCCTTCTGATGACCTAGTTAGGAAAGTAAAGGTATTAGATTTTACTCATGTTAAGAAAGGTAGAGGCATACCTAAAAAGACTTGGTTAGAAAATATTTGAAATGATATTTCTCTATTAAATTTAAACAAGAATTTGACTTTTAATATGACACAATGGACAAAAAGGATTCATGTAGCCGATCCCACGTAGTGGGATAAAAGCTTGATGTTGTTGTTGGCTTATTTTTCAACTATCTAATGTGGACTAAACCTAATACTCTTGTATGCCTTAAGATTCTACATCGTCGACTTCCCTTTTTCTTCTTCGCCTTATCTATTGCCATGGACTCTTTTAGTTATCTCTGTCTACCATAAATCATTGGATTTTATCGACGGGCATGTGATCGAATTTGGATTTAGATCATTTCCGATTCTAATATTGTATAATGCAAGCTCGTAGCTGTCACGGTTATTTTTTTGATTGGATTCCGGTGCAGGATTTATGATCCAAACTCAACATTTTTCATGCCAGTATTTGCCATTTCTTCTCATAATTTTCTAGATTTATTTCATTCTGATGTGTGTGCATTTCCCCAGGAATGTTCTAAACTTACTTCTTTTCCTACTAGCAAAAAAGAAGAAGCAATATCATTATATATGCTAATTTATGGAAATAACTTCACATAGTTGCATGTTATATTGATTTCATGTTTATGATCAATATCAAGGTTTAAAATTGTGCAATTGGGTATTGAGGCAGTTTTTGTCCTTGAGGCGAGGCATAAATCTCAAAATTTAAAAAATTTGTAAAGTGAAAATGAAGGTTAAAGTGATTTTTTTTTGGTATAATAACTAAATAATATATTAAAGGGTTACATATTAACTTTTTATTGAACTATAAAATAACAATTTTGCATAAATATGAAAAAATATTGCACAAGATGTAATGTGACAAGTGATAATATGCGTAAAATAGAATTAAAATCTAAACATTACAATAGCAAGACATCATAAAAAATGTTATGTAATAGGAGAAGGAGAAGGAGAAGGAGATGGTGGTTGCGGCGGCGACCATCCCCAAGCGATCACCAGCAGTTATAGTGGCAGGATGGTGGCAGGGAACTCATGGTTAGAAGTCAAGAATGGGAGCTACGACATGGATGCAATGGGTCCGTGTGGAGGTGTAGGTGTTTAGATTAGGCTAAAAACTAAATATTTTTTATATATTTATAATTTAAAAAAAATGACATGTATGAGGCTTTCGCCTCATGCCTGTGAGGCGAGGCACACAACCAGATAGAGGCATATGCCTCAAAGCACAAGCATGAGGCGTGCACCTCAATGCTTTTTGCAACAGAATTGCACTGAGGCACACCTCATATTGTGTAATTTTAAACAAGGATCGACATCAATTGTAACAGTTCATGCGTATATTAGAATATGACTCTTGTCGATTAAATTTGTTCCACAAATTTTTGCATAATCTTTGGGAAATATGGTGTAGCATAAATGTGCATATGATTAAATCAGTTTTTGTTGTTGTTATTTAGCAATTAAATGAATGTCAATTGAATTTGATTTTTATCCTGCTAAAATAATTCTTTTCATGCTGTATCCAGTTTGAGGAAAAAAAATCTAGCCACGAGGAATATTCAATTGGATCATTTTTCTAAATTTGAGATGGCAACTAATAAATACAGTAGATATTGGGAATATATTAATCTAAATTCTGTCGCATATGATGCAATTTTGTTATTAGTATGGAGTGGATAATGCAATGATGTATATAACATTTCATATTTTGTTTTACAGTTATCATAAATATTTAGCCGCCTTCTAATTATCAGTGTGGGCTATAGTTGTTCATTCCTATTGAGCGTTAAGTGAGATGGTATTATGTTATTAGAATTATGATTACATTATTCTTAATAATATATAAAGAAAACAATGTATTGATTCTTTGGTAGCAAACCTAAATTTTAAAACTACAAAATCAGAAGACAAATCAGCCAAAATAACCATGATGAAGCGCAACAGGATAAGGGAGCTTCTGAACCACATTGAGACGCAAAATGGTTTTGGTGTCAGTTGCTGTAAGGCTGTAAATAACTTTGATATGTTCTTTTGTTGAATTATTTCCACTATCGATGCTTGTATCACAATTATTTCCACTAGTAAGGATAGTGTTAGACCGGTCCTCCCTGGACCGGTCCAGCCGGCCCAATCCAGCGGGCCGGTTCGCGTCTACCGAAGGAGGCGGGCGGAGAAAGGAGCGGAAGTCGCAGGGAGGCTAGAGGTGGGGCCCATTTGAATTTCAAATGGTTTCTTGGAGCCAAAACGAAGGGAAGTGAGGGCAATTAGGTCCTTTTGTGTCTATTTTGAATTGTATGCATTAAGTAGGGAGTAATGGGGTGGTTTAGGGTTATGTGATTGTTTTTGAAGTTTTCTCTTGTTCTTCTTGTTGATTTGGGCTCTAGATCGTATTCTAGAGACTTGGGAGAGTGCGATCCTCCTCTCGAATAGAGGATCCTTGTATCTTTGCTATTTTCCTTTCATTTTCTAGTAAAATACAAGTCCTTACTTCGTGTTTCTATCATTTTTCTCGTGTTTTTCCCACTGTTTTGGCTGATTTCCTGCTGTGGACAGCAGTTTTGCGGTGAGATCTTTGGCTAAAGTGATTAGGAAATACTTGGAATCAAGTATTTCCTATCAAATTGGTATCAGAGCAAGTCTTGGGACAAATCGTGGGCTGTTTTGATCAATTTCAGCGGCTGAAATTTTGCCGGCAAGGGAGAAAATCGCTGAAATTTGTTTCAAAATCTTGAGATCTTCTCCTAAATTGCAAGCCGTGGGAGATGGCGGCTAAGAAGGTGGATGCTTTGGAGGAGAGGATTGAAGGAGAGATAAATCAAATCAAGGAAACCGTAGAAGAAAGAATGTCCTCCATGGAAGGACAAGTGGCCGATCTACGGGATATGATGAAAAAGATGTTGGAGTTTCAAACCCAATCGGCGGCGTCTGATGCAAAAGGGCCCGCAGCGAAGAACACCAATTCTGAAACCCATCGGGAGGAAGAGGAAGTGGAAATCGTGGAAGGGAGTAGGGGAAGACCTCATCTGGAGCCTTTCCAGAGAGAGGAGAGAGGAGGAAGGCATGTGGAAAGACAAGGCTATGGAGGTGGGGAACCCAGAGGGGCTGGTTGGGAGCATCGGGGGGGATTTCAGGGGCGCCGGGAAGCAATTTTTGAAGATCGGAGAGGAGATTTTGAAGAGGGATTGGGACAGGGCAGAGCAAGGGAAGATCGGGATACGTGGGGGGGTCCAGGCACATGGGAGAGGGGAAACTATGGAGGATTAAGGGGGAATGGCGGGGATCGGAAGGTGAGAAAATTGAAAATGCCAATTTTTGAAGGGGAGGATGCCTATGGGTGGATCTACAAAGTGGAGAGGTACTTTGCTGTTAACGGATTGACAGAGGAGGAGAAGTTGTCGGCAGCGGGTTTGTGTCTGGAAGGGAAGGCACTCTCTTGGTACCAGTGGAGAGATCAGAGGAGACCTATCAGGAGCTGGGGAGAATTCAAGGACAGTTTGTTAGAGCGTTTCCAAACCGATCGGGGAGGAGACTTCTACGAGCAGTTTTTTGCCCTAGTTCAGGAGGGGTCTGTGGCAGACTATCGAGAGAGGTTTGAGCATCTGGCCAGCAGGGTGGAGCGCTTGTCCGAAACGGTGCTGGAGGGCAATTTTATGAAGGGGTTAAAGGCCGAGGTGCGAGCAGCGGTGAAGGTCCTGATGCCCAGAGACCTAGGGGAGGCCATGAAGCTTGCACAGTTGGTCGAAAATCAAAAGAATCTGGAAAAAGGAGCGAGGAGTAGTAGTAGTTCAGGAGGCACTTATAGGTGGACAACTACCCACCTATCCACCAAGGGAGCTTCCACAGGAGGGATGAAAGAAGTTCCAAAGGAGAAAGCAACAGGAGGAGGAAATGGGGGACAGTTTAAGAGGCTCACTGACAAAGAAATGCAAGAGAAGAGAACAAAAGGGCTGTGTTTCCGATGTGATGAAAAATACATGCCAGGGCACAAGTGCAAGGATCGAACTCTTCAAGTTCTCCTCGTTTGTGAAGACGAGGAAGACGAAGAGGGTGGGGGAAGCGATTCAGAGAAGGAGGATGAAAAGATGCATCTAGATGTGGCAGAAGTCTCTCTCAACTCTGTAGTGGGATTCACTCCGAGTCACACTATGAAGGTGAAGGGAGAGATAGCTGACCATGGGGTCGTGGTGTTGATTGATAGTGGGGCAACCCACAATTTCATTTCCACCCAAATTGTGGAGTTGTTGGGGATGAAGTTAGTAGATACTGGAGGCTATGGGGTGATGATGGGCACTGGGAAGGTAGAAATGGGAAGAGGAATCTGCAAAGGAGTGGTGCTGAAGATTCAAGGCATACAAGTGAAGGAAGACTTCCTTCCCCTGGAACTGGGGAGTACGGATGTCATCCTAGGGATGAAGTGGTTACAGACGTTGGGGGAAACCAAAATCAATTGGGGCACACTGCGGATGGAGTTGGTGAAGGGTGGAAGGAAAACAGTGATTCAAGGGGATGCAGGGCTGACTAAGGCAGGGGTTTCTCTGAAATCCCTAATCAAGACAATCCAGGAGGAAGGGGAAGGCTACTTGGTGGAATTACACAGCTTAGAGGGAGCGAGTGGGAAGGAAGGGGGAGACATACCCCTCTCTGTGCAGCCCTTGATCCAGGAGTTCGAGGAGGTTTTTCAACCCCCTCTGGGGTTGCCACCACCCAGGGAGCAGGAGCACGCCATCACATTAAGGGAGGGAGTGTCGCCGGTCAGCGTGCGACCTTACCGTTACCCTCAGTTTCAAAAGGATGAAATAGAAAAGTTGATCAGAGAAATGCTGGAAGCAGGGATCATCAGGCCCAGCACCAGCCCATTCTCTAGTCCTGTTCTATTGGTAAAGAAGAAGGATGGCAGTTGGAGGTTTTGTGTAGACTACCGCACACTCAACAAGGAAACGGTACCTGATAAGTTTCCCATACCAGTGATTGACGAATTGTTGGATGAATTGAGCGGAACGGTGATTTTCAGCAAGATCGACCTGAAATCTGGATATCATCAGATTCGAATGAAGAAAGAAGATGTACCCAAGACCGCCTTCAGAACTCATGAGGGCCACTATGAGTTCCTGGTGATGCCCTTTGGCCTCACCAATGCTCCAGCCACTTTCCAGGCCCTCATGAATACGATTTTCAAACGGTATCTGAGGCGATTTGTTCTGGTATTCTTCGATGACATTTTAGTGTATAGCAGAACAGAGGAAGAGCACTGGGGACATTTGAAGAAGGTGTTAGAGGTTCTCCAGAAGCACCAATTGAGAGCTAACTTGAAGAAGTGCTGCTTCGCACAAGCTAGTGTGGAGTACCTGGGTCATGTGGTATCCAAGGAAGGGGTAGCAGCAGATCAGTCCAAGATTGAAGCCATGCTTAAGTGGCCATTGCCCAAAAATCTAAAGGAGCTGAGGGGATTCCTAGGGCTTACAGGGTACTACAGAAGATTTGTGAAGGGGTACAGCACTATAGCTTGGCCACTCACTGAGCAGTTGAAGAAAGATGGATTCTTATGGGGGGAGGCAGCAACGACAGCATTTGAGCAGTTGAAGAAAGCTATGACCACAATTCCGGTCTTAGCTTTACCAGATTTTAAACAGCCCTTTATAGTGGAGACAGATGCATCAGGATACGGGCTAGGAGCAGTGTTGATGCAGAGTCACAAGCCCATTGCATATTTCAGCCAGGTGTTGACTGCCAGAGCTCGTCTGAAATCTGTCTATGAGAGGGAGTTGATGGCAATTGTTTTGGCCATCCAAAAGTGGCGTCCCTACCTACTGGGAAGGCATTTCATAGTTCGTACCGACCAACGAAGCCTGAAATATTTGCTGGAGCAGCGCATGGTGACAGAGGAACATCAGAGGTGGCTATCCAAACTGCTCGGGTATGATTTTGAGATTCAGTACAGGCCAGGGGTAGAAAATAAAGCAGCAGATGCTCTGTCCAGATGCATGGGTGAGCTGCAAACAGTGACTGTGTCAGTCCCAATGATGCTAGATTGGGAAGCCATAAAAGAGGAGAGCGCTAAAGACGAGGAATTAAGCAAGATCAGAGCTGACTTAGTGAAGGAAGAGGGAGGCCATCCAGGGTACTCGTTGGAGGGGGAGAGATTGTTATATCAGGGGAGGTTTGTGTTGCCCAGATCGTCAGTACACATCCCACAATTGCTCCGGGAGTTCCATGGAACTGCAGTGGGAGGTCATTCAGGAGTGCTAAAGACATATAGGAGACTAGCCGCAGAGCTGTACTGGAAAGGTATGCACAGAGATGTGGAAGAGATGGTATCCAGGTGCGAGATTTGCCAAAGAAATAAGTACCTAGCGATGTCACCAGGGGGGTTACTACAGCCATTGGCATTACCAGGACGAGTCTGGGAGGAGATATCTATGGACTTCATTGATGGGCTACCCCGATCTGAGGGATTCACGGTGATTTTGGTGGTAGTGGATAGATTGAGCAAATATGCTCATTTTATTCCTCTACGTCATCCATACACTGCGGTGACAGTAGCATCAGTCTTCATCAGGGAGATAGTCAGACTACACGGAGTGCCAGAGGCGATAGTATCAGACAGGGATAAAGTGTTCCTCAGCCATTTTTGGAAGGAATTGTTCAGACTGCAGAGGACGGTACTAAAGAGGAGTACGGCGTACCACCCACAGACGGATGGCCAAACAGAAGTAGTCAACAGGAGCTTGGAAACTTATTTGAGATGCTTCGCATCAGAAACACCCAAGCTATGGGCTAAATGGCTATCATGGGCCGAGTACTGGTACAACACCTCTTTTCATTCAGCCGCTCAGATGACTCCATTCAAGGTGTTGTACGGAAGGGACCCGCCCCACTTGGTGCATTTTGGGAGTGGCAGCACACCCGTATCTTCAGTAGAGGAGTATTTGGAGGAGAGGGATAAGACACTAGAAGAGTTGAAAAGACATCTGTTGAGGGCTCAACAGATTATGAAGAAACAGGCTGATGGGCATCGTAAGGATATTCAGTTTGAGGTGGGTGAGAAGGTATTTTTGAAACTCCGCCCATATCGACAGAAAACGATCGCCAACCGGAGGAATGAGAAGCTTGCTCCACGGTACTTCGGTCCTTATGAAGTGCTGGAGAAAATTGGAGTCGTGGCCTATCGTCTGAAGCTACCACCGACAGCGACGATCCATCCCGTTTTCCATGTATCCCAGCTGAGGAGAGCCATTGGGGATCATGCTACCAGTACGGAGTTGCCAGGGACATTAACAGAAGAGATGGAAATGATATTGGAACCGTTGGAGCTATTGGAGGTTCGCCAAAAAGCAGATGGAACCACAGAAGTCCTGATCAAATGGAAGAATCTCCCTGACTACGAGGCCACGTGGGAGCCATACGAGCGGATGAAGCAACAGTTTCCTGACTTCCACCTTGAGGACAAGGTGGTTCTTTGGGAGGGCGGTAATGTTAGACCGGTCCTCCCTGGACCGGTCCAGCCGGCCCAATCCAGCGGGCCGGTTCGCGTCTACCGAAGGAGGCGGGCGGAGAAAGGAGCGGAAGTCGCAGGGAGGCTAGAGGTGGGGCCCATTTGAATTTCAAATGGTTTCTTGGAGCCAAAACGAAGGGAAGTGAGGGCAATTAGGTCCTTTTGTGTCTATTTTGAATTGTATGCATTAAGTAGGGAGTAATGGGGTGGTTTAGGGTTATGTGATTGTTTTTGAAGTTTTCTCTTGTTCTTCTTGTTGATTTGGGCTCTAGATCGTATTCTAGAGACTTGGGAGAGTGCGATCCTCCTCTCGAATAGAGGATCCTTGTATCTTTGCTATTTTCCTTTCATTTTCTAGTAAAATACAAGTCCTTACTTCGTGTTTCTATCATTTTTCTCGTGTTTTTCCCACTGTTTTGGCTGATTTCCTGCTGTGGACAGCAGTTTTGCGGTGAGATCTTTGGCTAAAGTGATTAGGAAATACTTGGAATCAAGTATTTCCTATCAGATAGCTTGGGTATATTTCCAGATAGTGAGGGTAGAGGTATAACTTTGTCAAGCTACCAGTTAATTTGTTATTGGACCATGAGTCATGTTTCAAATGCAAACCGCATTAATACAAGGCCTTTACTCAAGACCTACAAAACTATTACCCTTCTTATGTCTATGCTGCAAATCCTAACAACACTTGAAAAGTCCCAGGCTGCAGAGTAAAAATAGCAAAAATGCATAAATAAAAGAAAATTCCAGCAATATTTCAAGATGAAAAAGGTTCAAATATTAAACAAAAAAATGTCCCAGATTTTGTATTTTGGCTAAAACAAATTAGCTTATCTATGACACAAATAAAGGATTGTGCTATGTTATCCAAATATTTCTACATTAGTCTTTCATCATATCTAAATGCCAACATTTGAAATTAAAATTTACAAGAGGTGAGATTTTACCAGAATCTTAAGAAGAATCTAAGTTAATGGAAGGATCGTATTCTTGAAATGGTGCAACAAAAGCTAAGTTAATGGTAAAATCGTTTTTCCTGATCATCATAGTTGGTCCTTTTTTAATTTTTTCATGAGAAATTTTTAATATTGTTTTGAAGAGGGGTAAGGAAGATATTGTGAAATCAAAATTTCTTGAGTGATAAAAGTTGAGGAATTGTGAAACCAATGTGTCTGGAAGATCTTCTCCTTTGTTCGATCTTTGGCATCACAAGATGCCATCCAGTTGAAATGGCATCACAAGATGCCAGCTGAAATGGCATCATCCGAAAACAAGTTTTAAGCTAATGCTAAATAGGTGCAACTATCAAAAGGTTTTTCAGAAATATACCTTTTGGAGGCTCGATTTTAGGGTGTTCAAAGCTTTACAAAGTGATAACTTGTGCGATTCGACAAAGGGAGGGGATTTACAATGATCAAGCAACGGTTTACACAAATAACTGTTTAAAGTTGGTGTGAGAAGCTCCCCCGATTCACTGTTAGAAGAAGATGAAAAGCGAAATTTCAAAGGTGAATTCACGGTTTTTAGGTGGAATATTGTCGAAATAAGAAGGAGCTTTGCGTCATTTTATCCTCTCAGAACTGCGAAACGCAACAAACCGCGGCGATGTTTGTAGGTCACAGAAAGCAGGCAGTGAACGGAAAAAGTTTTAAACCTATGTTATAAATTAGTGCTCCAAACATACTCCTAGTTGAGTTTTATACAGTGAAGCGCTAAAAAAGCCATCCCAAACACAGCCTATATCTTTGGACTTGAAGCAAGGCCTAAGTTTTTATTTTTTCAAACTAGAAGAATACTAATATACTTGTTGCTTCAGCATGGGTAACTTTTGAATTTTCATTGATGTTATAATATGTAAACTCATCATGGTGCCTCATGCATGACAGTGTATTCCTGCTTTGATTGATTTGTCTTAACTTTCTCAGGTAAGCTGGTTCATCTATTAGGCAATCCTTGTCATAAGTTGAGACTCATTTTTGGTGTAATTTTCATTTCATCTTTAGATAACTGTATGAATGTATTACAATCTAAAAATCTAAACTATGGATCTATGCATTTTAGTTTGACCGGTCAATTTCATCTTGACAAAAATGACCCATTGGGATAGTGCATAATATATGACTTTATGCAATACTATATTTCAGCCAAAAAAGCATGGAAAACTTTTACGTCCAATCTATCATCATAAGAAGGTACTTTTTATTTTTTTGGTTATGTTGCCATCCATATTGTGGTTATGTTATCTAAGACGGTTTCCATAACCCTATTTGCTATAATTATGCATGATATACGGTCTAGGGATGCTGCAACTTTGTTCTTTACTTATAATAGTCTTCTCACATTAGAAATAATAAGTCGAGAGTTGAGTAGCAAATGCCTAATATTGACTTGCAAGGGACTCTATCTAGCTATCAAATCCACCTTGGTCTTGTGTTCATGCACTGGATCACTGTCTAAGAGGGTTCAATTATAGAGTCAAGATCATGATTTTGGGATCCAAGAGCCTAGATTTGCACCTTTGCATTATGGTTGCGTTGAAGCTTTAATGAGGTCTTGATGCCTTATTTTTTTAGATTGGGAAGTGCCCTTATTCGTTATATGTTCCTATAAAAATTAAGCATAGTGTGACCTAGGCTTGAAAGGCCTCAAACTTGCATTAAGGTCATATATAAAATATTTTCTTTGTAGATTTTCCAGCATACCTCTGTGGTTAGCTCCTTTTCTGGTGACCAAGTTTGTCAATTTTGGCTTGAATATTAAATATGGTGCATGAAATGAGTAGGTGAAGTCCGTCTGTCTCAAAACCTCTTAAGTCAATTAATTCTATGAAAAAAAGCGAGGACTTAAACTAAAAATAACTAATATGCATTAAGAACAGGAAATATCAACAAGGAGTTCTAGATGAAAAAAAAAACATAGAAATATAAAAAAAAAATCCCAAATGTTATATTGTAGAAGTAATTAATGAAGCTATATGCATTATGTAAATAAAGATTTCTGACTTTGTATGTGGTCTATCTAAACCGTATTATCTTCATATCTGATAGCATAAGCTATGTACTAAATCTAACAAAGAGATGATGATTTTATGGAAGAGAAGGAAGTTCTGGAAAAGCTCATCGTTGAAATTGGAAAATAGAAAACCAGTAGCAGGTCCAGGAGAAGCAACCGAAGGGCCACCACAGGGAACCGGAACATGCGGCCAGAGGAGAAGAACCAGCCACGGGAAGAGCCAGGCAGGGGAAACCGAAGGGCCACAGAGATGGGGGAGAAGGGGGAAGAACCAGGACACCTAATAATGAGTTGAAAAAGGCATTCCATTAAACATTAATGAGCTGGAGCCTAGCAGCTCCCCAAAAACAGCTAAAAATCGAGCAAAAGCCAAGCCCAAATCGAGAAGCCGATATCAGCCCCCCCCCACCCCCCATTGCCCACATCAGATTCTCCTTCGGTTGAAAGTGCTCATCTCTGATGAGGATGCTTTAGATTTTTTCCGACGAGATGAAGGATCTGCATCCAATTCTTGAATCTTGGCCGCATACTTCTTCAGGATAATTTCTTTTTCTTGCTTGAATTGGTCTTGTAGAAATCTCTTTTTCTTTATGTATTGCTTCGTACATACATGCATCTTCATCTGTAGTTTGTATAGTTCATTTTGAATTGGATCAGTTGAACTTCCTTCCGACGGAATCCATTTGTCCATATGGATTTGGAATTCAGGATCTTCTGGCTGATTTTCACCCACAACTGGTTCAATTTTTTTATGGTTTTCCATTTTTTAAACACCTAAACAAAAGACACAAATAACCTAGGAATTTAACCTATGCTCTGATATCAATTTGATGCAATCAGAATTAGATCGCAAGCTACTAGAAAATCCTTGAGAATAAGGAAATACACAAAATATTACACTTAAACAACTTTCATATTAGAAAGACGACGCTTACAAGATTAGAACATAAAATTTAACATAAAACACCTAAAGATGCTTTCATTCATTTGAGAAGAAAGATACATGTGGCATGGAACTTGCGGAGAGAAAAAAAAGATAAGAAGCTCGAGACAAATCGAAGAGAGGACAAGCTCGCAAGCTTTCCCAAGAAGAAGAGGAGGAATGGAACAAGCTCGCATGCTTTTCCAACAAAAAACCCTCAGGTTTTGTTCCAAAAATCTATCCATAATCTTCTCTTTTTTCTCTTACAAAACATCACATATTTATAGGAGAAAATGGGCATCCAAACAGCCCAAAATACCTCCAACCGAGCCAATCAGAATAGAGAAAATAGAAGGCCAGCAACCGAAGGGCCACACAGGAAACCAGAACAGGTGGCCAAGGGAGAAGAACCAGCCACGGGAAGAGCCAGGCGGGGAAAACCGAATGGCCACAGAGAGGGGGGGGGGAGAAGGGGGAAGAACCAAGACACCTAATAATGAGCTAGAAAAGGCATTCCATTAAACATTAATGAGCTGGAGCCTAGCAGCTCCCCAAAAACAGCAAAAAACCGAGCAGCCAAGCCCAAACCGAGAAGCCGAGATCAGCCAAAAATAAGGCATATAATTCCCCCCCCCCCCACATCAACATTGGGCTTGTATACAACAGAAATTTTGTTGGACATGACCTTGTCAATATTTATTAAGAAATAATATGGGTCAAGTTGGACACTCTTTATAAATGAATTAAGCATATTTTGGGACTACGCTTGGGCATAGATTTGGTAGCATGGCACACTTGATCAACCAAATTTGAGATAATATTAGGCTGGGGCAATAGTCTTGATCCGAAGCTAGATGCTATCCTAATTGGACTCGATGCCAATTTTTGGCTCAATTTCTTAAGAATAATCTTGATTCCATCTATCCTGAGTCATGACCTAATGAAATTCACTTTTTATGACTTGAGTTGACTTGGATCGACTTGAATGGCCTTGGTTTATGCCTGAACTCTTTTCCCTTATTTTTGTCTGGGCCATGTTTGGACAAGGCTTCAAACTCCTTAGACCCAAATCAAATCAACCTGAGCCCAGCTTGACCTGCCCGGTGCCCACCTCTATTTTGAACACTAGCGCAAGAGGTGCTTCTTTGCCAAGTTAGTTTGTATTTGTTATTACTGTCATGCTCATTTTTTTTAATTTCCTTAGTTTTTGTCTTCCGTTACCTATGATTTGAAATGCAATAATACATTTCAAGGTAGTATTTAAATCTTAATGTACTTTTAACATGCCATGTTATGTTTTTGATTGATCTATTGGGTCCCCCCCGCCCTTTTTTTTTTTTGTCCATTTTCCATGACAATGTCGTAGCTTCATATTTTGCAAAAGCTTGTGTTTTATCTTTCAACTGCATAGGATTTCTTCATTCTATCCTTATGGCTCTATGTAGTTAGTTTATCTTTTTTATATTGATTTTCCTTTTGCAGCAGGAGTATCTAATTTGGTTCATATTTTCTTTTTGTTGTCTGGCCTTTTCTTTGGTGATAGATACATGCAGAAGCTGGAAAAGGACAGTTTGAAATTGCTTTGGGGCATTCATGTTGCACATCAGCAGCTGATAACTTGATTTATACTCGTGAGACTATCAAATCTATCGCAAGAAAACATGGGTTACTGGCTACATTTGTCCCGAAGTGTGTTTTTCATATCTGTTTTACAGTCTGTTTTCTTTCCAAACCTTTGTAGTTGTTTATATAGTTGACGTAGTCACGTTTGGAGTGCAATGCGCCTGCGCTGACATAATTTAAATGATTTTCCCCTCTTAGCTCTGATATAAGTTTGTTTTCTGATAATGGATTGTTTTTTTAAATCCCATTGGGACCTTTTGCTATTTTATCTTTGAAGAAATAATATCTATATTTATCTTACAAGTTGAATATTCTTGCATCTATTTATTGATTTGCTTGGTTTTCGGTAGTTCTTGGGATGCCTTCCTTTTTCCAAGTTCGTTTTTTTCTCTTCTTAAATAAACTTTATAATAAACAAGTAGCCTACCTTGTAATTCATCAATGCTATCCTAGGCTTGCTTGTTCTCTCACGTATGGAAATTTCTGCACTTCTCAGTCTTAAACTCGTATGCCTTTGCTTTCTTGGTTAGTATGCCAAAAGCTGATAATTAATAGACAGGCTTTTTACGATGCATGGAAGTACAAATTTGATTACTTGATTGTTTGTCGTTTTATTTGGGATTATTAAGTTCGTACAACTCCTGCATAGGTACTTCTTAGATGATATTGGCTCTGGATCTCACGTACATTTAAGCTTGTGGAAAAATGGAAGAAATGTTTTTATGGGATCAGAGGAATCAAAAACTCCATATGGCATGTCTGAAATTGGAGAAAAATTCATGGCTGGTGTTTTTTACCATCTTCCATCCATTTTAGCTTTTACGGCTCCACTTCCGAACAGGTAGGTTCCTTGTTCATGCTGACAATTGATTGAAAATATGTTGTTCCAAATTATTAGTTTTTTTTCTTTCGTGCCGATAATTGCTTTAAAATAAGTTGTTTTTTATAATATTAGTGAAATAACTCTTTTTTTATTTATGCATGTAAAGTCGCTGCCTTATTTATCCCTAGTTTGCAGTTCAAACATTCTATAGGCACATTGTGTCATTACTCATTCCAGAAGATTGAAAAGTCCAAGCTGGAATAGATGGTTTGACGGAGTTTTGAAATTTTAGTTACAGTTGTTCATTCTTTTTCTTATTCATAACTTCTTATATATGAAAAGAGCTGCTAAATCACAAAATTCATTCTAAACAAAATATATAACATTTCTAATAGAAATGTCATTATCTTGTTGTGCCATGTATACAATATGTTGATTTGTTTATCCAAGTCATTATGTTTTCAAGCTCATGCCCTAAAAAATATTAATTAACTACAAGGGTGAGTTATCAGCATTACTCTGGATACATTTTATCTCTAATTTACAATAGCATAAAAAATTTGAGAAAATAATATGTATGCTGCTTGTCGTAATAGTTGAGTCAAGTTAAAAATCACTCGACAATGCGTTTTATTAAAATATGATAATATAAGAAGTTATGAAACATTTTTTTGTAGAGTAATAACATGATTATAAGAAACCATTATTTTATCTTGTTTATCTATATCATTTGTATATAATGCATTCACCATGGGAGCATTGTTTAAATTATACAATTTAAGGCATTCTTTATCAATATTTTTTTTTATTTTATGCGTAGTGTTCTTTACTTCCCTAGCTAGTACCATAAAGGGTGAGTTAACAGTCAACTTGCACATATAAGCACTTTTATATAGTCATTAATAATAACTTTCTATAGTACATTATGTAGTATAATTAATTGAAACATGATATGACAACTATCGTCTATTTCAACATGAACAATAATTTTAATAGTAAAGATAAATCAGAATTGAACTTGCAACAATTGATTGAATAAGTATCGATATCATTAGATGCATTTGATTTAAAAAAAAGCATTATTATTATTATAATTTAGAAATTTAAGTACCTACCTCAACATTGGAAGATTTGTTTTGTCACTTACTCCTTAAACTCCATTAATTTTACTTTCATAAAATCATCCATATGTAATCTTCATGTGAATGAATTTTTTTAAACTATACCTATTTCTTTTTACTAAAAGTTTAACTCTTTATTTAATAATATTTTTCTTTCATTATACTTGATTAATCTTTTCTTATCTAAGCACATATATTATAACTTATGTTTAAAAGTTCTTAACACATCACTTCAACTAGATTACAAACCATTTTAATTTTATTTATTTTCTCATTTAATTTTTTTTTCATTTTGGTCCTTTTACATAAATACAATATATAATAAAAAATACAATTATTCCCATTGTCTGATGTCTGAACTTTCTCTTATTATTATCACATTTCTCTGTCCTTTAAAATGTGAATACGTACACACTATTTTTAATTAATCATTTAATTTTATTAAGTAACAATGTTCTCATTAACATTTAAACTTTTATAATTTAATGTATATAACTTTAAAATTTAATTCCTTTTTTTTATTTCATTAAGCAATATATTTATTTTAACATCATGAGCTTGTAATTTAACTTATAAATTTAACATCGAACACATCAACCTCTTTATTTAGATAAACTAGGATTATGATAAGAAATAATATTCTAAATGAAATTCTTAGTTATATGCAGACTAAATTCCTAGTTATAAAACTTTAAAAGAAATATAAGTATTTATTTTGAAATTTAAAATATAATGTTTACTTTTTTTTTTAATAAAAATAAATTCTTAAACAATCTTTCATGCAAAAGAAAAACCCTAAACTTGTCGTCAATCGTACGATCTCCATTGTTTACTTTTTTGTATCATGCAATCGGCTGCTCGTTCCCGCTCAATCTCTCTCGTGCGTTAAAGGTTTATGCTCCATGGTGTGTGGTCTCCCTCGCCAATTTCCTACTGTTGCTAGGCGCGGTTTTTCTTGCTTACCCAATTGCCATATTTTTCCTCTAGTTTGCTTTTCTTCCTCTAGTTTGTGAGCTTTCTCCTTGTCACTTGCTCTTCCTTGGCTACTTGCTCTCCTCACTTTCACCTACTCACTCTTTCTTGCTTTGCTCCCTCTTCCTCTATTTAACGGTAGAATTGCCGAAAAATTGATTCACTGGAATTGTTGACATGAGCCGGTTCCCCTTAATTTTTTTTAATACAGGGTTTTACGCATTGTAATTTATTTTACAATTTAAGTTACTCCATATATCACTATAGGTCTGTGAGTTGTGTGCTAGATGTTTTCGGTCTCATATTTCATTTTGATTTAAGGATAGTACTTAGTGCAATGGTTAGGTTGCTATCCCTTGCAATAGGGAGGGCATGTGTTGGAATGCAAAAATATTCTAGTTCTATTCATTTGAGCGTGCCCAGATCACACAGTTGGCCAGAGCCTTCTCCCTTGAGCCTATATCCAATCTCATAGCTATCAACTTTAGTAGCTGGAAACTACCCTGAAACATGAAAACTTGAATGAAAACAACATAGGAGAAATGACAACAAACTACACCATCTATTTATCAATGAGGATCTTTCCTTCTTTTCATGAATTATGTATAGGGGGAAAAATTCTTGAGTGGTGTTGTTTTTATTGATTAGTGCTAACCTATTGATTACTTCATAGAGGGGCATGCAAAATGCCAAAATATAGACTAAAGGTCTGGCTCCTAAAATTTTCCTGTTCGAATTGTGAAAAGCTGGTGCTGATTCTTTGTATTGATTCAGAACTTTGTATACAAGAACAGATTCTGTTGCAGTTACATAAGATGCATAATTATTTCCACATATTGCATCCCTTTATGGAAGGACAAATTAGTCAACTTCTGATCTGTTTTTTAATCACTACCCAAAACTTGTACACATTTTATGAGAAGAACCAAAAATGGAAGATATATGTTGAAATCCACCTAGTAATATTTCACAATCTAATGAGATGGTTGTAACGAGAATTCTCATGATAGTACTTCAGTCCTTATGGTTGGATTGAGCTTCAATACAAACTCAGAGTTCTCAATGTGCTTGTTCTTAAAGGTATGTGGAGATCATTTGGAATATTTTGTTCGGAGTACAATGATTAAGATGTGGTCAATGCTGGTGTTGATTCTTTAGAATATTGAGCCAATTTTCTTTTGGTGCTGGATTATTAAGATACGATCAATTCAGGTGTTGATACTTCCTAGTATTGAGTATTATCATTCGGCGAGGTACCTTTTGCAAAATTAATGAAAACCTATAAATTATGATTGTATACTGTTCATAGATGTTAATGGGTTTCACTAATTAGTGCCATGAGATCATTCCTGAAGCAACATCACCATCATCTACACTTATCTGAATTACTTGGGGTCAAACAATAAAGCATTTGCACAAATCAATGAAACTCCCCAAAGAGTTGGGATACAGCTAGTTATGGTCATGATATTTAAGGACTGCAACTTGTGCTAAAATCCATGAGCTCAAATCATTGGGATAAGGCTACTAGTATTTCTGATGATTAAGGAACCTTGAGCAATCAATATATAACAAATTTTCAGTAAGAAAATGATGATATTCCGCAAAATAATTTAAACAGGTTTTACGTTCTGTTTGCAGTGATTTTGAAAAATAACATGGTTAGAAGCTTGTAAAATATCTGGTTCTTATAAGATGAGAATTTAATCTTTTAATAGGCTATACTTCACTTCACACTGGCCATTTTGTACTTATTTGTTAGATATATCACTTTCTAAATGGGCACACTTTGTCATCGCCCCGATATGCTTCATATTAATTTTCCATGAGTTTTATTTGATCTGGCATTCTGTTTGTACCTCTTGCTTATTTTTAAACATTGAAGTTTATTTCTCTTCATGGAGATTCTACTTCAGGTGGCATTTATTTATTTATTTATTTTTTTTGTGATTTTACCATTTTAATAGTTATGATCGTATTCAACCAAACACTTGGAGTGGAGCATATCAATGTTGGGGAAAGGAAAATAGAGAAGCCCCATTAAGAACTGCATGTCCACCTGGTATATCTCAAGAAGTTGTGAGCAACTTTGAGATCAAGTCCTTTGATGGGTGTGCAAATCCACACTTGGGTCTTGCATCAATAATTGCTGCTGGGATTGACGGCCTTAAAAGAAATCTTAGCTTGCCAAAGCCTATTGGTATGGTTATAATTTTGCACTTTTCATTGTTTCAAAATATTTGTATTTCATGATTTGCTTTGCATTACCTATTTCTTTTGATATCATGCTCGTGTAAATTTTGGTTTATGCAATGGCCAAAAAACGGTTATCACATGTTAGCACAGATTTAACATTTTAATTAGTTGTGAAAGGATATTGTGCTTGTATCCATAGCTTTACATGTTGCATGTAATGCTATTTTTGCATTTTGCTGCTGTATAATTCCAGCTGACATCTGCCAGGATGAACACAGAGAAAAAACAAATACAATGTAACATAAACATTCCTATCAAATCTAGGTGGTGGATTCTTATAGATTTGTATTTCAACATTCCTATGTATGAAAGCATTCTTTACATAATACTGCTGCATGTACCATCTGCGATTGACTATAAGAGAAATCAAGTTGCATATTGTATTTATTTTCGCAACAACAACAACAACATCAAACCTTTGTCCCACTACGTGGGGTCGTCTACATGAATCCTTTTTTTCCATTGTGCCTTTTAAAAGTCAAATTCTCGTTTAAATCTAATAAAGAAGATCATTTCTAATATTTTCTAACCAAGTATTGTATTTATTTTAGCAAGAGAAGAAAAAAAAATTATTGGTAGTAAATTTTACAATATTGATTATATTCTTTGGCTACTAATCTGACTTTATACCATTCCAAGCTTTCATCTATTCTATATATTACAAAAATATTATCTGCATCTTACCCTTTTTTTTAGTAGTTCAAAAATATCCCAAAAGGCGATTTTTTTTCAAAGCTTTCATCTCCTCTCTTAACATATTTCTAATTATTGTTTTCTAGTGTCTTAAATAAAGCTTGTGGTATTGTAATAAAATTAGAGCTAATATTTGTAAGAACGACTATGTTTAGGAGAAAATTTTTAAAAAGGTGTGTAGCATATTTGGGATACAGAGAAGAATTTGCATTGATGGGTTGATTATTGTTATTTGGTAGCTTGCTGGAGTTTTTTGTTGGGCTTATTCCTTTCTGTATAGACCTTAAGTGTTATAGTGTCTAGATTTGTTGGAGTTTGTGTTAGAGGAATATTATCCTTCAGTTGAGAGTTCTCTCTCCGAAGATGAGTTTGATTAAAAAAATTTACTTCACATCAAAGGTGACTTCTTTTGAAGTGAGAAATTGTTTAAGGGAAGCATAATGATA
Organism: Dendrobium nobile; assembly: GCA_022539455.1. Taxonomy (NCBI): domain Eukaryota; kingdom Viridiplantae; phylum Streptophyta; class Magnoliopsida; order Asparagales; family Orchidaceae; genus Dendrobium; species Dendrobium nobile. The sequence goes on along the minus strand of CM039734.1, from coordinate 46,990,953 downwards.
CTTATACATTTTTTGTGGGGAGAGTGTTGACCCCTACAGCAAAACAAAAAAAAAAAAAAGAAGAAAAAAAAAATCAAAATCCCTACCTACTCACGTCGCTCCCCACGTCGAGCCGTTCGTCGAAGCCACGACCGATGTCGTTTCACCCCACGTCGCGGCAGCTCGCACGACTTAGCGTCGTTAAAAGCCAACGAAAAAGAGGCCTTCGGCCTCCTCTCGCCAATTTCTCTGCTCCGAGCTTTCTCTCGCAATCGCTCTCTCCCTCTCCCCTTCATTGCTGTTCGGCTTCGGTGCTTCACAGGAGGCGTAGAGATCGTAGGCCGCCCGACTTCGCACCTTCTCCGATCTCCCCCCTCCTGTGCGATCGGAAGTTACGACACTTTAATCGGAGCTAACGACGGGAGCTCGCCGCGAAGTTAACTTTCTCCCTTCGGCGCTTCTTCTTCAGCTCCTCCGAGGCTGTTCGACCGCGCTCCATCGTCGATCCTTCCTTCCTATAGGATCGGAAGTTCCGACATTTTAGTCGGAACAACAACGGGCGCCCGCTCACTGTGGAGATAACTTTCTCCATTTCACGCACCTCTTCGGCCGAATCCCGTGAGAGAGAGAGAGAGGAGAGAGCTACCTGAGCCAAATTCCTCTCCAAGCCGACGCCGAGCACTGCCCGACTCCTCCTTGGCCGGCCGACTTTGCTCCTTCCGCCGACTTTCCCTCCCTGTCCAATCGCAAGCCAGAACAGGAGCTCTCTTGTGGAGAAGGTAACTTTCTCCCTTGCACGGCTTTCTTCAGCCAAATAAAAAAAAAAAAAAGAAGAAAAGAATTTATTTTATTTTATTTTATTGATTTATTATTATTAATTGTAATAATTATTAATTTTTTTAATTATTATTTAATTATAGATATAATTAGTTAATTAATTATAATTAATTAATAATTAGTTATTAATTATAGATTATAATTATCTGGTTAATTATAATTAATCTTGATTAATTATAATTAGTCATTAGTTAATTATAATTATAATTAATTTACTAATTATAATTAATAATTAATAATTAATTATAAGTTATAATTAATTAATAATTAGCTATAATTAATGTTAATTATAATTAATAATAAAAAATATATATATAAATATAATGCATGCTTGCTCCTCCACCTCGGTCTCCGTGCCCTCGACGTCCGAGCCTTCACCGTCGGGTCCAAAGGTATAAAATTCTAACTTAAACCCCGTCCTCGACGTTTGCAGCGGACCGGAGAACCACCTATATGCGCTCTTGTAGCACGGTGGGAGGGAGCTCGGTGCGAAGCATACGACGAGGCGGGTAAGCCCTATACACGCTCTTGTAGCTTGGTGGGGACGGTCCTCGGCCTCGACCTCGACACCAACACCGCTGGCACTGCTACGAAAGGTATGATGTTCCAAATCCCATTTTCGGCGTTTGCAGCGGACCGGAGAACCACCTATACGCGCTCTTGTAGCACGGTAGGAGGGAGCCCGGTGCGATGCATACGACGAGGTGGGAGAGCCCTATACACGCTCTTGTAGCGTGGTGGGGAGTCACTGCTGTTCGGGTACGTCACTACTGTTCTGGTACGGGTACTGCTGAAGGCCCCATACACGCTCTTGTAGCGGGGTGGGATGAAATTTTGTACGGCCGCGGTGTCCAAGGACACCTACCATACACGCTCTAATAGCGTGGTGGGAAGGTCCAGCTCCCCTATTTTCCCCCAAACGGGGGATATGCCGGGATGTTGACGAAATTTTCACTGAAATGTATAAAGCCTGAACAATATAAAGACCTCGCTTGAGCAACAATACAGAGGACTCGTACTTGAACTGAAAGCATAGAACTTGGACTCAAACGAACAGTGGACTTGAGGACTTGTACGAAGAACAGAGGACTGGTGGATCTAAATCTGAACAAAATTCTAAATGATTTTTAAAGGTCAAATTCAAATGAAATAAAATCAAATTGGAATCAAATGCAAATCAATTTGAATATTCAGTTGAACTTGCAAGAACTTCAGAAGATCCTGAACCAAAATCAACTTGAACTTGTACTCTGAATTCAAAACTAGAACAAGATGTGGACAACAAGAACTTATGCATTTGAACTTGAACTGTACGACGCCAAGTGAAATCCAGATTTGCAAGCATTTGATTCAAATCCGAATGAATTCAGTAGGATGATAGGAGACCTAAATGAATGTAGAAGACTCATATTGAGTTTGAATTCAAGTCTAAATGAAACTTAACTCGAACTCAGGCTATACGACATCAAGTGGGGACTTGTAAACTCGATGAACCCGAGTCTAAATGAGACTTAACCTGGAATCAAAATTCGGATCATACACGAGAAAATTCAAATTACAAGAGCACTCGTACGGTCAAAAGTGACACAAAGTACGTTACAAGACTTCAATGCATGAAATCCTACGACAATGCCTGCACGTGCCTGTTGATTGAGATGACAGCAGTAGAGACCAACAATCAAAGCTTCATCCTCTACAAATAAATCAGACCACCCGAGATCGGTGAAAGGGTGGATATGATGCAGAAAGAATGAGTCTCATGCAAATATTTTCTAAAAGCTCGTAGTGGATACAGCGGTCCCCTACAAATGCATACGAGTACTTGTGGATAACAACAGTGTATTGCAAGTACAGTAAATCACTGTGGGCACAAGTACGAATCCCTGCAAATAACTACAAACCACTTGTGGATAACAACAGTGTATTGCAAGTACAGTAAATCACTGTGGGCACAAGTACGAATCCCTGCAAATAACTACAAACCACTTGTGGATAACAACAGTGAGACCCTCATAAGCATAGCGAACCACTGTGGACACAAGTATTGATATCACCTACGATAGTGATGGTCAAAATCTATAAGTACACCGGGTACAAAGGCAGCCCGATGTACGAAAATTACATTCCCTTGTAGAACCAGAAAGGAAGTTGGAACAAATTAGAACCAAACTTCCTGGTGTTTCAAAGTCTTTTCTTAGTTCTATACTCGAGAAGAAAACAATCCCGACATTTCTCTACAAAGCAATGAATTTCAAAATCCAGAAAGTTCTTCCCCAGTGAATGAGAAAGGGGGAGTCAACACCAAGACACACACCACCGGATCCGCAACACTCGTACTAGCGGACAGAAGGCGTGTATAAGCTCTCAAATGAGAAGTTGTGTGCATCCAAATAATAGATATACGCACAACTACAATTATTTCAAAATCATCTTGCACGTGCACTATAAATTGTATACACATAGGTACACTAAAGGGGTACACAATCAAACACCCGCATGGGCCCCGGCGAGCGTGTTATTGGTACACACGTAACGCTTAGGGATGCTGCGCGAATCAATAAGTGAATTTAGGTTCGAACCTGATCCTTCTAACGGATCAATAAGAGTCGACAGGGTTTCGAACCTTCAAACAAATACATGGTTGTGGGGACCGATGTATTTGTTTCAATACATTCATATTAGGCCTTCAAGGCCTACAATCAAGAAGATTCATAAACAAAGGCACGAGGCCTACGAAACCTGATCCTCCTAAGCAAGTAAATTGGAGTAGACAGGGTTCAAATCATCGGATAAATATACGATCATGAAGTCGACCAGAATATTTATCTTATACATTCATATTAGGCCTTCAAGGCCTAAAATCAAGAAAATTCATGAACAAAAGCACAAAGCCTACGAGAAACCCGATCCTCTATCGATAAGTTGATAGGGTCGACAAGGTTCAATCAAATGGAAATGACCCCCAAACACCCCGATGATGGCCGCGTTGATTGAAGATCTCAACCGGAGGGGTCAATTTCAGGCATTTTTAAATGCCTCCCACAAGTCCATTCTAAAAATTCAAATTTCCAAAAATCGAACAGATTCCCAAAATTCAAGATATTTTAAATTTGAAATCAAACAATCAAATACTAAAAGCAAAATCCGTCCACCCTCCGCAACAGTTTGACGGGGCGGACAAATTAAAGTTTACTTCAGCTCACAAAGAGCTAAATGCCTAGTCGAAAATATCACTAGGATCCATTCTCAAAACAATCTCCTGCCAGTAAGGACGTGGTACGTGTCCTCTAACCGGCGGTTTTGCCGCCAAACGGCACCGCAGGATAAACGGTTATGACGACCCGGGGCCCTCTGAACCGAGTGGTTTCGCCGCCAAATGGCACCACGATATACCGGTTATGGCCAGAGCCAATGCGTTCCTTATTGGCATCAAATCCTTGAGATATGAATCAATAGGATATGATCGATAGGGCACAAACCCATCTGTTAGATAAGGTGGATTCAAATTTGTCCCCTTAGACAAACATTCAACCCAGGTCTACAAGGTCCCCTTGGACAAAGCAACCCATGGCTGCCGACAAGGATCCTTCTGTTAGGTTGGGTCGACTACCTCCTCTGACTAAGTAGACCAGGGACCACGATGGCCCGGGACGACGGAACCATGGGATCTTGATCGGGTCTATCATCCATTCCCCCACCATCCGCTTTAAGTACAAGATGGTGTAATTTCTATTTTAAATATCAGTTTTCTAAATCTCCAAACTTCGTAATTTTTTTTTTAACATCCAAATCTTAAACCCATGTTGCTACTATATGCCTGATACTACGTATCTATGGATACAACGTATCTAATTGATGACTAGCCTTAATCGAAAGTTCTCTCTCGTGATCGAGAGGGGTAATTAACTATAGGGGCTTGCGCCTATAGGAAACCAGAACTCAGATCATAAAGTCCTCGCAAAATGAGGGCGAAATCTCTGGGTAGTGTCTTATCTACAAACCCATCTGCCTTCCAAAATTTACCCCGGAACTTATTCCGTTAAAACTCCCTCGCACAAAGAGCTAAAGAAATCGCGCGGCAGGGAGGCCGGGGCCGAATTTTCGGAGCCCACAGAGAGATAACATGGCTTTAGAATCAAGTTTACATTTGTGTTGTTTATAGTGTGGACATAGGCGATGCACTCAAAAAATTTTTGAGAAAATTTTGATAGGAAGTTATTTGATTGGAAGAAATTAGCTAAATAATATATATATATATATATATATATATATATATATATATATATATATATGACTTTTAATTTCAATCACTTTTGAGGGTAATTTATTGGTTAGGTATGTGGCAGTTAGGACTATTACTCCCCAATATCATTTTGACACTTAATTCTGGAAGAGTCTAGTCTTGGTAACTTTATGAATATGACAATTTTGTTTATTATCGCTCTATTTTGTTAGGGAGAGTCAGAATAGGAGGATTAGTGGATGATACTTTTTTTCTTAAAGATTAATGATAAAGTGTGATTGAAATAATCAAAAGCATTATTAGTTTAAAATATCTTGATATCAGCATGAAATTATTTTTACATCATGATTATAAAAATGGGAATAATAATGCTAACATCAAAATTTTCTTTGATAATGACAATCTCAACTTGAGGGGATTATATAACTTAAAAAAAAACTCTCAAATCCCAAAGCTAATCATCAGGGGCTCATATTTTAATTTAAAAAAAAAAATTTAAATTTGATACCTATCAAAGTTTTGGATGTTGAAGTAAAGTTAACCACTAAAAATTGTGGACCATAAAATTTCAAATTTGATACCTATCAAAATTTTGAATCATGGACAGACCCAATTATCAAATATTGGGTCAAATCGTGGATATAGGCTTACTTGATTAAATCAAAACCCAACCTAGTTGATTTATACATATTATTGGGACCATAAAATCTCTTAATGCAAATTTTAGATCTCAAAAGCCCTCAAAAAATTGAATCGAAAACTTCATCAATTAATTTTAGGATTGAATGGACTCCAAATTTATCAAACTTATGTGTTAACCTTGTAGCGTCAATTTTGACACAATGCTGTTCGAATTATGCATGCTTGGGGCATGAACTAGTTGAACCAACTAAGACTATTTCAAACGGCTAAATGTGATCGTACGCGTTCTCTTTTTTCCTTGCACTTTAGTGGCATGTGTCAGAGTGGTTTAATGGGATGAATCAAATTTCACCTGCTCTCGTCTCCCTTGAATGCCAGTGGTATGTGTCATCGCCTCCCTTGAAATTCTCTTTTTGCGATTAGTCATTCTAAATGTCAGATTACAATGAGCATTAGTTTGTGAGTACTCTCTCTAAGTAGATTTTGACTTCCCAAATTTCTTGTGACCCTTATAAGCCTCTATTTCACCGGTCATCAATGCAATTGGATTTTTCTCTAGGTGACGCACATTTCATCATAAACATAGTAGGTCTACTTTCACCATTTACAGCAACTCCAACTTTGATCCTTACACTTCAATATTATTAACAAGAATTGCCGGAGAAAAAAATGGTACTTACCACAAAATAAAGTAAGAATTGAGAACAAGTAATCAGAATATGAAAAATACTAAATTGGACCAGCTAGCTTGAAGCATTGTGAAAATAACTAAGCTGAGCCAAGCCGGTTTGAACTCCACTCGCCAACGAGCTCGTGAGTCGAATTTATCGAGCCACGAGCTCAAGCTCAAACTTGAGCTTGAATATTAAACAAGCTCGAATTTGAGTTTGATTAAACTCGGTTTGTCGACTCGCGAGCCGGTTTAAATGATAGAAATGTTAAAAAATATATTTTTAGGTGAATTAATATTTAAAACTTTTATTCAAATTTAATATATTTAATAACGTCATTAAAAAACCTATACAATACAAGAAATTTTAAAAAGAAAAGTTCTATCAACATTAATGAATATGTATTTTGTACCACTTTTTTAATAAAATAAAAAATAAAAAGCTGCTTCTTCTTCCCCGACTTCGAGTAATTTCGGTGAACCAGAAATCCTCCAACGACTGTGTATCAAGTCGAGCTCTCGAACTTGAGTATGATTGCGCAAGCTGAGTTCGAGCTCGTTCCTTGGGCTCCACTCGAGCTCGAGTTTGCGCTATCTATTTGAGTGATGAGTCGAACTCGAGTTTGCTATGACTCGAGCTCAACTCGACTCGTTTGCACCCCAAATTCCCATCTGATGAATAAAATATGTAGTGTTCTATCCATCAAGGCATCATCACTCAAATTGCACCCATCAGAATCAAGAGGATGCTTTGAATTATGATCATCCTTGTATTCATCAATAGGAGGAGATGAGTACTTCTTAGAGTAGTAGGATCAATATGAAAGTTGCTTGTAAGAGGTGTAGATAATATAACTATAAAACTAGTGGAGGGGGTATGCACAACAGTTTCATCTTCCAAAGGAAAAGTGATTGGTCCTTGATTATGAGTGCAAGCCTCAGTAGATGGAGCAGCAACCACTGCGAGAAAAAAGAATTGTTTGACCATTTGGTATATCCATTGAGTTCGACCGTTTGATTTTCATAAATCTTAATGTTCCTTGAAGCAATCAGAATATTTTTTTGCCATAGATCATACAGAATGAACAATAGTAGGGGATGCCATCAAATTCAACTTTTTGCTAATCACGAGATGTTATGCCAATTCACACCTTTTGGAGCAAAGAAGTAATGATAATTTCCACTAGGATCCTGACCATTGATGGCCTAAATACATGCTTCCTTAGAAGCAACAAAATGAGGGGACTACTTTAGCATTCACATCGAAAACCTACTGACTTGGGAGGTATTATGACAAAAGATTCTAGAGTAATATGAATTTAAAGAAAGTTTGATAATGATATAACAATGATTAATGAGACTAAATCAGTGTTTACCAGTAAATTGCAATTCTAATGTGAATTTCAAATTACATCCATGTTGGGATGACCTAGTGAGAATTTGATAACAATAGAGAAAGTGAATGGTTGAGCAAGTCAGAGATCTTAGCATCAGTGAAAATGTGCATATGTTTGACCTGAAAACTAGAGGCTTTCTTATGTATATTTGAATTTGAGGCTTGATGAAAAAATAATGGACATTGAGTGGAAGAAGATGGAAGTGATCCCGAACCCAACAATTCATCCACTGCATTTGCAAAAGAGTGAGAAGTGCAAGAAATATACGAAGGAACCTCTGAGATGATTAAGTGACTAAGTTAGGGGGCGGTGATGGTGGCTTGGAGGAAATTGTTGAAATCCTTGGACTCAGTAAGGAGGGCAAAACTTAGTAGGAGATGGGTGGGAAAAGAGGGAAATTCAAGATAAGCAGCCCAAAAGAAGTGAGGACACGAGCAAAGTAGATCTGGAGCGAGGAAAGGTGAACATTGTATGGAGGGGAAAGCAGAGAACTAGGTCGCAACCAAAAAAAAGAATCAAGTAAAGGCATCTGCAGACAGGTTCAAGAACTTAAAAACCTAGCCCAGACGCACAAACTGAACAGCAGCCAACACATATCATATGACGAAACCGAGTTGATGAAGCACAACACCAAATGACATGCTGGGAGAAAGCCTGAGCACGAAGACGAGGAAATGAAGGGAAGTGGAGGAGCAACTCACGGGAGCTAGCCAAAGTGAGCCGAAACATAGTCGCAAGTCAAGGCACAATTTATTCGACTACAAAAGTTGTGCATGCCTGGGTTGAGTTGGGTTGGATCTTTGTTTTTGTCCTTGGATGACATTCAAGTAGTTACCATTGATGATGACTAGCTGTCCTAGATAGGATTTGTACAATAAACTCTGGATCAGATATTTTTGGTGAATTTCATTGACTGTTATTGATAGCACTAAACCTTGGGCAGAGAGATCAGCACCTGTTACTGATGATGAAAGCCACATTAATATATATATCATCTCCACGGTTCCCATGGGAAGGGAAAAATAGTGGTTTGATTAATTTCTATATAATGTGTACACAGCCTGCTTTTCAATGTCAAAATTATGCGATGCATCCTTCTGAGTGGATCAATTAGAATTTCCACATTCTTTAAAAAAGAAAAAATTGATTATTTTGGGCAGAATTTCCATCTTTTCCTTGTATACTAACATAAAATCAGTACATCCAATTTCTTGGTGATGCTTCAACTGTTATACCAAATTTAACAGTTAGATTTCTTCTTCTTCTTCATGTTAAATGACAAGCATTACCTAAGTATTTACCCTGTAAATTCTATTTCATATTATTATTAATTTTTAAACACTATTTATTTTCATGTTCAATGACACGTATTATCTCAGTATTTATATTGTATAGTCTTTCTTATCATTATTATTTTTGACAGTATAATTTTATTGTTCTCATATCTTATTGTCATATAAAACAGAAGTAAATCCATCTAGTCATGATTCAGTACTTAAAAGGTTGCCAAAAGGATTGCACGAATCCATTCAAGCACTTGCTGAAGATAATGTTTTGAAAGATCTACTTGGACAAAAGCTTATAACCGCTGTTATAGGCGTCCGCAAGGTAATATCTTATTTCATATTTTCTCATCTGCTGGCATTTTTAATTCATCTAAAAAATGCAATAACATGTTAGGAGGAATAATTGCTTTTCTATTTTCTTTACATTCTGATGACTTATTTTCTGAACTATTTTGCCCAATGATCTGTATTGTAAGGAAGGTTTCTAATCCATTAATTGATCCTACATGCTTGAAATACATGGAAATGAGTTATATGCGCATGAACTCTCTCCTCAAACATGTACGCACATCTAGGGACTTTCCATTTGTACTTTGGGTTCCGTCATAGTTTGCATGCAAGCCTTTTGTGCTTCATCAGCTCTGGTTTTGCTTGGTCAGAATAGCCCTAAGCTCCTCCTATGATCATTGGATACCCTCTCAGTGGTTCTTTACCTTTTAAATATTGATTGTTCTGTTATAATGTTGGCATTGATTTAATTGTCTTTTTATGATTTGTCCTGAACTGCTTGTTTGCCTTTTTTTTGTTCCCTATTTTGATGTCCTGCATCTGCCAATGTTTTTCTATTGTTGTAAGGGAAAAAAAACAATCTGGACCGCTTTGTTCCCTTAAATAAGGAAAAATATTTTAGGTTTCAAGTAGAACAGTTGGGGATCTGGGGTCAGCATAGCCTTCACTCTTGTTTCTTGACAAAAAAGAGATTACAAATGCTACTCTTAGAAGTTTTATTCTTAGAGAATGAAAAATAATGGAACTTGGAAGGGCTAGAGATTCAGTCAAAGAACCTAGGCTAAAACACTACAATAGAAGAGAAGCTCAAGCCATACATCAAATTAAAAGAGTAACAACATCCAGCTAAACATAAGATAGACATAGTAAGGATTAACTAAATGAAGTGTTTGGCTTACTGAAAGTGATCTTTTCTTTAGATCCTATACCCAATTGTTTAAAAAGCGTTCAAGGTGTATGCCTTGAATTTAGCCGTATAAAAAAATGACTCAGATCTTAAGTCTCATTGTCACCAATGAGGCTTACGCCTTTTTGTACGAGGCCTATGCCTCAACGCTTCATGCTTCAAGGCATTTGGGGCGTCTTCTCGATAATGTTATGTAAAAAAAATAAAGTCATTATATTATTTTTATTAATATATATTATATTATATTGCACTTGTATTTAATATACCAATGCTCGAGCTAATGTAGCATCTTGACATTAGGGTTACAAGGACTTTGGCAGAAAGAATGAGTCGTCCTTTTCATCTTCTTTGTGCGAGTGCAAGCTGATGGGAAGTCTCTCTCTCTCTTTCTCTCTCTCTCTCTTGTCTGTCTTTCTCTCTCAAGAGAGAGAGGTGCAATAGGAGCCAATCTAGATAGGAGGAGGTGGAATCAGGAATCTCTCTATTCATGTGGGTTATTTTTTAGGGTTCCTCTTATAGTTCATTTTGGATGATCAACTAGAGGAAACTTTGTTTGAGAATTGTGATTTTTTAATAATATCCGAAGCCGATTGAGAGCAGTACGCTTTATATTAACATTTAAGCTTAAAATTTGTTGTTTATATTTTTATGATTGTGAACGAAGTAAATTTCTCGATAATTTATATAATATTTATGAATTATTTTTTATTTATTAAGTTTTTATTTTTTCTATTTTGAGGCTTTAAGTCTTGTTGATGTAGTACCTGCACTAAAGGCTTAACAACAATAAGAAGAAGATGATAGTAAACTCTATAGAGATTGTAACTTCAAAAACTGAGTACCTCCTACAGCTTCTTCCTACAAATACTACCTTCGGCTAATCCTCCTAGAAACAAAAATAACACCTGGAGATAAAAGTGCCTCTGAGCACAAACGGTCTAAAACAGTAAAAGAGCAGGGAATATTCTAACTAACTAGAAGTGCTAGAATAAGATGTTCCTCCGGTGCACCGTCTAAAGATGCTCCGCATCATTCGCCCCTTCTCCAATGGGAGGAACAGAGGGCGGGTCTTCCAGAGTACTGTGGCCGTCATCTGGTGGAAAGAACGGGTAGAGATCTGCCACATTAAATGTGTTTGGCGTATTGAACTCGGCTGGCAACTCCACCATGTATGCATTTTCGTTGATACATTTAAGAACCGGAAAGGGTCCGAACTTGCGTTTGCCCAATTTAGAGTATGTTCCGGCTGGCATTCGTTCCTTCTTCAACCGGACCATCACTAGTTCACCCGGTTGGAATGTCTTTTTCCTTCTATGTGCATCTGCATCCTCCTTGTATTTGGCATTCGACTCCAGCAGTTTTTGTCGGACAGAGGTGATCAACTCCGAGAATTGATCAATCCACATTGCAGCCGCTTGACTTTTGCACTTGGGTAATACTGTGACATCAACAGTAGAATTTGGCATCTTAGTATACACAATACTAAATGGACACATACCGGTAGAGCGGTTAGGCATGGAGTTGAATGCGAATTCCGCTTGTCCGAGAACCTCGTCCCACAACTTCGTGTTGTCTTGTACAATACATCTCAGCAAATTTCCCAAAGTGCGATTCACCACTTCCGTCTGGCCGTCGGTTTGAGGATGATATGGTGAACTGAGTTGGAGTTTGGTGTTTAATCGTTTCCACAATTCCCGCCAAAAGTGGCTGATGAATTTCACGTCTCGGTCGGACGTTAAGCTGCGCGGTACGCCATGAAGCCTCATGATTTCCCGGAAGAACAGCTTGGCCACATGTAACGCGTCGAAGGTCTTCTTGCAAGCTATGAAATGTGCCATTTTGGAAAATCTGTCCACCACCACCATAATCGAGTCATTGCCCTTCTTAGTGCTGGGTAGGCCGAGCACAAAATCTAGACTTAAGTCCTCCCAAATGGACTCCGGCACCGGCAACGGTAAATACAACCCCGTGTTCTGTCCGCCTCCTTTGTAGTTTTGGCACACCGAGCATCTTTCCACAAATTTGGTAACATCCTTCCTCAAATGAGGCCAGAACTCGTCATTTGAAAAATAGTCTTATCCCGGCCTGCGTGGGCAGATAATCCACCACCGTGAATCTCTTGGATGAGATGCTGCCTCCAAGATGATTTTGGTATGCACAGCAAATTCCCTTTAAAAAGGAATCCGTGACGAATCGAATAGTCTTCATCCGGTTCTTTGTTTGTACACTTCAACCAGCTTCCGGCAAAGTCTTCGTCTTCGGCGTACAGCTCTTGCAAACATTCTAATCCCACAAATTCAGCCTTTAGCTGGGTTATCAGCATAGACCGACGGCTCAAGGCGTCAGCAACCCGGTTCTGTGCGCCACTCTTGTGTTTCAACACAAAAGTGAACTTTTGTAGGAACAAGATCCACCTTGCGTGCATTCGATTGATGTTTTTTTGCGTGTTGATGTATTGCAAGGCCTTGTGGTCACTGCACAGAACAAAATCCTGGTGTAGCAAATAGTGCTCCCATTGTTTAAGAGCTCGAATTACAGCATATAGCTCCTGCTCGTACACAAACCAGCGCTGTCGGGATGAGCAAAGCTTCTCGCTGAAGAATTCAACAGGTCTGTTATCTTGGGTCAGCACTGCGCCAATTCTGGTAGTACGCATCAGTCTCCACCGAAAAAGGCTTATCAAAGTCTGGTAATGTCAGCACGGGTGCGGTCGACAGAGCTTCCTTGATCATAGCAAAACTTCGCTGCTGTTCTTCTCCCCACACGAAATTTTTCTGTTTCAGAACATCTGTTATTGGAGACAAGATAACACTGAAATCTTTAATGAATCTTCGGTAAAAATTTGCCAGTCCGTGAAAGCTCCGTATATCTGTGAAGGATCGTGGATTCGGCCAGTCCACAATTGCAGCCACCTTCCGTGGATCGGCGCTAATTCCGTCCGTCAAAATTTTGAAACCGAGGAATGCCACCATTTTACTGGCAAAATCACATTTTGCAAGATTTAAATAGAGCTTGTTCTGTCTCAGCGTCTCAAGTATACTTTTCATATGTTCCACATGCTCTTCCCCGTTCTTGCTGAAAATTAGGATGTCATCGAAATAGGCTACACAAAATCTGTTCAAATACGGTTTCAAAACCTCATTCATTAATCTCATGAAAGTTGAGGGAGCATTACATAACCCAAACGGCATGACTCGCCATTCATACAATCCTTCCCGGGTCTTAAAAGCTGTCTTCCATTCATCCCCAGGACGAATACGTATCTAGTGATACCCGCTGCGAAGATCTAATTTGGAAAAAACCTGAGAGCCGACCAACCTCTCCATCATCTCATCCAATCTTGGCATTGGAAATCTGAACTTGACGGTGATCTTATTGATTGCCCGACTATCAATGCACATTCGCCAGCTTCCATCTTTTTTTGGCACCAGAAGAGCTGGGACTGCACAAGGACTTAAACTGTGCTGTATAAGTTGTTTTTGAAGCAAGTCATCCACAATTTGTTGCAATACTCGGTGTTCCGTGGGACTCATTTTGTAATGTGGGATGTTGGGTAGAGTGGCCCCGGGATGCAAATCAACTTGGTGATTTATGGATCTTAGTGGTGGAAGTTCTGCTGGGAGCTCCTGAGGGCAGACGTCTGAATATTGCTGCAATAGCTGGCTCACTGCCGGTGGTAGTTCAGTCCTGTTCACGGTCGCGGTCTGTTCTTTTACAACAAGGGCCACAATGTCAGACGACTCCTTCCATGCATTAAGTAATGCATTGCCTGGAACCACGAACAGAGTAGCTTTGTCTGCGGGAGGAGCAGCTTCTTTGACTGCGGGATCCGGTAATAACCGTAACTTCTTCTCCTTCCAGTCGAAGGTGTGGGTGTTTGCTCTGCCATCGAAAATTGCCCCCACGTCAAATTGCCATGGGCGACACAATATAATATGGCAAACATCCATATCTATGACATCACAAAGGACCTCGCTTGCGTAATGTTTTCCAATAGAAAATGGCACTCTACACAGGTCTGAAACTGTCAATTCCACCCCCTTCTTCACCTAGCTGATTTTGTATGGATTGGAGCTTTTAGTTGTTTTGAGCTGGAGCGCTTGCACCACGGACCTGGATATCACGTTCTCAGTACACCCACTATCAATCAACAGGCTGCATACTTTTCGGCCAATGGTGCATTTCGTTTTAAAGAGGGCATTCCTCTGAGAATTACTTGGCTGTCTAGGAGCAAGTAGCAGACGTTGCAGCACAAACACCAGTGGTTCCCCTTCATCACCGGCCACTTCTTCGACCAGATTGGCCTGTCTATCCTCGGGATCATCTTCGTCCTCTTCGAATTCCCCTTCTAACATTTGCAATTGTCCTCGAGAGGGACATTCGTTGGACTTATGTCCTTGTTGGAAGCACCGAAAACACTTGATGGTGGACGGCTTCACATACGGATTATCTTTGGCTGGTCCTTTGAACTTCTGAATTCCTCTGACCTCCTCAGGTTTGTTAATTGCCAACGGTGGTGAAGGGTTCGTCTGACTAGTAACGGGTTGTCTATTGAAGGTGGCTGATCTCATACTGCCCATCCGATTAGAGTCGGCTGCGGACTCCACAGCCTTCCTGCTATAACTGCTCCTGCTTTGCCGAGTGGATTGCATTTCAATTTTCATTGCATAATTTACAGCTTGTGAAAGCGACCATACTGTATTCAATTCGAGCTGTCATGAATTGAATCCTTGAGACCCCCCACGTATCGAGCTACCAATTGGTTTTCCGACTCATTCAAATTATTTCGGGCGCTCAATCTATAAAATTCTTCGGTATAGTCGTTGACGGACCGATTTCCTTGTATGCAATGCTGGTATTGCATATAGCATTTGTTCATAGTCTGTAGGAAGGAAGTGTCCCCGAAGCAGCTGCTTCATCTGGAACCAATTGTGCACCGGACCTTTACCTTCACGTCGCCGCGACTGGATCATCTGCAGCCACCAAGCGCTAGCCCCGCCCTTTAATCGGCACGCCACGTATTTAACCTGCTTTTCAGGTTCAATCTCCATATACTCAAAGAAGGTTTCCACCGATCGTTCCCAATCTAGGTAGTCTTCGATGTGCAGTTTTCCGTCAAAAAACGGAATGTCCAATTTGACTCTGAACTCTCCATTTGAACGATCCTGTTCTCGGACTCTCCTTCGGCGAGGCGCCGTCAATTCTTCCTCTGACTCCGATAACTCCAGATTCGCAAACTGTTCCATACCTTCGTCCGAATCGGAAGCAAACGCTTCCGGTGCGTGATGCCTTGGCATTCTTCTTGTTCCGCCCCGTCTGTGAGTTGCTGGTATGGTTGCCGGCAAACCCCCTCGTGGTTCGGCATTGCGCTCTAACAGAGCGCGGATATCTCTCAAGTCTCGCCGCACCTCATCGGAGAATTGACGGAAGTCAGCCGTCAATTCCTCCGTGTGCCTGGCCAACCCAGAGTGTTCGGCCCACAGGACCTCCAAGCTTTTTTCCTCCACGGGAGCCACCCGCTTGCTGCCTTCCGCCATTTAGCTCTGATACCAGATAATGATGTAGGACCTGCACTAAAGGCTTAACAACAACAAGAAGAAGATGATAGTAAACTCTATAGAGATTGTAACTTCAAAAACTGAGTACCTCCTACAGCTTCTTCCTACAAATACTACCTTCGGCTAATCCTCCTAGAAACAAAAATAACACCTGGAGATAAAAGTGCCTCTGAGCACAAACGGTCTAAAACAGTAAAAGAGCAGGGAATATTCTAACTAACTAGAAGTTCTAGAATAAGATGTTCCTCCGGTGCACCGTCTAAAGATGCTCCGCATCACTTGTTATAAGCCTTGTGAAGTAGTATGTGTTTTATATGTAGGCAAAACAACAAACCCATATCCATCCAATGGCATTATAACATATTTGAAAGAAGTGATCCTTCACCACAACCTTGCATTGTGTTTGAAAAAAAGAAGGGAACAAAAGTAGGTATTCTAGTATCATAGACGATCCCCCTGCCACTACCTTGCGCTACACCAAAAACAACCCCTTGATAGTGACTCAATAATGTTGTGTGAGGCGTGTTGCAAGGGTCTTGGTTTTTTCTTGAATTTTGTTTCATTTATTGGCCAAGATTGTTATCCTAGAATGTATAAATGTTGATGCAGGCAAAATGTTATATGTATAGGAGACACATGATTGACACACACCCAGATAATCATGAAAAGAATTGCACTGGGATTTGCAAAAGAGAGAAATCCTAGGCTTTGTGCCACCTTGGGTATTACACCTTGGGATTTGCATGTGTTGTAATGAGTTTTCTTAGTTTTCATGTGGTGCGGGGTGGGTTTGTTTCCATCTATGTTTCTTTATTAACTATATATGGACGTTTCTTTCATAGGGTTTCTTAAGCCAATGGCAAAGGGTTAAGTGGCCCTTGGAACTCCTTGAAATATTTGGGTCACTAGCCCTCGAATGGGAACATACTAGTATTTTAGTTTTGGCGACCCAGACCATCCTTGAGATGAGTTGAACTGGATAGTTGCATACAATAGGCTGTCATGATTGATTTTGACAGCCTAGACTAGGCTCAAGGACAACCAAACTAGGATGTGATCAGTGTGAGGCATCACGACTGATTTTGATAGCCCATACCAAATTCTGGTGAGAGCCAAATTGAGTTATTAATTTGGTTTTGTTAACCGAGGTCGAGCTTAGAAATGAGTTGAACTAGGAAATGATCACAATGGGAAATCATGGTTGATCTTAATAAATCATATTAAGTTCAGTGTGAGTTAAATAGGGCTACTGATATAGGTTTTATTAACCCACTACAAGCTTATAAATGAGTTGAATTAGGGAGACGATCATAATGCGAAATTGTGGTTGGTTTCACCCAAATGAAGTTTAATGTGAGCTAAACTAACTTATTGATTTAGGTTTTATTAACACAGAACAAGCTCAGAAATGAGCCCAACTGGGTGACAATAATAATAAAAATTGTGGTTGCTTGTAATAAATCAGACCAACCTATGCGTGAGAAAATTAGAACTAATCCTTGGTTGTTAAGAAAAGATCACATGGTAGTGGGAATGCTTACTATATCCGTAGAGTTATTTTTCGTTATTGTTGGGAGCCAAACTAGGTGCAATTGTTATGAGACATTGCGATTGGTTTTGATGACTTACAGAGGAATCTTTTAACTTGGTTTCATCTTTGGATGGTTGATCCCATACTAGTAAGATGAAGCCATATGAAAGAGGAAACACCTATCATATCCATGATTCACCCATTAATAGGGCACCCTACAAAATGACACAATTGTGAGGTTCGCGATGTGTAGATTGGACATTGAGCTTTTTAAACCACCCAAACTCAGCTCATTGCGAGAGCTCAATTGAGAAGCGACCCACCCACATGAGTTGCTGTGGCGTGTTTTGATAGTCTAGACCACACTCTGAAAATGATAATTGAAATTGAGGTAGCGATCCTGGACCATACTAGGCCAAAATCAGGGTGGTTTTTAAGCAGCATGTATCTCGTGGAGCTTCTGTGAGTCTTTTTGTTTCCTCTGTCACAATGCAAGATGGATATCATAGCCTTAAGATCTATAGAAAATTCTTTGATTGTGCTACATTTGCCTTCAATTTTGATTATCAATTAACCCACCAGAATACCACCTTCAGATCTATTAGAAATTCTGAATTTTTATCTGTTCATCTTACACGCCCTTCTATTTGCTTACCCCATGAATGCTTTAGAATATTGATCTCGAGTTCAGCTAAAACAAACCAAATTACATCTATTATCTACAGTACAATTTCTGACTTCGTTGTCTCTTGCCATTCTTCTCTAGGTCTCTTAACATTCCTTTGTTAAAGCTTCATTTAGAATAGGGTGCGTACGTCCTCAAAACCTTGTGCGATTAATTCAACAGTATTTTCAGCAATTAGACCTTGAGAAAGCAAGTCTGTGCAGCCTCAACTATCCTCATGTTGAACGAAAGGGCTATGAACCTTCAATCGCTTCTCCAGTTGCAAATTATATTTGCAACTCTCTTCAATTGTCTTCCTATATCAAAACCATATATAATTCTTCTACTATTGTAGCAAGCTCAATTGGAGTGATTAAGGTTTCGTTTGGGACGGCTTTCTTCCTGCTTCTTAAACTAGCTTTCTATTAAAAAAAATAAAAATTGTATTAAAAAGCCGTTTCAAGAAGCAGTAAGAAAGCCGTCCCAAACGATGACTAAATTAACAAATTTGGGCTTCATTTGGTTTTGGTTTTAAGCTTCTTTGCTTCACAAAAGGTCTGACAATTTTTATTTATGCAAGAAACTCGCATCCTATATTGTGCGCGCATCTTTTTCATTGCGAGCCACTTTTATTTGACTAGTAATTTTTCTTCCTCCACGTATACTGCATAACAAATTCTGGTTTTTTCTGCCACTTCCTCTTGCGATGTTGACCTTCTTTACTTGCCAGTTAGCTGACTCGAAGGAATTTTGAATGTTGCAGGCAGAGATTGATTATTATGGAAAGAACAAAGAAGCATACAAACAGCTCATTCACAAGTATTAAAAATTTTGCGTCACTCGACTTCTGATTCATTCAAAAAATCCGTCTCTTTTGCCATTGATGGTCTCAGCATTGATTTATAAACAATTCAATCACCAAAAGTCTTTTCAAATAATTGTTAATCGGCACATCTGAGATGCAATGAAATTTCTTCGACTGAAGTAAGCCTCCAGTTTTTGTTATTCTTGCAATTTTTCAGTTCGCTAAGAACTGCATAGAGAAGTTTATTACTAAATTTGTTCTCTGCATATTGCAAATTTGCTGGCCCTTTTGCGCTTTATACAGGCTGTTGGATTTTTATTTTTAGTTCTTGTTAATGCATCAATGACTTACAGGTTCGTTTAACTTTTGGCACCAGCTTTGTGAAATGGAAAATTAGAAATTAAATAATGATTTCAAATTTAGAGTTTTAGGAATGAATAAAATGGAAATATTTTGATTTATTTATTGATTACCTGAAGATATGTTGTAGAGCTTACTGAGCCGTGTGCCTTCTTTGTATTGATGGAGATGATGGGAATTAAGCTGGGCTTGATTTGGGATAGTTTTCTTATTATTTTTGTAACGATTTTTTAATCCAAATATATACTGAAAGCAATAAAAAATAGTGATGAAAAGTTATCCAAAATGAAGCTTAGTCTCAATATATAAGTTTGTGGAGATTCATCAGTTATAAAGAATTATGTTGATTGATAATAGACATTATTTGTATGTATGTTAGGACTAAAATGGCCTCTTAACTCTTTATAAGGGATTAAAATAATTTTCAATTCTTTTGATGGATCAATTTAATCACTCAACTCTTTAAAATGGAATTATTTATTGGTCATAACATTCAATGTTTGAGTTAATATTATTAAATTTAAGGGTATTTTAATTAATTATATATTAAATGTAATTCTTAATTAGTAGTAATTCAAAAAAAAATAAATATTTTTATTGAAAAAAATAATAATAATAATTTTAGTATTAATTTCAAAAAATTTAATCCTAATGTTATAAAATCTTGATTTAGAGAAATTAAATACGTTCAACTTAGTCACATTTTTTTATAAATAATTATAGTAAAATACCTTTATTTCGGAAAATAATAATAGTAATAATATATATATTCATGGATGTTACTTGAATCTTATTGATAAATACAAATAGAGCCTATGAGAGAAAAAGAGAGAACTTCAAAAAAATTTGACTAGATTTATGTCAGAAAATATAAAATGATGTGAATTAAGTCAATCATAGCATGTCATAATATGTTAAGCTTATTTGAAGACTTTTATTTTATAGATTAAGGCTTTATTTGGGACGGCTTTATTACTGCTTCTTAAAACAGATTTATTGTACGAAAATTAAAATTTTTGTACTAGAAAACTATTTTATGAGGTAGTAAAAAGGCTTAATAAGGAAGTTGTCCTAAACGAAACCTTAGGTCAAGATTTAATATTATAAAAATGATTACAATTAAGTAATATGTATACATATATAATTGAATAAAATGCTTAATTATGCTAAAAATGTTCTAAATTTTATAAATGATAGCTATGGAAGTATTAATTGGAGAAATGAAAACTTAGTAGAAAAATTTCCATGATAATCCCCAAGCGAGTTCTTTTGGCTATCTCATTCTATTTGAATGATTAGCTTTAGGCAATTTGATTACTTCATTTGTTGAGTTCTAAGGGTGAATATATCTTTTCTTTCACTTGACTCGAGTTCATCGGGAATTACATATTTAAACGCTAATTACTTTTTTGAATTAACTCAAGTTAGCAATATGTAGGGGCGGAGCTAGAAAAATTTTGAAATGGGAGGCACAAATTAGCGCTAAACATTAAATTACTCTCTAAATGTCATTTTTCTTTAATATAATCGTAAACCAAGAGATAAGATTTTAATAAAAATTTATAAAAAAAAATGCATTCAAAATTATAGTTGTTCATGTCAAGAAAGCATAGCTATATCACTCTATATGTTATTATTTATTGAGAAATTAATATTATACCCATAAGGCTACGTTGAATTGTAACTTCAAATAAACTATTTTTATATTTAAGATTGTTTTATTTGAAGTAATTAAATTGAGTCTTGATTTTTGAACTATATATAATTATATTCATTAAATTTAAATTAGTATATGATAATATTCTAACTAATTATAAATTAATTATTTATTAAATTGATTTGATATAATGGTTCACATTTAGTTAAAGAAATTCACAAATAATACAAAATTATATATAAAGGAAATATTATTAAATTAATTAATTTACTTAATAAGACTTATTAAAACTTTTTATTAATTAATTAACTTATTACAACCTAATTTTATCTCATCTCTTTTTGTAACATGGTCTTATCTTTTTCTCAAAAAAAATATCCCAAAATGAAGAAGAAGAAAAGAAAAGGTCAGGATAGCTAGCATGACATGACAGTAGGTGGTGGTAGTCAGATCTTGGGTTCGAAGTTTATATATGTGATGTGTGAATTTATTTTAATAGGCATAAATATTTAAAAAAATAATAATAGAAAAAAAGTGAGCATGAGAGAGAGAGAGGTGGGAAAGAGAGAGAAATAGTTAATGAGAAATTCTAGCCATTGCCAATGTAATAAAAAAAAATCTGAAATGAAGGTGGAGGTGGAGGGACTGGTTAGTTTTAGAAATTAAATTTACTACATAATTAAACTTATATAAGCAAAGGGTTATGTAAAGCTGGTTTTTAACTGTTGGGCCAGTGGGGGCCCAGTGGGGGCCTATGCCCTCAAGTCCCCCACTGTATATATGGTAATGATTTTTCAGGTCATGGAATTATTTTATTTTGTTTTGTTTTTTTTAATATTTCAAATTATTGTAATATGTTTATGTTTCTAGCATTACATAATGATATATAAATTAGCTTTTCTCTTAGCAAACTAATTTATTTAATCGTTAATATTTCAAAATTTAAAATTCTATCTAATATTTAAGCAAATGAATATAAATGATTTTTAAATGTCTGAGTACTGCTGATACAAATTTTTGTTTTTATAACATTCACATGAAAATTTATTTGCTATTCTTTGCTTTTGCAATAAGGAAAGATGGCAAAATTCTTTATGCTTCTCTTCCTGCGAAGCAAAAACCATAGGTTCTCTGTCTCTAGAGGTCTTTTCCTTTATGCTTTTTCTTTTAAGTGGGTATATCACAAGCTATTAGGACTTCCCATTCACAGTGTAGGGCAACAAAATTTGTCATCTCTTCAGCTGTTTTGCTCATATCTTAAGTACTCTAAATAGGTGTGTATCTTATTGCTTATATATTTTTATCAGGTTAGGAAATAAGATGAAGTATGGTAATTCTCAAAATAACTTATAATATTAAAAGATATCCCTATTAAATTTAAATCGAAATATGCATGTCATTATTTTATTCATTGTTTTTGAATATTTTCGGTTATCTTGCAGGTTCATGAATGAAGAATGGACATACCAGAGAAATACAAGCAACTATGGAGCGATTGGGATATTCGTGTCCTAATTTTGCTTAGTCTCTTTGTCCAAATAATTCTCATTTTCCTCGGGCGTTTGAGAAAAACTTCAACTTCGATATGGATAAGAATGTTAATTTGGAGCAGCTACTTACTTGCTGATTGGGTCGCTGACTTTGTGCTCGGCCAACTAAGCAATGCAATGGATGATTCTTCATCTTCTAATGCTATCATTGCTTTTTGGGCTCCCTTCCTTATCCTTCACCTTGGCGGCCCTGACACCATTACTGCCTACTCCATGGAAGACAATGAGCTATGGGCTCGCCATCTTCTTGGCCTTATCTATGAGCTCATCGTCGCCTTCTATGTCCTCTTTCGCTCCCTACCCAACACTCATTTGCTCGCCCCCACCATCTTGATATTCTTAGTTGCTATCATCAAATACGTAGAGCGCTCTTAGTCACTTTATAAAGCCAGTACCGAAAACTTTCGTAGCTCCATTAGCTCATCTGCTAGAAAACTACCAACAAACATTTCATCAACCATTTCAAATATGGAAGATTTGAATTCCTTGAATGAAGCTTTTGGGTTATACTCTGCATGTAAGCCTTTCTTTGTTGATGTTATTCCACTTGTTGAGGTGTATGAGAAAACTGGAAATCTAATTAAGGAGATGACAGCAAAGGAGGTTTTGATAATGACAGGCATGGAACTTAATTATGCTTTTGATGAGCTTTATACTAAGGCTACTGTAAATCACTCTAGAGTTGGGTATGCTCTCCGAGGTCTTTGTTCAATTTGCATTTTGTTGTCTTTCTCGCGCTTTGTCTTGGTGCCAAAGGATGATTTTGATAAACTTGATGTTGTCATCACCTATGTCCTACTCGTGGCCTCTATATTCCTTGATGTCATGGCTACTATTATGATATTGTTCTCTGATTGGATGATAGTTACTCTTCTCAATGTAAAGAAGTTGGATAATTGGGGTGAGTGGCTCGCTAAGCACATTGCTAGAATTAAAAGAGTGTGGCTAAAGAGAAGGTATTGGTCAGGAGAGATGCCACAATTGAATCTAGTTAGTAATTGCCTGAAGAATTTTGCACTAATTAGAGCTCCTCGACTAGGGATAATGGATTGGCTTAAAGAAAAGTTGAGCTTAGTGCAGGAGATAAAGTTGTACCCGAGCTGGACTACTGGCTTTGAAACTTACACATTGCACACACTCCAACCAGTACAGGCAACCGATGAGCTTCAGGAGATCATCGCTACATATGCACAAAGGCGCTTGCATGAATCATGGGACAAATTTAATCAACTTGCAGGTCTTTCTGCTCTCCAACAAATAACAACTGCCCCTACTTGGGTTGTCCCATCATTTGTTAAGCTTGTAGAGGGCTTATCATTTGATCAACAAGTTCTGGTATGGCACATCTCCACTGAGCTTTGCTTGCATTGGAAGTCAAAGTCTGTACATCCCTTGCATCCTCATCAAATGGAGATTGAAGAAGAAGACAACAAACCACAAGGAGTAAAGAGGAAGAGCTCAGAGATGGAAGTTTGCAAGTACTTATCAAACTACATGATGTATTTAGTGTTGATGCGACCAGACATGATGTCTACCATGGGAGGAGCAAGCCCGTTGGTGTTCTGGCATGCATGTTATGATTTGGTTCAATTCATTCGTAGAAGTGGTGATGACCATCACTTGTTGATGCCAAATGTAAAAGTTGAGGAGGCATGCAGAAAGATGATGACTACTCCGATAGAGTGGATTAGATATCCATCTTTGTTTGAGATAGCACGAGTCCTTGCTCATTTGATGCTTGTTATTGAGGATGAAGAGAGATGGCGAGTTGTGACCTCGGCATGGGTGGAGCTCCTAATGCAAGGGGCAAAAAATACAAGAGCAATCATGCATGTGAAGCAATTAAGTAAGGGAGGTGAGCTCTTAACTTTCATTTGGCTTCTCACCAAACATGTTGGGATGGTGGACGCATTAGATATTGGTGCTTATATGACAGGAGGTGCACTTGATATGGCCAAGCAGCTCTTGTTTATGATCAAGATTTACTCCGAGAATCAACTTTGAGTTATATTTGCATTACACTTCATGAACACATCTTTGTCACAAGATAATTGTTTTCCATAACTCATATATTGAACACCCATTAACATCTAGATTGGTATGATATTTATATATATTATACTGCCAATATGACTTTGGTGTTGTCTGGAATAGCTTTCTTATTATTTTTGTTTTTCATATTGTAACTATATATAACTATTTTTAATGTTTTTAATAAATTTTAGTGCTAATAAGCTATTTTCTATAACAACTTTAAAAAAACTACTTTCTCGATAGTAATTTTACAATCATCTTTATAAAAATTGCGACCGCCCATATCAATCCCTTAACAAACTTGATCGAAAGAATTTTGTACAAATATAATATATAATAAATATTAAATTATATATAAAATAATCTCCATATAATTTAAGTTCAATATTCTCATTACTCTTATCTTATCCCCTTATACCACTATCCTGGCTTTCTTATTAAATGTATGTCGTTCTTTAGGATGCCTAAGGCTTTATTTGAAACAGCTTTTTATCACTATTTTTTCAGTACTTTTAAAAATTTGTTTGCTAAAAAATTATTGTAAAAAACAATAAGAAAATTGTTTCAAACAAAATCTAAAATGATCAACCAAATTAATATGAATAAAATAAAATAACTAAAGCCATATTGCAATCCACATAATTCAAGGACAAGTCATGGAGATCATCTCTAGAATATTTTGATTAGAAAAATAATTTTAATATTCTTGATTAAGCTTTGTAATAAATATAATGTATATACATTGTACTAATCTTAAAGCATGTCCAAAAAATATATACTTCCTTTTAATCCAAATTAAGCTATTTTCTTAGCTATCTCAAGAGGAGAAAGTGATCATTGATAGTCCAGTTTTGTTCCCTTGCGATTGTATTCACAAGAAAATTAAAATTCTCCATTTATTTTATTATTCTTCAGTAGAATTAATAAGCCATTTTCTTGTTCCAGGGAGTGAAGGGGCTGCTGCTTAGCCATTAGCGACAAGTCAATTGCTAATATAAAATGAATTTCTGGCGAAGGAGCTACGAAAGGGCTTTGGACAGCTTTATTATTATTTTTTAAAGCAATTTTTTAGTATAAATTTTTTAGTTTAAAAAATTTTTATTTTAGAAAATTATATAGATAACAGTAAGAAAGCTATCTCAAATAAAATCCAAAGCTATCTCAAAGTGATATCATGATTTTGTTCTAGGATAAAACAGAGTTATATCATTTCATGAAATGAAATGAAATGATTATCTTACAATTACTGCATAAATATTTTATATTTTTATTAATCTATTGTTGTTTGATTCGGATACTTAATTTAAATTTAGATCATTATATATAGTATCAGAGGTGTAAATGCGTTAAGTGGACTCGAGAGCTTGCACGAGCTTGACTTGATACTCCTAAGCTAACCTAACAAGCAAAATTTGAGTTAAATCTGACTAGATTTATCAACTGGTGAGCCGACTAATTTAAAAAATATTAATATAAATATAGTTAAAATATATTTGTTGCGGGCTGAAATATACGCGGCGGTAGAGTTTGTAAATTCGCGTCTGAGCGTTGTACGAATATTCAGCACACAAACAAAAAAGAAAATGGACACCAGGATTTTTACGTGGAAAACTCAGAAGAGGGAAAAAACCACGGGGCCACACCCAGTTGAAGTAATTCCACTAGTGTTTGTTTCAAGTACAAAGATTGATCCGTCTTACAAGTCAAGACGATCAGTTTACATTCAGCTTCTAACAAAGTTACAAAGTTCTGCAGAATTCCGGCATATTCAGGCGGCGGGAAGAGCTCTAGAGGTGGTCGAAGATGAGATGATTCTCCCTTTCCTCTTTCTCTTCTTCTTCTTTCTCTTCACTTGAGTCCTCTTTGTGAAGAATGAGGGCTCTATTTGTAGTTTTTCTGGAGTGACATAGCTTGTAAATAGTCGTGAGATCAGGGGCGAATAGGGAGTGGTCGAATGGACGGCCGATATTGAATCCTACAATCGTGCACCATTCGTTGGACATTTGAAGGCCTTAGTGATGTCCGAATTTGGCGATATTGGGTTCTTTGGATTCGTCTCGTCGAGCCGCTTGATTCGAGTATAAGCTCGTTAAAATCGGAGACCATTTGGTAATCAAATTGCGGTTTGAACCTTCCAACAGCGCTTCGGGTCCTTGATTCGAACCCCTTTGGGCTCGGATTGGGTCGAATTTGGTGTCGTTGGGTTCGTATTTCTGAGACGCTCAGTTTGACTATAAGCTCGCCAAAATCGGAGTTCGAATGCTCTTGAATTTAATCTTTGAAGTTTCCAACTAACTTTTTGCCTTGAGATTCGTGCCCGATTAAGATAAATTTGTGATGACGTATCAATATTAAAATTTAATAATTTTAGTATAATGTAGTTAAAATTATTTTAAAATGGCATCTATTTTTTTATGTTAAGTGATTTTTTATTATTTATCATTTTTTCTCATATTATTATGATAAGGATGATTTTATTTTATTTTTTATAATAAATATGTTCATTTATAAGTCTATTCAAATTTATTAAATTATGCTCAAATTCAAATTTGATTAGTTAATGAAGGAAAAACTATAACTAAGGCTCGGGCTGGATTTGAAATATTTAGATTTCGTTTGGGATATTTTTTTTTATATATTTTTTACATGAAGTTTTTAATAAAAAAAGATTTTGATTCATAAAATTTATGCACTAAAAATTATTTTAAAAAATAATTAAAAAATAGACCCTCACTGTGGTGCGCGGTATGATTAAGGATCCTCACAGGTCAATAGAATTGGACATTCTAAAGATTTTTTTAATATACAAATTATTTCCAAAGCGGATAAGAGCAAGAAGTTCTTTCTTTTGCCGGCCTTTCTCTATCTCCGCCATTCTTAATACCACGAAGAGGACAGGAGTGCAGAGAACTGAGTAACAGAGAAGATGGGAGAAGTCGGAGATGGGGGAGAAGAGAACATGGCAGCATGGCTTCTCGGCATTAACAATCTAAAGGTCCTGCCTTACAAGCTCCCACCACTTGGTATCTACTCTCTCACTCTATTCTCCTCTTCTCTTTTTGATTTGTTTGTTCACGATTTACTCAAATATTTATCCTTTCGTCAGCTATTCGATTGCTTGGGGAGCAGTTTCATTGTATAAGCAACTAGTTCCTCAAGAAAACCAAGTGAATGTGACAGAGAAGCTATGTCTAAAGAACTCAGTTGCAAATAATTTTATTGTCAACAGGGAAGATGATTTGGAGAAATAAGATATTATCATTAATTTTGCTTTTTAATTTTCAAATTACAACTTAATTCTGTGCTTGTTTATGTGAGGAAAACTAGCTTGACATGGTAGAATAGAATAATAAAAAAAAAAAACTCTGATAAAATCAAATTAAATATGCATAAAGATATGAAGAATAATTTACGAATCTTTAAAAATGATATGTATGGATAGATCGCACTTAATATCAAGTTGGAGATATATGTCAATGGTTGAGAGAGAGCACAACTATTTGCCGTAAACATGATGGTTGATTATACAGAAGAAAACATTATTGTTGATGAAATACTCTCTTTCCATCTTTATTTTAAGAGTTCAAATAGGTGCTTCCCTTCTATGGCTGAAATTTTTTTCTCTTGATGGAACTAAAAATAGCAACACCTCTTCCCTCTTAAAGAAGTTGACAACCTCCCTTAGCAAGCACCCAAAAGATCTCCTTTTTACCTTTCTCAATTTATAGCCCCTCCCTTTCTACTCACTCATGAGCACTCGCTCACTTATTCACGCATTCGTGTTTGTGTGCCTGTATCCATGTGTATTTGCAAGCGCCATAGACACTTTCCTTTGCATATTTCTTATCAGCATGATTTTCGGGTACACACTGTTCACAACACTTATATGAACTAAGCTTGCCTTTGTAGGTGGTGGGGATATAGACATTGCCTTGATGCTTTGAACCACATAAATATGTCTTGCATGGCATGACATGATGGAAAACATAGCTTTGCTATGCCTTATTCACTTAACAATGCACATCTTTATTAGCATAATAATATGGCCCAATCCACTTCCTAATACCCCCTCTATAGGGATACTAGGAAACATTTCCAATTTTTTATATTATGATTTGATTGCATGTTCTTAAAGTGAGATTTTGATCTCTCTTCCTTGCTTGTTTCTTTTGCTTTCTGACCTTCTCTTTGTTGATTTGGAAATATTTCCAAATTAAAATTATCCTTGATTTGGAAGGCTTTGATGGCTTATTGATTAGGGATTGATTATTTCCTAATTATTGGATTTGATTGAGATTTAATTGGGATTTGATTGGGGATTAGATTAGGAAGCTTTTCTTATTTTGTGTTGTCTCAAGTCTATAAATTGAGGGCTTGAGGGTTATTGTAAAGTAAAAGAGGGCTTGAGGGTTATTGTAAAGTAAAAGAGAGCTTGAGAGTTTTTTAATTCCCTATTGTTCTCCAAATTAGTGAAATCATCTTTTCCACGTGGATGTAGGCATCTTCATCGAACCACGTAAATCACTATTTATTATGTTTGTGTCACGAGATTTAATTTCCGGTGAGATTGTTTGCACAACACTTTTGTTATAAATATTTTAAACAAAAACTGATGTTTTTTCTCCTTTTTTGCCCCTGTATGATATCCTTTCGGATATGTGTACTTGGGTTGAACTTTATGGTGGATGATTCATAGAATTATTAATGTTCATCACAACTTCATCCCAACTTTTAGGTAATGATAAAGCAAACTTATAATATGGATCTCATCTTCAAACTTATGTATTAATAGATTTTTAATATTCTTGTTATTGAATTCAACTCATTGATGTAATCAGTGGTTGTTAAATCTAAACTAATGTCCCAAGGCTAACCAAGAGGGGGGTGAAATGGTAATTTAAAAAATTTTTCTTGGATTTTTAAATTGGAAAACCTTTGATTCTCGTAGCAAGTTAATTAAGGTTTTAAAATAAACTTTTCAACCACAGAAAATAACTTGCAGTAAATAAATGGGAAAATTAAAAGATATAAAAATCTATAGTGGTTCGATTAAAAATTTACTTCGCACCATCATTCTCACATGATTTTTCTCATCATTTCTCAGGCCCTAATGATGTTCGCGTGCGCATGAAAGCTGTTGGCATTTGTGGCACTGATGTCCATTATCTGAAGGTATATAAATTTTCTTATTCCCTTCACATTTTTTGGATGAAATATTTATCTGACATCACTGATGTTTAATCATAGACCATGAGGATGACTCATTATGTTGTCAAAGAGCCTATGGTGATTGGACATGAGTGTGCTGGAATTATTGAAGAGTTGGGAAGTGAAGTGAAATCTCTTGCTGTGGGTGACCGT
Source organism: Dendrobium nobile (assembly GCA_022539455.1). Classification (NCBI taxonomy): domain Eukaryota; kingdom Viridiplantae; phylum Streptophyta; class Magnoliopsida; order Asparagales; family Orchidaceae; genus Dendrobium; species Dendrobium nobile. The sequence continues at coordinate 46,961,184 of CM039734.1, read as the reverse complement.
GTAGCTGTAGAACCAGGAATGACCTGTGGGCGCTGCAAGTATTGCAAGGCTGGGCGTTACAACCTATGTGATGACACAAAGTCCTTAGGTCTTCCGCCAATTCATGGTTCTCTTGCTAATCAGGTTATCAGCCATTGATGTTCATATTAGCTCTTTAGTTCTACAAGTCTATAATCCGCAATATTTTTGTTTATTTAACAAAAAGCTTCTGTTGGTGTGTATGACTGCACAAAGATAAGAAACATAGACAAATTTAAACACCTTACAATGCTTGAAAGCAATATTGATTTATTTTCTTAATCATTTAACTTCTAAGAAAATGATATTAAGATTTTGTTTGGGACGGTTTTGTTATTGCTTCTCAAAGCAGCTTTCTAGTATAAAAATTAAAAATTTTGTACTAGGAAGCTGCTTTAAGAAGCAGAAAGAAAGCCGTCCCAAACGAAGCCTAAATATCTTTTTAATTAAATTCTGGTAGGTAATTAAACTTTTTTTTCTTACCTTAGGAGTTTCAATAGCGTTTTAATGCTAGAACTTTGTTCAAATATATTATTTGCAGCTGGTGCATCCTGCTGATCTTTGCTTTAAGCTTCCTGACAATGTGAATTTGGAGGAAGGGGCTATGTGCGAGCCCCTTAGTGTTGGGGTACATGCTTGCAGGAGAGCTAATATTAATCCAGAAACAAATGTGCTTATCGTTGGGGCCGGAACTATAGGATTAGTCACAATGTTCACTGCTCGTGCCTTTGGATCCCCAAGAATTGTTATAGCCGATGTTGATGAACAACGCCTTTTGATTGCAAAATCTCTTGGCGCAGATGAATTTGTCAAGGTTTCTCCAAGCATTGAGGTTTGAATTTTATTTTACTTGTTTTATTTTGTTCTAATGCCTTGTTCTTTAGTTGCTTTTACTACATGATCATGGGGCTGGAAACATAGGACAAGCTAAAACTTCAATGTAGTTTTCTTTTTAAACAAAAAGCTTGCAGTAAAATAATCATTTGAAGATATATTTTGCATTGTTTATGTGGATGTGGGAGTAACCAATATAACGTTCTTTTTCTTCAACCTTCATCATTTCCCTTCAAATTGACTAATTTCATTACGATATTACCGAATGTGTAAATAAACTATTCTTAAGGAGATTTTTTGCTGGAGCGAGAAAAGTGTGAGGAATGGAAAAAACAAGATTATGAGGAAGCTATAAAAATAGTAAAGAGGGCTTGTACGTGAAGAAAAATATAATATAGATAAATATAGGAAAAGAAAAGTAAGTTGGTGTGGTTCTGAAGAATCATTAAAGCTATAAAAATTGTAAAGAGGGCTTGTACGTAAGGAATAATGTAATATAGATAAATCTAGGAAAAGAGAAATAAGTTGGTGAGGTTCCTAAGAATCAGAAATATTTGGCTTTATGCCCAAAACAATTAAAGAAGCACTGCCACTTCCAATACATAGGAGCAAAGTTATCCTAAGAAAAATTAAATAGAAAGAAACATACGATGAAGCTATATGAGAGGCTGATCAAACAAAAATATTAGTAATGTAAAACTAAAGATAACAAATTTGATTTTATGGTATAAAGATCAACTATAAGATGATGTTTGCACTTAGGCATTAACATAGAAATATAAAGAGGAGCATTGACAAAATTTTATAAATTCTTTATTGATTTTGAAAATGTATAAGTTTAAGGCTTCATTTGGGATGATTTTCTTAATGCTTCTTAAAGCATCTTTCTAAAACGATAAAACTGCTTTAAGAAGCACAAGATAGCCGTCCCAAACAAAGTCTAAGTGTCACAAAGTTGATTTTGTAGATATTACAAAAAAAAAAATGTTTGCATCAAATAATATATTGTTACGCCGGCCCAGGAGGGGTTATTTGTGAACTCAAGTATTTCCTATCAAATTGGTATCAGAGTATATGATGAATTTTTAAAATATATATATATATATATATATATATATATATATATATATATATATATATATATATATATATATATAGTACAATATAAATTGATGAAGTAGAAATGACAAGTAATATTAGTTAATTTGAGTTAAATGATACTTTATGATAGAAGGAAACAAAACATTAAGTATGGTCTTCACGTTTTAATAGTTTTCTTAATTGTACATCAGTTTGAGGGTAAACGTCATGTTGAAGTCAATTGTGGTACGCTTAACATTGAGATGTAAACTGTTTATGTCCAATATCATTCTCAACACTTTATGGAGTCAAATGGTGTCAACATAAATTCATACATGTTAGTAAACAGTCGTAGCTTACTCGAGAAGCAATAAATAAGCTCTCCTCTTGAGTTGCTCAACGATATGACCAAATTAGTGTCATGCCCTTGAGGTCTTCTAGTAGGGCTATAAGAAAAAACATTGGATGTCTTCCCACTTTAACTATGCAATTATTAGGGGCTAGTTCAACCAGTATGTAATTCTTCACCTATATAATTTGTTATGTAAGACACCTACTAATAAAGTTTTGAAATCTTTCTACAATTTTTTTGGTCATCTAAATTGCGCTTTCTAAAAATTATATATCTTATGAACTCCTAAGCGCTTAGTGTATCTCGGTGATTGGCTTTTTGTAAGATGTCAATTTGTAGCATTGTAGGCATTTAAATTCGTTCTCATAAAGTGAAAACTCCCTGGTCGTTGAAGAGAAAGTCTCATTGATCTTTGTCACAAGCTTTTCATTTCCTATCGGCAAACTCTTGTTGGTTTGATCAACCGTATCAAATTGGTGCTAAACTCATGGCATGCCCTTTTCACCATGCTTGTTGATCTATACTTGTTGGGCTGCGCCAGATTAGCAAGAAAAATTCTACTAGTAGAATTTTTGGTCCATAAAACTTTAAGGTGCCGTGAATATTAACTTTCTTTTTTACATTATACTCAAATAACATCATTTTTTTTTATGATATTTACAACTATTTGCTTGCTCATAATCAAATATAGAATAGAATAACTGATTAACTCTCAAGCATATCATAATTGCAGGACTTAGACCAGGAAGTTGAGCACATAAAAAAAGCTATGGGTTCTGATATCGATGTGACCTTCGATTGTGCTGGCTTCAGTAAAACAATGTCAACCGCGCTGAATGCCACTCGCACCGGTGGCAAGATTTGCCTTGTAGGAATGGGCCACAATGAGATGACTATTCCTCTTACTTCTGCTGTAGCAGCAAGGTAACTTTCTTTCATCACCTTTTCTTCCTGTAACAACACAGTTGAAAAACTTAGCTCAGCATCTTAGGAATCGTAAGTATTAATCATTTTTTCTCATGAAAACATAGTTTCTCCTAATTTTTCTGCTTATATCCTGATTCTTTTCTACAGAGAAGTTGATATTATTGGTGCATTCCGGTACAAAGAAACTTGGCCCCTATGCATTGAACTCATAAGGTCTGGAAAAATTGATGTGAAGCCTTTGATAACTCACCGGTTTGGGTTTTCTCAGGAGGAGGTCGAGGAAGCATTCGAAGTTAGCGCTCGTGGTGGTAAAGCAATTAAGGTCATGTTCAACCTCTAGCATGTAGAAAATTGCTGGAGGCTTGTTCTGAGTGACAATAAAAGATCATGTTATATGCATGCTTTTATGAATAAAGCAGGTATTGAAAAAATATGCTTCAGCTAAATAAAATATCTAATATGATTTTGGTTGTATTCGGTTATTTTTTGTTTGTTATAGTTGCTTTGTTTTTATTTTCACTTTAAATATAAATATATTTGTTTTCACCCCTAATTTACATAACATTGAAGACGCTAGCAGCCGCAGTCTTCCGTGACCTGCACAGGGAAGAAGAAGAAGCAGACAAATAGGAAATACATTGTAAAGGTAAAGAGTACCTCCTCCGCTCCTGTTCATTATCTTATATAGTGTAATAAAGCAGATACATCCTATGGTGGGGATCATGTGACAGACCATCAATGATTTGTAAGAGAGCAGTACAATTGTTAGTTATAAACCAGAGTAGTGCAGCAGAGCTAATATGCGGTAATGCTAATAAACATAAGTAATGCAAGTGTGCCCAACTAGAATGAGCTCGGATACTGCGGAAGATAGGTTCGACATGTCCCTACATTATGTGAAATCATCCAAAATGTTGTTCGCTTGCAAAATGAACACCACCAATACATTAGAACATCAAAATTATCAAATATGCATCCTTCATGTAAGGCTTGATTGGACCATAAAAACAACGAACTACGAGTGCAAAGTTGCGTGAAATTGCTGAATGACCCGTTTATAAAACAAATAAGTCGTTGTGTATGATACATTGAAATTACCCATGAATGATGTCTTGCAATCTATTCGAGCGAAAATGGTTGAAAAAGTTAAATTACAGGCACGACGTTGCGTGAAGTTGCCCGAGCAGCCTTCATTAGCAAAACGAACCATAATACTATGTCCGAAATATTGAAATTACTAGGAATAGAACACCAACCTTGGCTAGCTACGCGCGCACTGAAAAAAATGGCAAAAATTAGAGAAATGAGCGAAATTTGATGAAAGAGACAAAAATTTAACAAGCTAATCAACATGCTTTTAAATGAATATTTATTTATTAAAAAACTATTAGACTAAATTTATTTTTTATTTAATATTTTATTAAAAATAATTGAAAAATAAAAAAATTCATATTCTAGAATCTTAGGGTACACTTACTGGCTTACCCTACCCTTTTTGCTGTAGATAAAAAGACAAATATATCCTTTTTTTATTTTTCTAATAATTAAGTATATTAAAAACAAACTAATTAAAATCCAAAACCATGCCAACACTACTCCCTCATTTTTCACTCAAAATCACATACCACTCACCTGATTTAGACTTCATTTGTGACACCTTTTTTTACTATTATTTTAAATATTTTTTTAGTAAAACAATTATTAAACTACTGAAAAGTTGTTTTAAAAAGCAATATGAATGCTACCCCAAACAAAGCCTTTAGAATCCTTCCATGACTCATGTTAATGCTCGACACCTACATGACCCACCTCCCCTAGCGTCCTCCGACACATCCCTTGCGAGCCCAGAACGCCAGCATCGGCCAACTACGCCTCCTAGCACGCTCTCTCGCCGCACCTCAAATGTCACTACATTACCTAACCCCCGCATGCGACCATCAATCGCCCTTGCGTAACTCTAAGCCTATCAACTATCGCCTGAAACTCTGGAGGCCACCGACTTCTCTCTCTCTCTCTCTCTCTCTCTCTCTCTCTCTCTCTCTCTCTCTCTCTCTCCTATCTCTCTTTCTCTTAAAGTTTCTTGCTCACCTCCTCTACCCCTACCTTGCGTTCTCACTCTCTCCCCATCTCTCCTCTCTCTCTTATCTCCCTATCTTATCTCTCTTCTCTAAATATCTCTTTCTAAACATTGAGAAAAATCCCCCTCATCATCCACCTCTATCCCTCTCTCTCTCTAGAAATAAGCCTCCACACTCTCTTTCTCTCTCAATGAAGAGATAATATTTTTTCTCTTACTAGCCACTCACATTCTCTCTACACAGAAAAAACACCTCTTTAGCACCCTCCCAAACCCTTCTCTCTCTAAAAAGTTAAATGAATTTCCCCATCTCAAAACAATTCAACAAAAAATCAAATAAAAAATTTAAAAAATACATATAATATAATTTATTTATCTTGAACTCGCTCCATCAGTGACATTTCACTTCTTTGCACGCAAAGGTGAAAAATGCAACTCTTAATGTCTCATAACTCATCTGTGACACAATTGTTACGGTGAATGGAGCCATGTAGGTGCATTTTTTTATTATAGCAGGAGAATGCTAGTCGGTGTCATTTGCGGCGTCATGGGTGAAACTTATTAGCAATATGCTGGCTTCAATGAGTGGAGCCATGTACAAGCTTTTCTTAACATAGTAGAAGGAAGTCCATCGTTGAGGTTTGCAATGCCAATAGTGAAACTCATCAGCGACATGTATGCCACGACTAGTGGAGCCTTGTAAATGCCTTTTTTAGCATGATGAGAGGAAACTCATCAGCAATATTCGAAACAAGACCAAATAATTTACTTGTTAAATTTCTCATGCAAGAACCCATACTTGCTTGTTTGATGCTGCGGGATTTTTAAGAATTCCAGTTGTGATGCCATGAGACATCAATTATACATACCTTTTTTGGCATCCTTGGAAGGCCCAGACTCCCCATAGATTTCTCTTACGTGGGAGAGATGCCAGTAATCTACCAGAATTCCAACTAAACATACTTAAAAATTGCATAAAGGGAACATAAGCAAAATACAACTAATATAAGCAACGAATGTGTAAAGCTGAACAATTAAAATTTAATACAAACAATAGTAAAGAAACAAAATATGAATGATAAATAAAAATACAAAACTTATAAGGGAATGTGCAAGTCTTACTAACTCACTAAGAGTATGCATAAAACCAATATGAAAATCCTAAGAACTCACAAAGAACTCAATAGATACTTGCACTTTTTGAAATGAACCTCCCCAAATCTCCATATTTATAGGAATTGAAGGAGCCTCCATGTGGCCCATATCATTTATAGAAATAATATTTAAATAATAAAAAAATTTGACATGTGAAAAAAGTGCCTCACTGCTTCTCCCGGTCGATGTTATCGATCCAAATTCCCTTAACTCATTATATTTGCTTCTCTTATCAGTGATACTGTCTCTATCCCTGCTTGATTTATCCCTTATCTTCCTCCTGGTCACATCATACATGGATGCCAATACTATCAAATCAATCTCTATCAATTTGGATCATTAATTCCACCAACTCAGAAATCTCCTAAATTCATAGAGGTACTAACAAATGTCTCAATTTCTTGTTTAGTTCTTACATAAACCTGTAACACTTTTCTTCAGTAGTAGGAATTAAATAAGGAGCATACATAGCCAATGCTGTGAACTCAACTTCATGTTGCATCACTGTCTTGCGTCCTTGTTCTAGTCCAATAAAGGCTTCCTATATCTATTGTCGGGTTGAAAGAGATACAAACCATATCCTGAATACTATAGTGAACTCTTACCCAAGTAATCTCTGTATTGATTTTTTCCTGAAATTTCTCTTGTTGTTGTCATACTCTCCATCTTTTTGCTTCACCTTCAAATAGAAAAATAATTAACGGCGTCTTCTAGTTCTCTGGACATTACATACTGTCGAAGATTTTTTTTCTATCCTCAATGGTCAATCTTCTACAGCTTGGGATTCTAAAGCTCCATTGATAAATGAAAACTTCAGTTTATAAAATATATGTAAATGCTTATCTCTCTCTTATTCCTTTCTCTCAGCTGACTTGTTATGTATATATCCCATTACCTATGTTATAACATTGGCCAGCTGCATAACGCTATCTGAAGGTTATTGGAGCTGCATTATGTTGTTCATTCGATACATTTTGCTCTTGCATATCCATTTCAATTGTTCACTTGCACACTTATATCTGAATAATTCATGCATGGACTCAATTATATATGTAAATAATGCACAATAATCTACCCAATCTTATCCAACTCAAAATCAATTTATATAGCTCTAATAACAATTCAATTCTTCCAAAAAAATTTGCTCTAATATCAAGTTTATGACATATCATAATCTAAATTAAAAAGAATTGTATCTTTTATCTTTTATATATAATAACCAGACCTATTAATTTCATTCAATAATATAAATATCAATGAAAAATGAATCTAAAGATTAAAACATTCATATACATATGTAATCATTATCCAAAAAGTATATACAATAACCAAGAGTCATACATATATAATAAACTATCCATTAACTCCTGACTACAAAAGAATATCTAAAAGATAAAAAGAAATAAAATAATAATAAAATTTGAAAAATCCTATAACAGATCAGTCTCACACTTCTGATCCTTTTTCCTAACTTGAAATTATTTAAATCACATATAATGAGCTAAAAAATCCTACAACGAAACTCAAAGCATGGTAAAGAAACATTATACATGTAATCACTTAGTTCATAACCATAATACTCAATATAATTATGAATTTGTGCAGAAACAGCAAAAGTAAAACCTAAAAAAATAATAAAATAGTATGGCATGGAGGCTAGTAAAATAGTGCATTTCAAAAATAATAAGATCTATAAACCAATACAGATGTCGAAACAATAAAACAATAAACATTCTTAAATCATATATTGTAGCAGTGTTATTTAATCAATAAAGAAATCATGTGGTGAGAATACTAAAAAAAAATTATTAAAATTCATATCCATACAGTGTAGTAATATCAAGAAATTGTATAGGACTATATATATGATGTTCAGTTATTCGATATCAATGCTTTATATCACATGTTCAATAATAGGAAACACGTGCTCAATAACAAAAAAAAAATCAATACAATAATTGTAAATCAGTAACAATAACAGTGATAGTGAATCAATATTAGTATTAATAAAATATGTGCCAGTAATAATAAAACAATATAGTAATATTAAATTGGTACAATGCATCATAGTAGTCATACTAAACAAGTAAAAAAGTCTGGCTTGCACGGTATTTATTCTAGTAATTAAAGTAACCAGCCAAATGTTCAGAATAATCAATATTATGATATATGAAAAGTTACATGATGATGAAAGTTCACTAAATTCGGAGAAAATGTAATAAAATCAATTTGGAAAAAAATCAATAGTTGAAATCAAAATCTTTGAAAAAATAAATATGATAAAAGTCATCTATAATGACCTAAGCATTTTCGTAAAGCGGCAGAACCAATCAACAACCAAAATTCAAATTTTTCTTTCCTCTCACCTTTATTCCTTCTCCTCCTTCCTCATTTCCTTCCATGACAAGACAAAAAATAAGAGAGGGAGCTGAGTGTAGAGAAAATATATGTATAAAAACTCATTTTAGTGGTCAGCATAGCGGCACTAAAATTTAGCGCCGCTGTGCAGCATGCTGAATCTATAATTACTGTGAACATAGCCTTTAGCGTCGCAGTGGCAACTTCTAGCATTATTGTGCTCACAGGCACACACACCACTGTGCTCTAATTTAGACAAAAATTTTAATTTTTTATTTTAAAATTATTTTCATAATTATCAATTATTACAGGGACAACCCAAGGCAACCGAACTATGAGCTCTTGATCGGGTTCGTTATCATTTCACCACAATCTTTTAGTAGAAGATGGTAAATATCAAACTATAAATATTAAAACTATTGCTATTATATGCTGGGCATTTAGTTTTTATCTAACAACTAACATTAATAAGAAATTATTTCTCATTATCGAGAGGGATAATTAATCATAGGATTTACTGCTCATAGAAAGCTTGAAACAATGTCAAACAGTACTAAAAAAATGAGGTAGATAAAGTCTTATCTTAAATCTAAAATGCATTCTAGAATTTTGATTTCGAACATTTTATAGTTACAACTCTCCCTCAAAAGTGCGGAGAAGCTAAGGCGCCAATTTTCAAAGTCCACAATTTGAATGCGTATTTTTTTTATAAACATAGAATAAAATACATATTTGGATGAATAAAAGATTATGGTGAAAATTTAAATCAAAGGTTTCCATGAATCACACATTGAAGTTTTCAAAATCAAATTTAAAGAGCACGAATGTGGGCTCCAAAAATTCAACCCCGGCCTCCCCGCCGCGCGATTTCTTTTTTTTTTCGGCAAGGGAGTTTTAACTGAATTAAGTTCCGGGGTAAATTTTGGAAGGCAGATGAGTTTGTAGATAAGACACTGCCCAGAGATTTCGCCCTCATTTTGTGAGGACTTTATGATCTGAGTTCTGGTTTACTATAGGCGCAAGCCCCTATAGTTAATTACCTCTCCCGATCACGAGAGAGAACTTTCGATTAAGGCTAGTCGTCGATCAGATACGTAGTAGATACGTGTTATCTGGCATATAGTAGCAGCAATGGATTTTGAATTTGGAAATATTTGGAAGTTTGGAAATTTGGGTTGAAATGGTTTGATATATAAGATTTGAAATTTCACCATCTTGCACTTAAAGCGGATAGTGGGGGAATAGATGATAGGCCCGATCAAGATCCCATGGTTCCGTCGTCCCGGGCCATCATGGTCCCTGGTCTACTTAGTCAGAGGAGGTAGTCGACCCAACCTGACAGAAGAATCCTTGTCGGCAGCCATGGGTTGCTTCGTCCAAGGGGACCTTGTAGACCTGGGTTGGATGTTTGTCTAAGGGGACAAATTTGAATCCACCTTAGCTTACAGAGGGCTTTGTGCCCTATCGATCATATCCTATTGATTCATATCTCAAGGATTTAACGCCACTAAGGAGCGTATTGGCTCTGGCCATAACCGCTATCTGTGGTGCCATTTGGCGGCAAAACCACTCGGTTCAGAGGGCCCCGGGTCATAACCATTTACCTGCAGTGCCATTTGGCGGCGAAACTGCCGGTTAGAGGACACGTACCACGTCCTTACTGGCAAGAGATTGTTTGAGAATGGATCCTAGTGATATTTTCGACTAGGCATTTGACTCTTTGTGAGCTAGAGTAAATTTCAATTTGTCCGCCTCGGCAAACTATGACGGAGGGCGGATGAATTTTGCTTTAAGTGCGTTGATGGATTTATTTCAATTTTAAATATTTTTCGGGATTTTTAGGATTTTGAGATTTTTGTGAAGTTTTCTGGGATTTTGGGGTTTTGGATTTGGACTTTGAGGAGTTTAGATTTTCAGACATTTGGATGGAATTTGAAAGTATTTGTGAACCCCTCCGGTTGAGATAACCAATCAATACGGCCATCATCGGGGTGTTTGGGGTCATTTTCATTTAAGGCTTGAACCTTGTCGACTCTGTCTGGTTGTCGACAGAAGATCGGGTTTTGTAGGCTTTGAGCCTTTATTAGTGAATTCATATTGTTGTAGGCCTTGATGGCCTGATATGAATGTATTAAGATAAATATGACGGTCACCACAACCGTATATTTGTTTGTTGGTTCGAACCCTGTCGACTTCTATTGACCTGTATAGAAGGATCGGTTTCGAACCTGAATTCACTTGTCAACCCGCGCAGCATCCCTAGACGTCACGTGTGTACTAATAACACGCTCGTCGGGGCCCATGCGGGTTGAGAATATATTTCCCCCTTTAGTGTACCTATGTGTATACAATTTATAGTGCACGTGCAGGGGGTATTTTTGGAATATTTATAGACGCCTTTTGTCTGCTTGTACGGATGTTGCAGATCTGGTGGCGTGGCGTAGCAGCTTTTTGAATTGAGTTGTTCGCTGCTTTATACAGGTAGACTGTCGTGCACTATTTGTTGATTTTTGTAGGCGGATCATAGTGCACTAACTAATCTCCTGCCTTTGGGCTGTAATGCTTGCCTTTATAACAATTCTTTTACTTCTTTGCTCTTGATCTTTGATCTTCGATTGCCCTTCTAAGCATCAGATTCCCTACAAATACTTGTAGTTATTTGCATTTATCACTGTATGTTGTATGCATGACGAGCTTCTTTATGCCTTTGCTACAATCTTTCAATATTTGTTGTACACCTACTATTGTTGTTCATAGGCATGTAGATGCATTCATCCATAGCTCGATGTGATTGCGATGGCGATATAGCCTTCATTATCTTTTACTACACAGCTTGCAGGTGTGTGTGCTTGTTCTCAATCTCTCCATGTATGTTGAGAGGTGAACCAACACATTCACCTATACATCTCCTAGTATTTGTAGGAGCTACCATATATGTTCGCAAGACATTTGACATTAATCATGGAAACTTTCACATCCTCTTATGTGACTTATGTGGATTTTACACATTTATCATCGTCGTTCATATGCAGCTTGCACTATTATTAAGGGATTTTGTACATCTGTTTGCAATTACATTTCTTGTCCTCAGCTTGTAGCTTTGCCATATTTATTGCACGTGATGGTGGGCCCTTCATCATGGTCATCACATGCTTCTTAGTATCCATCATTCTAGGAGATTTATTGAGCATGCTATTGACTATCCACCATTCATAAGAGACCTTTCAATTCAACGCTTGCATTTTGATTGAGAGATAGTTTCATTGAAATCTTGATTATTCTTCAAGAAATCAAATTCTTCATTATTCTTCCATTTGATGTTCATTTGAATGTATGTCATATATCATGGGTCTTTTATTGATTTTGAAGAGAACTCATGTGGTAGATTCACATGCTGATGTTTGTATGATGATCATTTGATATTTCATCGAAACTCTGATATTAATTGTAGATACATCATTGCATCTCCCATTTCATTAAGCTATAGCTCCTTATTTGACATCTTTGAGTATATCTCGATAATCACTCAAATTGAACTCTTTATGAATTAATTGAGTTCTGTGTCATCTTTGAGTTCAATGCAAGTTTGAGTCCACATCAGGTCTTTTGCATGCATCAAATGTTTGTGCCCATTTGAGAATATAGGATTTTCATATTTTTAAGAGCATGAAGACTCAATTCCTTGCAGTCTGTCATCGAGTTCAAGTGCTTATTCAGGATCTTCTGAAGTTCTCTTGAGTCCAGTTGCATGTTCAATTTCATCTGAGCTTGAGGCAGATGCTTACAAGTTCAAGTGTTAAGTCCATAATTTATGAAATCTTTGCAAACTCATTTCATATTCATATTGACTTGAATTTAGTTCAATCTTTGATTTTATTTCATTTGGATTTGATTTTTTTTTTTAGAAATCACTTAAGTTTTGTTCTGATTTAGGTCCACAAGTCCTCTGTTCGTTGGAGTCCAAATGCTTGCTCTTTTAAGTTCAAACAGGTCCGAGTGCGATCGTACATTCACCCGAAATTTCGGCAACCTCTCGGCGTCTCCCCCGTTTAGGGGAAAACTACGGAAAACTGGGCCTCCCGTCACGCTAGAGAAAAACGTGTACGGTAGGTGCCCTCTTTCGAGGACACCGCGGCCGTGTAAAGTTTTTGTCCCCACCACGACAAAGAAAGGCGTGTATGGGTTTTTGGTACCTGTTGCAAAAAGAGAAACAGTTGTTTCCCCGCGAGCGGGTACTTATGGATGAAAAGCAGTTATTTCCCCGCGAACGAGTACTTATGAATATCCCGGTCTTGCCGTACGCACCGCACCGGGTCCCCATCCCACCACGCTAGAGAAACGCGTGTATAGGCGGTTTACCGATTTGGCACGCACATCGAGAACGGGATTTTATGTGATCTCCCAATTCGTTGAAAACACCGCGACGAACTTCCTTCCACCATGCTAGAGAAAAGCGTGTATAGGTGGTCGTTTGGTCGCGTTGCAAGCATCGAAAGTGGGATCGCGGAGTTTTAGAGTTTAGAAAAGTTATACCTGCGCGGGGTTAATGACGGCGGTGTTGGCTCAAAAATTGAGGGAGAGAAGCATTTTTTTTTTAAATTATAATTAACCATAATAATTAGTAAAATTAATTATAACTAAGAATAGTTAATTAGAATTAATAATAATTAATTATTATTTAACAATTAATTAATTACAATTAATTAAAATTAATCGTAGTCAATTTCATTAAATAATAATCAATTCATAATTAAAACTAATTAATTAAAATTAGTTAAATTAATTACTAATTAACTATTATTAATTAATAATTAATTTGCAATTAGCATTAGAATGGATTTAGGTTAAAATCCATTAAACAGAGAGCTAAGCTCTCTGTTCCATGTGTTCGGCAGATTTGCGGGGTTCAGCCGAAGAGACTCCCGAAAGGGAGAAAGTTACCTTCACGGCTAAGCGAGCTCCAGCCGTTGCTTTCGATCAAAATGTTGTAACTTCCGTTCCAAGAGGAAGGGAAAGCTGCCGAAGGAGGTCTCGGCTAGGGCAGGAGATCGGACAAGGTGGAACTCTCTCTATCTCCCTCTCTCTCTCTCTCTCTGCTCTCTCTCTCGACCGAAGTGATCGGAAGGAGCAAAGGGGAACGACGGGATGGGGGAATCGGAGGAAGAGCTCGGTTTGGATCGGAGATGGTAAGGGAGATCGGGAGGAAGAGCTGCAGCGATCGTGGATTTGGTCGGAGAGGAAGGACCAGTCATGGTGAGAGCTCGATCGGGAGAGGCTTGCGATGCTTCAGCCCCGTTCGCTCGGTATTTAAAGACTTGAATGGGAGTAGGATCGAGGCCACCGTCGCTGGTTTCACGCAGAAATCCCGGATGAGACGCGATCGCAGCGAGATATCTGGACTGGTTCGGCGCCGCGTACGCAGGTATTTCAGCGGGATTTTGGCAGAAATCTCGGAATTCGGCAGAGGACTGGATACGAGGTTTGATTTACCTTTTTGTTTCCTTTGTGTTTTACACAGAGGTCAACAACGAAAAAGATAGAAAATTATTGTATTATTTTGAAAAATGAGGGAGGCATCGACAATTATGTTATTGCCACAAATGGCTTGCCTAATAGATATTACTTGTTTCAAAAGGATAGTTGACAAAAAATGGCTTGCCAAGGTTGACGAGTTTTCTTCTTTCCACAATTTATTTGACCATTAATGTTTTTAGTTGCTTCTTAAAGCAATTTTTTTAGTAAAAAAATTAAAATTTTTGTACTTAAAAGCTGCTTTAAGAAGCAACCAGAAAGTCATCCCAAACGAAGCCTTAAAATCTTTGAACCCGCACTTGAGGACCAACCATTGCATGATGCAAATCATAGCATTGTAAGTCTGCTTGTTAACGAAATTATAAAGAAAACATATCCTCAAATAGTTTTATTAATACAACCTATGCACCCTACTGATCTTAGGGATTCACCGATACAGACGATAGCGGTGCTAATAATTAGTCCACAAAACTGAGGTGCATACAATCTAGATAAACAGACGACCACCACCTTCATGGTCACCTAGTGATGAATTTGATGATTTTCTCAATGATTCCTTCAATATTAATCTTGTGCACAAGAAATATTCCTTCGAAAAGTTCTAATTGTTTGGATGATCATCACCTCCAGTGGAGTGATTAAGAAATCTGACCATGAGGGCAAAGTTGTGAAAGGAAGAGTATTGATGTGAACCCAAATATAATCATTTTAATAATTAAATGAGGTTAATTAGTGAGAGTAGTCTGTCGAATATAATGTAAATATATAAATAACCCCCATTTGGGAAAGAAGAGAGATAGGAAACGATAGAATAATTCCTCTTCTTCTATCTTATTTTTTCTCTTGTGCTTTCTTTTGGACAAATTGCTCCATAAGCAACAATGATTCTATCAATATTCTGACAATTTTCTCGGTAATTTGAATCATTCAGAAAAATTAACCGAGTAAAAATACATTCCAAGCAAGCAGACTCTGCATACAGGTCTTCGCTACAAGCAAGCATATGAGCCAAATACATCAAAGCAAAACAGCTGGAACTAACCCTTCCAAAAATAACATCCGTTGTTAAAACATAAATAACAATCAACAAAGAGCCAAATGGAACTCTCTTCTTGATCGGCCAAGACTTCTTCGTTGCGTTAATAACAATAAGGCTTCGTTTGGGGCGGCTTTCTTACTATTTCTTAAAACAATTTTTTGATAAAAAATTAAAAAATTTTGTACTAAAAAGTTGCTTTAAGCAGCAGTAAAAAGCCGCCCCAAATGAAGCCTAAATTGTGCATTGAGCCAAATAAAACAAAAGAAAAAATAAAAAAGCCAAAGCTTAGAGTATTTTAAAAATAATAATAGCAAGCTAAAGTGGACGCCAATTTTTGCCCAAAAAAGATGAAAAACTTCTAATAAATACAAATCAAGATGAGTTTACAAATAACACACATTAGCTGCAAGTTCATATAAATAAATCTGAGTCTTCTATTTTTGTAAGTTTTATAGAGTTCTGTATTAAGTCATTTAATAAGTCAAAATCTATTAGGTTTCTGTTTCAGAATATCTGACAGAAAATCTTGCCATAAAGAATAGTCATATGGGAAACTCAGGTGGCGAAGTAGCCAAGGCCAGTGGTCCTTAATTGGCGTTTGGAACTGGTAAGCGAGTTACAAGTGGGGCTTCAAGAATTTTCTTTTGGTATCAAAACATAATTACAAAGTTACCCAGAATTTTATTTTGGTATCAAAAGATAATTATAAAGTTACCCAGACTTTTTCGTAGCATTAAGAACAAACAACATGGTGAGGGTAAATCTGCCAAATTGAAGCTCTCATCAGAAGGCGAAATTAAAAAGAGGGAACCGGAAGAGAATGTGGAGGAGGAAGATGGCCGAAGAAACAGTCAATATATCTTTCAGCACCTTAAAATAAAATCATGGCAGCACTGTCTCCACTCATGATTAGAGGGCCAAGCAGATTTCATGAAACACAAAATGATTTGCAAATGATTACAATCATGACAAAAAGTTTCATCAAAAATAGAAAAAAATACCTCCAGCCAATCCAAAATAAGGCCACCCAATTGAAATATGAAATTTTATTGGACAAAAGAAAATAAAACTATGTGACAAGAAGACGCTCACAATTTTTCCCTTTAGTTAAGAAGAAATCAAAAAAAATTGTCATTATGGTAAGCCAAATGACCAAGAGCTACCTGGAATTAAAATGACAATAGCCTGGTTGAAGCTAATATAATTATTGGTAATCATCATCGCATCCATATTTTTTTGTTAGTACATCCAAAAGCTAAAAATAATTGATATAGCCAGCACATTGCGAGTGCTGCCATACAAAGAATCCCATTCCTATCAAACCAGTATTTCTCCCCGGCCAATAATAGAAAATTTCCGTGAAATGGCAGAGAATTGATTAACTCACTCTCATCTAAAATCGAAATATAGCCTCTAGCAAAATATATATTTCATAACCCAATAGTACCCCAAAAACTAGCAAAAATGCGACGCAGTGATGGTTGTATCCAAGAAATATAAAACATGAATAAATGTAAGAGACACATCCCAATAAAACCCATGTGTTGTGGTCCCACAAGTTTATAGCAAGTCACCCAGCAATGCTACCACAAAAAATAGTACAAGGCAATGAAGTGGTTGTCGTATTCGTGTCACTGTGTTCGTGTATGTCCATCATAGGCTTCATAGTTTGGTTTGTTCCATAGAGAGTGATAGGCATTGGAGCACCATTGATATACAATTTTCGCAAGAGCTTATATAATGTATGAAGTGTATTTAATGAAGGGAGACCAAGGTCAACATACTCATAGTGAAGGATCATAGTTTTTCATCAAATATTGTGATTTTTTTTTTAGCCCTATTACAATGTAGAAAATGATTTATCAAGCTGCTGATTTTTCTTCTAATGCCTTTTGGAATAGATATAGATCTGAGCCAATAATATACGTAGTTCCAAATAGTGGACCTAACCAGTTGAAACCTACCAATGAATGATATAATTTTCTACTTCCAACCAGCCAACCAAGAGTGATGTTTGTCCATAATTTTAGAGTAGTTGATATCTTTAATATTATAGGAGGTTAGAGGTATACTAAGTTAGTCCTAGGGTAATGGGTGACGTAATGGGTGACTTTCAAAACCTAGGATGCCATAAAGATGAGCTGGTAGAGTAGTGTTAATAAAATTCGAAAAGCATATGGAAGATTTAGTCACATTAGCTTAGAGCATTATAGCCTTCTTGAATATGTTTAGCATGTTGAGGAAACAAGAAATGGTGGGTTAACCAACTTTGTCAAAAATCAATAAATCATCAGCAAGCATAAAGTATGAAACATGAGCATCTTTATCCTTGATGTAGTCGAAATATGAATTAATACAGTGAGCATTCTTTAATCTAAAGAAAGCATCCATGATAAAGGAGAATAAAAAAGGGGATAAGGGGCATCCCCGCTTGAGCCTATTTTTTGAGTCAAAGAACCCCTTTAGCTATCCATTTATGATAGTAAAGAAATGAACATTGTCGGTGCATTCGGCAATCCAATTGACAAAGACAGTAAAAAAGCTTAGATTAATGAGTCTTCTACATAGAAATTTCTGGTTTTTCATTATAAAAATCATTTCTAAGATCAATTTTGGCATAGAAGTGTTTGGAAATATTAATACTATTGAAACCTCTCAGAATTTCATTTCCCAAAATTATATTGTCCAAAATGCAACTTCCATAAATAAAAATTGATTGATCTTAATGAATGAGCTTTGAAAGAATAAGCTTAACAAATAATTTAGAGAGAGATTAGTCTATAATCATTTAAAACTTCACAGCATAGGGAGAGACAGTTGAATGTTTAACTCTATAGGGCAAATGTTTAACTGCATCAATAAAAAAATTATTAGTGATATTGTAAAACCCGAAATCGGCGTTAATAGGTTGTTGCACGCTTTTTAAAGCGTCGCGACGAGTTTTAAGTGAAATTTTCAACATTAACGAAATTCAACAAAAATATTTTTATAAAATTCCTTGCAAAATTCTGATCGTTTTCGTATATAACACTTATACCTAATTTTGTCTATTTTAGGAATTATAAATTATTAAAATTTTATAATGACTATTTTACCCCTAATCAAATAAAAGGCCAAATCTATTTTAAGTAAGGGCATATTGGACTTTTGGAAAACCCAATTTCTCATATTAGGCTAAACCGAAACCCCTCCCCCATTGTTTCACGCGATCGGCCGAACGAGAGGGGCAGACGGCGGGCTTCGGCGAGGGCTCTCCGGCGACGATTTTCTGGCGAGAAAATTAGTCCGAATCGAAGAGGACGACGAAAGGAGTCTTCAGGTACGAATTTTTTTAAGCGAATCTTTCTAGATTTCGAGAAATTTGAGATCAAATTTTCTAGGGTTTTTCCAAATTTTCATTTTCTTCCAAATTTTCTTTAAGGGATCATTAGGTAATGATTTGAAAAGCATTTTAGCGGTAGAATTATTGATTTCAAGGGAAAATTTTGGAACTCAAAAAGTTAGGGTTTCACAAAAATTTTTCATTTCTTCAAGTTGTTTTTACAAAAATTGTTCCTAAGGACATTGGAAATGTTTTTAATGCATAAACTTGGAATTTTTAGGAAAATTTGCTTTTTATAATTTTCATAATTAATTAAATCCGAAAATTAAGGTTTATTTAATTAAATATCCATTAGGTGTCGTAGGGATTTATTAAGGGAAGATGATGGGTTTAGGCTTAGAACTTAGATTCAGCCTTAATAAAGATTGAATTTATGTGACACGTTTGTTTTATTCTTAGGTTGTGATCATTGAAGTGTAAGGTGAAAGAATTGTGTCGAAACGACATACTGTGCTTAAGAGAGGCAAGTGTTCGTACCTCATTTAAGTTTATAAGTGCAAAATTTATTTATGCTTAAAATGATATTTTATGCATTTACTTTACTGTCAAAATGTTTTATTTAATGTCAAATGTTTTATATCTATGACTTAAAAGATATCATGAAATTTTTATGTTTTCATTTCATGCATTATTCTGAAAAGCATATAAAGCATATGCAATATACTGAACATGTAACATATGAAGTTTATGAAAGATAAATAATCATAATTGAAATATTTAAATGAAATAATAATTTTCATGCTGCATGTTGATCCGGAAGTGCCAAAATGGTAATGGTAAAGGGGTTTACAAAAGCCAAATGGTAATGGGGCTTGTAAAAGCCAGATGGTAAAGGAAATAGCAAAATTTAACTGTGTACCTGATCAGTACGAATAAGGGTACTTCCGGGACGGGTGTTACATTTAGCATAAACATTTTTGCATTTGCATTGCATATGAAAAAGGTTAAAGAAAGGAAAAAGAAAAGTAAAAATGGAAATTCAAATGTTTTTTATTTACTAATGTTATGAAATGATTTCAATTATAAATGTTTTTGGTTATATGCATCTTATGAAATTAACTGAGCTATGAATTAACTGCTGAGTGTTGGCTCATCCTACTTTTGGAAATATTTTTCAGGAGAAAAGTGATGGCTGCACGATGACCGTACACGTATCGTCGTAGGGGACCTTAGGAAGAAAGGTTCTTTTTCATAATTTCAGTTTGAGTCTTTAAGTTTGTTCTTATGTAGTTTGTGAGTTTAAGTTTGAGTTTGGAGTTTATGTAATTGTGAGAGCTTATGTAATGTTGATGGTTTAAAGTTTTTAGTAGTTATGTGAGTTGAACAATTTGAAACAGTTGAGTTTGATGTTTTTTAGTGACTCTTTCTTTTAATGTTGGATGACATTTATATACTGATGTTAAATATATTATGAATTTGATTATGTTTTTATATGCTCTTCCGTACGACCGACTGTTCCCGCCCTGTTATAACGGGCTAGCCGGGTCGGGTCGTTATAGATATGTCAAGTATCTTTAAGGAACTTAGAGGTGAAGCTATCATGACTTGGAGTTTTGTCATTCCTAATCTCAAACAAAACAAATTTTATCTCATCATTGGTGAATTCAGTCATGAGACTGGCCAACAAGGAAGTCATATAAAAAATGATTTAAGGCATCGTCCTTGTTGAAGAGTTCGAAAAAATGGGAAATAGCTTCACCTAATATGTTCTCAATAGATTGGAGAGTACCATGAGTATTTACTTCTTTGATGAAGTTGTAGTTCCCTTCCCATTGAAGTATTTGGTAAAAGAATTTATTATAACCTTCCCCTTCGATTAACCAATAACATTTAGCTCTTTGCTTGATTCAGACATTTTCATACTTAGCAACTTCATTCAAAGAGGTTTGATTGACTAAGGCTTGGTGAATAAGACATGCATTATGACAATATTACCTTCCAAACCTTAAAAAAATGAGTTTTTTTAGCTTTAAAGGTGGAGACCATGTTACGAATGATGAGGAGTAAACACCACAATGACTAAACAAACAAGAAAGTAAAAGTAGCAGAAAAGTAAAGGACATCATGATTTAATGTGGAAAAATCCAAAAAAGGGAGAAAAAATCATGGAGCCACACCACACAAAGAAATCCACTATGAAAATTAAGATAAATAAGTACATATATCTCTTCTCTCTCTCTCTCCTTGCTTCTCTTCTCACATGCACCGTTCTCAATGTCTAACTACTATCAAATTACAAGAGAAAGCCAAGCAAATAACCCCAATTAACGCAACCCTTCAGAAAAACAAGAAAGAAAATCATTTAGTCCATCTCGCAGCATTGCAACGTCAGTTTGGGTGCTGCGGTGCTCAAACCTCTATCTTGATCTACTGCGGAGCCATATCTATACCACTGCGGCTCTCTGCTCTATGTCATTCAGCGCTCGAGTACACAGCTTCAGGGCATTGTACATAAAAAATATTTGGGTGCAACCCAAACAGGGGTAAACCCCCGCACCCCCTAGTGTACACTACAAGCTTTGAGATCCGATACAATATAATAACTAGATTGATCAACACAATCAGATTCCACACATAGAAATCTTCCACTTAAAACTGGTTGCAATCAATCTTTCTCCTAATCCGTAACACCAATCATAGTACCGGTAGTGTGGCTCAGCCTTGCTCTTATCCTTCATGAAGACCAACTAAAGCTATGCATAGCTTCAATTTATTGACTAGCACCGTCTTCGTCAACATGTCTGAAGAATTATTGGTCATGTGTATCTTCTCCAAAGATAATTGACCATTTTCCAGAAGCGACCTAATGAAATGATATTGAAGCTGGATGTGCTTCGTCCTGGCATAGAATGCAACATTCTTGACTAGATATATAGTACTCATGCTATCACTACGTAGCTTTCCATTCCTTTGCCCCTTGTCAAGTTCAGCCAAATCATCTCCTTGCTAGCCTTAGTGATAACAATGTACTCAGCTTTTGTGGTTGAGAGCGTAACAATCATCTGTAACCTGAAAACCCAACTGATAGCAGTCTTTTGCAAAGTGAAGATACTCTACGTTGAATTTCTGAAGTACCTTTTCAACATACTCTGCCTGAGACAACTTCAGTATACCTACAGTTCTATCTCTACTAATTCTCATTCCAAGAATTTTCTTTGCTAGACCCAAATCTTTCATTTCAAACTCCTTTGATAACTATTCTTTCAGACATCTTATTTTCTCCATATTTGATCCTGCAACCAGCATATCATCAACATACAAAAACAGAATAATATAACAGTTATCAAAATGTTTAAAAAAACAACAGTGGACTACCTAGCACTTTGTATACCTATTATCTGACATAAACCTGTCAAATCTCATGTATCACTATCTTGGTGCATGCTTCAGTCCATATAAACTCATCATGAGCCTACATAATAGGTCTTTATTACCTATGAACATATATCCCTAAGATTGCACCATGTATTACTATTCATTAAGGTCACCATAAGGAAATGTTATCTTTACATTCATCTGCTCTAGATGTAAATCCTCCACTGCTATCATGTTTAATACAACTCTGATTGTAGTCATATTCACCACTTGAGAGAAAATTTCAGTGAAGTCAACTCCTTCCTTCTACTGAAAACCTTTAACCACAAGCCTGACCTTGTAGTGCTTGCTGCCATAAGTTTCTTTCAACCTATAAACCCACTTGTTCTTTCATGCTCTCTTGCCATCTAGTCACTCTGTCAACTCACAAGTCTGATTCAACTCAAGTGAACGCATCTCATCATTCATGGCTTGCTCCCACTCATTTGAATCATCAACTTAAATGGCTTCATCATAACACTCTGGTTCACCACTATTTATCAGCAATAGATAGTACAAGGAAGGAGAATACTTTTTTATTGGCCTTGAGATTCTGCTTGATCTCCTAATTTCAGTAATAGGACTCTAAGGTACTCTCTGTGCTTCATCAGCTTTGTCTTCTTGATCATCATCATCCTCTATCTCAATATATTTGGAAGAATCTTCAAGAGTCTCATTTTTATTCTTGTACATTTCACTTTCATTGAATTTAACATCTCTGCTCCTAATGAACTTTTGATTCTGTAATCCTAGAATTTATAGGCAAATTCATTTCAACCATATACAATGAATGTACACTTGATAGATCTTAGATCAAGCTTACTCTTAGATCCTTCATCAACATGAATATATAATGAATAACCAAGAACTTTGAGGTGGGATATACTAGCCACCTTTCCATTCCAGGCTTCCTTAGGTAACCCCTCATTCAAAGGAACTAAAGAACTAAGATTAATCAAATAAATTGCAGTATTCACTGCCTCTGCCCAGAACTGCTTGGGTAGACCTGCATGTAACCTTATACTCCTGACACGCACAGTGATAGTTCTATCCATGCACTTTGCAACACCATTCTGCTGCAGTGTTCTTGGAATAGTGAACTCATGCCTAATCATATTTGAAAGCACAATACTCCTTCAACTCCTTATCACGATACTCGCCACCATTATCTAATCTAAGACACTTGAACTTTAAACCTATCTCAAGCTCAACTATGGCCTTTCACTTCTTGAAAATATCAAACACATATGACTTGTATTTTAAGAGGTACACCCATACCTTCCTATTGTGATCATCAATAAATATTTCAAAATATAAAGACCTTCCTATAAAAGTAACTGGAGTAAGACCTCATACATTAGTATGCACTTACTCCAACTTTTTTTACTTGGCCTTTGAACTAGAAAAACTCACCTTATGTTGCTTGCATATACATAACCTTCACAAAAATCTAAATCTATAAATTTTAAATCATGAAGCTTTCCTTTAATAAGAAGTGAATACATAACTTTCCTACTCATATGGCCAAGCATTCAATGCCAAAGACCTACATCAACATCTGAATTTGCTACTCTCATAGAATCTACTCTTCTATTGATAACATGTTGGATGCCTTCAATATTTCCATTTGCTATAACCAAGCACCTTTTGTCACATTCCACATATCTCTTATGAATGATTTCACATGGCCTGAATTTGCAAGCTAACTCACAGAAACTAAACTCCTCTTCCGACATGGAACATGCCTAACATTTTTTAGTCCCCAAATTGACCTATCCAACATTATGATATCAACATCTCCCTGTCCAACAATATTGTAGGGCTTGTTATCCCCGAGACACACTTTACCCAAATCACCTTAAGTATAGCTCTTAAATGCCTCAATATTAGGACTTGTATGGAAAGAAGCACCTGAATCTATCACCCAAGATTCAGATTTGTCCAAAGATAAAATCAAATAATTTGACAGACATTCTCTGCAGATATATTTGTAGAATGATTTTTTCTTGACCTCCACCACTTTCCTTCTTTGGAACTGTACAGTCCTTCAAGTGACAGTTCTTCCTATAGCATCAGCATATAACCTTTCCTGTACCAAAAGTAGACTTTTCTTTGTTGGATGTAGATCTCTCTCTTTTGGATTTCTCTCTAAACCCCTTCCTCTTACTTCAACATTCAGAGCAAAATTTGAAGATTCACCGTTCACCTTTCTGCAAACCACTTCATTAAGCACTAATCTCATAATGTCCTCAAAGTTCATCTTTGAACTTCCTAAAGAGTTACTCACAACAGTAACAAGCCCACCCCAGCTTTCTAGCAATGAAGATAGCAACAGCAATGCCCTCACCTCATCATCAAAATTAATTCCAACTGAACATAATTGACTCATCACAGTGCTCAAATTATTCAGGTGTTTTGCCATTGGGGTTTTGTCC
The DNA here is from genome assembly GCA_022539455.1 of Dendrobium nobile. NCBI lineage: Eukaryota > Viridiplantae > Streptophyta > Magnoliopsida > Asparagales > Orchidaceae > Dendrobium > Dendrobium nobile. The sequence continues at coordinate 46,936,641 of CM039734.1, read as the reverse complement.
AGCATCTTCATATTGAATAACTTCTTCATCAGGAACACTTTTTTTGAGGCTGATGACTTCTCATACATCTTAGTCAGTACGGCCATGAGATCGACTATAGTCTTATCATTTACAATGTTCAATGCAATAGATGAGGAAAGTGAAAGTCATATACAACCTAGTGCAGTCCGGTCAAGAACCTCCCATTCCTTCATTGTCATAAAATCCGACTTCTTGTTGATTCCTTCTAACTATAAATACAACTTCTTCTGATACAACAAATCTTCAATTTATATCTTACAAAATACGAAGTTCTAACCATTGAACTTTTCAATATTGTACCTTGCTTCGCATGCCATTACTTCCACTCGATCTGAATAATCTCGCTCTAATAACAATTGTTGGCGATGATGAGTAAACACTACAATGACGAAACAAGCAAAAAAGTAAAGGACACAAGGAATTAACGTGAAAAAAACCCAAATAGGAAAAATCCACAGAGCCACACCACACCAAGAAATTCAGTATAAAAATTGGGAGAAATAAGTACATATCTCTCTTCTCTCTCACTCTCTCGTTGCTTCTCTTCTCACATGCATCATTCTCAATGTCTAACTATTATCAAAATACAAGAGAAAGCAAAGTAAAATAACTACAAAGGACGCAACCCCTAAAAAAATGAGAAATAAAACCGTCCAATCCGCCTCACAGCGCTACGTCACTCAAACCTCGGTCTTGATTTATTGCGGCATCATATCTATACCACTGCGAAGTTCTGTCCTCTGTCGTTCAATGCTGGGGCGCTCGGGAACACATCGTCGGGGGGTTCAGGTACGTAGCGCCGACACATTATACAAAAAGAAAATTTTGGGTGCAAAGCACCAGAACTCAAGTAGGGGGTAAACCCCTCGCACCCCCAAATATACAAGCCAAGCTTTGAAGTCTGAGACAACAAAATAATTAGATTGATCAACACAATCAGATTCCACACATAATAGACCATTTTAGAGATACAAGAAAAGGAGTTCGATTTAGTAGACTTAAGAGTAATCTTAGCATTATAGAGTTTATTTATAGTTGGAGTTATATGTAGATGGAGCTAGTGTGCGCGGACATGTGCAATACACGAGGCTATAGTAATAGTAAGATAATAAATTCTACTTACTGTCGATTTTTAATTTTTGGTAAAAGCACTAAATGTTCATCCTTAATTCATTTGTCATTTTTATAACTTGTCTTTCAAGCATCAAGTGAATCGGGGAATTAAGTACATACTCATGCATGCCTATCTTAGTGATTTACAGGTACTTTATATGTTTCTATCAAGAGAATCAGCATAGGTGAACTCGCACGAGAGGAACATGACCTTGTAGTAGGTTGGTTGGTGTCAGCACCTAGATTAATGACCACTCTCCTGTGAAAGGATTGCAGCATGTAAATGTGTCTCAAAAGGCTGAACTAAGACATAACATTACTCGATATCTCTCATCAAAGAACTTGCCCGGGCCACTCCGAGTCCTCGAGTTTACTCACCTCAATAGAAATCGCTCATCCACAACAATTATTAGCAGTCAAGGCCAGCTAACTACTGCTGGCATCTCCAATCTAACTATAGGAAGCACACACCTCAAAAGCCCTTATCCATAAATTTTAAGGTAGAATCAATTCTCAGTTCACTACTATGTCCACCAAAGGGAACTTGTCTCTCATGCTCAGGGGTCCAAATAACGCCTCTATGGACTTGTCCCCACATCCAAAGGATTATTTTTCTTAAACTCACCCCATACACTAGATCCCAAAGACTCACCCAATATACTTACCCTCAAAAAGTCATTCAAGGTATGTACCCTAGAGGTAGGAATCCACTTGGATTTCAAATAGCTAAGCCATGCTTCCATGTTAACTATGTCATATATTATATTTTTCTATCTCTTTTAAGTTTAGCCTTTTTATAGCCCTCTAAGCCTAAAATAAAAAGGTAAATAGACATTTTTAAGATCTTTACTCCATATTAGTTATTGTGGATAGCATTTATAGACTCTCTAACTCTCTATAGTGACTCAAACCTAACCTAATCTCCTAGCTCTAACCTAGTTGCACTAACTAGTAAGGTCGAGTGTTATCCACGAACAAATTCAGATCCAACACTTTCCGCTTGACTTAGTTGTCATCCAAGATGGATATACAAGACATAATAGCCCATCTCGAGGGAGAGTATTAAAACATGGATACCTTCTATCACCGTTTTCTTCAAACATACAAGACGATTATTTCTCTGTTGCAGTACTGTAGCTCCATTTTTCCTTTCTTTTACATTTTTATATAAGTAAATTGTTTTACTGCTGCAATTTAAGGAAAATCAATAATAAAAATTTCTTTTCGCTTTCTCTTCTTCCTCAGTACATCCGCCTGATACAGATAGTTTGCATTTTTTTAATACAAAAGGAGCCCATACTCCCCAATTAGCTCGGTCCACTCAAAATGTTTAAGAAATATTGGGTAGATCTAATAAATAAAAAATTCATATTTGACAAAATTTAGTTAGAATCCAAAACTTTCTTTCAACTTTCAAAGTCGGATAAAAAAAAGGAATAAAACCGGCTATAAAAGCCAAATGCCATTGAGAAAAAAAGATATGTAGCTTGGTCTCATCAATCAAATTACCCGCTAGATGACCGAGAGGCCTCCTGCCGGCGCCATGTCCAGAGTCGGCCTTCAACAGTACTTCGTAGCTATCTCCTTTCTGCTCTCTCTGCTCTCATCGCCAACTCAAGCGGCCAATATCTTCTTCGACTGGCACATATCCTTCGATCGCACTATTAAGCCCGTCGGCAAAGATCAGCCGGTAAGAACCAAATTCAGCGTCAAGGATTTCATTTGGTATTCTCACTCACGACGAATCTTCCTCTTTAATCTTTATAAATAAAAACATATATATATATTTTTAATAAAAATAAAATTATTATGTTTGAACCCTTTTTAAGGTATTTTAGAAATTAGGTATTTAATATATGTATGGTGTAAATTAAAGAGCTTTGTGTTGATTAAGAACAATTTATGTTCGATTTAATAATAAGGTCAAATTACATTTAATTTTATAAATAAATGAGATAAATTTTTAATCTATTTAATAAGAGAATCAAACAGTAACAATAATTGCTTGATATAAAACGAATAAATTTAAAACATATTTTTATTCATAAATTTAATTAATGAAATTCTTAAATATTTATTAAAAGTTATGAATAATTTATATTTTTTAATTTTCTATATATTTGAAAGATTTCATAATATGAAAATTATAAATTTCTTTACTGCAATTCTTTTATAGATAATAAAATTTCATTTATATTCATTGGTGTTTTATTGAATAATCATAAAAAAATGTATTATATATTATGTACAACTGTGAGGATTTGCATGTTGTATTAGACCCATTCAAAATGAATTTGACCTGGTTAAGGTTTCATTCTTTTTTAACTTAATAACTCTTCACCTCTAATTACTATTTTAATTCAAATCAAATTCATGTCAACTCAAATTTTGAACATTTCAACTTTGATTTCAGCTCATTCATGACACATTCATTTCTTCTAGAGAGAGGAGCAGAGAGAGGAGAGGGGGAGAGAGAGAACAAGTGAGACAGAGATCAGAGGGGGGAGAAATTATTTTGTGCAGACATCGAACGCAGTTTTACGTTTGGATGTCGCAGTACCAACCAATACCGAGTTGCGGTAGAGTAAAAGGGTGACATGGTGCATTTTTATTGGTCTATATAGAAACGATGCCATTCAATGACCATACAGAATAATTTTTCCAACAGGGAGAGCAGGGAGATAGATAGAGAGAGAGAGAGAGAGAGAGAGAGAGAGAGAGAGAGAGAGTGAGTGAGTGAGAGAAGGAGAGTGAGATGGAGAGGGAGAGAGAGAAATACTATACTCATGAACTCATAATTTAAAAAAATTGATAGGCTATCTTTAAGAGAAATAAAAGAGAAACCAAAGTTATTGTTAAAAACAACACATGATATGTTGAGCTTAAGGGCTATTTGGTTGAAATATTTTAGGATATAAAGTATTCAAATATATGGGTTTTAACAATTTTAATATTTAGTTGGACAAAAAAAAATTCAAAGTAAAATAAACTAAATGCAGTATAAATCATTATGGTTCATTTTTTAGGTAAAGTAAACTCGTCCAATTTTGAACGAAAATGATTTACATAACAAACAAGTTCACTTGATCGCCGCCGACAACCATCTGCCATTCAATTTAAGTAAAAAATTTCTTATTCAATTATTCTTAATTTATGATGCTTTTGGGACTTAATAAATTGATTAATTTTGTCAGGTTATAACCATCAATGGAATGTTCCCCGGGCCACTCATCAATTCTACCACCAACGATGAAATCTACGTCAATATCTTCAACAACTTGGACGAGCCTTTCCTTATGACATGGTACTATAAAAAGTTTAATTAATTAAGCATATTCTTTAATTATCTTTAAGAAAAATTAAGATTTTCTTAATTAGCTGTATTTGGCTTCAAGAGACTAGAAGAGAGAAAATAAAGATCGAAGATGAAAGAATTAAATTGAAATTTATTTTAATTTATCTGAAATATTGATGAATAATATTTTTATTTAGTTGGTGAGAATTTGAGTAATTATTTCTTTAAAAAAAGCCATACAGTTCTTAATTATAATAATCTCATATATATATATATATATATATATATATATATATATAATATATATATATATATATATATATATATATATATATATCATAAATTTTTTATATATTTATATATTTAATAATTAAACTTTTATAATTAATACAAATTTTCATGAATGCATCTTAATATGATTTGCACATTAAAATATTATGTAACTAAATATAAAGATGTAGGTTTAAGTTATATAAATACATAAGAATTTTGTAGTATGCATGAAAATATATCCTTTTAATTTAATTTTTTTGATGAAATATATATTTTTATACATATATTTTTTTTTATAATTTAGCCATTAAAATAATATATAAGTAAATAGAATGATTTAGGCGTTCAAAATTACAAAATACATAAAAATTTTGCATCATATATAAATTAAGTATGATGGAATTTATATAGTCTTTTAACATGCTTTAAAAAGAGTGTAATTCATTGAGGTGATTAATATTGCACAAATCTAAATGCAGATCTAAAGGTTAATTTTTATGGCTTATCTTAATCTTTTTTTTAATCTAAATATCTTCCATCGAAATTTTCCTATGATAATTTCTCTGCTGTGCCTAAACACTGGTAATTAATAGAGAAATGCTTAAAAGTTATAAGAAGGATGGATATTACTTGTAGGAATGGCATAGAGCAGAGGCTAAATTCATGGCAAGATGGAGTTTCGGGAACAAATTGCCCTATCTTGCCAGGGAAAAATTGGACTTATGCCTTCCAGGTGAAGGATCAAATAGGCAGCTTCTTCTACTTCCCCTCCATAAACTTTCACAAGGCTGCAGGTGGCTTCGGTCCCATTAGAGTCAACAACAGACAAGTAATTCACGTCCCATTTGACAAACCTGAAGGCGAATTCGATCTTCTCATCGGAGACTGGGACTCCTTGCCTTTTCAGGTAACTGATTATAAATTAACCCTTTGATTAAGATTTTTTTTTTTTTTGGAAATTTATTAAGACTTCGTTTTGGACGACTTTTTTATTGCTTTTTAACGTAGGTTTCTAGTATAAAAATTAAAACTTTTGTACTAGAAAGCTGCTTTAAGAAGTGATAAGAAATCCGTCCTAAATAAAGTCTAAGGCTTCATTTGAGACGGCTTTTTTATTGCTTATTAAAACGGAATTTTAGTATACAATTTTTAATTTTTAACTAAAACTAAGTTTTAAGAAGCAGTAGGAAAACCGTCTCAATTGAAGCCTAAGTCTTTATTTAGGAGAAAAGGATCAAAATTGTCCATCAACTTATATGAAATGTCAAAATGATCTCCAACTATATATATTAAAAGACTACTTTGGTTCATCGAGTCTTTAAAAATGAATTAAAATAGTATCATGGTAAGACTATTTTGATTTCTCTCTGAGGAGTTAAAGATCAAAATGATCTTTTAATATAGTTAATTACTATTTTGATTATTCATAAAGAGTCAATGGATCATTTTAATCTTTTTTTTCTTAGTTTTGGATAGCTTAATTTTGATCACTACAAAATAATAATAAAATTGTTTCAAACAAAATCTAAGAGGTTGAATGCAAAAGAGGAAAGAAAGTAACAACAAAATCAATTTATATATATATAAATATTAAATTTTGATAGAAAGATTTTTCATATTTTGTTCATTTATTTGAAACTTAGCTTACTCGCACGTTGATCACTGGTATTGCTGGAATCGGTCCGCCTACGCATGAGCATATGCTTATCAATGGGAAGGGGCCATACAACAACTCCTGGGGGGGACAGCACGAGTCAATCGAGGTTGAACTAGGTAGACTATATATTTGTGCTTTGATATTGATTAATTAAGGCTTCGTTTGGGGCGGCTTTTTTATTGCTTTTGAAAACGAAGTTTTAGTACAAAAATTAAAAAATTTGTACTACAACTCCATTTTAAAAAACAATAAAAAAACCGTCTCAAACGAACCCTAAATATTTGTGATGGATTTTTTTTTTCTTGATCAAATGCAAAATTTAGTATAAATGAGCTGAAATAAGGTTTTTGATGCATAATTAAAAAATTTAAAATCATTCAATTATGAGGTTATTAGAACACACAAATGTAGAAAAAAATGATTTATGATCTAAACAATCAATGCTTTCCGTTTGATGAAGCGTTTTGAGAATTTTCATGTTCCCATCATCATTATCATCCAACCATTGTTGGACTACCATAATTTGATCAATATTATCCGACTAACAATGTTAAATTCCCATCAGTATCACCTCCATAAACTTTTTTAGCAAGCACTGATACAATTATAGAAGATCAAGTTTGAGTTCTCTACTTTATAATCACATCTTCTTCAATTAATGAAAAGAGTCAATCTCCATAATATAACTTATACATTTCATTTGGGCCAGGCAGTGTGATTTTTACCTAGTGCAATTTTTACCCTTCTCAGGTTTGTGTAAAAATTATGATATCTCGTATTTTTGCTTGAGTAGCATAGTCTGGTCGTCATCGCCCAACTAATAATGTACGACTGCAATCATCATTTCTACACAACTTATTTAGTAAGCACTACTATAGGTGTATGAGTCTAAACTTGAGTTCACTACTTGTGATCTTAGCTTCTCTAATTGAGGAATAGTGAAGATTCCATTAATTTTAATTATTTAGGCTTCATTGGAACGGCTTTCTTATTGCTTTAAGAAGCAGTAAGAAAATTATCCCAAATTAAGCCTTAGTAGACTATTTTCATCTAGGTCAGCTCTCATGATTTTTTTTCCTTCTCGAATTTTTCATGTAAAATCTCTAAAATCTCTTATATTACTCATTTTTAAATATATAAGTGTAAGATCTTAGTACGAAACTAGGATATAAAATAATCTTCCAATCATCATAAATATTATTTTCAATTTTGGTTCATTACAGGAAAGACCTACAGGTTGAGAATATCTAATGTTGGTAGTGAAGTGAGCTTCAACTTGAGAATTCAGAATCATCAGATGATATTGGTTGAAACAGAAGGCTCCTACACCCAAAAAATAACATTTGATTCGCTGGATGTTCATGTCGGTCAATCCTACTCTGTTCTCGTCACTGCAAATCAGCCAGTCTCAGATTATTTCATAGTCGCCGCTTCCACCCATACTGGCCGGGATATTACCGGAGTTGCCGTACTTAAATACAAGGACTCAACAACTCAACCAAGCGGCCCGCTTCCGGTCGGGCCACCTCCTTCGGATAAGGATTTCTCTGTCAGTCAAGCAAAGTCCATCAGGTATCTTATATTTTACGCATCAAGATTAGCTCAGCTATCCTAAGGGGGTGTTTGGTATCGGATTTATCCGTCGTTTTTAGTAGAATTTAGCGTAAATTCAACCAAATGCAATCCGCAACACTGTAAATCTGGCAGATCCGTAATTTACGGATTTATAGTATAAATTCGATAAATCCGTCTAAATCATAATCCCATTTCTATTTGGATTTAACGCGACTTATAGTTGCGGAACTTCTTCCCGCGGCCCCCGTCCTATAATATGTTGCCAAACAACTTCTCTGGATTTAACAGGATTTACAATTTGTCATATCAAACACTTTTTAGGATTTATGAGCCTCGGATTTACTAAATCCGGATTTACAAGATTTAGTAAATCCTACTAAAATTGAATCCAATCCTATACCGAACACCCCCTAAGTCATGAAGAATTATTCTGTGCGGAGGGCGTTCGGAGCCCAATAAAAATGCACTACGTCACCCTATTGGTGGGTACCCAGCTCGGTACCCGCACTTGGTACCGCTGGGTACCCAGTGCTGGTGCGGGCAGTTCTCCCGTCCGCACTCCGCACAAAATAATCTCTCCTAAGTCAGAGTACTATAAACAATAACTATCAAAATGTGATATACTCATATGGCACCCAAAAAAAAAAAAAAATAGGTGGAATATGACAGCGGGAGCGGCAAGGCCAAACCCCCAAGGCACCTTCAACGTGACAAATGTGACCCTCTCCCAAACATTCATTCTCCATAGCTCCTATGCTCGAAAAGACCGTCGCAACCATTTCACCGTCAATAATGTGTACTACTTTACTCCATCGACGCCATTGAAGCTCGCCGATTACCTCGCAAACGGGACCGGCGTGTATCAGCTCGACAAATTTCCGGTGAACTCAGTCAATGCAGAAGTGATTCAAGGCACATTTGTTGCAAGTGGCGTTCACAAGGGCTGGGCTGAGATTGTGTTCTTTAATGAATTTGATGAGATGAACTCCTGGCATTTAGATGGCTTCGGGTTCTATGTCGTTGGGTAAGTATGTTATTTCACGTCTAAACTTATAATATTGTATGGCATAGTATACTTAATTATATCTAAGTTGATTCTTGCGACAAAAGGTTTGGAGATGGAGAGTGGAGCTCTGCAGCAAGAGAAACATATAACTTATTCGATCCAGTTGTTCGGTCAACTATTCAGGTTTAAATCTCTCTACTCCAACCGAAAATCCAATTTTTCACTCTAAAATTGCGGAAAACTTCAAAATGCCGCAATTCATCTCCAATGGAATTCCATTTCTGATCTTTCCGGCATTAAAAAACATTTCTCTTGTTTCATGCCTTTCCTGGGAAGCTAAAAAATAGAGCAATTTTTTGGTGTAGGTGAACAGTCCGACACTACAATATCGGACTGTTCACCCGCATGTCATTGACGTATTTTTTGGCGATCCATTGGAGCAAAAAGCTACTCCGTACACCTGAATGCAGTTCGGCTGGAGAAGCTCTACATACTCGTCTGCAGGCTTGATCTTCTGCATGAACTGGATCAAAAATTAAATTTTTTTTTATAATTTTAATCAGAATTTTACAGACTTCTAAGTGATTTTTCATCCAAATTTATACAGATAATGGTAAAAATTAATAATAAATATTATTTTTTGCAGGTGTATCCTGGAGGATGGAGTGCAGTGTATGTGTATCTGGATAATCCCGGTATGTGGAACCTTCGGTCGCAAATCCTGAAGAATTGGTACTTGGGGCAAGAACTCTACGTTAGAGTATATGATGCTGATCCCAGCCCGGCTAAAGAACGGCCACCACCAGGCAATCTCCTTCATTGCGGTAAGTCTAATATATTCTTCTGCCTTTGTTGCTCTAATATAGTTCTTCAAGTACTAGATTGTCATTAGTTAGTTGATACTATTACTCGTTAATTAATTACTATAATTATGGTTTTATGTATCCTTGCAGGAATTTTTGATGGGGAAAAATAGCCAGCCTCAGCTCCAACTTCCATTTAAGCTTAATATTACTATGTTAGCGGTTGTTATGATCTGTTTGGGTTGTGGAAGAATTATCAGTTATGTGTGTGAATTTATATATAAATATGGTGAGATTATGCATAGTAAAATAATATCATATTTGGTTATGGAATAATTAAGTTCATGATATGGTAATCATATTTGTGATTTTATAGATTAGCTTAGTTTTTTTAGTTGATGGGAGTCTATTATTTGATGTAAAAGATTAACATATCGCATTTGAAGTTTGTCAGTAACCTCAGACTGCCAAATGAAATCAAATTTGGAGTGTAAATGCTAACTTTTAGCCCTTGAGATAGTACAACTGCAAGCTATTCATTGATAGCTCATTGAGATTCATTTATAGGTTGTTCTGATTGTTTGAATCTATACTACTATGTTCTATGACATGAATCCATCATATGTTCTAAAGAACAAGACTCTTTCCTTTGAAGTTTTTCATCATTATTTTGTCGCAACTCTTCTTGTTAAATTCCTTTTGAAATTTACACTTGGCACTTATTATGCACTTTACACCAAAATTGAAGTGTACTCTTTGATTTTTAGTCATATCTTTCTCCTTCTCTTTGAAAAAAATATACTCTCCATCAAGGCTTCTTTGTATATTTCAAAGAATTTTTTTCTTGAAGACAAAGCCAAACCGTCACTTTTTTATCTCAAGTTCCTCTTACCTTAGAGAAAGGATACTCTTCTTCAAGGAGACTTCATAACTTGACTTTTATATGTTGGGTGACTATTTTTTAGTTGAAGGATACTATTCTTTCAATCTGCTTACGTAGCTCACCTTTTATATCTCAATTTCCTCTTCTTCTACAAGAAAGATATTATTTTTGTAAATAGATGACGAAAATAATATGTATCATTTTTTCCATATTTGCATCAAGATGATTTCTGACTATCTCCCCTAGCTCCCCATTGCCTTAGGCTCAAGCTTTCTTCTAAACTCACCTTGCTCTAGGAGCAAAGTCATCACTCTTGTCCTATCTTCTGCCAACTCCAACATGTGTGATGTAATTTTATTGAATACACATGTCTTAGGATACATTTAGTAATCTTATGTTTAGAACAAGTTAATTTCTAATCTACTATTGATCCTCATAAGTTAAACTCAACCTGGCTACCCAAGTCAGGCCTTATAAACTATAATTTGTGTTAGACTTGGACACCGCTTCAACCCTATCCAAGTTCATGCCAAATATGAAGCTTTAATTTGAATCTCAAATATTTTAATTTCTTTCAAAATTTAATCTTAGTTATTAAATAAAAAGTGAAGTTGTAATTAAGCCAAGTTTTATCTACATGGCTTGACTTGATCATTTGCGAATCTTTATTATAATTTGCTTATCTTGCCTCAACAATTTTGCTCGAGTGTCAGAAAACACTGAACACGTGTGGGGTGTTAACTTGAAAATTAATCGAATTCAAGATAAATGGTGCGTCTATGAGTGTGTATTCTAATTTAAAAGAAAAAAAAAACTTACCTAACCCCACTCTCCCACACTCACTCTCTCTTTGTGATGCCCTAGGATCCAATGAAAGGATCAAATCACTAAACCTTAGTTTTTCCTCATCCATCAAATAGAATAAATTAGAGATAATTATAAGATCCAAAAAATTAAAATAGTCTAATCATCATTTTATTTCATATCTCAAAATTTCTATACAATAATTTAGCTTATATAAAATCTATACATCAAAATAAGTAGCTGAATTACAAAATACCTCAAAATGTAATCTCGACGGGCATGTCCTTATCAACACTACTCAACTAGACCCTTTCATTTCCCTTATGTATTAAGTATCAATGGAATGACTGTTTCAACTTAGTAGGCATATTCAATTCCTATTACATAAATCAATATCCATAATTATATTTCCCAAGTTAAAGGTTTAAATTAATATATTGCAAAAGCATGAAATAAATGTTAATTTCACATAAATATACCAAAACTTTACATTTTGCATATTTGCATTTTCTTGCAATTTCGTAGACTTATCCAACCCAGTACATTAGATTTCATAATATAATAGAGTTATATTTTTATTCATATCTTTTCATAGAAGTTCTAGATTATCACTTGTATAGAGTCAACAGAATGTACTTGCTTTAAGAATATCTTTTTATTTTTATTTTATTTATCAAAATATTTATTTATGTTCATAATATAAAATTATATGTAGAATGATATGCATGTCTTGATATTTGCTTATAACTTCATTTTCACTTATGTCACCTATAGTTAATCTTCACTAGGTGAAGGTGACAATCTTACTTCCCTTGTAAATTCACTTTCACTTATGTCTCCTTTAAACCTCTCACATTTGCATAAGCAAATGGGGCCAGATTCAAAACTAAACAAAGCATAACAAAACACTAGGCTCATAGAGTAGAGTTTATAGTGCACTTTATCAATCTCCCATGTTAGAACATACGTCATATGATCATAAATGCACATACATAACTTTTACGAAATAATCAAATGCCTAAGATGTTAATATAGCATGAATGTAAGTAATTACCATACAAATTAAGATGATACAAACATGTATTATTTGGATTTTCCAACATTCACTATTTAACATAATATTCAAAATTAAGCTTTAAAATATTATTTTGAGACTTTTGGGGATTGCCATTAATCATGGGGTTACAAATACCAATTCTTAATTGAGGAATATTAAAAAAAATAAAATAAATAAAATCAATTGGTGAAAGCTTCACTTCTTATAGCCAAAATATTTATAAAAAGAGTATCTTATAACATACTAGAAGTTATATAGTGAAACATAAATTATACTCATTAAAATGTATTTTACTCTTTATCTTTTCACAAAAAATGTTGGAACTAAAATGAAAAAAATAGGATATTGGGAGCCTATCTCGAGCATGATGATTTTCCTAAGTAGCCTGACAGACAAACTTCGAGCTTTGACCTCAAAATTTGTCTCTTATTTCTCTCTCCTCGTTTGCTTCTCTTTCCTTCTCTTCTTCTTTGGAAAGTGAGGGAATAGGGGTGAGGGTAATTAAAATGGATTTAAATGATTTTTATATTTAAAAAAACTCATCTTGGGTTGGCGCTCACCTCCCTAATTAATGTCACGGCGCTCATCTAGAATATTATAGATGCTTCAAAATTTCTCAAACCTGATAGTTGAGCACCGCAGTGGTACCACCCAGTATTGCAGTGCTCTCATAAATCCTCCTTTCAAACAAAGAGGACAATGCATCGGTGTCGCCTCGCCTAGCGCCACCTCTCCCAGTGTTGCAATGCTCTGAGGGGTTTTGTCAAGTGCTATTAATTCTAATTCTATTTTAGATACTACATAAATCACATGTTATTATTTAATTCAAGTTTAGGTAATGATTAGTACATGATTAAATTAATTACCATGGTTCAGAAATAATGAATGATACAGTAATAACCTCCAACTTCTATTAATTACGTAAATAGTTCTCGTATTCTTTAATATTAACTTCTCAGCTTAATTATGTCCCCATTGGAATTTCTATAAATGAAAGGAACAAGCTTGGCTAACTAATCAAGTCCATCAATTGTTTTTTTCAAGGCAACTATAGCCACATTTTTCCCTTTTGCAATCCTTTATGAACTTGACTAAAAATAGTTTCAAATGAACCACCCAACACTTTTTTTATTATGTCTTGAGGTTTAATAATGATCATTGTAGTTGCTTCTTTTCCTATGAGAACAATTTTGATTCCGCTTCTTTTGTAGCCGACCATTGCCTCTTTCCTTATTATTGGTAGGAGGCTTGCCATTCTTATTCTTAAATTTTCTCCTAGTGATCATAGTAAACATGCTACTTAACCAAGGTGTTTAATTGAGAAGGTAGGGGCTTATTGGAGGATACTTTGATTGCAACCCCACATCATCAATATGGGGACATTTTTTTTTTTATCAATATGTAGACATTTTCTAACAATATGCCAATCATTAGGGCTCATCCACATACTTATGTGGAATAATATTGCATGTTTTGGTATTGTTAGTGACTCAACTCATGCAATTTCCTCTATCTTTATTCTTCATCCTCCATAGGATAATATTCTCAAAGGATTTTCTTCTTGAACTAACACCATGATATGTATTGACACTATATCTTAGATGAGCACTCCACCAACTAAAAGTGTGCTTGTTGGTGTTCAATTAAGTAAATTTAGCATTTAGTTACTACGAATATATATATATATATATATATATATATATATATATATATATATATATATATATATATATATATATATATATATATATATATATATATATATATATATTATATATACTAAAAGAGAATTTTGATTTATATGCTTCATAATGTTTGAATTTGGATAAATATATTCAATATATTTTTATTATGAAAAGGTGCCCAAAAGTTCCCTAATAACAAAATACCCCCGCTATACTCATACCTTATAATAAAGGAGGAATATTGTCCCACCTTTTTTTTTTATAAGCTTTCTTTATTTATTATCATCATCATGATCACCTCCATATCTTCATCCGAGATTTTTTGCTCAAAGGAGATCATGCTGGTGAAGTTGGAGATTTGTTTGTACATCAACAACTTAAGCATACATGGTTAATATTTTTTTAAATTTCCATCATGTAGCATATATATATATTTGGTAATTTTGAGGGATGTATAACACAACTAAATAGAGTATAAAATAGTGTATTTATATACTTATTAAAAAATTTATCTTAATTATGCTCATACTTTAATTTCAATATGATTGAATATGATTCAAGATATTAAATACTATGTTTTTCAATCTTTATTCAAATGATATAAGAACCTTGAATAAGGTATGATATAAGAACATTGAATAATATGATTGAAAATAATTTAGCTCATTCTAAATAAGGTACAATTATATCTTTGAATATTGTTTAATTATAGATTGAGCTTATTTTCATCCTTAGAGAACTTTCAAGCATATTTCCTCAAGAAATAAAATAATTAGCATAATAATTTCATGCATTATAAAGCATATAAACTCAAAATTTCATATGTAAATAGGTATCCAATTGATATATGCAAGCATCCGACTTCTTTGCATAAATGGCTTCCGCAAAGATAAGGACATTATCTTTGTCAATACCTTGAAAGTTTGATGTGATCTATTTCTAAAAGAAGAATCAAGCTTCTCATCTCTTGAATCATCTTTTTAAATAATAGAAGACTCACTAGTTTCCTATTATCATGGAATTAAAATATTTTTCATGGCATTTTATTTCTTGATTACTTCATATATCTGGTTCAAAATTCTTTTCTAAAATATTATTGGCCAATCTCTTCGTCAACACAACCATCTAATGTTAAAGAAGTGTGAATTGATTTACTAAGTAATTAGGATCTCCTTAGTTGGGTAACATCTTAGTTTCCTTGGCAACTACTTGTTGTATACATCAATCATGATGGGTTGTCTTCAAACTTATTAGTTTTGTGATACCTAAAATCTAGTCCATGAGTTTCCATGTCAATGAAGACGAATAGAGAATAGAGTGAATAGGGTGTAATGTACATTCTATAGGAGTAAGATACTAAATACACAATTTTTTAATTAAAAAAATTTGGCAAAACACATAAAAGAGGAAGTAGACCTTCCTGGAACCCTTCTCTCACTAATTCTCTCTATCAATGTTCTTGTTTGTAACTTTGGGAGGGATATAATCAATTGGATTGTATTTTTGGGGAAAAATTTTTTTAATGTAAACTTAATTTTAAATTGAACACATTATAAATGATATGTCACATAGAGAGATAAGAATACCATTCTTTAATGGGTTCATATTACAAAATCATAAATTTCATCTGGACAATCGTAATGAGAATTTGTATGCTCATATGCTTCACTATTAGGGGGATAATGACATGATCCTCTTTGCTATTAAATTCAAGAGACTCAAACAAGCCATTAGATGGTGGAATAAGAATAAATTTGGTAATATTTTTTGACAATATTATTAAGTAGAAAGAGAAGTATCTTTCCTTAAGAATAACTTTTCTACTTCATCTGGGGATGTTGATTGGAACCATATTGATTTAGCCAAGCATAATTCGATCAATATTTAGCTTATGGAAGAAGAATTTTGGAGATAAAAAGCTTCTTCCAATCATATCCTAGAGGGTGACAAAAATACCAATTATTTTCATGCATCGGCCAATGACAAAGAAGTCAAATCCTTTATTAAGAAGATTAAAATGGATAATGGGGAGTGGTGTAGTGATCAATCCTTAATTATTGATTATGCTATTTCATTTTTTTTCAATAACTCCCTTGGTGCTTCTAAGTAGGTAGATTTTTATTCCCAATGTTATTCCTTCCTACATTTCTCTCGAGAATAATTGTGTCATTTCTAACTCTCCTGATGAGAATGAGATTTTTAGTAGATTATTATTAAATGGGTTGTCTAATCTAATATTCAATGGGGACTTAACAATGGGTCTTTCCATTCTTGCACTACGGGAAAACACGCGAATACCGGCGGACTTTCCGGCGGAAACTTTTGGACGGTAATAAACGGCGCAGTTACCGGCGGATTTGTTCAACATAAGGTTTGAGTCAACTTTTCCGGCGCAACATACGTTGGAAATTCACCGACGCCTTGTCCGCCGGAAAAACCGACGTTATAGGGATGCCTGAACCATTTCCGTCGCATGTTACGGCGGAACTATTTCGGCGTACGGTACTAGCGGATAGTGCGCCAGCTTATTTAAACTCAATGAAATATATCTGACGGATTATACGTCGGAAATTATACCGACGTCATTACTGCCATTACCGACGGAACTTCCGCCGGTAGAAGCCCTATTTCGCGAACCCGAACCCCTCTGGCCGTCATTCTTTTCCTTCCATTCTCTCACTTCGATTGCTTCGCTCGTCGCCCTCCGTCGTCATTCGTCGCTCGCCGTGGTTAGACGTCGCCGACGGTCACCGGACTTCGCCGTCGACGATCACCGGACTTCGCCGAGCCTCCTTCCTAGTCGCGTCCAGCCTCTGTGCTTCCTAGTCGCGCGCCACCGAGGATAACCGAAGGTATATGTTTTCAAATTTTTTTGCGATTTCGGTTGGATTACATATAGATTAGCCTTTAGTCCATATCTTTTTGCTATAGTCATGGTTGTTATCACTAGACATTTGCTAGAGGATGTAGTTTGGTGCATGCTTTTTGTTGATGATATTGTTCTTATTGAGACTAGAGAGGGATTTGAAGGTTTTTGTTTTCAATTTTTTTTTACTATTTCGGTTGGATTACATATAGGACTAGCATTAAGTTCATATCTTTTTTGAATTATAGAGAAATTAAAAAGATGCCAAATGAGTGAAGGAGTGTGATGTTTACAATTTTCAAGAATTAAGGTGATGTACAACAGTGCATGAATTATAGAAAAATTAAGTTGATGTGTCATACATTTAAATTATTGGAGAGGGTAATTGAGCATAGATTACGGCATGATACTATTGTTTCTCAAAATCAATTTGGATTCATGCTGGGTAGGACTACCTATGAAAGCGACATATATTTTGTGAGGTTTGATGAGAAAACATGTGATAAAGTTCTAGAGAAGTTCTCTTGAGAGTTTTAGGAAAGAGAAGCGTTAATAATACCTATATTTAAGTTTTTAAGGTTATGTATATAGAAGTTTTTACTTGTGTTCAAATGCAAATGAATCGAGCCGAGCCAAGTTTGTGAGTGTTCATCTTGGATATACTAATTAGATATATATATAAATTCATTAATTTTTTACTCTTATATATAGGTTATGGATATTAGAAATCAAAGAAGTTGGATGTATAACCGATTATCTCAAGGTCGGAAGACATTAACAGATGAATTCATCAATGGGGTGAACTTTTTCATTCAGCAAGCGAAACAGCTGCCCAGCTTTATATCAGAAGGAAAGTTTCGATGTCCATATTCTAAACACAAAAATCTAATGCACCTAGAACCCACTACAGGAAAACCTGTTATTACCGGCGGACGGAATCCGCCGGAAACAATGCCCAATCCGACGGAACCGTTAGTTTCCGGCGCATGTTCCGGCGCAAATATCTCTGCCGGTTTATGGTGCGTCGATAATTTGGTTCCGACGTATAATTTGCGCCGGAAACATTTTCGGCGCAGTTTCCGACGCATTACCGGCGCATTACCCGGTTTGTTTGCCGACGTGAAGAATATGAGAATTCCGGCGCCCAATGCGCCGGTATTTACCGTCGTATTATGCGACGGTAATTAACGACGGATAAGTCGCCGGAGTTGCGCCATCGAAATTCCACGGTTATTTTACGACGCAATTCTTGCGCCGATAATTACCGGCGGAATATCCGCCGGACTTGCGACGGTAATGGCCGACGGATCATATTCGCCGGTACGTACGATACACTTCGTTGTATCGTCTTTTCCGACGGATTACCGGCGCATCATCCGCCGGAAACCTGTAGCATTGACAAAAAAAAAATTTGCCTTCCCAGCCAACAATCCCATTTCCACACCTGCAAACCTATCAATTCTAACACATACAAGTTCCACAACAGGTTCACAACAGTTCCACAACTTCACAATAATTTATAACAGTTTCACAACAGTATTAATATTAAAAATCAACTGATAACATCATATTAAAAGTAATTGTCCAATAACATAAGTTCACATAAAAATACAAGTTCATTTCAACTAAATTACACTACTCTGACTCCGTCGACTCCTCCTCAGGTGGAGCTACGTCTTTTCCACTCAGTTTCTCCCTCATCTTGCGCATTTCATCCAGCAACTGATTGTGTTGCTCCGTACTTGTTTGCACCTGTGCTTGCAACTGAGCTTGAATCTGTGCTTGCAGCTGAGCTTGCCAATCAACTTGTGATTTCCTTACTTGTTCTAGCTCAGCTTGAAGGGCAATTATTTGTTGAGCTTGTAAGGACTCATGCGAACTGGATGCGAAGCTGGATGCAGTAGAGGAGGTCATCCCCTCGTATGCCTGAGCTTGCGCACCTAAGCCATATACTCTACCATGCTGCATTCCTCCGACGGCCTGCGACCACATGCGATACTCAGAATACTCCACAGGCCAACATGAGTACGGTGTAGCCGACTGACTGAATGGAGTAAAACCATCTGCGCATAAACCTAATCTGACATTTCTTGGTTCTGCCGCGAATGTGGGATGTGTACGATCAAAGTGCTTCCAAGCCTCTGCTTCTGATGGATGTGTGATACCACCTTCTTGTGGAATGTGATCATTATGCCATCTCATATGTGCAGCAGATCTCATGGATGCATATAGCCGTTGTAGTCTTGGAATTATTGGAAAGTAGAACATCTTACTAACAGACACATCCTTCTGCTTTCTTTTATTTCTAGATTTGGGTTTAAATCTTGGTGCATTGCAATGACGGCATACAGTTTCTGCAATATCTTCTTTAAAGTATAGCATGCATCCATTGACACAACAATCTATCTTTGTGTATGTCAAACCAAGTTTCGAAACTAACTTCTTTGTCCGATATAGATCTGTAGGAATTAAATTATCTGTCGGATTGGTTTCCTTAAGCAGCCCAATGAATTGATTAAAACATTCACGAGCAACATTATATTCAGCCTTGATGCTTAACATCTTCACAGCAACAGATAATTCTGAGTGAGTCGTGCACCCTTTCCAGTCTTATCAACATGAAGAATATCATCAACAAAAATCATGCACCAAGTATATCCTCTAGCAAATGTCTAGTGATAACATCCATGACTAAAACAAAAAGATATGGACTTAAGACAAATCCTACATGTAATCCAACCGAAAATGAAAAAAAAAAACAAAATATACCTTCGAAGGATGCTCGGTCGGTCGAAGGATGCTCGGCGGCGCTCGACCAGGAGAGAGGGAGATGCTCGGCGAAGTCCGGTGACCGTCGGCGGCGAAGTTCGGTGACCGTCGGCGACGTCAATCCACGGCGAGCGACGAACGGCGACGGAGGGCGACGGGCGAAGGAGGCGAGGTGAGAGAGAGTAGCGAAAAGAATGACGGCCCAGAGGGCTCCGATTCGCATTTTAGGGCTTTTAGCGGCGGACGTTCCGGCGGAACCTCCGCCGGTAATGTTACCGTCGGACAATACGCCGGAACGTTTTCGTTGAGTTTAAATAAGCCGGCGCACAATCCGCCGGTAACGTGCGCCGGAACGTTTCCGCCGTAATCTGCGCCGGAAATAATCCAGGGCCCTTTTCACCGGCGTAATTACCGGCGCAATGGACGACGGTAAATTTCCGGCGTCAGTTCCGCCGGAAAGAACGCCGTAAACTTTACGTCGCATCATTCCGCCGGAACCAGCGCCGTCAATACCGGCGCAAAAATATCCGCCGGAAAAGCCGACGGTAATCGCGTGTTTTCCCGTAGTGACCAGATGATGTAACTGTTGATCTGTATCGCAGAGGATTCATGCCACGGTATTGGTATTGGACTTCTCATGATGAGTATGAGCCACTATTTGATTATCAATGCGGTCATTCTACAAGTAGTAATGTTGCTAAGGCTGAAAACATCCGTCCAAATCTTGAGAAATTAGTTCATGATGCAACTGGAATTCAAACTGAACAAAATACAGAAGAGTTACCGAATACGGAGGCACAAAACTTTTATGATTTATTGCATGCTGCCCAGCAACCAATCTAGAAAGGGTGCACGACTCACTCAGAATTATCTGTTGCTGTGAAGATGTTAAGCATCAAGGCTGAATATAACGTTGCTCGTGAATGTTTTAATCAATTCATTGGGCTGCTTAAGGAAACTAATCCGACAGATAATTTAATTCCTACAGATCTATATCGGACAAAGAAGTTAGTTTCCAAACTTGGTTTGACATACATAAAGATAGATTGTTGTATGAATGGATGCCTTTGTTCGGACGGAAACTACCGGCGTAATTACCGGCGTACAGTCCGCCGGTAATTACCGGCGTATACTTTGCGTCGCAAGAGAGTTCGTGGGTTTCCTACATGCACTTTGCGGCGTCATGTCCGCCGGTAATGGCCAGCGCATAATGCGACGATAATTACCGGCGGAACTGGCGTCGGAATTAAGACGTTTTTCAACGTCGAAAACGATCCGTTTTTTCGCCGGTAATGCGTCGGATCATGCGCCGGAGAAATTTCTGACGCAAATTTCACGCCGGAAATAATTTATCGACGCGGCCGAAACCGGCGTATGAATTTCTGCCGAAACGTCCGACGAAAACTTATGGTTCTGTCGGATTATCTATGTTTTCCGGCGGATTATGTCCGCCGGTAATAACGGGTTTTCCTGTAGTGTTGGTAGGATGACTGAACAGGTGTAAGATCTCTTGATTCTCACTTAAACACTCATTCTACCTCATTGAAATTCATGTGGTTTATATACAATGATAATTTGTTCCATTAATCGTCTTCTAGATTTTATCCCTAAGGGTCTCGTGGATGTTATTTTTGATATCCCTATTTATCGCAGTTGCAAAGACCAAATTTTATTTAAGTTATCAGAGGATGATTAGTTTAGTCTTGACAAAGTTGGCATTCTTTCAGCAATAAAAAAATGGCATTCTCTACTTTTGATAAAATCCTGGATCAATCTACTCTTCTTAATTATTTTATATTGCCATAAAGGATTTTAAAAGGTTTCATTCTTGTTGTTTGTAGGCTTCAAGAAAAAGGTTTTTATTTGGCTTCCAAATGCAAATGTTGTTTTCATGTTGAGACTATTAGATATGTTTTTTTTAAATGGGGCTATTGAGGCTAGGGTCTGGATTACTTTAGAGAATTTATTGAAGATTAAAATTAGTTTTAGTCACTTGAATATTTTATCTTTCTTGGATTGGTGGTTTCATAAAGGAGGAAAGGGCATATCTTCATGGTTATTTCTTTACTTGTTTTTGGCTTTTGTGGCAATGAACGAAATAAGTGCAAACATAGTGTCATTAATATGCTCTCTCAGAGTGTGTTAAATATCCTGTCATTTAAAATCCAACAGTTGTTAATTTAAGGTTGGTGTTTTAACTTGCAAACATTTTAGTGGGAGGAAAGATTGACTTTGTCATTTTAATATTAATTTAATGTGACATCAGTAACAATAATTCTTCTCATCTTATTATGAAATAGTCAAAGGCTTCTATTGATGAATTTGAACTCAACATTCATGCTTATATTTCCAATTCTACATGTGGCTATGGTGGTTTGATTTATGATTTTAATGACAATTTATTTTATGGCTATGCTTCCAATTACCCTTATCAAGATGTTATTGGTATTAGTTTGAATGCTCTTTTTAAAAGGCTTAGGGAGTGTGATGTTTACAACATCAAAATTTTATGGATTGAATATGGTTCAGTTAAATTAATCTCGTTGATTAATGATACTAAGTGCTTAAATCCCAACTACTTCAACATTTTTCATAAAATTAAGATGTTGTTGGGTAATATTATTTTCAGAACCTCTTGTATTAGGAGAGCTGTTAACGTCTGTGCAGTTTGGTTGGCGAAGGAAGGTACTTTATGAAATGATTTTGTTTCTTTTTTGACATCAAATGATCCTCCATTCTTGAAAGGGAGCATCTTGTTGGATGCTCAAAGTTTGCCTTATATTTCCTGATATTGCTTTTGTACTTGTTGGATCGTTTTCTGGGCTCCTTGTGAATTCCAAGTCTATTGGGTATTGCTATTTGATTTTGATTCTTTCTCGGTCTTTTTCCTTGAGGCCTTGGTTCTTTATTGTTGTGGATTCTTTAGTTGTTGTTTTATTCATTTTCTGGGGCTTTCTAGTGAGCTGAGATCCAAATTTTGATTTCCTTTTGTTTCTGGGGCGTCTGTTGTGGTTGTTTTTCCCATTGCAGGTGCTTGTGTTCTGCTTATGTTTTCTGCTTGTGCTAGTTGTTTATATTTTGGGATGTTTTATTGTATTTCTAATGTTGTATTCATTCTTTTATTTTCGCCTATTGGTTTCCTAGTTCCCATTATTTTGATGTGTTCGTGCTATTTATTTTGCTGCTATTATGGGTGTTTTGGTTTAGTTATTGTTTTACTACAAATGTGAGTGTGATCCAGTGTAAGTGACCTATGGCTAATATTCCACTTGTTGTTGTTTGGTCGGTTGGGTTTTACTAGGTCATTGTCACCCTATTGATCTTCGTCTGTGCTTATTGCTTATCTTTGTTGTTGGCTATCATTTTTCGATTTGGTTTCTAGCCTACCTTCCATTTATTTTTTCTACATTTTCCCTTTTTATAATTAGTTGGGGATCAACGATTCTTAGGTCTTTATGTTGGAATGAAGAAAGACTTTTGAAACAAGAGAAAATTAAATAAAATAGAAAGAAACTAGAAATTTGCATTTCTTACTTTTTGGCTTGATTCAAACTCAAATGCATCACCACTATTTATACTAGTAGTACACCGTTAGGATTATACCAATGCATTTCAATCTAATGGTTACAAATGATTCTCTAGAGTATTCTGATATCTCCTATCATAAATGACATTAAATTCATATGCTAGACTTTTCTAATAATTACTCAAATGACTCTCTAGAGTATTCTCATATCTTCTATCTTAAATGACATTAAATACATATTACTTTTCAATAGATTTCTAGAGTCTTCTTTAATAGATTTCTCTAAATTATGAGCTTCAATAAAAAACCCAAATAATAATAGGCTAAATTAAGTTTAATTTCCAACACTTTATTTTTTATTTTTTTATGTGGCTCTTTGAGCAATAGTGAATTGTAGATTCCTTTTAAAATGTTGTGATCAGTTTTTATATTAACACCGAAGCCTATTTTTGTATATATATATAAAAGGATTAGTATTCTTTTTCACCGTCATAAATTTTGTTGTCATCCATTTTGTCTGCTTCGTTGCAACATCTTCGAATCCCTTGTTGGACGTCAGCATAGCCATTAACGGGTAGATAAAGCTAACGAATTAGTAGCTATTTTCCTTATAATAAGCCCAGAGCATGCAGACGATGTCATGCCTGCAGGCAGTGGAATGCAACAAATTTCTATCCTTCATTCATCTCTATAAAAATATATATATAAATAGCCCTCATTGCATTACATCTAACACTACACGTAACTCAACCAATAAATAATAAAATTTATGAAGAAAACAAGGCACGAAAATATTCTAAAAGAAGACAGAAAAAATAATGGAAGTTGAGACAGGAGGAATACCCGAAGCTCTGCCTGCGAAGGCCTCCGCCACGCTTGTGAGCGATGGTTCCGTCGACTTCCGCGGGAAGATCGCCGATAAAGTCACCACCGGAGGCTGGAGAGCCGCACCTTTCATCATCGGTAAGTACCTTTTATCCATGCAAAATAAGGAAGTGAGAGAGAAATCATGAAAAAATATATATGTAGTGAACGAGGTTGCGGAGAGGATGACTTTCTATGCGATCGCAATCAACTTGGTGATATTTTTGAGGAAGGAGATGCACGAAGAGCTGGCAGAAGCAAGCAACCATGTGACGAACTGGATAGGTTCTGCCTTCGTTCTTACTATTGTAGGGGCATTCCTTGCTGATTCTTATCTCGGTCGATTCCTCACCACTGTCATCTTCTCCTCTATCTATGCAGTGGTAGGAGCTTCCTTTTGTTTTTAAAAATTCTAATCGTACTGGGAACAAAGCTTAGAATATATTATTAGCTAAAATTTTCATTATTTTGCATATAATATCCCATTAAATGGTGGATTTACATATTTATTATAAGTAGATAGCTTATGTGTTTAAGCATCTAACATCTATTATTTTTTATATTTTTATTTTTATGAGATATGTTCTTTTGGGTAATTTAATGGTTGTTAAATTACTTAAAATTTGATAATTGTCCAAGAGAAATACACAACAAATTCAAAATTGTTGCATTATTAATCATTAAGGGCTATTTTTTATGGAATTTAATCTTGCTAACATCCACCATGTTAGCTCCATTCATCAAAATTTTCACTTTAAAATCAAAATTTACAATAAAATACCTTTTTTTTTTACCCGATACTTCATAAAATTTTAAATAATTTGATTACAACATGCAGAAATCAAACATGTTTATTTGTTCAAAATTTTTGCTAAAATGTTGATTATGCAAATAGATTAATTTCAATAACATCCACCATTTTAGATCCGATCATCAAAATTTTTACTAGAAAATTGAAATTCACAATAAAATATTAATTTTTATCCAACATTTCATCAAATTTCAAATAAGTTGATTGCAACATGCAAAAATACGCATAATTATTTGTATAAATCTTTCGCTAAAATGTTAGACATGCAAATATATTGATTTCAATTATGATATGAACATCTCTAATTTCTAATCAACTTAATTACAAATTAATTAACAATTAATTATCATAATTATATATTTGATTACTATTTTTTGTTAAAATCCTCAATTAATTAGGTCACATAGCACTGATTAAAAATAATTAAAGTTAAATATTGCAATAAAACTACAAGTCATCTCAAATGATCTTTAATTAAAGTTTTAATAAGAATTATTTAAATTAGTATATTTCAATATATTATAAATGATGATAATTTTTTTCCCATTCACTTCGTGTGGTTTTGTTTTTGTTTAACATTCTCAAAATCTATGGCAGGGAGCTGTGCTACTGACGGTGGCAGCTAGCATCGACAGCTTCAGGCCGCCGCCCTGTGATTTCAGCGGCGAAGATTGCAAGTCGGCGACATTACTACAAGACGCCTTCTTGTTCGGCGCGATATCGCTGATCGCAGTCGGCACTGGCGGCATCAAGCCCTGCATCTCATCCTTCGGCGCCGACCAGTTCGACGACGCAGACCCCAACGAATCCCGCAAGAAATGCTCGTTCTTCAACTGGTTCTTCTTCGCCATCAACTTCGGAGCCATGATCAGCATCACCCTTATTGCTTACATCGAAGAAGAACGCAAGGACTGGGGCTGGGGCTTCGGCGTCTCCGCTGCCGCCAATGTCGCGTCTGTTTTAACCCTCGTTGCCGGCATGCGCTTCTATCGCCACCAGAAGCCCAGAGGCAGCCCATTCACACGCTTTCTCCAAGTCTTTGTCGCGGCCAGCCGTAATTACGCCAAGGGAGTGAAAGTGAAGAGCGAGGAAGAGCTCTTCGAGGTGATGACGGAGAGATCACTCCCTCACACCAGGCGTTTCAAATTCCTCGACAAGGCCGCGGTGGGGTCGGAGGATGCAAAAGCAGCAGACACGGTGAGCCGGTGGAAGCTTTGCACGGTGACGGAAGTGGAGGAGTTCAAATCCTTCGTAAGAGTCCTCCCAATTTGGGCCACCACTATCGCCTTCCCCTTTGCATTTGCTCAGATCAGCTTCTTCATCAGTCAAGGCATGGTTATGGACCGCAGGCTCTCCGAACACTTGGTAGTCCCACCGGGCTCCGTGGCTATCTTCGCCACCGTGAATGCTCTGTTTTTCATTCCCCTGTACGAGCGATACCTTGTTCCATTCTTCAAGCACTTTACTGGCCACCCACGCGGGCTATCCTCGCTGCAACGCGTGGGTATTGGGCTGTTCATTACCATCCCCACCTTCGCCATCGCCGCGCTGGTAGAGCGCCACCGGAGAAGCTCCGCAGATCAATCGAAAACTCTGACCTTTTGGTGGCTGTCGCCGCAGTATTTTCTTCTGGGGATCGCGGAGATGTTCACCTACGTTGGCCAACTAGAGTTTTTCTACGACGAGGCTACGGATGGGACGAGGAGTGTGAGCACCGCCGTGTTTATGAGTGCGATTGGAGTGGGGAACTGGTTGAGTGCGTTGCTGGTGGAGATTGTGGAGAGAGGGAAGGAAGGCTGGCTGAGCAGTGATCTCAATAGGAGTAAGTTAGATTACTATTATTGGATTGTTTGTGGGATCAACGCTGTGAACTTTTGTATTTTTTTTGCGGTGGTGGCTCGGTTCTATAAGGGGGATTGTGCGGCATCAGGAAAAAACAGAGATGAAGTTCAGTCAAATTGGTCGAAGACGGTGGCAGGAGAAGACTGACTCTTAAGGGGCTGTTTGATTGCCCGGAAAAGAGATGCAGTATAAATTAAATGCAGTATAAAGTAAATGTAATACATTCTGAATATTTTGAGTATGTTTGGTTGTCTGCAAAATAAATGTAGGAGAATTGTTTCCCTTATTTAATTAGGTATATTCAGAATAAAATAAAAGCATTTTTTTTAATAATTTATTTTGACATTAAAATAAATATATTTATAAAAACAGTTTATTTATAATAATAATTATTATTTGTTGTTATAAATTTTTTTATTTTATTCAATTTATTTAAATTTAAATCGAATTAAGTTAAGATTTACTTCAATCAATTTAAAATAAATCAAGCTTAATTTAATTTGATTAAAATGATTTATTATTTTTTGAAATAGCATTTATTTATTTCAAATAAATCAATCCCCATCCATCTTGCTATAGATTCTGACCAAGTGCAACTTATCAAAGCTCAGAACAGCAAGACTATAACGCTACTATGACTTACGAGGAGTTATTCCTAAGTGCACGGCTTGTTCTTAATTATAATTTTATATGGGAAAAAATTACAGTGAAAATCTTCCTTCTTTTTTTGTTTTGCATAGGGAAAATACAGATAATGTTGTACAAATATATTTGTATTTTTTTTTACTTATAGAAATGCAACAAGCACTTATCAAAAGAAAAACGAGTAAAAAATAAAATCATTATATTTTTAAATCTCAAATTTGATTTTTATAAATGTAAGCAAGGAACAATTATTACGTCCTCCGACTGGACGTAGAGGAACGTCCGGTCGGAGGCAAATTCCCACGAAATACCGAGTTGTACCGAGCAAATACCGAGCAATATCAAATAATAACGAGGAATAACATCATGTGAAGATCCAATACCGAGTTATTTCGAGCTATCTTGAGCAATACCGAGTTATACAAAAGTTGTACCGAGTTTTTCCTAGAAAAAACTCGGTACAACTCGGTATTTCTCGATATAGCTCGGTATTGGTCTTCAAAGAGCGGTATTCATCGTTATTATCAAATAATATCTAGTACCGAGCAAATACCAAGTTTTTTGGCTGAAATTTGACTTCGACTGGACGTTCCTCTACGTCCTTGCACCGGATGTAATAAAAGTTCGTAAGCAAGACGGATCTTAGATGTACAACGTTCTTAATAAAATCGCAGGCTTATTTCTCTGTTCTGCTGATTTCAAAGAGTCAAAGACCTTTTCTAATATCAGTTCTGTCCTAAAGAAGCTTTTCTATTTAACCAACAGTAATAAGTATATGCCTCATCAAAATCAGAAACGTAGTTAAAATAAGCCTCCTCAATATCTTAACAGGATTTTTTTTTTAAGTCTCGTTGCGTCAAAATCAGAAACAGACAGAAAGGAGCAAATTTTACATATAAATGGATGAAAAAAGAAGAGATTAATGGAAATAAAAGCATGATTTGTTCCTTTCTTGAACTCCCCAGTTTCTTCTTGTTTCATGTTTTCATGGGATGAAGAACTTGTCGCGGCATTTGCAGCGCCAAGCCTCGGGGTAGTATTCCAGAGGTATGCTTTGACCTTGCTGGATTGTGACGTGGATCGGACGACAGGGGAAGCAATCGCCACATCTTGAACGGCAGATTGGGGGTAACGAGCCTGGTCCGGCGAGTCGACGGCGGCCGGCCGCCCAAAGCTGCCATTGCTTGTCGTTTAGAACGCTCGGCCTCAAGAAGCTCGATTCTTCCTTCTGCTGAAGGATTTCCAACAATCCAGTGCGTTTGGAGAGGCATCGCACTGGCGTATCAATCGTACCAAGGAAGTCGGGGGTGTTCTCATAGCAGGAGAAAACTTCATTTCAGATCTCACCAAATGCTCGAAGAATTATTCCGTGGTATATCGGTGAATTTAGAGCTAAGAATCGCTGGAGAAGCTCCCGTAACTCCTGCACGCCGAGGATCTCCTTCTCCACGATCATCTGAAGCATTGATTGCCTGAAATCACCCAACGGATCTACCGAATCCTTTGTCACTGCGACGCTATCCGCCACTCGTCCCTCGCTGCGACTCCTCGTGCAAGGCTGGTTCCCAGTAATTTGCGCCAGAGGTTTTGTAACCCGCTCATTTTGAGCGAGTTTCGAAGTCGCTCGAATGACCCTCCGTAATACACCGTTAATGCGTCGGAGTATTTTCTTATGTTCCGCTCAAAACCAACCAAACAACCTAATTTATAAAATGCATGTATTTAAATTACTTTACCCTCCTAATTTTGCATACCAAACAGCCCCTAAGTATTCTCTTCATCTCTTGGCCCTTAAATCAGGCTATATTTGGTAGAGATAAATGAGCATGTAATTGGTTTGTGATTATATTTGTTCATTATTATAATTGCATTTTGATATTGTGAAGTAATATACATATAGTGGTTGTTTGGTTTGTTGTATTTAAGTTGTGAAGTAATATGAATGGAGAGATTTTAGAAATTTTAGTGTTTGATTTGAAGTAAAGAAAATATGGTGTAAAAGGAGTGCATTTCAAATACCCCACATAGTGCATTTTTTGTGTATTTAGAATTTCTCAAATTTGGGTGATTTTCAAATACACTGCAAATGTATTGCCATTGCCACCACCGCTGGTTGTCGCCCTCTGCTGGCCACCGCCACCGGCCGCTGGCCGCCAACCACCGCAACCACAACCTTCTTGCAGTTTATATTGCATTCACATTACTTCAAATCAAAAAAAAAAAAAAATTAAAGACATACATTTACTTTATATTCATTCAAACAATTCCAAAGTATTCATTGTATGACGCAGGAGCGTCCATATAAATAAATTGTATTTTCTTATTAGTGATTGGTGTAGCTCTATCTCTTGTGTAGCCTATTATGTGCCCTCCTGAAGTCTATAAATATAAGTTTGTGTCTTGTAATAGGATGGATTTAGAATAAGATTTGAGTTGAGTTTAATTTGTTTGTTTTCCTGTATTCTAAGAGTGATTCTTAGGTGGTGGATCCTTCCTCCAAGAAGTTCTTGGAGTTATTCTGCCGCGACCACCGGAAAATCGAAGTGGATTCGTCGAGCCCTCTCCGGTCCGGTTTCATTTGATATCAGAGCTAGTCGGATCTTCTTGCTTTGTATCTTGACAATTCCTCAAGTGGTGAAGCAGAAGACCCTGGCGGTGAAGCTCTGGGGCGAACCAACAGTCGCTAATCCCCCGTGTCTGGATTGGTGTCATCTTCCTTCAAGTATCTTGCTCAGTGTGAATGAGATGGGGACCTGGGCTATGAGTAAGTTCGCGTGGAAGATCACGCAAGCCAGTCGGAAGTGCACGCTTGCATATGCGAGCAGGGCATCTGATCCAAAATCAAGAAGAAAATCCTTTTTCCTAATTTAACAAGAAGACCACTCTTCTTTGTGCTGGTTGTGATATCCTCTGCGATCCAACAGTCGCCAAGCATCGAAGTAGCTAGATTGGCATCATCTTTCAACAAAGCTTACAAGAATCGTGGTGGCTGTAATTCTTCATCCAAAAATCAAGGCAGCTGATGTCAGCCATCAAGAACAGCAGTTTTTGCCTCCTAAATCGGTCTTGTTGATGTCATGTTTTCACATCCGTCCAAGAAATACAAAACTACAGCAGATTTCGTCGAGGTGGTTGATTCTGGCATTTCAGCCAAAGGAGTTAAGGGCTGCTATCTTGAAGCTAGAGCATGCCCCCAACTGCTTCCATCTTGGAATTGCGGGACCAAGGTTTTCTTTTCATTTTCTTGAAAGGATCTGGTCTCGAGCCCTCAGATTTGTGCCTCTTTCTTGATGTGGCTTATTGTGGTACCGTAGCACATCCCAACGCCATCATTCCATTTGACCTACGACCTCCACTCCTTCTCTGTAGCTTTTAGCATTATTAATTTTAGTTAGTTATTGCTTTTCTGCCATATGCCAAGTAGTTGCCAGCTCAGCTTTAATATTGCTATTTTCATATTTCGTTTTATTAGAGTATTACTTATGTACTGGTTGGAAGGAAGAGATCTCATAGAATTGAATATTGATATTTGAACTTTCTACCTATTCTCCCTCTGTTCTATCCTTCTTCTTCTCCCAGTTCTTCTTCTTCTCTCTGTTCTTTCTTCTCTGTTTTCTATTCTGTGCAGGTTTGCTCCGGTTTTCACACCATTTGGTATCAGAGCCACGAGTTGGCGAAGAATGATGGACTGCAGAAGAAGGTGGGCTGTCGATGACGATCGTTGCCGAAGGAGATGGGTGGTCGACGACGAAGAAGACGACTATCCTCCACTCCAACTTCCACCCCAATGGCGAGATTCGCCGCCCCACTATCCTCACGAAGAACGGCGCCAAAGAAGAAGGGCCGTCGATGAAGATCGACGCCGTGAAGCCCTTCGAGCAGCTCAAGTGAATGCAATTCTTGACCGGATGGATGCATCATTTGCTGATTTCAATCGTTCCTTAGAACAAATATGCACGACGGCAATCAAGCTATCATCGGACATTTACTCGCACTCGCTCTCTCCTCCTGATCTTACTTCAAAAGTCGATTCCGAACTTGTCCGACCTCCTTCCCTCCAGCACGGCGTGCCACAGCCTGAATCTGCCTCCGCATCCACTTTCTCCTGCAATCGGTCTTCACTCCTGCGGGCACCACCAGAGGCCATCCTCCCGCTTCCATCGAATCGAGCTCCTCTGCCTCCGTAGATGACTTCAACTGAATCAAGCCAGACCCAGCTCCCTAGCCCAATTTCTTCGTCGAACAAACCTATTTCACCACCAATTTTCTCATCTCGACCGACACCTACAGCAACATCCCGACCACACGCGTCATTGACTCAAGAACCCATCAAACCTCCTTCACGACCTCCACTGCAACACCAGGTTTTCCAAACAGATCCAACCCAGCACCGGCCGCTGGAACTCGCGACCATTCCCTCTCTCCAGCTCATAACCACAACCCGAGTAGATCCACAGCTCGATTACCAAACCAAACCCGCCAACGTCAGATTTCCTCCGCTCCCTCCTGACCTACCGCTCAGCTCCCGCAATATCACTCTAGCACCTCCTCAAGTCCGCCTAGGACTGATCTCGTTTTTGAGCTTTCGCCATTGGTTATTTTCTTTCTTCTCACTGCAAGAAGACTCTTCAAGCCATCACCTGTCGGCATCTAAGAGGCTCTCCTGCTTTAAGCAGCTTCCGCCTCCAACCCACGCGAAGCAATCACATTGGCTCCAGCCTTCAGCGGAATCCACAAATCACGCCCACTGCGGTTCCGACAGAGCGCTTACGCCCCTGCAGTATCCTTCGACCACCCGGACGTCCGCCTGCAGCTTGTGCAAAGCCCTTATCAGGCTCGCCATCGCGTCCTACGCGCTCACCCGCACAGCTTCAGCATCTGCGCGACTCCAGCGTGACTCCGGCGTGTAGTGTCCTTTTTCGCTATCCACAAGCCCGACCACAACCCTCACGTCGGCTTGCTCGCCGGACCTGTCGCCGGCTTCTTGCACAAGATGAACTCTCGGTATAGTTGGGGAACCATGTTGCTATCCTCTTCAAGACGAACTCTCGGTTTACTATAAGCTTCTCCCAGTGCTAGATTCGCAGTCTGCTACCACCTCAGCCGGATGGAAAATGAGCACGATGCCTGAAACGATACTTTTAGTTGGAACGCCCGCACCCGCAGAGTTCTGCGTTGCAACTTTTTTCGACCCCGTCTGGCACGATTCCAATCTTATATGCATGATTCAGTCCGCGTGACAGGCCCCACTCCAGCCCAGTCTCGTCGCCAGCAATGCCACCTCCACTTTATCTTGCGACCAGAACCGCAATCATGTTTCGTCTCCCGACCAGACCGGCGAAAAGAAAGTTGTCGATGATGAAGGGCTTCCCTTCGTGGCAGCATACGTCGAATCTTCCCTCCTCGTAGCATGGCTCCGACAGCAACAGTTCAGCAACGGGGGATCGATGGTTCATAAGCAGACACTACTTCCGATCAGTGCGCAACAGAAGCCACATCTCTTAACCATGATCGGGAGCCACCAGCTACGGGCCAATGTTTCTGCCACTGAATATGCAAATCCTAGATCTCGTCTCAGCTCAATCGAATCACCTCTCGATCATCCGCCTCTCTGGCCAGATCACTTGGTCTTGCTTGCTTAAAGGTTGGACAAAATCTAGACTCCCTTGGTACTGATGATCATGAGAAGATTTTAAGCTTTGAAGGGAGAGTTCTGGATGTCCTTGATGATAATGGAGTTGTGTCAGTTTCAATTTCCATGGCTCTCCATTTGATACAGCTCGCAAACTCTAAGACCACTATGGGAAGGAGCGAGGAGACGTTGCTTAATTTAAAAAGGTACTTAGAGTTTAAGGAGTTCAATTTTGAGCCGAATAGTGAAGGAATGTGCAATTATGACTTTTGGAAGGAAGCTGAAGAAATTTTCTCTAAGACTGAAACTGTTCGATGAAATGCATACTAAGGATACTATGAGTTGGAACAAATTATTTGTTGGAGTCAGGAGCTTATTATGCAATTCTAGATGGGATAAAGAATCAATTCCAAGTGCCAACTATGTTGTTATTTCTACTAATAGAGGCTTGCAAACTTGTGGAAATCCAAAGGAATTCAATCGAATGATGAACAAGCTTGCGGATAGGTTTAAAAGACGCAGAATCTTCGACCCAGGAGGATTGCTTATGCTCTCTCAAGCTTCTCGACGGAGTTGAGTTCTTTAGACGGAGGTCGTGAACCGCACCTTAGGTAACATGCTGCACTATTTGGCTCATGAGCATCCAAAGTAATGGGACGATTACCTCGGCCAAGCTGAATTTGCATATAATGCTATGACGAACCGGTCAACTGGGCAATGTCGTTCAGCATTGTATATACTAAGTGTCCTAATCACTTAGTGGATGTAGCCGTTTTGCCACAATGCAAGAGCAGGGTAGCAGCCATTACTACCGAAGCTTACACTAAAATGCTACAAAGTGTACGGGACAAACTAGAAGCAACAAATCACACTTACAAATAGAAAGCGGATATCAGCCGACGGGAAAAGATCTTCAATCCAGTTCCAAAATCTAGATTTATGGCTAATGGTCTTCTAGAGGCCCTTGGAGTTGCTTGTGGGATGTCTGCTGGAGCT
Source organism: Dendrobium nobile (assembly GCA_022539455.1). NCBI lineage: Eukaryota > Viridiplantae > Streptophyta > Magnoliopsida > Asparagales > Orchidaceae > Dendrobium > Dendrobium nobile. The sequence goes on along the minus strand of CM039734.1, from coordinate 46,902,518 downwards.
ATGCTTCCGGGACCTGCAATACCTATATTATCTCAGGCTTTCCTGGAGTGATCTTAGCTGTAGCAAGTGGGTCCTCTGATGGCCAATGGTTATTTGGCATTGAGTTTCTATGGCCAGCACTAATGGTTATTTCTTCTGCCTTTCAACCCGGAGCAACCCTGAAGGCGCTTTGCGCCCTCAATGAAGACAAATTCCTTGAGAATGGATGCGCCGGCTTGAATTGTTCAGGTATGGTCTAATCTATTTCCTCAGGTGAGGAATCTCCCACGGCCGGGGAGACTTGATGTGGCTTATTGTGGTACCGGAGCACATCCCAACGCCATCATTCCATTTGACCTATGACCTCCACTCCTTCTCTGCGGCTTTTAGCATTATTAATTTTAGTTAGTTATTGCTTTTCTGCCATATGCCAAGTAGTGGCCAGTTCAGCTTTAATATTGCTATTTTCATATTTTGTTTTATTAGAGTATTACTTATGTACTGGTTGGAAGGAAGAGATCTCATAGAATTGAATACTGATATTTGAACTTTCTACCTATTCTCCCTCTGTTCTATCCTTCTTCTTCTCCCTGTTCTTCTTCTTCTCTCTGTTATTTCTTCTCTGTTTTCTGTTCTGTACAGGTTTGCTCCGGTTTTCACACCATTTCTCGCCAACGATCTCAACCTCTCTCGTTTTCTCAACCAACGTCATGGCATCTTAAACCCTCTCCTCCAAGAACTAAGATAGAGGATTTCATCCTAAAAAGAAAGACAGCTCAAAAAAAAAAAAAACTAGAAAAAGCCATCAAGAATAGCAGTTCCGCCTCCCATATTGGTCTGATTGCTATCCTGTTTTCACAACCATCTAAGAAAGCTGAACTCATCGTAGTCTCCTCCAAGCCTCTAGTCTGACCGTCTCAGGCGGAGCATCGTCAGGCACCAGCTTCTCCACTCATATGAATGTCTCCAAGTTCTGTAGCCATTCTTAACTGTCCTGAATAGATTCTTGAAGAATAGAAGCAAGACGCCTCCTCGACGAATAATGCATCAACCACTTCAAGAAGAGGAAATTGAAGATTTGCCCCGACTCAAACTACGTTTGTCAAGGATGGAACGAAAGAAAGATTTGAGCCCTCTTGTCTGAGACATTGCTAGCATCCGACTACAAGGAAAATATGTTCCATTGGCAACTTATAAATACTCCATTCAAACCGAATGCTTACGAACCAATGAAGGAGAGGGTATCTTAGATTATCAGTTCTCTTCTTACTGCAACGACATGTTTGAAGGACCACCTCGTCAATCTTCCACCCCACCCTCGATGGAGTCCAGCTTTGAAATATTTGAAGATTCATTGTCGAAATCATCATCTTTTCCTCTCTAGGACGAGCCAATGTATGATGTGTATGTCGACGACATATTCGTAGAAGTTCTTGATCTTGATCAACCTGTATATAATGAAGACACGAGCAAGGTGGATACACTTCTAGAGTTAGTCTTTCCTATCATTCCTGATAAAACAACAAATATGATCACCTTCATTGATCGTGAAATTGGTATGACCAAACTTGACCACGACAACCACCTTGGTACCTTTACACATTCTGACACCAAATTCTTGGAGGCGATCTCTGTGGATACAGATGTGTGCATAGTTGATCCATTTTGTGTCCAGTTCAATTCAACTCGTGAAGAGTGTCATTTTAAGGAGCTACTAAAGATGCCAAATGAGTTTGTCAGCTACCCCATTTGTCATCCACTCCAGCTTATGTTGAAGTTTCTGCAAGATGGAGTGAATGACACCGGGTGGAATTATCCAGACCGGTTTAGCCAACCAAACCCGCCTCCTTATTGTGGCCAACCGAATCTCTTTATACGAACTCAAAGTTCCCTCCTACCCTGGTAGAATGATGCAGGAGCGTCCATATAAATAAATTGTGTTTTCTTCTTAGTGATTGGTGTAGCTCTATCTTTTGTGTAGCCTATTATGTGTCTTCATAAGAGTGATTTGAGTTGAGTTGAGTTTAATTTGTAATAGGATGGATTTGGAATAAGATTTGAGTTGAGTTTAATTTGTTTCTTTTCCTGTATCATAAGAGTGATTCTTAGGTGGTAGATCCTTCCTCCAATAAGTTCTTGGAGTTATTCGGCCACGACCATCGGATCATCGACGTGAATTCGTCGAGGCCCCTCCGGCTCGGTGTCATTGTATATTTCATTTCTTTTATACTGTATTCTTTTTTCAGGCAACCAAACAACCCTAATGTAACCCGAATTGATTTTGTTTATATTGCAAAGTAGTATAAATATAAATATATTCTTTAATATAAAGAGAATTGGTGACTTTTTTTTTTTTTGATGAACTAGCTTGAAGAGAATTACTTATGGAAATAAAAAAGATAATTGCTACAATTTTGTCTTCATCTTTCTAAATTCTCTCTATCTTGAGGAGAATTTTTTTTTATTTTTTATTTTTTATTTCATTAATAAAAATATATCTTGAGGAGAAATTTGTGTAAGAATATTGTGATCAAAACTTAATTATGATGCATCTCATTGTTATTAGATGTGTTGAGATTGCTGCATATAATTTCTAAAAATCGCACTAATATTATAGAAGGGTAATAAAGTTCATCCTCATTGAATTTTGATTAGAATATTCTACACAAATTTTTTTCCTCTACCCTAATTTCATTTTAAGGGAGAAGATAAAAATGACGCATCTTTTGCCTTGCACCTCTTTAATTTCTTATGAGACTTCATATTATTTTTTGGCTTTATTTATTCCTTTGGAGTTTGAAATATTTTCTTAAAATCTTATTGGATATGATATCCTAGGATTATTGGAGAGTTAATATCTAAGGAGGTTATGAGGGAGATGGGGCAATGTTTGGGAGAGTTTTAAAGAGGATGGATGTGTTTTGGGTCCCGAAGAGGAACTGCGGTGATCTTGAATAGGGATCCTACAGCGATAGATAGAATCCCCATAAAAAGACCACTAGATCGAGCACCAGTGATTTCGTATCCGGTCAAAATCTTGGCTAATTGATCAAAGTGGAAGCTAGGCTCTATATTTTGTAGAAGAGCTGGGAATTTTGTCTATGATCCCTATAATTTAATATTTGAAACTTTCAATTTAGTACTAATCTATAAATTAAGTATATGCATTTAATAGATAATAATACATGGTTAAGTGTCCCAAATTTCTTATTTTAAATCATTATCATTAACATGAGATATTGTTTTTTAGTTAGGCTAAATTTCTTCTTAAAATATCAGTTATACATGTAACCTAATCCTTAATCATCTATAGCATTCATAAATAAATGAGATAAGTTTCAGTCTAATTATGCCCTAATTCTAGATTATATATAGGGCACAAACTCCACGCTATTTTTTTTAATGATTGTTATTTGTAGTACTTCTAATTTATGTAAAGCTATGATAAATAATTATTTTTATTATTAAAAAAAAAAGATTTTATTTTGAGTAGCTAACCAACTAATAATCTGGAGTGTTATATATCATTTGTCTGGGAAGTGTTTGATTGGTTAGAACTGGTCAAAAATTTATTTTAGTGATTTATTATATTTTTAAAATCATCATTCATCCAATAAAACTAATAAATCGTATATTTGGGTGTGCTCCAAAGAAATAATTGAGAATTAAAATAATAATTATTATATAATTTTTTTTTTATAAAGTTTGATGCTTGAGTCTAAATTTTGAGTTGGTAGGTGTTAGTTATGAATTTTTAAAATTATAATGTTATGGGGGAGAATTTGCTTTTTTTTTTTTTTTTCAATGAAAATATTCGCCGCAGATAATCAAAATTATGTCAAAAAGAGCTTTTATTTATTGATTTTTGTTAAATTTAAATACTTCGATAAAAACCCCATAAGAGAATAATTTTTATGAGCAAAGTTTCATCGATTTTCCAGCAGATTTTGTGTAAAAAATTGAGGGAAAAAAAGATGGAATAAAGTGTCTCAAAATGAAAATTTTCTACAAATTCACACCATAAATGGTTGTAAAAAATTTCGACTGCAATTTTCGGTGGAATTTTTTGATATCATTGTCTGTCATTGGATTACCTATTACGTGCAGTCATCATATTATTTGGAGGCAAATCAGGATGAGCCACATCACTCGGTGCACAGCACATATACATAACAAAATGATGACGTAACGAATCCTGATTCTCCTCCGGATGATGACTACACCTAATAGTTTTTCCTATCTGTTATTGCTCCTCTGGAAATCATGCTGGATATTTACATCTCAAATTAGATGAAAATTTTGGTGGATATTGTCATCGCTTATTCCCTCAGTGTTTTTGGTAATCATTTATGCCACAAAATGAAAATCCGTCAAAAACCGGTAAGAAACTGAAAAGAAAAAAAAAAAAAAAAAAGAGCGTTTATTACTATATTTTTTATTCATACTCAAACCAGCACAATAAATTATTAAACATTGACCAACAATAGGTTAGTCAAAACATCAAACAATAGTAGATTACTCAAATAATAAAACACAGTGCATTAATTAAACATAGAACAAAATCAACAATCACATTTACAATCATTTTTTTTTTTGGGAAATTTTGGGGCCATGGCCCAATTTTATTGATGAATAAAAGATTACAAAAACACCAAGAGTTCAACAACAAAACTACCTTACATAAGCATAAAAACAAAAGCTTATGTAGGGACAAGAAAAACACCTCAAAGATAAAAACCAACATTAGTCAAAACAAATACAATGTTGTCAATCTAAAAGAAACACTTCTAACCAAACACCACATTCAAAAATTTGATTAAACCAGTATGAAACTGCATCAGCAACACGAGATTCCAGAGCTCCGATCCGGTCAAAGAGCAGAAGAAACCATCCAGATTGCACTGATAATATTAATCCAGCTCCAATATACATTCAAAATTTTGATTAAACCAGTATGAAACTGCATCAGCAACACGAGACTCCAGGGCTCCGAACCGGTCAAAGAGCAGAAGAAACCATCCATATTGCAGTGAAGCTATGTTTCCTATTAATATTAATCCATCTCCAATATACATTCAAAATTTTGATTAAACCAGTATGAAACTGCATCAGCATAATGAGACTCCAGAGCTCCGATCAGGATAAAGAGCAGAAGAAACCATCCAGATTGCACTGAAGCTATGTTTCCTGTTAATATTAATCCAGCTCCAATATACATTTAACCAGGACTCAGAGAAATAATAGAGGACCGAAAGATGTTTCCCCTGGTTGCCCAAAGACCGTCCAAGGGGAAAAAATATGTTTTAATAGGAGCTTCATCATTGTCCTGGTTAAAAAACCAGCCCACCAGCAATCTTCAGCTAAAAAGGGTCCTTGTGGTTAGAATTTCTCCAGCTGCTCATCAAATATTCTCCATTTACTAGCTCTGCTAAAAACAACTTTTTTCACATAATACTTTAGAGAAGAGGCACTTTGAACATCACTGCCAAATCTCCGATTATTCTTCTCCCTCCAGATATGGTAGATTAAAGTGCAAATCACCATTAAGTAGAAATTCAATGTGTTTAGAGATCCAGAAAATTCAATTTCCATCCAGTGAAACAATTGCAAAATAGTAGGCCGTAACAAGAAATTCTTACTACCAGGAATGATAGAGCTGAGAATTGTAAAGGAGTAAGGGCAATCAAAGAAGATATGATTTATAGTTTCAGGCGCTGAGAAACACAGTGAGCAATTCACCGGAACATTAATGTTCCTCAGCCTTAAGGCATCTTGAGTTTTCAAACCCCCAACCAAAGCAAGCCACACATAAACCGAATGTTTAAGCATTCCCTTTTTGTGCCAAACAAAATTGTGCCAATTCTTATCAGGTAAATCAGAGTAAAAATCCTTGATATAGTCTCTAAATTTAGGATGAGCACAGTCCTTCCAAAGTAAACAAGAGCCCTCACTCTCAAGAATTTTAAAATTACTAACAGCATTTTTCAAAGTATGAGGAATATTGATGTTAAAAACCCAATTATTATTGGATATATGTAATCCTTTAGATAAGGAAAAATGAAACTATCCAAGGATATACCACCCACATATTCAGCCAGGGTAATATTACAGCACCAGTGATCCCAACGCACAGAAATTGGTGCATTAGGAGTAATGACAAATTTGAAATTCCTCTTTATAATAGCAGCAGTCTTACAGACATTTTTCCAGAATTTACTGTCTTTATGAGCAGTGGGTTTTCAAGGAGAGGTGTAATGAGCCGATAACCAGGTGGATAAAGGCGACGGACAATTATACATACGCTAGATTACAGAACAGTTAAAAGCATGTTGAATGGCAGCTATAGAAGGAATACCCAATCCTCCTTTCTGTTTTGGCAAGCAAACATTATCCCATGAAACCATTTGTAGCTTTTTAAGGCTGGTAATGTCTCCAAAAAACAGAAATTTGGAGCAAGTTTTTCTAAAAAACTTAAAAACAGTCTTGGGTATAATAGATCCTCTAATCCAATAGGCAATGGTGTTCTGAATGGTGAATTTTAAGTACTGTAATCTACCAGCAAAAGATAATAAATTAGCCTTCCACCCAGTGAATTTTTTGTGCAGTTTATCCATCAGTGGCATAAAATCCTCAACTTTTAATCTAGTAAAAGAAATGGGAATGCCAAGATAAGTTAACTTAGTGCTAACATTCAAAATAGAGAGAGCTTGATAAAGCAATTCTTGATTTCTTTGACTCTTTGAGAACATGATAGAACATTTTTCATAGTTAATATGAAGCCCAGATGCATTTGCAAACTCTTTAAGAACAGAAGAGAGGATATTACAGTTGTCAATAGTGGCATCACCCAAAATTAGCACATCATCCGCATACAGAAGGTGTGAGAGGTGATAATTATCAGTTTTGAATCCTTTAAAACCTCTTTCATCAAGTAGATTGGACAAAGCATCCATAACGATGCAAAAAAGCTAAGGGCTAAGGGGACACCCTTTCCTAAGACCGGCTGAAGAGGAGAAGAACCCTTCCAGTGCACCATCAATGATAACAGAGAAGTTAACTTTAGTGATACACGCCTTAATCCAGCTAATAAAAGACTTAGGAAACCCTTTATGTTGCATACGGGCCAATAGAAATTCTCTAGAAACAGTGTCAAAGGCTTTTTTGATATCTAATTTAGCACAAAAAATGTTGCCAGCCCCACCCTTATTGACCAAAGAGAGAATATCATTGGCTAAAAGAATACTATCAGTCGAAATTCTTGCCTTCACAAATCCAGCTTGAGTATCTTAGACAATAAGGGGCATTATAGGTTTCATTCTACCAGCAATTATCTTGGTTATAATTTTATAAAGGGTGTTGCAAAGAGAGATGGGCCTATAATCAGTAATAGAGGCAGCATTACGATGTTTTGGTATTATAGCAAGTGCAGTAGCTTTAATACCACTAGGAAGATACCCTTTAATAAAGAAGAATTTAATGGCTTTGCATACAAGGGGACCAATAATGTGCCAAGCCGTTTTGTAAAAGTGATAATTGAAACCATCAGGCCCGGGTGAAGAATTAGATGAGCCTTTGAAAACGGCTGCTTTAATCTCATCATCCAAGATCGGAGAAACAAGCAGGTTAGAGTAATAATCAGGAATTGGGTCTCCAATGGGGAAGGAATCCAAAACTCTGCCAGGAGGAGGAGGAGGATTAAACAAATTCTGAAAGTGATTTGTTATGGATTTAATCACTTCTTCTTTGGTAATATTCGGATTAGAGGTAAATAAATTCACCAAAGATTTAGAGCTGCCCATACGGCTCCTGATTTTCCCGTAAAGAAATTTGAGGTCATCTTCACCATGTTGCAGCCATTTGAGCTTTGCTCTTTGAATAATCCAGCTAGCATGATTAGTAGAGACATCAGAGATATTTAAGTTAATGTCTTTGAGGGAAAGGCTAAGAGCACCATCTAATGGATTATCCATAATAAGATCTAAAATGTTTTGCTGCTTAGCATGAAGATGATCTAACTGAAGATTAAGAGAGTTAACATTTGCCCAGTCTTGTTTTTTAATATCACCTTTTAGATTTTTGAGGACGTTACAGAGATGAGATAAAGGGTTACCTATTAAAGGCAAAGAGAAAGCATTTAAAATAGAAACCCAATATCTATCAAGATTAGTCCAGTAATTCTTAAAGAGAAACCGGTGATGAGACTTGGTGGACCTTCCCGCTTGCAAGATAATGGGGGAGTGATCCGAGCAGGACGGGTTCAGAAAAGAGCAGTAAGCATTAGGAAAATTCTCTACCCACTCCTCATTAACAAGGACACGATCTAGTTTAATGAAGATGGGGTTAGCAACTTGTTGATTATACCAAGTGTAGAAGTTACCTACTGAGTGCAAGTCAACCAAACTATTAGCAAAGATCATGCTATTAATATCAACCAGATTGGAATGGTGAATAGGGGAGCCGCCTGATTTTTCATTAGCATACCTACAACAATTAAAATCCCCCAAAATAGCCCATGGCATAGCAGGTGAAGGAGCAACCATATTTAAAGAAGACCAAAGATCTTTCCTATCAGAAGCATTATTGCAAGCATAAACTATAGAAATCTGAAAAGGAATGAGATTACCAACAGTAACCGTCCCATTTATCATTTGCGGGGTAATGAGAGTTGGAGTAAAATTTAACTTATTGGCATCCCATTTGATCCAAATCCTCCCAGAGGCTGATAGATTAAAGTTATGAACACTGGCTTCATTCGAAAACAGTAGGTGGGAAGAATCAAAAAAGGGGTCCTGAAGAGAAGGGGCATGAATGCGAGTCTCCAGCAGACAAAATAAATCAAGCTTGTGAGAATTAATAAGCCTTTTACAGCTAAGGACTTTTTCAAGCCTGTTAAAACCTCTAACATTCCACACACCTATGGAAGGTAGAGACATTTAATTATTGGTTTGAGATTGGGATTTTTTACTCTGCTTTCCCTTTGCAGATTTTTTGGAATTGTCAGAAGTAGTTTGCTTTTTGCTTTTACCCATCTGTTTCTGCGAAGTTCCTACCTCATAAGAACATTCCGCCATACAATCTTGCGGCTCCAGTTCATTTTGAGAGTTAAGGATCTCAAATTTGTTGGGTGACGTGATGCTCGAAATCGGTTTGGATGTATTGTTTAACAAAGATGATGAAGATTCAGAAACTTCTTCAGTAGGAATATTCAAATTTGGAATATTAGCTACTAAGACTTCAAGCATAGGATCATCCTTATGAGGTTCTGATTGTGGTGACTTTGCAAAAGGTTGGTTCTCAACGGATTTAAAAGTAATCTGGGCTTTATCTTTATTGATCGTAGATTGGGGAGAGTGTGCTTGGTAATGAAGAGGCTGCCCGATGCTGTTGGTGTGAAGAGGGATAGTTCCACATATTATATTATCTGCTGTAGAATTAGAGACTTTTTCCTTCAAAACAGAGTCCGATCGTGGGGGTCTCGAGGATGAAGGAGGTCTTGAAGGGATGCGATTAACGGGTTTTTTACTGCTACTCTTTCCTCGGTATTTCGGAAAAATAGGTCTAGAATCCGTCTCTAAAGTGGAAGGATTCGTTGGACAAGAAGCAGAGTAATGAACTAAAGACTTACAGTGTTCACAAGGTACCGGCCTCCATTCGTATTGCACCTTTAGATCAACCACATCGCCATCTAGAGAAACTTTTATCACGTCAGGGTATGTTGCGTTGCAATCCACAAGCACACATACTCGAGCAAAAGTCAACCGGGTCTTTTACTCCGTGAGATGATCAGCAGCCAACGGAACACCGATTTTACTAGTGATTCTTGAGATCCCTTCCGAGTTCCAACAAGCCAGTGGCAAATCATGTATTTTAACCCAGATTGGAACCGATGAAAAATTTTCACGCTTAGGTTTGAACTTTGGATGCCATTTTTGAAGAACAAAAGGCTTCCCAAGTAGAAACCAAACGCCTTTAGACCATGCCATGTCAAAATCTTCAACGCAGGAAAAGCGCAGAAGAAAGAAACCATCACTAAGCGAGAGTAGCTGGAGTGCACCTTTAAGCGACCATGTTTTGTTAATCGCTCCTAACAGGGCTTCATAGTAAGGTCTTCTCCCGATAGAGTAACCTACCAGACACAGATTCCAATCTTCGCCGCCCTCAGTAAGTTTCTCATTAGAGAAGGGAATAATATCAGGCTCTGAAGGGTGGTGAGAAAAGCTGAAGACTTTAGGAACAGAGGAGGCGTCCGGAGCAAGGATCTGGTTCCAGTTGCGCAAGGTAGCCGGAGCAACTGCACCAGATGAAGAAAGAGGAGGAAAATCCGAACCTTGGAGAGAAGTCTCCATGCAGAAAGGCCTCCGGCAGAGCCAGAGGGGCGGCGGCGGAGGAGAAACTTAGCGAAGAAGCGAGGAAACCCTAGCAGAGCAAAATCGCCTGACTTTATCAGCTTTTTTTTTGCAAAATTTAGCTCATGTAATTGACATTTACAATCATAGGTCTCTGAGTTACTATAACCTGTTAAACGTCTCAACAACTATATTGTGTGATACCCATAAGATTAGAGTACTATTCAAATCAGTCTGATCCGAAAATAAGTTAGATAATTGAATTTTTGTTATATATTGATTTAGCTTTAGGTTAAGTTGTTCCTACGATTACCACAACAATGTAATCTCTATAAATAGAGGTCTTGTATGTTGTATTGATTTGGGGAAAAATCTGAATAAGCTTAGTTTTATTTCATCTAAATTATGTGTATTCTCTCTCTCTCTCTCTCTCTCTCTCTCTCTCTCTCTCTCTCTCTCTCTCTCTCTCTCTCTCTCTCTCTCTCTCTCTCTCTCTTGCAAGAATAGCTCAAGATGAGCTATCAAGATCTTCATCCTAGTTCTAACAATTTGGTATCAGAGCCTCATTGAGGTGATCGAGGAAGTGATCGAGGAAGGAGGAAGGTGTTCTGTCCAAGAAAGAGAGGTGGTGGCTACCGGTGTCACTGACGTGCTTGCTCAAGCGGAGTTGTTCGTGTGAGCGGAAAGGGCTTGATCGTGGGTTGGCTATGGAATCGGAGAGGAAGATCTGTTCAGCGTGGCTGTGTTTGTGCTGAATTTGCTCACACAAACAGAAGGTGGCCTGAAAGCAGGCATTCGTGTGGAAGATAGCTCGAGCGGATCAAGAGGAGGAAGGTTCTTAGCAAGGCCAAGGACAAGAAGACACAGATTGATGTCTCGAATACCATTGATACGTCACCAAAAAATAATATTGATCAAGCACGAATCTCGAGGCAAAATCAAGTTGGAAACTTTAAAAATTAAATCTGGAAGCACCCGAACACCAATTTCAGCAAGCTTACAGTCAAACTGAGCGTCTTGGAAATACGGATACAACGACACCAAATTCAACCCAATCTGAGCCCAAATGGATCCAAATCAAGGACCCGAAATGCTGTTGGAAGGTTCGAATCAAAATTTGAGTTACCAAACGATCTTTGATTTTAACGAGCTTGTACTCGAATCGAACGGCTCGACGAGACGAATCCAACAAGCCCAAGATCACTGAATTCTGACATTACTAAGGTCTTCAAATATCCAACGAACGGTGCACGATCATGGGATTCAATATCGGCCATCCATTCAGCCACTCCCTATTTGCCCCTGATCTCACACATATTTACAAGCTATGCCACTCCAAAAAATTTATAAATAGACCCCTCATTACTCATGAAAAGGGGGGGGGGAAGCCAAGAGAGAAGAAGGAAGAAAGCTCCAGCTGCCTAGCTCTTCCTCGACCACCGCCGGAGTGCTACCGCACCACCGTCGTAGTCTTGCCGCACCACCGCCGGACCACCAAGGGACGCCGGAGTGCTGCCACATCACCGCCGTAGTCTTGCCGCACCACCGTCGGACCACCAGCCGCCGGAGCGCTGCCGCACCACCGCCGGACCACCAAGTGACGCCGGAGTGCTGCCGCACCAACATCAGAGTGCCGCCGGACCACCACCTGACAGTAGAAGTGACGTTGGAATTTTGTAAAACTCTTAGTTGATATCTGTAATCTGGTCGTCTTCAAGGACGAGTCAGACCATTGTACTTTCCTCAATTTTTAGTGGAATCATCTTCAACTGGGCTAGGCCCCGTGGTTTTTTCCTTTTCCGGGTTTATCATGTTAAAAACATTGTGTTCTTTGTGTGCTAGCTGGATATCCGTGCAACGCTAAGACGTAGAATTATAACTCTATCACCGCGTATATTCTAGCCCGCAACAATTTGGCGCCGTCTGTGGGAAACGACAATCCCACTATATTAATCATTACTTCAATGGCCAACAGGCATAGCAATCACCACCAAGGAGCCTCTCGCTCCAACTCTCACATGTCCAGGAATCAGTCCCTGAATCTGGGACGTCATGCATCTGCCTCTTTTCACCATGGTGGGCAAAACCTAGCTGGAGAAGGAATATCTGGACCATCTATGGAAGACCGCATCCGAAAAATGGAGGAATCTCAAAAGGAGATACTTCAACTCCTGCGAGCAGCCCGACAACCAATGTTAGCAGAGCAGGAGGAGATTCGTCTTCCTCAAGATCCATCACTAGCCAGAGGTGTTCAACCCGAACGTGTTCAAGCAGACATCCATATCCCTCAATCAAGGGGTCGTCCTAAAACACAACAAGATGTTGACCTTGCCGACACCACTAGCTCTACCCATCCTTTTCTCCCCAATCAGTTAGTCCGCATTCCGTCGGATATTCCTGAGGACGTGGCCGATCCTCATATTACTGACCTCCCGCGCAATGTCTTACGCCATGAACTAAGGCGCTTGGTCCAAGAAGAGTTCCCCAGCAGGGGTGGAAGATAATCTCTCCATCAATGGGACTTCCATGAGACCTCACCATTAACAGAAGCCATCCTTCAACATCCCATCCCTGCAGGGTTCAAACTACCGAGCATTGATTCTTATGATGGGATGTCTGACCCCTATGAGCACATCGATCACTACAGAACTATTATGCATATTCAGAGAGCCTCAGATGCGCTCCTCTGTCAAGTATTTTCTGCTACCCTCAAAGGGCAAGCTCGTACGTGGTTTTACTCACTCCCAGCTAGAACTATTCCTTCATTTGTTAAGTTAGCCAAATTATTTGTCGAACAATTTGTCGCTAATCGAAGAATTATTAAAGACTCTTCCCATCTCTCTGGGATACGCCAGAATGAAGGAGAGTACTCAAAGAATACTTCCAAAGGTTTTCTGTCGAAGCTCGACAAATTACAGGGGTGGATTCTGAGTTGCTAAGAGGAGTTTTTCTTGGGGGGCTTCGTCCTGGTCCTTTTTATTCAGCACTCATGCGAGATACGATACATTCATATGCTGACCTAATTCATCGCGTGCAGGCCCAAATCTCAGCAGATGAAGCTATTAATGCTCATAATAAGCAATTTGAGCAAACAACTATGAAGCGTAAAAATGTACTAGGGATGGATGATTCATCATCACAATGGAAGAAATATGAAAGTAATAACTTGCCCCCTCGACCTTCACAATCTCGGCGGGAGCCTCAACCAAAAAAGGAGTATTCGCCCCTTAACACATCTCAATCAAATGTCTTAATGGCCATCCGAGATGAAGAGAAAGTTAAGTGGCCAAATCCCTTAAATCCAAACTCAGGAAATCAGAAGCAATACTGTCACTTCCACCGTAGCCGTGGACACAAAACGGAAGCATGTAGGCCGCTAAAGAATGAAATTGAGAGACTTATTCGACAAGGCTACCTTGGACAGTTCATTCAAAATTCTTCTGCTCGAGATGAGGCTTGTCCCACTGGGGGGCAAAATCAATAACAGCAAGGAAAACCATTGAATAATATTCAAATGGTTGGCGAGATTAACTGATCGCATAGTTGGGGCTTTTGTGTCATCATGCAGCTCTTTTATATTAAATAAAGTGTCACTCTAATATCCCTAGTATTTTTCTTCCAGGTTAAACATTCTGTCATTCTGTATATGTCTTATGTGGTGTAACTTTTATATCTCTAAGTCATATTACGGAGCTGTGATATTGTCTTACATGGTACAATAATGTGTTATTTGCTTCATTTTGATATTGTCTCCTTCTTTAAAAAGGATTAAAATGACAATGAAAATTAAAAATGAATCTAATCTCTTTAGCAATAATTTGAGAAATATGCAATCTTTATTGTTATCTCAATTACTATATGATCAATCCCAGGGGGATTCGATCCAACCTCTTCCACATAGGTTAACTTCATCGAGCAACGCTCTGACATACAACCTCGGATAGGTCATACATCCTTGGTGGATTCTCTCGACCTCTTTCACATAGGTTAACGTCAGCGAACAACGCTCTGACACACAACCTCGGATAGGTCATACATCCTTGATGGATTCTCTCGACCTCTTTCACATAGGTTAACGTCAGCGAACAACGCTCTGACACACAACCTCGGATAGGTCGTACATCCTTGATGAATTTTCTCAACCTCTTCCACATAGGTTAACGTCATTGAGCAAATGCTATGACATACAACCTCAGATGGGTTATATATCTTTCAAGAAATCTATGCTCTAGTGCCCGTTGCCGGATTTTTCATCGTCCTTCTACCCGGCCTCCAAGTGACGCCGGCCTTCTACTCAGCCACTAAGTGTCGCCGGTCTTTTACTCGACCTCTAAGTAATGTCAGCCTTCTACCTGACCTCCAAGTGATGTCAGACAGAATACTGGTGTCACTTGGAGGCCAGGTAGAAGGCCAACGATACTTGAAAGTCGAGTGCAAGACCAACATCACATGAAGGCCATATGGAGGTCGGGCAAAATATTTGAATTGATTATTTCATTTCAAAGGCTCAAATATATATTTTTGGACTTTGTAAGATTCAACGTCAAAAAATAGGGGGGCAACTAATACGTCACCAAAAAAACAATCTTGATCAAGCACGAATCTCGAGGCAAAATCAAGTTGGAAACTTTAAAAAATAAATCTGGAAGCACCCGAACACCAATTTCAGCGAGCTTACAGTCAAACTGAGCGTCTTGGAAATACGGATCCAACGACACCAAATTCAACCCAATCCGAGCCCAAATGGATCCAAATCAAGGACCTGAAACGCTGTTGGAAGGTTCAAATCACAATTTGAGTTACCAAACGGTCTCCGATTTTAACAAGCTTGTACTCGAATCGAATGGCTTGACGAGATGAATCCAACGAGCCAAAGATCACTGAATTCTGATATCACTAAGGTCTTCAAATGTCCAACAAATGGTGCACGATCATGGGATTCAATATCGGCCATCCATTCAGCCACTCCCTATTTGCCCCTGATCTCACACCTATTTACAAGCTATGCCACTCCAGAAAATCTAGAAATAGACCCCTCATTCCTCATGAAAAGGGGGGGGGGGGGGGGGGGGGAGGCCAAGAGAGAAGAAGGAAGAGAAGGAAGAAAGCTCCAGCTGCCTAGCTCCTCCTCGACCACCGCCGGAGTGCTACTGCACCACCGTCGTAGTCTTGCCGCACCACCGCCGGACCACCAAGGGACGCCGGAGTGCTGCCACATCACCGCCGTAGTCTTGCCGCACCACCGTCGGACCCCCAAGGGCTGCCGGAGCGCTGTCGCACCATCGCCGGACCACCAAGTGACGCAGGAGTGCTGCCGCACCAACATCGGAGTGCAGCCGGACCACCACCTGACAGTAAAAGTGACGTTGAACTTTTGTAAAACTCTCAGTTGATATCTATAATCTGGTCGTCTTCAAGGACGAGTTAGACCATTGTACTTTCCTCAATTTTTAGTGGAATCATCTTCAACTGGGCTAGGCCCCGTGGTTTTTTCCCTTTCCAGGTTTTCCACGTAAAAAATATTATGTTCTTTGTGTGCTAGCTGGATATCCGTGCAACGCTAAGACATATAATTATAACTCTATCTTCGCGTATATTTTAGCCCGCAACAACCATTTCAGAGAATCTTGCTGATGCAAAAGATGATGTCATGGTGACATTGGAAGTTGTCTAAAGTAAATGATTCGAGAAGGCGAAGTTCTTCAGATAAGCTGACTAGAGCAATGTTGTCTGGCTCGTTTGGGCGAAGCTTGTAGGAGCTTAACGCAGAGGTAAGCACGCGATCTTGGCAGGGTTCGCCAGATTCAGAGTGGCGGGCATACCCTTGTCACGGAAAGAAGGCAGAATTGTTGGCTATGAGCATGCGAGAGCAAGAGATGAAGTCAGACTCAGGCCCTGTTATTGAGTCGGACATTGGACGCAGGCATCGAACTCGGGTGGTAGTTCGGGTTTGCTACATTCAGAGCCGGCTGGGCTGGTTCAGTCGCGAGACGAAAGCAGAAGGAGAAGCAGGAGTCAGGCCTAGAGCGGACATCGTCAGTTCCTGGGGCTCGCGAACATGCACGGCAGGCGGTGAAGCCGGACTCGGCACAGAAGACCAGCTGAAAAATGGAGCGAACGGTGTGTCTGGGCTTCGTTCGTGCAAGAGGGCCACGAGGCCGGGGGCCGGCTTGGAGGAAGAGCTGCTGTATACGCCGGAGAAACCGCATGTAGCAGAATCAAGCTTCGCGGGGCTCTACTGCTGGTCTTATATGGGCGAGGGAGACGGGTCCTACGAGAATGGGTTATGCGTGTAGAATTCTTGAGCGGACAGGACGACCACTGACGAGATCAGTGCAGATGAAGTTTCTGGGTTTTGGCTCGAGCTGCTAATCTCCGATATGGAGCTTTATAAGAAATTGACACTGCCATTATCCATCTACTATGAAAAGATGGTGGTGAGAACTTGTTGCCGATCAAAATGATGGCTCTTGGCTAGTTTGGATGTGCCTCTTAATTCAAGAAAGGGTGAGCTGAAGTGGGTGTCATACTACATGGAAGTAGACGCGCATAGGAGTTCGCGCGGGCGAACACTGTTGTGGCATGGTCGTGGTAGCCAAGCACGGATACAATGGCAGCAGGTGGATCAGGCATTCGGCGGATGCAAACATAATGGTGGTTTTGTTCATCTCTGGTGATCGAGTAGGTGTTGTAGAGTTCGTAAGTTGTCCGTGGAAGAGACACTCTTGATCTTGGATTCGATCAAGGTGGATAATTATTGGAGCCATATCCAGAGTTCAAATTGGAGTTCTTGGAGGACAATGTAATGATTCTTGCTGAGGGCTTGCAGGAGTTTTCTACGAGCTAGAACAAACCAAAGGTTTGTTCGTGTGGTTCAAGCGGGAACCGCGATCGACGGAGGCCAACGCGGCTAGCATGAGCACAGCTGTCAAGTGTGCGGGGTTAGCACAGACTATCCTCAAGTTGGAGGCATAGGACGACCCAGTGAGGTAACAGCAAAAGAAGAGAAAGAAGGAGAACGTCCTGGAGCAAGAGGACAGGGACGGGATACAAGGAAAGTAAAATGTATTTGATTAATTAGAAAGCTAGGATTCCTTATATAAGGAAGACATGGCATAATAGTAAATAAAGTAAACCTGTTCACTTATAGTCTCCCTCAAATTAATCTTTTGATCTTGAATGGTTAATTTGCGACGAAGTTCTTGAAAGCGAGCAAGTGAAAAAGACTTAGTAAAAATGTCTGCAATCTGGTCTGTGGATGCGATGTAGCTGAGTTGTATTCCGCCGGAGTTGAGATGTTGTCGGATAAAATGATAGTCGATCTCGATGTGTTTGGTCCGCGCGTGGAAGATCAGATTTTTGGCTAGAGCCATAGCCGAGATGTTGTCACAATGAATAGTAGTAGGGTTGGATTGAGAGATACCCAATTCATCCAGGAGGCGGCGGAGCCAGATGAAATCGGAGGTGGTTGCCGAGAGAGAACGGTACTCTGCTTTGGAAGAGGACTTTGCGACCGTTACTTGCTTCTTAAAGGTCCAGGAGATGAGAGTAGAACCCAAAAATGTGCAGTATCCCGAAATCGACTTGCGGTCGGACGTGTCGGAGGCCCAGTCAGCATCTGTGTAAGTTTGAAGAGTGAGGTCGCCGAGTTTGATGGGAAGACCGTAAGTGAGGGTGCCTTTTATGTAGCGGAGAAAACATTTGAGGGCTTGGAAGTCGGAATTGGTTGGTGTTGACCTCATTTTTGATTGAGGTCACTAGGGACCCATCCAGACTCCAGATCAATCTAAAACCTAGGATTCTCCTAGAACCAGACCTTAGGATCCATTCTAGATCCTAGGACCCATCCAGACTCCAGGTCAATCTAAAACCTAGGATTCTCCTAGAACCAGACCTTAGGATCCATTCTAGATCCTAGGACCCTTCTAGACTCCATACCCTAGGATCTACTCTAGACCCTAGGAATTTTCTAGACTTCAGACCTTAGGATCTATTCTAGACCCTAAGACTCTTCTAGACCCCAGACCTTAGGATCAATTTAGATCTTAAGCAAATCCAGACCTTAATTCAAATCAAACTTCAATCAAATCCAGAACCCAGATCAAACTCAAAATCCAAAATTCAAGGCCCAAAGGTCTAGGTCCTAAAGGTCTTTTCCAGCGAATTTTCAAATACTTTAAAACCTAGTCAAATGACCTTCTAAGACTAATCCACTCCACCTCTAACCATTTCATTAATCCTAATCAACTTCTGGAATGTTCTTAAGACGAATCCAAGCCTTTGAATCATGATCAAATGGTTCAAATCAACCCATGTGTCCAAGTGGGGACCAAAACCCACTTTACATGTGGACTGTCCTTCTCCCAGCCTTTCCAACTGCTCCAGCCACATGGAAGCATCCTAGATAGCCTCTAAGATGATCATAACTGTCCAATTAGCCTAGGGTTCCCTGAATAGGGTGTAAACCCTCAATAGAGCGGCATTCCCTCTAGCCCCATTCTCTCACCATTCAAGACATATAGAGTCCCTCTGGGATTTTGTTCAAGTCTGAGAGAGGCTCATCAAGTTATCCCAAGTTAAAATCCGGCGGCTGGAGGCTGCCGCCGGCGGGTTTCTGACCAAACCGAAAGCTTACAACCTCCAAGTCTTATCCAGCTTTATCCGTAGCTTCTCCGGCCTTGGTGTCTTCATCAAAACGGAGCGTGGACAGTCTACAAATGCAACCATTCCTTAAACGGATTAATCCGTCCATTAAATGAGGTAAAATCTTAAACCCTAGGTGTTTTTCTAGGTTCTTAAATAACATTCCATATATTGCATCAAATGGCTTAAAATCTAATCCCCACTGATATTTTCTTTGACTGTCATATAGATCTCAAATATTATGCCATTTAAATTTCTATAAATAAGGTTTAAAACGGTTTTTGAAATCAGGGGTTTCGGTTTCATGAGCTCAGTGACGAAATCAGAGCCGTCCGTCTTCTCTGTTTGTCGCGGACGGCCATGATCTCGTCCAGATGAACGCTCGGTCTAAATCCCGTGTAACCAAGGGAGATAGTGAGATCAGGTCTGGCTGCATCTGAACCGCCCGCTTCAAACGGCGGGATTATCCGAAGCTGTCCGATCTCTTGAACGAGATCAAGCCATCGGATTCAATCCCCTCCGTTAGATCAAGCCGCGTTTGATCCGACGGTCGCTTAGGCCTAGCTGACTCATTTAAGTAAGGCTGGCCCACTTGACCGCCGCCTTCCGCCTGGTCCAATAACCCGCCGCCACGTGTAAATCCCGATTTAAGGGTTCGTTTTAATTATATTTAATGCCAGAACTTGTAAAAATCATAGAAAATAAAATATTAAACCAAAATTTTTGTACAACCACTCGTTTTTCTCGGAATTAAATTTCCTATATTCTAAAAATAAAATCAGAGCCTGATTTTTAATATTTTAAAGATTGTATTTTAAACCCTAATTTTCTTTAATTTTATTTATATATATTTTAATTAAATTTCAAAGTAGATCAATCCTCCGCTTTAAAATGAGTAATTCAGTCTTAAATGGCATAGTGAAGAGATCTATGTGACATCTTGAGTGTCTTTGTATGAAATCATTTAGAATTCCATTTAGTTTGCGATTGAGTTCCCTCTTATAATAAGTTATGGCTTAATTTAATTATCTTAAGAGGAGATTCATCATTAATTGAATGATTTTCTAATTGTTTCATGCATACATTCTGAAATATTAGTAAGTAATCATATGTTTGCATATTTAAACTCTATTGGATATTTAGAGGGTAATTACTCTAGTTATACTTCCTCAATTCTTTTGATTACTCTCTAAATATTCAATTATTCGATTTCAAATAAACTCTAATGATGCTATTTTGTATATTTTGTACATTATGGTACCATTGAGTTAAACCAAATATATGATTACTTGTTGAATGAATTTTCAAACATAATCAAAGTATGTCTTAAATATAATCTTCAAATTCCATTGCATTCATTCTTTCTTAAATTTAGTGTACTATGCTCATGATTGTTTTGATGTGATTGTAATTTAGTGTTAAAGGGTTAGAAACAATGATTTGCAATCCTATAACCTAGTGACATTATTAAGGACAACAATTAAGGACTTATGTGTAGAGAACTTAGAAAAATTCTAAAAATTAGGATACACATTATTTTGACTTCAAACTTCAAACATTTTAACTTAGTGACATGTCCAACCCATAGAAAAATTTTCACTGATTTTTGAAGTCATTAAGCCCTTTAATTAACTTAATTAAATTCAAACCCTTAATTAACCCTCAAACCTTCTAAAAAATATAATAAATCAAATTTAAATCCAAAAAAAATACACACAAGACCTCTAATTGACCAGAATTAAGTCCTTAATCAATTAAAATTGAAACAAACTCATTTGGACAGCAAATTAAACCTTAATTGAATTTTAAGTGAAATTGAATATTTTAATTAAATTAATTGATTAATAATAATTAAAAATTCCAAAAATTTCCCAAACACTTGGGAATCTCTCCTTAGGTCATTTCTGACCTTTGGAGTTGATTTCAAGGAGTTGGGAGTTCATTTGGAATAAAATCCCAAAATTGACCTTATGATTAAGGATTTTAAAATTCATTAAATAGTCAAAACTTTGAATATTCATAACTAATTCAATAAAAATCCAAATCAATCAAACTCAGTTGCATTGAACTCATAATAGAGTCTAATATTTGTTAAAAATATTAAATTCCATAAATCTATAAAATTTGAAAAAGTCAACTTATTGGTCAAACCATAGTTCAAAACTAGTCCAAAACTTCAAATCCTTGTAATAAAATGTAGAAAAATCCGATTTCAACGTACTTACCTTCTAACTGATCGTAGTAAGGTCTAGGATTTTAATAAAATGCAAACATACCAGAAAACACTCTTAATTAAAAACTCAACTTTTGACCCCTTAATTAAATGATTAAAATATTCAAAAATTCTTAAAACTCAAATTCACTCTAAAACTCCAGAATTCATTAATTAACCTTAAAATCAGTAATCAACCAACTTTTGATTAAAATTCATTAACTTTCAAATATTAACCAAATTAAAACACTTAATTATACTGGGTACCACTGGGTAACCCAGGTCTACGAGGCTATTGAAATTAGCCCCAAGGAAGGTGAAATAAACTTCACGGCCTCGGTGTGAAACAAAGGTGGTATTCAACAAATAATTAATAATCAATCTTAAAATTGACTTCAAATCATTAATACTTAAACTTTAATTAAATTTCCCTTAAGCCTTTCAACCAATCGAACCTTTAAGCAATTTTAACTAATAATCCTATTTAGGACACATCAAAACCACACGACCTACCTCACACACTTTAGATGGTTTGCTAGGACAACCAACTCTAGTTTTAGGCTAGGCCGATGTTTACTTTTCTACAGTTGTGTGCCGAGTTTTCGTGGCTTTCACTGCATGCTGGTTGTTAGCTTAGAATTGATGTGATTGTTTATTTATTTACTGCAATCTGTTGAACACTTTAAATTTCAAATATATCAACTGCTTCAGATCAAATATTAACTGCTTGGGATTGAATATATAACTACTGATTATTAGGATAACCCTGCAGGATCGAGTCTAGATTTTCTTATTTCATTCAATGTAAATTTAATTCAATTAAGGTTGTAATTATTTGAAATGACTTGGGATTGGGATATTTTATCCAATTTGAATTCCAAAGAGGTGAAAACATCCTTAAAGGGGAGAGTCTTCTTCCATTTGGAAGTCAAATTAGGATATCTTTTAAATATCCAAAGAGGAAAGATAACACCCCGATCAAGGGGGAGTTTCTTTCCATTTGGGTATCCAGAACCGACGAATCAAGATGTTCGTGAGAAGACGAAGAAATGGACCACGAGAAGAGTCCCAAATCTCAAAGTCATTTGAGTCTTAAAATAAAATCCGGGTTGTAGTCAGTGGTGCCCGGCCACTTTAATTTTCTGCAATTCTGGATGTAATAATAAGTGGCATTTGCCATATGGACATTCAATTTGAGATATTTAATTTGATTGATTTATTTAATTGATTGCGCACTAGAACTCTTGCTTTCTAGTCTTTTTAATTGCATGTCGATTTTGATTTAGCCTGGAACCCAATCGTAGGCTCTTAAGGACTTAACAAATTTTTCTACTTTAATCAAATTAAAAATTTTAAGACAACATAGAAACTCTAACGAATTTAAGAAGTAAGCCCGGGACCGCCGGGAGTCCTCATTTCATAGCCTTAATTCAAATTCAATCTTTTAATCGAGTCGATCAGCATGCATTAGATTAATAACCTTTAAATCTTTAATTGCATTTTCTTAAGCATTAAACCCAACATAAGTCAAAGGGGCCAATTAGGATCCGCTCTAAATGTCGGCCTCGTTCTCAAAAACTTTTCTTAAATAACGTCCCTACCACTCAACATTAAAAGACCGGACACATGTTTTTAAAATCGTTTAGGTGGTTTAGCTGGCTCCCCAATCCAGGCCGGGGTAAGACCAGATCCGCATTGCACTAGCTAAGTTCGGGGCACTAACTTTTAGTGCCCAATTTAGACTTAGGTTCTGAGGCTGGCTCGGGCCATAAGACCTCAAACTTCGGGAATTGAATCCCAAATCTCTAATAAAATCAACCACTCAAACTAAAAATTTCGTTCAATCAAATAAAAGCCTAACACTTAGGGTAGATTGAGATGTTTCTGAAGTAATTCAGAATCTCGAAACATCTCCTACTTTTCTCCTTTGGATTCAAAAATAAATGTTCAATCTTGAACCAATCCCCCTTGAAATTCAAATCTTAACTTCCTTTGATGTTTAACTTTGAATTCTAAATAAAATTCATATCGCTATTTTAATCGAGAGTTTTCGTAGAAAAATCTCTAATTTTCCTACGATGTAATTAACTACGAGGGCTTGCGCTCGTAGGAGATTTAGTAACTCAGATTTAATTTTTCAAAATTAAAATTGATATCTTTTAAAACTTCAATTAATTATCTTTGGGAAATTCAATATTCCCAAAAATAATTAAATATTTTCAAAACTACATATATTTAAATACAATATATTTTTTTTAATCAAAACAGTTGGTTGGTGCATGTGTTGACAGATTTGATTTTTATCGAAGGCAATGTCGGGTCGGGTTATAGATAGGTATTGTAAGGATCCTGCGATGCGGCGATAGACTGTAGGATCGGGAAGGAGCTGAAGGTCCGGTGGGGGCTGTTTAGATTTGGGGGTGCTCGGCGTTGGGGCCGGTTTGCTTTCTATAAAATTGGACTCCTGTAGTATCTTTTCGGCATAGTGGTGCTGGGTGAGGAAGAGGCCTTCAGGTGTCCGAATTATCTGTATTCCAAGAAATGAGGAGATATCACCTAATTGCTTCAAGGCAAAATTGGTTCTAAGTTCTGTAAGTAATTTTTGGATGGTTCGGTCGTCGTTCCCTGTTACAAGAATGTCGTCAACATAAATGAGGAAGAAGATTTGAATGTTTTTTAGAGTAAAGATAAGAAGCGAAGGGTCAGAACGATTGAATCTGAAGCCTTTGGTGAGTGGGAATTGAGTTAGTTTTTCAAACCATTGGCGCGGTGCTTGTTTGAGCCCGTAGAGGGATTTCTGAAGCTTGCATACCGAGTCGGGTGAGTTTGGATCGGTGAATCATGGTGGTTGCCACATATAGACTTCTTCAGGTAAGTCCCCGTGTAGGAACGCACTGGAGATGTCTAGCTGCAGAATCTGCCATTTCCGGTGCACAGCCAATGTGAGTAGGATTCTAATTGTTGTCATTTTGGCGACCGGGCTAAAGGTTTCGGTGTAGTTGATGCCTAATTGCTGATCGTATCCAAGTGCAACTAGGCGGGCTTTGTAGTGGTCGAGCTTGCCGTCGGGTAGAATTTTGGTCATGTAGGTCCATTTGCAGCTGAGAATAGGTTTGTTGATCGGAGGAGGTACAAGAATCCACATGCCTTGCTTTTGTAGAGCTTGAAATTCTGCTTTCATGGCCTTCTGCCAATGAGGCTGCTTCGAGGCTTGCTTGTAGGTGTTCGGCGTATCCTGCATAGAATTTGTACTCACGAGGGATAGTATCTATTTTGGTTTAGAGATTCCTGATTTTATACGTATTGTCATGTGATGGGATGATCGTTGAGGAATAGGTGGAGTTGGTGCAATGGGCGTGAGCGAGTGATTGGTGGGAAGGGGTTGATCCGAGAGGGAGTGGCTATCCGAAATATGAGGTGGGTCGGACACGGAAGGTTGTATGGTTTCGGGTTGGCTTGGTTGAGCATGGATGGTGGATGTCGGTGTTTAGAGGTAGGGAGAGATGTGTGTTGGCGTGGAGATGAGGTCAGTCGTGGGTTTAGAAAGCTGTGTCTTGTAAAGGAATATTTGTTCGTGGAAGACGACGTGCCGCGAGATGTGAATCTTTTGTGTAGTTAAGTTGTAGCATTTGTATCCTTTGTGGGATGTTGAGTAGCCGAGGAACACACATTCTTGCAATCGCGGAGACAGTTTGTTGGGTGCGTAGGGTCGGAGCCAGGGAAAGCAAAGGCAACCAAACGTGTGAAGAAAGGTGTAGTTGGGTAGACGGACGTGGAGACGTTGAAAGGGTGCGTTGAGGTTTATGGATTTAGAGGGAAGCCTATTGATAAGATAATTGGCGGTGGATAGAGCTTCAGCCCAGAACTAGTGAGGAGTGTTGGAGGCGTGAATTAGGGTGCGAGTTAGATCCAGTAAGTGAAGATGCTTGCGTTCGGCCACCCCGTTTTGCTCGGGAGTGTGAGGACAGCTCATTTGTCGTTGAATGCCGTGGTTGTGAAGAAAAGAAGTGAACTCATTGCTTATAAATTCACCTCCGCCATCAGAGCGGAGAATTTTCGGAGTCGTGTGGAACTACGTTTTAATGAGCTTGTAAAGAATTTTAAATTTTGAAAACGTTTCTTGCTTTGTATGCATTAAGTAAATCCATGTGAAACGTGTAAAATCGTCAGTAAATAACACATAATAACGAAAGCCGTCAAGGGACGGTATAGGGGTAGGACCCCAGACGTCCGTATGAATCGACTCAAAGGGAAATTTAGTTGCAGAAGTAGTTCTATTGAATTGAATTTTGTGACTCTTGGTCACACTACAAGAAATACAAGGTAAGATAGAGGTGACATTCTTGATGTCCGGAATGACGTGAGAGAGGATGGAGAGTATTTGTCGGTGAGGATGTCCTAGCCGGTTGTGCCAAGTCTGAGCGGTAAGAGTGCTTGCGCGTAGAGCCACGGGTTTGGTGTCTTGCAGTTTGAGAATCTTGTATAGCCCATTATGAAGATTGCCACGAAGTAGTGGACAACGATCCTGGATATCCTTTATCACAAACCCATTCACGTCAAATCTTATAGATATTGGATTATCAGTAGTTAATTTAGGCACTGACAAAAGATTTTGAGCTAAAGAGGGTACATGAAGAATTTTGCGTAAGTAAAGCTTACGAGGTGTGTCGGGAAGGGGTAAGAGGCCCTGACCGGAATTTTGAATTGGTACTATCGATCCGTTGGCGATGAAGACGATGTCTGGCCCAGCATAGGAGTTGGGGTATTGAACGTTGGTGATGTCCGGCGTGAGATGGGCGGAGGCGCCGGTGTCCAAGATCCATTCAGCCGAGTTATTGGGAGTTGTTTGAGCATTGAGTGCTTGCGGAGATCTTGTGGTCGTGGGGGCGTATTTGAAGTTGCACCTGTGCTAGCAGTTGATTGCTATGTGGCCAATTTTGCCACAAATTTGGCAGGTAGGCCTTGTGTTGCTCACGGTGGTCAGCTGTACTGAAACCGGCGCTGTGGAGTTTTGGAATGATTTTTGGGGCTTGTTTTTGAAGAACCTTTTCTGAGATCTACCTTTTTTTGAATTGTAGGAGTTCATGTAGAGAGCCATGTTTCCGGCGGCGGATAAGGAGTCTTTGGCATGTTCTTGGGTGACATTAATCTCCTCGCTGCAGAGCATGGAGTAAAGATTGTCCAGATCTAGCTGTATCGGGTAGGTGCGAATTGCGGCTTTGAAAGGATTGTAGGAGGAGGGTAAGCCGTTTAAAATATGAATGATGATATCTTCCAGATCATTTTTTGATCTGGAGGCTGCTATACTGTCAACAATGGTTTTAATTTGAGATAGGTATTGTTGCATGGTAAGGTTTTTCATCTAAACGTGGTGAAGTTCGTTCTTGAGTTGTGTAACTCGAGAACGGCAAGTGGGTTGAAGACGACGTTCAAGAACTTGCCAAACCTCTTGCGCGGTGGTGGAGGATATGATGTAAGGTAGGATGGATTGTGATATTGTTGAAAATAAGGTCGAGAGAAGGTTGCTATCTTCAAGTTGCCATCGGAGAGCCTCAGGGGAGGTGACGTTGGCGGGAGGAGGAGACGCTCCGGTGAGATGTCCGGCGTATCCGTTGGCGGTAAATTGCTGAAGAACTTGAATGCGCCATCGGCGTAGTTGTCGGCGGTGAGGGCATGGGGAATGAGATTCTTGATATTGGATATGAGAAACTTGAGTTGTGTTGGTATGAGGAGATCTGTAGAATGTTGGCCGGAAAGAGGGGAGGAGGTAGGGTGGGTGTTTCTCGATTCTTGATCAGCCATAAATGGCTCTGATACCATAACAGTAAAAAAAGAGAAGGAAGAAGAACGTCCTGGAGCAAGAGGACAGGGACGGGATACAAGAAAAGTAAAATGTATTTGATTAATTAGAAAGCTACGGTACAGGATTCCTTATATAAGGAAGACATGGCATAATAGTAAATAAAGTAAATCTGTTCGCTTATATGAGGTTCAGCAAAGAACGACGGAGCTTGCAAGGCCATCGGACATGGAATGCACGGTCCGTGTGGCTCAGGCGGCTCGATAAGTTCAGACAGAGAAAGCTTCGTGAGAGACAAAGAAGTAGTGCCAGATTCACGCGAGCTCGGAGGCGGAGGCGAGCTGCTGGTCCATATGCAAGAAGCCAGACTCGATACATGAGATTCATGCTTGGCATGGCTTATGATTCTTGAAGGTTTTGAGTAGAGGTGCTGTCATGGCTCACTGGAAGGTGGCGGGCCTTGGGCATGGTCTCCTACGAGAGGTGTCGTGCCATTGCTAAGGTGCTACTAGATGAAATCTGTGGGGAGATCCTTGTAAGAGCAGGAGCCATCCGAAGGAAGGTTTAGGGGCTAAGTTGATTTTTCTTCTTGAGTGAGAAGGAGGAAGAGAGAGGTGGTGAAATCTTGGGATTTTTGTGTGTGAAGAAGGTGAACCTTTCTTGTTCTCCTCTATTTTGTTCTTCTTCTTCGAGAAAGACAATCGCAAAGGAATTGTCAATTGGAAGCGAGTTTTATGCCATAAACTTTTTCGTTCGATTGTTTGAGTCGGGTGTGAAAGCAAGAAAGGGATAGGTCTTTGTTAACGATTATTTTGAGCTTCTTGTGGAAGAGAGAAGATGTGAGGAGGTGAAATCTTGGGATTTATGTGTGTGAAGAATGTGAACCCTTCTTGTTCCCTCTTGGTTGTTCTTCGTCTCCGAGAAAGATGATAGGTTGTGATTGGAAGCCAGTTGATACCGTAAGATCTTGATCCTTAGTTACACGTTGGAAGTGCAGGTGTGTTGATATCTGTTGTGCTCTCAATTTTTGGGGGTTACGTCCTCTGGTTCACCCGATTTATTGTATTTATTGCTCTTGTTTTAAAGATCTGGCTAGATCTTTAGTTCTTTGATGATAAAAACAAATCAAGGTGAAGATTTGTTATGTATTGGTCCACTTTTAGTTATGCTAATCCGCATTGACATCTTATCAGTGTAAAACTCTATAAATAGAGTATATATGTTGATGTATAACCATGGGAAAATCTTAATAAAGCTTTAGTGTTATACCGTCTATAATTATGTCTCCCTCTCCTCTCCCTCTCTCTCATTCAAGATCAAGAAGAACAAGTTCTTCTTCCTCATTCTAGTTCTAACAATTTTTATGGTTGAACTATTTTGCATGAGTCTGAGAATGCTCTGTGTGCATAAAAAGGCCTATGTGTGTTTTAGGTTCTAGGAATATGCATGAAATATGTAATTTTTCTCTTAGAGCACCTTGGTGTTATATTTTATGACACCCTAGCATTATGCTCTCTGAAAATTGGAAAAAAAAATGAAACATCACCTAGGTGTTACTTTTTCGTGCTCCCTAGTGCTAGGCCAATCTACACTGATAAATATATTTTTTCCATAATTAATTCATTAGGCAATTTTGGGAAGCCGGCCAAGAGAGGGAATTAAAGATAAGGTTTTTGAGAGACAAAGAAAAATATTTGGACTGCTTCGGGTCATTTTTAGCAGTCGGCCAAGTTATAAAAGCTATCTAGATCGAGGTAGGTCACAATATACATATTTCTGTTTTTAAAAAAATGAAGTTTTCTCAAATTGTTCTATTAAATTTATATTTTTGCTGCAAAAAATAAAAATAACTTTGCACTGATAAAACATTTTCTGCATAAATTTTTGTATGTTATAGAGATAGAAATTTTGAACATTTTGAATATTTTTTTAAAATTTTATTTCGAGTGCTTTGAAATATGTGCTTTTTAAATTGAATAGAAAATAATCTGAACCCAAAAAATGACTCTATAGTACAATTAAAGTTTTAAAACAGTGTTTTGCTCTAAAATAATATATTTTTGCTTAGTAGTGTATTATGTTGCATACCATTATAGCAAATTGGGGAATTTTGCACTGAGTTCTTTTATGCTTTAATTAGTTGTTACACTATAATAAATTGTGTGTTATATTGAATGAATTACATGTTTTGATATGAAAAATATTTGTTGAGAGATATGAAGGGGTCTAAATCCTTTAGATTCTGTCTGATGTCAATAATATGAAACTCACTAAAATTTATTCTGTTAGTAGTTATAAGGGATGAAAATATTAAATTTTGTTTGAAAGTGAAGAAAATTTTGATGGGAGTATAATGTGCTAGAATCTTTAGATTTTGTATTGGATCAAAAATCTATTACATTCTGTTCTATGAAATAAAGTTCACATAAAATTTTAGTTTATTTAACTGTTCAGTATTATTATTTGAATCTTTGGATAATTATAATGTTATATTACATTGTTTAGCATAATGAATTATTATATTGCATTTGATAATTCTGAGAAAATATTTAATAAAAAAATATTTAGAAATTTAGATCCGTATTTATGATTTGCTGAGCTATTTTAGCTCATCATTATTTTGCATTCTATTTTTTAGGATCTAAAAAAGGGGAATGACATGTTGAATAGTGGTTTCAGGAATTTGATCTAAATCTATAGGTTTTTTTTTTCTTTTTATTTTTATATAGTCATGGCTAGTTTTCATTACTGTTATTTGAAACTTTTATGTCTAGTTAAGCATTGTGATTATATATGTATTTTTTATAATAAATGAAAAATAAATCTTTTATATGAGTTTATTTTTAGTACTAGATGTTATTAGCAACTCTGTGTTTATTGTTAGTTTTAAGTTGAATTAAAAAAAATTATTTCTAACAACATTATAGGACTTGTCAGTCTGTGGGTCTTATCAGATTGAGTTAGGACATATTGATCAACAACCTCCTGAGCCTTATGCTACCAAAACTACTCCTTCAATGCCCGCAACTTAGCTTGCATTTAAGCTTGTCGCGATCCTCGAATCTCAAAATTCTTTATGATCCTATCACTATGATGGGGTAACCACCTAAAATATTTTTGTATGATATAAAATGTGTGAATTAATTGCAACATAGAACTATCGTAGCAATAAAATTACCAATTTCTTACCTCAAACTCATGAAATTACATATCCTGGCTATAAAGAAAATTTTTTATTTCATTATTAAAGGCTTGATGCAAATCAATTTTGACACAAAAGAGTTTGAAAAAAATAGTAGTGTTGAATCCTCTCGGTATTTGATTTGTCAAAACTATATTGTTAGAAATGACTCTTCCACAAATGAAAGCTAATTGAGTTTGATGAATAAGTCAAGAGAGGAGATGATTAAGTTCGTTTAGAATTAATTTGGTAATGATTTTATATAAAATATGGCATTGGGATATAAATCTATAATCATTTAAATCTTTATAGTGTAGAGATTTAGGTATGACGATAATAATTGAATACTTAGTTATGTTAAAGGGATTTAAGGAGTGGACGAAGTGTTTAACAACATCAATAAAGGTGTTACTTGTGATATGCCAAGTATCTTTGAAGAATTAGAGGTGAGATGTTAGGAACAAGAGTTTTGTTATTTCTATTCTCAAACAAAACATGCAAGTTTTATTTCATCATTTGTAAAGTCAATGATAAGACTGAGTTGATCATCCACAAGGTCAGTAGGGCCGATAGGGAAGTCATCCAAACAATGATTTGATGAGAGGTCATCCTTATTAAAGAGTTTGAAGAAATGATACATAGCTTCACCATATATATTCTCAATAAATTGAAGGGTACCATGATTAGTGTTTATTTCTCTGAAGAAGTTGTGGCTTCTTCTACTTATGATCTTCTGGTAAAGAAATTTGAGATCTTCTTCTTTAGTTAATTATGAACATTTAGCTCTTTGATTAATCTAATCATTCCCACACTTAGTAGGCTTGGTGATGAAGATCATTATTCAGAGGATTACCTTCTAAACACACAAAGATTGAATTTTGATAGCTTTTAAAGCAATTTTAACATTGTAGAGTTTGTTGATAAGAGTAAATAGAGGATGCCCTCAAACATAAATGGACTATAAAGAGTGAAGGAATAACATCCATAAATTTGAAGTAACGAGACAAAAATTCTTAAAAAGTGATCATTATAAACGTTTGGGGGTTAGAATTTTGATATTGATTTGATGCTCCATATGAATGAGACTAGGAAATGGTTAGAGTTTTGTAAGGAGTGAGAGGAAATTATTCAAATGTAGGTCATTATAGAAGGCCATATTTAGAAGATGTCTTATAAGGTTTTGAAGATGTTGATTGATCCAACTATAAGTAGAGTGGAATAGGGAAGTTCAAGTAGATTAGCATTGAAAATACAATTATTAAAATCAACCATTTTACATGAGTGAGGAGCATTTTCACCAACTTTATCATCGATGGATCTAATACAATAGAAATCCCCAAGAATGAGCTAGAGATCTATAATAGTTTTAGAGATGTAAACTATAAATTTCATATATTTCTTTTTATTGGCACTGTTGTCAGCATAAACAAATGTTGCTCTAAATATAATATAATTAAAAAGTACCAAGTAACTATGTAACAACTATATGGGTGAGACTTAGGCAAAGTAGGGGTGTAAGTAACCCACTTTGATTTGAGATTGACTCTTTAATGAGCTTGCAGGAGCTAAGCTTAAACTCGAGCTCACATATTAAATGACATTGAGTTCAATCTTGATAGGGCTCAACAAGCTTGTGAGTTAGCTCGCATGTCCAATGATTTTTTAGATGTGCTTGACCGCTAATTATGAGGTGGTTGTTATATGTTCTCTTCATTACTAGGAAACTAGATTTTCTTTTTATGGGAGTCATTAAAGGGTTGTTGGCACCTACCTTATTTTTTAATAGGATTGCAGGCACCTATAGATAAAAATCTTTTAAAATATTAAATTAATTAGGAATTTAGGATTCAGATTTTTAAAGAAAATAATTAAAGCTTAAGGAGGACCACGAGGTCGACGCCTATGGAGGGCAACGTTCATGGCTTCTTCTTTTAAGATGAAGATCCACGTTGACAACTTCTTCTTCTTCTTCGGCTGAGGTTCACGTCCATGGCTTCTTCTTCTTCTTCTTCTTTTGTAGTAGAAGGTCATGTCAATGCCTCTTTTTCTTCTTCAGTAGAGGATCATGTCGACGCTTTCTTCACATAGCAACCACATTTTATCTCGATGTCAGGAGATGGCTTGCAACTTGCAAGTCCCATCATTATTGATATGAGCCAAGCTCGAGTTTTTTTTTTTTTTTTTTGGGAAATTTTAAGGCATTTAGCCCATCTATTTCAGAGTAAAAACAAGATTACAAGTAAAGGAAGTAAAAGGAAAAATTACAGCCCAACATAACATGAAAACCAGAAATCAAAAAATATTTATGAAGAATCAAAATGTGGTAATAGATGCAGAACATCTAGGACTCAGGCTGCCAACCCAAATATGAAACCGGCTGAATTCACTGTGAGAGCTCAAGAATCCCCTGGTTGCCAAGCTCGAGTTCAAGATCATTTTTCTATTTCATATATAAAATTATTTATTTTCCTATTTTGCAAACTCTAAAAGAAAAAAAAAAACCCCGATCAACCCTCAGGCAAAACAAAACTACAACCAAACCGGAAAAAGTCTTTTTGTCTTTTCCTTGCAGCCTGGCGGACAAATCTAAATTTGGCAATCTCGTCAGTAACAATGTTGGCCAGCCATTAAAGAGTCCTCACTCATTTCTTCTTCAACTCTTTTTATTAGTCAATGTTAAAGAAAGCTGTTGCTTTGGTAACACGTAAACGCCCTACGTAGACGATGTAAATGCCGGCAATGGCTTCCTACATTAAGGACAAATTTAAGAATATAGAATCTTTACATTTTTTTACCATTCGAATAAAGATGAAAAAAAAATATTTAATTGAGTAAAGTCGCTAGCTTTGGCCTCGACTTTTTTTTTGGAGAATTTTTTTATATTAAACTTTTAATTTATCATACTTTTAAATACAAAAAATTTTCTATAAATAAATTATATTATTAATACCAATTATTATAACTTGTGGAATAATTAGATTAGACTGACAATTAAAAATAAACTAAAATTATATTATATTATCGGAACATTATAAAATAATAAATTTATTCTATAAAAAACAATTAAAAGATTTAACCAAAAAAATAAATATAGTATAAAAAATCATAAAATATAAACTACAAGTTAATATATATTAAAAATTAAAATAAATTTGCGCCTGTTCTTCCTAAATTAATCGAAGGAAAACAATTAAAAAAAAAAAGAATTATGTTGATATGGTAGCCAATCGATCACTCAAACAACAACTGATACTCGGTTTTATTTTTTATTTTTATTTTTTTCATTTTTATTCTTGTTGCGTCCTGGAGTATTAGCGGCGGTAGAGAAATATAAAATTTAATGTTTTAACTTTGTATGAAATTCGGCACACAATCAGATAAGAGAGAGGGTGTATCATTTATGAGACACTAAGATTTTTACGTTGAAAACAATTAAAAAGGGGAAAAATCACGGGGTCTATCCCAGTTTGAATGAATCCACTATTATTTGTAGTCGATTACCAATGAAGTTCTTCTTTGAGAGAAGGCCTTAGCTTGATATGCATCTTATAGAGTTCATTACATAATAGGAATACAAAGAATCACTGCTGATGTATTTGTTTTGTCGGAAGGAATGTAGTTGGTGGGCGACGTAAGCCGGAAGGATAGTAGTCGGCGGCTAACGAAAGTCGGAAGGACTATAGTCGGTGGGCGACGTAATTCAAAAGGACCTGGCCTAGTCAACGGGTGACAAAGGTCGGTAGGATCGTTGTCTGACGACGGAGGTCAGAAGGAAGGCGTCATGTAGAAATCTGGCGACGAGCGGAGGTCCAACGTCGGGTAAAAGTCCGACGCCAGTTTGCGACCAGGGAGAACGTACTCTTGCATTATATGGTATTCGGGCAAAACTCCAGAGTCATGTGGAGATTTGACATAATTCCGACGTTACTTGGAGACCGGCGGTGTTCCGCAAGGCTTTCAAGTGACTCCGAAGTTCTGCCCAACCTATTGTCGACGAGAAGTTTCTTCCATCCTCTTCTTCTTTTCATGCTTTGCTCGATGACATTAACCGATTATTATAATTTTTTTTAAAAAAATTACGTATAAATTTTTTATATTTACATAATTGACATATAAATCCTTATATAATTTATATAACACCCAAATTTTTAATTCATTTTAAAAATACTATTACTATTAATTGTTTTAAAATAAAATACATTTCGTGTGTGTGTATATACATTTCGTGTGTGTGTGTATATATATATATATTATGTTGGGAGATTAAACCGTTATACAAAAATATAAAATTAAACATTAAACTTGTAAAGGCATAAAAATATGGTGGTTTTGATGCAAATCCTCCTAAAAATAATAAAATTTTCTTTAAAAAATATTAAAGTTTAATGAATCGCATAATTTAATATACTTTGTGCATCTGTCAAAACATTAGCTGCTCAAACATAATTTTGTAGTGGAAATCAGTCATTAAATAGCTCTCATAACTAATCCTTTCATGTAATCAACTAAAAGAAAAGAATAAAAAAACAAAACAAAATATGAAAGTTGAAGCTTCCATCTCCGGCGATCACGCCGTCGACGCTTCTCCTAACAGGTCCCCATCAACGCTAGTAAGCAACGGCGCCGTCGACTACCAGGGCAGGATCGCCGATAAGGTCACCACCGGCGGATGGAAAACCGCGCCTTTTATCATCGGTTTGTATCTTGGACTTAAAATTTAATTTGTTTTAAGCGCTTAATTATGCGAAGTGATTAAGCGATTATAGGTAAAATATAGTGAATGAGGTTGCAGAGAGAATTGCCTTCTTTGCAATATTGATCAATATGATGATATACTTGACGAAGGAGATGCATGAAGCTTTGCCGGATGCAAGCACCCGTATAACTAATTGGATTGGTTCTGCTTTCATGCTTTCTCTTCTCGGGGCTTTTCTTGCCGACTCGTATCTCGGTCGTTTTCTCATTGTTGTCATCTTCTCCCCCATCTACGCTGCGGTAAAAATTTAATTTTTTTTTATAGAAACATGCACCACGTTTGAACCTTTATTTGTTAATGTGAAATGAACTTTTTTGTTGCAGGGCACTGTGTTATTGACGCTGGCAGCGAGCATCGACAGCTTGCGGCCGCCGCCATGCGCTTTGGGCAGCGAAAGTTGCGAATCAGCCACGGGCCCGCAAAACGGTGTTTTGTTAGTCGCTATGGCGCTTATCGCGCTCGGCACCGGCGGCATCAAACCCTGCATCTCAACCTTCGGCGCCGACCAGTTCGACGAGGCCGACCCCATTGAAGCCCGCAAGAAATCCTCCTTCTTTAACTGGTTCTTCTTCGCCTTGACCTTAGGCATCTGCATCAGCATAACCCTTATTGCTTACATAGAAGACCGCATGGGTTGGGCTTGGGGCTTCGGTTTGTCCGCCGTCATCAACGTTGCATCTGTTTTAATCCTAGTCGCCGGCAAGCGCAGGTATCGCTACCAGAAGCCAAGGGGCAGCCCCTTCACCCGCTTTCTGCAGGTGTTTGTCGCCGCATCCCGTAATTACGCGACGGGGGTACAAGTGAAGAACGCGGAAGAGCTCTTCGAGGTGAAGACCAAGGAGTCCGCCATCTACGGGGCGAGGAAGCTCCCTCACACGAGGGAGTTCAGCTTCCTTGACATGGCAGCGGTTGGGGCGTCTAATGTGAACGACGGTGATCAAAGCCGGTGGAGGCTTTGCACGGTGACGCAGGTGGAGGAATTGAAGGCTTTTATGCGAATCCTCCCAATATGGGTCACCACCATCGCCTTTCAACTTGCTTTCTCGCAGATGAATTTCTTCATAGCCCAGGGGTTAGTAATGAACCGCCGGCTCTCCGGCAACTTCGTCGTCCCGCCTGGCTCTGTGCCTATCTTCGCTGCGGCGAGTTCTCTGATTTTCATTCTCATGTACGAGAGATTTATCGTCCCGTTGTTCCGGCGGCTCACGAGCCACCCGCGGGGGCTCTCCTCGCTTCAACGGGTGGGGATTGGCCTGTTCGTCAGCATCCCAACCTTCGCAGTCGCCGCGCAGGTGGAACACCACCGTAGAAGCTCGGCCCATACGGGGAGCAAGCTGTGCTTTTGGTGGCTGTTTCCGCAGTACTTTCTTCTGGGAATCGCGGAGGTGCTCACCTACGTTGGGCAATTGGAGTTCTTCTACTACGAGGCGACGGATGGGACAAGGAGTCTAAGCAGTGCTGTCTTTTTGAGTGCGGCTGGGGTGGGGAGCTGGCTGAGTACAATACTTG
This sequence comes from Dendrobium nobile, assembly GCA_022539455.1. NCBI lineage: Eukaryota > Viridiplantae > Streptophyta > Magnoliopsida > Asparagales > Orchidaceae > Dendrobium > Dendrobium nobile. The sequence continues at coordinate 46,866,092 of CM039734.1, read as the reverse complement.
TTAAGGTTGTGGAGAGGAAGACGGGAGGGGTGGCGAGAGGCTGGCTCAGGAGAGATCTTAACCGGAGTAAACTGGATTACTTTTATTGGATTGTTTGTGCTATTAATGCTGTGAACTTTTGTATTTTTTACGTGGTGGTGACTAGGTTTTATAAGGGGAATGCTGCCGCGTCGACAAATAACGACGATGAAGTTGAGCCAAGTGGGTTCATAACGGAGGAAAAAGGTGTAAACGACTCGAGTTCGACTCACCTTGTAATTTAAAATTTTGAACTTAGGATTCGTTTGAGAGATCATTCCTATTGTTTTTTAAAATAATTTTTTAGCATAAAAATTTTAAATTAAAAAATTTATATAAAAAACTGTTTAGAAAACATTATGAAAGTTGTCCCAAATAAAATATTAATTAAAGATTAATTTGAGACTGCAATTTTTTGTAATGTTTATTAATGGAGGATGTTTTTCTTTTTTTTAAGTTGATGTAGAAAGTAGCTTTCTCCTATAAAAATTTATTGAAAGCAACGAAAAAGTAGCGGTTAAATAAAATTGTGGTTGCATTTTGAAAATAAAAGCAATAAAAAGCTGTCCCAAATAAAGCCTAAATTAAATATGGTTTGAGCTTAATTCCGTGAGTTTGAGATGCCTCATTTATTATTAAAAGTAGAAAATGATTATAATTCAAATAATTATTATAATAAAATATAAAAAAAACTAAAAGAGAAGAAATAAAGAATGACTTGATATAATAAAATGACATAGTTTTAGATATTTTTAAAGTTTTATGCTTAATCTCTTACATTCTTATATAATTTAAGTATATTTTAAATTAATATTTTTTAAAGGTGTTAGCTCGTGTGCTAGCGAGTCTAGCTAGTCAATGTTGTCTCAATCCTGCTTCCTTAGCTAATCAAATTTAGCTCGAGAGTTATTTATTAAGTCGAGTTCTAGCCGGCTCATAAGTCGGCTTGACTTGCCTACACCTCTTGAGAGAAGGAATAATTCAATCATGAATTATTGAATCCTTGGCCCTAAAATGATATATTCTTAAAGAATTTGAGTGTTTATCCTGGTATAATTTATTTTAAGGTTGACCTAAATATTCTTCAAATTATACTAGATTATTTAGCACAAATTCAAAGATATTCAAGTATATCTTAATCTAAATTATATCAAAAAATCTTAAAGTATTTTTTTCTCCTTTCTTGCATTATGAGGATATCATTCCCAAAAAAAAATTTGAGAAGCATAAATCTTGCACACACATATTTATAAATTTTGAAAATTTTAAAATAAGAAGAGATGCTGTATTAACTATTAACTAGCAAATGCCATTTTGACTTGACATGACTGCCTCCACAGATAAAATTTGAAAAAAAATATAGATAAGAATATTCTAATTTTGTTTTTAAATTTTGAATTTGAATAAAGATAGAAATTCAGCACTAAAAAAAAAAACATCCAACCGGCCAATATAAAAATACATCGTGTAATATAGGAATTTAGGTAAGAGGCAGTCACGTTTCTTTGATCTGAAAACTCTAGCCATTCATGATTTAGAAAAATAATGTACCGAGATTTATTTCAAGATGATTAAGATTTTGTTTGTGATGACTTTAATGGTGCTTTCTAAAGCAATTTTTTAGTACAAAAATTTCTAGTTCAAAAAATTATGTACTAAAAAGCTGTTTTAGAAATTAATAAGAAAGCTGTCTCAAACAAAACCTAGCTTATGTGTCCTTGCATTAAGATAATTCAATAAAATTAGGCTTCATTTGGGACATGTTTCTTACCGCTTCTTAAAGCTTTCTAATAAAATTAAAATTTTTATGCTAGAAATCTGCTTTAAGAAGTAATAAGAAAGCCATCCAAACAAAATCTTAGTAGGACTTGATGCGAAATAAAAATTCATAATAATGATTTTATTTCCATGTTATTGAATTTAAATAGTGACTTAATGTATGAACTATTTGTTTGTCAAATAGCTTTATTTATATTTGATTTTACCTGGGATCATATAAACTCTTTTTAAGGATTTTTTTTTTTTAATAATTGATTAATAGTGAGAGTGTTTTTTTTTTAATTCATAAATAGCATAAATTTTGTAATTTGTTGGACTGCACTCATGTGACCTTTGCCTTTTACATGTGCAAAATAAAGAGAGAGAGAAGAAGTTGCACACAATGAGAGAGCACACAATTTTTAATTGAAAAATCTTAAAGGATATGAAAATCATAATACCTTCCCTAGTTGAAATAGATTGAATAATTTATTCTTGAAATTACATATATATACCATTCCTCATATGTAGAAAAAGCAAAAATATTATATATTCATATATGCCTTCGCAGGTATTTAACAAATATCCAATAGGTCATGGCATAGAAGCTTGTCCTTCAAGGGAGCCCACAGGAGGAACTCACCTAAGAGGTCTAAAAGAGATAGATCCCCAACTCCAACTATTCCTCACTCAATTAGAGGGCGACACATGTTTAGAGAGATATATACGTGGACTGTGTAGCATTGTATATTTTTACTTTTCTTTATGTGGTCTTTCTTATAACCCACATAATCTTATAAATAAGGTGTTATGAGGAACAATTGAGCTCTAATCCTCTGAGCACTTTTTAGGTTTTTTTTTCCCACTCTAATTCCATTCTTTACTACTATCCATTCACGCCCAGATTCTTACTCGCCTGCTTACCAGTAAGATCTCAATGGACAAATTGAGATTCAACCAATATAATGTAAGAATTTAGATTGCTAAAAGCTTTCCGTTGGAGTGATCATAGATGATGTTGAAGGCCAGTCATAACTAGATCAATTGATGAGAATGATGATCAACATCCAAAGTAGGACATAGATATTGGTAGACTATGAAGTTGATTAGGGTGTTCATTTTGTGAGAAGGAAACACTAGTGACTAACTTTAATTGGGAGGAGTGAGCTTAGATCTTTTGTTAGAATGAGATTAAGCATCAAAAGCATGCTCAAAGGAAAACATTATTTCCTAAAACTAAAGAAGCCCTACATAGATTTTTATAGTATTTAGAAGAAATATCTAAGAAGTAAATATAACATGTTTAATGAATTCTCTTAGGTGTTAATATAAAATTTGTTAGTTGTCAGATCTATGTATTATTTTTTTTTAGTGAACTCTTAAATTTTTTTTTATGCTCGCATATATTAAATATCTAAATGGCCGGACCCAATCAGGCTCATTTATAGATGGCATATTATAAAATTAAAAAAATAGCTTCTTCTGAAATTTCTAATGTTTTGTTTGAGACAACTTTCTTACTGCTTCTTAAAGCAGCTTTTTAGTACAAAATTTTTAATTATTTTACTAAAAAAATATTTTAAAAAGCAATAAAAAAGCCATCCTAAATGAAGCCAAAGCCAAACCCGACCTTACCTTCCCACTTCACGAGATCGGGCCACAAAAAAAGAAAGAAACTATAATTAATATTTAAAAATTATTTAGTATTTCAAATCCTGCTGGTTAACATTTTACAAAAATTAAAACAGTTTATTCACTAAATTAAATATATATATATATATATAAATTAAGAAAAAATATTGCCAAACTACAAGGACTTTTATACAAAATTTCCTAAAATAAATGGTTGTTGGCATATCTCGCAATTTATTGTGTTTGGCCTTCCCTTTTTTTTTTTTTTGAAAAAGGTTTGCTTGAAAACTTTCTGCAACGGTCAAGTCCATCTCGTTTGTCTACTTGATAGCCAACTCTGTAGCCAGTTAGAAGTGAAACAAAAGCAAATGAATGGGGGTTGGCTACAGGAGTGGCCACACTAAAAGATGAATTGCTTCGACTAAAGCATAATAGCCCTCCCTTCCAGATCTGTTTAAATTCTAGGCTCGGATACCCGTTATTCTCCCCAAGCCTCCCTCTCGCTCGGTCGCTCTCTCTCTCTCATATTGCGGCTCTCTTGGTCTCTGACCTCTTTCTCTCTCTTTCACTTCTCCGTCTCTGATCTCTTCCGCTCTCTTGGTTAAGTTCTGCTTCCAATCTCACAACGTCAAGAATTTGAATGAATGATTACTACTCTCTGCTGCGACAGAAGCCCCCAGTAGATCTGCGCTTCTCTGACGCTCGAGAAGAATTGGGTTTGTTGCGCTCTCCTTTCTCCCGATACAACAATAGATTAAGCCCGCTTCCTGATGATGGAGAACAACACTTCCCATGGAGTTAAAGGTACGATACCTATTTCGTCTGATTGTGTAATTAGGAAAGCCCTTTCATTCCGCCAAAATGAACGAGTATTTGGAAATCAAGACAAGGGTTAGGGTTTCTGCCGGAACAGAATAGGGTTCAGGGTTTTTACTTTTTCTATTGCTCACCCGGGAGCCTTAGTTGCATTGATTAATGTATTTCAGCCGGAGAGTGGAGGCATAAGACGATGCTTTTACCAAGGAAGAGGCTTTCTGACATAACCAACTTGTCGATCAGCGACCTTGGCGATGGACTCGTCACTGAAGATCATGAATATGGGAAGGCCGGATCTCCCATGATGGTCAACGAATACATCGCCAAGCTTCTGAAGGTCCATTCCTCTTTCAATCTACTTTCATCACTCTCTCAAATTGGAGGCAGAAACAATCTGATTAGTCGACTTTCTTACTTTTGCATTGGAATGTCGGTTTCAGGAAAACAATGTTCTAATGAGGGCTCTTGCAGAAAGAAAGTGGGTGAATCTTTTTCCATAATTATTTACTTGACTGCTTCCTTGTCTTTGCCATAATCTACTTTTTTTCCTATTAATGACAAACTTAAGTAATTGAAATGAGCAGTACGGAGGTGCAGAATCTCCGATTGATGGTGGCAAAACTAAATCAGCAGAACTGGCAGCTTGCTCAGGCTCACTCTCAAATGCTAGCGGTTGGTTGGCTTTTCTCTTAATTGCTTTCTAGTGTCAGTTCTGTATGATTTTTCTACTTAACCACTCATCTTTTGGTTGCAGGAGCTCAACCTAGGTAAAGACAGAGTAAGTGCCTTTCTAGCCGTCTCTATGACAATGCCTTTATTATTCGATTGCAAGGAAAAAAAAATTTTATCTTCTTTTAAAAATGGAAATATTCTCAGCACTCTTTTAGGAGACATCGTTTCAATGAGCATTGATTTGTTTTATTTTAGTAATTGATGAAAATTTTGTATTTGATAACATTTCTCTGCTATATTAACTTCTCTTTATTCAGCGAGTAACTCTAAAAGAGAACTTACTACCCTAACAATAAAAACCAAGAAGTAGAATCATAGTAGTAAATGCAAAAAATTAACAAGGACTCATGGTCATTATCTTAGAAACTAAGAGAGAATGACCCTATAAATGTGACAAACATAAAATCTAGCTCAATTAATCAATGAGCATGTGAATATAGAATAAAATTAAAACTAAGAAGTCACTCTAAAAGATAAACATATTGCCATAAGAATAAAAATTCAAGAAACTGAACCATAATAGTAAAGAAAAGAATAGCAAGAACTTATGACCATTGTCTCAAAAACTAAGACAGAATGACCATATAGAAGTGACAAAAATGAAATCGAGCTTAGATAATATCCCATGGGACCACAAGGAATTCCATAAGAAAATTAGTCTGAAGCCCAATGATGTCCTCAAGTGGTGATGAAGAGATTGAAAATGAATCAAACATATATATGAATACATACCAAAATTGAAAATAAAGAGTCACTCTAAAAGAGTACCTTACTATCCTAAAAAGAAAAATCAAGAAGTAGAATCATAGTATGAAAAAGAAAATAGCAAGGACTTGTGGTTGCTATCTCAAAATTAAGAGAGAATGGACATATAAATGTGGAAAACATAAAATTTAGATCAATTAATTGAAAATTAATCAATTAGTATGTGAATATAGAAGTAGGAAAAATAAAATCGAGCTCAGGCTATATCCCATGGGACCATAAGGGGGTCCACAACAAAATCAATCTGAAGCCCAATGATGTTTCAAGTGGTGATAGAGAGAACCAATATCGTCCTACTATAATGAATCATAATTGATTGTGGACCTAGAAAATATATATGTTAGGGCTAAGTCTCAATTAATTGAAAATGAATCAAATGTGTACATGAATGCATATCGAAATTGAAACTAAAAAGTCACTCCAAAAGAGTACCTTACTATTCTAAAAAGAAAAATCAAGAAGTAGAATTATAGTAGTAAATGAAAAATATTAGCAAGGACTCATGGTCATTATTTTTAGAAACTAAAGAGAGAATGGTCATATAAATGTGGAAAACATAAAATCTAGCTCAATTAATTGAAAATTAATCAATTAGTATGTAAATATACACTAAAATTTAAACTAAGTAGTCACTCTAAAAGACACAACATAATGCCCTAAAAATAAAAATCAAGAAACATTATCATAGTAATAAAGAAAAAAAAATTATAGTAGTAAAGAAAAAAATAGTATGGACTTATTGTCATTGTCTCAAAAACTAAGCGAGAATGACCATATAGATGTGGCAAAAATGAAATTAAGCTCAGGCTATGTCCCATGGGACCACAAGGAAGTCTACAACAAAATCAATCTAAAGCCCAATGACGTCTTCAAGTGGTGATAGAGAGAACTAATATCATCATACTAGAATGAATCACAAGTGATTGTGGACCTAGAAAATATATCTATTAGGGCCAAGTCTCCATTAATTGAAAATGAATCATATGACTACTTTGAAATTGAAACTAAAGAATAACTCTGAAAGACAATCTTTTTACCTTAAAAATAAAAATCAAGAAGCAAAATCATAGAGTAAATAATAAAAAATTAACAAGGACTCATGGTCATTATCTTAGAAACTAAAAGAAATTGGCCATTTAGATGTGGCAAAAATAAAATCGAGCTCCATTACTTGAAAATTAATCAATGCATATGTGAATATAGCTTATACACCAAAATTGAAACTAAGGAGTCACAGTGTCACACTGAAAGACAAACATACAGCCTAAAAATAAAAAACAAGAAGCAAATTCATAATAATAAAGAAAAAAATAGTAAGAACTCACAATCATCGTCTCAAAAACTAAGAGAAAAAAATTAAATCAAGCTCAGACTTTGTTCCATGGCACCACAAGGAAGTCCATAACAAAATCAATCCAAAACCAAATGATATTTTTATGTGGTAATAGAGAGAACCAATATCTTCATACTAGAAAGAATCACAAGTGACTGCAGACCTAGAAATATATCTGTTAGAAACTGTGACAATCACTTTAAAAGAGAAGCTTGCTACACAAAATAAAAATCAAGAAGTAGAATTAAAGTAGAAAATGAAAAAAGATTAGCAAGGAATCATGGTCATTATCTCATAAACTAAAAGAGAACGACCATATAAATGTGACAAACATAAAATCTATCTGAATTAATTGAAAATTAATCGATAGTACGTGGATATAGCCTAAAATTGAAACTAAGAAGTTAGTCTAAAAGAAAAACATACAGCCCTAAAAAATAAATTAATCAAAAGAGTTAAAATATGAGAACTAAATCTCAATTTATTGAAAATGAACTGAGCCTCAATTAATGAATAATGAATCAAACAAGTACATGAATATACACCTAAATGAAAACTAAGATGTCAAATCATAGTAGTAAATGAGAAAAATTAGTATAGACTTATGGTCATTATCTCAAAAACGAAGAGAGAATGACCATATAAATGTGGTAAACATAAAATCTAGCTTCATTAATTAAAAATTAATCAATGAGTACGTGAATATATACTAAAATTAAAACTAAGGAGTCACTCTAAAAGACAAGCATATTGCCCCTAAAAATAAAAATCAAGAAGTAAAATCATGGTAGTAAAGAAAATTTATATTAATGACTCATGTTCATTGTCTTTAAAACTAAGAGATAATGATCATATAGAAGTGGGACTAAGTCCCATGGGAACACAAGGAAGTCCACAACAAAATCAATTCGAAGCCCAATGATGTCTTCAAGTGGTGATAGAGAATCAATATCGTCATACTAGAAAGAATCGCAAGAGATTGTAGAGCTAGAAAATATATTTCTTATAGAGCTAAGTCTCAATTAATTGAAAATGAATCAAATGAGTACTTGAATATACACCGAAATTAAAATTAAAGAGTCACTCTAAAAGACATCTTACTGCCTTAAAAATAAAAATCAATAAGCAGAATCATCATAGTAGTAAATGAAAAAAATTAGCAAGGACCTCATAGTCATTATCTTAGAAACTAAAAGAACATGACCATATAGATGTAGCAAACATGAAATCAAGCTCCATTTTTTGAAAATTAATCAATATACACCAAATTGAAACTAAAGAGTCACTTTAAAAGACAAACATACTGCCTTAAAGATAAAGATTAAGAAGCAAAATCATTAGTAAAGAAAAAAAAAACAATGAGGACTCATGCTCATTTTCTCAAAAACTAAGAGAGAATGATATAGAAGTGGAAAATCGAGCTCAGAATGTTTCATGGAACTACAAGGAAGTCCACAACAAAGTCAATCCAAAGCCCAATGATGTCTTCAAGTGGTAATAGAGAGAACCAATATCTACATACAAGAAAGAATCACGAATGACTTACAGACCAAGAAAATATATCTATTAGAAGTTGTGATAGTATAGGAGATATCATCAACCAAAAAATATTTAGCTATCTTAATATGAAGACAATGCCAATATAAAAAACTCTAGAGCAAAATGTGTGACAAAAATATAATAGATACTCATTTAAATGAAAATGAATCAAAAGAGTATATAAATATACAACCAAATTGAAACTAAATAGTCAAGTCTAAAAGACAACGATACTACTCATGAATAAAAATCAAGAGGCAAAAACAGAGTACACAGCAAAAAACAACATGGACTTATGGTTATAGTCTAAAAAATTAAGAGAGAATGGCCATATAGAAGTGGAAAAAATGAAATCGAGCTCAAAATATATTTGATGTGACCACAAGGAAGTCAAAAAACTCTAGAGCACAATGTACGGCAAAAAATATAAGAGCTAAGACTCAATTAAAATAAAATGAATCAAAAGTGTACATAAATATACAACCAAATTAAAACTAGATAGTCAACTCTAAAAGACAAAACCATACTACCCAAAAATAAAATTAAAAGGCAAAATTAGAGTACAAAGCAAGACTCATGGCCATTGTCTCAAAAAACTAAGAGAGTATGACCATAGAAGTGACAAAAATGAAATCGAGCTCATACTATATTCGATGGGACCACAAGGAAGTCTACAACAAAATCAATCCAAAGTCCAATGATGTCTTTCCGTGGTAATGGAGAGAACTAAATTCAAGAGGCAAAATAGTAAGGACTCATGTTCATTGCCTCAAAAACTAAAAAAGAATGAGCATATAGAAGTGGCAAAAATAAAATCAAGCTCATATTATGTTCTATTGAACCACAAGGAAGTCCACAACAAAATCAATCCAAAGCCCAATGATGTCTTCAAGTGCTAATAGAGAACCAATATCTCCACACTAGAAAGAATCGCAAGTGACTGCAGGTCAAGAAAATATATCTGTTAGAAGCAGTGACAATATATGAGATACATCTACCAATAAATATTTAGCTATCTTAATCTGAAGGCAATGCCAATAAAAAAACTCTAGATCACAATGAGTGGTAAAAATAATATAAGAGCTGCGACTCAATTAAATAAAATGAATCATAAAAGTACATAAATATATAACTAAATTCAAACTAAATAGTCCTAAAAGGCAACCATACTACCCAAAATAAAAATCAAGAGGCAAAATCGGAGCACGAAGCAAAAAATATGGACTCATGATCATTTTCTCAAAAACTAAGGGAAAATGACCATATAGAAGAGACAATCATGAAAGCAAGCTTTGTCCATATCCCAAGAGACTACATGGAAGCCACAAGGAAATGAATTGAAGGCCTAATGATGTCTTCAAGTGATTATAGAGAGAACCAATATCTTCAAGCGACTATAAACTTAAAAAATATATCTATTAGAAGCCACGACATGATGGACAATCTCATCCACCAGTAAAAATCTCTATCATAATTGGATCCAAAAATCTCTATAGCACATAGTAGATTACAATCAACTATAAAGAGAGGTGGATTCTCAAGTCTCTTCTAGTTTGATTGGAAACCGTATGTTGGACAATTTGAAAACAAACTTGTAGGATTCATCATCATCCAATTTAAACTAGCAAATCAAAACCAGCCAATAAAACAAAGTTCTTAAAGCTACACCAAATGGAAGCTCTTATCCATAACCAAAATATAAAATAAAAGAAATCAACCACTTAGAATTCCGTAATAAAGATCCTAATTGAAATAAAAGAAATAAATGGTAACCACCAAAAGAGTGGATATCTTGAACACAAATAATAATAGTGATAATAAAATGTTGAATTTTTTTAGGGACTTTTAATAAATAGAAACTTGAAAAAAAGAAAAATTTTAAAAATGCAACCAATCGCATAAACTAAAGAACCAATATCTTCAAGCGATTACAAACTTAAAAGAGAACTGAGAACCAATATCTTCAAGTGACCACAAACTACAACCTTAAAAATATATCTAGTAGAAGCTATGACAAAATGGTATATCTCATCTACCAGTAAAAATCTCAATTCCAAGAACCTTTATAACACATGGTGATAGAGAGAACCAATATCTTCAAGCTATTATAAATTTAAAAAATATATCTTCAATCTCATCAACCAGTAAAAATCTCTATCATAATTTGAAGGTTAAGCAAATCCAAAAACCTTATATAGCACATAGTAGATTAAAATCAATTATGAAGAGAGGAGGGTTCTCAAATCTCACCGAAGTTTCGTTGAAAACCCTATATTACAAAAAATTGAAAACAAACTTGTAGGATTCATCATCATCCCAATTTGAATAAACAAACCAAAACCAGCCAAAAAAAATCTTGAAATTGCACCAAAAGGAAGCTTCTGATACATAAACAAAAAGAAAAAAAAATTATAGAAATCCACCACTTATAATCACATAATAAAGACCCTAATTGAAATAAAAGAAGAAAATTGTAGCCACCCAAAGAATGGATATCTTGAACATAAATAATAATATGAGTAATAATAAAATGCTGAAATTTCCTAGAAATTAGAAATTGGAAAGAAAAAGTTCAAGAATGCAACCAATCCCATAAACTAGCTAATAATTGAACTAGAGACCATAAAACAAATCAGTAGTTATAACCACTGCAACAAACCAAAATCAGCAAAACAAAAAAAAGATCTTAAAGTAGCTACAAAAGAAAGCACAAATCCCGTAACCAAAGAGAAAAAAAGATTGAAAGAAATCCACCACTTAATACCATAATAATATAACCTTGATAGAAAAAAAAAAGAGATAAATTATTACCACGCACATCTTGAACACAAATAGTAATAATAGGAGCAATATTAAAATGTTGACATTCTCTTGCGATTTCTAAAAAATAATAGAAACTAGAAAGAAAAAGTTAAGGAATGCAACCAATCCCATAAATCAGCCAATAACCAAACTAGACACCGTAGAATTAATTAGCCAGTATAAGCTCCTAATAAATTAATAACCTCCAAATCATCAAATGAAATCCCATAAAAAATATTTCATTTATTAAGAATTAACTACTTTTGATACTTTTGGGACAAAGGGTCATGATTAATAGAAAAAATAGAAATATAACTTCTATTATTTCTTTCTGCGTTAATGTTGTAAGCTAAAAGATTGTGAGAAGATGGTATCACTGAAGTCAAGCACATGAAAGATAGTTGGTTCAAAAATAAAGTGGCTACTCTGAGAAAAGTAGATCTTAGTAGCTCTTTGTAGAAGGGGCAGAAAAAAAAAATATGAGAATCAGTCTTAGAACTATCTTTATATAGAACAAAGATGGAGTTGCCGTGAAGGCCTTTGGCTATCAGATTGTTAGCAGTTTTAAGGTCATGTAGGGGAATTTTTATTGCCTCCTCTCACCTGACGCATCTATACGTTCGGTATAGCGTGATAACGCGACACCTGGCATACCTCTTTACCCATTTTGACCCGACGCAAGCCCATATGCTTTAGCACGTTTTTTAAAATTTTTCGGATTGGCCCGTCGTAATGTATATGAAATGGGCGGGAAAAGTAAAAAAGTATGCGGCTTTTACCTTTGGTATAAAAACCTTTTATGTATTAAACCTAAGATGTTCTACAGTCTTTACGGTTCCTATAATTCTCATATACCTGACGTAAAGAAATCGTGAAGTATTTTAGGAGATGGAAGGATCGAATGAAGGTTTTTCTTTCGAAGACTTCGTAGATTGCGAGGAAACTCAGACTTTAAGCTATGATGAAGCTTTTTCTGATTTAATAGTAGTAAGTTATTATGTATACTGTTTGATTTTTTCTACTTTTTACTGTTTCATTACTGGGTATCAAACGTTGGTTGTAGTAGTACTGATCATTACCCAGTATGAAGCTTTTATTAGCTCGGTATGAGGTCGGTATTCATTATTATAGATCGGTATATGGTCGGTACTGATTATAATAGATAGGTAAAAGATCGGTACACAGTTGTACCGAGCTAATTAATATTAATACGTCTGGAATGATATTAATCAAACTTTGGTTGTAGTAGTATTGATAACTACTCGGTTTGAACTCCTTCTTAGCTCGGTATAAGGTCGGTATTCATTAGTATATATCGGTATACGGTCGGTACTAACAATAATAGCTCGGTATAATTTCGGTTACCACTAGTACCGAGCTAATAAATATTATTACGTCGTAGTGCCGATCATTCATATAGTAGTCGGTACCGAGCGGTATATACTGAGATGTACCGAGTATGCAAAACTGCATATACCGCTCGGTACCTCAGTATAAGCATTGTTCTTAATGTCTGGATTGATATTTAGATATAAAGCTAATATTGATGTATGAATATTTATTATGGTGTTTACAATTCTGAGAAGGAAGCATATGAAAAATATTGTCAGTACGCGCATTCAACTGGATTTAGTGTTCGGAAAGAACACCATTTCTGGCCAAATACAAGGAAAATCAAATCAAAGAATTTTGTATGTTCTAAATTAGGTTTCAAGAAGGAGAATGAGAGTGGTACTAAGGTAAACTTTTGGAGATATTTCGGCTGATACCGAACAATACCGATCGGTATTGGGTTTATACCGAGCATATTTCGTGTAATACCGAGCAATACCGATCGGTATTGTATTTGTACCTAGAAAATTTCGATCATACTGAGCTGTACCAATCGGTATTGGGTTAGTACCTAGAAGATTTCGGGGCATACCGAGCTATACCGAGCAATACCGAGATGCCCATTGCTCGGTATTGCTCCCTTTTTAGTACTGGGCACCATTTAGTTTAAATAAAAATTTCACAAGAAAAACAAAGTTAAATATTTCTTTCATAATCTATTGAATTTTAGTGCATAGCAAGTCATAAGCAAATTCAGCCCTAAACAATGGCATATTAGAATGCCAGTTCGTATGCAATACCATTTAGCTGGTTCTTGTTGTATTAAAACTTCCATATATTTACAAAGAAACATTCCTCAATCGACACTGTTATCTTGTGTCGGCACGTTTCTAAATTCTTTGATTGGTCATATCGTTATATCATTGTCAAAGGAATTCTTCGTGTCTTTATAGAAATGAGAGATCTGGAAAATCAAAATCAAATTAACATACAATAATGTTAAAATTATAAATAATAACAAAAATTTTGTTGTTACTTACAACTTCTGGGAGTATGACTTTATGTGTCTTCTTCGGTAATGAATCATAAAACTCCCACAGTTTTTTTATCAAATTGCAAAGTAGAAGCGTTCAATGTTCACCGTTTATTATTGGAACGAAGATCAAATTTACACTCCTAATAACGATTTTGTTTATATGAGATAAGAACATTGTTGTGTTCGACTCATTTGATTGTTTTAAAGCTGATTAAGAAGAAAAACAAGTGCTGTGATTAATTCCAACATGGTTAAATCGAATAAATAGAATAGACAAACGCTGGGATTGAAGAATGTTTACTACTAACCCAATAGAAGCTTGAAGCAAATAGAAAAAGTTTATTAAGATCAGGACATGCTGCATTCTTCTGCGTTAATAAATGACCAAACGCGTCTATGTGGTTATTATCAAGCTCTTCTGACATTAATAATTCATCCAATTGGCTTCTATAAATTGCTATATTTCCAAGCTCGAAGATAGAATCGCTCATGTATAATTCAAAAAAAATTCCAATAAAATTATTTGAATTAAAATGTCATATTACCGACTCAAAATGTAGTAGTAATCCGAGCAGTAATCCTAGGTACTACTCGGCATTGAGGTAGTACCGACTCAAAATGTAGTAGTACCGAGCAGTAATCCTCGGTACTACTCGGTATTGATGTAGTACCGACTCAAAATACAATGTAGTAGCACCTGTATTGATGCTACTACATTACATTTTGAGTCGGTACTACATCAATACCGAGTAGTACCGGTACTACTCCATTTTGAGTCGGTACTACCTCAATACCGAAGATTACTGCTCGGATTACTACTACATTTTGAGTCGGTAATATGACATTTTAATTCAAATAATTTTATTGGAATTTTTTTTGAATTATACAAGAGCGATTCTATCTTCGAGTTTGGAAATATAGCAATTTATAGAAGCCAATTGGATGAATTATTAATGTCAGAAGAGCTTGATAATAATCACATAGACGTGTTTGGTCATTTATTAACGCAGAAGAATGCAGCATGTCCTGGTCTTAATAAACCTTTTCTATTTGTTTCAAGCTTCCATTGGGTTAGTAGTAAACATTCTTCAATCCTAGTGTTTGTCTATTCTATTTATTCGATTTAACCATGTTGGAATTAATCACAGCACTTGTTTTTCTTCTTAACCAGCTTTATTAGAAACAATCAAATGAGTCGAACACAACAATATTCGTATCTCATATAAACAAAATCGTTATTAGGAGTGTAAATTTGATCTTCATTCTAATAATAAACGGTGAACATTGGACGCTTCTACTTTGCAATTTGATAAAAAAAATGGTGGGAGTTTTATGATTCATTACCGAAGAAGACACATAAAGCCATACTCCCAGAAGTTGCAAGTAACAACAAAATTTTTGTTATTATTTGTAGTCTTAACATTACTTTATGTTAATTTGATTTTGATTTTCTAAATCTCTCATTTCTACAAAGACACGAAGAACTCCTTTGACAATGATATAACGACATGGTCAATCAAAGGATTTAGAAACGTGCCGACACAATATAACAGCGTCGATTGCGGAATGTTTCTTTGTAAATATATGGAAGTTCTAATACAACAAGAACCAGTTAAATGGTATTGCCATACGAACTGGCATTCTAGTATGCCATTGTTTAGGGCTGAATTTGCTTATGACTTGCTATGTACTAAAATTCAATAGATTATGAAAGAAATGTTTAACTTCGTTTTTCTTGTAAAATTTTTATTTAAACTAAATGGTGCCCAGTACTAAAAAGGTAGCAATACCGAGCAATGGGCATCTCGGTATTGCTCGGTATAGCTCGGTATAGCTCGGTATGCCCCAAAATCTTCTAGGTATTTACCCAATACCGATCGGTATAGCTCGGTATGATCGAAATTTTCTAGGTACAAACACAATACCGATCGGTATTGCTCGGTATCAGTCGAAATATCTCCAAAATTTTACATTAGTACCACTCTCATTCTTCTTCTTGAAACCTGATTTAGAACACACAAAATCCTTTGATTTGATTTTCTTTATATTTGGCCAGAAATGGTGATGTTCTTTCCGAACACTAAATCCAGTTGAATGCGCGTACTGGAATTATTTTTCATATTGCTCGGTATCAGCCGAAATATCTCTAAAATTACCTTAGTACCACTCTCATTCTCTTTCTTGAAACCTGATTTAGAATACACAAAATCCTTTGATTTGATTTTCCTTGTATTTGGCCAGAAATGATGTTCTTTCTGAACACTAAACCCAGTTGAATGCACGTACTGGAATTATTTTTCATATGCTTCCTTCTCAGAATTGTAAACATCCTAATAAATATTCATACATTCATATTAGCTTTATATCTAAATATCAATCAAGACATTAAGAACATGCTTATATCGAGGTACCGAGCGGTATATGCAGTTTTGCATACTCGGTACATCTCGGTATACACCGCTCGGTACCGACTACTATATGAATGATCGATACTACGGCGTATTAATATTTATTAGCTCGGTACTAGTAGTAACCGAGATTATATCGAGCTATTATTGTTAGTACCGACCGTATACCGATATATACTAATGAATACCGACCTTATACCGAGCTAAGGAGTTCAAACCGAGTAGTTATCAATACTACTACAACCAAAGTTTGATTAATATCATTCCAGACGTATTAATATTAATTAGCTCGGTACAACTATGTACCGATCTTTTACCTATCTATTATAATCAGTACCGACCATATACCGATATATAATAATGAATACCGACCTCATACCGAGCTAATAAAAGCTTCATACTGAGTAATGATCAGTACTACTACAACCAACGTTTGATACCCAGTAATGAAACAGTAAAAAGTAGAAAAAATCAAACAGTATACATAATAACTTACTACTATTAAATCAGAAAAAGCTTCATCATAGCTTAAAGTCTGAGTTTCCCATGCAATCTACGAAGTCTTCAAAAGCAAAACCTTCATTCGATCCTTCCATCTCCTAAAATACTTCACGATTTCTTTACGTCAGGTATATGAGAATTATAGGAACCGTAAAGACTGTAGAACATCTTAGGTTTAATACATAATTGGTTTTTATACCAGAGGTAAAAGCCGCGTACTTTTTTACTTTTCCCGCCCATTTCATATACATTACGATGGGCCAACCCGAAAAATTTTAAAAAACGTGCTAAAGCATATGGGCTTGCGTCGGGTCAAAATGGGTAAAGAGGCATGCCAGGTGTCGCGTTATCACGCTATACCGAACTTATAGATGCGTCAGGTGGGAGGATTCAATAAAAATTCCATGTAGGGAGCCATCTATGTGTATAGGGAAAATTTAAGAGAGTGCCATTTGAGCCAAATATATATTATAAGTGATGTTAAGGTGTGATTCCAAGATAGAAGCTCAAATCCATTTTTGACAAGAGTTATGGGCTAAAAGTTTGAAGAAATAAGTCATCTTACAGCTAGTATTCAGTGCAGACAAAGTAAATCAAGGTCCCCATTCTTTTGGGGTAAAGCAATATGATGCTAAGCAAAGTAATAATTTTTTCTGGAGGGCCACCATGAAAAAAAAAGTGAGAGCATCAGTTAGTAATTTTTAATAATGTTTTTTGACATGTGAAGAGATTGAACTCAGTATGTTATATTATTATAAATAGTAGTTCTCAAAAGTTGAAGTCCGCTAGCAAGAAGATATTTTGATTTTTTAAAAATATGTGACAATATATTGTTAAAATCTATATAATTTAAAATAGTAGATCTCAAAAGTTAAAGTTTGTTAGGAAAAAGATAATTTATCTAAAAGGATGATAATTTTTTGTCAAAATCTTAGAGGATGATGGATATCTTGAAGTTAAGAATGAGGAAAAAGGGATGCAACATTAGAGACAGAATTAGCAAAACTGTTCTCACTCTTTTCATAGTTCACCTTAAGCCAAGACAGGCAGTAAAAACTTGTGAATTGAGCTAACCAAAAAAGCTTTATTTTTAATTTGATGGAAAAAACTCTTCTAACGAAGATCATTCTTGATCAAAGAGGAGCTATTCATAATAAATGTTAAAAGGTAAGGTAAGAGAGGACAAATTTGTCTCAACTCTATAAAAGATTTAAAATAACCATTCAAACTTTCACTGATAATATCAGAATAGTGCATATCATTTATACAACCACTAATCCATTACACAAATTGCCTTAGAAGACCTTTGTTATGAAGTCTTGCTTTGCAACAAGAAGGATCTGTTAATGCTATTCCCTTCACGATATCTTTCCCTTATGAATTTTACTATCCAAGAGCGTTATTGTTAGAGAGCACAATTCATTTAGAAAAGATGGCTTTGGTTAGATGGATGATAAGATGAAGTATGGATTTTAAGTGATTAATCAAGAGCATAGCAATCAGTTTATAATAAGTAATTCATAGAGATATGTCTGATGTTTCAATTACTTAAAGGCATGCAAGTTGTTTTCCATTGGAGCAATTAACAAATATTTATCCTCATTATGTAGCTTGCTAGTTTGAAATAAATCCTTAATAGGCATAATGACTTGAGTACAAATAAGATCATCAAAGTTAATAAAAATCTCAATGTGAAAACATCACGGCCAAGGGAAACATTTTTCTTGTCAAGACTTTAAAGAGTAACAAGTATATCCTAATCAAAGAAAGCCAAATGAAAGCAACTTGCATGCCCAAAGTTAAATTCAAACCAAGCGGGCGGCAAGATAAGATGACATCTGTTGCTGATTTTAAATACCAAAGAAAAAAATTGATAGCTTAAATTGCAATGTGTTCAGAAGTGGACAGCTCACTAATAAAACATTTATTTCTTCTACCTTTAATCTTATAATATAAACTTACACATCATCTTCATCTTTGTAGAACCAATTAGCTTTTGCCCTCTAAGTAAGTCATTTGCTTCAGAGTTAGTAAAAAGAACGAGTTTGTCTTGAATATTTTTAGCTTCATATAAAAGACCGCAATTTGGGGGCAGGACATCCAACAAAAAATAATCTTGTTTAGTCAATCTTGAGAGAATTAACATAGATAAGTGAGTAGCACTATTCCATAAGATAATTTTCAAAATATGTTTGTTATTCTTTTTTTTTTTTTTTGCAAATGATGAAAGTGGGAGCCTAAAATAGAGTGGGATGCCATTTTAGGTTAGAAGTTAAGTGGTTGGAAAGCCAACATTATTCATTGTCGACGAAACAATCTAGATTGAAGAAAATTTTGGGTGATAGAAAATACTAGTGATGAGTGATTTATGAAGAGAGTGTTTTCATAGAGATTCTCTTCACTGCAAGAGGAGGTAGAGGAGATGAGGAGTGCATGCACTATTGCTTAGTGTAGGGGTAGAAGAAGTAAAAAACAAAACAAACTATTAGATCGGGTCTTTCCTGGACCAATCCTGCCAGTCCTTTCCTAGACCCGACTCTTGGGGGCTGATTTGGAGGGGATTAATTAAAAAAATATTTTCTAATTGAAGAGGGCAGATATGAGAGGGAATTGGAGAAGGGCTGTTTGGGTATGTCATTTATTGTATGCTTTAAGCCATGAGGTTTTTTCCATGTTTAGGGTTATGTGTTGTTTGTTGAAATTAGATTGTTCTTAGGGTGTTCGGGCTCTAGCTGGTAGCTAAAGATTTGGGAGAGCCAGTCAAATCTTCCTCTCCAATTGAAGATCCACTTGTATCTTGTATTTTCTTTCATAAAACCTTCAATAAAAAAGTGTTCTTGTGTATTTTATTCCTGATTTTCTTGTAGTTAGTTTTTTAAACTTGCTGAAATTAGATTTCAGCCATGGCTTTTCCTAAATTTTTAAAATCACTTCCTATCAAATTGGTATCATAGTAGTTTCTTGGGCTAAAATTGAAGTTTTCCTCATTGATTTCAGCTAAGTTTCCTCTCCGATCTTGCTGTTTGGAGGCCATATTCATAACAAAGTTGTTGTCGTTTTGCTAGTGGAGCCTAAATCTGGGTACCTATGGCAAGAAGAAAGGTAGAACTATTGGAAGGTGAGATCGGACAATTGAAATATGAATTTTTTTATATCTAAACTCAGCTTTTAGATTTTAAAAGTCAAATTTTAGCTGTCCATGAGAATATTGATGGAAAATTTTTCATCTTCGAGGAGATGTTGAAAACGTTGCTTGAGGGCCAACTCAAAATGGTGTCGTTGGAGGCGAGGGAATTCACTGACAACCAAGGGAGTGAAGATTCTCGAGGGACAAGAGAGAATGCCTTCCCTAGAGCCTATTGCTAAGGATGAGCTGAGTAGAGGGTATGGGGAAAAGTATGAGGAGGTCATGAATGAAAGAAGGGGTGCTGAATTTGAGAGGAGAGGGGTGTAATTTGAAAGGGGAGGGGCTGATTATGATCCAATGGGTGATGAATTTGAAGGGAGGTGGGAATTTGACCAAAGGTTTGGGTACGAGCATAAAAGAGATGATTGGGACACCTGGGGAGAACCGCCTCTAAGGCTGCAAATGAATCAAGTCGAGCCGAGCATCGGCCTGTTCAAGCTCATTCGCCAAGAAAGTGTTCAAGCTCAACTCGATATAATTCGAGCTTCTTTGGTACCTATTCGAGCTCGAGCTCGTTTAAAAATCCCTTGTTCAAGCTTAGCTCGTATTCAGATTAGAGCTCGATTAATTTTAGGCCTGTCGAGCCTCTTATTGAGCGGCTCGTTAACGAGCCAAGCTAGCCCGCTCAAAATTTACAAATGCCTACAACTCGATTCCTGAGCCCAACTGCTAGATGAAAGAAGTCTCCCTTGCTCCTTCGCCAGTTCGCTTTTCCGTCTTCGTTCAATGAGGCACACTATTTTTTCGTTTTATAGAGTGAAACTAACATCATTTTTTCGCAGTGTGAGACTAACCTAGTGACGCATGAATAAGAGTGGGATTCTGAAATACGCCATGAGCGGGAGTTTTTGAACGTGAGCGCAAGAGCCATGAGCGGGAAGAATAAGAATTTTTTTTATTTAAAAAATTTAATTAACTAAATAGTAAATATAGTTTATTAAATTAATAATTTTATTAATTATTATTTTTAAAATCTAATCGAGCTTCTTAACGAGCATGTTCATGAGTTTAAACGATATTGTTCGTGAATATAAACAAATCGAACGACAAGCTGTTCAAGCTCGTTCATTTAGCTATCGAGTATTTATAAGGAGTTTTCAAGGTCGTTCCTTTACCTTATTAAACGAACATGAACGAGCTCTTATTGTGCCGAGCTATAAGCAGCTCGTTGAACGTTTTGTTCATTTGCAGTCTTAATCACCTCCTTGGGGAATAAGAAATTATGGAGGAAACAGGGGAACGAAGGAGATCCGAGGGTCATGAAGTTGAAGAAGCATATTTTTGAGGGAGATGATGATGCACGTTGATGGATATACATTATGGAAAGGTACTTTATCGTCTATAGATTGATGGAGGAGAGATTGATGGCGACCGGGATGTGCTTGGAGGGGAAAACGTTGGCATGGTATTAGTGGAGGGATACGAGGCGACCCATATGGACCTGGAGGGAGTTTAAGGATTGCTTGTTGGAAGTTTCAAAATCAGCAGTGGAGGGGATTTTTATGAGCAGTTCTTCTCTCTAACGCAGGAGGGAACAATGGTGGAGTACTATGGGTAGTTTGAGAACCTAGTCGATTGGACTAGCTTCTGTAGACTGTACTAAAGGGGAACTTTATAAAAGGGCTCAAACTAGAGATTCAGACAGCAGTTAGAGTGATGAAACCTCGTGATTTGGGAGAGACTATAGAGCTAGCCCAATTAGTGGAGGATCAGAGGCACTTGGAGAGAGGGGATGGAGGTAGCAACTTAGGATGTTCGTACAAGATGACCGCAACCTTTTTGATATCCAAGGAGTCTGCACCTGGTACTCTTAGGGAGATGATACGCCTTAGGTTTAGACAATTTCGGTTTTGCCCTAGTTTTCCCCCAAAAAGAGGAATTTCTCCACCAAAACCAATGAAGAACAATCACAAGAGGGTTGAGAAGAGAAGTTAAAACCTTTGCATAAGAAAACCAAGAGAAAACAAGATAAGTTTGTCCACTTCGAGAAGGACAAGATCTCCCACAAGAAAACCCTAGAAAAGAGCAAGAAGAAAGCTAAGGAGAAACTAAGAGAGAGAATACACTTTTCATAATGCCCAAAAACTAAACCCTAAAGGCTCCCTTCATACCCATTCAAAAATCCCCTCCCATCCCCAAAATACCCTCACTTAAGTGGGGGGTCCCACTTCCAGCCAAATCCCGCCCCCCCCCCCCCCCCCCCCCTTATTTCCTCCGCCTGTAGACCCGCACGGGTCTAGGCCCCGCCTGCAAACCCGGTCCAACAATACCGCCCTCTAGAAGATCAACCTTGTCCTCAAGGTTGAAGTCTGGAAACTGCGCCTGCATGGTTTCGTACATCTCCCAAGTAGCCTCATGTGTCGGTAAGTCCTTCCACTCGATGAGAATCTCCCTTTTGCCTTGATCATTCTTCCTCACTTCCTTCACATGTAGTGGTTCTAGTAAGAATCGCATATCTTCTGTGAGGCCCTGGGGTATAGTAGGAGTAGCCACAGTATGATCCCCTATGCTCTTCTTCAATAGCGATGCGTGGAATACAGGGTGGATGGAGGAATGAGGAGGTAACTTGAGACGGTAGGCCACCATCCCCACTTTCCTTTCGATCTCGAAAGGCCCATAGTATCGTGGAGAGAGCTTTTCACTTCTTCTGCTAGCTAAAGTCTTCTGTCTGTAAGGCCTTAACTTTAAGTATACCATATCTCCAACCTCAAATGTCACATCCTTGCGGTGAGCATCCGCCTTAGTCTTCATGATCTGTTGGGCCCTCAATAGGTGTTCCCTCAACTCTCCCAACACCCTATCCCTCTCCTCCAAGTATTGATCCACTAAATATACCGGGGTCGTCCCCTTCTGATACTTCACCAACGGTGGTGGATCTCTTCCATAAAGAATCTTGAAAGGTGTGAATTGAGATGCAGTATGGAAACAAGTGTTGTACCAATATTCTGCCCATGGAAGCCATTTGACCCACTGCTTAGGCCTTTCTCCAACAAAGCATCTCAAGTAAGTCTCCACACTCCTGTTCACCACCTCGGACTGTCCGTCTGTCTGTGGGTGGTATGCTGTAATCCGCTTCAAGAATGTGCCCTGCATCTTGAAGATCTCTTTCCAAAATGAACTCAAGAAGACTTTGTCCCTATCCGAGACAATAGAAGTGGGGACCCCATGCAATCGAACCACATCTCTGATGAAAGTAGATGCCACAGTAGGAGCTGAAAAAGGATGCCGTAGTGGAATGAAATGGCTATACTTGCTCAGACGGTCAACTACCACCATGATGACCGTATATCCTTCCGACTTGGGTAACCCCTCAATGAAATCCATGGTGACTTCCTCCCAAATCTTGTTTGGAAGCACCAAGGGCTGCAGCAAACCACTAGGGGCACAAGCTTGATACTTGTTTCGTTGACAAATATCACATTTGCTTACCATGTCTTCGACATCTCCTCTTAACCCTTTCCAAAAGAATTCGGCTTTCACCCGCCGATATGTTTTCTCCACCCCCGAATGTCCACCAATACAGCTATCGTGGTACTCCCGTAGAAGAATGGGGACAAATGCTGAGTCACGGTGTAGTACTAACCTCCCTTTGTATAATAAAAGAGAGTTCTCTAGGTGATACCCTTTGAACCCTCCTTCTCCCTTCTGGATAGCCGCCCGGATTCTCTTTAACTCCTCGGTATGTTGATTTTCCTTCACCATTTCCCCCCAATCAACCAATCGCGGCACAGATAGTGCCATCAGCTGTGAGCACTCCACACGGGAAAGAGCATCTGCCGCCTTGTTTTGAGCTCCGGGCTTATACTGAATCTCAAACTCGTATCCCAAGAGCTTTGCTAGCCACCTCTGATGTTCCTCCGCCACCAACCTCTGCTCTAGTAAGTACTTGAGGCTCCTCTGATCAGTACGAACTATGAATCGTTGCCCCAATAAATAAGGCCGCCATTTTTGAATGGCCAACACAATGGCCATCAGTTCCCGCTCATAAACTGACTTCAACCTCGCTCTAGGTGATAAGATCCTGCTGAAGAAAGCAATCGGCCTATGATTCTGCATGAGCACTGCACCCAAGCCCACTCCTGAAGCGTCAGTCTCAACCACAAATTGCTGGGTGAAATCTAGAAGAGCCAAAACTGGGGCACTGGTCATGGCTTCCTTCAGAGTCTTCATGGCTTCCTCTGCCTTCTCTCCCCACTGGAAGTTGTCCTTCTTTAGCTGATCAGTCAAAGGGCCTGCTATGGAACCATAGCCCTTGATAAATCTCCTGTAGTAGCCAGTAAGTCCCAAAAATACCCGTAGGCCTTTAAGGGATTTTGGTGTAGGCCACTTAACCATGGCCTCTATCTTGGTGGGGTCAGCCGCCACCCCACTCCCTGAAATGATGTGTCCCAGATACTCCACCTCCTTCTGAGCGAAAGAACACTTCTTCTGGTTGGCATATAGCTGATGCTCCAATAGGGTCGTGAGTACCACCCCAAGATGGGTGATATGGTCCTGCAGAGATTTGCTATACACCAATATATCATCAAAAAAAAACAAGAACAAACCTCCTCAAGTAGGGCTGGAAGACCTGATTCATCAGGGCTTGGAAGGTGGAGGGAGCGTTAGTGAGCCCGAATGGCATCACTAGAAACTCATAATGTCCCTCATGTGTTCGGAATGCCGTCTTCTGAACGTCTTCAGTCTTCATCCTAATCTGGTGATAACCAGATTTCAGGTCCACCTTGGAGAAGATGGTGGCTCCCCCAAGCTCATCCAAAAGCTCATCTACCACCGGAATAGGAAATTTGTCCAACACAGTCTCTTTGTTAAGGGCCCGATAGTCCACACAAAATCGCCAACTACCGTCTTTCTTTTTTACCAAGAGTACAGGACTGGAAAATGGGCTCACACTGGGCTGGATCACCTGAGCCTCCATCATCTCTGCTACTAACCTCTCAATCTCCTCCTTCTGAGCATGAGGATATCTGTAGGGTCGCACGCTGATGGGTGCTACCCCAGTCTTCAACACAATAGCATGCTCCCTGGATCTGATAGGAGGTAGCCCTTTGGGCATCTGAAACACTGTGGAGTGCTGTTGTAGAAGATCCTGGACCACCTCAGGTATGACTTCTGGCTCTCTTTCTACCTCCGTGCCCACCTGCTGTAGCTCTATCAAATAGCCCTCTCCATCATCTCTCAAAGTCTTGAAGATGGACTTCAAGGCCACTCTGGATCTGCATAAACTGGGGTCTCCCTGTAGTGTCACTCTCCTGCTCCCCTTCCCATACTCCATGTATAATTTCTTCCAATTCACCTTCATCTCCCCCAAGGACTGGAGCCACTGCATCCCAAGTATCACGTCAGTGCTTCCCAAATCCAGCAGTAGGAAGTCTTGCACTGTCTCCTCTCCTTGCAATGTAAGGGTCACTCCCTTACACTGTCCGCTACAACGCTCCTTCTTTCTCGTGCCCAAAATGACTCCGACACCTCTCCCCTGTGTCACTGGTAGCCCCACCCTCTCCACCAATCTGCAAGCAATGAAGTTGTGGGTGGCCCCACTATCAATCAGAACCATCACCTTGTACCCTGCAATCTCCCCTTCCAGCTTCATGGTGGAGTGTGATGTCAGACCTGCTATTGAGTTGAGTGAAACCTCCACCATAGCCAAATGAGGGTGCTCCTCCTCTTCTCCCTCCTCCTCAGTTGCCCCTGTATCCTCTTCCTCCTCCGAATCCCCCACTATGATCACATGTAGTGTCTTCTCCTTACACCTATGCCCGGGTGTAAACTTCTCATCACATCGGTAGCGAAGGCCCTTGGCCCTTTTCTCTTTCAGCTCTGAATCAGTTAATCTCTTGAACCCTCCTTGGTTCACTGCCGTAGTGGGTTTCTCCTTGGTTATCTCCCTAGGAGGAAGGATGGTAGTCGCCCTTGGGCCTCCAATCATGAGTGGTGATCGGTAAGTGGGGTAGGACACCCCTGATCTCCTCGGTGGCTCCACCTTCAGCTTGTCCTCTACAAGCTGTGCAGTCTCCATGATCTTCACTAATCCCTGTGGAGCAACGACCCTGATGGCTGCTCTGATGTGGGGCTTCAACCCCTTCATAAAATTCCCCTCCAAAAGTCCATCTGGAATCCCTCGCAATCTGCCTGACAGTAGTTCAAAGTGCTCTCTATACTCTGCCACTGTGCCCTCCTGCACTAGAGCCACCAACTGCTCATAATGTGTACCCTCGCTGGACACCCTGAATCTATGAAGTAGGAGGTCTTTGAACTCCTCCCAACTCCTAATGTGTTGTCTCCCTTCTAGCCATTGAAACCAGGCCAATGCTTTCCCTTCCAAACATACCGGAATCGCCATCAACTTCTCCTCTTCTGTGACACCATTCACTGCAAAATAGCGCTCCACCCTGTAGATCCATCCGTAAGCATCTTCCCCTTCAAAAATAGGAATCTTCAACTTCCTCATACAGTTGTCAGCTCGGTGGAAGGTTCTTCCATCTCCCCATGTCCCCTGAGTAAATCCCTCCCCTTGTGGTCTTCCCCTCCTCTCCACCGGGTAAGGATTTTGAAACCCCCTCCATGGTGGTTCTCTTTGCTCTCCATAGCCCATGCCATAGTCTTCCCTTCTTCCTCCCTGCTCCCACGTGGCACGATTTCCTTCCGGAAACCCCCCCATCTGATTCGGCCACCCTTCACGTGTGCCGTGGGGGCCCACCGAGCCCATGTATGGCCGGCCCCCTTGACCACCGGTCATTCCCCAAGGGCCACCTACTCCAGACCCTTCTCCTCCTTCCCTTGGCCATTGCCCTTGCATGCCATCTTCACTCTGATTTACTCCTTCTTCCCTAATTGGAAAATTAGGGTTAGGGTTTTGGTTCGTCACCGGAGATTTCCCTTTTTCCTTAGGGTTTGATGGAACAACTTGAGCTTCTAGCAATTTCCGGATCATCTCTTCCATTCCCCCAAATCTCTCCTCTAGGGATGAAAATTTTCCCTCCATCGACGAAAGTTTCTCACCCACCTCCTCTTTCAATTGGCCCATCTCTCCCTCCAAAACTTCCACTTTCTTTGACGCCATGCCGTCTAGGATCAAGAGCTCTGATACCAACTTGATACGCCTTAGGTTTAGACAATTTCGGTTTTGCCCTAGTTTTCCCCCAAAAAGAGGAATTTCTCCACCAAAACCAATGAAGAACAATCACAAGAGGGTTGAGAAGAGAAGTTAAAACCTTTGCATAAGAAAACCAAGAGAAAACAAGATAAGTTTGTCCACTTCGAGAAGGACAAGATCTCCCACAAGAAAACCCTAGAAAAGAGCAAGAAGAAAGCTAAGGAGAAACTAAGAGAGAGAATACACTTTTCATAATGCCCAAAAACTAAACCCTAAAGGCTCCCTTCATACCCATTCAAAAATCCCCTCCCATCCCCAAAATACCCTCACTTAAGTGGGGGGTCCCACTTCCAGCCAAATCCCGCCCCCCCCCACTCTGATTTACTCCTTCTTCCCTAATTGGAAAATTAGGGTTAGGGTTTTGGTTCGTCACCGGAGATTTCCCTTTTTCCTTAGGGTTTGATGGAACAACTTGAGCTTCTAGCAATTTCCGGATCATCTCTTCCATTCCCCCAAATCTCTCCTCTAGGGATGAAAATTTTCCCTCCATCGACGAAAGTTTCTCACCCACCTCCTCTTTCAATTGGCCCATCTCTCCCTCCAAAACTTCCACTTTCTTTGACGCCATGCCGTCTAGGATCAAGAGCTCTGATACCAACTTGATACGCCTTAGGTTTAGACAATTTCGGTTTTGCCCTAGTTTTCCCCCAAAAAGAGGAATTTCTCCACCAAAACCAATGAAGAACAATCACAAGAGGGTTGAGAAGAGAAGTTAAAACCTTTGCATAAGAAAACCAAGAGAAAACAAGATAAGTTTGTCCACTTCGAGAAGGACAAGATCTCCCACAAGAAAACCCTAGAAAAGAGCAAGAAGAAAGCTAAGGAGAAACTAAGAGAGAGAATACACTTTTCATAATGCCCAAAAACTAAACCCTAAAGGCTCCCTTCATACCCATTCAAAAATCCCCTCCCATCCCCAAAATACCCTCACTTAAGTGGGGGGTCCCACTTCCAGCCAAATCCCGCCCCCCCCCCCCCCCCCCTTCCTTATTTCCTCCGCCTGTAGACCCGCACGGGTCCAGGCCCCGCCTGCAAACCCGGTCCAGCAGGAGACTCCGAAGAAGAAGACTGTAGGAGAAAGACTTGGGGAAAACTTCAATAAACTCAGAGAAACGGAGCTACAAGAGAAGAGGGCAAAGGGGTTATGTTTCAGATGTGAGGAGAGGTATACAGTAGGGCTCAAGTGTAAGGACTGAACACTTTAGGTTCTCACCATTTGTGATGACGAGGAAATTGAGGGAGTCATTTTTTCACCTTGCAGACAAGGTGCGTCTTTGAGAGGGGGGGGGGATTTATTATTAAATAGGGTCCTTGCTGGACT
The DNA here is from genome assembly GCA_022539455.1 of Dendrobium nobile. NCBI lineage: Eukaryota > Viridiplantae > Streptophyta > Magnoliopsida > Asparagales > Orchidaceae > Dendrobium > Dendrobium nobile. Next base: position 46,837,756 of record CM039734.1, on the reverse strand, counting down.
GGTCATGCCGCCCTTTCCAGGAACGGCTCTTGTTCGCTGATTTGGAGGGGATTAATTAAGAAATATTTCCTGATTGAAGAGTACATATTTGGGGGTAGGCAGGAAAATAATTAAGAAAATATGATAAATTTGGAAGGGAATTGGCGGAGGGCTATTTGGGTATTTGTCATTTATTGTATGCTTTAAGTAGGCGGTTTTTCCTAGGGGTTAGGGTTATGTGTTGTTTGCTGAAACTAGATTGCCTTAGGGTGTTTGGACTCTTTCTCTCTAATTGAAGATCCACTTGTATCTTGTATTTTCTTTCATAAAAATTTCAATAAAAAGTATTCTTGTGTGTTTTATTCTTGATTTTCTTGTTGTTTGATTTTCTGAAATTGCTGAAGTCAAATTTTAGAAAAGGCTTTTCCTAAATTTTTACAAGCACTTCTTACCACAAACCTTCAATCCAAAAAGAAGGAGGGGGGGGGGGGGGGTGTGAGCAACAGAGAAAAATCAAGAGGATCAGTGAGAGGCCATCGAGGGTTACCAAACATAAGAGAAACCCTAGCAAAATGTTCTGATTACTGAATAATGATAGATTTATTGTTATTGTGAATACTAGGCCAGTTGAAAGAAAAAAAATTATAAAACAATTGGAAAGATTTAGGTCTTGTTTTTTTTTTTTTTTTCAATGGCTGATTATCTGCATTGAGCTTTTTTTTTTAAGCTTAGATTGTCTTGTTTGCATTCCTTTGCTCTTCATTATCCCTGATTACTAACCTCCAATGTTTTTCTTGATTTGAAAAAATTCTCAATAGTAGCACATTTTGTTGCCTGTAGATACTAAACAAGATGTAGCAGGCGGTGATTTTAATTTTCCTCACTTAGTTGCTTGTAGATTCTATATAAGTTGTAGAAAATGATGATTTTAATTTTACTCATTTTGTTGCATGTAGATACTTAGCAAGATGTAGAAGACGGTGATTTTAATTTTCCTCACTTAGTTGCTTGTAGATTCTATATAAGTTGTAGAAAATGATGATTTTAATTTTACTCATTTTGTTGCTTGTAAATAGTAAATAAGTTGTAGAAATGACAATTTGAATTTTTCTCGTTTGGTTGCTTATAGATACAAACCAAATTGTAGAAATATGTTGATTCTGATTCAATTAATTTTGATTGTTTTTTTCTTAAGATTTTTTTTTTGAACAACGACAGCGCCAACGCATTAATAAGGATAAAAATTACAAGACCTTAAAAGATCATAAGCTCACTAAAAGAACATCATTTGAATAAAAACCTACGAGTTTTGGATCCAACTAAATATAGAAGATAAAAAGCAAGGCAAAACAAAAGATAACAACAAGGAAGTATCAGCAAACTCAAACGCACCAAAAGCAACAACTCCCCAGCAAACATCCACGAAGAGTATCCAAGCAACCCGGATCGAAGTCCAGAAAAGGCAGAAACAACCACAATCAAAGAACAAAGGGGACCACCAAGGTTGCAACCAAGCCTGGCCATCCATGGTGCAAACAGAAGAACTATCTCCTAGATTTGCAATGACGTCGTTTTCCACGACGAGAGAAAGGGGGACCCAAAGCCCTAGAGATATCCAAACCATACGAGCCTTGTAAGGCCCCAACTTCATCCTCCAAATCATCATCCAGATCGCACAAAGAATCCATCGAGTCATCCAACCAATCAATTTGTCTCAAATAGGACTCCCCTGCTCGCGACAAAATACATGACTTAAAAATATTTGGCGAAATAAGCCCCACAGGAACATCAACCAAAGCATCACAATCACTCCCCCCAACGGAGGGATTCCTGATCAAAGCATCCAAATGAACAACAGAAACATTGCCAGCAACCATCGCAGATCCTAGGAGGGGAGGAACAACAACCACCACACTAGGGACATCCATAACCCCAGGTGAACCAAGGCACCTATCCCCTGCTCGCGACAAAATACATGACTTAAAAACATTTGGCAAAATAAGCCCCATAGGAACATCAACCAAAGCATCACAATCACTCCCCCCAACGGAGGGATTCCTGATCAAAGCATCCAAATGAACAACAGAAACATTGCCAGCAACCATCGCAGATCCCAGGAGGGGAGGAACAACAACCACCACACTAGGGACATCCATAACCCCAGGTGAACCAAGGCACCTATCCCTCTAAATCACACCAACATCCGCCTCAACCTCCTCAACAATAGGAGCAACCAAGTCATACAAACCCTCAGTAGACTCACCAGGAGAATTCAACACAACGCATTCACTCGGTTGAAGGACAGCAGTAGGCGAAACTAAAACATCATCACGGTGTGGAACCCCAACACCTAACTCTACAACATTCACAATAACAGGACCCACCTCATTACGTAAATGAGACACAACAGTCATGGAATCATTGTTAAGAGTAATATCATTAATATGTACCCCCTCATTAAGCACCACCTCAACCAAACCAATACAGGATTATCAGTCAACTCCACGACGGCCACCTCAGGAACAGAGGGACGCACATCCATCTTAGGAAATAAAATAGGGCAAACCTCTTTAGAATGACCAAGCGTTTTACAATGATAGCAATACAATGGGAAAACCTCCATTTCAATATTTTGGATGTATCCCATAGATTCAGAGCCAAGCCACACCTGAGAAGCATAACATTTCGTGACATCTAGTTCCACAAGAATTCGAGCAACAGACGGCCGAGTGCCGTCCGAAGTGGCATTGTCAACACGCAGAGGCCCTACCAAACATAGAGCCCAAAGCATGAAGAATGCAAGGTGAAAAAAGGTGAGGACGCAAACTGGGAAAAGAGACCCACACAGGCACAATAGGCGACTCAACATTAACGTCAAAGAGGGGAGACCACTTAAACAACTTCATGAAACAGTTAGCGATGAAATACGATCGGTGAGAGAAAATCCTACAATAATTTAGGTCATTAGCTAGCTTGATCAACACATTTTTAAGATTGTGACCGAAAATGCACCACCCTATTATTTTTTATTGTGATTGTGAATTCATCATTTTTTAGGGACTTTGAAATTATATATGTAGTTTAAATTACATAAGCAAATGAGCCCTTGAAATCAATTGTCTCTCTGAATTTTTACTTGCTCCTCATTTACGAAGCAAAACATCTCCTCCTAACTTGTGGTGTATTTGAAACCTTATAATATGGTATTTTTGGTTGTGGTGTAGCTAAAAGCAGCACAGCACGAACTTGGTTGCACATCAACTGCTCTAAAAGTAAAAACCCAGGATTTGGAGGTATGATTGTCTCATAATCTAGTTGCTTCGCAATGAATAAATTTTATCGTTCTTACCACAATTGCTGCCTTTCTATATTCCTTTCAGGAACAGAAGAAATTGAACAAGCAAAACATGCGAATTCATAATAGTACCAATCTGGTATGAGAAAGCCGTTCTTGTTTGATGGCGAAAGTGCTTGTTGCTCATAGCCTTTTTCTCAGTGAAACTTTGTTGTTTCCATTTTCTGAATGCAGGAAGGGCGCGTTAAGCCTGCTGAGATTGCCATAGAAACATCTCAATTAGCTTCACATAAGAGGACTTGTCTTCCCAACAGGAAGCGCCCTCAGCGAAGCCAATGTTAGCTTAAGCTACCTCCATTCTCTTTTTTCCCTTGTACAATTGAATAAATCCTCATTCATTGTTGAAAACAAAATTTCTTCTCTAATTGCAGCACTTGCACCCATGCCTATAACGAATCAAACAACCACCGAGGAGGAAAACCCAAGGTAATTTGCCTTTAAGGGCCATCTCCAACCTAAAATCCCATTTTCCACTGCAAAATACAGCAAAACTCCAAAATGCGGTAATTCTGCTCCAATCAAACTCCATTTCGCAGGCTTCGCCGTCTTGTAACCGTCCTCCATTTCGCGGGCAAATCCCATTGACACATAAATTTAGCGGGTGAACAGTGCGACGCCAATATTAGCGTCGCACTGTTCACCCGTGATGAAATAGCGGCAAAATTACCGCTTGGTTGGAGCGACGGTCCATTAGAGATGTGCCCTAATTGATCACTCTGTGGTAATGCAATATCTCGTGGCCAAACAATCCGAACTGTTACTAATTCGAGTCAAATTCAAGCAGGAAACCAACTCTAAGGAGAAAATCCATAATTTTGAAAGCTGAATCATGCGTACCAACTGAAGACTTATTCGAGATTGAGGATACAAAATTTCCAATGTGCTCAGGAGACAACAAGGGAGGAAGTTCCCTTCAGCTGAAGCCGTCTGCTCCAACAATTCCAACCAAGCCAGTGAAAGTTGAGGAAGAGGAAGTCCAACTTACGTCGAGCTTAAAGAGAACATCTCTGGGAAGACCCTTACGCAGGGCAGCTGAGAAGGTCAATTGCTATAAAGAATTGCCTCTCAACGCCAAACTACGAAGGTCTGAGTAGTAATGTGACTAGCCTTAATATGATGTACTGAATTGCTGAGCTAATGAGTTTGAAAAGCAATTGAGATTAGTTTCTAGTTTTGTTCTTCAGTTGAGATATTTTTCTAGTTTTGTTGTTTGATACTGCTTTATAGAATTAATATGCTTTCATTTTTATTCAAAAAGCTGTGCTCTGCTGTTTGGCCGATTATCTGATCACTTACTTGACGATGATGGTGGAAATCTAATTAATGGTTGAAACCTTGCAAAGATCATATTCCTCATGTTCTTGTTTGATATTATTATATAGTGAAGTTGATGTGATGTTTCTTTCACAACCAAAAGCTTCATTGCAAACGTTAAAAGTTTATGAATTTTCAACACTAAAGGTTTTTTATGATACATGTATTCTTCTACATATCTATGTACATATTTCATGGGTATCTAATAGGTTCTAGAAAGATATCTTAGTCGAGGCATTTAATTCACTCACCTAAGGCCTTGCAAGTAGGAAATGTGATTCATTCAAAATTCCAAATAGATCAAATAAAAAAGTCGTCTTGGATATGCATGAAGATCAGCCTCCTGATGCTAGTCGTCAACACTAGAGTCATAAAGTAACAATGAAGCTTTTCTCTAGTAAGCAGTGAATGCATAGGCTTCGTGGGCGATTTAGGGTTTCTCCCCCGCCGCCCTCGCTTCTAGCTGATTTTCTCTTCTCTTTCCTTCCCTCCGGCAAGGCCGGAGGGAACTTCTTCTCCTCTCAACATGGACGCTTCTTCTCCTGCTTCCATGTTTCCTCCTCTGGTTAAATCTCCGGGCGCTCAGGCTCCTGCGTCCGCCCTCTGTTGGAATAAAGTGGTCGTGTCGGATAAGCCGACCCCAAATCCCCTCAAGTTCTCTCATTTTCCTTCTGAACCTGAAATTATTCCTTTCTCTGAGGATAAATTGTCTAATGGTGGAGAAGATTGGAAGCTTTGTCTTGTGGGCTACTCCATTGGTAGACGGCCATTCTATGAAGCCCTTTTGGCAGCTGTCAAAAGGACATGGAACTTGAAAGGTTCTGTTCAGCTCTTGTCTTTGAATGATGGATTTTTTCTTTTTCGATTCTCACGTGCCGAGGATTTTGAAACTGTCTGGTCGCGGGGTGCATGGTTCATATTGGGGAAACCCTTTCTTCTCCAAAAATGGCATCCAAAATTCATTCCTAAAAGAGAGGACTTTGCCACTGTTCCAATCTGGGTCAAGATACATGATCCCCCCCTTGCGTGTTGGAACTCGGAGGGGATTTCTAGGATCGCGAGCAAGATTGGGATTCCGGTTGCTGCGGATAGCTTAACTGAGCAGAAATCCAGGTTAACCTACGCTCGGATTTGTGTGTTGGTTGACTACGAAGCTAAATATCCGGAGGAGATCAAGGTATCATTGGATGGGGAAGTCGTAAGCCTAAGAGTGCAATATGAATGGCGTCCTTTTCCATGTATGCACTGTAAGTCTTTAATGCATTTCTCTAATTCTTGTCTGAAAAATCCGGAGAATGCTTCAAAGGAACAAGTTACGGCTGTAGGAAAGAACACTCAGCATCAAAATATTAGGGGCAGAAGTAAAAGCAGGAAGCCCCGGTCTCGGGCTCCCTCTAATGTTGTATCATCTGAGGAGAAGCTGCCAGTTTCTAACATTCCAGTTCAGGAGAATATTAATCTGACTCTACATGATAAGGCCTCTAATCTTGTCATCCCTTCTATAGTAGAAGGGCAATCCCTTCAATATCAGCTGCATTCCCCTACTTCCAAAAATTTGGTACTCCGGTATGAGGTTTTAGGATCTGAACTTCCTAAGCAGGACAATCCAGATTTTGGAGTCTCTTTTAATTTAGGCATCCCTAACTTAAATTCTCCTAATGACGCTGCCTCCTCATCTTCTACAACTCTGGTTTCTCAATCGACATCTTCTGGAAAGGATTTCATTTCCCCTAATAAGTTTGATGCTTTAAACTTAGAGGGGGAAGTTAGGGACAATGCTGACACAATGGGTGAGGATAAAGACAATGAGGATTTGACTACTGGTAGGGTGGATAAGGAGAAGAAACTTAAAATAGTAGAAAAATCCTTAGTGAGCAACATCACTTCTACATCCAAGAAACCTGCAAAGGGAAAGCAGGGTAAAAAAATCCCAAACTAAGAAAAATTCCTGATGTCTTTTCCACCTATTGCAGCGTGGAACATCAGGGGATTTAATCGTCCTGATAAAGTATTGTGCTGTAAGCGCCTCATAGAGTCTTTCAAACTTGACCTTGTTTGTATCTTGGAAACCCGGATTCAGATTAATTCTCTTGAGGACCCGTTTTTTGATAGCTCCCACTCTCTTTTTTTGAATGAAGCTAGCTGCCACAACTTCTCTTTTTCTGCCTCTAGGAGGATATGGGTGAAATGGAATGCTTCTAAAGTGTCTTTTCTTCCATCTGTCATCACTTCACAATTAATTTCTGGTATGATCTCTGTTGCTAATCTCCCTCTTTTTCAGTTATCTGTGGTATATGCTTCTAACAGTATGATAGAGCGTAAAGAATTGTGGAATTCTCTGTCTCTTGCTGCTCCTATGGGTAATATGTCATGGGCCATTATTGGAGATTTCAATTGCTGTAGATTTGCTACAGAAAAGATTGGCGGTACTGGCCTCTCGCATTCAGCCTTAAAAGACATTAATGATTTTATTTTCTAAATTGGGCTGGTGGACCTCGATTCTGTTGGTGGTAAATTCACTTGGTATAATCAAAGGCTGGATAATCCTATTCACATCAAGTTGGATAGAGTCCTTGTGAATGATAATTGGAGGAATTGCTTTATTAACTCCTTCTGTTCCATTCAAACTCCTTCCTGTTCAGATCATAGTCCTGTTATTATTCATCCAGGGAATTCTTATCAAGTTTCTCACCGATTTCTTTTCAAAAATTATTGGACTAAGATTGATTCTTATTGGTATGCTCTTTTAGAGGTCTTCTCTAGGCCTTGTGCTGGAAATCCACTGTCTCACCTCTGTCATACTCTTAGGTTGCTTAAGAGTGGTATCAAAAAGGAAAGCTGGGCTTCTTCTTGTTCTGTCACTAGACATCTTGATTATCTCCTGAATAATCAAAGATGATTACTGGATCAATTACAACTAGATCACCTCAATGTGGATCTTAATTTGGCTTACAAAAACTGCAATTCTGAGCTTGCTAATTTCAGTAATCTACATGCCTCTTGGATTATTCAGCGTGCAAAGGTTAATTGGCTAAAGTTTGGAGAAGACGACCTCAAATTTTTGTATGCTAAAATTAGGAGTCGTATGGGGGGGGGGGGGGATCTGTTTTCAATTTACTTTCTTGTAATCCCTCGGCCAATAGACCTGAAGTTGTCAATACCATAATTCAATATTTCCAAGAATTATATAATCCACCTCGTATTAATGCTTTGAATACGATGGATTGTGCTATTGGGGATGTTCTGCCGGATTATTACCATTCTTCTCTTATCAGTCCGGTTGAGGATGAAGAAATAAAGGCTGCGGTTTTCTTGGGTAATTCCAATTCAGTTCCTGGTCCCGACGGTTTCAATTCACACTTCTATAAATCTAGTTGGCATATTATTGGACCGGTGGTTTGTAGAGCTATTAAGTCATTCTTCATAAAATGCTACATGCCTAATGGAGTGAAAGCAACGGCTCTGGCTATCATTCCTAAGAACTCGAATGCTGTCAACATATCTGATTATAGACCAATTGCTTTGTGTAATGTGGTTTATAAAATTATTGCTAAGATTATTGCGGTTAGGCTAAAACCGACTATGAGCATTATTGTTAAGGATAATCAAGCTGGCTTTCTTAAATCAAGAGTCTCCACTGATAACATATTACTAGCTTCTGACATTTTGTATCATGTGGGGAAAAGAGGAAAGGAAAATTTTTTTTGTGCCAAACTAGATATTAAAAAAGCCTTTGATTCTGTTTCTAGGGAATTTTTAATTTCTAGACTTATTCAGAAAAACTTTCCTAATCGTTTTGTCAGTTGGGTTAAAGCATGCATCTGTGATGTCAACTTCTCCATCCTCTTATCTGGTGCTCTTGAAGGTTATTTCCCATCTGTTGCAGGTCTTAGGCAAGGGTGTCCCATTAGTCCTTACCTATTCTGTTTGGTTATGAACGCATTCTCAAATCTTTTAGAGGAGAGAGGTTTCAAGGGAATTTCTTGCAATAACTTCTCTATCACCCACTTGCTTTATGCTGATGACGTTCTCATTTTTGGTGAAGCTACTCTTCAAAACTGCAATTTGTTGGTTTCTATTCTCAGTGATTTTGCTAGTATTTCTGGTCTCCATGTCAACTACGATAAGAGTGCTGTTATGTTTCCTAAACATTTGACAAATCATAATATGATCTGTCAGGCTCTATCCATCTACAATATTACTAGTAAAATCACTTACTTGGGGATCCCTCTTTCTTCTCATAAACTCAAAATCGAAGACTTCTTGCCTTTAGTGGACTCTCTAAATAAAAAGTTCAGTGGTTGGAAGGCTCATCTTCTTTCTCTTGCTGGTAGGTTACAATACTTGAAGTTCACTATCCAGAATACCATTGCTTACTGGATAAGGGGGGCCATTTTGCCTAAGTCTATGCATAAATTTTTCAAGCAAACTTGTTCCAGGTTCTTATTCTTTGGAGATATTAATAATAACAAAAAGCTGCATATGATAGCCTGGGATAGAATTTGCTTGCCTTTCTCTAAAGGTGATTTGGGTATTTCTTCTATTTCTGCTCTGCAATTCTCTTTTAATTGCTCTGTGATAATCCGTATGTACAACTGCTCAACTCCTTTATCTTCTTGGCTATTAAACAAGTATACTTCTCCCTGGAAACCATTTCCGGCAGGTGCTTCTATTTTCTGGAAATCTATATGCTCTACTGCTTATAGGGCAAAAAATTGTTTCAAATTTAAAATTACAAACTCTGCCCCTATTTCATTAAAATGGGATCATTGGTATGATAATAGCACTTTGTCTGATTCTATAGCTGGTATGCATTTGGTTGTTGTTCCTGACATTGCTATTAATAGCATTCTTTATGATTCTGTTTGGGTGTTACCTGACTCTTTCCCTCTCTGTCTGAGGGAGATTCTCACGGGTATATCTGATATTGTTGATGAAGGACCCTGTTTGTCTTGGTTGGGCAAGGAAAATTGCAACTTCAAAAATTTTAAGGAAGAATTTTATTCGGATATCACAGGGTGTAGCTGGTATAATAATATTTGGCACAAGAGAAATGTGTTAAAATATTCTGTGTACACTTGGCTGGCAATGGCGGGGGGGCTTAAAACTGCTGATGCCCTTAGGATTAGGAATATTCATGTTCAGAGTATATGTTATTTATGCCATAATCATGAGGAAACTGTCTCTCATCTATTCTTTGAATGCCATTTCTCCTTCACTATTCTGTCTAGTATTATACCTGGGATGCATTCCTTTCTCCTCCGCCCAAACCTTATGCAGGTATTTGACTGGATTTCTGTGAAGTTTAGCTGTGATGCTGAGATTTTAAACTTTTATAAAGTTGTTATATCATCTGTTATTTACTATGTTTGGAAAGAAAGGAATGCTAGGATTTTTGGGAACAAGATTCAAAGCATAAATACGTTACTTCTTTGCATCAAAAGAGCTTTGGCTGAGAAAATTTTAACTTGGGATAAGGCATTCAGGTTTCTGGACAGATTATAGGTGGGTATTTTGCAATACTTTGATGCTGATTCGTGCTGTCCCATCGAGTATCTTTGTAGATTGCCCACCTGGACAATGATGAGTCTCCCCGTTCACTCTATTGGTTGGTCCATCTTTTGGGCTACCAGGGTGGTGAACGTTCTGCATTCTGTTATCTCTATTTCTGAGTCCAGGGATCTATGGGCACGTGAGATTTTTATTTTGGTTATGCTGGAGCTTTGGTAAGCTGTTTCGGATGCTATACTGGACGTTGACCTGTTCTGCTTTGCTGTTGCTGCTTCTGGATCAAGCTGCTTTTTGGATTACGTGAATTGCTGCAGGTATTTTCACTTGTTTTGATTGAAAAAATATATTTATGTATATATATAGTTTTGAAAAATATATTAATTTTCTTTGGGAATATTTTTAATTTTGAATTTTAAAATTGAACGCGTCATTATGAACAATATATCGCCCCGAAAGACGAACATATCGTTCCCTAATGGGTTCAAATTTTAGAATTTTAAATTTATCCGGATTATCGTAGTCAAACTCAAAGGGGAACATCTATGATCTCAAAAGATCAAAATGACGTTCAATCCATTGTTTAACTATAATAATTCGGATAAGAGATCATTAATTTCATAATTAAAATAATGATAATAAAATAATATATCTTTCCGAAGAAAGATGATATTACTTATTATCAAAATTTTGAATATGACGAATAACGATCGCCATTTTTTGTTTTGATTCCCAAAGATAATTAATTAAGGGTTTTGAAAAATTAATTTTGAAAATCAATTCTGGGTTTCTAAATCTCCTACGAGCGTAAGCCCTCGTAGTTAATTACATCGTAGGAAAATTGAAATTTTTTCTACGAACACTCTCGATTAAAATAGCGGTATAAAATTTTATTTAAGATTTTCAAGGATTGATGTCAAAGGAGATTAAGATTTGGAATTTTCAGTCAGGAATGGTTCAAGTTTGAACAGTTATTTCTGGAGTCAAAGGAAGAAGTGTAGGAGGCACTTGAGATTCTGAAACAATTCAGAAATGCCCCAGTCTATCCTAAGTGTTGGGCTCAAATTAGATTGAAAGTGATTTAAGGTTCAAGTGATCAATTTTATTAGATAATTGGGATTCAATTCCCGGAGGTTGAGGTCTTATAGCCTGAGCTTGCCTCAGAACCTAAGTCTAAATTGGGTACTGAAAAAGTGACCCGAACCTAGCTAGTGCAATGCGAATCTGGTCTTACCCCGGCCTGGATTGGGGAGCCAGCTAAACCACCTAGGCGCTTTAAAAACATGTATCAAGTCATTTAATGCTAGAATAGGTAGGGACATTATTTAAGATATGTTTTTGAGAACGGGGCCGACATCTAGAGCGGATCCTAATTGGCCCCTTTAAACTTATGTTGGGTTTGATGCTTAAGCAAATGCAATTAAGGGTTTAAAGGTTTTTAAATTAGTTGCTAATATGATGCATGCTAATCGACTCGATTAAAAGATTTGAATTTGAATGAATGCTATGAAATGAGGACTCCCGGCGGCCCCGGGATTATTTCTTAAAACGTTAGAGTTTCTATGTGAGCTTAAAGTTTTTTTTAATTTGATTTAAGTAGAAAAATTTTATTAAGTCCTTAAGAGCCTACGATCGAATTCCAGGTCAAATCAAAATCGACATGCAAGTAAAAAAAGACTAGAAAAACAAGTAATTCTATTGCACAATCAATTAAATAAATCAATCAAATTAAATGCTCAAATTGAAAGTCCATATGGCAAGTGCCACTTATTATTACATCCAGAATTGCAAAAAAGTAAAGTGGCCGGGCACCACTGACTACAACCCGGATTTTATCTTAAGACTCAAATGATTTTGAGATTTGGGATTCTTCTCGTGGTCCATTTCTTCATCTTCTCATGAACATCTTGATTCGTCGGTTCCGGATATCCAAATGGAAAGAAACTCCCCCTTGAACAAGGTGTTATCTTCCCTCTTTGGATATTTGAAAGATATCCTAATTTGACTTCCAAATGGAAGAAGACTCTCCCCTTTAGGGATGTCTTCACCTCTTTGGAATTCAAATTGGATATTTATATCCCAATCTCAAATCATTTTAAATAATTACAACCTTAATTGAATTAAATTTACATTGAATGAAAAAAAGAAAATCTAGACTCGATCCTGCAAGGTTATCCTAATAATCAGCAGTTGTATATTCAATCCCAAGCAGTTATAATATGAAAAATTGAAATGCATTTTTTTTAGCCACACTTGGCCATGCTCTTATTATTTAAAGGGGGTCTTAAGCGCGGCAAGTACCTGTGCAAAGAGTATATAATTTTTTTTTATTACTTGCCCCCTTTAATTTCAGCTCCTTGTATGAGCATGGCCACCTGCATAAGATTGCACAAGTATAATTCGTCCCTAACCTAGGGGTAAATCTAACGCACAATCAAACCACAGTGCAAAGTACAGTAAGCAAGTAAGTAAGTAAACACATCAAGTCTAAACTAGCAAACAGCATGCAATGTAAACTCGAAAACCCGGCACACGGCGGAAAAGTAAACACCGGCCTATCCTAAAACTAGAGTCGGTGATCCTAGCAAACCATCTAAAGTGTGTGTGATAGGTCGTGCGGTTTTGATATGTCCTAAATGGGATACTTGATTGAAATTGCTTAAGGTTTGATTATTGATTTTAAGGGTTGGAAAGTTAACGTATTTTATTAAAAAAAGAGTGTTTGATTGCTGATTTTTAAAGTTGATTAATTTAAGTTTTCCATTAATTGATTCGTGGTGTTGTGCCACCAGGCTCGAGGAACTAGCCTCCTTAGGACACTTAGCCCCGCAACCCGGAGTAGTCCAGCCGATAAACCAAATTAATGTAATTGAATTAAAGATTTTAAAAGGTTAAATAATTAATGATTAATCTATTTTAAGGTTTAACACCCCTTAGAATCCATTCGTGGCGTTGTGCCACCAGGCTCGAGGAACCAGCCTCCTTAGGACACTTAGCCCCGCAGCCCGGAGTAGTCCAGCAAATAAACTTCATCTTTAAGATGGTTGTTGTGTTTTAAAAGGTTTGTAGAATGTTTTAAACATTAAACTAACATTTTCTGGAGTTTTAAAGCAATTTTGAGTTTTATTAATTTTTTTGAATATTTTAATCATTTAATTAAAGGTTCAAAAATTGACTTTTGGATTAAGAGTGTTTTCTGGAATGTTTGTATTTTATTAAAATACTAGACCTTACTACGATCAGTTAGAAGGTAAGTACGTTTAAAACAGATTTTTCTACATTTTATTACGAAGGTTTGAAGTTTTGAACTAGATTTCAACTATGGTTTGACCAACTTGTTGACTTTTTGGAATATTATAGATTTCTGAAATTTAATATTTTTAATAAATATTATACATTATTAGGAGTTGAATGCAAGTGAATTTGTTCAATTTGGATTTTTCTGTAATTAGTTATGAAGGTTTGAAGTTTAATGTATTTAATGAATTTTGAAAATTACTTAATTAGAGGGGCCTTTTTGTGATTTTGATCCAAATGAAGCCCAAACTCCTTGAAATCAACTCCAAAGGTCAGAAATGACCTAAGAAGAGATTCCCAAGTATTTGGGAAATTTTTGGAATTTTTAATTATTACTAATTAATTATATTAATAAAATATTGATTTTTTTACTTAAAATTAGATTAAGGTTTAACTTGCTGTCAAATCAAGGGGCTTTTAATTTTCTTGGGTTAAGGACTGAATTCTGGTCAGTTAGAGTGCTTACACATAATTTTTGGATTTAAATTGGATTTATTACAATTTCTGGAAGTTTCAATGGCTTAATTAAGGGTTTAGACTTAGGAAATTTGATTAAGGGCCTTAATGTTTTCCAAAACCAGTGAAATTTTTCCTAGTGGCTGTACATGTCACTAAGTTCAAATATTTGAAGTTTCAAGTCAAAAGGGTGTGTATCCTAATTATTAAAATTTCTCTAAGTTTTCTACACTTGTCCTTAATTATTGTCCTTAATGATGTCACTAGGTTAGTTAGGTTTAAATCGATCATTCTCTCTAAACCTTGGACCAACATACATAGATGCAAGCATCACATTCACACTCAAACCCTAAATCTAGGAGAGCCTTAAGACTATGTGCAAGTGTGTGCTCCCTACACATGCATGAGACAAAATAAACTTGAATAATTAACAATTTGATTAGTGGCTAATTAAGGTAATCATCCACTAATCATCCCCATCAAACCTATTCATTCAAGCTCAATCTAAATTTAAAATTTCAAGAGATCTCTCAAATGCTCTCAAAATTTAACATATATAGTTTTAAAATTAATTTTAATATCTAGAAAATAGATTAGTTTTAGAAATTCTTAGAAAATTTAAAGTAATTTAAAATAGTTTTTGAATAAGTACCAAAAATAGTTTTTAAATAGTTTTAAAACATATTTGAAAATATTTTAATAATATAAGATGATTTAAAATAGGGATTCTTTGAATTTTTGAAAAATTATTAGAATTAATTATTACTTAAATATTCAAATTTTATGTAATTAAAATTATTTAACATATATATGATATATCAGATTAATTTTTAATTTAGGTTAAATATTTTAATTGTATTCTTTGAATATTTAAGAAAATAACTTAAAAAAAATTAAATTTTGAATATTTTAAAGTATTTCAATAAATTTTTAATTAATAAGAATTATTTAATATTTTAAATAATTTAATATATATAATATTCAAAATCAAATTTAATTTTAAATTAAAGATCTTAATTTTCTGAGATTTGATAGGTTATATTAAAAATTTGGACATATATTTAATTTTATATGATTTTTTTTAGGTTCTGCATTTAAATATGATTAAAAAAACTTTTAATTCTGGATTTACACGCGGCGGCGCGTGATTAAGCCACGCGGAAGGCGGCGGTCAAACAGGGCCTTCCACTTAACCAGCTCAGCGGCGAATCACAGCCCTTCGATCCTCCGCCGTTCAAGATCAAGGGCTCAGATAAGATCCCGCAATCTGAACTTACGGGAAAGGATCAGACGGCGGGATTTGATCCCGCGGTTCTGGATCAAAGGCCCAGATGCCGTCGCAAAGGGATTTCGGCGTATAGCGGCTAAACTGCGTCGGACCGAACGCTGATGAACGAAACCTCATCCGTTGATCAGACGATCAACGGCTAAAGGTTCATAGACCTGAACGAGACCCTCAACACGCCCCAGAACTCATTTTTTGGCTCGTTCTTTCGATCCGATGCATTAAATCACTTGAAATTTGAAATCTAGGTGTTCTAGATGAACAGAAATAAGGGGGATATATTATAAATATTAAATATGCTCTTAATAAAATGCTAATTAAACCTAGGTGTCCTAAGCTAGGTTTAAGATTTTCACCTTGCTTTTTGGACGGATTGAACCGCTTTTGGATTTGTTGCATTTGTAGATTGTCCACGCTCCTTTTTGTAGAAGATCGCTTTCCTTGATAACGCCTGGATCGAGCGGTAGAAGCGATTGAACGGGAAATGCTTCGGTTGGCCGGGAAGCTCGCCGGCGGCAGCCTCCAACCGCCGGGTTTTGACGTGGGAAATAAAGAGGGACTCATGGGGAGCTCAAAAGAAATGTTTTTGAGCTCTGGGATGGCCGGGATAGAGAGAGAGGAGATGTTAGAATGCCGGCTTAATTAGGGTATTTGCCCCTATTCAAAAGCTCTAGGCTCATGTGGACGGCCACGATTGAGTTGGGGAGCTTCCAGATATTGCCATGTGTCTCTGGAAGTAGTTGGGAGCAGAAGGCAAGGACATGGAGAGGACATCCTAGGTGGAAAGTCTATTTTGGCCTCTTGTCCATGTGGAATTAAATGTAAGCCATTAGATCCTGATCTAAAGGCTGTGAATGACTCTAAGAAGCTTCTAGAGTCTCTCCAAACAGCTAGAGAGGGATTAGATGGGTTGGATTAGCCTAAACCAAGAGATTTGGCTACTTAAGGATTTGTTGACCACATGTTGACTGGTCAACCTGCCACATGGGCTGTTGAGTTGGCATGTGGAGATGTATTAGGTGCTGGAGTGACAATATGAGTGTTTGGTATTGAGGTTTGAGTTGTATAGAATCAATATTTTGAGTTTTGGAAGGTCCTTTGACCATTTGTTGACTACTTTGACTAGTCAACAGGTCAAATACTGCTGAGGCGGCAGATGGAGAGACTTAGGGAGCTGTTATGGATGTTGGTGAGGGTCATTCTCAAGCTCATGTAGGTAATTTGGGTTAAGAGGGCTTAACGGGCCTTTAATGGGCCATTAAGCCAAAACTAGTTGAGTTAGTCAACCGAATGGGTCCAGGGTCAGGAAATAGGTTCACAGATTTCAAAAGTCATTTTGGGTTTATTGGATGTGGCTCCAGAGTCTGAAGAGTTGGATTTGATCAAATGAGCTTATTGGGCCCATTAAGGTCATTTAGGTCAATTTTATTTGATCTGGTCGAACAGGTTGATCCAGGATTTGGAATCAGGCTCAGGAAGTGTGAAATGACATTTAAAAGCTCATAGAAGTGATTTCATGGCTCAAAGAGGCCATTTGGGTCAAAACACCTGTTTGGACCCTTAAAGGGCTTCTTGGGTCAAACCTGTTGACTTGGTCAACCAGGTTGATCCAGGGGTTGGGAAAGGGTCCAATAAGTTTGAAATGATTTTTGAAACTTGTTGGAAGTTGTTCCAAGCAAATTAGAGGTCGTTTGGTTTGAAATCACTATTTGAGCCCCATAAGGGTATTTTGGTCATTTTGGGCTCATGGCCCCTAGGGGCTGAAATGAGTCTAAAAAAAAATTCAGTTTATTGTTCAACATGTCCATATTAATGGTCTAGAAGTGACTAGAGGTTTTGGTGAAGGCTCTAAGGTCAGAAACTTCTATGGGACAAGTCCAGTGGCATAGGCTGTAAATATTTGAAGGTTTTACAGCCTTTGGATTTTGATTTAGTTTTTGAGGTTAGAGACCTCAGAATGGGCTCAAATTTGGTGGGTTGCCTCCAGAGACATGTCCCATCAGTATGCAACTGACAGACTTTGAATCGGAGGTCATTTGATTAGTTTTTGATGTGTTTGAAAATTTGCTGAAAAAAGGCCTTTAGGACTTGGCCTTTTAGCATTGGATTTTGGTTTGAAATTTTGAATTTGGGTTGGATTTTGGATTTGATTGATCATATGTCTGGATTGATTTATGATCTAGGTAGATTCTAAAGTCTGACTCCTAGAAGGGTCTTAAGGTCTAGAATAGAACCTAAGGTCTGAAGTCTAGAAGGATCCTAGGGCCTAGAGTTTGAATTGATTTGGAAATTAATCTATAGTCAGGATTAGTCCAAGTGACCTCATACAAAAATGAGGTCAACATCACTGTGGCTAGAGTGTTCTTATTGGTTTCATTTTTGCTGCTGCTGGAGCTTTGGTATGCGGTTTTCGGTTGCATTACTGGGCATTGTGCTGCTCTGCTTTGCTGTTGCTGCTACTGGATCTAGCTGGTATTTGGACTACATGAATTGCTCCAGATGTTTTCTCTGAGGCTGGAGTGTTCTTATATGTTTCAATTTTGCTGCTGGAAGTCTTGCAGTGGGTCCCCTTGTTGGTTTTTTATTACCTTACTACCACTGTTTTTTGTTCTTTTTATAGATTATATTAGTAGTCTTGGGTGGTATAGTTGGGGTTTTTTACATTTTGATCCACATAAGGTTTTGTTTTTGTGCTTATGTTGGATAGTTTTTACTTGTAATTTTCTTTACCTGTAATCTTTCATTTTCTTAATATATGGGCTTAGGCCCCAAATTTCCCCAAAAAAAAAAACAGTGAATGCATATCTTTCTTATTCATAGGACCAATCATTCGATGTCAATGACCTCCATCAATATCTAAATTAGCTACTCTAATAGAATCTAATATTTTATTGATAACATACAGGGTATCTTCAAAATTACTGCGAGTTATAACCATAACCCCCTTTTTTGCCTTCTATGAATCTCCTGCAAATGATGTCACATGGTTTGAGTTTGCTAGTTCACTCGTTGAAATTAAATTCCTCTTCAAACAAGGAGCATGCCTAGCATTCTCAGTCTTGAAATTGACCAATTAGTCATTCTAATATCAACATCTCCCTATCCAATAAAGCTGCAGGGCCTACTGTCTACCAGATATATTTTATCCAAAACATCTTGAATGTATCCTTGTTAAGACTTGCACCTAAATTTATAACCCAAGATTCATAATTATCCAGAGATAAAATCAGAGAATTTGACTGACACTCTTCTACATATAGATTTATAGAATGATCTTTGTCTTGACCTCCAACACTACCTTTCCTTGGAACTGTATAACCCTTTTTGAAGGGACTCTTCTTTCCATAGCTCCAGCACATAACTTTCCCTTTACCAGAAGTAACTTTCCTCTCCTCAATTTAGATCTCACTCTACTAGGATTTATCTTTAAACATGTTTCTCTTACTTCAATATTCAAAGTAGAATTTGAAGATTCACTATTTTCCTTCATATGAACCTCTTCATTAAGTACTAACACCACAATTTGACTCACAATAGTAACAAGACCATCTCATCTTTCTGGCGATGAAGATAACAATAGCAACACTCTCACCTCATCATCAAACTTAATGCTAGCTAAACACAACTGACTCATCATAGTGTTCAGATTATTCAGGTTTTCTGTCATTGGAGTGTTATCCAACATCTTCATATTGAATATTTTTTTTCATCAAGAATACTTTATTTGAGGTAGATGGCTTCTTCTACATGTTAGTCAGTACAATTATGAGATCAACTGTAGTCTTTTCCTTTATAATATTGAATACAATAGATGAGGAAATTGAAAAATCATTTCAAACTAAGTACAGTTAGGTCAATAACCTCCCACTCCTCCATAGTCATAGAATCTGGCTTCTTAGTGATTCCTTTCAATGGTAAATACAACTTCTGATATAATAAATCTTCAATTTACATCCTTTAGAATATGAAGTTCAAACTATTAAACTTCTCAATCTTCTACCTTGCTTCATCAGCCATTACTCCCACTCAAACTGAAAAACCTTGCTCTGATAACAGTTGTTGGGGAAAGAAGTAAACCACACAATAAAATAAAAAAGAAAGTAAAAGCAGTGAAAAGTAAAGGACACCATGATTTAACGTGAAAAATCTTAAAAGTAGAAGAAAAAACTATATAGCCACACCACACCAAAAAAAATTACTATGAAAATTGGAAGAAATAAGTACATATCTCTCTCTTCTCTCTCTCTCTCTCTCTCTCTCTCTCTCTCTCTCTCTCTCTCTCTCTCTCTCTCTCTCTCTCTCTTACATCATTCTCACACACACTAAACAAAAAGAAAATCCTCTATATACCACTAAGGGGCGCCACCATTTAAAAAATGAGAAAGAAAACTGCTCAGTTCACCTCGAAGCACTGCAACGATAGTTTGGAGCGATATGGTCCTCAACCTCTGCCATTTGGTCCATCTGACAGTGCTGTTGTGCTGAGAATATAGTGTTATGGCGCTCTGCTATCTGTCATCCCTCCCATCAAACTTTACAACTCTGGGGTGCTTAAGAACATAGCGTTCAGGTCTCGGGTGCATAATATTGGGGTGCTCTTGTACACACCACCAAGGCGTTGTATGGAGAAAAAAAAAATTGGGTGTAAAACACCCAAATCCAAGCAGGGGGGACCCTCAGTGAGCACAAGAAATTGACTTGAGGTCTTAAGCAATAGTAAAATCTAACTTATTGACACAATCAAATTCCACATAGACTAACCAAGATTATTACCATTGATGAAATACATCTATCTATATAAAATTTATGTTATTTCTCTCAGAGTAATTTGAATTTCACCATCTTCTTACTGCAATCTATAGCTAGATAGTCAATCCATCACTAAGATTATATCAAATTCATGCAAGGGTAACACATTTAAATTTGCCTCAAATTTTCTTTCAATTATGTTGAAATTTATCTAACATTTACTATTAACATTCATACTTAGCCAATTGGCATTATAACATCTAAAGTTTTAGGCAACTTTAAAATATTTAATCCAATTGATTTAACAAATTCTTTTGAGATGAAAGAATGTGAAATTATAGAGTCAAAAAAAATTCATACATATTATTTTTTTTTGAATTATTATTGTTTCTATAAGGATTTTAAATTGGACAATTTGAACATTATTATTAACTATTATGCAATTTATTTGGCACTTAATTATCCCAAATAAGTAAATTAAATTTTATATACATAAAAAAAAGATATACCTATTATTACTTCAGGTGACTCCCTAGCAACTTTCTTTAATAATGCATATACTAAAGGCTAGGTATTCTGTTGGCTTAGATCTTGACTTGGGGTTGATGTGGCTAACTTTATTACCCTCTATCTGCCAAAGTTCTACTAAGGTACAAAAGTAGCTTTTATGTCTCCCTAGGGTCTTTATCCAAGTGTAGGATAGTTCTTAGTTATATGTCCGGGTTAATGACACCAAAAGAAAGTATTAGTTCTAGAAAGGTATTCACCCTTGTGATGTTTCCCTCATTTAATGCAGTTATTCATACTCAACTGACAGCCAATGCTTCTCAAATTTTTTTTATTCTATTAGACTTTTCTGACTGATCAAAGAATGGTTTTAACTATGAATCTTGTGAACCTTCACACTATATATTTCTTCTTCTCGAATTCAAGCCTCTTGTGAGTATCCATTTCAACTCTCCTAGTCCTTTCTCTCAAAACTGAATAGTCATCAATGTTTAAAGGAATAAGAAATTATCTAATTAAATCACTTAAAATTAATAAAAACTTATGGTTGAACTAATTGAGGTCCATATCTTGACAAAATAATAAATTCAACCTCATAATACATCAATGATCTATCTCCTTAAACTAACCCCATAAATTTATCCCGTGCTTTCCTCCTCACAAATAAATGGCACAAACTAGTCTCTACAAATATGCATAAATTCTTCTCATTTAATTTAAATATTGGGCATTCCTCCTAGCTAATCCTAAATTTGTCCCCTCCACCATCTTTTAGCCTGTCTATTTAGTACAAATATGGCTAATGAAATCTTTGTCTCTTATAGAAAAAACATACCATCTAAGATTTTCTCGATATGCAATAGCCAATTCTTCACTTCGATAGGAACTTTATTTCTCTTAAAGGTAATGGTCATATATGCTGAAAAAATTTAAAATACTTATTCATAAAGATGATGCTATTATTTCTTCCCAAATGAGATCTCGAGTCTTGATTGATTTAGTCATCACTATCATCATTTGGGCGGAAGTAATAGTATTGAAAGCAACACACGATACAACTCTTTCTAAATTATATATATATATATATATATATATATATATATATATATATATATATATATATATATATATATATATATATATATATATATAATTCGTACCTATTTTCAATTAAATGTCTTCTTCTCTATATAAAGCCTTCTCGATCAGTCATTTATTCAACAGAGTATTTACCTGATATATTTAAATTAACAAGTTGAGTTTTTACTACCTCATGGGTGCAAGTGATTGACATCTCTCATGTCATTTTTGTAAAGTTGATAGGTCTACGAGTGGAAATGCTTTCAATGAAGCTATAATCATCATATCTCTGGTTGTCAACTGCTAAATTGAAATAATTATAACTGGCATTGATAATTTTACTAATATAATTTTTTAAATATGTTTTCAATAAAAAATGGATTTGCATGCCTCCCATCTCACTTTCACTTTGAGTTCCCTCTAAGGCTTCTCAGCTAGCATAGGAACACTGAAGGTGTAATTGCCCTACCAATCACTTAGGGAGAGGGTGACCACTAATACATTGGTATGGCTAATTTTATTATCATGGATGCACCGACCACTTACTAAATACTCTACAGGAAATCTCTCCTAATACATTCAAAGTAGTCATATTGATGTAGCACATGTTGATTAAGTTTCCATAAAGCTACTGAGACATTACATTGAAGGGGTAATCTCACCCAATTGCATGAATGTTATCTAAAGGTTGTCATGAAGGTGTCAACCCCCCCAAAAGATGTACTACAACTGGAGTGAGCGAGGATCAATATTGGAGATTGTTGAAGAAATAGAGTAAGCTCACGTAATAAAGGGGTAATAGGAGGGAACCCTGAGGATAAGCATGTCATTCAGCCCAGTATATCAAGGAAAGCTTGTATGGGCCCTTAGGGATGATCTAGATGCTTTTGCAGGGATAACCATGGAGATTTTGGGTTTAGATGTAGACTAAATGTAAAGCAAGAAGTAGACTAATCAAGTAAAAAATAAGGTAGATGGTTGTGATACTCATTAAAACCATAAAGCAAGAAATTAGGAATTTACTCAATGTTGATATATAATGATTCACGAACATCAAATAGATGATGTGCGTTGATTTCAGTGACCTCAACCCAACATATCCAAAAAGATGGATATCCTCCTCCCAAAATTGTGTTAATGGTGGGCTCGATAGTTAAATTCTTGATTATGAGCTTCCTGGATGCCTTATCAGGCTTCACCAAATCTTAATGTTTCCAAGAGACTATGAAAACATTTTCTTCATCACATCTAAATGCCTCTAATACTATATGTTCACACCATTCATCCTCAAAAACACTATGGAGACCTACCAAATGATGATATATTAGGTTTTCAAGAAACATAAAGGTGGGAATATGGAAGTGTATACAATTGAAGAGTGAGCTTCCTGAGTACCATACAAGATATGAAGGGAATATTTGATAAACTTGAAATGTACAATATGTGACTCAATCCTCCAAAATGTACTTTTGGCTTGGATTCAAGAAAATTTCTTAGACTCTTTTTAATACATGAGGCCATCAAAGTGAATCTGGATAAAATCAAGGCAATGATAAAGATTTTGTTGCCCAAAACTATTAAGGACATGCAACGACTCATTGGGAGAGTCACCTCATTTCATCTTCAAATAAGGCAATAAGTGCTTGCCCTCTTTCAAAGCATTGAGTAGCGTAATAAAGTTCAATGGAGAAAAAAGAATGTGAAGCTATCTTATAGAAACTTAAAGCTCTACCTAACCTCACCACCATTGTTGTAAAACTTGAGATCAGGAGAAGAACAAAAATAATAATGGCTAGTCTAATATGTCTACAAGATCCTAAAAAGTGCCATGCAAAGCTATCCCATCATGGAAAACTCATGTGGATTGTTATGATATATGCCTCATGATTGTGACCATAATTTTAGGCTCAATTAATTTAAGTTATCTCTAGCTATCCTCTAAAATTCATACTTACTAAGACAGATTACTTTGGAAAAAAGCTCAAATGGGTAGTGAAGCTAAGAGAGTTCCAAATAACTTACACATTGAGAATAAAAATTAAGGTCTAGACACTAGCCAACTTCCCTATAGAGTTTAGTAATCCCATCGATGAGTTAGAAGCAATAAGTGCTCAAAATAAAGCTTAAACTATATACGTCAATAAAGCTTCAGGGAGCGCATGATAAAAGTAGGTATTGTGCTTAAAAACCCCTACATGAATCATCATTACACAAGCAACCACTATTGAATTCCCAATCACTGACAACAAAGCTAAGTGTAAGGCCTTAATCACTGAATTGCGATTTGCAATAGGGATATGTGCTATATAGCTAGTAGCTTATTGCGATTCTTAATTAATTATGAGTTAAATAAATGGAAAATATGAACTACAAGATAACGCATTGTTAAAATATCTCTTTAAAGTGAAGGCGAAGATTAGCATGTTAGCTTAGAGTGGACCTTTGAAAGGACACTACTATGTGGTGGAATAGAGTGTCGAGGGGTATACGACCGCACCATCTCGAGAGACTGGACGATCGTAGGCCTCCACACTCTCCGCAAGCGGGCCTAGGGGAGGGCATATTAGATCATACATACGATCAACCATTGAGGATAGCATCTCTAGCCAACACACCCCCGATAGGTGATAATATATACGACCTGATCGAAACAACGAGTTTCCCCCACCCGATACATCAACTTGAGTGGGAATAATTTGATGGTGGAGTTCTATTTCCCACAGATGTAAGCCCCCGTGATTAATTACATCTTAAGTCAGAGCCTGAGAATACTCTCGATTAAGGATCTAACATTATTCTTTCCAAAATGGGATTAACATATAGGGCAAGGACTAGGAAGTTCCTACTCAAAGGGAAGATAGGGTCCAGTGGGATTAATTAATATGCATGGCTCATACCAACATCCTGAGGGACTAAGGCACTAAGAAGAAAGTGGAGAAAGGGGAAACAACACACTCAAAGGATACATAGGGAAATGATGGAGGTGGTGTCATCCATGTGATGCGGGTAGGTAGGATTTATAACCCCTGAAGAAATGAAGAAACTAGAACTTACCTGTCGATGAGGCGTACTATGAGACACAAAATACAGTAGCCTTAAACCCTAAATCTAAGGTTAGTTTAGTGTTCTACACTCAATACTAACACCCGTGTCCTATCTAATGTATATGAGCTTATATCCTGCCTGAAAAGGAAAGCCAGCTAACCACCTAGGCGCATAAAATCAATGTTGTCCAGTCTTTATGAAAGATGGGTAGGTAAATCAGTTATTAGAAGTGATTGACATCTAGAGAGTTTCTTAATTGACCTTGGACTTATGTAGGTGAATGTTCCTAGAGCTAATACAATTAAAATTTTAATTTAATTGGTTTCTAATGCAATGCATGCAAGTTTGAAAGGTCTCTAAATTATAAATGCTTAAGATTTTAAAAAGGATTATAGAAAATAAATTATTAGAAAAGATTAGGCTTCTCCAGGTCCGACACCTCATACTCATAGGCTAGATTATCTGGACTCTACCCGTAGGAGGGGAAGTGTCTTATAACAAGGAGGGAGAGAAATGCAAAAATATGCATGCGACCCCGAGCGATTCTGGCTATTCCCTAAGTTTTTAGATTTCTATATAATTTAATTCCTAAAATATTAAATTTTAGTTATAAGTAGAAAATATTTTTTAGTCCTTAAAGAGCCTAGTGAAATCAGGCCAAGCACATACAAGAAAGAAACCTAAAAAAATATACAATTTCTACTATGCACACAAAGTAAACACATCAATATAAATAAACCTGTAAAGAAAAGAAAGAAAGTTCACAGCAAGTGCATATAAATACAACCCTAGGTCTATAGAAAAGTAATAGTGGCCAGACCCCACAAACAACAACCTAGATTCTAATCCTACTGAATGATCTAAGTCTTAAAAGTAAGGCATTTTATCTTTAAGTCTTCATCTTCAAGTGGATTATCCTCCTCCAGATCATCTTTCTTTGGCTTGTCTTCCTTCATATCATCTCCTTCGGGCTCCGTATGGCTCGTCCTCTAGAAGGGTACACAAATGACTAAGAAATTCCCTATAAAAGACCTTTCTTTTTCTTTTTGGGTACCGAGTGTTTTAAATATCTTATTTTTTAAGACCTTCACAACTTGATATTAATTACAAATTATATTTTTAAAAGAGAAAATCTAGACTCAAACTCAACCTGCAAGGTTATCCTAATAAAATATTCCAAGCAGTTTATGTATAATATCCCAAGTAGTTAATATGGAAAGAAAATGCACATTGCCAATCACACTCGGCCATGCACTTTTTAATTTAGGAAGGGGGCTTTAGTAATTTCTAAAGCACTTACAAAAAATGTTGTTAGTTTTAAAGCTTAATGATTTTTGCCTCTCTTTTTATTAGCGCTATATAAGCATGGCCACCTGCAGAAGACAACGTTAGTAGCAAAAGCGCCCCTATCCCATAGGTGATCTATCGCATAAATCGTATCATAAGCAGAGTATAAAAATCATAGCAATAAGATAAATATCACAACAATTATAATAAATCAAACCAGAGCAAATCAATCAATTATATGTGCCACATACAATCATATCACATCATAGAAACAAAAAAAGTAAAACATCGACCCTAATCCTAGAGCTAGAAGTGGTATCGTAGTAAGTCTATTATGTGTGGTAGGCTTATGTGACGTTAGATAGTTCATATATTGGGTAGTTAGTTCGAGTTGCTTTGTAATCGAGTTTGTTGAAAGCTAAAAAGGGACATTTGATTAGGGTTTAAGTATTAATGAATTGGGGTCCATTTTAATTAATTTAGTTTGTGGATCCATTTAATTTCTTAGGGTAGTAATCTTGGAAGTTTAAATTGCATTAGAAAAAATTAGGAGGTATGGTTCGTCCTATACGCTAAGCTAGGGGGGTCCAAAAGGTCACTATTGGAAATAGACTAAGTTTGGGGGGTTCTAGCATTTTAATTAGATATTAGGCCTTAAAAGGAGTAGTTAGGCTATGAGTTTGCTAGATTTGGAGCTTTTTAGGATAAGCTATGAATTTTAAAAATCTCAAACCTTGGTTAATGAACTACGGTTGACCAGAGAGTTGTCTTTTTTTATTTAGGTTGGTTTTTGAAAACCTAATACTTTTAATAAATATTAGATCTTAGAGTTGAATGACTTTTATTTTGCCCAATTTAAATTTTTTTTGAATTAGTTATGATTTTTTAAAGATTGGGGCAATTAACGCATTATTAAAATTATTTAATAAAAAGGCATTTTAGGGATTTTGATCCAAATCAGCTCCAAACTGCTTGGAATCACCCTCAAAGGTCAGAAATGACCTAAAGAGGTGTTCCCAAGTGTTTGAAAATTTTTTGAAATTTTTAATAATTTTTAATTATTTAATTTAATCAAAAAGGTTATTTTTAGTCAAGATTAAATTAAGGTACAGATTGTAATCCAATTAAAGGTATTTTAATTTTTTGAGATTAAGCATTAAAATATGAATATCTTGGGGTATTATGTTTGATTTTTTGAATTAAAATGAATTAATTAAAATTTTCTAAAGTTATTAGGGCTTAATTAAAGGGTGAACTAGGTTTTGTTAATTAAGGGCTTTAAAGGGCCTAAAATTTCTAGAAAATTTTAGGAGATTTAGATTATCATTAAGTTCAAGTATATGAAGTTTCACGTTAATCAGGGATCAACCCTAGCTTCTAAAGTTTTTTTAAATTCGTTAGACGGGTCCTTAATTATTATCCTTAGGGTATCAATACGTTAAGTAGGTTTAAATCACATATTTGAGACTAACCCTTAGAATAACATGAAAGATATGCACCAAATATAAACACACAATATCCTTAAATCTAGGAGGGCCTAAATTATGTGCTCGTACGTCCTACACATGTAAAAGACAATAAAAGAAAAATTAAGCACGCTAAATGATGTGATTAGTAAATAATTCAAATTCAATCATCCACTAATCCACCTCCCCATGAATGTCATTCATATGCAAGATCTAAGTTTAAAATTTTACAAAGTGAATCACCCAAAATTAGGGAAATTATGATATATGTAATTTAAAAGTAATTTTAAAATATATATATATAAAAGGTCAAAATAGGGTAATTCAAAATAATTCAATTTGTAAAAATACATAAATATATGAGAGATCCACTGACACCCAAGTGAAGCTTCAAAATAGTTTCAAAGTAATTTTTAATTTCAAAATAATTAATCGTATTAATTATTTAAATAATAAAAAAATAATCAAAGTAGTTGAATAATGCATAAATAATCTAAAAATATATTTTTTTTCGCTTCAAAAAAAAAAGTATGAGGTATTATACACGAAAATCTGATTTAAAATAAAATACATATGAATTTTTAAACTTTAATGTATTAAAAATTATTTTTAAATAATTTGAAATAATTAATATTTAAAAATAATCATTAAATTATATTAAATTAATTAGTAAAGTCCTCCGAATTTTAAAGTAATTTAATAAATACAATTTTCATAAGTTTTTTTGAAAATATTTGAATTTTAAATTAATTAGTTATTATTTAATAATTTAAATAATTAAATAATTAAGGAAAATACTTAAAAAAAGAAAATACTTATTTATTTAAAATTAAATACTCAAAATAAATTCTCTTATACTTAAAAGTAAATAAAGTATTAGTTCAAAAATAAAATTTTAAATTTTATAAAACATTTTTTTATCATTTTATAACTAAATATTAATTAAATATAGGAAATATTTACTAATTAATATAATTTAAAATATAATTAATATCTTAACTTAATGTTAGCTTTAAATTAAAGAAGATAATTTTCTAAGAAAAATGGTATAAAATACATAATTTTTGGATTAATAATTAATTTATTATGATTTATTAAAGAAAACTATAGTTAAAATTATTTAAAATATATTTAAAATCAATAATACCTAATCTGGCGATGACGGCTCCAGGTGGTGAGCTCTGATTGGCTCATGAAATCGCGAACGCGATTTGCAATCATTGCCAATGATTGCGCCGTTGCGCAATCATTGGCAATGATTGCATGAAAAAACACACGATACTTAACCACGTAGGCGTGGATTCAGGACCGTCCGATGCTCTGCTGTTTCGAGCGAATGGTCGTGATGGAGCCGAATGGAGAGTGGATCACACTCCGTAGTCGTTCTGAACTGCGAAATGACCAGATCTCAACCGTTGATCGCAAGATCAACCATTAGCGGACGAAGAGTCGAACCGAGCCCTAAAGTAATGTTTTGGCTCATTCTCTAGATCTGGCGCACCAAATCAAATGAAATTTGAAACACAAGCACTATACATGAAGAGCATTCATGGGGGATACTTTGTTTGGCATAAAATGCGCTTTATAAAAATCTAATTAACCCTATGTGTTCTAACCTAGGGTTAGTGATTTCATCTTTGTTTATGGATGGATTAATCCGTTTAAAGGCTTGTTGCACTGGTAGACTGTCCACGCTAGTATTTGTAGAAGAAATCACATTTCAAAATGCAATGGATCGACAAAATTTTGCTTTGGAAGTCCTTTGGCCTCGGTTCACCGAAGATCACCTCGCCGGGGCTTTGACTGGTAAGGTTTGATTTGGAAGAGGTGGAGAAAAGGTGTGGGAGCTTAAGCACAAAATATTTCAGCTTGAGAAGGCTTGGAGAAAGAGAGATTGCCAAAAGTCCTTAACACAAACCCTAAACATCCTATTTATAGCCCTAGGCTATAAATCAATGGCCTAGTTCTATTCTAGGGCTAAATAAAAGGGGGAGGGAGTGATTTGGATGGGATTTTGCACTAAGGAACAATAGGGAAGGATTACATACACTGAATATGTGGATTTTGATTAAAATATGTCAAGTTTGACCATGCAAGGCTAGTTTTGACAAGGCATGAGTTGACCTAGTCAACATGGTCAATTTGACCCAAGCACGCGAGGGGTTGATTCAAAAAGGGCTTAAATTTGACTAGGATTGAATTTAGGCACAATTAGGCTAAATGGGTCAATTTGGGTTGACCTAGTCAACCAAGTTGACCCAGGGCATGGGTCTAGGCTCAATAGACCTGGTTTAACCCACTGAACACAAGGGAGATGGTCTTGGGGCTTGGCTTGATCCATTTGACCAGGTCAACCCCTTTGACCAAGGGTTGGGGCAAAAGCAAGGTCAACACTTATTCAAAATAATACAAATTTTGATGAAACAAAACGAACTCTTTGACTTGCTCTCAAAACAAAGCAAACAAGACGGGTGACTCCCCTTGAAGATTGCCAAACCTATAATTGAAGAAGAAGAAGTGAAGCATTTGTAGGAAAACCATCCAATGATTTGGATATATCCATATCTAGAGCATCTTAAAATAAGAAAAAATAAGGATCAAGGTCACTAACTTAAGGCATTTTAAGATAAAAATTATGTAGTGCCTAATAATTATTGGTGAATTATTAAAGAGGCCAAAAGTGAAACTGAGAAAGAAATAATACTTAAGGAGCTGTACTTAGGCGAGTGTAGGAGTCATTCAAGAGGTAGAACATCAAACTTGATCAATAGGCAATATTGAAGCGTCATTTATTGAAGCTCAAGAAAAGCAAATTTGTTGTTCTAGCAATGGATTCAAATATGTAATCCTTGAAAAATAATATTTTAGTTAACCATTGAGAGAAGCGCAAGAAACCTTAATGGAATCTTAAAGATGGAACCTTCATCATCCCCATATATACAAATTTTTGTTGCCTAATTACAACCTCCCTAACTATATAGTTGGGCTTAATAATCCTCCTAATTTTCACTTTGTTATGCCCAGCAATGCCAAACATGATTAAAATATTTAAAAATAGTAATGTTTTGCTGAATAGCCATACTACTCAAATTGATACTAATAAAAATGATTATTTATCTACGTTGTAATTTATATTTGATATTTATTATAATGATATTACACCTAGCTTTGTTATCAGCTTATCTTATAAGAAGTTAGGGCTGATTGGAACTCCTTTTTTTTTCATTAATAATTAAATAAACTACCTCAAGAATAGTTGAAGGCCATTAACAATGATTTAGAGATCCGCTCCTTATACATCAATCATCTGAATAAAGCTCTTATGATCCCGCATACCTTATTCATATTGTTAACTTTAAAAATAATGGCATTATGCAATGGGATAAATCTCTTAGTTATAATTTTTCTTTTTATTTGGCTATTGGCTTAGAAAGTAAATGCATCCAATATGACTTCTAAAAATATGGTACGACCAACACCTCATATGCCCTCTTCCGATCATATGATATTAAGTAGTTCAAAGATAGAAAGCACATACAACTCATTAGTCTATTAATTGAGAGCTTTCATTATCAAATAATAAGTATTAGATTTGATTCTTACGTATATGAAGACTGAACTGATTTCTTATTCGTGTACGGATTTGGTTCCATGCCATCAAGCAGCAAGAAATATGAAATAAAAGAGAGATGCTGCAACTGGTTCAGAATTTGATTACAAAAACGTCACATAAACTACTGCATTTACTTGGAAGGGGTGTTTTTTTTCTAGAAGACAAGAATCGTGTCAGTTAACAGATGGGAGATGGAGGTGAGATGATACTGAGTGCTGCTATTGTGAAAGTTGTTTGCTCAAAAGAAACAGTTTCTGTTGAGGATTAAACTCTCATACTGACATGACTTAGTTTCATTATTAAACAAAGTCAGGTTTCATAGTTAGGCATAATGGTAGGAAAATGGACAATTTGTACAAATCCACACAAAAGAGTTACGCATGCAGATTAAGCCTCTGTAGCCTCCAATGCCTGGAAAACGTCAGTGCGAGTAACTATACCTGTTTAGTCCCACAGATGACAGCAGTTAAAATCAGTTATAACCAAAATGTTCGATATTGGAAAGAAAATTCTATTAATTCCTTGTGCTTAGATAAATTTACCTACAACTTGTTGTTTCTCATTCAGAATGGGTATCCTGTGGACCTTCTTCTTCAGCATCAAAGTTGCAGCATCTGCACACAAGGTTTGAGCAGTTAGTTTCACTGTTTCAGTCACGTCCAGAGTTCTGAAAATGGCAACAGAAAGGTTTGGGTACAAAATTACCCAAGACGGTCTTCTCAGGTGAGAGTGTGACAGCAGGGGAAGACATCACTTCGCCAACTTTTGACTTGAGCTGCATAACAGATTTTACGTTACTAAATCAGGAGGCTAACAAGAATGAAAATAACTTATTTCCCTTTCTGAAAGCAACAATGCAGATATATAAGACCATGAAGGCCCACATACCTAAGTTCTAATATTCTGAAATGATAGCAGAAGCATAATAATGATTTTTTTTTTTTCTTTCGTTCAATTTATATAATTTCTTAAAGAATTCATGTCATTATTATTCGACAAGTTTTACACTGGCTGTCGACTATCTAAAACAATCCTCCACTTTTCCCATCCAGAACTTGGGACCTGATAGTGTTAAGCTTAATAATTCAATTGCTCAGAATAGATGAAGCCCTTGGCAAGATTGGTCCTAGAGCAAAGAGGAATTTGCAGTGAAGACCACGGCACAACGAGCCAAGTGTGGCAAAATAATAAACTGTAATGGAGCTACAGCATCTAAGAACTGAATTAGTCCACCTATTTATGACCCGACCTTCCATGTTATCCTTGATGTTGATGTGATGTTTTGCTTAGCCTACTTGAAATATGAACCTCATCAGCATTGCAAACTCATTCAATCAACAGTCAATTGAAAGTATTCTTCCGTCATTGATGCAGGATGACTCAACGATCTGCAACTTTCTTATGAAAATCTAAGATGGAATTTCTAATTTGCAAGTGTTCGACAAGTATTTGATCCAATGCGTTATTTTTATTAAATGATTTATCTAGAAACCAAGAACCAAAAAAAAAATCTCATTTGGTTTGTAGTGATGATTTTAATAAATACTTTATCGGAAGCTAAGTAATGAGATTCTTCAATTATTTTATAAACTTCATCAATCATGATTTATTCATGATCATATTTAAGATGGGATTCAATTCTAATAGAAGTTCAACTTCAAATATGATGGCATGCTCAGTTTCAATTCAAACTCCTGTTTTGACACTTGTTAAGAGTTTATTTCACGAATATAATCTAATAGAGGAGAAAAGATAGATTCAAAAAAACATAACAAAATTTTAGAATTGAGTAAATAAAAGAACTTTAAGTTTCAACTTTCAAGTTTCTTTTAAGTATTTATCATCAACAAATTCAATGAAACCTTGATATAATTTAACTTTCTTTATGAGATTCTTTTCATTAAATGGTACATCAAGAAATCAAGAACCAAAAACAAAGTTGATCTAAATTGATTTGTAGAGATGATTTTGTTAAATACTTCATTGAAAGCTAAACAAACATATTCTTTAATTATTTTATTAACTTCATCACGCCTGATTTGGACAAGATCACATTTAAGAATAGATTCAATTCAAAGTACAAGTTTAACTTCAAATATGATGATATCTCAATTTCAATTCAAACACAACTTTTGAACGTTATAAATATAGAGCTACGTTCACAAACATGATCTAATATATATAAGGATTCAAATTCAATAAAATTAGATTTAGATTCATATTATAACTATAAATCTTCATTTGCATCTAATACATGTTCAAAAAACATGCCATGAACTATAATTTACTCAATAAGATCAGGTATGAGCTTGCATAATGCTTTGGTTGGCATTGGTTTGACAGGTTTCAATGGAGATGCTAAATATTTATCTTAAGAACATTAACCAATGATCCAGTAATACCAATAATATATTTATGATATTCATCATTCCTCAATATCTAAAATTTTGTATAAAACTTCATATTAAAATTTTAAATAATTGTAGATTAACTCATCCATAATTTCTCACTATAGACCTTGAATGAAACAAATAATGATGACATAATAGCTTAGAGCAAAATAATTTTTTTTGCTACAATATCAAGATCTAGCCAAACCCTAGACTAAAGATTGTGTTAAGACTACATTAAACTTAGCTATCCTAGGTATTTAAAGTGAAAAAAGATCTAAAGGGAGAATGAAGGCGGTGCGAATCTAGAAGAGAAGTTACTTCAATTAATTAAGCTATGGAATGCTAAAAATTTACATATCCCATTATAGGTAATCTCCAACCCTACTATATATTTTACTTCTCCACCATTCGATCATGCCACCCCATACCACATTGGGTTGCCTGTTCAATAGCGTTTCATCAACAAGTATATCCCCAGTAATGACAAGCTCTAATAACTCCTAAACCTTCATGGAGAACTCCTAGAAGTCTTTGACAATTATAGTACTACTCTAAACCTAATATGTGAGGGGAGATAAGCCACAGTTTGGATTAGCCCTTTTCTGGCGGGCACTCGCCCTTTTCTCCTGACTTTGTTTCTTTCATTTCCGTCTCCTTTGAGGTTGTTTTTCTTATTGGTGGTTTTTTGTTGGCTTTGTAACCCTGTTGTTTTCGTGGGGTCATGATTGTATCATCTTTATTTTTAATGAAGTTTTATTTTGGAACAAAAAACAGTTTGGATTAGCCCTCACTGGACTGAACAATTTAGATCAAGTTGGACGAAATAATTCATCCAATGAGCTTTATATTTTATTGAATAGGTTCTCATTTAGTGCAATCTTATCTATGATTCTTAATTAAATGGTTATTAATGGTTTTGCATCTTCAAATAGTACATTCCCAATCATTGGTCAAATCATTGAGCCATCAGTAATGATTCACAATCATTGCCAATCATTGATGACACGTTTATGGTCATCAAACTGAAATCCAATTTTGTTTTGAATAATTTTTCCAGTTTAAATGTTTTTGACTCAATTTCATAAATTTACAAAAAATAATCAATATGACAATACCCATTAATTATTGGACTATCAAATTTGGCTAAATTCTAGATTAGGTGAGTAGACTATAGTGAACAATACCAAATCATCAAACTTGACTTGCACACCCTAGATGGTGCACTAGTAGACAAAATTGCCCCTGGCTCGGCTCGATTATAGCTCATTTGTAATCATATTATTAAGTAACCAGACACGCTTCAAAACCTTTATAAATACTCGATAGTTAAATAAAGAAGCTTGAACTATATGTTTAACTTGTTTATATTTATGAACAACATTATTTAAAACTTGTGAACAAGCTCAATACAAAACTTGATAAGAAGCTCGTTTCATTTTTTTAAATACATTTCTTAAGATTGCCTTAAATCATTACTTGGTATATTTTCACATAATTTTTAGTTTCATTATAATTTTTATTTTATAAAAAATTAATTTCATTTTTAATGTTATAATCTTTTATTAGAATGAATTTGTTCATGAACAAAAAGTATTTGTTCATATTTGCTAGATTGTTGGTTTAAAGTCTTCATCAACAAGCTTGTTTATAAGAAGAATCATTTTTTGAGCTTATTTGTTTATGAACAAGCTCGTATGATAGCTCAAAAATACTCGCTATATATGTTCGTGAACTGCTCATTTTGATATCTCAAAGAAGTTCTATGATAATGTTGGTTGATAGATTCAATAAGGTTTGCTTCTTAAGCTAAATAACATCTTAAAAAATATATATATTAATAGCTCAATAAGGCTTATTTGTTTAAAGCTCGATAAGTATAAAATGAATCGAATATGAACCGAACATAACCCAAACATGAACATCTATTTTTTTAAATGAACTACGCCTGAACAGAAATAGGAAAACTCAAATCGAGCTCAAACCGAGCTTGAACAAGCTGATAATAAATAAGCTTTAAAATGAACAAGCACCCGCTTTGTTCGGCTTGGTTCTTTTGCAGCCCTAGTATGTCAATGGTGTCAAATTCAGAACAATGTGATTAATAAACCTCCTAACCCTCTTCAAACCACTATAGCCTCGTGATTTTTAGAGAGCTAAGGTGAATATATAATTAGCCCAATAGACCCTCCTCTTACAAGGCTATTGCCATAGATTACTTCAAAAGGTGAGTGAAAGCAATCCCTTTAAAAAAAGTCAAAGTAAACAACATTCTTAGTTCTTTAAGAAACACATATTCCATGACTTTAGAGTGTCACAAAAATCATTCCAAATAACTACAAAGCATTCAGGTGTATAAAATAGTA
The DNA here is from genome assembly GCA_022539455.1 of Dendrobium nobile. Lineage (NCBI taxonomy): Eukaryota > Viridiplantae > Streptophyta > Magnoliopsida > Asparagales > Orchidaceae > Dendrobium > Dendrobium nobile. The sequence goes on along the minus strand of CM039734.1, from coordinate 46,802,059 downwards.
GATAAATAATAGATTTACCCATTGATATAACATTGATTGGCATTATCTCACCATATATTACCAAAGGGAAAATAGTTTAACGCAATCCTTAAACAAGATGTCAAACCAACTTATCAAGAAATTACTCTTCACTGATAAATGCGATTACAATGATAATTAATAGAGATTTAATGAACCTATAAGACTACTTATCATACTCGTTAAGAAATTAATAGTCCTACTTATTATGTATTTGCCTTTACAATTGAAGCCATAACTCATCAAGAAATTAAGCTTCCATCATCACCTGTAGCGATCAATCGTAAGTAACATGAAAGATAATGCTTGCTTCAGTCTTGAAAAGCTTGATTGCTCCATGAGCTATGTTTGTGAGCACATCAAAACCTTAAACTTTATAAGACTCGAGTTGTGCAAGCCCATGATTAGTTAGTTCAATCTAGAACTTTTAGGGTTGGATATTTAGTTCTCATGTTATAGCATCCTATTATTTCTCATTGAGAAAAGGTCGAAAATGGTCCTTAGACTATTTAGAGGGGGTGATGCGGACATCAATACGAAGATTTGGCGCATCTATCACAGGCGGCGTCGTAAATCGACGGCCATTGTTTAAATTTTCATTTATGTATTATTTTCTGAATTTTTAGCTCTTGTTTTATGTATTTCCTATTTTACCCCTAGGATAGTTTATGTGAGTGTTTTGGCCCAAGGGACAATTTTGTAATTTTTATTTTCTCATGTTGTGACCTATATATAGGGCATTTAGCTATTGTAATAGAGGTTGATGAATATGAAAAAATTTGTTTTCCACAATGTGTTCTTTTCTTCTTGAGAGAGGACAAGAGTGAGATTCCATTGGAGAGGAATCGAAGTTGTCACCAGCCGCAGGATGGGTCCGGGCTCGTGAACTAAAGTCCCTTGGAGAAGGGCAAACGGATCACCCGTCAGTCTTCGGAAGAGTCCAAAGGCTCGCGGTTTCTATCAGTTTATTTTCTATCGTTGTCTATCTTTCGTTTTATCTTTATTTTGTGTTGTTCTTTCTTATTGCTCCCCGTTGTCATATTTATCATCTTCCTACATCCACCTTCACGTCATCTTCTTCCTCCTCCCTCAACTTCACGATCCAAGCTCCATACCGACCTCATACCGCCGGCCCAATCTTTAGCCGCCGGCCACCATCCACCACCTCATCCCCATTGAAATCCTTGCCTAATTTGGGTGTTCATATTTTGGGCTGATTTCAAATTCAAAATCATGTATTTTGAAGTTCGAAATCTTTCCTAATTTATGAAAGCTATTTTAGGAAAGTTTCTTAAGTTAATAATATTTGAATTCAAATTCAAATAGAGTTACTTAAATAATTTCCTAAGTTTAAAACCGTTTTAAGCAAGTTTGTACACATGGCTCCAAATCCAAATTCCTCCCTCACCATGCCGCCGGCCCCTTGGTGGTCCCCTCTACTTTAATGCTTCATTAAGGGATTTGATTGCATGCTATTTGAATTTCAAATTCAAAATTCAAATTTGCATTATGAATTAAATGCCATGAATTCCTTCTTAATTTAAATTCATTTGAATTCTAAATTCAATTGAATTTTAAATTCAAATCTAAGAGCATTAAATCACCTCATTACTCCCACCTCAGTTTTAATTCCTATTCTAATCCCCCAAATCAATTCACTGATTTTGGGGAATTTAAGATCCATTTAATTCCCTATTTCATGCAAGCAGCCGGCCCCTACATAAGGAATTAGGAATTAATTCCCCAATGCATTAAATTGCTTCTTTCCTCCTTCCTACCAGCTGTGACATCAAAGCTCCAGCCATTAATTGCTTCCCTAGGCTGAGAGTTGGAATAAGGCAATAATTCCCCAATTCCTCCCCACATCCCGTTGTGTTCCCCTTCACTGGATCTTCCTAAATGCTATCCCGAAATTCTAGATTGAAAGGAAGCTACCCGGACTCCCAAACTCAGCAATAGCTCAGCAATAATACTATCCAGACGGGACTCTAACAGCTGTTTACGCCCTGTAGAGTTGCTGTCCAGAATTCTGAAAGCTGCTAAACTGCTGTCCAGCAGTTTTTCTGCAGCTTCACACTAACTGGCCAGCCCCAAAATTCAATCTGTTGCTGTCCAGACTTCTCCTAGTTGCTGTTCCACAGATCAAGCACTTGACACCTCTTGCTAAGAAGATTTGGAACGTGAAATTGCTGATCTGGAAGAGCCGTCTTTTTTCGTTCTACATCAGGGGGGATCACGTTAATCGTAGACTATCTAATGTATCCAATTTAATCCCTTAACTCTTCAAATGCAATTCAATGTAATCCCTTGAATCTTCAAATATGATTCAAAATAATCTAATAGTGGGACTATTTTGGATTATATTTGATGAACCAATAGACTAAATTGAATATATTAGATAGTTAGGACTAAAATGACACCTTACAAATAATAGCATGAATCATTTTGACCTTTTTCTAATTTCTCATTTAAAAAAAAGAAAACTTTGGATGTAAGGCAAGAGCAAATATATGAAAGTGGAGCTTACTAGCTCAATGATTGTGTAAAAAACTATTGTACAAATACATTGTTTATTAATTTAATCTAAATTTATATCATGAACCATCAATCAATGTCTTGAATTATTTTATCTTTCCACATCCTACTTTAGGTTTCACATCCAAAACATCATCTGCATGATTTTCAAACGATCACACCAATCTTTAACAAAAGTTATAGTAAGTGATGACATCATGTATTTCGTTGAAGATGAATGCCATAGGTTTCTTGTGTAGTGACAAGACAAGCATGTATGTAAAAACTCACGGATATCTCTTCGAAGTCTAATAATAATGCCTATAACTATTTTAAATTTTTTTTTGAATAATTTATTAGAATTAAACTTTATCAAACTAGGCAGAATTGAAGATAATCTCAAAGTTTACAGTCAAAAGATATTGAACTTTTGGTAAATTTGAATTTTGAATGAATTTTCTATTTGACAATTATAGTAAATAATTTTTTTAATGGGTTTATATATTTAAATGCCTATGATGTTATAATATTCTTAAGGTATTGTTTTGAATGAGAGAATGGTGTTCAATTGCTATACACCCAGTTCTTATTTAAACCAAACCATATTTCATGTGGACCATTCCCTGAACAATAATTGGTTCAACTTCCTAATTCTTAGTATGACTAAAGGCTTGAGAATATTGCTTAGCGGCTTCTTTAGGGTGCTTCTATTGACAGTGCTTCTGTGAGCAACTATCTTGAATATTCGTTCTGTTAGCGGCACTGTTCTATTCTAGTTACAGTTGTTTTGGCTCCTTCCAACAATTTTTCAATATGTTATTGAAGTCATCAGATCAGACTTATGGTGACTATTTTCTTCAAAATTTTATCTTATTTCACTTTGATTATAAATCAAAGTCCTAAGCATGTAAAGAAACCATTCTATGCTCTCTAATTCATCTTAAGACTCTTTTAGGAGTTTGTTCAAATTGTGAGAGAAGAAAAATAGGAAGAAAGAAAGAGAGAGGAGAGAGAATATTAGAAATGACATTTGAGAGAAGATATGTGTACTTTGTACTCATCCTTGAACTAGTGAAAGCTCCTATGCGAGGTCATGGACAAACACAAGACAACCTTGTTAAACTGCACGAACCTCTGTGTCACCTTTTCTGGTGTTTTTTTTTTTAATATTACTCTATCTCATTCTCACTCTTACTCTCGTAATTACTCTCACACACATACTTTTCATCAAAATTGTAGTTCATTACTTTCTATTATTTTGTTAAGGGTCTGAATACATCTAGCGAAGTTCAAAATGTAGCTCAAAATGCATCAAATGGTAATGTAACAATGTAGACTTCTTTAGCCTTACAATTTCTACAATCCCTATTAAAGGCGGAATTCCAAACAAATGAATTGTGATAGCTACAACTAGATAACACGCCATATTAGCATTTTGTTGGAACAAAAATGCAAGGAAGCAAACAACCGTTTGATAAGCCGACAAAACAAGATTTAACTACCAGATTCTCAAAAGTTGCACTATGAGTAAAACAATTAAAATGTAAAGATTAAATATTCAATAAACAACTAGGCATTAGATTGGATCCCATATATGATAGAGGCAACTATTTTACAACGTGTATGTACTAGTATTTGGACAAAGGTAAGTAAACTGTATTGCATGTGAACAAAGTATATGATGATTTGCCTATGAGTCATGCCCTTCTCTTAACACACTTAGAGGTTGTTTGGTTCCCTAAAATTTAAATATCATGTTATGTGATTAGAAAATGTTAATCATCTGGTTCACTGACATCTTCACAACTTGTAAATGATGTTTTTTGTCGTCATTTAGATGTCGACTAAATTGAGCAACATCTATTAGTCAGACATCTTAAATTATAATTAAAACCTTTCCGTGATGCCATCAAAAGGTGATGATTATAATGTTGAAGATGCATTAATATACATAGTTCACTTTCAAGTTCTCACAGGTCGTCAGCAACTCGATGTGCCTATTCAACAAAGAACAAGACCAGATTCAAATCATAGAAAAGAATTTTCCAAGATAACTGAAGAAAAATAGAAAAATGTATAAAAAAATCTTAACACAAGTATTCTGGACTCTAAAGATATAACTAAATCAAATAATTAGTAACTTAAAACATAGATATCTTTAAATGCAATAACATTGAACCAAACACAATTTCTTTGAGTAGCAATACCATCTGTACGCCTTGCTTTGTTTGCTTCCATCCCTATGTCTCTCACTATTTTTCCACTTTTCACAATAACAAAATAAAAACTGTTATGTCATGCAGCTCATCCAACTGAGCACAGAAGACAAACGATCCATAGTCAATAGGAAACAAAATGATTTATTTATTTGTTTGCTCCGATCAGCAAAATTTAATATTTTGTTCAGAATAAAACCTCAGGAATAAGTGTCATAAGCTCAAATAACTAACCCCATTAGACGCTTTAGCCTTATCTTTCTTCGATATAACCCCTATGCATTTGAGATTCTCATTTATAACTGGAAGTCCCGACACGATCTCAAAATGGTGATCGATCTCCTCCAGCGTCTGATCCGCTGTCGCGGTCCTGATAGACGTTGACATCACCTCTCCCAACAAGGCCGAGGGTTTCATCTGCCATCAGAAACCAATTTTTTGAACGGAAGAAAGCACAAAATAAAGATAAAAAAGAGAAATCGGACACCGAGAGAAGACAGACCTTCTCGCTGGCGATTTGCGTCTCAAGATAGGCCTTGAGGTCATCATAGCTGAGGAGGGAGAAATTCTCCGGCCACTCACCAGATAGAATCCCTTCCGGGTTCTCGTCTATTTCCGGCCGCAGATCGCCAGCTGGAGAAGAGGAGAAGACCGGCGCTCGAAACTGTTTCGCCCTTTCATAGCGGACACCCGAAAAGAGCATAGAGCGTAAATTTTCATTCGTGACATCGATCCACGAGAGGTTGGCTCTGACGGTCGTTAAAAGAGGAAATGAATTTAGGGTTTTAGGTGGGAGGAGGACGGAGTTACAGAGAAGAATGCCTGTGGTCGTTGCCATCGCCGTCAAGGATGCTTATGAGAAGTTTCTAGAAAGATTAATGCAACAGTTGATATCAGTTAACCTTTTCTCCACTTTTAAGTGATTTCTACGGACAATGAACGCCAGAAATTTGACCACATGGCTCGGGCAAGCGATACTAGTTCAGCCCTCCTTATTTAAAAAAATTAGGGACATTAGTGTTAGTGTACTTAAACAAAGCGTACAGTCAGCAAATTAGTTTAAGCTCTCTATTCTTGTAATCCTCTAATATCGTGACACGTGTAAAGCAACTCCTAGCTATCTATTTAAGGACCTACTCTGTAACCTGTACACTCAGGAAAATACATATTATTACTTTGCCTTTTACTGTTCATCGTCTTCTCAAGATGTCTTCTTGCTGTTAAGGAGAGTTTAGAGTTTCTACATGGTATCAAGAGTCTTCCGGTTCTCAAGACCTGGCCATGGCTACTCAATCCGCTGCTTCTTCGTCTTCTACAGCCGCTACCACGACCGGCGCGCTATTAGCTCCGGCTATTCCACCGTCGCTCAAGTTCGTCATTTCTAACTTGAAATTTCTTGTTCCCCATGCGTTAAGCCCAGAGAATTTTCCCATCTGGAGTACGCAGATTGCCAAGCTTTTCAAAGCGAACGGTTTCGCCGCATTTCTTGAATCCAAATCTGCGCCCGAAAATGAAGATCCTCAAATCTGGTCCATTACGGACCAGAATCTTGCAACAGCCATGTGTTCTACAATCGCTCCGTCGGTGCTTCCCTATGTGATTCATCTTGAATCAACGCACGACATTTGGTCTACACTTCATACTCGGTTCCAATCGTCAAATCGATCTAAAGTAATCCAGCTGAAGCACGAGCTTCACAATGTCTCGATGCTGAATCTCACTATGACTCAGTACCTTACCGAGATCAAGAAAATTGTGGATCAGATTGCCTCGGCGGGTTCCTCGGTCGATCCCGAAGATATCATTATCTACATTCTGAACGGGTTACCGCCTGAATACCAGTCCTTCACCACCTCCATCCGCACATTACAGACCTCGCTATCTCTCGACAGCCTGTATTCTCTTCTAATTAGTGAAGAAATACATCTCAAAGCCGCTGCTGCCAAGTTTCCCAGGATACCTGACAATCAGGCGGCATTATATGCCTCTCGCGGTCGAGGTCGTCGCGGCCGGTTTCGAACAAACTCTGATACAACCTCGACGAATCGCTCATCTCAAACCGTGGTCACAGTCTGCCAAATCTGCAAGAAGAAGGGTCATCAAGCTGATGCGTGTTGGCATCGTCTCAACATTAACTACAAGCCAAACCAGCAATCCAACAAGGCTCCGAATGCGCTTCTTGCTAGCACAGACAACAGCTCCACTACCGACTGGTATATAGATTCGGGAGCATCGGCTCATATGACAAATTCGTTGGACAATCTCTCCAACTCCATGAACTACAACGGCTGCGATTCGGTAACAATCGGGGACGGAAGGTCGGTTCCTATTGCCCATACAGGCACTGGTATCCTTCCCACCCCCGATAGTAAGCTTCTTCTCTCCAAAATTTTACATATTCCGTCTCTATCCTATAATTTATTGTCTATTTCTAAACTGGTTCAAGATAATAACTTAGCAATTACCTTTGATCCACATGGTTTTGTCTTCAAGGATCGGCAGAGCAATCGAACCATTCTTACAGGTCCATGTAAGGACGGGCTGTACAAACTTGCGGCACAACGACAAATCCAGCCTACCGGTCTCTCGGTCACCCAAAATTGCTCCGTAAATTGGCATCAGCGTTTGGGTCATCCTAACCATCGCATTCTTCAGCAGATCGCCTCTGTCAATCCCTCTCTCTGTATCTCTTCTTCTTCTATATGTTCGGCTTGTAATTCGTGTAAAGGACAGAAACTATTTTTTGATAATTCCATTACCTGTACTAATTTTCCTCTTGAACTTGTTCATTCTGATGTTTGGGGACCGGCTCCGGTTCCCTCTCATCAAGGATTTCGCTATTATGTCATTTTCATCGATGATTACTCTAAATTTTCGTGGATTTTTCCTCTTATTTCTAAAAATGAAGTTACTCATACGTTTATTCAATTTGCATCCTTTATTGAAAGGCAAACGAATCGTAAACTTAAAATCATTCGCACCGACGGCGGCGGCGAGTTTATCAACCACAAATTTCACGCGTTCACTCGAGCTGCCGGGATCTGTCATCAGACTGCCTGTCCCTATACCCCAGAACAGAATGGGGTCGCCGAACGAAAGCACAGACACGTTATCTCCACCGCTCGAACTCTCCTTCACAACGCCGGAATGCCTATGAGCTATTGGGCTGATGCTGTCAACACATCGGTCTACCTCATTAATCGTCTTCCTTCTAAGACGATCAACAATTCTACTCCCCTGTACAGAATGTTTAACACTACTCCTTCGTACGATCATCTTCGACCGTTCGGATGTTTGTGTTACCCACTCACTCCTCGCACGCTACGTAACAAATTGCATCCTACTTCATCTGAATGCATTCTACTTGGTTACTCCGATGTCATGAAAGGCTACAAATGCCAAGATTTAACTACTCACAAAGTAATTTACTCTCGTCATGTGAAATTTAACGAATCTAATTTTCCTTTTACTAACAGGATCTCTGCTGATCTCTCTTCTACGACGCCGCTGCAACCATCTCTTCTAATACCTGCTTCGGTTCAACAACACACCCCTCCATCCGGTGTCCTGCGCCACTCCGTTCCTACAATTCAGACCAATGTCAATTTTCCTCCAAGTACTACAACCTCTTCTACTACACCTGCACTCACCATTCCAACTTCTGCTAGTATCGATCTAAACATACAGGCTAGTACTCATCCTAAACATCATATGACAACACGATGTAAAACTGGGTCGCTTAAACCTATTCAAAAACTAAATTTGCTACATAAAGAACAATCAAGTTTAGATCCAACCTCGTATTCGGAGGCTAGCAAAACGTTCGAATGGCGTCGTGCTATGGCCGAAGAGTTCTTTGCTCTTCAAAAACAGGGAACTTGGGAGCTTGTCGCGCCTCCGTCAACATGCTCTGTCCTTGGCTCGAAATGGACTTATCGCACTAAGTACAATTCAGACGGCTCAGTGGCTAGGTTCAAAGCGAGATTGGTTGCACTCGGAAATCAACAAGAACATGGCTTCGACTACAACGACACGTTTAGTCCAGTCGCCAAGCTTCCCACTATCCGCATCCTCTTCACAATCGCGCTCTTTCACAGTTGGAAAATGCTTCAATTGGATGTAACCAATGCATTCTTGCACGGCGACATCAATGAGGTGGTCTACATGAAGCAGCCAAAAGGCTTTGAGGATTCCACATATCCTAACCATGTGTGCCGATTGCGAAAAGCTATCTACGGTCTTCGCCAAGCTCCTCGTCAGTGGTACACAACTTTCACCTCGTACCTCCAACAGATCGGGTTCTCCCATAGTCAGGCCGATCCATCACTTCTCTTTCTTCATCGGAACAACGTACAACTGTATCTGCTCGTCTATGTTGATGATATCCTTCTCACCGGCAACGATCATTCAGCGATTCAACAGCTCGTTCAACAATTACAACTCAAATTTACCATGAAAAACCTTGGTTCGCCGTCCCACTTCCTCGGCATCAAAATTGCTACGAACGCTGATAAGTATTTTCTATCTCAAGAATTCTATGCGAAATCTATTGTAGAACTGGCTGAGTTGCAAAACTGCAACTCAGTTGCTAATCCCTGTGTAACGAAAATCGCAGGTAACATGACCACGTCTGCTCCCTGTTTTTCTCCAGCCGTCTACCGCAAATTGATTGGATCTCTGCAATATTTGACTCTTACACGCCCAGACATCGCCTACGCCGTTAATGCCCTGTCTCAGCATATGCACGATCCAGCCTCAGCTCATACCTTCCTGTTGAAAAAGCTTATCCGATACATCCAAGGGACCACCGAGTTTGGTCTGCCAATCACAAGATCAACTCTACTGCTCAAGACATATTCCGATGCGGATTGGGCATCGGATCCCGTCACCCGGAAATCCACATCCGGCTTCTGCACGTTTTTGGGTGACACTCTTGTTTCCTGGACAGTTAAGAAGCAAACGACTGTTTCCCGCTCATCAACTGAATCTGAGTATCGCGCCTTAGCTGCAGCAACGGCGGATACCATTTGGCTCAAGAAGCTGCTCGCCGACTTTCGCATTGATCATCCGGAACCGGCGGACATCTTCTGTGACAACACCTCTACCATTGCTCTCGCTAATAACCCCGTTTTTCATGCGCGCACAAAGCACATTGAAATCGATCAACGGTTCGTTCGTGAGCATATTCAGAACAAAGTCATTCGCTTACTACCCATCAGCACGATCGATCAGCTCGCTGACATCCTCACCAAGCCGCTATCCACTCCTCGCTTCAAGTTGCTGCGATCCAAACTCACAATTCTACCTAATTCTCAGTTTGAGGGGGGATGTTAGTGTACTTAAACAAAGCGTACAGTCAGCAAATTAGTTTAAGCTCTCTATTCTTGTAATCCTCTAATATCGTGACACGTGTAAAGCAACTCCTAGCTATCTATTTAAGGACCTACTCTGTAACCTGTACACTCAGGAAAATACATATTATTACTTTGCCTTTTACTGTTCATCGTCTTCTCAAGATGTCTTCTTGCTGTTAAGGAGAGTTTAGAGTTTCTACAATTAGTCCAATTCATTAATTAAAAAAAGAGATTACAAGAGTAAAGAGTTACAAAGGGAGAAGACAAAATGAAAGAAACAACATAAGCATCAATAAAAAATAAATCATGCTCATAAAAAAGAAATAGATCCATGATACAAAAGATGAGGAATGCAAAATATTTGCCAACAAACTACTGTGAAAAAAGCAGAAGTATCAAAACCCAAACTCCATGAAATCAGGACTTAGATAGTAGCATCAAAAAGAGTTAGCCATAATATGAAACTAGGGATGATTCCTCTGGTTGCCAGTATGGCCATCCAAGGGGAATGGCATGGAGTTAAGAGATTATCCTCATTGTCCATGACTTGCCCAAATCCCACCATACCAAAAAAATAAGAGTCGAAATCTTCATCACAGAATTGCAAGTCGAACCTCAAAAAGATGAAACATTAGATATATTAGAAACACATCATGAAGCAAAATACCAAGAACCAACTATCAGCACAGCAATAAACATCTCAGAGATTTCAAAAATTAAATGCAACAGTAGGAGTTTTCTCATTTTTCCACTTGGAGACTTTTAGACAAACAACCTTTTTGATTGTGATATAATTGGTGGTGACACTAGCACAATTAGGCTCAAATATGTGATTATTTCTCTCCCTCTAGATTTGATAAATCGAGCATCAAATAACAAGATAGTTGAAGTATATAAAATCTGTCATAGGAGAATAGGGCTCCTTCACATAATAAAAAAATCTAATTAAGATTAGGTCTCAAGAAAAAAATAATAATTCCAAATGAGCTCAGAGATGACAGAAATAAAATAGTCACACTCAAAGAAAAGTAATAACCTTGATAAGGGGATGAAAATCAGAAAGCTAAATTTTCTTGGTGGAGATGGGGAGGCCCAAGTAGGTAAGTTTGAAATAGTGTGATTGGATCTTCAAAGCATCACATATGACATTGGGGGAGGGAGTTTGGGGACAAGATAATAGAGCTTCTTGCATGATTCACATGTAAACCAGAGATACTTATCAATTGGAGTGCCTTTTTATGAAAAATTTGGATTTTAAATTATTCATTTTTTAATATAATAATAAAATTCAGTTTTTTTAATTTATTAATAATCTTAAATGGTACCTCCTATCTCTAATTTGAAAAAAAAAAAATCATAGCCAATGCACAAATTTACTCTCATATCTTTCAGAAAGCTCTTAAAATAGAGGGTATGAGCATATTTGATTTAAAAAGTATGCTATTAACTATAATTTTTTTATTTGGAAAATTTAAAAGATGACCTCATAACTGTTGATGGCCTCCTTAAAAGGGGTTTTATGGTTAACCAAATTTGTGTTTTATGTAATCATCATAATGAAAATCACACCCACCTCTTTTTTTATTGTGATTTCATTCACTCAAAAATTACATCTCTAATGAGGAATTCTTTCATTTAGAAGGCTCCATAAATCAAGTCTTAAATCATTCAAATTTTGTTGGTTGTGAAATTATAAGAAGATTCATCTTTCTTGTTGTGCATATTACTGCTTATTTTACATGGCAAGAAAAGGAATAACATGATTTTCATAAATAAAAAGACTAATGACAAAAGTTGATAAAAAAAAATAATTTTTCCATAGGACTAAGGAGCACAAGATTGAGTATGAAAGATGGCTTACCTACCAATATGTTGCAGCTTTATTTTACCTAATATATTTAAGCTTTTGGCTGCTATAATATCACTAGTTTATTACTAGAAGTTTTTCTGACCTCTCATTTCTTTGGATGGTCGTGTGGCATTTCTGTTGGTTTTTGGATTGGTTTTCTCGCAAATGAAGATTATTTGTAACGCATTTCTTTGTGTATATTATTATGTTTTCTTGTTGCCAATTATTAATTATTGAATGTTAATGAACTTCTCTCCATATAATGTTGGTGCAACTTTTTTGCTTTCACTTAATATGGCTGATTTTCTTTTTAATCATTTTTGTATTTGATTGGCTAAATAGGATGGCAGTTGTATTGCAACTTAGTTTTTATAACTATGTTTTCATGTTTTGTGTGTTTTTGATAATTCCAAATATTATTGTTTGCTTGATTCTCCTAACATATATTAGAAATATTGCTTTTGTTGTTATGTATACTAACATTTCAGAAAAATCATGCTCTGAACTGTTGAAGACTTCAATGCAGATTAGATTAGAGTTTATTGTAAATGGAGTCGATATTTTTCATTTTTCAAAACAGAAAAATGACAGATCAGGATGAAAGAGATAATCCAGCGGACTCAGGTTTGCAGCTACACGCCACCACCCCGCAGCCAAGTTTCGGACTATCCATTTGTGACATATTACAAAAAACAACACCCACCAAGCCACGACTTACCACCAAGGTTGCCAACAAACCATGGCAAACAAGGTGAGAAATGTAAAGCTGCCTCATCATCGTCCAATGCGCACGAAAAATCATAGCAACCGATACGAAGATGGCAATCCAAAAGTTATTTCTTCTTAGCTTTACTTTTACGTTTTTTACCCCTAGCAACAAGAATGAAATCATCTTCCACATTATCACCCAAGTCATCCTCAACAACCTCGCAAGAAGTGGGATAATCCTCCTCCAAATCCAGCCAATTGTTTAGCACCAAAACTGACTTATTTGATGACCAATTAAGATGATCATTTAATTCAACAATAGACATAACAGTAATAGGAATATCCACACAATTAATCGCATGATTCGAGATAGACAAAGGTAAGCAAGTCACAGCAACTGCAGCATGACTACCAGCTCCCAAAGTAGACCCAGAATCAGCCTCAACATTTGCACATGAAAGACCTATAGGAAGCTCCTTTCCACTCTTATTAACCTCACAATCATGTAAAACTAAGTCAAACACCACTTGACCAGAAGGATCGATAGCCACGATATGACACGGGTTATCATCAGCAAAAGATGAAACAACATTAGGACTACCTAAAAACTTAGCCACAGGTAAGGACGGGGAAGGCAAAGGCTTAATAGGACATTGCACAGCCAAAGAGGCAAGCGGAGCCACAACAGGAACCATATCCAGACACTTAACAAATGGGGAGAGCGGAGCAACAAGACCCCTAACGTCAACCCCAACCCCCACATTAACACCAGAAATCGAATGAGTTTGCTCTACAGGTAATACAGCCACAACAGGGTCCCCAACAGGATCAAAAGAGCAACAATTATTAGAATTAACTTTAACCTTATCAACTAGCTTAGGAGACATGACACTACAATCCGAATTGGCATGACCAATAGACTTGCAATTTCCACAATAATTTGGGAAAACCTCCATTTCAACTAATTGAACATAACCAAACTTATCCGAACCAAGCCAGATGCGGTCAGGATAACGTTTGGTAATGTCAAGATCCACAAGCACACGCACCACAATTGAATGAGAGCCAAATGCAGTAGCAAAGTCGGTTTTGAGGAGTTTACCGAACAAAGACCCTAGCCCATGGAGAATCCGATGAGAGAAAAAATGAGGGCGAAAATTAGGAAAACCTATCCAAATAGGATTAACAGGGCATTCAATGTTCACATCAAAATAAGGAGACCATTTTGTAAGTTTCATATAGCAGCTAAAAACAAAATAGAAACGGTGGGCAAAAAACCTACAATAGTCTAAATCATTGCTCAGCTTAATCAAAACATGCTTCGCACTCAGCAATGTAACAGAAGAACTACCATTCAATTTGAAATTGAAAAAAAATTTACGAATTGCATCAATGGAAGGTCGGCGCTCTGAAAAAAAAAACAATTAATAAAAACTTGAATGGTGCCGCCAAAGCAAGCACTTCCTCATCCAAGATCCAAAGAGACGGTAAGCCATGATGAGTGCCAGCTTTAAGATCAGGAAAAGAGGGCGAATGCGAAGAAAGCGCTTCGAGAAAAGACCGTGAAGAGGGAATTATCGTCAAAGAAACCAGGATCCTTAATACGATTAAATGCCATAAACCCAAGAACCAACAAAAGAGCGCATAGAGAGAAGAAATACCATAAAAATGAAGACCATAGGCCAAACTAGGCGGGGAGGGCCGGTGGCCCCCAAAGAGGGAACCCTAGCAGGGAGCTCGGGGGAACGGACAATGCATATTGTCTACCATCATGTCTTACTTTTGACATAATATTCTGCATAGATCATGATCATATTGACTCCTACTACTATGAATTTACTGATGACATGCATATTATTTCTTCATCATGTTTTGAGTATAGTTATAAGATTTTGGTGTTCTACTAGACTTTTTAGCTCACTATATCTTATTTAAATGATTTTGCTGATGAAATTACTGATGACATGCATACTATTTCTTCAAATTTTGCTACTCAAATATTTGTTATTTACTCTTTGTACTACTATAAAATGAACAATAAATGACATGAAATTATAATAATTTGCTAGAGAAAAAAGTACAAATAAATTTGATTCAACTTACTATGGAATGAATATGGAGATTTATTGGAATTGAGACATTTCTGCAAAACATATTAATAAACTTAGTTTAAAAAAAAAATCATCACAGAGTTGAAAAAGCATGCATAAGATCAATAAAAATTGGTAATAATTTTTTAAATCTATAAGAATGTTACCTATTTTTTGTAGAAACAAGAATAAAAAACATGCATTCTATCAAAACATTAAATTGTAAATCAGTGAGGCCCTTACTAAAAAAACTTCTGAGAGCCGTAAGCGATAACTCAAAGAATATGCAAGTATATAAGCAAAATCGACATTAATTATAAACTACAAGCCACATTTAAAAAGAATTTTGTCTTTAATTTATAGTGGACTTTTTGGCTGACATCAAACCGTATTCTTTCGCACCGTTACGAGCATCTTCAAAGTTTTTATTTTTTCGGGAAAATATGTTTAGAATTAATTATTTTTTACTTACAGTCGAATGCGAGGGAGATTTCAAGCGTTTAATCTTTAATTTACAGTGGATTTTTGGCGTCTTCACTCGCACCATCACGACCATATTCAAAGGATTGCGAAGAGGCAAGAGGAGAAGCTGAGAAGACTTTTGAACAGTGGATTATTACAAAGAAGCGGAGTGCATTAGTATAGCAGAAGAACTACGAATGGCAATGGGAATAGGAATAGCCGCTAGCTGAAGAGTTTATGAGTGTAAGAGGGATCAACAATTAAATGCATTTAAGGGTATTTAATTAATTGGCCTTAATTAAATGCAATTAAAGGTATTAATATTTATCTATAAAAAAGAATATATGAAATCGTTATATGAAAATCAATCACAACTTTATCAACATCCAAACAAACAATACCATTAAATTATTTACAAAAGCAAACTATTCTATTGTGCAGTCTGTAGGAACCAAATATTTGAAATGATCAATTAAATTTTAAAGGATTCAATATAACTAAAAGATTTACCGATAACCAAACTAAATTAAGAATGATGTATAATTACAGCATGAACAACAATAACTTCAACAATTGCTCGACATGTTATAGTCTAGTTCATCAACAAAACAATACCTTCTATAGTAAACTTCAGATTATACCAATTTTGTTTGCAACATCAAGTGCATCATAATTCAAAGTCAACCTCACATAAGTTTTCTTCGTCCCATCAAGCCTGTAGAATAGAAATAAAATGTAATTTATAGATATTGAATTGTAAAAGAAAATTGCTCTTAATTGCTATAGAGAATGACAAGCAAGGCCGCTAACATGATCAGTGTTAACTTTCTTGGTCTGAATGTCATACATCTTTTTGACAGCAGCCTTTATCTTCTTCTTGTCATCTTGAATGCCAACAATGAAGACAAGAGTGTTGTTGTCTTCAATCTTCTTTATGGCGGATTTTATTGTTAGCGAATACTTGAGGATTTGGTAATGGTCCAGTTTGTCTTTGGAAGGAGCACAAATTTTAGAGTACTTTGGCTCCTAAGCCTTTTTCGATGTCATTAGAGGGTGAAAAGTCAAGAAGTTCGAATCTTTTTGAATTTTTTTCTTAATAAATGAAGCCCTTGACTTCACTGCCTTCGCAGCCTTAACAGCTTGAGCCCTGGCATCAGGCTTTTTGGCTCTAGTTGATTACAAATAAATGCTAGAAATGAGCGAGCATTAATAGAAGAGGATAATATTCAAAACTCCGAAGAGAATATATATGACCAGCATTTTAGATTGGATATAGATTTTTTTTTGCTAATAGGTTTTTGAATTTAAGTTGAGTCTCCAGTTGTACATCACATGTAATCAAATATGATAATTTTCAGCATTGAATAATAACAGAATGAAAATCCATTGCTCAATAGGATAATTCATTTCCAAATTTTGCCATTCAAAATACAAACACGAGAATGCATATGAATATAATATATTAAATAATGTGTAGCATGATAAATGCCTTGTTTTAAAGCTTGCTGACTTGCCTTGTCAAACAAAAAGTTGCAATTTTGGTAGTAATACATATAACTAATGTGTGTATTATTAGTTCATGGTTCTATGAAAGTAAAAGGGAAGGACACTTGCCACGAAAAGTAAATCCTTTTCTTAAGATCATATCCCCGAGAATCAAAATCAAAAGTTATGTCAATAAGACTGAAATAAAATAAGAAGCAGATGCATCTTTTTCTTTGTTAGCAAAAACTGATTTTTCATTGCTACTTATTAAATCCAACAGAATTAGAGACATCATTTTGTTAGCATGGAACTTCTGAAACACTTGTCAATCCAAAGTTTATATAGTTAATGTATCCCTTTATACACAACAAAATATAAATTCCAATAATTTGTATCAAGCACTGTGAATTGAATCAAAGACTTTTGATTAAACATAGGGCATATGTGGGTCTCAACCAAACAGGACATGTAAATTAAAAATATGTCTAGCCACACTAAGAAAAATGAACAAATATTCCTTTATAGGTTATGCTTCTAGTCACACTCCTATGAATGATTCTAGTAAAGTAGGTGAAAACAATGAGGAGATGAGCAAATATGTGATTGGTAGCACTAAATCAATGAGAATGCTACAACTATTCTCCAGTTGACTAAGCTTATTTATATAAGTAGAAGAGTTCAAGCCCTTTTTTCGTCATCCCGGCGTACTTTGTACGGAAATGAATCAAACAACCCTTGTAGTATCACAATATTTATGAAAGCGATTCAGATGGCTCTTGTGGTTATCATTCATTCCGAAGTGCTATTACCTGCAGATGCTCTTATAACTTAGTTATGCATGATGTTTGCGAAATATAAACACAAACAAAGAATAAGTAGGCTAATTTAGCATTACAAAACTTGAACCTTTTATAATGAAGAATTACAAATTAAGAGATTTAGGCAAAGGAATAAAAAAAAGAGATTTAGGCAAGGATCAATATCTTAAATCGCAATATTAGATTAAGAAATGAAATATCTTTTTTATTTGCCAAGGAAAGCACAACACTGCGGAAAAAAATGTATAAGCAATTTGAACAAATATTGCAGTGGAAGAAATCAAAGTAGCCATAGTTCACGTATTCAATCTTGAATAACACCGAATGGGTTTCTCATATAAGAAACTCCAACTGAGAAAATCAAAATCCAAATCATAAATTGAAGCATCCAATCTACAAATCGGATTTTCACCTTCCTTGAATAAAGAACTGATATCCAACTAAAAGCACTCAAAGTCTGGTTGTCAAAATCGAATAGAGCTCAATAAAAGATCAATTCCAACAAGTATCAAAACTCCTAATCATCACATAAGCATGCAGAGCTCAAATAAAGGATTGGAGTAAAATCAGGCCTTTTGGCACTTCAGATCGATCAGAGCAAGCTCCGCAAACTTATCCGCTGCTATTGCCTTCTTCGCGTAGTCTGACTGCAACGACGGAGACTCTACTTCGAATGAAGAAGTCGCCCCATCCATGGAATTGTTGTGCCGATGTTGGGGTTTCTTCTCCACGGCCGTACCGCCAACATCGCCAACCCCTTGAAACCCCAAGCCTTGAAAGAACGTCGCGTCCACAAGAAAAAAAAATTCCCAATCCCTTATCCCTAAACTATGGATGACTTAAACCACAACAAAATATAGAAAATAACATTGAATCGATCACCTCCTCAAGCCTGATCTGGAAACATACATAAATCAAGCTAACTGAGAGCGAATTGAGGATTTATATTTCTCTATCTTCCAGCCTCTTAGCTTGGCAAAGGGAGGAAGACCAAGATGACGAAGAGAGAAGTAGAAAGATCGAGGAAGGAGGTAAGGTAGAGGTGAACCATTACAGCTGAACAATCGAAGAAATCCAAGCTTCTTTAGTGACTCGTTCAAAACTTTTCACGTGAAGTTCCATCGGAAGACTGTTTTTTATTAATAGCTTGATCTTTAATATCAAAAGAAGAACATATGAGTTGGAATCTCAAACCTTTTTCGGCGAGGTTGGTAGGGCAGCGGCGGCCTCATGCAGTGGGTTTTCACTCAAGCAGGACTTAGGCGACGATGGAAGGCCGAACACGAGAAGGGCTAGACGTCGAATTAGCGAAAGGGAGAGAGGGAGATTAGCGGGAAGAATTGCACAGCGATATTAGGTGGAAGTTTCTCTTCATTCTTTTTTATTTTTGTTATCAGATAACCGTTCTAAACGCTCCCCGAAATTGGAATTATGAGGAGATCATATATTCATAGGATGCTGCAATGGGAAGTGAAACAGGCGGGCATGAAACGCTCGGCTGTAAAGGCTCGGCTAGTGTTTATTTAGTACAGAGCCAATGATAATCAGAACACTGAAACGCTTCAGCGAAAATATTTTGATGAAACGTTCGAACGAAGCTACTGAAATGTTCGTGTTTTGATGTAAAATTAAAGTTATTAATGATTGAAAAAATGTTATGGATGAACCTAAAAATAAAGAATATGAAGAGTCATAAATGAACGGTATAGGTTTAATTTTATGTTTACAAATGAATGATGAGGATTTGCTATGGGTGGAATCCCAAGCCACTTTTATATAGCAGTATAGATAAATTTGAGTAAATTTGAGTAATGAAAGCATCATGTTTCTTAATGTAACCCTCATATATTGCATTAATAGGGGGTCAAGTTCGCTGCTAGGGTTTCGTTTCCTAGCCGCCTTTGCTCCTGGTTTCCTCCCTCCCGCTTCCCTCTTCCGACGTGGCCGGAGGAGCTACATGGCCAACTTCTCTTCTTCCTCTGAAGATTTCCCCCCTCTTTCTACTAAGCTTTCTTCACCTTCACTGGCTCCTGTTCTCAGCTAGAGCAACATTGTCGCAACTCCTCGGCCCGGTAATGTTTTCAAGCTTTCTTCGTCTATTGCGCAAGATGACCCTTTGGATTTCAACGAAGTCCAAGTGAAGGCCGCCAAAGATGAATGGGGGTTGTCGTTAATCGGGTATTCCATCGGCCGACGACCCTATTACGAATCCTTGCTTTCAGCCATCCGTAAGTTATGGAAATTGAAAGGTACGCTGAAATTACTTTCGTTAAGCGATGGTTTTTTCATGCTTAAATTTACGGCTCAAGAGGACTATGAAATGGCGCTAGGCGGCGGTGTGTGGTTCTTCTTAGGAAAACCTTTTGTGCTGCAAAAATGGGTACCTAACTTCAAACCGTTGAGAGAAGAGTTCTCTTCTATTCCCATCTGGTTCAAAATTCTGGACTTGCCTCTTCCTTGCTGGACTCCGGATGGTATCTCCCGGATTGCCAGTAAAATCGGTAAGCCTCTTGCTGTTGACGACCTCACGGCAGAGAAAACCAGACTCACGTACGCGCGTGTTTGCGTCCAGGTCTCGAAGGATTGTGTTTATCCTGAGACTATCCCCATTTCTATATTAGGTGAGCCTTTCTCTCTCAAAATACAATATGAATGGAAACCGGCCCCTTGCCAACATTGCGGCTCTATTGTTCATACACCGGATTTTTGCCCTTCCAAACCAACTAGCCCACCGTCTGATGGTCATGTTCCACCTCGTGGGAGAAGCAATAGCCGTAAGCCACCAAGGCCGACACACAGGAATTCTTCAAACCATTCAGCCCAGCAAAATCTCCCTTCCTCTTCGTCTGAGGGGATTATATCAGAGCCTTCCTCGACTGGTCCTGTTACTACGCTACCACCATTTACAAACCCAGCCACAAACATTCAGACCTCCACTAGTTCAAACCCATCCACTTCTCAGCCGCCACAAGTAATTATTCCTCCTAATAATCTTGAGGCATCTTTTATCACAATCCCAAATTTAAATTCTCCCACTGAGGAACAAATCACTTCTAGCTCTACCATTGTCTCTCAACAACAAGATAAGGTGTTATCACCTAACAAATTTGCTCTGCTTGATGATAGTAACAGAGCTAATTTGCCTCCTACCACTGCATCTTCATCCCAAGAACAACCCAGAAATGCTACTGCGCCACAGCCAAAAGCTTCTAGGAGTAAGCAAGCCAAAAAAAACTCCTAACCACTCCACTAAATCCCAATGACCCCCCCACGTCTAGCTGCTTGGAATGTGCATGGGTTCAATAGCCCGGACAAGGTAAGGGCTTGCAAAGATTTAGTTCGTTGCCACAAGCTTGATCTATTCTGTGTTTTGGAAAACAGGATTCACAATAACTCTTTTTCTGACCCTTGGTTCCGTCTCAACCATGAAATTTTTGAGAATGAAGAAAGTTGTCATAACTTCTCCTTGTCCAACTCCGGTAGGATTCGGATAAAATGGAATCCGCACCACATCCAGTTCAAACCAAATACCTTCACCAGGCAGCTGATTTCTGGAGACCTTTACCGGGGAAACGATCTGGTTTGTGTGCTCTCGGTCATTTATGCTTCTAATTCCCAAGCTGATAGGCTACAGCTTTGGGATAAGCTTAGAGAGTTGGGTGGCTCTATTTCCTCTCCTTGGCTTCTTACTGGTGATTTTAACTGTTGCTTATATGCTGATGAAAAATCTGGTGGTTCACCTCTTCTTGCTTCCCATATTTGGGATTTTAAATCACTCATTTTTGATCTGGGTTTGTTTGATTTGGCTTCCGTTGGTTTAAAGTTCACTTGGTTCAATCAGAGAGCAAACGACCCTATTCATCTGAAATTGGATAGGATGTTAATCAATGATAAGTGGTTGGAATTTTTTCCCACTTCCCGTTTTGAAGTGCTCCCTCCTACTTGCTCCGATCATTCCCCTATCGTGCTTCATTCTGATCAGCATGTCATAAAGCACAGGTTTCTTTTTAAAAATTTCTGGACCAAGAATGATGCTTACTGGGCTGAACTCCTCAACATTTTTTCTAAACCGATTCATGGCAATCCAATTCTTGGTCTTTACAGCAATTTGAAAAAGTTTAAAGAGATCATCAAAGGAAAGGATTGGTCTAATTCTTCTCTCTTGGTTTCACAATTAGACTCTCTGAAGGGGCAACAAGCTGCTTGCATTGATTTGCTTAACAACGATCCGCAAAATCTCATTTTGAATCAAAGGTTGACTTGTATCAACTCACAATTTTCTGATTGCTCTTCTTCTCTAACCAGCTGGATGCTTCAACGGGCAAAACTCATGTGGCTTGCACATGGTGAGGATGACCTTAAATTTCTCTATACTAGGGTTAGGAGGAGAAAGAACATTAGCTCTTCTTCTTTGGTGGCAAGTGATGATTTGGTTGCCAGGCAGGATTCTATTAATTATATCATCAATCACTTTAAGAATTTATTCAATGCTCTTCACCCCGTTGCTTTTACTGATCCTCTTCCAATCCCCAAAGGTAATGTCATTCCTCTCCATCTCTCTTCTTTGCTAACTGGGTTAGTTTCAGATGAGGAAATTAAGGCTGCAATTTTTGCTGGAAGTTCTATCTCCTCCCCTGGGCCCGATGGATTCAATTTTGAGTTTTATAAGTCTAGTTGGCTCATTACTGGGCCGCTAATCTGCAAAGCTGTGAAATCCTTTTTTGCTAAAGGATACCTCCCCAACAAAGTTAAGGCCTCGGCTATTGCCCTCATTCCCAAATTTACTCATGCCTCTAATATTTCAGACTTCAGGCCCATTGCCCTTTGCAATGTTTTTTACAAGATCATCTCTAAAATTCTGGCATCTAGGATGAAGGATATTATGCCTTTTATCATTGGTAATAACTAAGGGGGTTTCATAAAAAACCGTATTGCTAATGATAACATCCTCTTGGCCTCTGAAATTCTTCTAGATTTCAAATTGTCGGCTAAGATGAAGCTTCTTTGTGCAAAATTAGATATTCGTAAGGCCTTTGATTCAGTCTCTAGGGATTTTATTTTGGTCAGAATGAAACAAAAAGGTTTTCCCCCTCAATTCATCAATTGGATAAAGGTCTGCATTTCTGACGTTCATTTCTCTATCTGTATTGATGGCGCTCTCGAAGGCTATTTTCATTCTTCTTCGGGTATTAGGCAAGGGTGCCCCCTCAGTCCCTATTTGTTCTGTATTGCAATGGACGCTTTTTCTTGCATGATTGATAACCCCTCCTCGACTGATAGATTCATTGGTATTCAAAGAAAGGAAATGGTCCTCACTCACCTGCTTTATGCAGACGACCTTCTTATCTTCGGGGAAGCTTCTTCTCAGAATTGTACTGTCCTTATGGGTATCCTTAACTCCTTTGCCAAGATGTCTGGCCTATTGGTTAACCATGAAAAAAGCAAACTCATTATTTCAAAAGCTATTCCCAACAAATTGGCTGTTTGTGAGGCACTTAATTTGAACTCTCTTGGGGATAAAATGACTTATCTGGGCATTCCAATCTCTGTAAAAAAGTTATGCTCTGCTGACTTTCAGCCTCTCCTGAACTCCATTTCTAACCATTTGGCCGGTTGGAAAGTAAGGTTGTTGTCTATTGCGGGTCGTTTGCAGTACATCAAATACACGATCTGTAACACTATCTCTTATTGGATAAGAGGGACTATATTGCCTAAATCTTGTATTAAGAGCTTATGTAGATTGTGCTCAAGATTTCTCTTTTTTGGTGATCCGGGCATCAGGAAACTCCAACTTATTTCCTGGAAGAGAACTTGTAGACCTAAACACTTGGGTGGGCTGGGCATTCCAGACCTCAATAGCCTACAATTTGCTAATTCCTGCTCTCTGGTTTTCAGATTTTATAATTCCAAATCTATTTTATTTGAGTTTCTTTATGCCAAATATGGCACCCCTTGGACTCCGGCACTCTGCAATGTTTCAAATACATGGAGAGAGATTGAAAGGGCTGCAACACAAATTACTTCTAAAATTTGTTTTGATCTCAATTCGAATAGCACTGTCTCCTTTTTGTGGGACCCTTGGCTCTATGGAAAGTCTGTTATGAGTTTTCTCTCTAATTATAATATGGAAACTTTAATCTCTCACCATGCCAGTATTTCAGATTTTTTGGGGAATGAGGGTTGGATTTTTCCGAGAGCTGTTCCTGCTGCTCTGTCACACGCACTTCAGCAAATTGGTTATATACAAAACTCGAATGGCACTTTATTTTGGCATAATAGGAGGAAGGCTAGTTTCTCTTCTTTTATCAATTTTTTCCATAGGGAAGATAGCATGGTGGACTGGTATAAATTTGTGTGGCATAAGCACTATGCTCTTAAGTATTCTATATACTCGTGGATTGCCATCAATAATGGGCTCAAAACAGCTGATGAACTTATTAAAAGATCCATTATAGTGCCTTCTACCTGTTCTTTTTGTTTTTCTCATCCGGAGACCAATTGCCATCTAATGTTTGAATGTGATTATTCATTCACTGTTCTACACAATCTCATTCCCATGGTGGGAGATTTCCTGTTACGACCTAGATTACGACAAGTTATTAATTTCTTGGGAGAGCAGACTTATTCGGGGAAAAAACAAAAAGAATTGCTTCTTCTCACGGCCTGTTGTGCTACATACTATCTTTGGAGGGAAAGGAATGAAAGAAAATTCAATTTTAAATTTAGAAGCACCTCTTCTCTTTGCTTGGTTATTAAGTATGCTGTTGAGGCAAAGATTTCTTCTTGGAAACATTCTGAAAATCTGAATATCCCTTGGCACATGTAATGAAATTGAGGCATTGCTGCTGGTTGGCTTTGAGGCGCTGGTGTTTTCTGGGGAGATTGTCTCCAGCTGGTTTGCTTTATAGTGCACGTGAGGTGCTTTGTCGGTCTGCTCCCTAGATGGTGGGAACTTCTTCTCTGTTTTACTGTTCTGGATCTTGTTACAGTCCTCTGGATGGCTATTTTTTGCAACCGGGGACTTTAGATTTTTTGTTGGAATTTCGTTCAAGGACGATGATGTAGCTGCTAATCATCTCCTTGGAGGGCCTTCTTCTTGGCAACCAGGAGATCTTTCTTTCGTGGTTGGCGATTTTTCTATTTTGCTCGTTTTTGCGATTAGCAGTCTGAGTCCTTAGGATGCTTTTGCATCCTTCGTGGATGGCAGTCCCTAATCTTCTTTGCTTTAATTGTCTTTATTTTCTCTGGGGGGGGTATAGGTTTTTGGTTGCACCTCAATTGTTTGAGGTCTAACCTTTTTTGTTATACCTACTTGTAACCTTCTTTTACATGGTAATATATGGGCTTTTTGCCCTCATTTTCCCCAAAAAAAAAAATATATTGCATTAATACGAACCAAAAGAATAAGACAATTCAAACTTATTTCATATTCTATAAAATAAACTTCTACTTGTAGAAGAAATTAAAGAAATATATAGACACCAATGGTAGTGACATAATGCAAGCTACCAAGATGGTTTGATTAGTTTCCACAAAAATGGACGTGTACATGATGTACGGGAATAAAAATTTAATAATACATAAATGATGCTATAAAATTAAAAATTAATTCATGACATGCTATATGTAAATGCTTATGAATATTACATGTAATATTTGTATATGTACATATGATTCATGCATAATCAGTAAGACTATTAATCTTTATAATTCTTCAGAAATACTAATTAAAAGTGTGCTTGGTTAAAATTAAGAAGTGTGTTAATGTGTAATGCATGGAATATTAATATATTAATATTTTGACATCAATATAATATCCATTAGAAGATTAAATTAATCATTTAAAAAAAGTAATTCTAAGGTAGAGCATTACCTATAATGAAATCAACATTTAATAAGTACAATGAGAAAGATTAATACACCAAAATTACAATAGATGACACATTTCAAATACACCAAAATTTTATCCTCTATTTCATTTACTTCAAACAAAACATTAATATTTTTAAAACCTCCATATTTGAAATATTTTACACCAATTTTATGTCAATAAAATAGTCCCTAAGGGTTAAACAACACTGAGGCTACAAGTAAAGGAGATGATAAAAAATTAAGTAGATATGAACTTCTACCATACCACTTGAATAAAACAAATATGTTACCATGAATAACAAAAAGGAAATAATAGATTTACATCCGTTCGACATTTCCTAAACAAAATATTAATATTACTTATTAGAAATAAAATTTTTTTACATTGAATCTAAAAGATGCATCATTAGAAAGAATTTAGTGAGCTATACATGCCAACTAATCTCAAGCCGCTCCTGAAATAAAAATGTAAAAAATAATTATTACATGTGACAACTCATTAGAAAAGAATGATGATGATCATTAATATCTCACTACAATCATAATATAATCCAAAAATAAATTAAATATTTCAACGTAACATACTGTCATGAATCAATATAAAAAAGCAATCAAGAAGAATTAAAAGCTAAGGTTAAAAACTTCATTTCTTAGTGCATGCAGGATTGACCTGCTCGAGAAGAGAAATGATGCCAACAATTAGACCATAAAGATCAGGACCTTTATTAAAAATAAGAATAACAATCATTCTCACAAAGAGCTTTGGTTGTTGAGCATTGGCCCTATCAATGGACAATAATCATAATTAAAAAAAATTTAAATCATGCATTCAAATTTGACAAAGAGGGAAAGAGCATAAAGATCAAAATATTCAATAAATAAATAATGGAAATTTATGCACATACTCATGGACGCACAAAGTTTTTTATTTATTTTTTGGATGCACAAAGCTCATGCATTCAAGTTATAGAAAAAGATCATTACCATCATGGCGATTCAGTGGAAAAGCTTTGCTTGAAACTTCATCAAATTCTTATGATTCACTGGAAAGCAACCAATGTAAAAAAAAGTCCAAAAATAAACAACTTCCGACAAATGAAAGCAAGCAACGAAATTTTTTTTTTTTTTGCAAAAGTGCTACGTTGAAATTATCTTAAAAATATACAAATGAAGGACATTTTCTTAAAAATTGATAAATGTATATAAAATAACCTACAATACTCATATCTATCAACAAGAAATCATAAGTTCACGAATGGTGAAATGCTCGGCGATAGACAGGACAATGCGGCGAGGTAGTTTGCTGACGAGATCTCCAACGAAGGCTGGCCAACGGTCGTGTAGTTAATTAAATGACAAAGAAACTTTAGTGTACATGCACAAAAGAAGGCCCTTTTCTTTGGCATTAACCATTTATATATCTATATAAGTTGGAGTAGGTGATAAAATTATCACAGGAGAGAGCAGCGAGAACAAAGTTTGCAAATACCGCGGGAGAAATTGGAGAAGAGAAGAGATAGGGAAATAAATGAATGAGAAAATGGCATATTCAACCCGAAAAATAAGCAGGAAAAGAAACACAAATGGTGGATTCTCCAACTTTTTTTGGCGAGGACGGCAGAGCGGCGGCGACCTCACGCCAAGCTTGGTTCTTACGCGAGCGGGAGGACTTTCGATGAGGGAGGAAGACCGTAAGCGAGGAATTGGCAGAATAGCGAAAGGGAGAGTGGAAGTGTCGCTGTGTTCGCCTTGGTTTTTTTTTTTCTTTATTAGATTAGAGAAGTGAAACGCTCACATGATTTGGAAAATGCTCCACTGTGATCATGAAGCCGAAGGGGAAGTATTTAATTTGAGAACCGTTTGGCAGCGAGTGCTATGATGAATTAGAAACCATTGCTTTAATTGAAAATTGAACAAGAAAATGTTAATATTTTTTTTTAACGGCTCAGCAGTGTAAACGCCCCTTCATTAAATGAAATTTAATTCTTTCAGAGTATTAGAACCGAAATATAATGAATATGAAGCGTCTAAACTGAACGCTAGAAATTAAATGGATCAATTGATGTTTAATTCAATACAATTAATATAAATAGAATAAAAAATGTCATGTATTCAAATAAATGAATGAAGTTAATAAATAAATAAATAAAATATATAAATAAAATGAAATAAAATGAAAGGTTGAGGTTCATTTTTAATAAATTAAATGGAAGGCTAGGATTGCATTTGAGTGGAATTTCAAACCACTTTTATATAGTAGTATAGATATAGATAGTATAT
Organism: Dendrobium nobile; assembly: GCA_022539455.1. NCBI lineage: Eukaryota > Viridiplantae > Streptophyta > Magnoliopsida > Asparagales > Orchidaceae > Dendrobium > Dendrobium nobile. The sequence continues at coordinate 46,774,393 of CM039734.1, read as the reverse complement.
AATGTATATTTAAATATCTAAATGTTTATTTACAGATGTAAAGTTTTAGCTTTGAAGTATGCTATTTGATTTTGATACATATGGTATATCACTACATGGAAAATGTTATTTTCTGGCAGCCATTTCTGCCCTCGGGCAATGAATAAAATGTCTTAAATTTATATTTATAACGAATTTCCAAAGATAATTCACGCGTTGAAAAATAAACACTATCCAAAAAATTTTACCAGAAACATTTCTAGCTGAATTTTCTTAATAATTAGTTAATATATAATATGTTCAAATTATTTAATCCGTTTACCAATACCTATTAGATTAGCTAATTAATTTTTTTTAAAGCATAATAATAATTATTAAAACTTTAAATTATTTTAGTTTAACAAAATTTAACTTAATTAATTTAAATATTTCTAATAATTATTTTTCAGAAAATTTAAAATTCTCTTTATTATACACAATTGTCTATTAATAGTAATTTAAAAATAACAAATGATTATTTGATAATATCAACTAATTTAGTTGATAAATATTTTAAAAAATTATAAATATTTTAAAAAATAATAATTTAGTTTATATTAAATTTACATTATTGAGTAGACTTGAATAACATTATTTAGCTGCCATGTCTGAAGTTTTATTGGATGCTCCAGCTGATGATGATGGCGAAGTATTATATGACTGAAGAACCCTACCTGTAGAGTCAACTCTTTGTCATTGATTTGCTCGTTTCTTTAGAAGATTCATTAATGTTGAAAAAAACTTTATGGATAACGAAAGGATCCCAATAAGCTGTATAATTAATATATAATAAAAATTATTAGTAAAAAAATAGTAGAATGCACCCAGATCAAGAAGGAAATCATTAGTATTTCAATTATCTAAATAACTCACAGCTCCATTTTAGAATTCGCCTGAGATATCATACTGGACCTAGAGCATCTTGCCCAGAAGAAAAGCAACAAAAATGACCCAAAGGTACAAAGAATTTCTAACATGAGAGAACATGAATATAATATTTTGTTGAATGCGACTGAAAGTAATAAGACTATCAATAATAATTCATAGCATGCCTACAAGAAAATTACCTTAGAAGTGTGTCTTAAATTCATTCAACCCCAAGAAAAGCATGGTAGCAATGGCCCAAAGAGGAGGCAACCAATTGTTGTTCCTCTTGTTAATTTCCTGAAATGAGTATGCATGTTTAGGCATAAAAGATGTTGTATCGTAGTAAAAAGAAATCAATTTTGTTCAAGTATGTCAAATTGAAGTAGAAGTTGATTGCAGTTTATAACTGCGCTGCAAAAAAAATATGTCTTTATTAACTGAATGAAATGCATTTTCATTATATCAATTAGAATAAACTATTTTTAATCTGATAGAAGCTCTCCCACGTGCAATTTTGAAAAATTATGAATACAAATTACATTGTGAAGAGGAAAAGACAAAAACATGTAAGCATACATTAAAAAAATTGTTAAAGATATCTCACTATAAATTTGTTAAGATAGCCAAATATAAATTTTATCAAAATGTGTTAAAAAACATTGAATTTGCTTAGAGATTTAAACAATATTGACACTTTATATCTAGCACTAATCTCAAAACAAATTCAATGATTTTTAAACTCATCCTCATATAGTTTATATTAGGAGATCCTAACATTTTTTTTTCTAATACAACTAGATTTTTTTTCTCAGTAATTACAATTGAGAATCTAACACCAATGCGTGCTAGAGGTCTTGTTGCCCTCAAGTCTTTTCATCTACCACAAAATGGAAGACTAGGAGTTTTGAAAAAAAAATCTTAAGCAATATATTGCCCAAAAAATCATTGCATTCAAAAGGCAACAAACAAAGTTATATACCACCAATCCTTTTTTTTTCTATCTATCTATTTAAGTATCAAACAAATGATAGCACATGATTATCAAACAAATAGGTTTAAGATAAAAGGCTAAACTGAACAGAAGGAAGAGAGAAGTACTCCAATGGATATATTCACAATTTTAAGAAAGATATCAATGGAAAGAAAATGTCAAAAAAAATTGAGGTTCAAAGGCATGTCTGAGCAGAAATAGCCTATGTCGCAGTATACTATGTTTTTGCCTTGAACTATCTCCATAATATCTTGCACAAGACAGGTGTGATTAAAATTCTTATTGATGGAACCTAAAAAGTAAAATAGAGAAATCATTGTGAAAATGAATATGAACACAAATTAAATAAAAATAAAATATACATAAAAGATATATTATACAATTTAAGTATATTCATTATATGAATTATATTTTTGTTGAACTGCTTCCATAATAACTTGAATTAAACTGGTGAAATTAATATTCTCATTGATGAAACCTAAATATCAAATATAGGCAAATCTTTATGAAAGTGAATACGAACAAAAATAAATTGTATACAAAAAAGGCTATGAAGTCATACATCTCCCCACTTATTGGAATTCAATGCAATCAATGTGTCCGATGAAAAATTTCTATTTGATGTTGAAGAGATAAGGCCATCCATCAAAGCAAGTTGTAATAAATCCTCAACGTTATCCGTATTTTCTTCTAAGCGAATTACAGCAATGACAACTAGTAACTTTAATGACTGCAAACAAAAAACAACAATTGAAATACAAATTAGAACTAAACGTACATATCAACTTGCAAGATTAAAAAGAAAAAGGAATAGAAGTAGGAATGCAAATTTAGAACATACTGCTAAACGAGCCATTTTGATGATTGTTTTTATATCTTCTTTTCCTATCCAAAGTCTTGGCATTGAATCAGAATCATAACTAAACACTATTTCAAACCTGTAAACATATTGCATAAAATTAAATAAATTTAATAAATGAGATCTTTCACACATAAGACTTCAAGAAAATAATTCATCACCTGTCCTTCATATTTATCAATACCTTCCCAGCTTCTTCCCTTGCCTTTGATCCAACAATCCTTATGGCATGTCTTTCTAATTTTGCAACAAATGTTTCGATAGTTGTCTGATCAGTACCAAATGAATAAATGGTTGAACTAAAACCAACTAAAGTGGTCATTCTCTTCAGCTGAAGAATTTTTTTTATTGTTGGCCACGTTTGATCATTAGCATCTTTTAAAAGGGATTGTGTAGGCTCAGAAAGGGCCTTGTCAAGTTTTTCCTGTATGATAAATATAATAAAGTAATAAACAAATTTTTTCTATGCAGCCCATTGATAAAATTATAATTGATAAGAAATTTAATCTCCTTCTAGAACTAAAAGGTATAGGAAGCTACATCATACCTCATAAATACACATGAGCTCACATGATTTTGCCGGGCAAACTGAAGTAACAAACACATGTATATTATGCCAAAGCTCATTCCGTTCATTCAAAGTGCTATCATCTTGTTCAATGCTTGCATCTTTATTTTAACATCAAATACATATCAGCATTCTCCAATTATCAATCAAAAGTAAGCTAAACAAGGATTACTAATAAAATTAAACAACTACTTGTTAAAGAAAACATAAAAAAAAACTCAAACTATTGCCTCAAAGTCATATTAATACATATTTTTTCAATAAATACTTTAGTATGATGTTTGACAAATTTCTAGTTAACTACCTCTGCAATTTTCATCGAATATGGGAATATGCAAATGAATCAGCTCAATAGAAGCAGTTGCAATTGATTGTCCATGTTCTATAGACATCAAAAATCAAACTTTAAAATCTTCAAAAGTTCTAGATCTTAGCTGCTCCAACTGGGAACGACAAGCAAGTTGACCAAGCTGCAGTTAAAAAAATTTAAAAGATATTACTGTTGGAAGAAACATTATAGATATTGAAAGGATCCCAGAAATCTTTTGTCATTAAGCATATGATAAAAATTATTATAAGTAAGTGCTGTTTCTTCTTCATTTATGATCTCATCATAGAAAAAAAGAGCAAAATACTTCAATGATTAGATGAGATTTCGTGACTTTACTGTTATAAAGAATTATTTCTTTGAGAGATTTGAATGTTTTCTTTAGACGCAAGCAAAACAATTCGCGCTTATCAATAAACACATTGCAGTAATTTTTTGGTCAAACAAACACATCCGTTGATGCTATAAATAATCTCCTAAAACGGGAGGATAAGTTCCAATGCTTAGCATCTTCAAGATCTCCCTTGAAATTTTTTTTCTTTTTAATTTCAATCGTCTCTATGATCCCTTATGTCTTTTATAACAATAGAATATCATATTTCATTCATATTAGCTACTTTTAACATGCCATGTATTGTCTTTATAAAAAAATAATTTAATTTATTTCATCCCATCACATCCAATATTTTCTTCTTCACAAATGTTGGCCTTATTTACAAAATCTTATCAATATGTGATCCGCTTTTATCAAATCACCATAGTTTATAAACCTTGTTAATCATGATTTACTTTTAATATTTGAACTTTAAATATTAATAGTAAATCAATGTAATACATAATTATAATTGAAAACCATATATATTTTCATTAAAAAATAATAAATATATCACTATCTATCTTATTATTTATTAAATAATAATTATTTTTTGACATCTAAAATCATATGCATTTCCATTAAAAAAAATAAATGTATCACTCTCCATCTTATTATTTATTAAAAAAATTAATATTTTTATAAGGGCTATTATTAAATTGAGTTCAAATAAATTGTTTAATGGTTAAGATTATTTTATTTGAATTAATTAAATTAATTTTTAATTTTGAACTATATTTAGATTAATTAAATTAGTATAAGATCGTAATCTACTAAATTTGAAATTAATTGTTTATTTATTTATTTTAAATTAGTCTACCCATCAAAATTAAATCAGACATTAACGGGATTAAATTGATGAATTTGAACTATTTTAATTTTAAAATTTAACCAAATATGTTAATTTAATTTAATACTCTTCTTAAAAATAATCTTTTAACTTCTTTTAAATGGAATATTCAATTTGAGTCATTAATTTCAGGGACAAGGCCATCGACGGAGGCAATTTAGAACTCTGGGTGACTTCCGATTCTCGCCCAAGACCCAACCCTCCCTATTGTCAGCTCCTGCATCTTACCATCCGATTCATGCGCAAGGCACCACCTCCTATTTCCATCCCTTCGGATTCATTCCCGTCAAATTCCCGCATAAGGTGCAACCTCACTATTTCCCCCTCAAGCGTCTTCCCTTCTCATCGAAGCCCGTTGCCTGCACAGACCCGCCGATCGGGGTCTTAGCTCCCACTCTCACGATTCTTGGAAGACTTTTGATTATGAAACATGGCATAAGTGGTATTTTTTATATTTTATTATATTTCATCTAATTTTCTTCTTTTATTTCTTTGTAAGGCCATTATTTAATTTTCCTGAGAGATCTTGAAAATTATGAAGGATTGAAATTAAAAATAAAATACAAGAGATATCTTAAAGCTGCTAAGCATTGGAATTTATCCTCTCATTTTTAGGAGATTATTTTTAGCATCATCAGATGTGCTTGTTTGACCAAAACAATTATGTGGACCTCCGAAAGAACACCGCGCGAACGGGTCGATTGGGAGGGCAGATTGGATCGTGCATACGACTGACCATTGGGGATAGAGGCTTTCACCAACACATCCCCGATGGGTAGTAATATACACGACCTAGTCACGGGTTTCCCCCACCCGAAAAAGTTCGAATGGGGTTTAGTAGATTGTGGGAACCAAGTTTCCCACGGGCGCAAGCCCCCGTGGTTAATTACATCCCAGGCCGGAGCCTGAGAAGACTCTCGATTAAGGATCATACATTATCCTATCCTAAAGTGGGATTGGCACATGGGTATAGACTAGGAAATCCTATCCAAGAGGAAGAAGGGTCCGAAGGGGTGAATCAAACATACATGGCTCATACCAGCATTCGGAGGCTCTAGGGTACTAAATAGAAACTGGAGAAAATCAAAGTCAGGCATCCGATCACATGCGTGAGAGAAAAGATGGAAGTGGCGTCATCCTGTGACGCAGATAAGTAGGATTTAGGGTCCCTGAAAAGAAGGAACCTACCTACTATTTTAGGCATACTACGAGACCGAGTGCAGTAGCCTCGAATCCTAGATCTAGGTTAGGCTTAGTGTTCGACGAGTAACACTAAGGCCCGTGTCCTAGCTAGTGCAATGCAAAGATCTGGACTTATCCCGGCCTGGATGGGGGAGCCAGCTAACCACCTAATCGATTCAAAACCATGTTATCCAGTCAATTATGAAAGATGGGTGGGAGGTATAGCTTCTGGAAATAGGACCGACATCTAGAGAATTTCCTAAGTGGTCCTAGACTTATGTGGGTTAGATGCTCCTAGCTAATGCAATTAAATTTTAATTAGTTGGTTACTAATGCAATGCATGCTAGTTGAATTGTCAGCTCATGAATGCTATAGATCTTTAAAAACAGGCTTATAGAAAATAAATTTTTGAAAAGACTGAGTCTCCCTAGGTCCGGCACTTCATCCTCATAGGCCAGATTATCCGGACTCTACCCGCAGGCAGGGAGATGTCTTATAGCAAGGAAAGAGAAAATGCAGTAATATGCATGCGACCCCGGACGGTTCCGGCAGTTCCCTAAGTTCGTTAAGTTTCTATGTTATTTAAACCTTAAAATTTTAGAAATTAGTTATGAGTAGAAAAGTTTTATAATCCTTAGAAGAGCCTACGAAATCCAGGCGAAATCAAAGACGGCATGCAAGAAAGAAACCTAGGAAAAGCAGGTAATTCTACTGCACAATCAGGTAAACACATCAATATAAATCCAAAATTAATCAACTAAATGGCCATAGGCAAATTGCCCTTATTACACCCCAGATATGCATAAAATAAAGTGGCCGGGCACCACTACCAACAACCCGGATTTCTAAGCCTATGACAGACGCCAACAACTTTGAGTGGGATATTGGGTCTTCAATCTTTAGCCTTCTTTGGATAACTCCTCCTTGGGCTCCTTGGAATTCTCCTCCTCGGGCTCCTTGGAAATCTCCTCCTTGGACTCCTCGGATCCGTCGTGGCTTGAATATCCAAACGAAGAGACAATTCTCCCCAGCAGGGGTGTTGTCTTTTCTCTTTGGATATCTAAAGCCATCCAGCTCGATCTTCCAAATGGAAGAAGACTCTCCCCTTAGGGATGCCTTCTTCTTTTAGAATCCGAGCTGGATAAGAATATCCCAACTCATAGTTGTTTTCACAACTCTTAACAATTATTACAAATTTTACATGAATTGAAAACAGTAAATCTAAGAATTCCTGCAAGGTTATCCTAGTAAAAATCATCCCAAGCAGTTTATATGAAAATGAAAATGCTAACACCATTGACCCTGTGCCAAGCCATGCTCTTAATTTTGAGGGCTAAGCAGCTCCACCTGTGCAGTTATAATTATTAATTTAGCCCTCATTTATTCAGGGGGGCTGAGCAAGCACCTGCATAAGACAACATTAGAAAATATAATGGTGCCCCCCTTTTATTAGCATTGAGCATGGCCACCTGCACGGAAGAACAGTATATATATATATCGTTCCTAACCTAGGGGTAAATCTAGCGTTCACATCCAGAGTGCAGAAAAAGTAAGCAAACACAACAATCGTTTTTCAAACAGCATGCAATGAAATCCGCGAAAGCTCCGGCACACAGCAGAAAAATAAAACCCAGCGGCCTAACCTAGGTCTAGAAGTGGTGCCCTAGCAAACAATTCTATGTGTGTGTAAGGCTGGTGTGGTTTGGATAGGTCCTAATATGGGTAGTTAGTTAAAATTGTCTAAAGTTCAGGTCTGTTGTAGGCCAGAAAAGGAAATTTTAATTGAAATTCAAATATTAGTGAATCAGGTCCATTTTAATTATTTCAGTTTGTTGATCAGTTTTAAGAGCTTAGAACACTGACGTTTAAAGTTTAAGTGAAATTAGCCAATTTTAGAAAGTTCTAGGTTCTCTTAGGAACTAAACTAGGGGTCCAAAAAGTCATTATGGGAAATGGGCTAGGTCTGAGGTTTCTATCATCTTAGGAAAATACTAGACCTCAATACAAGTAGTTAGACAGGTAGTAGGCTGAAATCGGAGTTCTCTAGGCAAAGTTATGAATTTTCTAAGTCTGGGGTATTTATGGAAATTCCTAAATTAACTAGAGAATGGCCAATTTTACTGTTTTGATCCAAATGAGCTCCAAACTGATTGGAATCACTCCCAAAGGTCAGGGATGACCTGAGATAGTGATCCCAAGTGTTTGGAGAAAATTTGGGATTTTTAATAATTTTTAATAATTTATTAGGGGCAAAAAGGTAATTTCCACCTATGGTCAAATTATGGGTCAACCTAGAGTCAAACTGAGGAGCCCTATTTATCTAAAGTCAAGGGTCAGATTCTAAACAATTCAAGCTATGGTAGGTAATTTTCTGACCTAAAATATATTTATTGTATTTTCCGGAAGGTTTCGGGGCCTTAATTAGCAGATTAATTAGGGTTAGTTAATTAAGGGCTCTAAAGGCTCCTAAAAATTTCCAGAAAATTATGGAGTGTTTATGATGTCACTAAGTTCAAGTGTTGGAGTTTTGGTGTCAATCCGGGATCTATTCTAGCTCCTAGAAAACTTCTAAGTTCGCTAGACGGGTCCTTAATTATTGTCCTTAGGGTGTCACTACGTTGTATGGGTTTAAAGTGCTGTTTTGTCTAACCCTCAAGGTAATAAATGCATGGGAGTACAAAAATGAAATAAACATACCATGTCCTTAGATCTAGGAGAGCCTAGGCTAAGTGCTCGTGGTGCAATCCTATACATGCATTCTACGCAAAAATAAAAGTACAGATACTTAATGAAGGGATTAGTGAATGATTGGAACTCAATCACCCACTAACCCACTCCCCCATGACTTGCTCTTCACACATAGAATCCAAGCTCAAAATTTCATCGAACGGTGGGTCTCCCGGAATTAGGATTTAGTTATAAGTAATTTTAAAATAGTTTCAAAATACTTATAAGTATAAATATATATATTTTGGAAAATAAAGTAATTAAAAAGGTAAGTCAATTCATAGTACATAAATATAGGGAGACCCACTGACCACCCAATCGAGGCTTCGATACGATTTAAAAAAAATAGTTTGTATCTTGAAAATAAATATTATATTAAGTAAGTAAATAATGATTAAATAATCACATAAAGCTCCAAGACAGAAAACTGCCAAAACAGCCAAAATCAAGGGCTGGAGATAGTTTCAAATTAAAATACACATTTTTCTGAAAAGATCAAGGGGTTATACGTCAAAATCCGGTTTAAAACGAAAAAGATACGAAATTTACAAGTTCAAATACAATAAAATAATATTTCTAAATAGTGCAGTTTCACTGTTTTTGAAATACTAGAAAATACAGACAAAATTTTTTTACCTGAAAATAGTTTCAAAATATGCAAAATTCAGAGTACATCCAAAACAAGACGCTGTGCGTCGACAGCGGATTTAAAACGACAAAGTTATGTAATTTCGAAGTTAAAATACGATAATTAAATATCTTTAAACATTGCCATTTTACTGTTTTGGACATAATTGCACACAGACCCAAAATTTTTGAGTGAAACCACTTCCAGAGTGTGCAGAATTCCAAATACATTCAAAACAAGACGTTGTGCGTTAAAAACGGAGCGAAAACGAGAAAGATATGAATTTTTGAAGTTTAAACGCAGTAAAAGATATTTATAAATAGATAATTATTAAAAATAATAATAATAATAATAAAATATAATAAAAAAAAAAAAATGATCTCATAACTAATTAACAATATTAATGATTATAAAACAGTAAAATAAAAACTTAAACTAATAGTAATTAATATAAATAACTATTAAATAATAATTATATTAAAATAATAGTTTAAATAAAAATAAAAATAAGGTTATTTTTACTGTTTTTTAAATAATTTAAAATATAATTATGATTTTAAAACAATTTTAATTTTATAATAAAGAGGATAAAAATCCGAACAATTCGATATATTATACGTCAAAATCGGACGAAAAACGAGTTTTCTACGAATTTTTGAAGTTAAAATAGCTTTTAAAACAAATTTAATATTAAAATACTCGGTCGGCGACACGTGGCGCATCCCGGTTGGATCCCGCTGTTTCGGGACGCGTTTTCCAATCATTGGCGATGATTGCGCGACGGCGCAATCATCGCCAATCATTGGCAGACGGCGCGGCGGCTGACTTATCCGAGTCAGCAACGATCCGCGCCGTCGGATCACCCGCGGTCTGGATGAACGGCGGAGATCGGGCCACGTGGCCACCCGAACCGCGGAACCCTCCGCGCGGTCAGCTCGTGACCGCGAACAGGCCAGATCTAGACCGTCGATCGCAGATCCGACGGTCCAGATCGATCCAACGCATGCAGACGGCTGGACCGAGCCCTAGGGGTATTTTCGCTTCGTTCTCCCAAACGGCTGGACCAAATCGCATGAAATTTTAGATCTAGGTCGTAGGCATGAAGAGCAACAGTGGGGAAGTTTTATTTTGAATTAATACACGCTAATGACGACACTAATTAACCCTAAGTGTTCTAACTAGGGTTTGAGATTTACCTCAATCCACTCGGTGGATTCGGGAGATCTTGGTCTTGTTGGACTCGTGGGATCCTCTAGAACAAATCTCTAGTTGACGCCAAGCTCCAACGCTTCCTCGATCGAACGGAAATCAACCGAGAAGGGAAATGGGCTCGGTCTCGCCGGAATCTCGCCGCCGGCGTGGGTTCACCGTCGGGAATCGGTTCGAAAAAGTGGAGGGGAGTCGTGGGAGTGCTCTCACGAAATTTCGAGGCCTGAGGTGGTCTCTCGATTCAGCAAGAGCAAAAAGATCCCAATTATGACCTAATTTTTGCTATTTAAAGCCCTAGGGTTCATCTCAACGGCCAAGATCGAATCACTGAGTAAATAGGAGGGAAATAGGTCGGTTTTGGCCGTGGGTTGCAATTCAAAACGAAGGGAGTTGATTGGGGGCATTAAATGGGCCTTAAATCCAAATAAATAGGTGATTTTGACCAAATTTTGACTTGGTTTGACCAAGTCAGGGTTTGACTTGGTCAAACAAGTCAATTAGGTCAAAGAGGATGCGGATCAAGCCATGAAAGGGTTTGAAATTATTTAAAAATTGATTTGAGCTCTTTAGGTCAACTTGGGTCAACCCGGGTTGACCTGGTCAACCAGGTTGACCCAAGGCCTAGGCCCGGGCTCAACGGACTCAGTTTGACTCACTGAACCTATTGGAGAGGGTCTTGGGGTCTGACTCGGTCAATTTGACCAAGTCAACTCTCCAAGCCCGATTCTGGGCAAAATCGAGGTCAACAAACGGACCCCCAACAGGAGTGGCGAACAACTAGTGAACCGCTCGTGTTGGCGTTGACCGACTAAGCCACCGAAAGGAGAGTAAAGAGTACAAGAGTGTAAGGGTACCAAAAAGGTGAAAGAAATGTAGAAAATTCTTCTCCTGGCCTTATCCTACAGCGAGGGCAGAGCCTAGGAAAGGAGAAAGAGCAGCAGTGCACAAGTCCAGAATCACCTAAAATGGTGAACTGGTAGTAGGTTCTTCTCCTGGCCTTATCCTTTGACAAGGGTAGAGCCTAGGATAGAGCCAACAGTAAAGATCACCTAAAAAGGTGAAAACGAGGTAAGGGGATTCTCCTATAACCTTGCCCTATAGCGGGGGCAGAGCAGAAAGGAGAATCAACAGGAAAGGTCACCACTAGGGTGAAAAAGTAAGGTGGTATCTCTCCTTGCCTTGTCCTATGGAGTGGGCAGAGCTAAAGAGAGAACCAAAAGTAGAGTAGTAAAAGCACACAAACTATCTGCCTGACTATATCGAATCAGCAGAGTAGAAGGTGAAGGGGGTCCCATCTCCTCCTGCCTATTTCAGGACAGTGGATTGGGGTGACTTAGTATCTGCATAACCAAATCGGGTCAGCAAATAAAGAAATCACAAAGCCCGGTGTCTGCCTAGTCGGAACAAGACACTCAGGGAAAAGGGTGGCGAGGAGTTCCTGCCAGGTGCTCTGTCAGGCCCTCTCTACCAAGTAAGTCAAACCAACTTCCTGTCTGTTCATTTCAAACAGCAGGATAGAAGGCGAAAAGATCCCATCTCCTCCTGCCTATTTCAGGACAGTGGATTGGGGTGACTCAGTATCTGTCTGATCAACTCAAGACAGCAAACAAAGGAGTCACAAAAATCTGGTGCCTATTTGATCAGAATAGGACACTCAGGGAAAGAGGCGAGGAGTTCCTGCCAGGTGCTCTGTCAGGCCCTCTCTACCAAGTAAAACCAGCTACCCGACTGACTGTATCTAGACAGCGGGGTGGAAAGTGAAAAGAATCCCGCCCCTCCTGATCCTTTCGGAACAGTGGATTGGGGTGACTCGATACTTCTGCCTGACCTCAACAAAAGTAAAGAAGACACGAAATGGAAGCCTGCGTAGTCTTTTACAGGACATCCGAGTAAAGGGGTGTTGAGGAATTGCGCCTCCCAGGGACTCTGTCGGGCTCACTCAACGGTAAAGTAAAACCAACTACCAGGCTGACCGCATCTGGACAGCGGGTAGAGGGTGAAAGGATCCCGCCCCTCCTGCTCCTTTCGGAACAGTGGATTGGGGTGGCCACTACTTCTGCCTGACCTCAGCAAGAAGCTTGTGAACCACGAAATGGAAGCCTGCTTAGTCTTTTACAGGACATCCGAAGTAAAGGGTTGTTGAGGAATTGCGCCTCCCAGGGACTCTGTCGGGCTCACTCAACGGTAAAGTAAAACCAACTACCAGGCTGACCGCATCTGGACAGCGGGTAGAGGGTGAAAGGATCCCGCCCCTCCTGCTCCTTTCGGAACAGTGGATTGGGGTGGCCACTACTTCTGCCTGACCTCAGCAAGAAGCTCATGAACCACGAAATGGAAGCCTGCTTAGTCTTTTACAGGACATCCGAAGTAAAGGGTTGTTGAGGAATTGCGCCTCCCAGGGACTCTGTCGGGCTCACTCAACGGTAAAGTAAAACCAACTACCAGGCTGACCGCATCTGGACAGCGGGTAGAGGGTGAAAGGATCCCGCCCCTCCTGCTCTTTTCGGAACAGTGGATTGGGGTGGCCACTACTTCTGCCTGACCTCAGCAAGAAGCTCATGAACCACGAAATGGAAGCCTGCTTAGTCTTTTACAGGGCATCCGAGGTAAAAGAAAGAAACGTTGAGGAATTACGCCTCCCAGGGACTCTGTCGGGCTCACTCAACGGGTAAGCTTCGACATCTGCTGTAGCCAGTGCGGTCTTGCAGATGAAGAAGAGCTCAATACCCACCCAGTCATTTCAACTGAGTGAATAAAGAGTCAGGCTCTGATGCCTGCCTGATCAGGACAGGGCAAACGAGAGCGTGGCGAGGAGTCCCTGCCAGGTGCTCTGTCAGGTCCTCTCTACCAGGTAAACTCAACTATCTGTCTGTTCATTTCAAACAGCAGAATAGAAGGTCAAAAGTCACCTCAACATCAGCCCAACACGCATCTGTGTAGGGATGTGAGGGAAAAAGAGGTAAGTAAATGGGAATTTTAAGGGCAGAGCCGCCTAGGGAACCCTTTCTAGCAATCTGATAACCACATGGTAGAGGACAAGTCGTCGTGGCCATGAGTATTCAAATGCTGTCAAGATCTCCTAAAGAACTCCGACCCTACACAAAAAGGGGAGAAGACATCAGAACGACATCTCTCAAGAAAGCTGGAAGAGATATACCCGCTGTAAAGTGTGTAAAGGGGCGATCTCATTCCAAAGGAGTAAAAAGAACTCGAGTAGCAAGGGGGCACCTCAACTACAGAAGGCAGAACTATGCCTGGTAAAAAACAATCCTCAAAGAGGCTACAGTGGTGGACCCATACTAACTGATGGGAACCCTGTAAGAGGTAGAAACAAGATCAAAACATCCAAAGGACCTCTCCGGCAGCTAGGAGTCGAATCTCAATGGGAAAAGAAGTGGTAAACGTATCTGAAAGAGCTGACTCTCTACTAGAGGATCAAAACTCAAGGAAAAAGGTGGTGGTAGCATCTAAGGTGTGATGCCCTATATCACCAGGTAAGAAAAAAAAAAGAGCCAAAGTAGCGAAGGATCATCCTCTCTACCAAGGACAACAACTCTGAGTAAGTAAAATCTCACAGTAGTGACACCCACACAAACTAGTGGGACCCTGTGAAAAGTAAAAGTGACCTCGACACATCCATAGGACTGCTCTGTCAACTGAGTCTAGAGTATGCATGGTAACATGGGTCACGAAAAAGTAGTAAAAGAACTGATCTTCTGCTAAAAGATCAAAGTTCTCAAAGTGGTGATGTTAGTATCCTGGGCAAGGTATACTACACCACGAGGAGAAAAGTAGCTCTAGGTAGTGAAGGGGACACACCTACCATCTGAGTACGGTAATTATGTATAGAAGTGAAGTATTATCAGAAGGCTCACAGTGGTAGCACCTACCCTGATCGGGCAGGACCCTGTGGGGAGAAAAAGCAACAACACAACATCCATAGGGCTACTCTAGCAGCTAGGAGTAGAGTATGAATGTGGAGAGTAGGGGTGCAAAGAAACTCAGGAGCTGATCTTCTACTGGAAAATCAAAGCTTCTAAAGTCGTGGTACTAACACCTGAGAATAGGTGTACCACACCACAACTAAGAAAACAACTCTAGGTAGTCAGGCGACATCCTCACTACCGAGGATAGTAATCAAAATCAATGATTACTAGAAGGGTCACAGTGGTAACACCTACCCTGATCGGGTAGGACCCTGTGGGGAGTAGGAGCAATCAACACAACATTCATAGGGCTACTCTAGCAGCTCAGAGTAGGGTACAAATGTAGAAAGCAAGTGAGTAAAGAAACTAAGGAGTCGATCTTTCAAATGGAAAATCAGAGCTCCTAAAACTTTGGTGATAACACCTGAGAACAGGTGTACTACACCACAGCTAAGAAAAACAACTCTGAAGTGTCAGGGGAGCACACTCGACACCTATTACAGTAATCATGAGTGAAATCCACAACCATCAGAAGGTCACAGTGGTAACACCTACCCTAACTGGGTAGGACCCTGTGAGAAGTGGAAGTAACATTATCACATTCATAAGACCACTCTGGCAGCTCAGAGTAGTGTATGAATGGGGGAGTAGACTGCCGAAAGATGGCAGAAGGGGATTGATCCTTCCTCAGAAAGACCCAAGCCCACAAGGTAGTGATGTTTAACATTCAAAACATAATGTACTACATCACTTAACAAAGATAATTAAAGTTGTGGAAAATCATACTCAGATATGTGTGCTTTCATCCTTGAGGCAAACACCAAGGCACCTCAAAGGAGAGGGAAGAAAAAGAACTTTAGGAAGCTCGTGCTTTTAGAGAGTATTATCGGGTTCCTCCTGTGACAAGGGCAACCGATTTTGCTCTACCAAGATCTTCCCTCTTTTTTTTTTATCACATGTATTTTTTTATTTAAGGGAATTATGATTTGGTTTTGATATCCCAGACCATATTTGCTACATGAACAAAACTGGGGAGAGAGAAAATCACATAAGATCTTATAAGAAAATAAATCATTAGTTTTGATAACCCAGACCACATTCAACTCATGTGAATAAACTGGGGAGCACAATCATAGTGAAGTCGATGTATAACTAAAATCAATCATTAGGATAGAGGATCAACACTACCACGCCTAACTATCGCAGGATGGTGTGGACCCAGTATCCTACTTCTAAAAGAGTCTAAACTAATGACTTTGACATCCCTGATCACATTCAACCCATATGAATGGACTAGGGGGTATAATCATATTAAAATTAATGCATAATCAAGATCAACATCAGGATAGAGGATCAACACTACCACACCTGACTAGCATAGGATGGTGTGGACCCAATATCATACCTCCAAAAGAGTCTAAATTAATGACTCTGGCATCCCTGATCACATTCAACCCATATGAATGGACTGGGGGCTACATCTATCAGATCAAGACTGATAGGAAGAAGAGAATCTCATAGGGATAAAGGATCAATATCACCCCACCTAACTAACATAGGTGGATATGGACCCAATATCCTCTCTCAAAAGAGTGTAATCTAAAAAGACTACTACATTCCCGATCAAATTCAACTCATGTGAATAGACTGGGGGCTTCAACTATCAGAGCGGGGCTGATAGGAAGAAGAGAATCTCATTCTAGTAGAGGATCAACATCACCAATCCTAACAACAGTAGGAGGGTGTGGACTCAGTATCACATCTCTCAATGGTCTAAATCAGTGATTTAGACATCCCCTATCACATTCATCTCAAATGAATGGACTGAGGCCTTCAACTATCAGAGCAGGACTGATAGGAAGAAGCCATTCACTTTTTAATAAAGGATCAACATCACCGATCCTAACAAGTATAGGAGGGTGTGGACCCAGTCAAAAGTGATAAGTGAGCACATATTTCAAAGGAGTTTAGTACTTAACTCCCTCTAATTTTAAAAGGAACCTCAATTTAAATTTACTAACTCAGATCAAGCTCCATACTAGCTAAATCATGACATCTCACTTATATGAATATTTTCCTCTCTTGAATTGAAATCTAATCCAAAAAGGAATTTAAATTAGACAAAGAAATTTAATTTTCTTTATTTCTTGTATGAGAATACACTTCCACATCTTATAGGATATCAATATATAATGATGATTTCAAAATCATAATTTTCAGAATCAAGTATCAAAAATATCAAAAGGATATAGATTTTCTGAGATTTAGAGATTTACTAGAAAGTGAAGCCATTTACTTATAACTTTTGGGCTCTTTGAGCCACTTTATGAACTTTCATGTGCTTTGCACAAATTTCAATCACTTGATACACTTTGTGTATCTTTCACCTTTGGCGCTTTGCGCATCTTTTCAATTTTTTGTAACTGGCTTCCTTTTCCAAATCCCTAAAAGAAAACTGTTTCTCAGTTGTAAGATCATCTTCCAAGTACAAGAGAAGAAGACTTACTTCTCTTGGACAAGGAAGAATGATCTACAAAACAAATCCTATCCTCTGATAAGAATGAATATCATGATTAAGAAAATTATGAAGTTCTATGCATCAATATACTATAGTTATCTATGAGATAGAGAATCACAAGATAATAAAGAAAATTTTCACTTCTAAATCCAATTTCAATTTGAAAAAGATTTTAGTTCAAAAGAAGAAATCTCTCCACCCCTAAGATGAGATAGAGAGATCATACTCTTTCATGAGTCATCGCTACAAAGCTAGTAGAACTAAAAGAAGTGAGAGAGTCATCATAATTGCAAATCATCATTTTTTTTATTAATTAATCATCAAAATAAGGGAGAACGAGGTCCTCCAGCCCAAGTGCTGGAAGGGGGCCTATCTTCCCTTTTGAGGTTACAATCATTTTTTCATTTTTTTTTTTTTTTTTTTTAAACATATTTTTTCTAGTACAGATAGAAGTAAAAAGAAAATGTGCTAACGAAGAAGCTGGAGTGGCAACTGTCAATTTGGCCTTGGGAGGCCTCCTCTCAACTGCCCCTAAACTTTCTACAGCTTACTCATCTGCTAGGTCTTCTAGGAGAGTGCTAGCTGACACTCTTCCTCAGAACTCTGGGGAACGATCTGCCACTACTGCCCTGACTGTAACTCTGACTGTCACTGTGGCTGGAATCTGAAATCCTCTGCACTATCTGAGTAGCCCTGCCCAAAGGCTATACTAAGTCACTGTGCTGGAGCTGGATCTTCCCACTACCTATAAGGCTCTCCACTCTGTCATTAAACACAAAACAATCTTCAAGTATATGTCCAATACATCGGTGAAATGGGCAATAGAGTGGATGTTCTGTTTGTCCTTCTTCATTTTTTCTCTTATTAAATGGGAATGTCAAAATATCTTTCTGAGCCAAGCATTCGAATATTTTCCTTATGCTTTCTCTTTTAAAGGGATATTCTTTATTAAGTCTTTCCTGTAAAGATGGCTGACTCTGGATAACTGAAGGTGCTGCAGGCACTGCTTTCTGGACCCTATCTACTCTCAGGGGGTCTAGTGTAACTGGAGGCACAACTGGCTGATCTCTAGAAGTACTGGCAACGACTGCACCTGCCACATGGGGCATCGCCCCCAAAGCTGTCAACTGTGCTGTCATGGCCGCCATGGCCCTGGCCATCTCTGTCATCTGTGCTTGGAGGTGTAAAACGGTAGCATCTGTATCAACTTACCTGGGAGATCCACCCACCTCAGGGTGTCCCTGCTCGTCCTGGTCCTCGGGCTCTCTCTCATCCGAGTGACCTCGCCGGGTAATCACACAAACCCGGTCTACCGGTATATCCTCATCGGTATCCACTAGGGTATCATCATCATCTAAAAAGGCTCGTCGCATCGCCTCTATGTACGGGCTCATAGGAGAAGTGATCCTATGAGTGCTAGGGGCTAACTCTGTCTCGATCCGTACTGGCGATCTGTCTGGGGTAGAAACTGAACCGTCATCGACTGCCATCGGGACTGCCTCAGACCCGGAAGGAACTGTCAAATCCATCTGACCAACTGCCTCATCTGGCTGCTCTGTCTCTGTCAGTGGTGCTGACTCAACTAACTGAACAAGGTCGACAGGGGTGTCCACCTGTCGACGTCTCCAAACCCATCTGGCACGACGGGGTGCTACACTAGCGACTGGCTGCTCTGGGGCTGCCACCTCTGAACTGACCTGAGGCCGGGCAGGCCTCCGCTGCTGTCTCCGTCCTCGGCGACGTGGGCGCCGTCCTGCAGCAGGAGTAACCGTCGGGGGTCTGACTACTGGAATTGTATCTGCAGGCTGCTGAGCTGTCTGTCCCCTCTGCCAACTGTAAAGCCTCCTAGCAGTCTGTCCTCGCAACTGAAAGGTGGCCCGAGAAATCTGACGGAGTATGCCCTCCCGACTGACGGGCCCCCTGCCACGAGCTAAGCGGACGATGTTCCGAATCCTCTGAGTGAGGGCTCGGACACCAGCGTCCCTGGGTACCCTAGCTCGGGGTAGAGTAGTGGCGACAGGAGGAGCCGCCGCTATACGAGCAACATCCTCCTCATCTCCACTATGCGTCAGTGGGGAGAAACGTCCTCCCTGAACTGCCTCCAACTCGGGGGCTACCCTCACCTCTGGAGCAGGTGCAACAACAACTGGACGTGGCCTCCGCTGCCTGGGAGCCACTCTCCTCTGCCTCTGAACTAACTCATCGTGAACGACGGCGTCTGCCATCCGCTGCCTCTCTGCCTCTGACGCAGCTAAACGAAGTCTCCTGTTCCTATTCCTCCTGGCCCTTCTCCCAAGGCCGGAGGTGGAAGAGGAAGGAACATCAGAACCGGAAACGGGAACAACGGGAAGTGTCGGGGTCTGCCCAACATCCTCTGGGTGAGAAAGTCGGGCGAAAACAGAAACCCGACCAGAAGTGGGCGAAGGCGCCTCGGTCTGGGCACCCCTCTTCCTAGTGGAAGTGGGAGGGGGAACCCGAACACGAGGTACTTCCGCGGCAGTAACAACAGCAGCAGGCTGCCGGCGCTGAGGGGCCGGGACAACCTGTGCAACAGGAGCGGTAGGCACTGGACGCCTAACCGCAGGACGAACTGGAACCGGATGTGGCCTAGGCACTGGTCGCCTAGCCACAATGCGCACTGGCTGCGCAGGAACAGGAACAGGACGTGGTGCTCGGACTGGGCGCCGAGCAGCAGGACGTCCAAACGGGCGCATGGCTACGCGTCCTCTCCTCTGAGGAGGAGAGAATGCAGCAGCCTCGGCCGGGGTCGGCCCGCCAAGAGTGACGAAGGCCGAGTCAGTGAAGGAACCAAAAGTGATTCCTCCCACTGGCGGACTAGCGAGCAGGGACTCAGGGAGAGTCACCCGCGCGTCCGAACCAAAAGCAAAGGTAACGGAAGGAGCGAAAGAGACCATGGCACTGCTGCCAAGAAGAGAAACACAAAAGATTAGAAATCAGAAATCATATAAGAAGAAAGGATTTGATAAAGATTTGGATACGAATGGATAAAGGACGGAATAGCCTGCTAGGCTGGAAAGGAGTAGAGTAGGGAAGAAAACCCTAGCTAAGGGGAAGGAACCCTAACTAAAGAGAGACCCTAACTAAGAGTGGGACGGACCTAATCTAAGGAGTACCAATCCCGGAGTACACACAAGAAAAGATAATATATGATCCAAAGATGGAGAGAGAAACTGGTCCCACCGTGGTCGCCAGAAACCTGTGGACCTCCGAAAGAACACCGCGCGAACGGGTCGATTGGGAGGGCAGATTGGATCGTGCATACGACTGACCATTGGGGATAGAGGCTTTCACCAACACATCCCCGATGGGTAGTAATATACACGACCTAGTCACGGGTTTCCCCCACCCGAAAAAGTTCGAATGGGGTTTAGTAGATTGTGGGAACCAAGTTTCCCACGGGCGCAAGCCCCCGTGGTTAATTACATCCCAGGCCGGAGCCTGAGAAGACTCTCGATTAAGGATCATACATTATCCTATCCTAAAGTGGGATTGGCACATGGGTATAGACTAGGAAATCCTATCCAAGAGGAAGAAGGGTCCGAAGGGGTGAATCAAACATACATGGCTCATACCAGCATTCGGAGGCTCTAGGGTACTAAATAGAAACTGGAGAAAATCAAAGTCAGGCATCCGATCACATGCGTGAGAGAAAAGATGGAAGTGGCGTCATCCTGTGACGCAGATAAGTAGGATTTAGGGTCCCTGAAAAGAAGGAACCTACCTACTATTTTAGGCATACTACGAGACCGAGTGCAGTAGCCTCGAATCCTAGATCTAGGTTAGGCTTAGTGTTCGACGAGTAACACTAAGGCCCGTGTCCTAGCTAGTGCAATGCAAAGATCTGGACTTATCCCGGCCTGGATGGGGGAGCCAGCTAACCACCTAATCGATTCAAAACCATGTTATCCAGTCAATTATGAAAGATGGGTGGGAGGTATAGCTTCTGGAAATAGGACCGACATCTAGAGAATTTCCTAAGTGGTCCTAGACTTATGTGGGTTAGATGCTCCTAGCTAATGCAATTAAATTTTAATTAGTTGGTTACTAATGCAATGCATGCTAGTTGAATTATCAGCTCATGAATGCTATAGATCTTTAAAAACAGGCTTATAGAAAATAAATTTTTGAAAAGACTGAGTCTCCCTAGGTCCGGCACTTCATCCTCATAGGCCAGATTATCCGGACTCTACCCGCAGGCAGGGAGATGTCTTATAGCAAGGAAAGAGAAAATGCAGTAATATGCATGCGACCCCGGACGGTTCCGGCAGTTCCCTAAGTTCGTTAAGTTTCTATGTTATTTAAACCTTAAAATTTTAGAAATTAGTTATGAGTAGAAAAGTTTTATAATCCTTAGAAGAGCCTACGAAATCCAGGCGAAATCAAAGACGGCATGCAAGAAAGAAACCTAGGAAAAGCAGGTAATTCTACTGCACAATCAGGTAAACACATCAATATAAATCCAAAATTAATCAACTAAATGGCCATAGGCAAATTGCCCTTATTACACCCTAGATATGCATAAAATAAAGTGGCCGGGCACCACTACCAACAACCCGGATTTCTAAGCCTATGACAGACGCCAACAACTTTGAGTGGGATATTGGGTCTTCAATCTTTAGCCTTCTTTGGATAACTCCTCCTTGGGCTCCTTGGAATTCTCCTCCTCGGGCTCCTTGGAAATCTCCTCCTTGGACTCCTCGGATCCGTCGTGGCTTGAATATCCAAACGAAGAGACAATTCTCCCCAGCAGGGGTGTTGTCTTTTCTCTTTGGATATCTAAAGCCATCCAGCTCGATCTTCCAAATGGAAGAAGACTCTCCCCTTAGGGATGCCTTCTTCTTTTAGAATCCGAGCTGGATAAGAATATCCCAACTCATAGTTGTTTTCACAACTCTTAACAATTATTACAAATTTTACATGAATTGAAAACAGTAAATCTAAGAATTCCTGCAAGGTTATCCTAGTAAAAATCATCCCAAGCAGTTTATATGAAAATGAAAATGCTAACACCATTGACCCTGTGCCAAGCCATGCTCTTAATTTTGAGGGCTAAGCAGCTCCACCTGTGCAGTTATAATTATTAATTTAGCCCTCATTTATTCAGGGGGGCTGAGCAAGCACCTGCATAAGACAACATTAGAAAATATAATGGTGCCCCCCTTTTATTAGCATTGAGCATGGCCACCTGCACGGAAGAACAGTATATATATATATCGTTCCTAACCTAGGGGTAAATCTAGCGTTCACATCCAGAGTGCAGAAAAAGTAAGCAAACACAACAATCGTTTTTCAAACAGCATGCAATGAAATCCGCGAAAGCTCCGGCACACAGCAGAAAAATAAAACCCAGCGGCCTAACCTAGGTCTAGAAGTGGTGCCCTAGCAAACAATTCTATGTGTGTGTAAGGCTGGTGTGGTTTGGATAGGTCCTAATATGGGTAGTTAGTTAAAATTGTCTAAAGTTCAGGTCTGTTGTAGGCCAGAAAAGGAAATTTTAATTGAAATTCAAATATTAGTGAATCAGGTCCATTTTAATTATTTCAGTTTGTTGATCAGTTTTAAGAGCTTAGAACACTGACGTTTAAAGTTTAAGTGAAATTAGCCAATTTTAGAAAGTTCTAGGTTCTCTTAGGAACTAAACTAGGGGTCCAAAAAGTCATTATGGGAAATGGGCTAGGTCTGAGGTTTCTATCATCTTAGGAAAATACTAGACCTCAATACAAGTAGTTAGACAGGTAGTAGGCTGAAATCGGAGTTCTCTAGGCAAAGTTATGAATTTTCTAAGTCTGGGGTATTTATGGAAATTCCTAAATTAACTAGAGAATGGCCAATTTTACTGTTTTGATCCAAATGAGCTCCAAACTGATTGGAATCACTCCCAAAGGTCAGGGATGACCTGAGATAGTGATCCCAAGTGTTTGGAGAAAATTTGGGATTTTTAATAATTTTTAATAATTTATTAGGGGCAAAAAGGTAATTTCCACCTATGGTCAAATTATGGGTCAACCTAGAGTCAAACTGAGGAGCCCTATTTATCTAAAGTCAAGGGTCAGATTCTAAACAATTCAAGCTATGGTAGGTAATTTTCTGACCTAAAATATATTTATTGTATTTTCCGGAAGGTTTCGGGGCCTTAATTAGCAGATTAATTAGGGTTAGTTAATTAAGGGCTCTAAAGGCTCCTAAAAATTTCCAGAAAATTATGGAGTGTTTATGATGTCACTAAGTTCAAGTGTTGGAGTTTTGGTGTCAATCCGGGATCTATTCTAGCTCCTAGAAAACTTCTAAGTTCGCTAGACGGGTCCTTAATTATTGTCCTTAGGGTGTCACTACGTTGTATGGGTTTAAAGTGCTGTTTTGTCTAACCCTCAAGGTAATAAATGCATGGGAGTACAAAAATGAAATAAACATACCATGTCCTTAGATCTAGGAGAGCCTAGGCTAAGTGCTCGTGGTGCAATCCTATACATGCATTCTACGCAAAAATAAAAGTACAGATACTTAATGAAGGGATTAGTGAATGATTGGAACTCAATCACCCACTAACCCACTCCCCCATGACTTGCTCTTCACACATAGAATCCAAGCTCAAAATTTCATCGAACGGTGGGTCTCCCGGAATTAGGATTTAGTTATAAGTAATTTTAAAATAGTTTCAAAATACTTATAAGTATAAATATATATATTTTGGAAAATAAAGTAATTAAAAAGGTAAGTCAATTCATAGTACATAAATATAGGGAGACCCACTGACCACCCAATCGAGGCTTCGATACGATTTAAAAAAAATAGTTTGTATCTTGAAAATAAATATTATATTAAGTAAGTAAATAATGATTAAATAATCACATAAAGCTCCAAGACAGAAAACTGCCAAAACAGCCAAAATCAAGGGCTGGAGATAGTTTCAAATTAAAATACACATTTTTCTGAAAAGATCAAGGGGTTATACGTCAAAATCCGGTTTAAAACGAAAAAGATACGAAATTTACAAGTTCAAATACAATAAAATAATATTTCTAAATAGTGCAGTTTCACTGTTTTTGAAATACTAGAAAATACAGACAAAATTTTTTTACCTGAAAATAGTTTCAAAATATGCAGAATTCAGAGTACATCCAAAACAAGACGCTGTGCGTCGACAGCGGATTTAAAACGACAAAGTTATGTAATTTCGAAGTTAAAATACGATAATTAAATATCTTTAAACATTGCCATTTTACTGTTTTGGACATAATTGCACACAGACCCAAAATTTTTGAGTGAAACCACTTCCAGAGTGTGCAGAATTCCAAATACATTCAAAACAAGACGTTGTGCGTTAAAAACGGAGCGAAAACGAGAAAGATATGAATTTTTGAAGTTTAAACGCAGTAAAAGATATTTATAAATAGATAATTATTAAAAATAATAATAATAATAATAAAATATAATTAAAAAAAAAAAAATGATCTCATAACTAATTAACAATATTAATGATTATAAAACAGTAAAATAAAAACTTAAACTAATAGTAATTAATATAAATAACTATTAAATAATAATTATATTAAAATAATAGTTTAAATAAAAATAAAAATAAGGTTATTTTTACTGTTTTTTAAATAATTTAAAATATAATTATGATTTTAAAACAATTTTAATTTATATATATTATAAGAGGATAAAAATCCGAACAATTCGATATATTATACGTCAAAATCGGACGAAAAACGAGTTTTCTACGAATTTTTGAAGTTAAAATAGCTTTTAAAACAAATTTAATATTAAAATACTCGGTCGGCGACACGTGGCGCATCCCGGTTGGATCCCGCTGTTTCGGGACGCGTTTTCCAATCATTGGCGATGATTGCGCGACGGCGCAATCATCGCCAATCATTGGCAGACGGCGCGGCGGCTGACTTATCCGAGTCAGTAACGATCCGCGCCGTCGGATCACCCGCGGTCTGGATGAACGGCGGAGATCGGGCCACGTGGCCACCCGAACCGCGGAACCCTCCGCGCGGTCAGCTCGTGACCGCGAACAGGCCAGATCTAGACCGTCGATCGCAGATCCGACGGTCCAGATCGATCCAACGCATGCAGACGGCTGGACCGAGCCCTAGGGGTATTTTCGCTTCGTTCTCCCAAACGGCTGGACCAAATCGCATGAAATTTTAGATCTAGGTCGTAGGCATGAAGAGCAACAGTGGGGAAGTTTTATTTTGAATTAATACACGCTAATGACGACACTAATTAACCCTAAGTGTTCTAACTAGGGTTTGAGATTTACCTCAATCCACTCGGTGGATTCGGGAGATCTTGGTCTTGTTGGACTCGTGGGATCCTCTAGAACAAATCTCTAGTTGACGCCAAGCTCCAACGCTTCCTCGATCGAACGGAAATCAACCGAGAAGGGAAATGGGCTCGGTCTCGCCGGAATCTCGCCGCCGGCGTGGGTTCACCGTCGGGAATCGGTTCGAAAAAGTGGAGGGGAGTCGTGGGAGTGCTCTCACGAAATTTCGAGGCCTGAGGTGGTCTCTCGATTCAGCAAGAGCAAAAAGATCCCAATTATGACCTAATTTTTGCTATTTAAAGCCCTAGGGTTCATCTCAACGGCCAAGATCGAATCACTGAGTAAATAGGAGGGAAATAGGTCGGTTTTGGCCGTGGGTTGCAATTCAAAACGAAGGGAGTTGATTGGGGGCATTAAATGGGCCTTAAATCCAAATAAATAGGTGATTTTGACCAAATTTTGACTTGGTTTGACCAAGTCAGGGTTTGACTTGGTCAAACAAGTCAATTAGGTCAAAGAGGATGCGGATCAAGCCATGAAAGGGTTTGAAATTATTTAAAAATTGATTTGAGCTCTTTAGGTCAACTTGGGTCAACCCGGGTTGACCTGGTCAACCAGGTTGACCCAAGGCCTAGGCCCGGGCTCAACGGACTCAGTTTGACTCACTGAACCTATTGGAGAGGGTCTTGGGGTCTGACTCGGTCAATTTGACCAAGTCAACTCTCCAAGCCCGATTCTGGGCAAAATCGAGGTCAACAAATTACTGCAATTGATTATTGATAAGCACAGATTGTTCTGCTTGCATCTAAAGAAAACATTCAATTTGTTCAAATAAATAATTTTTTATAACAGTACAGTCACGAAATCTCTTCCAATCATTGAAGTGTTTAACTCTTTTTTCTATGAGATCATAAATAAAGAAGAAATAAAACTTACAACAATTTTTATCATATGCTTAATGACAAAAGATTTCTGGGATCCTTTCATTATCTATAATGTTTCTTCCAACACTAATATCTTTTAAATTTTTTAACTGTAGCTTGGTCAAACTGCTTGTCGTTCCCAGTTGGAGCAACTAAGCTCCAGAACTTTAGAAGATTTTAAAGTTAGATTCTAGTTGCAATTGGTTGTCCATGTTCAATAGCCAACTGAAATCTAACTTTAAAATCTTCGAAAGTTCTGGAGCTTAGTTGCTCCAGCTGGGAACGGCAAGTAGTTTGACTAAGCTGCTGTTAAAAAATTTAAAAGATATTACTGTTGGAAAAAACATTATAGATAATGAAAGGATCTCAAAATTCTTTTGTCGTTAAGCATATGATAAAAATTATTGTAAGTTTTGTTTCTTCTTGATTTATGATCTCATAGAAAAAAAGACCAAAATACTTTAATGATCGGATGAGATTTCGTAACTTTACTATTATAAAGAATTATTTCTTTGAGGGATTTGAATGTTTTCTTTAGATGCAAGCAGAACAATCCGCACTTATCAATAAACACATTGCAGTAATTTTTTGGTCAAACAAGCACATCCAATGATGCTACAAATAATCTCCAAAAAATGGGAGGATAAATTCTAATGCTTAGCAGCTTCAAGATCTCTCTTGGATTAGTATAAGTTTATAATCTACTAAATTTGAAATTAATTAATTAATTATTTATTTATTTAAAATTAGTCTACCCATCAAAATTAAATTAGACATTAACGGGATTAAATCGATTAATTTGTACTATTTTAATTTTAAAATTTAACCATATATGCTGATTTAATTTAATACTCTTATTAAAAATAATCTTTTAACATCTTTTAAATGGAATATTCAATTTCAGCCGTTAATTTTCAGAGGCAAGGCCATCGACGGAGGCAATTTAGAACTTTGGGTGACTTTCGATTCCCACCCAAGACCCAACCCTCCCTATTGCCAGCTCCTGCGTCTGACCGTCTGATTCCCGCGTAAGGCGCAACCTCCTATTTCCATCACTTCGGATTCAAGCCCGTCTAATTCCAGCGCAAGGTGCAACCTCACTATTTCCACATCTAGCATCTTCCCTTCCGATCGAAGCCCGTTGCTTGCCAAGACCCGCCGATCGGGGTCTTAGCTCCCACTCTCATGATTCTTATGAGACTTTCGACCGTGAAACACAACATAAGAGATATTTTTTTCCATTTTATTATATTTCTTCTAATTTTCTCTTTTTTTTCTTTCTTTATAAGGCCACTATTTAATTTTCTAGAGAGATATTGAAAATTGTGAAGGATTGAAATTAAAAAGAAAAAAAAATTCTAAGAGAGATCTAGCTTGAAGCTACTAAGCATTGGAACTTATCATCCCATTTTTATGAGATTATTTGTAATATCATCGGATGTGTTTGTTTGACCAAAAAAATTATTGCAATGTGACTATTGATAAGCGTGGATTGTTCTGTTTGCGTCTAAAGAAAACATTCAAATCGTTCAAAGAAATAATTATTTATAACAGTAAAGTCATGAAATCACTTCCAATCATTGAAGTATTTTGCTCTTTTTTTATGAGATCATAAATAAAGAAGAAACAAAACTTACAATAATTTTTATCATATGTTTAACGACAAAAGATTTCTGGGATCCTTTCATTATCTATAATGTTTCTTCCAACAGTAATATTTTTTAAATTTTTTAACTGCAGCTTGGTCAAACTACTTGCCGTTCCCAACTGAAGCAGCTAAGCTCTAGAACTTTAGAAGATTTTAAAGTTAGATTCTTCTTGCAATTGGTTGTCAATGTTCTATAGCCATATGAAATCTAACTTTAAAATCTTCTAAAGTTCTGGAGAGTTGCTCCAGTTGAGAACGACAAGCAGTTTGACCAAGCTGTAGTTAAAAAAAATTAAAAAAATATTACTGTTGGAAGAAACATTATAGATAATGAAAGGATCCCAGAAATGTTTTGTTGTTTAGCATATGAAAGAAATTGTTGTAAATTTTGTTTCTTCTTGATTTATGATCTCATAGAAAAAAGAGCAAAATACTTTAATGATTGGATGAGATTTCGTGACTTTACTGTTATAAAGAATTATTTCTTTGAGGGATTTGAATGTTTTCTCTAGACGCAAGCAGAACAATCCGCGCTTATCAAAAAACACATTACAATAATTTTTTGGTCAAACAAGAACATCCGATGATGCTATGAATAATCTCCTAAAAACGGGAGGATAAATTCCAATGCTTAGCAGCTTCAAGATCTCTCTTGAAATTTTTTTTCTTTTTAATTTCAATTGCCTCTATGATCCCTTATGTCTTTTATAGCATAAGATCTCACATTTCATTCATATTAGCTTTTCCTAACATGTCATGTATTGTCTTTGTAAAAAAAATAATTTAATTTATTTCATCCCATCACATCCAATATTTTCTTCTTCACAAATGTTGGCCTTATTTACAGAATCTTGTCAATACGTGATCCGTTTTAACAAATCACCATGGTTTGTAAACCTTATCAATACGTGATCCACTTTTAATATTTAAATTTTAAATATTAATGGTAAACCAATGTTATACATAATTATAATTGAAGATCATATATATTTTCATTAAAAATAATAAATATATCACTATCTATCTTATTATTTATTAAATAATAATTATTTTTTGACATCTAAAATCATATGCATTTCCATTAAAAAAATAAATGTATCACTCTCTATCTTATTATTTATTAAAAAAATTAATATTTTTATAAGGGCTATTATTAAATTGAGTTCAAATAAATTGTTTAATGGTTAAGGTTATTTTATTTGAATTAATTAAATTAATTTTTAATTTTGAACTATATTTAGATTAATTAAATTAGTATAAGATCGTAATCTACTAATTTTGAAATTAATTGTTTATTTATTTATTTTAAATTAGTCTACCCATCAAAATTAAATCAGACATTAACAGGATTAAATTGATGAATTTGAACTATTTTAATTTTAAAATTTAACCAAATATGTTGATTTAATTTAATACTCTTATTAAAAATAATCTTTTAACTTCTTTTAAATGGAATATTCAATTTGAGTCATTAATTTCAGGGACAAGTGTGGACCTCCGAAAGAGCACCGTGCGAACGGGTCAATTGGAAGGGACAGATTGGATCGTGCATACGACTGACCATTGGGGATAGAGACTGTCGCCAACACACCCCGATGGATAGTAATATACATAACCAAATCACGGGTTTCCCCCATCCGATATGAGAGGTCGAATGGGGTTTAGTAGATGTGGGATCAAGTTTCCCACGGACGCAAGCCCCCGTGGTTAATTACATCCCAGGTCGGAGCCTGAGAAAACTCTCGATTAAGGATCATACATTATCCTCTCCTAAAGTGGGATTGGCACATGGGTATAGACTAGGAAATCCTACTCAAAGGGAAGAAAGGTCTCGAAGAGGCTGAATCAGCATGCACGGTTCACACCAGCATTCAGGGGCTCTAGGGTACTAAAGAGAAACTGGAGAAAGAAAGACAAGCAATCGTTCACATGCGTGAGAGAAGGATGGAGGTGGCGTCATCCTGTGACGCGGATAAGTAGGATTTATGGTCCCTGAAAGAAGGAACCTACCTACTATTTAAGGCATACTACGAGACCGAATGTAGTAACCTCGAATCCTAGATCTAGGTTAGGCTTAGTGTTCGACGAGTAACACTAAGGCCCGTGTCCTAACTAATGCAATGCCAAATCTGGACTTATCCCGGCCTGGATGGGGGAGCCAGCTAACCACCTAATCGATTCAAAACCATGCTGTCAGGTCAATTATGAAAGATGGGTGGGTAGTACAGTTATTGGAAATAGGACCGACATCTAGAGGATTTCCTAAGTGGTCCTGGACTTATGTGGGTTAGATGCTCCTAGCTAATGCAATTAAATTTTAATTAGTTGGTTACTAATGCAATGCATGCTAGTTGAATTGTCAGCTCATGAATGCTATAGAACTTTAAAAATAGGCTTATAAAAAATAAATTTTTAGAAAAGACTGAGTCTCCCTAGGTCCGGTACTTCATCCTCATAGGCCAGATTATCCGGACTCTACCCGCAGGCAGGGAGATGTCTTATAGCAAGGAAAGAAGAATGCAATAATATGCATGCGACCCCGGACGATTCCGGCAGTTCCCTAGGTTCGTTAGATTTCTATGTTATTTATAACTTAAAATTTTAGAAATTAGTTACGAGTATAAAAATTTTATAGTCCTTAGAAGAGCCTAACGGAGATCCAGGCGAAAACAAAACCGGCATGCAAGAAAGAAACCTAGAAAAAGCAGGTAATTCTACTGCGCAATCAGGTAAACACATCAATATAAATCCAAAATTAATCAACTAAATGGCCATAGGCAAATTGCCCTTATTACACCCCAGATATACAGAAAATAGTGGCCGGGCACCACTGCCAACAACCCAGATTTCTAAGCCTATGACAGACGCCAACAACTTTGAGTGGGATATTGGGTCTTCAATCTTTAGCCTTCTTTGGATAACTCCTCCTTGGGCTCCTTGGAATTCTCCTCCTCAGGCTCCTTGGAAATCTCCTCCTTGGACTCCTTGGATCCGTCGTGGCTTGAATATCCAAACGAAGAGATAATTCCCCCAATATGGGGTATTGTCTTTTCTCTTTGGATATCTAAAGCCATCCAGCTCGATCTTCCAAATGGAAGAAGACTCTCCCCTTAGGGATGCCTTCTTCTTTTAGAATCCGAGCTGGATAAGAATATCCCAACTCATAGTTATTTTCACAACTCTTAACAATTATTACAAATTTTACATGAATTGAAAACAGTAAATCTAAGAATTCCTGCAAGGTTATCCTAGTAAAAATCATCCCAAGCAGTTTATATGAAAATGAAAATGCTAACACCATTGACCCTGTGCCAAGCCATGCTCTTAATTTTGAGGGCTAAGCAGCTCCACCTGTGCAGTTATAATTAATTTAGCCCTCATTTTATTTAGGGGGAGCTGAGCAAGCACCTACATAAAATATTATTAGAAATCATGATATTGCTCCCCCCTTTTATTAGCTTGAGCATGGCCACCTGCACGGAAGAACAATATATATATGGCGCTCCTAACCTATGGGTAAGTCTAGCGTTCACATCCAGAGTGCAGAAAAAGTAAGCAAACACTCCAATCATTTTTTTCAAACAGCATGCAATGAAATCCACGAAAGCTCCGGCACACAGCAGAAAAGTAAAATCCAGCGGCCTAACTTAGGTCTAGAAGTGGTGCCCTAGCAAACATTTCTATGTGTGTGTAAGGCTAGTGTGGTTTGGATAAGTCCTAAGCTGGGTAGTTAGTTAAAGTTATCTAGAGTTTAGGTATGTTATAGGCCAGAAAGAGAGATTTTAGTTGAAATTCAAATATTAAGGGATTAGGATCTATTTTAATTATTTCAGTTTGTTGATCAGTTTTAAGAGCTTAGGATACTGACATTTAAAGTTTAGGTGATATTAGCCAATTTTAGAAAGTTCTAGATCCTCCTCTAAACTAAGCTAAGGGTCCAAAAGGTCACTATGGGAAATAGGCTAGCTATGGGATTCCTACCACCTTAGGAAAATACTAGACCTGAATACGAGTAGTTAGACTGGTAGTACACTAGATTTGGAGGTCTCTAGGCAAAGTTATGAATTTTCTAAGTTTCGGGCCCTATCCTATAGACTAGGGTTGACCAAAAAGTTGACTTTCTAATTTAGGTGAGTTTCTGGACATATAATATTTTTCATAAATACTAGACCCTAATAGGAGTCTAATGCAAGTGAGTTTGCCTAATTTGGAGTTTTCTACAATTAGTTATGAATTTTCTAAATCTGGGGTATTTATGGAAATTTCTAAATTAATTAGGAGAAGGCCCTATTTTGCAATTTTGGCCCAAATCAGCCCCAAACTGAGTCGAATCACTCCCAAAAGTCAGGGATGACCTGAGAAAGTGACCCCCTAGGGTTTGGAGAAGATTTGGGATTTTTAATAATTTTTAATAATTTATTAGGGTCAAAAAGGTAATTTCCGCCTATAGCCAAATTGTGGGTCAACCTAGAGTCAAACTAAAGAGCCCTATTTATCTAAAGTCAAGGGTCATACTCTGGTCAGTTTGAGGTATTATGGGTAATTTTCTGACCTAGGGAGTATTTATTGTAATTTCTGGAAGGTCTCAGGGCCTTATTTAACCAGTTGATTAGGGTTAGTTAATTAAGGGCTCTAAAAGCTCCTAAAAATTCCTAGAAAATTCAGTGATGTTTTAGATGTCACTAAGTTTAAGTGTTGAGGTTTTCATGTTGTTCTAGGGTCTATCCTAATCCCTAGAAACCTTCTACGTTCGCTAAACAGATCCTTAATTTTTGTCCTTAGGGTGTCACTACGTTGTAGGAGTTTAAAGTGATGTTTAGTCTAACCCTTCAGGTAATAAATGCATGGGATTACAAAAATGAAATAAACACACCATGTCCTTAGATCTAGGAGAGCCTAAACTAAGTGCTCGTGGTGCGACCTACACATGCAGACTACAAATAACAAGAAATTAAAGACACCTAAAGAAAGGATTGGTGAATGATTGGGACTCAACCATTCACTAATCCTCTCCCCCATGATTACTCTTCATATCCAGAATCCATGTCTAAAATTTCACAAGTAGTGGATCTCCCAAGATTAAGGGATTTAATACATAAGTAGTTTTAAAATATTAAAAGTACTTACAAATATATGAACCTTTGGAAAATAGCATAATTAAAGATAGATCAATCTATGATAAATACATATAAGGGAGACCCACTGGCTACCCTAACGAAGTCTCAAGCGATTTGAAAGTAATTTGTATCCTGAAAATAATGCTATAATCAATATTTAATCTCAAAAGTACCCAAATAATCGAATCCAAATAGTGATCTGTCAAAACAGCCAAAATCAGGGGCTGGAAATAGTTTCAAAACATAAAGCTCGCTTTTCTGAAAAGAACGAGGGGTTATACGCAAAAATCCGATTTAAAATGACGAAGATACGAATTTTACAAGCTTAGATACAATAAAATAATATTTTAAAATAATGTAGTTTTGCTGTTTTGAAATAACAGAAAATACAGACAAGATTTTCACCTGAAAATAGTTTCAAAACATGCAGAATTCAGAGTACATACAAAACAAGGTGCTGTGCGTCGACAGCGGACTTAAAACGACAAAGTTATGTAATTTCGAAGTTCAAATACGATAATTAAATATTTTTTTAAACATTGCTATTTTGCTGTTTTGAAAATAATTGCACACAGACCCAAAATTTTCAAATAAAACCAATTCCAGAAAATGCAGAATCTAAATACGTTCAAAACAAGACGTTGTGCGTTAAAAACGGAGCGAAAACGAGAGAGATATGAATTTTTGAAGTTTAAAGGGCATTAAAGGCCTATTTTAAAAATAATTTTTAAAAGAAAATAAAATAAAAAAAAATAATAACAATAATAATAATAATAATAAATAAACAATAAACTACTGTTTAAAAAATGATAATTACAGTGCTAAATAATTATAATTATATAATATAATAATAATTACATTAAAATAAGCATTTAAATGATATTAATAATATATAAAAAAAAATAAACCCTTTTCACTGTTTTTAAAAATAATTTAAAATCCACAGGTCATTTTTATAAAAACAAATTTTTATCATGTAGAGGACGACGATACGAATCCAACGAGGTATTATACGTCAAAATCGGACGAAAGACGAATTTTTGGCGATTTTTTGAAGATTTTAAGGTTTAAAAATAATTTTTAAAATTTATTTTAATTAAATCGGTCGGCGGCGGCGGCGACGGGCCACGTGGCGCTTCCCGGTTGGCCGCGCGGAACCGCGGGCAATCATTGGAGGCGGCGC
Organism: Dendrobium nobile; assembly: GCA_022539455.1. Classification (NCBI taxonomy): domain Eukaryota; kingdom Viridiplantae; phylum Streptophyta; class Magnoliopsida; order Asparagales; family Orchidaceae; genus Dendrobium; species Dendrobium nobile. The sequence goes on along the minus strand of CM039734.1, from coordinate 46,740,181 downwards.
AATCCAATGATTGCGGAGTGATTACCGCAATCATGAGCGGCGGCGGTCTCCCACTCATCCACGTCGGCATCCATCTCGGCCGTCGATCACGCGCAGCGCGAGATCAAGGGCTGAGATCCAGCCGGACCGGAGGCGTAACCGCGGGATCGGCTCCTGCGGTCGAACGGAACCGCGGAACGGCGCGGTCCTGACCGTTGATCACGGGATCAACGGTCCAGATCCCGTGGATCCCGACCTAGGGCGAGTCCGAAGACCGAAACGGATTATCGTCTCGTTCTCTCGATTCGCTCAACGAAACCTCATGAAATTTTGACTGTAGATTTCAGGTATGAAGAGCATTCGTGGGGGCGACTTTGTTTAAATTAAAACGTACTAATCACAACGCTAATTAACCCTAAGTGTTCTAAACTAGGGTTTAAGATTTTACCTAATCCACACGGTGGATCCAGACGATCTTGGTCTTGTTGGACTCGTGAGAGGTGCAGCAACGTTTCTTTAGTTGACGACGAGATCCAAAAGTCGCTCGATCTACCGGGATTCGTCCTGGAACGGATTTGGGCTCGGGTGTCGCCGGGATCTGGCCGGCGGCGGCTCGAGACGGTCGGGCTTCGAACGAGAAAAGTGGGGAAGGGGTATGGGAGTCCTCTCACCAAGTCTCAGGGCCTAAGACGGTCTAGAGCTCGAGCAAGAGGGAAAAAGCCCGTTTTTGGACAAGATTTTTGCTATTTAAGGCTCCTAAACCTAATACCAACGGCTAGGATCGAATCAAAACAAAATTAGGAGGGAAATAGGTCGGTTTAGGCCGTGGTTTTGATTTCAAATTGATTGGTAATCAATTGGGCATTAAATAGGCCTTTAATTTGATTTAAATGGGTTATAATTGACCTATTATGACTTGGGTTGACCAAGTCAATGGCTGACTTGGTCAACTCAGTCAACTAGGTCCGAGGGGAAGAGTGATCAAGCCATGAAGCCTTGAAATTGGTTTAAAATTGATTTTAGGCTTAAAGGGTCCCATTTGGTCAATTCTGGTTGACCTGGTCAACCGGGTTGACCCAGGGTCTAAGCTCGGGCTCGACAGACTCGACTCGACCCACTGAACCCAGTGGGGAGGGCTATAGGGTCTGGCTTGGTCAATTTGACCAAGTCAACTCTTTAGGTCCGGGTCTGGGCAAAATCGAGGTCAACAACAAGGCCATCGACGGAGGCAATTTAGAACTCTGGGTGACTTCCGATTCTCGCCCAAGACCCAACCCTCCCTATTGTCAGCTCCTGCATCTTACCATCCGATTCATGCGCAAGGCACCACCTCCTATTTCCATCCCTTCGGATTCAATCCCGTCAAATTCCCGCGTAAGGTGCAACCTCACTATTTCCCCCTCAAGCGTCTTCCCTTCTCATCGAAGCCTGTTGCCTGCACAGACCCGCCGATCGGGGTCTTAGCTCCCACTCTCACGATTCTTGGGAGACTTTTGACTATGAAACATGGCATAAGCGGTATTTTTTATATTTTATTATATTTCATCTAATTTTCTTCTTTTTTTTCTTTGTAAGGCCATTATTTAATTTTCCAGAGAGATCTTGAAAATTATGAAGGATTGAAATTAAAAATAAAATACAAGAGATATCATATGCATTTCCATTTAAATCCCTTATGCCAGCGAGACGAGGCACGCCTCAAGGCGGGCCTAAACCAAGATGAGGCGTAAGCCTCATTAAAAAAGCTCGAGGCATAAGCCTCATTAAAAAAGCCTCGAGGCATTTTTCACTGAAAGTACGCTGAGGCTGACCTTAAGGCGAGCCTCTTATTGCTCAATTTTAAGCAATGATAAGAAAATCCATGACTAAAGAAAAAAGATATGGGCGTAAAGCTGATTCGTAATTTAATCCAACTGAAATAGGAAAATACTTGGTCAAATCTCGTGATGTTTGAACACAAGTAACAACTCTTGTATACATATCTTTAATGACATGAATATAAGTATTATTAATTCTTTTCTTTTCTAAAACTCTCTAGAGCCCTTTTCTTCGAACTTTATCATATGTTTTCTCTAAATCAACAAATATAATATGTACATCCTCCTTACTCTCACTTCTCCATCAAACCTCTCAAAAAATGCATAGCTTTCATAGCAGACCTACCCGGCATTAATCCAAATAGATTTTGGGAAACATTAGTATCGAGTCGTAACCTATTCTCAATTACGCACTCCCATAATTTTATTGTTTAACACATCAACTTAACACCTTTATAATTTGCACACTCTTATGCATCACATTTACTCTTAAAAATAAGAACCACACTGATGAGGACATCATCAGAGATTTTGACACGTGTACCATCAGAGACACCAGAGATCGACGGCCACGACTAGGAGCTTATATTTTGATTCATTTTATGTAGTAGTTTATTTTATTTTTCAGTTTTTACTGTTTTACCATTATAGGTGGTCATTTGATATTGTAGCTTCTTGGGCATTTATATCTTTTAGTTTTTGTTTCATTTTGCCTATTTATAGGAGGCCTTATGCATTGTACTGGATGATGAATATTGGAATGAAATCTTATTTTTCTTTGCTTGATCTCTAAGTGAGTTCATGAAAGGAGAAACGCTAGGTGGGTGAAAGCAATACCCGTCAATCGTTGGAGGAGTCCAAGGTTTGCGATTTTACGATCTCTTTGTGAGTTCGTTAGTTTACTTTTATCTTATTTGTATTTTTCTTTCATCTCTTTTCTCCCCCTACTCCATCCACCACCCCTTCCAACCTCCCCACTACCGGTGGCTCAACCTCCTCCACCCAATTCATCTTCTAGCTCCACCGCTTAAATCCCACCCACTTACCTAGCCACAACCCACCACCTAGCCGCCCCCTTTCCCCTTTGCCTCCGTCCCCCTCATAATTTTCCCCTCATTATGATGATTTCAATCACTATAATGACTTCCTAATTTAGATCGAGCATGAGAGGGAAAATTTGAATTCAATAAAAATTCAAATTTGAATTTTAAATTCTTTACAGATAGGGAATCCCAAACTAGGAAAGTATCAATCATGAATTCAATTTCAAAATAAATCAAATTGGATTTATTAGTCCCATTTCTCAATTTGAAATTTGAAATTCAAATTTCAAAACTTTCATTATTTGCAAATCTTAATTAGAAAATTACATAACTTCAAGACTATTTGAATTTCTAATTAAATTTGAGTTGCCATTCTATTTCCTAAATGACATAAATTGATTTGGAAGTTACAAATCCTTTCCCCAAATCCCTCCCTCTCTCTCTCTCTCTCTCTCTCTCTCTCTCTCTCTCTCTCTCTCTCTCTCTCTCTCTCTCTCTCTCTTTCTCTCTCCTATCTCATTAATTACCCACAATTAAATCCCCCTTATTCCCTCATAACTGACGCCCATCCTCTTTATGGGATTGATTTGAATTTCGAATTAATTTCCCTCCAATTCCACTTAATTTTAAATCTAATTTTAGATTTTTAATCCTCACATCAAGCCCCACCTAGCTCAAACTATCCCTCCCCTTCTCCCCACCTTGGCCGCCCCTTTTCTCTTGCATTCCCTCTCTTGGTAAACCCTAGTTGGTTCATGATACTCGACGCCAACAGAAGAAGATGACAACCTCTCCTCCCATCCTCATCGTGGGTGCATGGCCGATCCTCAAGTCAACCATGGTTCCTTAATTGGTGATCAAGGATGAACCAACATCCTTAAATCTTCGTTCTTCGACGTGAACCATGATGTGAACCATGATGTGGACTCTTCTGTGGAGGATTAATTGAAGCACATCCTTTTACGTTAGTACCTTCCATCGAGGAGCATATTCCTCCCAGACTTTGGATACTGACTAGTCATCGCGTGGATTCCCCGACTCCGGCTACTTCTCCCATGGACTATACCTTGGGCACCATTTGTCTACTAATGGTGTTGCTCAATTTGCTCTCAATCTTCCTTCGTTAAAAACTATACCGTCAAGAGTGTGAGTGAGAGACCCAAGGTGAAATGTTCTATTTGTTAATCGTGGATTATTATTTCTCGCCATAACATTACTCTATATTTATATGTTGTTAATTTGATATTGTCCCGTTAATCTAATAATAACTTCAAGCCTTGCTTGGACTTTAATTGATAACTCTGAGAACCTAACTTGGGTAAATATTAAATTTATAATTAGTAGAGTTTTAATAATCTTATATTAAAATCCCCAAGCAGTTCTTGTTTCTTTGCATATGTTTCATATCATCTTGGTATCAAGGCATAATTGCTTTTGCATGTGTTAGATTTCAATTAGAAGTCTCAACTTGTCATTGGTAGGCATAGGTAACATATGCTAGAGAGCATCCTAAGAGTTTACCTAACCAACCATACATAACACCACCTACATTTTATTTCTCTAGTTTTTTGTTTGCTGTCCAACAAAAATCTGCACCATGTAGTGACATTTAGAAGAGTTTAACTTAGTGTTTAAGTGTTGTCCACACTCTAGAAACCATCCTAAACACTTAGGCAACTTCCCCAACTGCTGTAGTTTACTGTCCGCACAAAATTCTACATTGTTTGGTAGCATTTAAGTGAGTATAATCTTTGATTTGAGTGTTGTCCAAGCCTTATCAAGCTTCCCAAATGCCTAGATCACTTAAATCATTCTTGTAGCTAATTGTCCAGTATTTTCCTGCACCATACAACAAGTCGTAATGGTGTTTTCTCTTTGTAGAGTGTTGTCCCTTACACCCATTCTTATTAAGCATCACTTAACACTTTTAAATGGACTCGATAGGACTTCAAAAGAAGTTAGATGACATCGTTAACCTAGTGGGCTTTATGACTAGAATTATAACTGAGAAACCTGATGACTCTCCCCACTCTAAGTACATACAACATTCGATCAATCCTACTAGTCGAAAAATGCTCCACTCGGTTTATCAACCTAGACCTGAGCCTAAGCCTCAACGACCTCACTTGGAGTCACCTTACCGTCTACCCACCTTTTAAGGTTCCTCGGACCTCACTACTTTAGGGAATGGGTTACAGAATTAGAGGACTATTTTGAATCACGCCATATCCCCGAGTCTCACCAGGTTAACATCGCTAAGTCTCACCTCAAAGGTTAAGCTCTTCAATTTTGGATAAGATTGGAAGATCATAAATAGTCTCGTGGTGAGTACCCTAATTGTAAAGACATGAGGCGAGAACTTAATTTAAAATACCAACCCTCTCCCAGTGACCGCCATCTAGAGCACCACCCTACCTATTTTGTTGGAACAAACCGTGGACATTACTGTGATCGAGACCACCTATCTTTTAGTAACATCAGGGATGCTGCCCCACCTTGTAGGTTTTCTCCTAGCCTTGATGGTCGACCCTTTATTGGGTCTTCTATTGGATTGGTCTCATATGACTCCCCAATTGGGTCGACTCCTAGCCATCTCAATCAACTTTATCTGAACACGCATCCTCTCTGCATGGTGGAAGCCCGATTCACCTTGCCACATGAGTAACTTTACCACCTCTAAAATCAATAAGGATTCTAAGGCTACCGAACCTTTGGTATCTCCAACTTTTGACCCTATAAGTGTGATTGTACCTAAAAGAAGCATGACAAAGAAGAAGCTTCATGAACCTAAGTCTGAGTACACCCATTTCGTGGATATTAATGATATTATTGATTATGATGACTTCTTTGAGGATGAAACTGAAGTGATTGAGCCAGACTCCCAGCATGACTTAAATCCTAATCTAGGAGATCTAGAACCTTTAAACATTAATACCTTAGCCCTTCTTGATCTTAGTCTCCTCAAGAACACCCCTTTGGATAAGGTCTGCCTTGATGATATTAAGTTGATCTCGAAAGAAGTTTATCTGACCTTGAACACTTTAAAGTTAAATTCGAATAATTATGATTTAATTTTGAATATTTATGATGGCGATGAGTATAATCTTGAGTTAAAAGTGGTGCAGCTGAATTTACTATCTAATTTAACTCTCGATTTAATTGACCCTGAATCCATTAATCTTAGGGTTCAACCAAACCTAATTCTATTGATAATCATAATATGATTTTGGAAGACAATACTTTGAGTCTGAAAGTTTCTGAGCCTGATTTGAACAATGAGCCTCCTCTTGTTTTATTAGAGTCTAATTTTAGAGCTGCTCATTTAGATTTATATTTGGCAGAGTGTGTCTTTCCTGATTTGACTTACCTCACCGTTCCTTATACCAACTTTAATATTCGGCAGAGCGTCAGCCCATACCTTCTTGATTCCTCTCTAACTATTGTACCCACATATGTCCTGGGAACTCTTCCCCGTCTTATGAGTCACATACCTACTGATGACTCTTTAGGCTATCCTCTTATGGATGTGAGTCAGGACCCATCATCTTATCTTGTTCCTGATTCATTCATTTTGCCCATTATAGCCTCATCCTACCATGTTAAGGAACATCTCTCTCCTAGTTTGATGAATTTGCTCGATTACACTACTACCACTAGGAGACTGCCTACGACTCTAAATGAAACTACCAATAGAAATGCCCTAGTAGCTAAGGATGTTTTTATTGCTTCCCCTACACCAGTTCCCTTAGACCTGAACACTTTAGATCCCCTCATTTTCATGACTCTTCCATCTTTATTCCATTTATGTTTGTTCGTGTGTTTGTTTCCTGTCGAAATTGTCTCTATTCAAAATCTTTTGTGTAAGCTCATGATTCTTGTCATTCTTTATGCATACTGGTTCTTTTGCATCCATATTTGCATCTCATATTCAAGAAATGCATAAGGATATTAATAAAAAGATTATCAAAAGCAATGCCAATTATAAACTTACTATTGATCTCAAGAGACGGTTCAAAGAATTTGATCTTAGAGATTTTATAATGGTTCGGATTCGTCCGAAGCAATTCCCACAAGGGATCGTTAAAAAAGTTACATGCTAGAAGCACTGGACCTTTCAAACAACAGCAAACATAAATAGTAATGCTTATGTGTTAGACCTTCCTGAAGGTTTTAACATTAATTCTATGTTTAACATCGAAGATCTTGTAGTCTTCGAGGGTCCAGAGTGTAACCCTCCTAATCCACTAAATAAGGAGCCTTGTGTGAACCCACCTAGTGAGAACCCCAGCCTAACTCCACTCCAAAAATTACCTAATTTATCCAGTACAGAGAAGATTGAGATAATACTTAGTGATGAACTCAATTCCACTAGAGATGGTGGTCAACCAAGGTATCTAGTTAAATGGGCGGCGAAACTGGAGACGGAGAACACATGGGTTGATTGTGACGAGCTGCAGCGAGTGGACCCCAGCTTACTAAAGTGGTACGAGAGCTCCATAGATGATTACTCGATGGGGTCGAGTTTTCTCCCACCTTGGGAGAATGATGAGGACATCGTCATAGATTTTGACACGTATACCATCGCAGACACTGGAGATCGACGTCCACGATCAAGAGCTTAGATTTTGAGTCATTTTATGTAGTAGTTTAGTTTATTTTTTAGTTTTTATTATTTTACCCTAATGGGTGGTCATTTGATATTGTAGCCCCGAGGGCATGTATGTCTTTTAGTTTTTGTTTCATTTTGGCTTATTTATAGAAGACCTCATGCATTTTACTGAATGATGAATATTGAAATGAAATCTTATTTTTCTTTGCTTGATCTCTAAGTGAGTTCATGAGAGGAGAGACCCTAGGTGGGTGAAAGCAAAACCCGTCAATCATTGGAGGAGTCCAAGGTTCGTGATTTTAAGATCTCTTTGTGAGTTTGTTAGTTTACTTTTATCTTATTTGTATTTTTCTTTCATCTCTTTTCTATCCCAATCCATCCACAACCCCTTCCAACCTCCCCACCACCAGTGGCTCAGCCTCCTCCACCCAATTCATCTTCTAGCTCCACCGCCTAAATCCCACCCACCCATCTAGCCACAACCCGCCACCTAGCCGCCCCCTTTCCCCTTCCCCCCCCCCCCCCCTCATAATTTCCCCCTCATTATGATGATTTCAAAATCAACATAATGACTTCCTAATTTAGATCAAGCATGAGAGGGAAAATTTGAATTCAATTAAAATTCAAATTCGAATTTCAAATTCTTTCCATATAGGGAATCCCAAATTAGGAAAGTATCAATCATGAATTCAATTTCAAAATAAATCAAATTGGATTTATTAGTCCCATTCCTCAATTTGAAATTTGAAATTCAAATTTCAAAACTTTCATTATTTGTAAATCTAAATTAGGAAAGTGCATAACTCCAAGTCTATTTGAATTTCAAATTAGATTTGAGTTGTCATTCTCTTTCCTAAATGACATAAATTTATTTAGAAGTTACAAATCCTCTCCCAAAATCCCTCCCTCTCTCTCATATCTCATAAATTACCCACAATTAAATCCTCCTTATTCCCTCATAATCGCCCCCCCCCCCCATCTTTATGGGATTAATTTGAATTTTAAATTAATTTCCCTCCAATTTCACTTAACTTGAAATCTAATTTCAGATTTCTAATCCTTACATCAAGCCCCACCTAGCTCAAACCTCCCCTCCCCTTCTCTCCACCTTGGCCCCCCCTTTTCTCTTGCATTCCCTCTCTTGTTAAACCCTAGTTGGTTCATGATACTCGACGCCAAGAGAAGAAGATGACAACCTTTCCTCCCATCCTCGTCGTGGGTGCATGGCTGATCCTGAAGTCGACCATGGTTCCTTAATTGATGATCAAGGACGAACCAAAATCCTTGAATCTTCGTTCTTCGACGAGAACCATGATGTGGACTCTTCTGTGAAGGATTACTTGAAGCGCATCCTTTTACGTTAGTACCTTCCATCGAGGAGCATATTCCTCCCGGACATTGGATACTCACTAGTCATCCCGTGGATTCTCCGCCCCCGGCTACTTCTCCCATGGACTATAGCTTGGGCACCATTTGTCTACTAATGGTTTTGCTCAGTTTGCTCTCAATCTTCCTCCGTTAAATCCCTACCGTCAAGAGCGTGAGTTAGAGACCCAAGGTGAAGAGTTCTATTTGTTAACCGTGGATTATTATTTATCGCCATAACGTCACTCTCTATTTATTTGTTGTTAATTTGATATTGTCCGGTTAATACTAAATTTATAAGCAAGTTTTGCTTAGTCTCTAATTGATAACTCTGAGAACCTAACTTGGGTAAATACTAAATTTATAATTAGCAGAGTTTTAATAATCTTATATTAAAATCCCCAAGCAGTTCTTGTTTCTTTGTATATGTTTCACATCACACACACTCCACTTATTTGGCATGTTTTTAGTCAAAATAATATTCAAAATAATAGACCAAATCTCAATTGCTTTAAACAAAATCAATCATAAAGTATATTGGAAAAAATGCGCAATATTAAAAGTCACCCAAAAAAATCCAAGCCATACATTAATATCTATACTACTATTCTAAAAGGGGCTTGAGTTTCCATCCTCCGGCAAATCTTGTTCATCCATTCAACTTATTTTTTAATTATCTTGACCATCCATTCATCTAAAATATTTAATAAATCAAAAAATTTACATTATATAAAACTCATTTTTTCAAATCAAATCTCAACCGTTTATTAAATTATTATAATTATAGGTAATTAATAATTATAATTTTATTCATATAATGATGTATTTATTAATCTGGAAGCTGAGTCGGTTCTCTTACAAGTAGTTGAGAAGATGAAAAAGACGACCAGACAAACGAAGCTCGATCGACGTTGTTTCAATTGCTTTGAGCCACCTACAACTCATCAGCTTGCCCCTCTCTCCGCCGTTTCTAGGTAATTTATTAATCTGGAAGCGGAGTCGTTTCTCTTACAAGTAGTCGAGAAGATGAAAAAGACCACTCGTCGAACGAAGCTCGATCGACGTCGTTTCGGTAGCTTCGAGCTGCCTACAACTCTTTTGCTTGCCCCTCTCTCCGCCGTTTCTAGGTATCTTTCTTCTCCCTCAGTCTATCTTTCTTCTGTAATGCCTCTTCGAATTCCGTTGTCTTCCATTTATCTCTTCAAATTTCTTTTGTCCGCTTCGCAGGAGGCACTTTCTGCGGATGACACACGCTTACTGGAGGTACGCTGATCCACGGCAACTGACATCAATGGCTCCTCAGCAGCCACCACCAACACCAAATAAAGCGCTTCCCAGAAGCTTGGCAGCTCTATAATGGCTTGGCAGCTTCAGGGTAGTGCTCGCTTATATAGATCACCAGGCCTTCTGCTTCCATGACAATCCCCAAATTCACATGAATCTGAGGAAGGAGACCTGACCACTGAAGTGAATCGCTCTCGGCGAGCTCTAGAGCGACCAAGAAGCTATCTTTAGCATATTTAATATGTCCTAAAGACCACAAAAGTGTTTCCAATCCTGAAGTGAGGCCGCACATCCATTGGATGTAGCTCTAAGGCACGGTGGAAGCTTTCAAGCGCTAGCATGAATAGGTGGCGCCATAGTTGGGTGAGGAGAGCCACTAGGAGCAAGCTTTGGGTACTGATAGCGGTTGGAAAGGGTATTGATCATATCTGCATTCTCATTAGAGAGGAACAGTGCGGCAAAATTGCGATCGAGATTCCCAGTGGCATCAGCGAAGGTTTGAAAGAGGTCGTCAAGGGAAAGGCCGAAGGAAGGATCTCTGATGAAATTGGTGTAGGACTGGAATAATACCAATGTTGGTCTATATTTGTCCAGTGGAGCGTTGGTGAGTACTTCCATTAGTAATTTTGTTTACCTGAAAATGTTTTTTTTTTAATATTCCTTATTAACCTGAATGGTTGAAATCCCATATATGATGGATTACAAGCTAATTTTACCAATCCCAAGCATTGTCTTGTTATGTTGAAATCAATTCTAAACATTACATGAGGAGATTTTGGACTCCTTTCATTTAATTTCTTTTTAAATCATTTACAGAACTGTAGTGAGATTTGAGGTAATTTTCGTCATTTGCATTTTTTTATCATGTCTGTTAAACTCATGAATGGTTGAGGCTTTTTTTTTTGGGTTTAGTTACATGTAGTAGAAAAAGAACCAAAAAAAGAGACAGAAGAATCTGTCTGGTCGGTTGGGACTCAAAATAAGTGATACGATTATAGATTAAATCCAATCCTCCTTTGGTTGCCCAAAGACCGTCCTAAAGGAGAGAGCAGGATTCATCATCGTCCACGACCCAAAAACTTGCCAAAATTGAGCCTCAATTGTAGCGACCGGGTCAGTAAAGCCTGCCAAAAAGTTCCCAGTGGTAAAATGACTGCCCAGAAAAAAACTAAAGTCAGCCAATCTCCGGTCGAGCAGCATCAAGTTGCCACCAACAAACCGAATAAAGTTAAATATATTTCCACGTATAAGCCAATTGCCAGCCAAGACAAAGACCTCCAGATGTAGAAACGAAACCAGAAAAGCTTTCCAAAAGTTTCCCTCAAGTGTTACAAACCCAGTTGCACTCCAACCAGCCAGCCAAACAACCATAAAAAGTATAATATTTTTCTTTGCGTAAAGACAGTAAAGCACCCAGAAAGAATGTAATAAACAAACCCAAATGCCAGTCAAATGTAACATGTCCAGACAGTGAAACGAACCAACAGAAGGTTCCCAAAAAGACCCTTCAAGTGTTTCAACAAACAGATTATCCACAAAATTAATCCACTGACCAACGGGAATAAGCATCAATAGCACAGTTGCAACTTTTTTATTAAAAGGTTTCCATTTTTCCATTTGTTCAACTTCAGGTATATAGCTCTTGAAATTCTCTTATATAGAGTAATAACACAGACAACATTACCTTTGAATTTTCTGGTATTACGCTCATTCCAGATAAAGTATACAGCAGCATGAAAAATAAGAAGAGTAGCATTCTTAATTTCACGGTTGATGTTCAGCCCATCAGTAAGGTGAAGAGCTTGGGCAATATTTGGTCTCAAATAAAAGTATTTAAAATGTGGAATAAGCATAGTAATGAGTTGAAAAGAGTAATCACACTCAAATAGTAAGTGAGAGCAATTTTCCAAATGACCAGGGCAAAGAGGGCAAGAAGTGTCCTCAATGAAAATATTTCTGTACCTCAAAGCTTCGACAGTTTTGAGACCACCATTAATAGCAATCCAGGTGCAGACAGAGTATCTGATGGTATGTTTATTGTGCCATACTAAATTAAACCAGTCCACATCCGAATCTGAGAAGTGCTCATTGTAGAAATCTTTAAAAGAAGCATTTTCATTGTTATCCCATGTAATATGATAAGGGCAATTATGGGCAATAGGAATAGCAAATATAATATTTTTAAGGCTAGAACTCAGAGATGGATGAAGAGACCAAGAGCCATCAAAAATCCAGTTTGCAAGGTTACAGTCAGATCCAATTTACAAAAGGTAAGTTTGTCCATGAAACAAAAAGGAAAAGTTATCATTGAGAACCCAGTGATCCCAATAGCAGTCAATAGGACTGTTAGGAGCTATTTGAAAGCAGTCGCTGGAACATATACATGCATGGAGTTTTGCGCTCTCAATTGCAGTCATTTAATTAAGAAAGTGTAAGCAAGCAAAGGTAATATTGGATGCCATTTGTTGCTGCTTTCCAAGATTGCTACTGTATTATATGCAGAATTAAATATTTGCTTAGCATTTATATAATTTTCATTACCTTTGTTTTTTTTTTTTTTTTTTGTTTATTAAAAGAAATTTTCTTACTCATTACATGTTTTATTGAAACATAAGGAAGTAAATTGCTGATTAGTCATGAAGTGCTTTAGCTAGAAAGACTACTTAAATTAGACAATATGTTATTACAGAAAACCTATATACAATGACTTTGAAGCCTAATATGCAGTTAGGATTGCGATTTAGTCCATTGGATTCCTAACTTTTTTAATGCATATTGCACTGATATCATGGTTAGAACCCTGATGATTGAGTTTATTTTTCCATTTTCTATTGTTAATGATTGGTATTATAATGATGTTTTCAGTACATTATATGGAGTGCAAAATATTCTACATAAGGATTTTTTGATACAGGTATGCAGTATGCTGCAATTTTTAGTCGTTCTTTTTCATCTACTTGAACTTATTTCTTCTATTTATGTTTATCTTTTTTGAGATTTGTATAGAATTTCTGTTTAAAATATATTATAATATTCCGCTTCAGCCTTCTTGGGAAAGGTGGGGAATATATTTATCAATTATTAAGCGTATAATTGAGACTACACTTTAAAGGTTATTTTATATTATTTGCTTGCACGCATTATTTTGTTGACACACCTTTTTTATTTTTGCCGTTTTTTTGGCCATTTCACTCAAATTTATTTTATTAAATTTTTATTTATTATTAATGTGTAATTAAAAAGAAAACTTATAACTTTCAAGAAAATTCGACTTAAAAAATTAAATAGACTGATTATAATAAATAGAATTTAATAACAAAAAAATTCATATCATATAAAACTATTTATCTAATCATATAAAACTTATCATAATGATTATAATTATTTATAATAATAAATTTTGTTCATCTTAATAATGATAATATAATTAAAATTTTATAATATAATTTTTTTTAGTAACGTGCATTTAATGCACGGGCATTTTTACTAGTAAGAATAAGCTTCCCCTAGAATTTATCATTTAAGACTTGCACGAACTCAAAGAGATGTTTATAAAGCACACACAAGTTTGAGAGAAATCTATAAATGTGACAAACCTAGAATATTTTTTTAATACATCAAAGACCCAACTTAAAACCAAATAAACCTAAAATTGACAGTTTCTCACAATCCCAAATATCTAGCTAAAAAATTATAAGTTCTCAATTAAACAATCTTGGATTACAACCTAATAAACAATTTCACAATCACAAATTGACCAAAAGTAGCATTACATGATTTTTGTTATAATGTCAAAGCAAGAGAATAGAGAAACAAACAACAAGTAATAAAACATTCACAACTACAATATCATGTATCTAGTTATAATAGCACAATCGTGAGGAGGAAAAAGCAGAGAATATGGACTCTACTCGATGTATAACCAGGAAGGAAACAAGTTAACATGTCTAACACAAATAAACAATTCTCTAATTTTAAAGAGTCGGACATCAAATTTTTAGCTCATTTAAAGAGTCGGACATCAATTTTTTAGCTCATTCTAATAATTCTCTAATTTTAAAGTGAAATTTGATTTAAGGCAAAATATAATATTTGATTTTGGAGTTGCCATCAACTTTGTAACTAGACTAGTTAATTATTTGGAAATTTGACTTTATATTCTATAGTATGTTTAATTGGAGAAATTATTTCACTATTTGTTTTCATGAATATATATATATATATATATATATATATATATATATATATATATATATCATTTTGGACAAATTTATCATAAAAAAAGGAATAACCATTTATATTCATGGAATGGACAATGGAAAGTCATTCAAAATTCATTTGACTAGTTTGATTTTGAATTAAGTTCAAACTAGATTTGAAAGTACAAACTTACATGATTTAACATATAAATCTAGGTGAGCATAATAGGGTAACAATTTGGGGAGGAGAAAAGGGCACATGAGCATCTCTGACTAGGTGGAGGCATTTACATTATGACGAAGTATGAAAAAGAGAAGTTCGTGGATGAAGTTCGTTGGGAAAGACATCATGGGATGATGGTACATGTTAGAGAAAAGATGTAACGAGAGCTTACTGGTAGCATGCTTTACAAAGCTCTTTGAGTAAACATCTCAGGGCTGGTATATAGGACGCATTGCGAAAGACATCATGAGATTGACATGCGCAAAAATGTTTATATAAAGATATTGTAGGACTAAAACTTGACTTGAATGACAGAATAAATTTTAATTTAGTCAAGCTAATTTTGTATGTGATTGACTTAAAAAATGTTGAAAAAAATATGAAACGATAATAATTCTATTCAAAATGATCTCTCACTCATTTTAGTAACAAAATTTACTTATTAGTCGTAGGAGGGGTTTCCGAAAAATTTATTGGATTTTGCTATAATAGGCGAACTTGTTCTATATTTTGATTTATGTTTTTTTTTTTTAAATTTTGTTGAGGTATTATATTACACAATATCCTTAAAATGTATATGAGAATTTTATCTTAATTTATATATTAATGTAATATCTTAAATAAGTTAATTATGTAAAAATTATTTAAATTAAAAAAAATAATGTGTTTATAAATTATTATTTCTAAATTATTAATAATAAAATTTTGAACGCTTTTATAAGGAGTTAGAACGCATTTGTTAAATTAATTAGATTATTAGGAACTGTTACGCTTCTCATGCCAGGCTTCCGATAGCTTAGGCCTGCGTAGGGTTTGCTTTTCCTACATTGTAGTTCAACTTGGACTGCTTCGCGTGAGGTAGAGTTTTCTTCCTTCGACCCTTCCTGCAGGATCGTAGCCAGTTCGCCGTTCTTCCTGTTTGATCGGAAGTAACGACGGGAGCTCGCTCGCTGCGAAGGTAACCATCTTTCTCACCTTTCTCGCGCTTCTTCGACCAAATCCGTAAATCCACCGAACTCCAGGATTCGTAAATCCGGGATTTACGGAAAAAGTGGGAAACGGAGAATTTATTAGATTTGAGATGTCCATTTTTTGTGTTCGGCAGGATTTACCGTAAATACTCTGCTCATATCCTGCATAAATCCTTTATGAAACAACCCTTTTAGTTTTTCTTGACGCATTAAAGCTTTTAACTCTTTTACTTTCGAGTAAAGAGGCTTTGCAAGAATTTGTTTGTACTTTTGTAGATTTTGTTGGGGATTGACAAACTAGAGCTCCAAAATTTTCAGGTTTATGTGGAACTTTTGCGTCCTATGGATTATAAGCGTCCTTTTTTTCCGAGTTTTGGGCTTTGTTTGAATTTTTTTTTCTAGTGCTGCTTTCTTTGTTGAAAAATTTACCCGACAATTTTGAGTTGTGTGACAAGCTTAGACTAGAAGGATGTATCTTGCACATGCACCCTCTCCATGGCTTTATGACATTGACATTACATTTGCACAATTGTTAGTTGGGGTAACGATGATTTTATTTAAAACAAAACTCAACATGCCCAAGTGAAGCCTTAATTGGCTGGGTGTGCTAGAGCTAAATGGTCTTGCTGTACCTGCACTGATTTATATTTATTGGCATAATGCATTTACAATTTATATTATTTTTGGTGGAAGTCAATTAAAACTTAATTTGTAAAATTTATGATTTTTTAGTTAGCTTTTAGCTTTGTTCATACCAATAGACAAATGGTAGAGCATCATTGCTCCATTCCTTTGACTTAGAGGTTTGAGTTCTCTTTATAAAGAAAATTTGTTATTTTTTTTGCACTAAATCAATTAATTCAATTATGATTAATGCTTAATGAAATTTTCCAACAAATTTTCTTTAAGACATTCTTGAAACATGATTCTTGAAGTGCAATATCAGGAATTTGTCGCATTCCTTTGAATTTTAAACCAATAGTTTTAATCATTTTAAACTTCATCTCCAAAATATTAATATTTTATTCAAATATGGTATCCAATCAGTTTATGAATCAAGGAGATTAAAAAAATGAATTTAGCAGCTTCAATTTTTTAGAATATTGTAGTCTAATGTACTAAGTTTTATTTTTCATTTGTTTCAGAAAGTAAAAAAAAAAAAAAAGTGGATGAAAAGGATTTGTTGTTATCCTATTTTAAGGATAATTATGAGAGTCAATATAGAGTCAAACAATGGGAAGTGTTATACTCACTAAAATTCATTATATTCACCCCTAAAATCATATGTGCAGCCCTTAATTATCTTTCATGGACAACCATTATAATTTTTAAGTAGTGTTTGCTTAATTTTAAACCCATTATTTTTTCATCTCCCAACATTTCTATATGATACCAATGAGTCTATAGATCCGTTTAGATTATTATTATTTTTTTTCAAAATGAATGGTAAACGACATATGTTAGCATCATGGTATCTCGGAGGATCATTTTTTCCCATAATTTTGCTACTCTTTCTACCTAACATTATTTGTTCATTTTTAACATTGTCAAATAGATCCAAACAATGCTAAATTTCTTTGTTTGTTTATTTTTAACACGAAAATGCTCAATTAGTAAACTAGTGCACACTCTTTAAAGGGTTCATGCTTAAGAAAATGTCTTGATAGCCTTTGCATGTCACCTCCTTCATCATCCAATTAGCATTTTGGGGCCTCAAACTATGATCTGGGTTATTTCCCCTGTGATGATGAAGCTTTCCCCTTATTGGAAGTCCTCCCAAATTTTTAGGACCCTTTATGAAAGCCATGCCAATTGAATTCCATAAGCTGTTTGGAAAGAGTAGTTTGAACTAGCATTGAACTAGCATTGAACTAGTTAAAAATGTTTTAGTATGCTTTATAATGGTAGAAATCATTTTGTTAATTTTCTTTTGTTAGCATCATTTCTTATATATTTTGAATTAAATCTAATAATGTATATTTGCCATAAGTGTGGGATGTAAGTGTTGCGGCTATAACTATGATATTTTAAAATTTGATGTTGTTTTAGGTATCTTTCAAATTTTTTATTTATTATTCGTTGTAATATGCTTATGATGTGGTGTTTATGAGAGCTAGATATCTCCTTTAGTTTTTGATTCCTTAATCAGTTTGCTTTATTTATTAGGTTGTAAGCATGTCTATTTAGCTTCATTGGATTTTCGATTCTCTATTCAGCACATAATTTGTTCTTTCTATCCAACAATTATCGTGGTTTTAAGTTTTCTTCCATTGCCATTATTTACTTGTGTTTTAGGAGCTGCCCAATTTGCTTCTTGATTTTCTTCCATTGTCATTGTTTATTTGTGTTAGACATGTTAACTTGTTTCCTTCCTGGTTTTACACCGAGTAGAGTCAAGATTATCTGCTTTCTCATCTTCACGATTGTGCTATTATAACTAGATACATGATATTATGGTTGTGAATGTTTTATTACTTATTTGTTTCTCTATTCTCTTGCTTTGACATTATAACAAAAATCATGTAATGCTACTTTTGCTCAGTTTGTTATTGGGAAATTGTTGATTAGGTTGTAATCCAAGATTCTTTAATTGAGGACTTATAATTTTTTAGCTAGATATTTGGGATTGCGAGAAGCTGTCAATTTTAAGTTGTGAAACTATGAATTAGAGTTATAAGGAGCTTATACATATCTTGATTCAAAAGGTTTTAGGTCAATTGATCTTTATTGATCACCTAATTAACTTGATCATGTTTGATGAAGTTTGCTTTAATTGAGGATGACTGAATCATTGGGGTCACTCTTGCCAAAAATAAGTTATCATAACTTGGTGGTATGAATTACAGATGGCTCTAAAAAAGAGGAGAATGTCAAATGCTACTCAAATGAAAGCTCAAAGATCTTTATTGCATGCTATAATTGGCTCGACAAACCATATTTATGGGAAAATTTATAATAATCTATATTTTAGCCAAGTTACATTTTTTTTTTTCAGGAGCAATTATAAGTCTAAATTACAAATCATATTCTTCATAACATATAAATTTTTGTGCTCTAGTTATAATATTTTTTCCCTGACTTTTAAGCATTGATGCAATTATTTAAGAATTTGACACATATTGGTACATATGTGATTTTTAAGTCCATCAGGTGTCCATTTTGTAAACCAATTTCACCAAAAATTTTTAAACATGATGAGTAATTTTATTAATATTTTTTATAGTTTTTAGAGCTCCAAAATTAAAGATATAAAATAATTTATATGAATTTTATGCTAAAAACTACACAATACATATAATTATCTTCACGTCCTTAAAATATTTTATTATAAAAAAATCTTTTTCCATTTACTGAAATCCATTAAAATCCTTTATCTTCCTATTCATTTGACTAACAGTGACAGAAACGAAAGTTATAAGAGAAAGGAGAGGGGAGTAAAAGGAAATCTTAGGGTTTTAAGGTCATATAACAATTTTTATCAGGCGACCCTATTGTAAAAGTTACTCATCTCATTTTAAGAAATCATTATCCTATTTTTTTATTTCAATAAATTTTTTTATTTTATATTGTGTAGGGGTGCTAATTTTGGGTCATGGTTCGGGTTCGGGTTGAACCCGAAATTGACCCGGCACCAATCGGGTCAACCTGACCCGTTTTATTGCAAGCGGGCAGATGCGCGGCAGCGGAACTACCCGCTGCGCCGCTGCTGCCGGCCCACCGCGCCTCTGCCACCGGCCCTCCGCGCCTCTGCCACCGGCCCACCGCGCCGCTGCCCGCAATGGATAACGGGTCGTGTCGGGTTGACCCGAAGCGGGTCGGGTTCGGGTTTAGGAAATTGACCCGTTTGCAAAAATGGGTCGGGTTGACCCGAAGCGGGTTGGATTCGGGTCTAGAAAATTGACCCGTTTGCAAAAATGGGTCGGGTTGACCCGATTGATGCCGGGTCAATTTCGGGTTCGACACGAACCCGACCAGTGACCCGAAATTGACACCCCTACATAATATAAAATAAACAAAATTATTGAAATAAAAAAATAGAATAATGTTTTTTTAAAATGAGACAAGTAACTTTTACAATAGGGTCGACTGATAAAAATCATTATATGGCCTTAAAAGCCTAATATTTCCTTTTACTCCCCTCTCCTTTCTCTTATAACTTTCGTTTATGTCACTGTTAGTCAAATGAATAGGAAGATAAAAGATTTTAACGAATTTCAGTTAATGGAAAAAGAACTTTTTATAATAAAATATTTTAAGGACGTGAAGATAATTATATCTATTGTATAGTTTTTAGTATAAAATTCATATAAATTATTTTATATCTTTAATTTTGGAGCTCTAAAAACTATAAAAAATATTAATAAAATTACTCATCATGTTTATAAAATTTTGGTGAAATTGATTTACAAAATGGACACCTGATAGACCTAAAAATCACACATGTATTAATATGTGTCAAATTCTTAAATAATTGAACCAATGCTTAAAAGTCAAGGAAAAAATATTATAACTAGAGCACAAAATTTCTATGTTATGAAGAATATGATTTGTAATTTAGACTTATAATAGCTCCTGAAAAAAATATATATGTAACTTGGCTAAAATATGGATTATTATAAATTTTCTCATAAATATGGTTTGTCAAGCCAATTATAGCATGCAATAAAGATCTTTGAGCTTTCCTTCGAGTAGCATTTGACATTCTCCTCTTTTTTAGAGTCTTATGTAATTCATACCAGCAAGTTATGATAACTTATTTTTGGCAAGAGTGACTCCAATGATTCGGTCATCCTCAATTAAAGCAAACTTCATCAAACATGATCAAGTTGATTAGGTGATATGTAAAGATCAATTAATCTAAAACCTTTTGAATTAAGATATGCATAAGCTCCTTATAACTCTAATTCATAGTTTCACAATCTAAAATTGACAATTTCTCGCAATCCCAAATATCTAGCTAAAAAATTATAAGTCCTCAATGAAACAATCATGGATTACAACCTAATCAGCAATTTCCCAATCACAAACTGAGCAAAAGTAGCATTACATGATTTTTGTTATAATGCCAAAGCAAGAGAATAGAGGAACAAACAACAAGTAATAAAACATTCACAATCATAATATCATGTATCTAGTTATAATAGCACAATCGTGAAGAGGAGAAAGCAGATAATCTGGACTCTACTCAGTATAAAACCAGGAAGGAAACAAGTTAACATCTCTAACACAAATAAACAATGACAATGGAAGAAAATCAAGAAGCAAACTAAGCAGCCCCTAAAACACAAGTAAATAATGGCAATGGAAGAAAACTTAAAACCACTATAATTGTTGGATAGAAAGAACAAATTATGTGCTGAATAGAGAATCGAAAATCCAATGAAGCTAAATAGACATGCTTACAACCTAATAAATAAATAAACTGATCAAGGAATCAAAAACTAAAGGAGATATCTAGCTCTCATAAACACCACATCATAAGCATATTACAACGAAAAATAAAGAAAAAATTAAAAAGTAGCCATAGTTCACGTATTCAATCTTGAATAACACCGAATAGGTTTCTCATATAAGAAACTCCAACTGAGAAAATCAAAATCCAAATCATAAATTGAAGCATCCAATCTACAAATCGGATTTTCACCTTCCCTGAATAAAGAACCGATATCCAACTAAAAGCACTCTAAGTCTGGTTGTCAAAATCGTATAGAGCTCAATAAAAGATCAATTCCAACAAGTATCAGAACTCCTGATCATCACATAAGCATGCAGAGCTCAAATAAAGGATTGGGGAAAAATCAGGCCATTTGGCTCTTCAGGTCGATCAGAGCAAGCTCCGCAAACTTATCCGCCGCTATTCGCGTAGTCTGACTGCAACGACGGAGACTCTACTTCGAATGAAGAAGTCGCCCCATCCATGGAATTGTTGTGCCGATGTTGGGGTTTCTTCTCCACGGTCGTACCGCCAACATTGCCAGCCCCTCGAAACCCCAAGCCCTGAAAGAACGTCGCGTCCACAAGAAAAGAAAAAAAAAAATCCCAATCCCAATCACTTATCCCTAAACTATGGATGACTTAAACCACAACAAAATATAGAAAATAACATTGAATCGATCACCTCCTCAAGCCTGATCTGGAAACTTGTAGAAATCAAGCTAATTGAGAGCGAATTGAGGATTTATATTTCTCTATCTTCCAGTCTCTTAGCTTGGCAAAGGGAGGAAGACTAAGATGACGAAGAGAGAAGTAGAAAGATCGAGGAAGGAGGTAAGGTAGAGGTGAACCATTACAGCTTAACAATCGAAGAAATCCAAGCTTCTTTAGTGACTCGTTCAAAACTCTTCACGTGAAGTTCCATCGGAAGACTGTTTTTTATAAATACCTTGATCTTTAGTATCAAAAGAAGAACATATGAGTTGGAATCTCAAACCTTTTTCGGTGAGGTTGGTAGGGCAGTGGCGGCCTCATGCAGGCAGGACTTAGGCTACGAGGGAAGGCCGAACGCGAGAAGGGCTAGACGTCGAAGATTAGCGAAAGGGAGAGAGGGAGATTAGCGGGAAGAATTGCACAACGATAGTGGGTGGAAGTTTCTCTTCATTCATTTTTATTTTTGTTATCATATAATCGTTCTAAACGCTCCTCGGAATTGGAATTGTGAGGAGATCAAATGTTCATAGGGTGAGTCGATGGGAAGTGAAATAGGCGGGTATGAAACGCTCGGCTGTAAAGGCTTGGCTAGTGTTTCTTTAGTACAGAGCCAATGAGAATCGGAACACTGAAACGCTTCAGCAAAAATATTTGATGAAACGTTCGAACGAAGCTACTGAAACGTTCGAGTATTGATGTAAAATTAAAGTTATTAACGATTGAAAAAATGTTATGGATGAACCAAAAAATTAGACCTGTCAATTTCGGGTTACGGGTCGGGTTGACCCGAACTCGAAACTGACCCGGTATTATTCGGGTTCGGGTTGACCTGACCCGATTTTGCAAACGGGTCAATTTTCTGGACCCGAACCCGACCCGCTTCGGGTTCGGGTCAACTCGACTCGGACCCGTGTAGCCGCAGACTCGACATTGCCTTTGGACGCCGATGCGGATCTGCGGACGCCGGCGACGCCGAACTGGCCTGGGCCGCCCGCCGCCTGGCCTCGCCGTCTCGGGACGGAACGCGGAATTGGCCGCCGTCTAACCCGGTCTGGCCTGGCCTGCCTCGGAAATGGGCCAAATGGCCTGGCCTTCTTCGGGAGTCGGGAGTCTCAGGACGCTGCGCGCGGCGCGCCTGCGCGGAACTGGCTTGGCCAGTTGGGCCTTGGACAGGGGCTGGCGGGCAACGGGCAGCGCGGGGGCAGCGAACGGGCAGCGCGGGGGTAGCGAGCAGGGCTGGCGGGCAGCGGGCAGCGCGGGGGCAGCGAGCGGGGCAGGGAAATTTGAATTTTTTTAAAATAAACAGGTTTTCGGGTTGACCCGGCAACCCGTCGGGTCAACCCGAACCCGACCCGTTTTTGCAAACGGGTCGGTTTTCCGGACCCGAACCCGACCCGCTTCGGGTTCAGGTCAACCCAAACCCAAAAATTCCGGATCGGATTCGGGTCGGGTCCAATATTGACAAGTCTACAAAAAATAAAGAATATGAAGAGTCATAGATGAACGGTATAGATTTAATTTTATGTTTATAAATGAATGATGAGGATTTGCTATGGGTGGAATCCCAAGCCAGTTTTATATAGCAGTATAAATAAATTTGAGTAAATTTGAGTAATGAAAGCATCATGTTTCTTAATGTAACCCTCATACATTGCATTAATACGAACCAAAAGAATATAACGATTCAAATTTATTTCATATTCTATAAAATAAACTTCTATTGGTAGAAGAAATCAAAGAAATATACAGACTCCAATGGTAATGACATAATGCAAGCTACCAAGATGGTTTGATTAGTTTCCAAAAAAATGCAGATGTACATGATGCACGTGAATACAAATTTAATAATACATAAATGATGCTATAAAATTAAAAAATTAATTCATGACATGCTATATGTAAATGCTTTATGAATATTACATATAATATTTGTGTATGTACATATGATTCATGCATAATCAATAAGACTATTAATCTTTATTATTATGCAGAAATACTAATTAAAAGTGTGCTTGGTTAGAATTAAGAAGTGTGTTAATGTGTAATGCATGGATTATTAATCAATTAATATTTTGACATCAATATAATATCCATTAGAAGATTAAATTAATCATTTTAAAAAAGTAATTCTAAGGTAGAGCATTACCTATAATGAAATCAACATTTAATAAGTACAATGAGAAAGATTAATACACCAAAATTACAATAGATGACACATTTCAAATACACCAAAATTTTACCCTCTATTTCTTTTACTTCAAACAAAACCTCCATATTTGAAATATTTTACACCAATTTTATGTTAATAAAATTGTCCCTAAGGCTAAGGGTTAAACAACACTGAGGCTACAAGTAAAGGAGATGATAAAAAATTAAGTAGATATGAACTTCTACCATACCACTTGAATAAAACAAATATGTTACCATGAATAAAAAAGGAAATAATAGATTTGCATCCGGTCGACATTTTCTAAACAAAATATTAATATTATTTATTAGAAATAAAAATTTTTTTACATTGATTCTAAAAGATGCATCTTTAGAAAGAATTTAGTGAGCTATACATGCCAACTAATCTCAAGTCGCTCCTGAAATAAACGTGTAAAAAATAATTATTACATGTGACAACTCATTAGAAAAGAATGATGATGATCATTAATATCTCACTACAATCATAATATAATCCAAAAATAAATTAAATATTTCAACATAACATACTGTCATGATTCAATATAAAAAAGCAATCAAGAAGAATGAAAAGCTAAGGTTAAAAACTTCATTTCTTAGTGCATGCAGGATTGACCTGCTCGAGAAGAGAAATGATGCCAACAATTAGACCGTAAAGATCAAGACATTTATTAAAAATAAGAATAACAATCATTCTCACAAAGAGCTTTGGTTGTTGAGCATTGGCCCTATCAATGGACAATAATCATAATTAAAAAAAATTAAATCATGCATTCAAGTTTGACAAAGAGGGAAAGAGCATAAAGATCAAAATATTCAATAAATAAATAATGGAAATTTATGCACATACTCATGGACGCACAATTTTTTTTTTTTTTGATGCACACAACGTTCATGCATTCAAGTTATAGAAAAAGATCGTTACCTTCATGACGATTCAGTGGAAAAGCTTTGCTTGAAACTTTATCAAACTCTTATGATTCACTGGAAAGCAACCAATGAAAAAAAAAAGTCCAAAAATAAACAACTTCACGTGAACGAACAGACAAATGAAAGCAAGTAACGAATTTTTTTTTTTTTTGCAAGCGGTCTGTTGAAATTATCTTAAAAATATACAAATGAAGGACATTTTCTTAAAATTTGATAAATGTATATAAAATAACCTACAATACTCATATCTATATATCAACAAGAAATCATAAGTTCACGAATGGTGAAATGCTCGGCGATAGACAGGAAAATGCAGCGAGGTAGTTTGCTGACGAGATCTACGGCGAAGGCTGGCCAACGGTCGTGTAGTTAATTAAATGACAAAGAAACTTTAGTGCACATGCAC
The DNA here is from genome assembly GCA_022539455.1 of Dendrobium nobile. Taxonomy (NCBI): domain Eukaryota; kingdom Viridiplantae; phylum Streptophyta; class Magnoliopsida; order Asparagales; family Orchidaceae; genus Dendrobium; species Dendrobium nobile. The sequence continues at coordinate 46,715,021 of CM039734.1, read as the reverse complement.
AAAAGAAGGTCCTTTTCTTTGGCATTAACTATTTATATATCTATATAAGTTGGAGTAGGAGATAAAATCATCACAGGAGAGAGCAGCGAGAACAAAGTTTGCAAATACCGCGGGAGAAATTGGAGATGAGAAGGGATAGGGAAAGAAATGAATGAGAAAATGGCATATTCAACCCCAAAAATAAACAGGAAAAGAAACACAAATGGTGGATTCTCCAACTTTTTTTGGTGAGGACGGCAGAGCGGCGGCGACCTCACGCCAAGCTTGCTTCTTACGCGAGTGGGAGGACTTTCGGGGAGGGAGGAAGATCGTAAGCGTGGAATTGGCAGAATAGCGAAAGAGAATTGAACGAGAAAGTGTTAATATTTTTTTTAACGGCTCAGCAGTGTAAACGCCCCTTCATTAAATGAAATTTAATTCGTTTAGAGTATTTTTTTTTGGGACATTTAGGTCATTTAAGGCAAACTCACACACCCAACGCATACACATAGACTCGAACCTTGGACCTCTTAGTTGGAAGCCTAAGCTCTCATCTAATAGGCCAAGGAGAGTTGTGTGTTCAGAGTATTAGAATCGACATATAATGAATATGAAGCGTCTAAACTGAACTCTAGAAATTAAATGGATCAATTGATGTTTAATTAAATACAATTAATATAAATAGAATAAAATATGTCATGTATTAAAATAAATGAATGAAGTTAATAAATAAATTAATTAAATTTATAAATAAAATGAAAGGTTGAGGTTCATTTTTAATAAATTAAATGGAAGGCTAGGATTGCAAGGACTTTTATTCAAGTATGTCAAATTGAAGTAGAAGTCGATTGCAGTTGCAAAAATAAGTCTTCATTAACTGAATGAAGTGCATTTTCATTATATCAGTTAGAATAAACTGTTATTAATCTGATAGAAGCTTTCTCACGTGCGATTTTGAAAAACTAGTTTTATTGCACGTGCATTAAATGCACGTTAATAAAAATTTTAAAATAAAAATTTATATAATGAATATTTTAATTATATTTTATTTAATAAAAAATAAAATTATTACATTTATTTATATAATTAATTATAATTATTAATAATATTAGCAAAATTTTATATATTTTTCTTAAAATTATTATAGCAATAACGATAGCAAGCATTAACATCATAGATTTATTTCATTTTGAAATATTCCTGAGTTTTTTCATAATGTTCTCGTTAAAAGACTGAATTTGTGATTGATCATCCATTTCATATGTATTCACCATTTTTCAACCAAATGTGAAACTTTCATAGCTATCAAATATTGGACTATGACCATCAATCATTTTTGTATTATAGCTCGGTTGTTGTACCCTTACCACTACATATTTTCTTTCATGTTTTCCTAGAGAGTGAAAGGTATTTATTTATTTTACTCATCTGAAGTGAGCAATGTCTCCAAGAACAACACACAAAAGGCACATTGAATTAAAATATTCATATTTTTATATTAAAATATGATCCGTTTTAAGTTAGTAAATTTGCTTATGAAGTGAAGTGATGACAAAATAAGTGCATAAGAAAATAAATCATTTTTTATTAATTTATGTATATTATGCATTCCAAGTTATATTTTAAGAAAATTAAACAATGAAAAGGAGAACCAAAGGAAGCATTATAGTTCTTTTAGTAAGGTACCCGTAGTGATCCATGATATAAATTTTGGATCAATGTTAACGTCATGAATTATAACAATTACAAATGAAAAAAAAATCGGAGAAGAGAGAGTATTGATTAGCAGGCAATCCATTCACCTCTCTTTGATATGAACATGTCTGCCTTTGAGATCAATAGATCCATTCTTAGTGAAAATTAAACTCCCATTCTCCGAGCCATTAGCTTCTTCCATTTCTCTTATGCTGGATTTTTTCTTTTCACTTAAATCTAGATATATAAAGAAAGAGAAAGAGCACAAACAACTCGTCGTCACTCATCAGTGCTTCTTATTAAATATTATTTAATCATGACTTTATTAATTAATCGAGCAAAAATTGATTTGTCTATACAAACAGTCACCAATTTTAAATTTCAGACTTTAATAATGGCTTGTTTGTATAATTCAAAATTTGATAAAGATTGTATTCAAAGAGGTCAACAAAATTAAGCATTCTATGATATTAATTCAGAACAAGCTTAAGAACAAAAGCAATCTATCATATATTCAAAGATAAAGTGTAGCACATCGTGCTCTCTAAGAACCTTATGTTTCACAATATTATGATGGTTAATTTTTCAAAGGGACTATAGAACAAATGTTTATCATCTCTGAAAATGAGATCCAACAAATGAAGAGATTCATTTAGCAAAAATATTACCTCAACTTCCCAATGATTCGAGCACTCCTTCCATAAGTAATAAATTTTCTTAATTTTCTTATTGGTAACCTGTGATGCGAATTATACATGAAGTGATGCAAAAAATAAACAAATACTTGACTTTCATTAAAATGGTCCAACATTTTTTCACTAACAAAGTAATTTTTGGGATCAATAGCATCAAAAGCCACCTCTTGCATACCCTACCAAATGCCAAATTCAGCTTCAGCGGACTGCTTTGCCTCATCATCTAGTGTTGGCTAGCAACAGATGCTTCAATCTTCACAATCTAAAAAAGGTTTCCTTCAACCTCCGGAATTATCATGTTAGTATTTTCTGCCTAAGTAATTTTCTGAATTATAAATAAAAAATTTACAGAATATTGAAAGCATAATACCACAAAAACTATAAATTTTCTCAAAATAAAATGATGAAGGGTACAAATTACATACCTCAAGCCGGTAGTAGATGATAAATAAGCAAGAAAAAATACAATCTCAATATATTATACGTAAAAAATTTATGGAAATAATCCTAAAAAAAGTTAAATATTTGTTATGTGAAAAAAAATATCTACATGTTGTGTGGTGTGTTAAGCTATGTCGCATTCGGAAACGATGCACTGGACAATCTCCTCACTAAATTCGGCTTCTATGACCCATTCTGGCTCATCAATATCGGGAACATCTTCATTGTCTTCCATTTGATCGGTGTTTATTAGGTAAGACATGCTTCCATCACACATAATTCAATTTCTTTTAATCAAAAGCAGAGCTAAAGAGTTCAAATTTGAACAAGTGTTTTGCCAACCAATCTTTTAGTTTGTAGAGAACCTGAGCCAATGCCGATGGCCAAATAACTCTTTCGTGACAGGAGAGCGCATAATCAAACAACCATTGATGGTCGACTATCCCTTTAGTTTCTTTCGTTTGATATGGAGAACTTCTTATGTAATTGTGGCAGAAGTGATTGCTATGATCTTTCCCTTCTTCAACGACTTCCTTGCATTGATTGGAGCTCTCGCCTTCTGGCCTTTGACGGTCTTCTTCCTTGTTGAGATATATATAAAACAAGCAGATATCAAGCGGTGGTCGAAGACATGGATTTGGCTTCAAATCTTGAGCATGGCTTGTCTCATGGTATCCATCGTTGCAGCATGTGGGTCAATTTAGGGGCTCATCCATGCACTTGCAGGTTACAAAACCATTCAAGAGCTAGAATTTTGGATAAAGGCTATCAAAATCCCATCCAAACATTCCCTTTGAGTAATAAACAACAGAAATTATACATAATCAAATGGTACATTCTTGGTGATACTTATAAAAGCTATTGGCATGGAATACGAAACATGAAGGTTTTGAACTACAAAAGGGTTGGCTGAAATAGTGAAATAGAAACGTAATCCTTGTCGATTCAAAAGTGGTAGCTCATTTAAATTCTAGCGTTACCTGAAAAGCTTCATTTCAGCTTTGACAAACGAAAGGTTGCAAAATTCAAAGTAGCCGTGTTTCGCAGGAGAAAAAGAGGAGCCCAACGCCTCATCTTTCGCGCGATGAAATGAAGAGCCGGAAGGTAACGCAGTATAGTATTAAGCTAGAAGAAGAATGGGGAAGAGGAGGATCGGAGCACCAATGCCTCACCTTTTGCGCGAAGAAATGAAAAGCCAAGAATGAGGAGAGGAAGGGGAAGATGAGGAGCCCAATGTCTCATATTTGGCGTGAATATGGGTTAAGAAAGAGGTGATATTAGGTAATAGATAAGAAATAGGCATAAATGCATGCTTACGAAACTCATGTTACGGAAATTAAGAAATTGATTAAATGCTTAATTCATTTTGATGGAGGAAATTAAAGCGACATGAGTGAATTTGAATAGTCATAAATGAACGTTGAAGATTAATTTAAAATTTATAGATGAACGATCAAGATTTGCTATGGGTGGATTCTCAAGCCACACTTATATAGTAGTATAGATTATGAATAGAAATAACATTGTGAAGAGGAAAAGTCAAACATGTACGCATACATTAAAAAAATTGTTAAAAATATCTCACTATAAATTTGTTAAGATAGACTAATATAAATTTTATCAAAATGTGTTAAAAAAATACTGAATTTGCTTAGAGATTAAACAATATTGACTCTTTATATCTAGCACTAATCTCAAAACAAATTCAATGATTTTTAAACTCATCCTCATACAGTTTATATTAGGAGATCCTAACATAGTTTTTTTTTTCTAGTACAACTACATTTTTTTTCTCGGTAATTACAATTGAGAATCTAACACCAATGCATACTAGAGATCTTGTTGCCCTCAAGCGTTTTCATCTACCACAAAATGGAAGACTAGGAGTTTTGAAAAAAAAATTTGTTAAGCAATATATTGCCCAAAAAATCATTGCATTCAAAAGGCAACATACAAAGTGATATATCACGAGTCTTTTTTTTTTTTCTATCTATCTATTTACGTATCAAACAAATGATAGTACATGATTATTAAACAAATAGGTTTAAGATAAAAGGCTAAATTGAACAGAAGGAAGAGAGAAGTACTCTAGTGGCTATATTCACAATTTTAAGAAAAATATCAATGGAAAGAAAAAGTCAAAAAAAGTCGAGGTTCAAAAGCATGCCTAAGCAGCAATAACATGTGTCACAGTATACTCTGTTTTTGCCTTGAACTGCCTCCATAATATCTTGCAAGGTGTGATTAAAATTCTCACTGATGGAACCTAAAAAGTAAAATCGAGAAATCATTGTGAAAATGAATATGAACACAAATTAAATAAACAGAAAATCTACATAAATGATATATTATACAATTTAAGTATATTCATTATATGAATTGTATTTTTGTTGAACTGCTTCCATAGTAACTTGCATTGAACTGGTGAAATTAATATTCTCATTGATGAAACCTAAATACCAAATATAGGCAAATCCTTATGAAAGTGAATACGAGCAAAAATAAATTATATCCAAAAAAGGATATGAAGTCGTACATCTCCCCACTTATTGGAATTCAATGCAATCAATGTGTCCAATGACAAATTTCTATTTGATGTTGAAGAGATAAGGCCATCCATCAAAGCAAGTTGTAATAAATCCTCAACATTATCCATATTTTCTTCTAAGCGAATTACAAGGACAACTAGTAACTTTAATGACTGCAAACAAAAAACAACAATTTGAAATACAAATTAGAACTAAAAGTACATATCAACTTGCAAGATTAAAAAGAAAAATAATAGAACTAGGAATGCAAATTCAGAACATACTGCTAAACGAACCATTTTGGTGATTGTTTTTATATCTTCTTTTCCCGTCCAAAGTCTTGACATTGAATCAAAATCATAACTAAACACTGTTTCAAACCTGTAAACATATTGTATAATAAATTTAATAAATGAGATATTTCACACATAAGCTTTAAGAAAACAATCATCACATGTCCTTCATATAATCAAGACATTCCCAGCTTCTTCCATTGCCTTTGATTCAATAATCCTTATGGCATGTCTTTCTAATTTTGCAACAAATGTTTCAATAGTTTTCTGATCAGTACCAAATGAAGAAATTGTTGAAGTAAAACCAACTAAAGTGGTCACTCTCCAACTGAATAATTTTTCTAATTGTTGGCCATGTTTGATCATCAGCATCTTTTAAAAGGGATTGTGCAGGCTCAGAAAGGGCCTTGTCAAGTTTTTCCTGTATGATAAATATAATAAAATATAATACATATTTTGTCAATAAATACTTTAGTATGATGTTTGACAAATTTCTAGCTAACTACCTCTGCAATTTTCATCGAATCTAGGCATATACAAATGAATCAGCTCAATAGAAGCAGTTGCAATTGGTTGTCCATGTTCTATAGCTATCTGTGTTGACCTCGATTTTCGTTCGAGTGCCCTCGAGTGCATTCGTTCGGACCTTGTCGAGCCCGATCCGAAATCGAGTCGAGCCGAACTGATTTTAATTAGACTCGACCCTATTCAATCAAGCCCGAGTAATTTATTTTAGCCGTGCTGAGTTTAATCCGATTCGAATCTTTGTTTTATATTTAGTTAATTGGGTTAAATCAAACTGAATCCGAATTGACCCGAATCATCCTAAATTAGACCCTGTTCAAGTTTTGATGAAATTCCAAATCTTTTTTTATTATTTAATTTGAATCCTTCGCTAAATCCGGAAGTCGAGTGCCGATCTTTCCTAAATTCGGAACCTGTCCTGGACAGAACTCTCAGTCTCACGCCTCTTTATTTCGGTTTCTTCTCAAACTTTTGGTAGTCGAAGCCTGAGCGTAACGAGAAATTATTGTGTACGCAATCCGAACGTGTTCGGATGCTGCGTACACAACGCTTATTTCATTGCGTATTTTTTGATATATAATTTTTTCGTGTCAAATAAATATGAAATAAATAATACTCACTAAATACGCAAAAAATACGCAAAAAAAAACTTAGAAAACATAAATTATCAAAAAATACGCAATGAAATAAGCAGTGTCTACGCAGCATCCGAACACAATTCTGCGTTCGGATTGCGTACACAATAATTTCTCGAGCGTAACAGGGCCTTTTTCGGTGTTTTGAGCGAAGCAGAACGTTAGGAGACTTCTTGAGGAATCCTTCGGCTCCCTCAGTCTCACCGGCACCCTCTCTCTCTCAATCTCTCCGATTTTGTCTTTCACCCTCTCCCTCTCGAGAAATTATTGTGTACGCAATCCGAACGTGTTCGGATGCTGCGTACACAACGCTTATTTCATTGCGTATTTTTTGATATATAATTTTTTCGTGTCAAATAAATATGAAATAAATAATACTCACTAAATACGCAAAAAAAAAATAGAAAACATAAATTATCAAAAAATACGCAATGAAATAAGCAGTGTGTACGCAGCATCCGAACACAATTCTGCGTTCGGATTGCGTACACAATAATTTCACTTCTTTCTCTCGCGCGAGCAGAACCCGACGGACCCCTTTCCTCGTCCGACCCGAGCTCCAGGACCCCAAGTCGACGATTTCCCCTTGCCCTAGCCGTAGCCAAAGCTCTGCTCCCGTCGCCCCTAGCAGCCGCACGCCCCGGGACTCCCTCTTCTTCCCGCCTCTCCTCCGTTCGGATTGAGCCTGAAGGCCGAAGTCGCCTCTTCCTAGCCGAGCCCGACGCGAGCCCAGACGTGGCCAGCCCTAGTCATATTCGACATCTTCGACCGATCCTCAGCCGACGCAACCATCTCTTGCAGCCGGTATTCTTCTTTCTTGGACCGAATCGGCTGACCTTCTCTCCCTTTTGCTTGGGTCAAGAATTTCTGCAGCAAACGACCCCTTTGCTCTTCTTGCATCAAGAATCATGGTAAGCAATTCCTGTCTTCTCTAAAAAAAAAAACGACATCTACTTTTTAAAATTAATTCCAGAAATAAAATCTTCATTTTCTAATCTCTATTGAATCGAAATCTGTATTTAAATTTATCAAAAAGAAATTTAAAATCTGTACTCTCTGAGCTTTATATATCTAAAAAAAAAACTGCACCCAAACCCTCTACCGAGTATTGGAAATCTGTAGAAATTTACATATATATTTGATGGTTTATATTTTGTGATATGAGCTTAGAGCCTTTATGTAAATCTTAAGAAATAATAGTATTCTTTGCTAAGTGCACCGGAAGTGTTTGTAATAATGCTTACTAAAAAAAATATACGTATAAATTTAGAGCAATGAGAAATTGAAAGTGCTGTCCTCTCACTCTTGAGATATGCGCGATCTTTTTCTCTGAAATATTTTCATTCACTAATAAATGTCTTGTGTTCTTACATCTTTGATGGCATTGCAAAGGTATTTTGATGATTGGAGAAGTTCATATATTTTGTTGAGCTTTAATGTTAGACGTAAATGCAAGTGCAATGGGTCACAATCACAGCTCTTTTCCTCTCTATTCATTATTTTGATTTTCCTGAAATAATAAAAGAAGAGTTGTACATACATTTATTCTAGAAGGTTTTGCAAGCATCAATCATCTTGTAGTTAACTAAAAAAAAAAAGAGCTGAAATATTCTTGTGATGCATTATATAGTGTTGAAAATTCATTATAGTGAACTACGTAGTGCTGAATTTTTCTAGTAATGAGTTGGAATAAATTATTTCTTGCCATATGAATGAGATTCATGTCTATTTCAATCCACATGTTCCTCCAATCCCTAATTGTTCTATCAAAATAAAAAAAATCTGAAATGGATGAGCTTGCAGTTAATAAGTGAAGCTTTTGATGGGATTTATGTTGTTTGGAGCCTTAACCGTTGCATGTAAATAAAAAAATCTGTATTCACCATCAGTTTATGTTATGCAATACATGGTTTAGAACTCTGTGTGTGGATAGGAAGAGATCATAGCATTCCCTGTTAAGTGCATGCAATGCGGTCGTATAAATGGCTATTGGAAACAATACAAGTATTTGGTTAGGAAGAAGTATTAAGCAAGTGTAGCTTTGCCTTATTATTACAGTTTAATCTTGTTGAGAATCATGAAACACATTTGTTAATATTATGTTGGAGACCGTTATTGGATCTAGTCATGAGATGAAATTGTTGTTTGCTATCTAGGAGAATGAATGGTTTATGTATTTTATGAACTATGTTTGAGTCGATTTATATGACTAATATTTTTATTTTATGCTCATTAGGTCGACATGCTTTATACTTACGAGAACATTACATTTTGTTCATGGGTTTTGGAAACTTATTATGCCGTGTGATTTAGTTGTAAATATGTGCCAATCCGATATCCGGCAAATCATGTATGTACGGTTCCTATGCAGTCTTGATGAATATTGATTTCTTATAATGAACTATGAAAGGGCGTGGTTGCGGAGGTAGGAGCTTATATGTCGATCTGTTTTAAGCAATATTGTGAATGTTGAACAATGAGTATTTGATAAAATGTTACTAAATGAAAGCTATGGTCACTTCGCTTGCATATGATTCATGTGACTTTATCTATGGATCTAATGCAATGATACTTGAAGAACTTTTCTCTTTTGGTGAGTTCCATAAGTATTTTGGAAGAAAATTTGGAAGTAGTTGCAAGATTTCTTGGGTTCTTTTGGGATGAAACTTACAAGTTTGGTTTGAATCAATATGAGGTTATATGTCCTTGATGGATGATTTTCTTGGAGCTTTGGAAAAGATTTGTAGAGTCTTCGTGTTTGCTTTAACCTTTAAGTATGAATTCCCATGTAAATCTGATTCATGCCTTGTGTTGATTGGAGCATTTTCTTGAGTTTTTCTTAAAAGAATAGAATGGAAATGTAAGATCTTAAACTTAAGAGAATATGCCCCTTTCTTGTTGCATTTCTTTTTTTCAATAATATAAGATTGTCTTTGAACTTTTGGCAAGGCATTGTATGTTCGGTATGAGAATGATTTTCATGAATTTGGGTTAGAAGTTGCTCTTGGAATTTTTTTGATGGCATGTGGCATGGAAGGTAGAAATTTGTTGGAAAATTTTATTGGATTGTCTCATATTTGAAAAGGTGGATGGCTTTGCTCCATATTTGAAAGACATATGATTTGTTTTGTATTGAAGAGAGTTTATGATTGGAAAGGTACAATGATTTGTTTTGTGCTAGAAAATCGTGTTTCTTGTATTTCTTCTTGTTGGAAGGCTTTACGAGTTGTTTTGTGATAAGTTTTATGAATGTTTTATGAGGTTTTCTTGGCTTTACCCCACACCAAATAAAAAGAAAAGTACTTGTTTTTTTGTGTCAAAAGAGTTTTTTTTTTGGTGTTTTGTTTTCTTTTCTATAAGGGGCTTTATGTGTTGTTTCATTTGGAGGTTTCATAAGTGAATTTTGAGATTTGGAGCTTTATGGTTGGTGTTGGATTGAAAGACTCTTTGATGTCTTTGTTTTGAAACGAATGATCTTGTTTATGTGAGTGATCTTTCTTATTTTGAATTGACTTTCTTTTACTAGTGTTTGCTTCTAAAAGTGGGGTTTTGGATAAGAAAAAAAAGAGAAACTTGTTTTGAGTTTTATTTTTTGGGAGCTTGTCCCCTTTCGCCGTTTTGAGCTTTATTTTAGATAATAGTTTGATCAGCGTTTTAAATATATAAAGTGCTTTGTTTGAAATGTGGGGACAGTAAAGGGCATTGAAAATACCTTCTTTCTTATTCGTATCACATCGAATTGGGGAGAAGGTTGTTTTAGATGCACACTTGGTTTCAAAGAAGTGTGCCCAACAACAACAATGCCTACATTCCTTTTATGTTTGATTTTCATTCTTTTCTTTCTATTGCATTTAATCGTCTTTCTCTCTACTTCTCATCTTTCTACTATTTTTCTACTTATTATCGTACTTTGATGCATAAATCCCTAAGCTTATTGATACCTGTACGGATGTCTAAAATGGTTATAAAATAAAAACTTCTTTTAGTCCTACAACTTTAGTGACACCTAAGGACAAAATTAAGGACCGAGTCTTAGATAACATAGATTTAGTGTGCATGTTCCTTATATGATAGATATATCAAACCAAGAACTTAGTGACACATTTTCCTAGGTTTAGTTTTCCTTAATCCACTAAAAATCAACCAATGAAAATCAACCATAATTCAACCCTTTAAAATGCACTAAAACATTTAATTTTGACATCAATATAATATCCATTAGAAGATTAAATTAATTATTTGAAAAAAAATAATTCTAAGGTAGAGCATTACCTACAAGAGCATAAACTTATAATGAAATCAACATTTAATAAGTACAATGAGAAAGATTAATACACCAAAATTATAATAAATGACACATTCCAAATACATCAAAATTTTACCCTCTATTTCTTTTACTTCAAACAAAACATTAATATTTTAAAAAACCCCATATTTGAAATATTTTACTCCAATTTTATGTCAATAAAATAGTCCCCAAGGGTTAAACAACACTGAGCCTACAAGGAAAGGAGATGACAAAAAATTAAGTAGATGAACTTCTACCATACCATTTGAATAAAACAACTATGTAACCATGAAAAAATGGAAAATAATAGATTTACATCCGGTCACCATTTTCAAAACAAAAAATTAATATTATTTATTATAAATAAATATTTTTTACATTGAATCTAAAAGATGCATCTTTAGAAAGAATTTAGTGAGCAGCAACTCCTAGAAGTGAAATGTAAAATTCATATTTAAACAAGTAATAGTGAGCATACATGCCAACTAAACTAAAGCCACTCTTGAAATAAACGTGTAAAAAATAATTATTATATATGAAAACTCATTAGAAAAGAATGATGATGACCATTAATATCTCACTACAATCATAATATAATCCAAAATTAAATTAAACATTTCAACATAACATACTGTCGAATCAACATAAAAAAGCAACCAAGAAGAATGAAAAGCTAAGGTTAAAAACTTCATTTCTTAGTGTGTGCGAGATTGACCTACTCGAGAAGAGAAATGATGCCAACAATTAGACCATAAAGATCAAGACTAATAGCACATACAAACAAACCGGCAACATACAGCACACGGGAAGAAATTCTAGAAGCAACTAAAGCCATCTCCACCATTAAACAATAACCGCTTCAACCAATCTCTGCGATACACGTGTAAATGCATTTCTACCTAAGAGCCTATATATAGCAAAGCATTGTAAATGATACAGTATAATAAAATACTCTACTACTACTTTGCTTTCTCTACATCGTCTCCGTGCTTCTCTGTTTGTCTTTATGGTATCAGAGCCTTTCGGCTCACCTGCTTCAAACAGAAATGGCGCAATCCTCTTCCACCAACTCCCCATCTGGCGAAACGATTTCAGATACTCAATCTAAAATCATCACTATACCATCATCACTGAAATTTCTTATTTCGAATATCAAAACTTTCCCCACCCAATTGTCCACAGATAACTACCCTACATGGAGATCTCAACTGATGAAGCTCTTTCGCGCAAACAACTATGCCGGATTCCTTGACGGCACATCTACAGCTCCCTCTCGTCTTCTCAAAGCTACAGACGACATTCCTATCATGAACCCGACATACATACAATGGACACTAGTGGATCAGAACCTGGCAGCGGCACTGTGTTCCACCATATCGTCAAGCATCATACCATACGTTCTTAATCTCGACAATGCTTCTGCAATTTGGTTAACGCTTGAGCGTCGACTACAGGCAACAAATCGCTCAAGAGTCATACAACTTAAAAATGAACTACATCACATCACCAAGGGAGAACTTACAATGCAACAGTATCTCACAAATGTAAAAACACTGGTAGACAACATTGCCTCAACAGGTTCCACCATAGACAGTGAAGACGTTCTTCTCTACACCTTAAATGGCTTACCCAATCAGTATCAGGCATTCAAAATAGCCATTCGCAACAAATTAACTCCAATCAGCCTAGAAGATCTGTATTCATTGCTCATAAGTAAAGAAATTAATATCACCTTTGATTCTGTACAACTTAATGTAGCTACTAATCCTCATGCAGCGATGTACTCCAGTCGAGGACGCGGACGATCAAGAGGTCGCGGCAGAACCAGCAATACCGAAGGCCGATCATCAAACAGATCTCCCATCATCTGTCAAATTTGTGGTAAAAGAGGACACTCAAACAACAATGCTGGCACCGATTGAATCTTCAATATCAAACCCCCAACACACAACAAACAACTCTTAATGTCTCCAATGCTAACACAACGGCAGACTGGATTCTGGACTCAGGCGTATCAACTCATATGACAAACAATCTGGACAATCTAAGCTACATTGAGGACTACTGTGGCTCAGACAGCGTCTTGATCGGGGACGGACACAACCTACCCATCACTCACACAGGCCGTGGACTCCTTCCCACGCCATCCCACATGCTTAAGCTTCCTCAACTACTACATATTCCCAAACTCTCTCACAATCTTCTTTTTGTATCCAATTTAGCTAATGATAACAATCTCGGGAAAGTGCCGTAATGGCATATATCCAGTTTCAGCAACATCATCATCCACCTCTCATCAAGCAACTCTCACAACAAAGCAATCATCAGCAATTCGGTGGCATCATCGCTTAGGCCATCCTCATACTCAAGTGCTTGCTACAATATCCAAACAAAATAGTTACCTTGATATTCCGTCATTTTTTTTCCTGCACAGCTTGTAAGACCTCAAAAGGTCATAAACTATCTTTTTCTACTTCTACCAATCATCAATAGAAAAAATTTGAATTAATACATACGGACGTATGGGGACCGACCCCAATTACTTACACCTAAGGCTTCCGATATTACATCATTTTTATTGATGACACATCTAGATACACATGGTTATATTTTCTCAAATAGAAATCTGATGTATTCTCTACATTCTGCAACTTTCACAAAATGATTGAAACCCAATTCTCATGCAAAATCAAATGCTTAAGGAGTGATGGCGGGACAGAATTCACAAATCATACCATACAAAACTATCTCAAATCTAATGTCATAAACTCTCAATTAAGCTGTCCCTATACTCCCGAGCAAAACGGATTAGCGGAGAGGAAACATAGACACATCATCGAAACAACAAGAGCTCTACTTCAAACAGCCAACATACCATATAAGCTATGGCCAGACGTTGTCTCAACAGCTGTCCATCTCATCAACATCATGCCATCAAAAATTACTCATGACAAATCTCCTCATCACCTACTATTTCAACAACTACCCTCATACAAACATCTCAGAGTACTTGGATGTCAATGTTTCCCTCTCCTCCCCCCTCACACTCATCATAAACTTGCTCCCAAATCTATTCCATGCATATTTCTAAGATATGCTTCTAACTATAAGGGCTACAAATGTTTTGATCCCAAGACAGGCAAAATATTAATCTCTCGGCACGTCCCATTTGATGAGAACACTTTTCCATTCTCTTGCCCAGATAACCCCATGCAAAAATCATCCACATACTACAATCCCAATCCTCATCTTCTACTTCCCACCTCACTGCTGTCCTCGTCTACGCCATCACCCTCCCTTATCTGTGTACAGCAAAATCTACCTGTCTCTTCCATATCTTAGCCCACTGCTTCTCCACTTACACTCATCACCACATTATCTCCACCTCATCCCCATCATCCCATGATCACCCGCAAACAAATAGGCTCTCTAAAACCTCGTCAAATTCTCGACCTTAACCATCAACTCGTTCCAAACTCAATCACCCCCACCACATATTATGAAGCCGTAAAACATCAGCACTGGCAAAATGCCATGGCATCAGAATTCCTTGCTCTCCAACAACAAGGCCCAATCAAATGATTCTCGGCTCCCGCTGGACTTACAAAATCAAAACCAATCCCAACGGCACGATTGCTCGTTACAAAGCTCGTTTAGTAGCACAAGGGCATCGTCAAGAGTATGGTCTCAATTACTTGGAAACCTACAGTCTCGTAGCTAAATTCCCCTCTCTACGAGTCTTTCTTACAATAGCCTTTCATAACCACTAGCCTCTTCATCAATTAGACGTTACTAACGCCTTTTTACATGGTTCTCTCAATGAACAAATCTACATGAAACAACCAACTGGTTTTGAAGACAACCAACTTCCAAACCACGTATGCCTTCTTCAAAAATCAATATATGGTCTCAAACAAGCTCCCCGCCAATGGTTTCACACCTTCTCAACCTTTCTGCTGTCCCTGGGCTTCACCAAAAGCCAAGCCGACCCCTCTCTATTCACGTATCATCATAATGAAACTCATGCTTATCTTCTACTTTACGTAGATGATATACTCTTCACCGGAAATGACTCCAAACATCTTCTTAATGATATATCTGCTCTCAACAACAACTTCTTCATACGCAATCTCGGAACGCCCTCGCGCTTTATTGGCATTGACATAGCTCACAATGCTGATCATATGCTTCTTTCGCAAACACAATATACTCGAGCCATTCTACAGCAAGATGGCTTACTCCACTGCAAACCTCTAGCCAATCCGTCATTAACCAAACTACCTTCCAACTGTCCTGCTCTACCCAACTTCTCTGACCCTGTATCATATCAGCAACTAACAGGCTCACTTCAATATCTAACCATAACCAGGCCATATATCTCCTTTGCTGTTAACAATCTCAGTCAACATCTTCATAACCCACAACCACTTCATTTCAGTCTACTAAAACGCCTTCTACGCTATCTTAAAGGCACCAGTCACTTTGGTCTTCCCATTCTCAAATCCAACTTGACCCTTCGAACCTACTCGGACGTGGACTGGGCCACAGACCCCTCAACTCATCGCTCCATCTCAGGGTACTATTTTTTTCTCGGTGATACATTGATTTCCTAGACAGTTAAGAAACAAACAACAGTGGCCCGATCCTCTACAGAAGCCGAATATAAATCTTTAGCAGCAGCTACGTCAGACGTCATCTGGCTCTGACATCTCCTTTCCGACTTTCATTACCCTCAAACAACGCCAACAACGATTCATTGTGATAACATGTCCGCCATTGCCTTGGCGAACAACCTCGTGTTTCACTGTAGAACGAAACACATCGAAGTTGATGTACACTTCATTCGGGACCATCTTCAAGCCAAGCATCTAACTGTTCTCCCTATCTCGACAATAGATCATGTGGCAGACATACTTACCAAGCTTTTATCTACCTCTCGCTTCCAGCTCTTGTGATCCAAACTCACAACTCAAGCTTCGCCGTCAGTTTGCGAGGGGCTAATAGCACATACAAACAAACAGGCAACAGACAGTACACGGGAAGAAATTCTAGAAGCAACTAAAGTCATCACCATTAAACAATAACCGCTTCAACCAATCTCTGCGGTACACTTGTAAAGGCATTTCTACCTAAGAGCCTATATATAGCAAAGCATTATAAACGATACAGTTTAATAAAATACTCTACTACTACTTTGCTTTCTCTACATCGTCTCTGTGCTTCTTTGTTTGTCTTTAAAGACCTTTATTAAAAAGAAGAATAACAAGCATTCTCACAAAGAGCTGGTTGTTGAGCATTGGCCCTATCAATGGACAATAATCATAATAAAAAAATATTAAATCATGCATTCAAGTTTGACAAAGAGGGAAAGAGCACAAAGATCAAAATATTCAATAAATAAATAATGGAAATATATGCACATGCTCATGGATGCACAAAGTTTTTTTTTTGGATGCACAAAGTTCATGCATTCAAGTTATAGAAAAAGATCGTTTCCTTCATGGCGATTCAGTGGAAAAGCTTTGCTTGAAACTTTATCAAACTCTTATGATTCACTGGAATGCAACCAATGAAAAAAAAAGTCCAAAACTAAACAACTTCACGTGAACGAACCGACAAATGAAAGCAAGTAACGAATTTTTTTTTTTGCAAGTGCTCCGTTGAAATTATCTTAACAATATACAAATGAAGGTTATTTTCTTAAAAATTGATAAATGTATATAAAATAACCTACAATACTCATATCTATCAACAAGAAATCATAAGTTCACGAATGGTGAAATGGTCGGCGATAGACAGGACAATGCGGCGAGGTAGTTTGCTGACGAGATCTCCAGCTAAGGCTGGCCAATGGTCGTGTAGTTAATTAAATGACAAAGAAACTTTAGTGTACATGCACAAAAGGTCCTTTTCTTTGGCATTAACTATTTATATATCTATATAAGTTGGAGTAGGAGATAAAATCATCACAGGAGAGTTCAGCGAGAACAAAGTTTGTAAATACCGCGAGAGAAATTGGAGAAGAGAAGAGATAGGGAAAGAAATGAATGAGAAAATGGTATATTCAACCCCAAAAATAAGCAGGAAAAGAAACACAAATGGTGGATTCTCCAACTTTTTTTGGCGAGGACAACAGAGCGGCGGCGACCTCACGCCAAGCTTGGTTCTTACGCGAGCGGGAGGACTTTCAGGGAGGGAGGAAGACTGTAAGCGAGGAATTAGCAGAACAGCGAAAGGGAGAGAGGAAGCGTCGCTGCGTTCGCTTAGGTTTTTTTTTTCTTTATTAGATTAAAGAAGTGAAACGCTCACATAATTTGGAAAATGCTCCACCGTGAAGCCGAAGGGGAAGTATTTAATTTTAGAACCGTTTGGCAGTGAGTGCTATGATGAATTAGAAACCATTGCTTTAGGGGCTGTTTGGTTGCCTGCAAAGTAAATACAATGTAAAGTAAATGCAGTGTAAAGTAAATGTAGTGCATTCCTAATACTTTGAGGCTGTTTGGTTGTCTGCAAAGTAAACGTAGGAGAAATATTCCCTTGTTTGGTTAGATATATCCAGAGTAAAGTAAAAACAGTGCATTTGTGATATTGTTTTTGTCATTATAACTAGTGTATTTATAAAAGTAATCACCGATTGTTTAAATTTTGTTTGGGATAGCTTTCTTTTTGCTTTCTAAAATTGTTTTTTAGTACAAAAATTAACTAATAAACCGTTGTAAAAAATAATATGAAAGATGTTCCAAACGAAGCCTTCCAAAACTCTCAAAACGGAGCAAAGTGAGCTGCGTGGCATGGATCTTTTCATATGCCAACCAAAAGAAAACACAATAAGTTGATATAGATACAGATAAAATTATATTACAATCTTCAGCTTAAAGGTTATAAATTATTTTTTACTAAAAATGAGTGCTCATAATAGTAATTAGAAAAGCTTTTCGGAAAAACAACCAAATGCAAATATAGTTCATTTCTTTAATAACTCATCAACAATAGCCAAAAAGAAGACCTGAGATCTTCAGCTCAACTCCAAATAAATTTCGGAGCACTAAATTGCAGCACATTCTTCATGTTGATTCATTGTTAGAATTTGCTCATTAGTTCATTCAATATTTTATTTTATTTTTTTATTTGTTTGTTGCTTCTATTCAACCTATTAATCATGATGTATGCAAGCTTAATATTAAATAATTTGAATGAAAATTTCATAAATTTTTTTGATTTATTATTTATTTGTATATATACTTTAATTTTATATGTTATATTTTAAAAAGATAATTTCATTAATAAAAAATGTCTTAATTTATTTTGATTATCAAATTTATTAAGAAAAAATCCCTAACAATCTCTTTAAAAGTTCTCTCCTCGACAAGCATCAAATAATGATGATTTGAGCATGAATGAGCTAATTTGATTCCTTTCAACAAACTAGACACAACTGTGCAATCTAATTCACAAGATAAGGCCTCAATCGAATTTTTTTAAATACAAAACAAACATGTACATAAAAGGTAAATCGGCCAACAAAGTGCAGAAAAAGATCATTGAAATGACTGATGCAAAAACGAGATCAGCATACTCGATTCGAATTCTGTCCCCAAGTGTAAAATCACACATACCCCCATACATATTTTCTCTGCAATACTTAATTTAATCATCTTTTTGCTTTTCATATTTGATGCCTCCAGCTCTAGTACAAGATGCATGAATGACAATTTTCATCCATGCATGATAGTTTACTGGATCCAAGATGCATGAATGGCAAAAAAAGTAGTAGATGAATTTTTTTAGATATTAAAAAGAAAAAAAACATAATTAAAAATTGAATATCCTCATATGAAAAGCAGAAGACCCTGCTATTTCAATTACATCTACATATAAATACATGCAACAAACTACTTATAATTGAAAAAGATAAAATATACCTAACTACTAGAAGATGCTAGAATTAATCATGATGTATGCTATCTCAATTATAATTATTGAGAAAAAAAATATAGTTGTATTAGAAAGAAAAACTATGTTAGGATCTCCTAATATAAACTGTATGAGGATGAGTTTAAAAATCATTGAATTTGTTTTGAGATTAGTGCTAGATATAAAGAGTCAATATTGTTTTAATCTCTAAGCAAATTCAGTGTTTTTTTAACACATTTTGATAAAATTTCTATTAGGCTATCTTAACAAATTTATAGTGAGATATCTTTAACAATTTTTTTAAGGTATGCCTACATGTTTTTCTTTTTCTCTTCACAATGTTATTTATATTCTTAATTTTTCAAAATGGCACGTGGGAGAGCTTCTATCAGATTAATAACAATTTATTCTAATTGATATAATGAAAATGCACTTCATTCAATTAATGAAGACATTTTTTTTTTCAGCGTAGTTATAAACTGCAATCGACTTCTACTTCAATTTGACATATTTGAATAAAATTTCTTGCTTTTTACTGCGATACAACATCTTTTATGCCTAAACATGCATACTCATTTCAGGAAACTAACAAGAGGAACAACAATTGGTTGCCTCCTACTTGGGCCATTGATGCCATGCTTTTCTTGGGGTTGAATGAATTTAAGACACTTCTAAGGTAAATTTCTTGAA
Organism: Dendrobium nobile; assembly: GCA_022539455.1. Taxonomy (NCBI): domain Eukaryota; kingdom Viridiplantae; phylum Streptophyta; class Magnoliopsida; order Asparagales; family Orchidaceae; genus Dendrobium; species Dendrobium nobile. The sequence continues at coordinate 46,695,338 of CM039734.1, read as the reverse complement.
GGCATGCTATAAATTATGATTGGTAGTCTTATTACTTTTAGTCGCATTCAATAAAATATTATGTTCATGTTTTCTCATGCTGGAAATTCCTTGTACCTTTCGGATATTTTTGTTGCATTTCTTCTGGACAAGACGCTCTGGATCAAATATAATATCTCAGGCGAATTTCGAAATGGAGATGTGAGTTATTTAGATAATTGAAATGCTAATGATTTCCTTCTTGATCTAGGTGTATTATACTATTTTTTTACTAATAATTTTTATTATATGTTAATTATACAACTTATTGAGATCCTTTCATTATCCACAATTTTTCCAACATTAATGGATCTCTTAAAAAAACGAGCAAATCAAGGATAAAAAGTTGACTCTACAGGTAGGGTTCTTCAGTCATATAATACTTCGCCATCATCATCTTCTGGGCAAGTTTCATTGGATGCTCCAGCTGATGATGATGACGAAGTATTATATGACTAAAGAACCATACTTGTAGAGTCAACTCTTTGTCCTTGATTTGCTCGTTTCTTTAGGAGATCCATTAATGTTGGAAAAAATTATGGATAACGAAAGGATCCCAATAAGCTGTATAATTAACATATAATAAAAATTATTAGTAAGAAAATAGTAAAATACACCCATATCAAGAAATAAATCATTAGCATTTCAATTATCTAAATAACTCACAGCTCCATTTTAAAATTCGCCTGAGATATCATGCTGAACCCAAAGCATCTATGCCTAGAAGAAATGCAACAAAAATAACCAAAAGGTACAAAGGGTTTCTAGTAGGAGGGAACATGAATATAATATTTTGTTGAATGCGATTGAAAGTAATAAGAATACCAATCATAATTCATAGCATGCCTTCAAAAAATTTACCTTAGAAGTGTCTTAAATTTATTCAACCCCAAGAAAAGCATGACAGCAATGGCGCAAAGAGGAGGCAACCAATTGTTGTTCCTCTTGTTAGTTTCCTGAAATGAGTATACATGTTTAGGCATAGAAGATATTGTATCGCAGTAAAAAGCAAGGAATTTTGTTCAAGTACGTCAAATTGAAGTAAAAGTGGATTGCAGTTTATAACTGCGCTGCAAAAAAAATGTCTTCATTAACTAATAGAAGCTCTCCCACGTGCCATTTTGAAAAATTATGAAAATAACATTGTGAAGATGAAAAGAAAAACATGTAGGCATACATTAAAAAAATTGTTAAAGATATCTCACTATAAATTTGTTAAGATAGCCTAATAGAAATTTTATTAAAATGTGTTAAAAAAACATTGAATTTGCTTAGAAATAAAAACAATATTGACTCTTTATATCTAGCACTAATCTCAAAACAAATTCAATGATTTTTAAACTCATCCTCATACAGTTTATATTAGGAGATCCTAACATAGTTTTTTTTTCTAATACAACTAGATTTTTTTTCTCAGTAATTACAATTGAGAATCTAACACCAATGCATACTAGAGGTCTTGTTGCCCTCAAGCCTTTTCATCTACCACAAAATGGAAGACTAGGAGTTTTGAAAAAAAATGTTAAGCAATATATTGCCTAAAAAATCATTGCATTCAAAAGGCAACATACAAAGTGATATACCACCAGTCTTTTTTTCTATCTATTTAAGTATCAAACAAATGATAGCACATGATTATCAAACAAATAGGTTTAAGATAAACGGCTAAACTGAACAGAAGGAAGAGAGAAGTACTCCAGTGGCTATATTCACAATTTTAAGAAAGATATCAATGGAAAGAAAATGTCAAAAAATGTTGAGGTTCAAAAGCATGCCTGAGCAGCAATAGCCTGTGTCATAGTATACTCTGTTTTTGCCTTGAACTGCCTCCATAATATCTTGCACTGGACATGTGTGATTAAAATTCTCATTGATGAAACCTAAAAAGTAAAATAGAGAAATCATTGTGAAAATGAATATGAACACAAATTAAATAAATAGAAAATCTACATAAATGATATATTATACAATTTAAGTATATTCATTATATGAATTGTATTTTTGTTGAATTGCTTCCATAGTAACTTGCATTGATATGGTGAAATTAATATTCTCATTGATGAAACCTAAATACCAAATATAGGCAAATCTTTATGAAAGTGAATACGAACAAAAATAAATTATATACAAAAAAGGCTATGAAGTCGTACATCTCCCCACTTATTGGAATTCAATGTAATCAATGTGTCCGATGACAAATTTCTATTTGATGTTGAAGAGATAAGGCCATCCATCAAAGCAAGTTGTAATAAATCCTCAACATTATCCGTATTTTCTTCTAAGCGAATTACAACAAGGACAACTAGTAACTGTAATGACTGTAAACAAAAAATAACAATTTGAAATACAAATTAGAACTAAACGTACATATCAACTTGCAAGATTAAAAAGAAAAAGAATAGAACTAGGAATGCAAATTCAGAACATACTGCTAAACGAGCCATTTTGGTGATTGTTTTTATATCTTCTTTTCCTGTCCAAAGTCTTGGCATTGAATCAGAATCATAACTAAACACTATTTCAAACCTGTAAACATATTGCATAAAATTAAATAAATTTATAAATGAGATCTTTCACACATAAGACTTCAAGAAAACAATCATCACCTGACCTTCATGTTTATCAAGACCTTCCCAGTTTCTTCCCTTGCCTTTGATTCTTATGGCATGTCTTACTAATTTTGCAACAAATGTTTTGATAGTTGTCTGATCAATACCAAATGAAGAAATGGTTGAAGTAAACCAACTAAAGTGGTCATTCTCTCCAGCTGAAGAATTTTTCTAATTGTTGGCCACGTTTGATCATTAGCATCTTTTACAAGGAATTGTGCAGGCTCAGAAAGGGCTTTGTCAAGTTTTTCCTATATGATAAATATAATAAAGTAATAAACAAATTTTTTCTATGCAGCCCATTGATAAAATTATAATGGATAAGAAATTTATTCTCCTTCTAGAACTAAAAGGTATAGGATAGCTACATCATACCTCATAAATACACATGAGCTCACATGATTTTGCCGAGCAAACTGAAGTAACAAACACATGTATATTATGCCAAAGCTTATTCCGTTCATTTAAAGTGCTCTCATCTTGTTCAATGTTTAAAATTGTGTATTCGAGTATTGAGGCGTTTTTCATTCGTGTGGCGAGGCGTAAGCCTCAAGGCGTTTTGAGGCGTAAGCCTCAATATCAAAAGATTGCGTAAACATAAAATGATAAATTTTTATATACTAATGAGTGAATAATATAAAACATAAAAAAGCAAAAGATGTGAAGTGAAATCAAAATATCTCTATAATAAGACAACATGAAATATAGTTCAACTCAATATTATATCTTTCCAAAATCTCAGTATTCTTTTCATTAACATATGATTCCAATTTCCAAAAATAAATACCAATGACATATCACATAAGAACTCATAAGTCATAAGCACTGTCATAAACTAAGGGGTTCTTCATTTGAATCATCATTATGGTGAATTGTTCTCTCCCCTTCCTCCTCTCCTATAGAGTCCAATGTCGGGCATTTACTTCAAGATTTATGTAAGTTTTAATATATAAAGCGTGAGGTATAAGCCTCATGCCAGTGAGGCGAGGCGGGCCTCAACCAAGTTGAGGCGTAAGCCTCATAAAAAAACTTGAGGCGTAAGCATCGAGACATTTTTTACTGGAATTGCGCAAAGGCGAGCCTCATATTGTTCAATTTTAAACCATGATCATGTTCAATGTCTGCATCTTTATTTTAACATCAAATCCTTATCAGCATTCTCCAATTATCAATCAAAAGTAAGCTAAACAGAGATTACTAAGGAAATTAAACAACTACTTGTTAAAGAAAGCTTAGAAAAAAAATCTCAAACTATTGCCTCAAAGTCATATTAATACATATTTTGTCAATAAATACTTTAATATGATGTTTGAAAAAATTTCTAGCCAACTACCTCTGCAATTTTCATCGAATCTGGGCATATGCAAATGAATCAGCTCAATAGAAGTAGTTGCAATTGGTTGTCCATGTTATATAGCTATCTGTGTTGACCTCGATTTTCGTTCGAGTGCCATCGAGTGCATTCGATCGATTCGATCGGACTTTGTCGAGCCTGATCCGAACTCGAGTCGAGCCGAATTCATTTTATATAGACTCGACCCTATTCAATCAAGCCCGAGTAATTTATTTTGGCTATGCCGAGTTTAATCCGATTCGAATCGTTGTTTTATATTTAGTTAATTTGGTTAATCAAACTGAATCCGAATTGACCCAAATCATCCTAAACTAGACCCGGTTCAAGTTCAATTTCAGCCTTATTGGCTCAGTTTAATATTGATGAAATTCCAAATCTTTTTTTATTATTTAATTTGAATCCTTCTCTAAATCCGGAATCGTCTCGACGGTCCCGATCTTTCCGAAATTCGAAACCTGTCGTGGACAGAACTCTCAGTCTCATGCCTCTTTATTTCGGTTTCTTCTCAAACTTTGGTAGTCGAAGCCTGAGCGGATCAGTGCCTTTTTTGGTGTTTCGAGCGAAGCAGAACGTTAGGAGACGTTTAGAAGGCTTGAGGAATCCTTCGGCTCCCTCAGTCTCACCGGCACCCTCTCTCTCTTAATATGTCGGATTTGGTATTTCACCCTCCTCCCTCTCGGACTTCTTTCTCTCGCGCGAGCAGAACCCGACGGACACTTTTCCTCGTTCGACCAGAGCTCCAGGACCCCAAGTCGACGATTTCCCTTTGCCCTAGCCGTGGCAAAAGCTCTGCTTCCGTCGCCCCTAGCAGCCGCACGCCCCGGGACTCCCTCTTCTCCCCGCATCTCCTTCGTTCGGATTGAGCCTGAAGGCCGAAGTCGCCTCTCCCTAGCCGAGCCCGACGCGAGCCCAGACGTGGCCAGCTCTAGTCATACTCGACATCTTCGACCGATCCTCAGCCGACGCCACCATCTCTTGCAGCCGGTATTCTTCTTTCTTGGATCGAATCGGCTGAACTTCTCTCCCTTTTGCTTGGGTCAAGAATTTCTGCAGCAAACGACCCCTTTGCTCTTCTTGCATCAAGAATCATGGTAAGCAATTCCTGTCTTCTCTAAAAAAAAAACGGCATATACTTTTTAAAATTAGTTCCAGAAATAAAATCTTCATTTTCTAATCTCTCTTGAATCGAAATCTGTATTTAAATTTATCAAAAAGAAATTTTAAATATGCACTCTCTGAGCTTTATATATCTAAAAAAAAAAACTGCACCGAGTATTGGAAATCTGTAGAAATTTACATATATATTTGATGGTTTATATTTTGTGATATGAGCTTAGAGCCTTTGTGTAAATCTTAAGAAATAATAGTATTCTTTACTAAGAGCACGGGAAGTGTTTGTAATAATGCTTACTAAAAAAAATATACGTATAAATTTAGAGCAATGAGAATTTGAAAGTGCCGTCCTCTCACTCTTGAGATATGAGAGAATTTTCTCCAAAGCATCGATCTTTTTCTCTAAAATATTTTCATTCACTAATAAATGTCGTGTTCTTACATCTTTGATGGCATTGCAAAGGTATTTTGATGAATGGAGAAGTTCATATATTTTGTTGAGCTTTAATGTTAGACGTAAATGCAAGTGCAATGGGTCACAATCACAGCTCTTTTCCTCTCTATTCATTATTTTGATTTTCCTGAAATAATAAAAGAAGAGTTGTACATACATTTATTCTAGAAGGTTTTGCAAGCATCAATCATCTTGTAGTTAACTAAAAAAAAAGAGCTGAAATATTCTTGTGATGCATTATATAGTGTTGAAAATTCATTATAGTGAACTACGTAGTGCTGAATTTTTCTAGTAATGAGTTGGAATAAATTATTTCTTGCCATATGAATGAGATTCATGTCTATTTCAATCCACATGTTCCTCCAATCCCTAATTGTTCTATCAAAATAAAAAAAATCTGAAATAGTTGGGCTTGCAGTTAATAAGTGAAGCTTTTGATGGGATTTATGTTGTTTGGAGCCTTAACCGTTGCATGTAAATAAATAAATCTGTATTCACCATCAGTTTATGTTATGCAATACATGGTTTAGAACTCTGTTTGTGGATAGGAAGAGATCATAGCATTCCCTGTTAAGTGCATGCAATGCGGTCGTAGAAATGGCTATTAGAAACAATACAAGTATTTGGTTAGGAAGAAGTATTAAGCAAGTGTAGCTTTGCCTTATTATTACAGTTTAATCTTGTTGAGAATCATGAAACACATTTGTTAATATTATGTTGGAGTTCGTTATTGGATCTAGTCATGAGTTGACATTGTTGTTTTCTACCTAGAAGAATGAATGGTTTATGTATTTTATGAACTATGTTTGAGTCGATGTATATGACTAATATTTTGGTTTTATGCTCATTAAGTCGACATGCTTTACGAGAACATTACATATTGTACATGGGTTTTGGAAACTTATTATGCCGTGTGATTGGGTTGTAAATATGTGCCAATCTGATATCCGGCAAATCATGTATGTACGGTTCCTATGCAGTCTTGATGAATATTGATTTCTTATAATGAACTATGAGAGGGCGTGGTTGCGGAGATAGGAGCTTTTATGTCGATCTGTTTTAAGCAATATTGTGAATGTTGAACAATGAGTATTTGATAAAATGCTACTAAAAGAAAGCTATGGTCAGTTCGTTTGCATATGATTCATGTGGTTTTATCTATGGATCTAATGCAATGATACTAGAAGAACTTTTCTCATTTGGTGAGTTCCGTAAGTATTTTAGAAGAAAATTTGGAAGTAGTTGCAATTTTTCTTTGGTTCTTTTGGGTTGAAACTTACAAGTTTGGTTTGAATCAATATGAGGTTATATGTTCTTGATGGATGATTTTCTTGGAGCTTTGGAAAAGATTTGTAAAGTCTTCGTGTTTGCTTTAACCTTTAAGTATGAATTCCCATGTAAATCTGATTCATGCCTTGTGTTGATTGGAGCATTTTCTTGAGTTTTTTCTGAAAAGAATAAAATGGAAATGTAAGATCTTAAACTTAAGAGAATATGCCCCTTTCTTATTGCATTTCTTCTTTTCAATAATATAAGATTGTCTTTGAACTTTTGGCAAGGCATTGTATGTTCTGTATGAGAATGATTTTCATGAATTTGGATTACAAGTTTCTCTTGGAATTTTTTTGATGGCATGTGGCATGGAAGGTAGAGAAATTTGTTGGAAAATTTTATAGGATCGTCTCTTGGAATAGGTTATATGTTCTTGATGGATGATTTTCTTGGAGCTTTGGAAAAGATTTGTAGAGTCTTCGTGTTTTCTTTAACCTTTAAGTATGAATTCCCATGTAAATCTGATTCATGCCTTGTGTTGATTGGAGCATTTTCTTGAGTTTTTTCTGAAAAGAATAAAATGGAAATGTAAGATCTTAAACTTAAGAGAATATGCCCCTTTCTTATTGCATTTCTTCTTTTCAATAATATAAGATTGTCTTTGAACTTTTGGCAAGGCATTGTATGTTCGGTATGAGAATGATTTTCATGAATTTGGATTACAAGTTTCTCTTGGAATTTTTTTGATGGCATGTGGCATGAAAGGTAGAGAAATTTGTTGGAAAATTTTATAGGATCGTCTCATATTTGAAAAGGTGGATGGCTTTGCTCCATATTTGAAAGACATGATTTGTTTTGTGTTGAAGAGAGTTTATGATTGGAATGGTACAATGATTTGTTTTGTGCTAGAAAATCGTGCTTCTTGTATTTCTTTTTGTTAGAAGGCATTACGAGTTGTTTTGTGATAAGTTTTATGAGATTTTCTTGGCTTTACCCTATACTAAATAAAAAGAAAAGCACTTGGTTTTTTTGTGTCAAAAGAGTTTTTTTTTGTGTTTTGTTTTCTTTTCGATAAGGGGCTTTATGTGTTGTTTCATTTGGAGGTTTCATAAGTGAATTTTGGGATTTAGAGCTTTATGGTTGGTTTTGGATTGAAGGACTCTTTGATGTCTTTGTTTTGAAGCGAATGATCTTGTTTATGTGGGTGATTTTTCTTATTTTGAATTGACTTTCTTTTATTAGTGTTTACTTCTAAATGTGGGGTTTTGAAAAAAAAAGAGAAACTTGTTTTGAGTTTTAGTTTTTGGGAGCTTGTTCCCTTTCGCCGTTTTGAGCTTTATTTTAGATAATAGTTTGGTCAGTCCTTTTAAATATATCAAGTGCTTTGTTTGGAATGTGGTGATAGTAAAGGACATTGAAAATACATTCTTCCTTATTCGTATTACATCGAATTGGGGAGAAGGTTATTTTAGAGGCACACTTGACTTCAAAGAAGTCTGTCCAACAACAACAATGCCTATATTCCTTTTATGTTTGATTTTCATTCTTTTCTTTCTATTGCATTTAGTCGTCTTTCTTTCTACTTCTCATCTTTCTATTACTTTTCTACTTATTATTGTACTTTTTTGCATAAATTGCTAAACTTATTGATACTGTACGGATGTCTAAAAGGGTTAGAAAGTAAAAACTTCTTTTAGTTCTACAAATTTAGTGACACCTAAGGACAAAATTAAGAACCGAGTCTTAGATAACATAGACTTAGGGTGCATGTTCCTTATAGGATAGAGACATCAAACCAAAAATTTAGTGACACATTTTTCTAGGTTTAGTTTTCTTTAATCTAGTAATAATCAACCAATGAAAATCAACCCTAATTCAATCTTTTAAAATGCACTAAAATATTTAATTTTTATTCTAACCATAATTAATATTTCATAAGCATTAAAAATGTCAAATCTAAATCAAGTTTAAATAACTAATTATAATCTCCTAACTAATTTAAAGTTTAAAAGATGGAGATTTAAATTAGGAGATCAAAACGTAAAGCTAAAATTCATTAAGATAAAAGACTCTTAAAATATCAAACCTTAGATCAATTTTTAAATTTAATCAAGAAACTTGATTAATAAATTGCCTAATCTACCTTTTTTTTCTAATTTATAACCAACTAAATAATTTAACAAACTTGATAGCTACTGGGTAACGCAGGCCTACGAGACTATTAAGTTAGCCCAAAGGAGGGTGAAATAAACCTCACGGTCTCGGTGTGAAACAAATGTGGTAATCAATCGAATGCTAAAATAAAATCTCTAAAATCAATCCTAAAATACTCATATTTAAACTTTAATTAAAATCTTCTATTTTGCCCTTTAACAAATCAAATGTAAGCAACTTTAACTAAACTATCCTACATAGGATTTATCCAAAACTACACAGCTTACACACATCTTAGACTTATTTGGTTAGGACACGACTTTTAACCTTAGGTTAGGCCAATATTTTGTCTTGTTATTCAATGTTTAATACATGCATATGTTTTATAAATGCTAATTTTAAATTCATGTTAGTTACATTTTTTATTTAATTGCATTTTTTTTTTCTGAATAACATATACGCTCATATATATATATTTCTCTTTTATCTTATTTTGCAAGGTACATTGGGTCTTGCACGGTCAAAAAATCAAGCGACATCACTTGCTTAAGAGATTTTAAATGGCAGCACCACAGTCAGGTACATCGGGTCTTGTACGGTTATGAATCGAGCGACATCACTTGCTTAAGAGCTTTTAAGTGGCTGCGTCACAATCAGGTAGAATTTATGCAACTTGTAAACTTTTAATTATATATCAAAACTGCTACACATCACACACATCTTGTTAATAAGTATTCTAGCATGTTTAGGTAGCTAGCCATAGGTTAGTGCACTACCGAAGCTTTGACCCTATGAGCCCTAGAGACACTTATGGTCACCTTAGGCCTGTAGAGTAAGCCCACTCATTTTTGCCATTGAGCATCGTCGTTTTCCCACACGAAGTGGGCACTTCTAGGACGTGTCATTTTTCGATTTTGGGTATGATACCCCCCACCTTCTGTGAGCCTTAGAGACCATTAAAGTTATTTAGGCCTGTAGAGTAGACCACCTATTGTGCCATGGACATCGTTGTTTTCCCACACAAAGTGGGCATCGCTAGAATGATTTTCTATAGTGATGTGTGCGGGTACCTTGCCTGGAGGGTACCCTTAGTGTGTTTATTTATTTTTTATGTACTCTGAATGTCATGCATGCATTTTTATACATTTTACTTCATAGTGCACCTTATATGTATGAATTACATCAGTAGACCTAGGGATATTTTGTATTTATTTCATGCATCATATTCAACGATAAGTATATTCTTTTGCATATTATAGAGTTCTTGATTTAAATCTTTTTAACTACAAAACCTTGATTCCTTAGGGTAGAGCCTTCTCATCTTGCATACATATATGACGATTGGTTGTGCTTAGGATTTTAGTTGGCTTCTTTTTTTTGGCAAGGTATAAGTCCAGATTGCATTAGTTAGGTCGTAGATGTTAGTGTCGTATGTACGATACAATATCTTTTATAGATTTAGGATCTAAGCCTAGTGGTACGAGTGTGGGTAAGCCTTCTTTTCTTTCAAAAGCTATAAATCCTACCCATCCGCGTCACACAGATGACGCCACCTCTCTCTTTCTCTCATGCATGCTTGAATGCAATGTCTTTTCCTTTTCTCCAGTTTTCTCTTCTTTAAACCGGCCGAGTGTGGATCTGATCCACGTGTGATTAATTGAACTAAATTTAGCCTATCTTCCTCTTTGATTAAGAAAGCTTAGAAATTTCTTTGCGCTAAACCCATTCGAGAAGATAATCTAACATCTTTAATCGAGAGTATTCTTAGACCGATGTCTAAGTTGTAATTAATTATTAGGGCTTGCGCCCGTAGAAAATTGATCCCCACAATCAAATAAACCCTATTTGAGTTGATGTATCAAATGGGGAAAATATTGTGAAATTTTGGGTTATATATATTATTATCCATCGAGGTGTATAGGTGAAAGTCGCTATCCTCCATGACTAATCGTATGTATAACTCCATCAGCTCTTCTATCGGCCTGTTTGTGTCGAGTGTAAAGGCCTATGATCGTTTTGTCATACGAGATAATGTGGTCGTACCATTTGCATTCGAACCCCACGAGCAAAATCCTTTCGGAGACCTACAATTTGAAATCTAACTTTAAAATCTACTAAAGTTCTAAAGCTTAGCTGCTCCAGTTGGGAACGAAAAGTAATTTTACCAAACTGTAGTTAAAAAATTTAAAAGATATTATTGTTGCAAGAAACATTGTAGATAATGAAAGGATCCCAAAATTCTTTTGTCGTTAAACATATGATAAAAATTGTTGTAAATTTTGTTTCTTCTTGATTTATAATCTCATAGAAAAAAAGAACAAAATACTTTAATGATTGGACGAGATTTACTGACTTTATTTTTATAAAGAATTATTTCTTTGATGGATTTAAATGTTTTCTTTTGACACAAGCAGAACAATCCGCGCTTATCAATAAACACATTGCAGTAATTTTTTGGTCAAACAAGCACATTCGATGATGCTACAAATAATCTCTTAAAAACGGGAGGATAAGTTTCAATGCTTAGCAGGTTCAATATCTCTCTTGAAATTTTTTTTTCTTTTTAATTTCAATCGCCTCTATGAACACTTATGTCTTTTATAGCATAGATCTCACATTTCATTCATATTAGCTAACTCTTAACATGTCATGTATTGTTTTTGTAAAAAAATAATTTAATTTATTTCATCCCATCACATCCAATATTTTCTTCTTCATAAATGTTGGTCTTATTTACAGAATCTTGTCAATATGTGATTCGCTTTTAACAAATCACCATGGTTTGCAAACCTTGTCAATATGTGACTCGCTTTTAATATTTAAACTTTAAATATTAATAGTAAACCAGTGTTATATATATACTTATAATTGAAGATCATATGTATTTTTATTAAAAAATAAGAAATATATCACTCTCTAACTTATTATTTATTAAAAAATTAATATTTTTTTAACATTTAAAATCATATGCATTTCCATTAAAAAAATAAATGTATCACTCTCTATCTTATTATTGATTAATAAATTAATATTTTTATAAGGGTTACTATTAAATTGAGTTCAAATAAATTATTTTATGATTAAGGTTATTTTATTTGAATGAATTAAATTAATTTTTAATTTTGAACTATATTTATATTAATTAAATTAGTATAAGATCATAATCTACTAAATTTGAAATAAATTATTTATTTATTTATTTGAAATTAGTCTACCCATCCAAATTAAATCAGACTTTAACGGGATTAAATCGATTAATTTGAACTATTCTAATTTTAAAATTTAACCAAATATGCTGATTTAATTTAATACTCTTATTAAAAATAGTCTTTCAACATCTTTTGAATGAAATATTCAATTTCAGCCGTTAATTTTCAGAGACAAGGCCATCGACGGAGGCAGTTTAGAACTTTGGGTGACTTCTGATTCCCGCCCAAGACCCAACCCTCCCTATTGCCAGCTCCTGTGTTTTACCGTCCGATTCCCGCGCAAGGTGCAACCTCCTATTTACATCCCTTCGGATTCAAGCCTGTCCAATTCCCGCGCAAGGCGCAACCTCACTATTTCCGCTTCCAGTGTCTTCCCTTCCGATCGAAGCCCGTTGCCTACCCAGACCTGCCGATCGGGGTCTTAGCTTTCACTCTCACGATTCTTGGGAGACTTTCGACCGTGAAACATGGAAGAAGAGGTATTTTTTTTCATTTTATTCTATTTTTAATTTTTTTCTTTTTTTCTTTCTTTATAAGACCACTATTTAATTTTTCAGAGATATCTTGAAAGTTGATAAAGATTGAAATTAAAAAGAAAAAAAATTCTAAGAGAGATCTTGAAGCTGCTAAGCATTGGAACTTATCCTCCCATTTTTAGGAGATTATTTGTTGCATCATCGGATGTGCTTGTTTGATCAAAAAATTACTGCAATGTGATTATTGATAAGCGAGTATTGTTCTGCTTGTGTCTATAGAAAACATTCAAATCTCTCAAAGAAATAATTTTTTTATAACAATAAAGTCACAAAATTTCTTCCAATCATTGAAGTATTTTGCTCTTTTTTTCTATGAGATCATAAATCAAGAAGAAACAAAAATTACAACAATTTTTATCATATGCTTAACGATAAAAGATTTCTAGGACCCTTTCATTATCTACAATGTTTCTTCCAATAATAATATCTTTTAAATTTTTTAATTACAGTTTGGTCAAACCGTTTGTTATTCACAGCTGGAGCAGCTAAGCTCCAAAACTTTAGAAGATTTTAAAGTTAGATTCTATTTGCAATTGGTTGTCCATGTTCTATAGCCATTTGAAATCTAACTTTAAAATCTTCTAAAGTTCTAGAGCTTAGCTGCTCCAACTGGGAATGACAAGCAGTTTGATCAAGCTGCAGTTAAAAATTTTAAAAGATATTATTGTTGAAAGAAATATTGTAGGTAATGAAAGGATCCCAGAAATTTTTTGTCGTTAAGCATATGATAAAAATTGTTGTAAGTTATGTTTTTTCTTAATTTATGATCTCATAGAAAAAAGAGTAAAATACTTCAATGAGTGAAAGAGATTTCGTGACTTTATTGTTATAAAGAATTATTTTTTTTAGTGATTTGAATGTTTCTTTAGACGCAAGCAGAATAATCCGCGCTTATCATTAGTCATATTGCAGTAATTTTTTGGTCAAACAAGCACATCCGATGATGCTACAAATAATCTCTTAAAAACGGGAGGATAAGTTCCAATGCTTAGCAGCTTCAAGATCTCTCTCAGAATTTTTTTTTCTTTTTAATTTCAATCATTAACAACTTTCAAGATCTCTCTGGAAAATTAAATACTGACCTTATAAAGAAAGAAAAAAAAAAAGAAAATTAAAAAAAAAAGAATAAAATAGGAAAAAAATACATCATCTGCCATGTTTCACGGTCGAAAGTCTCCCATGAATCGTGAGAGTGGGAGCTAAGACCCCGATCGGCGGGTCTGGGTAGGCAACGGGCTTCGATTAGAAGGAAAGACGCTGGAGGCGGAAATAGTGAGGTTGTGCTTTGCGCGGGAATTGGATGTGCTTGAATCGGAAGGGATGGAAATAGGAGGTTGCGCCTTGCACGGGAATTAGACGATAAGATGCAGTAGTTGGGAATAGTTCAAATTAAAGGCTTGGGTCATGAGCGGGAATTTGAAATCACCTAGAGTTTTAAACTGCCTCCGTCGATGGCCTTCTCCCTAAAAATTAAAGGCTGAAATTGAATATTCTATTTAAAAGATGTTGAAAGATTTTTTAATAAGAGTATTAAATTAAATCAGCATATTTGGTTAAATTTTAAAATTAAAATAATTCAAATTAATCGACTTAATCCCGTTAATGTCTGATTTAATTTTGATGAGTAAACTAATTTCAAATAAATAAATAAATAATTAATTTCAAATTTAGTAGATTATGATCTTATACTAATTTAATTAATCTAAATATAGCTCAAAATTAAAAATTAATTTTATTAATTCAAATTAAATAACCTTAACTATAAAATAATTTATTTGAACTCAATTTAATAATAACCCTTATAAAAATATTAATTATTTTAATAAATAATAAGATAGAGTGATACATTTATTTTTTTTAATAGAAATGCATATGATTTTAGATGTCAAAAAAATATTAATTTTTTAATAAATAATAAGATAGAGAGTGATATATTTATTATTTTTTAATGAAAATACATATGATCTTCAATTATAATTATGTATAACATTGATTTACTATTAATATTTAAAGTTCAAATATTAGAAGCGGATCACGTATTGACAAGGTTTACAAATCATGATGATTTGTTAAAAGCGGATCACGTGTTGACAAGATTCTGTAAATAAGACCAATATTTGTGAAGAAGAAAATATTGGATGTGACGGGATGAAATAAATTAAATTATTTTTTTACAAAGACAATACAGGGCATGTTAGGAGTAGCTAATATGAATGAAATGTTAGATTCTATGCTATAAAAGACATAAGGGATTATAGAGGCGATGAGGGCTCTACCTTTTATTAGGTTGTGTGTGACTTTCTTGTGCAAAGATGGAATGAAAATAACATTGACTTTCATTGCTCAGCCACTCTCTTAACCAAAGGCAACATTCTAATTTTTCATTAATATCTATACTATTATATAAAAGTGGTTTGGGATTTTACACTTAGGAAATCCTGATCGTTCATTTATAAATTTTAAAATAATCTAGAACGTTCATTTATGACTCTTCAAATTATTTATTTAAAACACTATCGCATAACTTCTACCTACAAACTATTTATTAACTCATTTAATAATTTTTTATAACTCGAACGTTCATTTATGACTCTTCAAAATTTTTATTTAAAACACACTTGTATAACTTTTTGCATAACTTCTACCTACAAAACATTTATTCACTCATGTAAAAAAAAATTAATTTCACACATCAAATCTAGCGTTTCTATATCATGGCGATACCTAGCGTTATCCGCTTCTCTACAACAGGTGACCGTCCATTTCCAAACATAGTTTTTCTTTATCACATCCGAGTGCAATTGACTTCCTTCGTAATAAAATTTTAATTTATTAAGCTAAATTGTGTTACGAATTGCTCCTCTAACTCTTCGGCTTGCCCAACTTTCAGGATTTTTCCATTCATCTTTTTTATTTGATGGAAATCTCTCCCACTACTCACTCTCCCGTAGTCTTCTCCCTCTCCTTTGCACGCCCCAGAACGAACGAATGCCTTCCGCGTCCCCCTCTATCACGCAATCAAAAGCCTGCCCTGTTGCCGACCCTCTCTCACGCACAGATAACATCTACCCCATTCCTTCTTCTTGATTTCCGCTCTTCTTCCTTTATTCTTTTTCTTCCTCCTCCTTTCCTTCCTCATCTTCTTCTTCTTCTTCTTTATTTTGTTCTTTATCATTTTCCCTTGCTTCTCTTTTTGTCCCTTTCTTCCCTTCAATTGAACTTTTTTTTTTCTTTTCATTTTCTTCTTAAGATTGATGCCCAAAAGACTAATGGATAAAACCACAAACTAATAGATTCCACAACGAAATTTTCGCTCTTTACCCTCACACGACCATATCTCTCCTACGCGGTTAACAAAGCCTGTCAGCACATGCATTCCCCAACAAATGAAGATTTTGATTCACTTAAAAGAATTCTCAGATATTTATGAGGATCTACACAGATTGGATTACCCATCACAGCATATTCACTCATACTAAGATCTTATACGGACTCGGATTGGGCTGGGGATCACAAAGATCGGAAATCGACGACAGATACTGCAATTTCTTAGGTTCCACACCCATTTCCTGGTGTGCCAAGAAACAGTCAACCATCGCAAGGTCATCCACAGAGGCGGAATACGGAGCTATGACAACTACAACAACCAAAATCATCTGGCTGCATAGATTACTACATGAACTTGACTGTGTACAATCTCAACCAACTATACTGTACTACGACAACACTTCTACGATTGCCCTAGCTAATAACCTTGTTTATTATGCCAGAACTAAACATATAGTGATTGACTGTCATTACATAAGGGAATGCATCAAAAATCAAATCATTCAGGTACATCACACCGCTTCGCAAGATCAGATCGCGGATCTGATGACCAAACCACTTTCCATTTCCAGGTTTCACATTCTTGCAAACAAGCTAACTGTCGTTAACATACAAGAAAACAGGGCATGTACCAGCTCAGGCGGAACGAAAGCCGCCGACATTTCTGTTACAAACATGTAAGGAAAAACTATAAATACCAATGTAAAGTAGACATTAAAAAATAATAAGATTTCTCATTTTCACTCCTTATCGCATCGGCTGAGCTTAGCGCTCTCTCGAACTTGCTGAAAGCTTAATCGCATATCAGCTTCTTTCAGACCGTAAGCAAGGTATTGGCAGAATAGCGAAAGGGAGAGAGGAAGTGTCGCTGCGTTCGCCTAGGTTTTTTTTCTTTATTAGATTAGAGAAGTGAAACGCTCACATAATTTGGAAAATGCTCCACCGTGAAGCCGAACAGGAAGTATTTAATTTGAGAATCATTTGGCAGCAAGTGCTATGATGAATTAGAAACCATTGCTTTAATTGAAAATTGAACGAGAAAATGTTAATATTTTTTTTCAACAGCTCAGCAGTGTAAACGCCCCTTCATTAAATGAAATTTAATTCATTCAGAATATTAGAACTGAAATATAATGAATATGAAGCGTCTAAACTAAACGCTAGAAATTAAATGGATCAATTGATGTTTACTTAAATACAATTAATATAAATAAAATAAAAAATGTCATGTATTTAAATAAATGAATGAAGTTAATAAATAAATTAATTAAATATATAAATAAAATGAAAGGTTGAGGTTCGTTTTTAATAAATTAAATGGAAGGCTAGGATTGCATTTGAGTGGAATTCCAAACCACTTTTATATTGTAATATAGATATAGATAGTATATATATAATGTATATTTAAATATCTAAATGTTTATTTACAGATGTAAAGTTTTAGCTTTGAAGTGTGTTATTCGATTTTGATACATATGGTATATCACTATAGGGAAAATGTCATTTTTTGGCGGCCATTTTCGCCGGGCAATGAATAAAATATGTCTTAAATTTATATTTATGACGGATTTCCAAAGATAATTCACGCGTTGAAAAACAAAAACTGTCGAAAAATTTTGCCAGAAACATTTCTAGCTGATTTTTCTTAATAATTAGTTAATACATAATATGTTCAAATTATTTAATCCGTTTTCCAATACCTATTAGATTAGCTAATTAATTTATTTTTAAAGCATAATAATAATTATTAAAATTTTTAAATTATTTTAGTTTAACAAAATTTAACTTAATTAATTTAAATATTTCTAATAATTATTTTCAAAAAATTTAAAATTCTCTTTATTATACACAATTGTCTATTAATAGTAATTTAAAAATAACAAATGATTATTTGATAATATCAACTAATTTAGTTGATAAATATTTTAAAATTTAAAAATATTTTGCAAAAATAATTTAGTTTATTTTAAATTTACATTATTGAGTACACTTGAACAACATTTAGAGAAAAAGTAACAATCGTTAAAAGTTGTTTGCAGCTTGTATCTATCCGTAAGATTAACTATCGTTAAGAGTTTTTGAAAAAAGTTGTGTAATGAGGGACCAATTTTCAAATAACTCGAAGGTCAGCTGCACTGTCTAAAGTTTCATTGGATGCTCCAGCTGATGATGATGGGAAGTATTATATGACTGAAGAATCCTACCTGTAGAGTCAACTCTTTTTTCTTGATTTGCTCGTTTCTTTAGGAGATCTATTAATGTTAATAAAAATTGTGGATAACGAAAGGATTCCAATAAACTGTATAATTAACATATAATAAAAATTATTAATAAAAAAATATTAGAATGCACCCAGATCAAGAAGGAAAGCATTAACATTTTAATTATCTAAATAACTCACAGCTCCATTTCGGAATTCGCCTGAGATATCATACTGGACCCAGAGCGTCTTGCCCAGATGAAATACAACAAAAATTACCCAAAGGTACAAAGGATTTCTAGCAGCAGAGAACATGACTATTTTATTTTGTTGAATGCGACTGAAAGTAATAAGACTACCAATCATAAGTCATAATATGCCTTCAAGAAATTTACTTTAGAAGTGTCTTAAATTCATTCAACCCCAAGAAAAGCATGGCAGCAATGGCCCAAGGCGGAGGCAACCAATTGTTGTTCCTCTTGTTAGTTTCCTAAAATGAGTATGCATGTTTTGACATAAAAAGATGTTGTATCGCAGCAAAAAGTAAGGAATTTTATTCAAGTATGTCAAATTGAAGTAGAAGTCGATTGCAAATTATAACTGCGCTGCAAAAAAAAATGTCTTCATTAACTGAATGAAGTGCATTTTCATTATATCAATTAGAATAAAATGTTATTAATCTGATAGAAGCTCTCTAACGTGCCATTTTTAAAAATTATGAATAAAAATAACATTGTAAAGAGGAAAAGACAAACATGTAGGCATACATTAAAAAAAATTGTTAAATATATCTCAGTATAAATTTATTAAGAAAGACTAATAAAAATTTTATCAAAATGTGTTAAAAAACACTGAGTTTGCTTAGAGATTAAAATAATATTGACTCTTTATATCTAGCATTAATCTCAAAGCAAATTCAATGATTTTTAAACTCATCCTCATACAGTTTATATTAGGAGATCCTAACATAGTTTTTTTTTCTAATAACTAGATTTTTTTCTCAATAATTACAATTGGGAATCTAACACCAATGCGTACTAGAGGTCTTGTTGCCCTCAAACCTTTTCATCTACCACAAGATGGAAGACTAGGAGTTTTGAAAAAAAAATGTTAAGCAATATATTGGGCACATTCAAAAGGCAACATACAAAGTGATGTACCACCGGTCCTTTTTTTTATCTATCTATTTAAGTATCAAACAAATGATAGCACATGATTATCAAACAAATAGGTTTAATAAAAGGCTAAACTGAACAGAAGGAAGAGAGAAGTACTCCAGTGGCTATGTTCACAATTTTAAGAAAGATATCAATGGAAAGAAAATGTCAAAAAAAGTTGAGGTTCAAAAGCATGCCTGAGCAGCAATAGCCTGTGTCACAGTATACTCTGTTTTTTTCTTGAATTGCCTCCATAATATCTTGCATTGGATAGGTTTGATTAAAATTCTCACTGATGGAACCTAAAAAGTAAAATAGAGAAATCATTGTGAAAATGAATATGAACACAAATTAAATAAACAGAAAATCTATATAAATGATATATTATAGAATTTAAGTATATTCATTAAATGAATTGTTTTTTTGTTGAACTGCTTCCATAATAACTTGCATTGAACTGGTGAAATTAATATTCTCATTGATGAAACCTAAATACCAAATATAGGCAAATCTTTAAGAAAGTCAATACGAACAAAAATAAATTATATACAAAAAAGGCTATGAAGTCGTACATCTCCCCACTTATTGGAATTCAATGCAATCAATGTGTCTGATGACAAATTTCTATTTGATGTTGAAGAGATAAGGCCATCCATCAAAGCAAGTTGTAATAAATCCTCAACGTTATCCGTATTTTCTTCTAAGCGAATTACAACAAGGACAACTAGTAACTTTAATGACTGCAAACCAAAAAACAACATTTTGAAATACAAATTAGAACTAAACGTAGATATCAACTTGCAAGATTAAAAAGAAAAAGAATAGAACTATGAATGCAAATTCAAAAAATACTGTTAAACGAGTCATTTTGGTGATTGTTTTTATATCTTCTTTTCTTGTCCAAAGTCTTGGCATTTTGAATCAGAATCATAACAAAACATTGTTTCAAACCTGTAAACATTTTGCGTAAAATTAAATAAATGAGATCTTTCACACATAAGACTTCAAGAAAACAATCATCACCTGTCCTTCATATAATCAAGATCTTCCCAGCTTATTCCCTTGCCTTTGATTCAACAATCCTTATGGCATGTCTTTCTTATTTTGCAACAAAGTGCTCTCATCTTGTTCAATGCCTGCATCTTTATTTTAACATCAAATGCATATTAGCATTCTCCAGTTATCAATCAAAAGTAAGCTAAATAAGGATTATTAAGGAAATTAAACCTTAAAGAAAACATAGAAAAAAAACCTCAAACTATTGCCTCAAAGTCATATTAATACATATTTTGTTAATAAATACTTTAGTAAGATGTTTGACAAATTTCTAGCTAACTACCTCTGCAATTTTCATCGAATCTGGGCATATGCAAATGAATTAGCTCAATAGAAGAAGTTTCAATTGGTTGTCCATGTTGTATAGCTATCTGTATTGACCTCGATTTTCGTTCGAGTGCCGTCGAGTGCATTCGATCGATTTGATCGGACCTTGTCGAGCTTGATCCGAACTCGAGTCGAACCGATATGATTTTAATTAGACTCGACCCTATTCAATCAAGCCCGAGTAATATATTTTGGCCGTGCCGAGTTTAATCCGATTCGAATTGTTGTTTTAAATTTAGTTAATTGGGTTAAATCAAACTGAATCTGATTTGACCCGAATCATCCTAAATTAGACCCGGTTCAAGTTCAATTTGAGCCTTTTTGGCTCAGTTTAATATTGATGAAATTCGAAATCTTTTTTTATTATTTAATTTGAATCCTTCTCTAAATCCTGAAGTGGCCTCGACGGTCCCGATCTTTCCGAAATTCGGAACCTGTCGTGGACAGAACTCTCAGCCGCATGCCTCTTTATTTCGGTTTTTTCTCAAACTTTGGTAGTCGAAGCCTGAGCGGGAACAGGGCTTTTTTCGATGTTTCGAGCGAAGCAGAAACAGAACGTTGGGAGACGTTTAGAAGGCTTTAGGAATCCTTCGGTTCCCTCAGTCTCGAGACACCGGCACCCTCTCTCTCTCTCAATCTCTCGGATTTGGTCTTTCACCCTCTGTCCCTCTCAGACTTCTTTCTCTCGCGCGAGTAGAACCCGACGGACCCCTTTCCTCGTTCGACCCGAGCTTCAGGACCCCAAGTCGACGATTTCCCCTTGCCCTAGCCGTGGCCAAACCTTTTGCTCCCTAGCCGAGCCCAACGCGAGCCCAGACGTGGCCAGCCCTAGTCATACTCGACATATTCAACCGATCCTCAGCCGACGCCACCATCTCTTGCAGCCGGTATTCTTCTTTCTTGGACTGAATCGGCTGACTTTCTCTCCCTTTTGCTTGGGTCAAGAATTTTTGCAGCAAACGACCCCTTTGCTCTTCTTGCATCAAGAATCATGGTAAGCAATTCCTGTCTTCTCTAAAAAAAGAAAACTACATCTACTTTTTAAAATTAGTTCCAGAAATAAAATCTTCAATTTCTAATCTCTCTTGAATCGAAATCTGTATTTAAATTTATCAAAAAGAAATTTAAAATCTGCACTCTCTAAGTTTTATATATCTAAAAAAAAAATTGCACCCAAACACTCTACCGGGTATTGAAAATCTGTACAAATTTACATATAAGTGCACGGGAAGTGTTTGATGGTTTATATTTTGTGATATGAGCTTAGAGCCTTTGTGTAAATCTTAAGAAATAAAAGTATTCTTTACTAAGTGCACGGGAAGTGTTTGTAATAATGCTTACTAAAAAAAAAATATACGTATAAATTTAGAGCAATGAGAATTTGAAAGTGCCGTCCTCTCACTCTTGAGATATGGGAATTTTCTCCAAAGCATCGATCTTTTTCTCTGAAATATTTTCATTCACTAATAAATGTTTCGTGTTCTTACATCTTTGATGGCATTGCAAAGGTATTTTGATGATTGCAGAAGTTCATATATTTTGTTGAGCTTTAATGTTAGACGTAAATGCAAGTGCAATGGGTCACAATCACAGCTCTTTTCCTCTCTATTCGTTATTTTGATTTTCCTGAAAATAATAAAAGAAGAGTTGTACATACATTTATTCTAGAAGGTTTTGCAAGCATCAATCATCTTGTAGTTAACTAAAAAAAAAAGAGCTGAAATATTATTGTGATGCATTATATAGTGTTGAAAATTTATTATAGTGAACTACGTAGTGCTGAATTTTTCTAGTAATGAGTTGGAATAAATTATTTCTTGCCATATGAATGAGATTCATGTCTATTTCAATCCGCATGTTCCTCCAATCCCTAATTGTTCTATCAAAATAAAAAAATCTGAAATGGATGAGCTTGCAGTTAATAAGTGAAGCTTTTGATGGGATTTATGTTGTTTGGAGCCTTAACCGTTGCATGTAAATAAATAAATCTGTATTCACCATCAGTTTATGTTATGCAATACATGGTTTAGAACTCTGTGTGTGGATAGGAAGAGATCATAGCATTCCCTGTTAAGTGCATGCAATGCGGTCGTAGAAATGGCTATTAGAAACAATACAAGTATTTGGTTAGGAAGAAGTATTAAGCAAGTGTAGCTTTGCCTTATTATTACAGTTTAATCTTGTTGAGAATCATGAAACACATTTGTTAATATTATGTTGGAGTCCGTTATTGGATCTAGTCATGAGTTGACATTGTTGTTTTCTACCTAGAAGAATGAATGGTTTATGTATTTTATGAACTATGTTTGAGTCGATGTATATGACTAATATTTTGGTTTTATGCTCATTAAGTCGACATGTATTATGCCGTGTGATTGTGTTGTAAATATGTGCCAATCCGATATCTGGCAAATCATGTATGTACGGTTCCTATGCAGTCTTAATGAATATTGATTTCTTATAATGAACTATGAGAGGGTGTGGTTGCGGAGATAGGAGCTTTTATGTCGATCTGTTTTAGGCAATATTGTGAATGTTGAACAATGAGTATTTGATAAAATGTTACTAAAAAAAAGCTATGGTCACTTCGCTTTCATATGATTCTTGTGGCTTTATCTATGGATCTAATGCAATGATACTAGAAGAACTTTTCTCTTTTGGTGAGTTCCGTAAGTATTTTGGAAGAAAATTTGGAAGTAGTTGCAATTTTTCTTGGGTTCTTTTGGGATGAAACTTACATGTTTGGTTTGAATCAATATGAGGTTATATGTCCTTGATGGATTATTTTCTTGGAGCTTTGGAAAAGATTTGTAGAGTCTTCGTGTTTGCTTTAACCTTTAAGTATGAATTCCCATGTAAATCTGATTCATGCCTTGTGTTGATTGGAGCATTTTCTTGAGTTTTTTTGAAAAGAATAAAATGGAAATGTAAGATCTTAAACTTAAGAGAATATGCCCCTTTCTTGTTGCATTTCTTCTTTTCAATAATATAAGATTGTCTTTGAACTTTTGGCAAGGCATTGTATGTTCGGTATGAGAATGATTTTCATGAATTTGAGTTAGAAGTTTCTCTTGGTATTTTTTTGATGGCATGTGGCATGGAAGGTAGAAATTAGTTGGAAAATTTTATAGGATTGTCTCATATTTGAAAAGGTGGATGGCTTTGCTCAATATTTGAAAGACTTGATTTGTTTTGTATTGAAGAGAGTTTATGATTGGGAAGGTACAATGATTTGTTTTGTGCTAGAAAATCGTGCTTATTGTATTTCTTCTTGTTGGAAGGCATTGCGATTTGTTTTGTGATAAGTTTTATGAATGTTTTATGAGGTTTTCTTGACTTTACCCCACATCAAATAAAAAGAAAAGCACTTGGTTTTTCTGTGTCAAAAGTGTTTTTTTTTGGTGTTTTATTTTCTTTTCGATAAGGGGCTTTATGTGTTGTTTCATTTGGAGGTTTCATAAGTGAATTTTGGGATTTGGAGTTTTATGGTTGGTTTTGGATTGAAAGACTCTTTGATGTCTTTGTTTTGAAGCGAATGATCTTGTTTATGTGGGTGATCTTTCTTATTTTGAATTGATTTTCTTTTATTAGTGTTGCTTCTAAAAGTAGGGTTTTGGAAAAAAAAAGAATTTTTTTTTTGAGTTTTAGTTTTTTGGAGCTTGTTCCCTTTCCGTCGTTTTGAGCTTTATTTTAGATAATAGTTTGGTCAGTCGTTTTAAATATATCAAGTGCTTTGTTTGAAATGTGGGGACAATAAATGACATTGAAAATACATTTTTTCATATTCGTATCACATCGAATTGGGGAGAAGGCTGTTTTAGAGGCACTCTTGGCTTCAAAGAAGTGTGCCCAACAACAGTAATGCCTACATTCCTTTTATGTTTGATTTTCATTCTTTTCTTTCTATTTTATTTAGTCGTCTTTATATCTACTTCTCATATTTATATTACTTTTCTACTTATTATCATATTTTTATGCATAAATCTCTAAGCTTATTGATACATGTACGGATGTCTAAAAGGATTAGAAAATAAAAACTTCTTTTAGTTCTACAACTTTAGTAACATCTAAGGATAAAATTAAAAACCGAGTCTTAGATAATATAGACTTAGGGTGCATGTTCTTTATAGGATAGAGACATCAAACAAAAAATTTAGTGACACTTTTTTTTAGGTTTAGTTTTCTTTAATCAATAGTAATTAACCAATGAAAATTAACCCTAATTCAATCCTTTAAAATGTACTAAAACATTTAATTTTTATTTTAACCATAATTAATATTTCATAACCATTAAAAATGTCAAATCTAAATCAAGTTTAAATAATTAATAATAATCTCCTAACCAATTTAAAGTTTAAAAAATGTAGACTTAAATTAGGAGATCAAAACTTAAAGTTAAAATCCATTAGGATAAAAGACTCATAAAATATCAAACTTTAGATTAATCTTTAAAATCAATCAACAAACTTGATTAATAAATTGCCTAATCTACATTCTTTTCTAATTTATAACCAACTAAATAATTTAACAAATTTGGTTGCCACTGGGTAATCCAGGCCTACGAGGCTATTAAGTTAGTCCTAATGAGGGTGAAATAAATCTCACGGCCTCGGTGTGAAACAAAATTGGTTATCAATCGAATCCTAAAATAAAATATCTAAAATCAATCCTAAAATACTAATATTTAAACTTTAATTAAAATCTTCTCTTTTACCCTTTAACAAATCAAATGCAAGCAATTTTAACTAAACTATCTTACATAGGACCTTTCCAAAACTACACAGCCTACACACATCTTAGACTTATTTGGTTAGGACACGACTTCTAACTCTAGGTTAGGCCGATGTTTTGTCTTGTTATTTAATGTTTACTACATGCATATGTTTATAAATGCTAATCTTAAATTCATGTTAGTTACATTTTTTATTTAATTACATTTTTTGTTGAATGATTTTTTATTTTGATGTGATGCGGGTACCTTGCCTGGAGGTTACCCTTAGTGTGTTTATTTATTTTTTCTGTACTTTGGATGTCATGCATGCATTTTTACACATCTTGTTTCATAGTGCACCTTATTTACATGCATGCATTACATCAGTATACCTAGGGATATTTTGTATTTATTTCATGCATCATATGCAACACTAGGTATATTCTTTTATATATTATAGAGTTTTTGATTTAAACATTTCTAACTATAAATCCTTGATTCCTTAGGATAAAGTCTTCTCATCTTGCATACATATATGACGATTGGTTGTGCTTAGGATTTTAGTTGGCTTCTTTTTTTAGGCAAGATATAAGTCCAGATTGCATTAGTTAGGTCGTATATGTTAGTGTCGTATATACGATACGATATCTTTTATAAATTTAGTATCTAAGGCTAGTGGTATGAGTGTACTACTGTATGCCTTATCGGTGGGTAGGCCTTCTTTTCTTTCAAAAGCTATAAATCCTACTTATCCGCGTCACACAGATGACACCACCTTTCTCTTTTTCTCATGCATGCTTGAATGCAGTGTCTTTTCCTTTTCTCCAGTTTTCTCTTCCTCAAACCGGCCGAGTGTGGATCTGAACCACGTGTGATTGATTGAATCAAATTTAGCCTATCTTCCCATTTGATTAAGAAAGCCTAGAAATTTCTTTGCGCTAAACCCATTCGAGAAGATAATCTAACATCCTTAATCGAGAGTATTTTTAGACCGAGGATTAAGTGATAATTAACTACGGGGGCTTGCGCCCATATGAAATCGATCCCCATAATTAAATAAACCCTATTTGAGTTGATGTATCGAATGGGGAAAATCTTGTGAAATTTTGTTTTATATATATTATTATCCATCGATGTGTATAGGTGAAAGACGTTATTCTCCATGGCTAATCGTATGTATAACTCCATCTGCTCTTCCATCAGCCTGCTTGTGTCGAGTGTATAGGCCTATGATCGTTTTGTCCTACGGGATAATGTGGTCGTACTCTTTGCATTCGAACCCCATGAGCAGAATCCTTTCGGAGACCCACAATATGAAATCTAACTTTAAAATCTTCTAAAGTTCTAAAGCTTAGCTGCTCCAGTTGGGAACGACAAGTAATTTGATCAAGTTGCAGTTAAAAAATTTAAAATATATTATTGTTGGAAGAAACATTATAGATAATTAAAGGATCCCAAAATTCTTTTGTCGTTAAACATGATAAAAATTGTTGTAAGTTTTGTTTCTTCTTGATTTATGATCTCATAGAAAAAAATAGCAAAATACTTCAATGATTGGACGAGATTTACTGACTTTACTTTTACAAAGAATTATTTCTTTGATGGATTTGAATGTTTTTTTTAGACACAAGCAGAACAATCTGCGCTTATAAATAAACACATTGCAGTAATTTTTTGGTCAAACAAGCACATCCGATGATGTCACAAATAATCTCCTAAAAATTGGAGGATAAGTTCCAATGCTTAGCAGCTTCAAGATCTCTCTTGGAATTTTTTTTCTTTTTAATTTCAATCGCCTCTATGATCCCTTATGTCTTTTATAGCATAGAATCTTACATTTCATTCATATTAACTAACTCCTAACATGCCATGTGTTGTCTTTGTAAAAAAATAATTTAATTTATTTCATCCCACCACATCCAATATTTTCTTTTTCATAAATGTTGGCCTTATTTACAGAATCTTATCAATACGTGATCCACTTTCAACAAATCACCATGGTTTGTAAACCTTGTCAATATGTGACCCGTTTTTAATATTTGAACTTTAAATATTAATAGTAAACCAATGTTATATATAATTATAATTGAAAATCATATGTATTTTTATTAAAAAATAATAAATATATCACTCTTTATCTTATTATTTATTAAAAAATTAATATTTTTTAACATTTAAAATCATATGTATTTCCATTAAAAAAAATAAATGTATCACTCTCTATCTTATTATTTATTAAAAAAATTAATATTTTTATAAGAGTTATTATTAAATTGAGTTCAAATAAATTGTTTTATAGTTAAGGTTATTTTATTTGAATTAATAAAATTAATATTTAATTTTGAACTATATTTAGATTAATTAAATTAGTATAAGATCATAATCTATTAAATTTGAAATTAATTGTTTATTTATTTATTTGAAATTAGTCTACCCATCAAAATTAAATTAGACTTTAACGCGATTAAACCGATTAATTTGAACTATTCTAATTTTAAAATTTAACAAATACATGTCCAATTCCCGCGCAAGGCGCAACCTCACTATTTCCGCCTCCAGCGTCTTCTCTTCCGATCGAAGCCTGTTGCCTGCCTAGACCCGCCGATCGGGGTGTTAGCTCCCACTCTCACGATTCTTGGGAGACTTTCGATCGTGAAGCATAAAAGAAAAGGTATTTTTTTTTCTTTTTATTTTATTTCTTCTAATTTTCTTTTTTTTTTCTTTCTTTGTAAGGCCACTATTTAATTTTTCAGAGAGATCTTGAAATTTGTTAAGGATTGAAATTAAAACGAAAAAAAAAATTCGAAGAGAGATCGTAAAGCTGCTAAGCATTATAACTTATCCTTCCGTTTTTAGGAGATTATTTGTAGCATCATCGGATCTGCTTGTTTGACCAAAAAATTACTGTAATGTGATTATTGATAAACGAGGATTATTTTGCTTGCGTCTATAGAAAACATTCAAATCTTTTAAAGAAATAATTCTTTATAACAGCAAAGTCACAAAATCTCTTCCAATCATTGAAGTATTTTGTTCTTTTTTTCTATGAGATCATAAATCAAGAAGAAATAAAAATTACAATAATTTTTATCATATACTTAACGACAAAAGATTTTTAAGTTCCTTTCATTATCTACAATATTTCTTCCAACAGTAATATTTTTTAAAATTTTTAACTGCAGCTTGGTCAAACTACTTGCCGTTCCCAGTTGGAGCAGCTAATCTCCAAAACTTTAGAAGATTTTAAAATTAGATTCCATTTACAATTGGTTGTCCATGTTTTATAGCCATCTGAAATCTAACTTTAAAATCTTCTAAAGTTCTGGAGCTTAGCTGCTCCAGCTGGGAATGACAAGCAGTTTAACTAAGCTGTAGTTAAAAATTTAAAAAGATATTATTGTTGAAAGAAACATTGTAGATAATGAAAGGATCCCAGAAATCTTTTGTTGTTAAGCATATGATAAAAATTGTTGTAACTTTGTTTATTTTTAATTTATGATCTCATAGAAAAAAAGAGAAAAAAAAGAAAAAGAGCAAAATACTTCAATTATTGTAAGAGATTTCGTGACTTTACTGTTATAAAGAATTATTTCTTTGAGGGATTTGAATGTTTCTTTAGACGCAAGTAGAATAATCCGCGCTTATCATTAGTCACATTGCAGTAATTTTTTGGTCAAACAAACACATCCGATGATGCTACAATTATTCTCCTAAAAACGGAAGGATAGGTTCCAATGCTTAGCAGCTTCAAGAACTCTCTCAGAATTTTTTTTCTTTTTGATTTTAATCCTTAACAACTTTCAAGATCTCTCTGGAAAATTAAATAGTGACCTTATAAAGAAAGAAAAAAGAAGAAAATTATAAGAAATATAATAAAATAGAAAAAATACATCTTCTGCCATGTTTCACGGTCGAAAGTTTCCCAAGAATCGTAAGAGTGGGAGCTAAGACCCTGATCGACGGGTTTATGTAGGCAACAGGCTTCGATCGGAAGGGAAGACGCTGGAGGCGGAAATAGTGAGGTTGTGCCTTGTGCGGGAATTGGATGGGCTTGAATCGGAAGGGATGAAAATAGGAAGTTGCGCCTTGCACGGGAATCAGACGGTAAAATGTAGTAGCTGGGATAGGGAGGGTTGGGTCTTGGGCGGGAATCAGAAGTCACTCAGAGTTCTAAACTACCTCCGTCGATGGCCTTGTCCCTCAAAATTAAAGACTGAAATTGAATATTCCATTTAAAAGATGTTGAAAGATTTTTTTTAATAAGAGTATTAAATTAAATCAGCATATTTGGTTAAATTTTAAAATTAAAATAGTTCAAATTAATCGACTTAATCCCGTTAATGTCTGATTTAATTTTGAAGGGTAAATTAATTTCAAATAAATAAATAAACAATTAATTTCAAATTTAGTAGATTATGATCTTATACTAATTTAATTAATCTAAATATAACTCAAAATTAAAAATTAATTTTATTAATTCAAATAAAATAACTTTAATTATAAAGCAATTTATTTGAACTCAATTTAATAATAACCTTTATAAAAATATTAATTATTTTAATAAATAATAAGATAGAGTAATACATTTATTTTTTTTAATGGAAATGCATATGATTTTTGATGTAAAAAAATATTAATTTTTCAATAAATATTAAGATAGAGAGTGATATATTTATTATTTTTTAATGAAAATACATATGATCTTCATTTATAATTATGTATAACATTGTTTTACTATTAATATTTAAAGTTCAAATATTAAAAGCGGATCACGTATTGACAAGGCTTACAAATCATAATGATTTGTTAAAAGCGGATCACATATTGACAAGATTCTGTAAATAAGGTCAATATTTATGAAGAAGAAAATATTGGATGTGGTGGGATGAAATAAATTTAATTATTTTTTTACAAAGACAATACATGGCATGTTAAGAGTAGCTAATATGAATGAAATATGAGATTCTATGCTATAAAAGACATAAGGGATCATAGAGGCGATGAGGGCTCTACCTTTTATTTGGTTATGTGTAACATTGTTGTGCAAAGATGGAGCGAAAACAACATTTACTTTCATTGCTTAGCCACTCTCTTAACCAAAGGCAACATTCTAATTTTTCATTAATATCTATACTGTTATATAAAAGTGGCTTGGGATTTCACACTTAGCAAATCCTGATCGTTCATTTATAAATTTTAAAATAATCTGGAACGTTCATTTATGACTCTTCAAATTATTTATTTAAAACACTATCGCATAACTTCTACCTACAAAATATTTATTCACTCATTTAATAATTTTTTATAACTCAGAACGTTCATTTATGACTCTTCAAAATCTTTATTTAAAACACACTTGTATAACTTTTTGTATAACTTCTACCTACAAAACATTTATTCACTCATGCAAAAAAATTAATTTCACACATCAAATCTAGCGTTTCTATATCATGGGGATACCTAGCGTTACCCGCCTCTCTACAACAGGTGACCGTCCATTTCCAAACCTAGTTTTTCTTTATCACATCCTCATGCAATTGACTTCCTTCTTAATTAAATTTTAATTTATTAAGCTAAATTGTGTTACGAATTGCTCCTCTGACTCTTGGGCTTGCCCAACTTTCAGGATTTTTCCATTCATTTTTTTTATTTGATGGAAATCTCTCCCGCTACTCACTCTCCCGTAGTCTTCTCCCTCTCATTTGCACGCCCCAGAAGGAACAAATGCCTTCCGCGTCCCCCTCTATCACGCGATCAAAAGCCTGCCCTGTCGCCGACCCTCTCTCACACACAGATAACTTCTACCCTATTCATTCTTCTTGATTTTCGCTCTTCTTCCTTTATTCTTTTTCTTCCTCCTTTCCTTCCTCATCTTCCTCTCCAATTCTTCTTCTTCTTCTTTATTTTGTTCTTTATCATTTTCCCTTGCTTCTCTTTTTGTCCCTTTCTTCCCTCTGTTCGCATGCCCAAATGGCACGAACTTCCTCATCTTCCTCTCCATTTCTTCTATAGCTAATATTTAGAACATGGAGAAGAATTTTTACTTAAATTTATCAGATTAGTTGTTACATATTGCAGTTAACATACTTGCAACATGTAATTAATGGAAATTTATTTGACAAAAACTCTTCACTTCACTGGTTGTTACATATTGAGGTTTAAGATGACATTATTAGCTGCATTCATATTAGAGGTTAGTCGGCATAGTTAATATGTTTCTTCCTCCTAAATATCTGATTAATAGTTACTCTATTTGACTCGCGTGATAAGTTTAGTTGCTTCTCTAATGGCTTAGAATAGCGAACTCAAAGAATCACACGACTCACAACCAGTCTGTCAAGCCTCACAAGAATGGAATCAAGAAGCCTAGGAGGCATAGGCAAGCATCCACTGAAGGGATGGATCCCAAGTTGCCTAGGAATCAAAGGTATTCGAGAAAGCATAATATGAAGAGTGGCGACTTAGGATTTGAAGCAAAGGAGTAGAAGAAGTGATGAGGACATCAACAAAAAATTCTAGCGTGACTATCACTGTAGACATCGCAGATTGACGACCATTATCAGGAGCATCTATTTATGAGTTATTTTATGTTATTGTATTAGTATTATTATTATTTGTTTCAGTTTGATCATTGTACCTCTATGGAGAAGTTTAGCAAGTTGTAGCCCGAAGGGCATGTTAGTCCTTTAAATTTTCTTCTTTATGGAGGCCAATATATAGAGACCTAGGCTTTGTATTGATTTTTTAATGAATGAATAATAATTTTGTGATTTTCTTGAGAGCTTGCGAGTTCCAAGTAGTGAAGTTCCAAGGTGTGGGAAAAACAATACCCATAAGTCGGTGGAAGCATCCCTGGCTCGTGCTTGCACTTCTTCCCTTACCCAACCGCCAGCTTTCTCCTCCCTCTCCTCTTAACCGCCGACCCTCCTCCCATTACTTCACACCATCGACCACTTTACCATCCCCTCCCTCCAAGCCATTGGCCACCACCCCCATCCTCTTGTTCCAAGCCACCGGCCCCCTTCTCTCATCCTCTCTCCACCCCTTAGCCGCCGACCCCCGTTACATATCTCCACCATTAATGATGATTTCAATCGTCATTAAATTCTACCTTAATTAGCCTAATTACTTTGGGAAAGGTTTTAATTCAATTTGAATTTCAAATAGTTTCCTATATTACCCAAATTAAATTAGGAAAGTTCCTTGATTAAGTCTAATTTAATTTTAAATTAGATTTGTTTATTTGAATTCATTCCTAATTCCATCTAACGAATTTGGAAGCTACTAAATCCCCTTCCAATCCCCCCATCCTTCATGCATGCCGCCAGTCCCCTTTCCCTCCCTTAGCCCTAAATTGAAAATTTCAAAATTGAATCTTAATTTCCCTCCACCCCATTAATTCCTTAGACTAATTACCTTCCTTGGTAATTAATTTAAAATATCCTATAGCCTCTCCTAACCCTAACCGGCCCTTCTCTACCCGTGACCCCCCATACCGCTGGTTTTCTCCTTCCCCTTCTCCCCTCTCAAAACCGTCGGCCTTCCAGAATTCCAAGAGGGGAAGCTCTGTTTGGCATGGATGGTGATTTCGGCTTCGTCTACAATCAAGAAGGCTTCGTCGACATTCTACGATCAACTTTCTTTGATCTTGACCTAGAGATTGACGACTCCACATAAGATTACGTGGAGATGATTCTCTTTCAATTATCCATCGATACTGATCAATGTTCCTCCTTCAACTAGTGGGTGCTTGTTCATCGTCCACCGGCTCCTTCGCATCTGGATAACTCTCTGTTGACTAATATCCTCAGTGTTTCCTGTATGTTAAGTGGCATTAGTGTGGTTGCTTAAATTCTGTCTCCACTAAAACCACCTTAACGAGCAAGAGTGAGGGAAAACTCACAGGCAAACTTTCTAATTGTTAAGAGATGGATTTTTGTTACCGCCGTAAGTATTGTTACATTTGAATTATCTTACATGTCTTTGGTATTCTAGATTGTAATTGTTTACCTTTACAAAATCAAATTCTAGTAATTCCTAGAACTTCTATTGATAAGGCCTTGTTTAATAATTTGCATAATTTAAATCAATGTTATTAATTTCATGTAATTCCTGCTCAATCTCGTTTCACACCATCTTGATATCAGAGCATGGTTGGCATGCAATACATGTGCTAGAAGTTATCCTAGGAGTCTCTCTAACCATCCCTTAGATTGTTTGCATGTTTAGCATCACATAAAAATTTTATTTTTATGTTTTTGTTTGTTGTCCAGAAATTTCCTGCACCATTTTAGTAAGTTTAGGAGCATTGTTTCATTAGCTTGAGTGTTGTCCTCAACCCAATAACCTCCCTAATTGCGTAGAAAAGTTAGTTCATTGTTTTAGCTTATTTTTCATGTTGAGATTGTTGCAACTTAGTTCTTTATTGTTGATATTCTTGTAACATGTTTGTTTTTAATGAATCCAAATATTATTGTTTTAATTATTATTTCTCCAAATATATTTTGGATGCACTGCTTTGTTGTTTGTGTGTACTAACGTTTCAAGGAAATCATACTCCGGATTTTTGAAGACTTCAAATCACATCAGTTTAAAAGTTTATCGTATATGAAGTCTATATTTTTCATTTTATTGAGTCTGAGAGAGTGTGATTGTAATTGAGTAACTGTGCACACACACATAGGTGGAGAGATTAAAACTTGAATTTTTAAAAACTAATCATAATTTACGATTTCACTTCGTATGGGACAATTTGTTCAATTATTTTCCCCGACGAGCAGTCAAACGAACATAAATGAAAATTTTTTTAAGTATAAATCGTACTATACGAACACAGTTCGTAAATGCCTTCAAGATTACGAAATAGACGGGTTCCTGAATGCGCAAAAAGAAAATTTTTAAGTATATATCGTACTGTATGAACACCATTCGTACATGTCTTCCAAAGTATGGAATGGATGGGTTCAGTTCGCGTAAAAATAATTTTTCTAAGTATGGATCGTACTGTATGAACATAGTTCATACATGCATTCTAGAGAACGAAATTGTGAGGTCCATTTTCATCCCGACCTTTCTTCCCTACGAAGTTGATATTTTTCATAATTGATCGTACCGTACGATGTCGTTATCGTACGTACGTTGATCAGAGTACAAAATTATGGGGTCTCTCTTTGTCCAGACTAAGATGAAAACTTTTAATTGTTTGTCTCGGACGAACTTAATTCGTACCAGACGATGATCGTGTATGAAATGACTTCGTACCGATTCACAACAGGTTCGTACACAACAGTTTTTGAATTGTTTGTACGTACGAGATATGATCATATTGTACGATTGTGTACGATCATAATTTGAAATTTTTAGTTTTTTGAACAGTTTTTTCGTATCTTTGTTATAAAATGTCAACTAAAACTGACGTGAAAAAGTATTTTCTTCATGATTTTTCAAGGGCAATTGAAAGAGAGAGTGTAAGAGAGTGTTTAAGAGAGATTTCTTTCAAGTGGAGTGTGAAGGGTTCACATGGTTACTCAAAGGTAAGGATCTCAGTGTGATTTGTATTTTTCACTCTTCTTTTTGTCTTTCTAGATTACTCATGAGAAGATCTTTTAAAAAGATCCAGTTTTCTGCCGACACTTGAAGAGTGTGAACAGACGATGGTTCACTGCCGACACTTGGAGAGTGTGAAAGGATGACGATTCTCTACCGACACTTGGAGAGTGTGAACAACCGACGGTTCTCTACTGACACTTGGAGAGTGTGAAAGAACGACGGTTCTCTGGCGCATCGCGGATTGGTGGAAGAGAGTTTTGTAAAGCTTCTCCACCTTGCTGTAGGGGCAAAATGAGAGACACTTTTGATAATAGTGCAATACTTGAAGAAAGAGTTTTCAGGGAGTGGATGTAGGTCATGTTTGACCGATAGGATTTTGTAAATTCTATAAATTTAGATTTAGCAAATTCTTGATATGTTGAATCTTGAAAAATTATTTAGAAAGATAGTTGTTAAATCCCATTAAATATTGTGAAACTTCTTATCAATGTAATCCATGATTTAAGTCGATTAGTTCATTTAAAAAACTAAAGTTAATGTGTTTTGAATTTAATTTGTATGTTAAGTACTAATCACTTTTTAATTTCAATTTTAATTGCCACTAATAAATTATAATGATAACTAATATAATTACAAAATAGTTTGATTATCAAATAATTTAACTAATAATTTTATTACTAATTATTGTGCTATTATCAAGTTACTTATTTATATGATAATTTAAAAGTATTTGATAGCTAATTATGTTAGTACTTCTCTAATTAATTAATATTTTTTTTGAAATAACTAACAATCCTAATAATAATTTAATTAATTGTTTAAGTATTATTTATCTTATTATTTATATAGTTAATAATACTTATAATTAATTAAATATTTTATTACTAACTACTTATTTAATTATAATTTATATAGTTAATTTTCTAATTAATTAGTTAAATTTCAAACTATATTAATTAAATAAATTAGATGCATTTCTAATTAAGAAAGTAGGAACTAATTTCTTTCTAATAGCTTAGGACGCCTAGGGTTTCCTTTTCTCTTCTCTAGTTTGTCGTTGTTGTTCGACTTCGTTGCTTCACGTGAGGTGGTGTTTTGCTCGAGTTATTTTTTGATTGGTGCTCGATTGTTATGAAGGTAACTATCTTTCTCCCATTCGCGCGCTTCTTCGTGCAAATTCTATAAATACGCCGAATTCTAGGATTTATTAAATTTGAGATTTACGGCAAAAATATAGAAACGGAGGATTTATTTCGTCACGAGATTTACCTGGTGCTCAAATCTTGTTTAGTATAATTTAGCTAAATCCTATTGCAAACATGCCATAAGAATTATTACCAGGCTTTCGATAGCCTTAGAGGCCTGTGTAGGGTTTGTTTTCCTCTTCTCCATTTCTTCTTTGTTGTTAAACTCAACTGCTTCGCATAAGATAGAGTTTTGAATGAATCGCTAGATGACTTCTTGACCTCCTTCTACGACGTACATTCATGTAGGATCGTAAGTCACGACAGTTTGCCTTGAAGTAACGCCGGTAGCTCGCTCTCTACGAAGGTAATCTTTCTCTCCCCATAGATTTGCCTAACTCCCAGATTTGTAAATCCAGTATTTACGGCAAAATGAGGGAAACAGAATAGGTATTAGATTTGAGATGTCCATTTTTTGTGTTTGGTAAAATTTGCCATAAATCATGCTGAAATCATGTATAAATCCTATATTAAATAACCCTTGGTGGTTCTTGATGCACTAAGGCTTTTAACTCCATTAGTTTCAAGTATAGAGGCTTTCCAAGAATTTTTTTGTTCTTTTGTAGATGACAAACTACAGCATTGAAATTGTCAGGTTTTTGGGGACCTTTATCCTTTTATGTGCTATAGGGCCTTAGGGTTTTGTGTTGAACTTTGTCAAGAATTTCTTCTGCATAAGGATTATAGTCTGCATCGGGTCAATAGCTGTCCTTTTTTTGTTTTGGGTTTCACTTGAATTTTTTTTTTTACTGCTGCTTTCTTTTTGAAAACCTAGTGGGCAATTTTTAGCTTTTTATAAGCATAGACTAGAAAGCTCTATCTTGCACAGGTAAACCCTTTTCATGGTTTCATGACATTGACATATATATATATATATATATATATATATATATATATATATATATATATATATATATATGTACATACATACATATCTATGTACATACATACATATCTATGTACATATGCATTGACTTAAATAATTCAGTCATGATTAAAGCTTAATGCAATTTTCCAAGAACTTTGCTCAAGGCATTCTTGAATCATTATGCTTCAAGTGCAATCTATGGAATATATCATATGCCTTTGAAATTTAAGCAGTAGTTTTAATCATCTTAAATTTCATCTTCGGACAGGTAACATTTCATTCAAATATGGTATCAAATCGGGTTATGAATTAAAGAGATTAAACAAAATGAATTTAGTAGCTTTAATTTTTCAGAATGGTGTAGTCCAATGAACTGAGTTTTATGTTTCATTTGTTTCATAAAGCTCGAGAAAATAAGCAGATAAAAAAGGTTTAATGTTATCCTATTTTAAGGATTACAATATAGAGTCAAAACATGTAAAATCTTTTACTCACTAAAATTATTCTATTCACCCCTAAAATCACGTGTGCAACCTAATATCTGCCTTTCATGAACATCCATTTTAATTTCTATGCAGATTTTGCTTGATTTTAAACCCATTATTTTTTAATCTTCCAGAATATGTATATTATACCTGTTGCGTCCTGGAGTATTCGCGGCGGTAGAGAAATATATAATTTAACGTCTTAGCATCGTACGAAGATCCAGCACGCAATCAGATAAGTGAGATGGTGTAGCGTTCATAAGAGACATCAGAGTTTTTACGTGGAAAACTCGTAAAAAAGGGAAAAACAATGGGGCCTGGCTCAGTTTGAATAAATCCACTTGTATTTGCAGTCAATTACAAATAAGGCCCTTCATTGGGAGAAGGCCTTAGCTTGATGGTACAAATGTACATCACATATAGCACATTACATGGTGGGAGTTACAATCTAGACATGTTTGTTTGGTTGGCACGATCATAGTCGGTAGGATGGAGACCGGAAAGATCGTTGTCTGGTGATGGAGTTCGGAAGGACCATTGTAGCTGATGGAGGTCAGAAGGACCGTAGTCGGCAGGAGACCAGGGTCAGAAGACTGTTGTCTAGTGATGGAGGTCTTATAGACCATAGTAGGTGACGGAGGTCGGAAGGACCGTAATCGGCAGGAGACCGGGGTCTGAAATACTGTAGTAGGAGGGCGGTACTTCGGGAGAACTCTCAGCATCAAGTGGTGGCCAGGAAGTCCGGGCCTCAGGTGGTGTCCTGGTGGAGCACAGGGCCTCAAGTGATGATTCGGCGGAAGTTCGAGCCTTAGGTGGTGACCTGGTGAAGCACAAGACCTCAAGCGATGGTTCGGTGGAAGTTTTGGCCTCAGGTGGTGGTCCGGTGCAAGTATGGGCCTCAGGTGGTGGTCCGGCGGAGTTCAGGCGTCAGGTGGTGGTCCGGTGGAAGTCCGAGCATCATGTGGTGGCCTGGTGGAGCACAGGGCCTTAAGTGGTGGTCCGGAGGAAGTTCGAGCCTCAGGTGATGATCCGGTGGAAGTCAGGGCATCATGTGGTGGCTTGGTGGAGCAAAGGGCCTTATGTGGTGGTCTGAAGGAAGTCTGGGCCTCAGGTGATGGTTCGACAGAGCAATGGCGTCAGGGGGTGGTCCGGCGGAGATGAGGGCCTCAAGTGGTGGTCCGGCGGAGGTGAGGGTCTCAAGTGGTGGTCCGGCGGAGCAACGATGTCAGGCAGTGGTCCGGCGGAGATGAGGGCCTTAAGTGGTGGTCCGGAGGAAGTCTGGGCTTCAGGTGATGGTCCGGCAGAGCAATGGCGTCATGCGGTGGTCCGGCGGAGGTGAGGGCTTCAAGTGGTGGTCCGGCGGAGCAACGACGTCAAGCGGTGGTCTGGCGGAGGTGAGGGCCTTAAGTGGTGGTCCGACGAAGGTGAGGGCATTTGGCGGTGGTCCAACGAAGGTGAAAGCCTCCGATGGTGGTCCGGCGAAGGTGAGGGCCTCAGGTGGTGGTCTAGCGAAGCTCCGGCGGTGGATAGGCGGTGGTCCGGCGAAACTCCGGTGGTGGATTGTCGGTGGTCCGGCAGAAGTGAGGGCCTCCGGTGGTGGTCCGGCGAAGATGAGGGCCTTCAGCGTCCGGCGAAGATGAGGGCCTTCAGCGTCCGGCGGTGGTCCGGCGAAGGTGAGGTCCTTATGTGATGGCCCGGCGAAGCTCCGGCGGTGGTCCGGCGAAACTCCGGCGGTGGACCGTCGGTGGTCGAGGAGCTTCTTCCTTCTCTTCCTTTTCTTCCTGCTTGGATCTCTTTTCAAGAGTAATGAGGGGCCTATTTATAGATTTCTGGAGTGGCATGACCCGTAAATAGGTGAGAGATCAAGGGTAAACGGGGAGTGGTTGGATGGACGGCCGATATTGAATCCCTTGATCATGCATCATTTGTCAGACATTTGAAGGCCTTAATGATGTCGGAATTCAGCGATCTTGGGCTCTTTGGATTTGTCTTGTCGAGCCACTCGATTCAACTATAAGCACGTCGTTTGGTAACCCAAATTGTGGTTTGAACCTTCCAACAGCACTTCGGGTCCTTGATTTGGACTCATTTGAGCTTGGATTGAGTCTAATTTGGTGTCGTTGGGTTCGTATTTCTAAGATGTTCAGTTTGACTATAAGTTTGCTGAAATCGGAGTTTGGATGGTCTCCGAATAAATTTTTGAACATCGAGATTCGCGCCCAATCAAGATAATTTTTTGATGATGTATCAATACCAATGCCTCTATTGATTCTCTTAGAAGATTTTTTTTTTGTTTCAAAGTAAATAGTAAACAGAATATGGTACAATCATAACTCCTCGGAGAAGCATTTTTCCATAATTTTGCTATACCAACCACCATTGTGAAAGCGATCCAAACAATGATAGATTTCTTCGTGCTTCACGCTGTTCATTTTCAACACAAAAATGCTCAATTAGTAAGCTATTTTGCATTCTTTAAAGGTTCATGTTTTTAAATAAATGTTTTGATAACTTTTGCACGCTAACGCTATCATTGTGTTGTCATTTAGGAGCCTCAGATGGTGATCTAGGCTTTTTCCCCTTTGATGATGAAGTTTTCCTCTTTTTGGATGTTCTCCTAATTTTTAAAGACCATTTATGGAAGTCATGCCAACTAAATTTGATAAGTTGTTTGGAAGAGAAGTTTGAACTAGCATAGAACTTACTAAAATTGTCTCACTATGCTTTTTCATGGCAGCAATCTTTTTTTTTTCAAATTCTTTTGTTAGCATCCTTTTGAATTGAGTGATTTAAATCTAAGTCTTTATTTGTCATAAATGCTGGATGTAATCGTTGAGACAAGCGCAATTATATTTTGAATTTTGATGTTGTTTTAAATATTTTATTTCAAATTTTGTGGTTTATTATTTTTTTTTTTTTTGTAATATGCTTATGATGTGGTGCTTATGAGAGCTAGATATCTCCTTTGGTTTTAATTCACAATCCTGGTAATTTTATTTGTTTCAAAATGCTGATATTTTTTATGAGAGCTAGATATCTCCTTGATTAGTTTGGTTTATTTCTTCGATCGTAAGTATATTTATTTAGCTTCATCGGATTCCCTAGCTCAGTTGCTTTAAATCTCTATTCAACACATGTGACTTGTTCTTTCTGTCCAACCATTTATTTGGAAGTTTATTGATTGCTATTCAATGGTGTTGTTGTTATTAGTTTTCTTTCATTGCCATTATTTACTTGTGTTTCAGGGGCTACCGTGTTAGCTTCTCTAATTAACATTGCGTAAGAGATTTGACACCTACAGTTGCCTTTGTTTATTTGTGTTACTCATGTTTCCTTGTTTCCTTCATGTTTATACTCTAAGTAGAATGTAGATCCTCTTCTTTCTTCTCTTCACGATTAAGCTATTGTAGCTAGATACATGATATCGTGTTTGTGGATATTCTATTACTTGGTTGTTTGTTTAGAATTATTACACTTGTTAAAGATCATTACCTTCCCTTCTTTAGTCTATTCAATATACCCTGACAAAAACAAAATAATCATACTTAGTTAAACATGATCTTATTGAAGAAATTATAGTTTATAATTATATTATGAGGATATTTTATACATGGAAGATGATTTGTTGCTACACTATGAGGTTATATTTGATGTTAAAATATATATTCCGGCCCATATTAGAACATATTCATGAATACGAACTTCTATACTTGAAAAAGAGTAAACAATTGAGTTTGAAATCATATTGGAGCTTAAACCTTTGAGTGAAATTGAATGCAATCATGAAAATGAACTTAAACTTAAAATTGTGAGTAATTTGAATTTAAAATTGTATATGAGTATGAGATTCATTTTAAATTTAAACCATCATCAGAAATTGAAAATGAACTTATGATTATATTTGATGCTAATCTATATTTAGAATCTGAATTTGATCTTGATTATGAATATGAGCTTATAATGAAAATTGAATCTACCTTTAAATATGTTGACGTGAACTTCTAAAATGTATTGAATTTAGTTCTGAATGTAAGCGTGAACAAATTATGCCTGTTAAAGTTAATAAACCAATTGTAGAGTATTATTTAATTTTTAATGAAATTTTAATTAAATTGTTTCTATTCTACAAATCAAACTAAATTGTTCTATTTTGGTTATTAGTTCCTTGATGCACAAACTCATGAAAAGAATTTAATGTAGAATATCAGGTTGCATCATTATTTCAAATATTTAAATAGTTTCTAGCAGTATTTGTCTTAATAAAGCATGGAATTCAAATCTCATCTTTTTGGCTGAG
The DNA here is from genome assembly GCA_022539455.1 of Dendrobium nobile. Taxonomy (NCBI): domain Eukaryota; kingdom Viridiplantae; phylum Streptophyta; class Magnoliopsida; order Asparagales; family Orchidaceae; genus Dendrobium; species Dendrobium nobile. The sequence goes on along the minus strand of CM039734.1, from coordinate 46,653,398 downwards.
GGTTGATTTGGGGTGGGTAAAATTGTTTGTAAAATAATTGTGAAATTCTTGTAATAAAAGCAACCTTTTTTTGAAGCTGAATTTGGCTAATATATACAAAGTTGAACAGCTTTCTTACAGTGACTATATTTTAGCAGATATAGTTGTAAAATGTTGTTTCTCTAAATTTTTTTGAAAAACACCTAGAAAGTAAAGCCAAATAGAGTTGCATCAGTGGACTAAAAAGCAAAGTAGTGAAAAGCAGCCCAAAGTGAGCCTTAGTTTCAAGTACTGATCTTTAGTTAATTTTGGCTATTCTTTAATTATTATTATTATTTTGGTTCTGCTTCATTTTTTTGATAACTACTAATTCCTCTCCCCTCTTTTCATTAGAGGGATTGCTGCCTAGGGCTTTGTTTTTTTTCTTAATGGCCATGGAAAATATGTTTCCCTTGTTAGGGCAATTGACATGGAAATGCTCTAATGCAACTTTGCCGTGTGTGATGTGAAACCATGTTGTATTTTAGCCAAATTTTGGGGTTGTGAGAAATTACAATTTCGAGTTTTCTTGGGTTATACATAAGACCCTAAAGCATATGAAAATCCATTTCATGTTTAAAATAATTTCATATATCCTTTCAAAGTTGTGTTATTGTATGCGAATTTTTTGAGTGCGACATATATCTTGATGATAAATATATGAGGAAGTATATTGTTGTGTTGATTCAAGGCCTTAATTATCATATGATTGTTCTAATTCTTTTAAAAGACTTGAGAAATCAAAATGGTCATTTAATATATTTGGGAGTCATTTTGGTCCTTCATGAAGAATTAAATAGCCATTTTGATCCTTTTTTTCATTTTGATTAGGAAAATGTCATGAATGACCGATTTTACGTGTGGAATGAATACCAATCGATCGACTAATAAATATACTTGTGCTGGCTTCATCCATTGTCTCTGTGTGAATTTTCTCTTTTTTTATTTTTGGATTAACTTTTAGGTGTTCTTGTTTTATTTCTTTTTCTTGTTTTATATGCATAACACTATGCCCATATTTTGTTTTTATTGTTCTCTTTATTTTTTATTGCTAAACACTAAATGTTAGTCACCAAAAATCAAGCAGTTCGTTGTTGTTTGCTTGCTTCATATTTGTTAATGAGTTATTGAAAAAAAAAAAAACAGTTGTTAGATTTTTCTTTTAAGAAATTTATGCTGTCAGACTTAAATATCATATTTTTAACTCATCGTTACTTACTGCACATCTAAGTATGTATAAGTCTACTTTTCGTCTATTGGCAAGATGACAAAGGTGAATGAAAATGGAGTGAGTTTATTCTTAAATACATGCATGTCATTTTGTTCACAGATAAGGGGGATAGTAGTTGCTCTACCCAAATAATTGATGGAGATGGTGTATATAATGTCTCTGGAATGTTTAATTTCATGAAGACTGTGGAACTTGGTGAATGTGGTATCTCATATGTTGTAGTCTCCATAATGGGTCCTTGAAGCAGTGGTATGTTTCTTGGTTCATTCTTTAAATTAATTTTTCTATTTTTTATTTATGTTATGAAAGTAACATTTCACAATTTTCTTAGGAATCACATATTGTTGTTAATTGTATGTCTTTAGACTCTTTACTTTAATTTTAAGATTTTCCATCAGATTATTAGCTAGAGCTAGATTTTCCTAAATTATTGCATTTAAATATAAAAATATTTAGGAAAGAGGAGTAATTACATAAAACATACATTCAAGCGGTAGTGGCTTGTATAAACGTAGAGCAAAAGTTTGGTCTTGCCTTAGTCATATTTGCTATGTGTTGTTTCCATGTTGCTTTTCAAATAATGTTTTGCAATTTTATTTAGTGTGGTAAATACAATGAAAATCATAGCCCAATGTATGTCTCATAAGCATGATCATAAAGAAAGCACTTGTTGAGTTGCTTGCCAATCGAAGTGAGAGTGTTTGTTGCTTTATTTTACGTCATAGAACTCAACATGATATTTCATCCTAGCAAGCTATTTGTGACATAAATTGTCAACATAAGAAAGGGCTCCATAAATTGATACTTTATAATTAGTTGCATAAATGCTCATATTGTGCAGCCCTTGTCCTTAAAGGATGTCTTTTATTTGCGCTGCTTTTGATATGATAATCACTTTTATCTATTATCTATGATTATATATGATTTTCTTTTATTAACTTATTTTCTATTTCATCACTTAGGTGCTCCTCTATTTATGAAAAGTCTCAAAATTTTAACCCTGTGTGGCATAAGTTTTTTTTATATGCCTGCTTAAGATATAATTTGCTTTCATAACTTTTGTGTGCATGAATATATCAAAGGTTTTTGTGAACTTGCAGGCCACAAAACACAATTATAACATACATGTTATGACAAATGAAGAGCAACACAAATAACTTCTATTGAATAGATAGTAACATATAGGTTGAAACAGTTGATTTTTGAATGGAAGCATCCTTAATCACTTGTGGTGCATTATTGATTTTGTATGATTTAGTTATAAAATATGGATGGTAGTTGCCTTCATTGTGATTTGAGTCACAAATTTGAGTCATGGAAAGTTTTTCAGCAAATATAAGGCTAAGTTTGTGCATATCAATTCCACCCAGACCTCACTTCATGGATACAACACTTAGTTACAAAACTTTATTATGGATTCTTTGGGTGCATTTATTTAATTGTCAATGCCTGTGTCATGCAATAACTTATTCTATTGTTTAACATTGTTTTTGACAAATACTACCTTGGGGGTTATTGGCATTCATAAATTTTTTTTTTTAAATTTTTACAGAAGCTTAAATTTTTAGTTTTCACTCTTTTGATAGGGAAAAGCACTCTTCTAAACCATCTTTTCCATACCAAGTTCAAAGAGATGGATGCATTTAAGGGGAGGCAAGTTCTTAGCTTCTTTTGATATTTCGTAACTTGAATATATACTTATTTTATTATTATTATTTTGTACTTCAGGCCTCAAACTACTAAAGGAATTTGGCTGGCAAGGTGTGTGGATATTGAACCTTGTACTATTATCATGGATTTAGAGGGTTCTGATGGAAGAGGGCATGGAGAGGTAGCTTTAAGATTTGACTCTTTTGAGCATAATTTTTCTTAAGTTGGGCTTAAAAAATATATTTTCAATATCATTTTTAACATTTAATTTTTGAATGCTCAATGTTCTAATTACACATTATTTAAATCTTTCTTTGTGGTTTACATATTTTTATTTTTCAAATCTTCTTATCAGAATTGTTCATCATTGATATGCGAACTTCAGTTTTCCTGAAAATCAAAACAAATTGTAGCAATGAGCATTGGTGTATTTATAATTTTACAAACAAAGTAAAATATTAGTCGATGGCAAATAATTGATAACCCTGAGAACTAAACTTGTACTATGTGAATTTGTTACTTTTTTACTTGGACAAAATAAGGTACCCTATGCCACTACAAGAAAAATCTCACATTGTTAGTTTATTTCGACCTTGAATTTATGTTGAAAAAATACCACACGTTTGTCAAATTATGCCTCACATCGTTGGAGATGTTGAATTTAATAAAAATGCAAAGCCTAAATCAAAAGCTTTGCTAGCATTATGGGCTTGGCTTCTCATGCAAGCAGTAAAACGTTGCTTTAGTATGTTTCTGATATTTGTTGTGCATGGTACATCTAAATTGCTTCCACCATTTTGCAGTTCTTTAAACGTTGAAGTTGTAACTTCAATCTATCCCTTTTAATGATACCTCATTTGGGGAGCAGAGTGCCCTTTTTGCTTTTGCAGTTTCATATATAGTGCTGATAAATATGTAAGCCTTGTGATCTATTTATTTTATTTGATGATGCTTCAATTATTATTTGTTTATGATCATATCACAGGTGGTTTCATGATATTGGACGTGAGCATGCTGCTAGCAAACCTCTTTTAAGAACTGTACTCCAAGTAAGCATTGTTTCTCTCTGATGGAACAATATAGTATTTTCTGTACTTTTCACCTGAAGTTACATTGATTATTTTCTTAATAGGGCATCATGCGATTATTTAGTCCTCATAAAACAATTTACTCTTTATCATACGTGACAAGACTAAAGTGAGTGATATTTAACCATTTTGGTAGTTTCTATTTCATGATATTTACTTATGCTTATTATGATATTTAGATTAAATTTTTTCCCTATATATCTGGAAATACTGAGCATGTTTGTCTTTACATGGGTAGACCCCTGTAGAAAACTTGGAACATATGTTGAGGGGAGATATTCAAAAGGTACGTGCTATTTGTTGCTTTTCTTATCTTTTATATATTCATTATATTATTATTGTTTAGCATGCTTTTATTTTTATTTTTATTTTTTTTCTATAGATTTGGGATTCTGTTCAAAAATCACTTGAGCATATAAATACTCCGCTTAGTGAATTTTTTAATGTAAGTTGAAACATTGATATAAAAAGTATTTTCTTTCTCCTCTGATGAATAATGTTTTTTTATTTTTTAAATTTGGATCTATTTCAAACCATAGGTAGAAGTTGTTGCCATTTCAAGTTTTGAAGAAAAGGAAGAACAATTCAAGGAACAGGTAAATGTCGATTTTGTTATTGCATTTTAAAGTCTCCCTTTCTTATTCATATCTTTTGGGTACGTTTGGGACGGCTTCACAGGTGCGTTGCTGTATAAAAATTTGTTAAATGCTCGTTTGAGGCATTGCGGCAGAACGGAGGTAGAAAAATTTTTGCGGCCCGTCGCTGCTTCTCACGACCATTCATTGCCTTCCGCGGTCTGCTGCTTCCCGTGGTTTCCAAGGGAAAAATGTCGTAAATGCCCCCATTTGTGTGAGAGCTTCTCCCTTGTCGTCAGCGATGTCATCTTGTGACCACGCCGCAACAGCTATCGAAGAATGGGTGGTGGTGGCCGCGGCGCAATCCTTGCAGCAAGTTTCCGATCTAACACCTCTGAATATATATTATTGAGAAGAAGGGAAGGAAATAGGATAAGAGGTGGAAGAAGAAAACATAGAAAGAGGAAGAAGAAGAGGAATATACCTGCCCTTGAGAGGTAGAAGGATCTGCTAGGGCAAACCGGCAACGTCGAGTAGGGCTGATGGCGACGTCGGGGTCGACAAAGGTGGTCCATTTTTCTTCCTGGGTTTGGTTGGGCAATAGAAACGGGAGAGGGGTGGACTTCCGCCTCCTGGGTGTGCGAGCAGCAGAGTGGACGGGAGTAAAGGGGCTTCGGTTGGGCTTTGAATCGGAGAGAGCAGAGAGGAAGGAGGGATTTCCTGGGCTTCCACGCAAACAGTAGCGACTGGGGAAAAGGGTCCGAAACTTGCAGAGAGATTTTTCCTATTTGTGAATGCCTGGAGACTGAGCCTTCGATCTGGTTTCCTGAATTAGAGAAAAAATCAAACTGTTTAAAAGGGATTTAAATTTTAATTAGAACTAAGCTCAATCCGTTGAGGCTAAAATATTTCATAAAGTTGATAGAGTTTTAATTTAAAATTGTTATTTGTTATTATATACATTTAATTTTTTTTTACAATTATACAATTATTTTTCATCTCAATATATAAGGGCGTTATGGTAATTTGTTCGCATGTAGCTGCAGCATAGCAGCTTGACAGTTATACTATCCAAACAAAATATAAAGATTTATGTACAGCAACTTCTGAAAGCAACTTTCTATACACCAACTTCACAACCTGCTTTACCGATAGCTGCAGCGGTCCCAAACACACCCTTTGTCTTGTGGAATGGAGAGCCCCAATTTGTGTGGGTCTATGAAAAAAATTATTTGCTTTACTTAAGCATGTAAGTAGGGGACCACAGCGTCCAACTTGTCATATGCTTTGGAATGTAGCAAGCTGCATTTAAGTCTTACATTGTCACATACTCATGCACTTATTGTAATTCTAAATTTTTAGTCAATACCACTAACCTTTGCTGGTAGATGCTTATTGGTAAATGAAATGACATTGACTATTTGATTATCTAGTTTTAACATAAAAAGGGTGTGAATAGATCATGAAAATTTTAAAAGATTTTAGCAGAAGAGAATTATAGAGAGTTGATTTTCAGTAGTTTGTTGGAACTTCTCTAAATGAGCTAATTTCTGCTGCTTTCAATAATCCATTACATTGAAAATATTTGGTGAACTATGTGCCTAGAGCTGCAAAATGTAGGCACTGTTTAACTCCTAGACCCCTACCCTTCACCTTATTGCTAATGTAACCATTTTTGTTTAACATATGTATGTGTGCACCTTTTTGTGTTTCTTTATATGTTATGGCGTGAGGGGTGGTGCATGATTGTTTAGTGTTTATTTTATTTTATTTTATTTTATTTCATTTTTTGTTGGTTAGGAGTTGAGATTGATGCTTGGAAGTTTGCAATTGTCAAAACTTTTGTGAGTGATGCTGCTGTGAAGAAAAAAGAAAAGAGCATGCGTGTACTTGGAGGGAATGTTTGCGCAATGAAGAATAGGAAAAGATAATATATGAGTGACCACAATAATAGAAGATGGAAAATAGCAAGGATAAAATGAAAAGAACTAAAATGTAAAGAGGATGAAGAAATAAGATAATAGGAAATTTTCTTGTGGTTTTCTTACATTTGGCACTAATCTTCTTTTCATTAGAATTCTGTGGCTTGCATGCCAAGAATGATTAATCCTTGCTAAGATGATACTTGACATACTAGTCTTTTTGTAGGACATAACCCTTGCTTTAAATGTAGTTGTTACAGTTTGATGGCTAAAGTTGTAGTTTCTCTAACAACCCTTGCACGTCTGACCTTTTCTCTCACAAGCTTAGCTGAATGGTTCATTATCCACCCAAATTTTTGAATGTGTCATAATATTTTATATGTTGCAATGCCTCAAATATGCATTCTTGCTCTAGATTCAGGCATTCGTAAGGTTTTGTTATTATGTCCCTACAGCTTGCAAAGCTACAGAAAAGGTTTTTTCATTCTATTGCTCCTAGTGGGCTTGCTGGAGATAGACGAGGCGTTATTTCTGCATTAGGATTTTCTTTTACACAACAAATTTGGAAAGCTATAAAAGAGAACAAGAATATTGATTTACTTGCCCACGAGGGGATGATTTGTTTTTTGTTTGTTTATAGCTTCTGAGTTTTTTTCCTTTGATATAGCAATATCTAATTTTGTCGCTGTCCTAATGTAGGTTATGATTGCTATTGTTCGTTGTGAAGAAATTGCAAATGCAAAATTTGATTCTTTCTTGAATAATGAGATAATTGGCCAAGAATTCCTCTCTATTTAGTTTCTAGTATGGGGCATGTTTTTGGTGTTACTATCCATTTGAGCATTTTGACAGGAGTGGCGCCACCTTGAAGAGGCGGTACAAAATGGTATTGTTCCAGATTTTGCGAAGAAACTCAGCTCTATATTGGAGAACTGTTTGATTGGGTAATAATTTTTAGTTTAATTAATGTGAAAAACAATTATTTTTGTTGATTATTGATTGTTAATAAGGTAAATTTAGTGAAAGCTATCACACTGGTTTCATTTTTGTTGATTTAGGATTTAGCTTATATTTTGGTAATTATTGGCAAATTAAAGAATAAATGTAATGATAAATGCCTTTTAAATATTTCGAGGGTTAATGCTTCTATAATGTAGGGTTGCTATTTCATAAAAGGTTGATCATCATTTTAAAAATAGATTAGATTTGAAAGCAGCCTAGTGGTTTATGCTCTTGAAAATTTAAAAACTTTTCGAGTCACATCTTTTGCCTGTATAAGGACGAACATGATCTTTCAGCTATATTTTAATATTTTCTCTTGCTCCTTCCCCTTCTACATATGGAATATATCTTTAAAAATTTGGGTAGTGTACATATCTAATTTTGTGTGTTTATCTTGATACTTAGCTTTAGCCTATTGTTACAAAATATTGGAAAGTCCAAGGGTTAACTAGATGTAAACATTGCATGATGGTGTTAGGACATTAAGATTTAAAAATTATGCGGGAGCCATTAATAGTAGTTAATTTAGATGTCTTTTGAAATTCTTTATGTATTATTTAGAAATTTTGTATTTAACGATGGTTAATAAGGTATTATGATGGCTATATTTTATAGAGTTTCTTCTGAAAAGTTCAAAAACATAAATACATATGATATCTTTTGGTATTGGACATTGATTTTCAAGAACGATTTATCAAAATATCTCACTCAGAACTACTGTTATGTAATCCTTTTTGACTGAACAGTTTGACAACAAACTTTTGCCTGTTTCATTGTATAGCTAGCTTACATATTATGATTTTCATCACAATAATATCATAATTTCACTAAAAACTTGATTTGTATTACAGTTATGACAAGGAAGCTGTATATTTTGATGACAGTGTTAGAACCTTAAAGCGACAACAATTGGAATCAAAACTTTTTCAGGTATTTTCACAAAAAATGTTTTATGGGTTGATTTCATACCAATATTTAGTTTGCATTTCAATCTTGTGAGAAAATTAGGGAATCAAAAAGCACGGTGAATGTACTAAGTTTCTCATAAAAGGTTAAGCTTCTCTAGTTTCCCCAATATAATTGATCTACATTCTTCTTTTTTCATTGTTCTAATGGTAAATTTTTTTTTAGGAAATTATTGCATATACTAATTTTATTTTTAAAATGGAAATATACTGCATATTTCATCAAAAAAAATTTTAATTCTGGAATGAAGGCCTCAAAATAGTTTGAATTTGTTATTTAAAAATTTGTATGGAGCTTCCATTTATTGACACGGGAAATAATGCCTCTCATTTCTTGAAAATCTCCTACTTGGTCACTTATCATCTATTAAACCATTAAGTTCACTCTGGCATTTTATGTTTATTTTTTAATCATGGTTTTGCATCTCGAATACAATTTTTTTTTATGTAAAATTTCCTCATTTGCTTCTCTGATGTGTGGGAGGGTGTCTCAGTTCATTTAGAAAGTTCACTGGAAAGTACAACATTTTTATGCCACAGAGAAATAATAATTGAAAAAAGGGATGCCAATTAAATGAATTTACATGCTTACCGACAAAAATCAAGGGAGTTGTTGGAGGGGCTTAAATTTTTTATGAACTTCGTTAAAACTCTATGTAAAAAGCGAGGGATATACTTGAAAATTTTCTTGTTCAAATTGTAAAACTTTTTGAGATGTGCAATACAAACATCATATTGGGGAATTGTATAGTTATTGAAGCTTGATCAACATGATTGTTTTGAACCTCCCATAGACTGTTTGCAAAAAAAGGTGGCTATAATACTATTTATTTTTTACTTAATATAGACTAAAAGTTACTAATGTTAACTTGTAACTGTATATAATTGTGCAATAATTCAGGGAATTGGATTGTCTTATAGAGCCGCATCAACTATATTGCCCACTATGAAATATGAGAATGGACATTGTGAAGCACATAATTGTGCAACAATTTAGGGAATTAGGATATGTCATGCAGTCACATCAATTATGCTGCATCATATGAAGTTTGAAAAAGGACACGGTGCCGCATAACACGGGCATGATGATATGTCATAATTTCAAAACATAAAACACAACATGCTATAGGTAAATGTTATATTGGATAAATTATCAATATAAAATGTATAATTTTGAGTATTTTCTATTAAAGAAAAAATTAGGTTAAGTATTATATGTGTATATATATATATATATATATATATATATATATATATATATATATATCATGGTTTAAAATTGCGCAATAAGAGGCGCGCCTCAGCGCAATTTCATCCCTTTAAGCCTCAAAGCCTACGCAATGAATTCACGATTTGAGGCGTATGCCTCAAGTTTACTGAGGCACGCCTTGAGGGCGTTGTCTTCTTCTCTTGGCTTCAAAACTTCCCAAGGGAGCACGCCTTGAGGGCGTTGTCTTCTTCTCTTGGCTTCAAAACTTCCCAAGGGAGGGAGCAAGAAGAGGGGCGGCCAAAGTAGAGAGAGAGGGGCCGGGCGGTTTAGGTGAGAGTTGGGAGGGATTTAATTTCAAAATTTGAAATTAGGTTCAGATTTTGAATTAAATTAGGCTAAGAGAGTTTCAAATTTTGAAATTTGAAATAAATGGAGATGGGGGAGGGAATTGGGGAAGTGATTTAATTAATTGGATCCTTGATTGGATTCCAATTAATGAGATTGGAGAGAGAGAGGGTGGTCGGCCCTATAGGGAGATTTAATTACTTGGATTGTGGGCCGAAGTAATTAAATAAATTAGAGTGGGAAATCTGAAATTAATTTTAGATTTGTGAGGCTTTAGTGGTTGCCTAATTAGGGTAGGAAATTTAGGAGGGAATTTAATCCGAATCAATTTTGAATTTGAATTTTGAAATCCCTCCAAATTTGATTTCCTAAATTAGGAAAGTAATCAATACAATCAATGGGGATTCATGGGTGGTGGTAAGGCCGGTGGTATGGTGAGGAGGAGGTGGTGTGGTGGTGGGGCTCGGGTGGAGGCCAAGGGGCGGCGGGAGGGGCTGGAGTAGACGGTGGGTTGGGGGGTTTTCTGGTAGTGGGGGATTTGGGGAGAACAAGAGGGGTGTGCGGCGGTGAGAGCTGGGAGCCGGCGGGATGTGGGGGGAGGGAGAGAGTTTTGAGGGGAAAGAGAGGGGAGCGAGGGTGGAGCCGCGAGCTTCGGACTCTTCCAGAAGCTGACGGGTATTGCAATCGCCTCTTCTAGGCTTTCATCTTCTCTCAAGCACTCAACATTGGAGAAAACAAAGAGAACTTCAGAATTTCATTTATCAAAACATCCTCATTACATAAGAAATGACCATATATATATGCCTCAAAATGACAAAGAAAATAAAAGACTAGAATGCCCCTTGGGTTACAATAGTGGCTAACTACTCATACGGGCAAAAAATGGAAAAAGGCTTAAAATAAAATAACTAATACATAAAATGCATCAATAGTAAATATTTTCCATATTGGCCATCGATCTCCTCTGTCGCCTATGATAGACGCGTCGAAACCTCTTATCGATGTTCCCATCAGAAATCATATGTACTATCATTACTAAGGGGATTTTTATTTGAGTCATCATAACAAATTGACTGCTTTGCCTCATTCTGTAGGGTTCAATACCTACCAATCTACTTCTTATTTCTTTCAACCATCTTCCTCTTTCATAAATATTTTTCATCAACATAAAATAAGAGAAATACTTAAATTTTTATAGGAGATGGTGGCGGTATGCAAATTTCAAGTAATCCTCGGTGGCGGCTATGATGGTGGTGGCTACGGTGAAGATGGTGGGCTGGAGGTCGGGGCAGTTGAGAGGAAGTTAATGCGGTTTTGGAGAGCAAGAGGGCATTATTTTTTGGGGGCTTTTGTATAGGATTTAGCTAGGTTTTAAATAAAAACATACATAAATAGAACAAGGCGTATGCCTCATGCCAGCGAGGCGAGGCGCGCCTCAAGGTGGGCCTCAACCAAGATGAGGCGTAAGCCTCATTTAAAAAGCTCGAGGCGTAAGCCTCATTAAAAAAGCCTCGAGGCGTTTTTCACTAAAAGTGCGTTGAGGCGGACCTCAAGGCGAGCCTCATATTGCGCAATTTTAAACAATGATAAGAACATCCATGACTAAAGCAAAAAGATATGGGCGTAAAGCTAATTCGTGATGTAATCCAACTGAAAGAGGAAAATACTTGGTCAAATCACATGATGTTTGAACACAAGTAACAGCTCTTATATACATATCTTTAATGACATGAATATAAGTATTATTAACTCTTTTCTTTTCTAAAACTCTTTAGAGCCCTTCTCTTGGAACTTTATCATATGTTTTCTCTAAATCAACAAATATAATATGTAAATCCTCCTTACTCTTACTTCTCCATCAAACCTCTCAAAAAATGTATAGCTTTCATAGTAGACCTACCTGACATTAATCCAAATAGATTTTGGGAAACATTAGTATCGCGTCGTAACCTATGCTCAATTACGCTTTCCCATAATTTTAATGTTTAACACATCAACTTAACTCCTTTATAATTTGCACACTCTTATACATCACATTTACTCTTAAAAATAGGAACCACATTGATGAGGACATTGTCAGAGATATCAACACATGTACCATCGGAGATACCGGAGATCAATGGCCATGAGCAGGAGCTTATATTTTGAGTCATTTTATTTATTAGTTTATTTTATTTTTTAGTTTTTACTGTTTTACCCTTATGGGTGGTCATTTGATATTGTAGCCCCGAGGGCATTTATGTATTTTATTTTTTGTTTCATTTTGGCCTATTTATAGGAGGCCTTATGCATTGTACTGGATGATGAATATTGAAATGAAATCTTATTTTTCTTTGCTTGATCTCTAAGTGAGTTCATGAGAGGAGAGACCCTAGGTGGGTGAAAGCAATACTCGTCAATCTTTGGAGGAGTCCAAGGTTTGCGGTTTTACGATCTCTTTGTGAGTTTGTTAGTTTACTTTTATTTTATTTGTAATTTTCTTTCATCTCTTTTCTCCCCCACTCCATCCACCACCCCTTCCAACCTCCCCACCACCAATGGCTCAACCTCCTCCACCCAATTCATCTTCTAGCTTCATCGCCTAAATCCCACCCACCTACCTAGCCACAGCCCGCCACCTAGCCGCCCCCTTTCCCCTTTGCTGCCGCCTCCCCTCATAATTTCCCCTTCATTATGATGATTTCAATCACCATAATGACTTCCTAATTTAGATCAATCATGAGGGAAAATTTGAATTCAATTAAAATTCAAATTCGAATTTCAAATTCTTTCCATATAGGGAATCCCAAATTAGGAAAGTATCAATCATGAATTCAATTTCAAAATAAATCAAATTGAATTTATTAGTCCCATTCCTCAATTTGAAATTTGAAATTCAGATTTCAAAAACTTTCCTTATTTGCAAATCTAAATTAGGAAAGTGCATAACTCCAAGTCTATTTGAAATAAAAATTTGATTTAAGTTGTCATTCTCTTTCCTAAATGACATAAATTGATTTGGAAGTTACAAATCCTCTCCCCAAATCCCTCCCTCTCTCTATTATCTCATTAATTACCTACAATTAAATCCCCCTTATTCCCTCATAACCGCCGCCCCCCTCTTTATGGGATTAATTTGAATTTCAAATTAATTTCTTTCCAATTCTACTTAACTTGAAATCTAATTTCAGATTTCTAATCCTCAAATCAAGCCTCACCTAGCTCAAACCGCCCCTCCCCTTCTCCCCACCTTGGCTGCCCCTTTTCTCTTGCATTCCCTCTCTTGGTAAACCCTAGTTGGTTAATGATACTCGACGCCAAGAGAAGAAGATGACAACCTCTCCTCCCATCCTCGTCGTGGGTGCATGGTCGATCCTGTAGTCGACCATGGTTCCTTAATTGATGATCAAGGACGAACCAACATCCTTGAATCTCCGTTCTTTGACGTGAACCATGATGTGGACTCTTCTGTGGAGGATTACTTTAAGCGCATCCTTATACGTTAGTACCTTCCATCGAGGAGCATATTCCTCCCGGACATTGGATACTCACTAGTCATCTCGTGGATTCCCTGCCACCGGCTACTTCTCCCATGGACTATACCTTGGGCACCATCTGTCTACTAATGGCGTTGCTCGGTTTGCTCTCAATATTGCTTCGTTAAAGCCCTATCGTCAAGAGCGTGAGTGAGAGACCCAAGGTGAAGAGTTCTATTTGTTAACCGTGGATTATTGTTTCTCACCATAACATTACTCTATTTATATGTTGTTAATTTGATATTGTCCCGTTAATCTAATTGTAATTGCAAGCCTTGCTTAGTCTCTAATGGATAAGTCCTAAGAACCTAACTTGGGTAAATACTAAATTTATAATTAGCAGAGTTTTAATAATCTTATATTAAAATCCCTAAGCAGTTCTTGTTTCTTTGCATATGTTTCACATCACACACACTCCTACACTTATTTGGCATATTTTTAGTCTTAAAAATAATATTCAAAATAATAGACCAAATCTCAATTGCATATACAAAATCAATCATAAAGTATATTGAAAAAAATGCGCAATATTAAAAGTCACCAAAAGAAATCCAAGCCATACATTAATATAAGAATAAGCTTCCCCTAGAATTTATCATTTAAGACTTGCACGAACTCAAAGAGATGTTTATAAAGCACACACAAGTTTGAGAGAAATCTATAAATTTGACAAACTTGGAATATTTTTTTAATACATCAAAGGCCCAACTTAAAACCAAATAAACCTAAAATTGACAGTTTCTCACAATCCCAAATATCTAGCTAAAAATTTTTAAGTAGTCAATTAAACAATCTTGGATTACAACCTAATAAGCAATTTCACAATCACAAATTGACAAAAAGTAACATTACATGATTTTTATTATAATGCCAAAGCAAGAGAATAGAGAAACAAACAACAAGTAATAAAACATTCACAACTACCATATCATGTATCTAGTTATAATAGCACAATCGTGAGGAGGAAAAAGCAGAGAATATGGACTCTACTCGGTGTATAACCAGGAAGGAAACAAGTTAACATGTCTAACACAAATAAACAATTCTCTAATTTTAAAGAGTCGGTCATCAATTTTTAGCTCATTTAAAGAGTCGGACATCAAATTTACACCCATATCCTTTTTCTTTAGTCATGGATGTTCTTATCTTTATTTAAAATTGCGCAATATGAGGCTCGCCTTGAGGCCCGCTTCAGCGCAATTTCAGTGAAAAACGCCTCGAGGCTTATGCCTCAAGCTTTTTTAATGAGGCTTACGCCTCATCTTGGTTGAGGCCCGCCTTGAGGCGACTCACCTCGCTAGCATGAGGCATACGCCTTGTTCTATTTATGTATGTTTTTATTTAAAACTTAGCTTAATCCTATACAAAAGCCCCCAAAAAATAATGCCCTCTTGCTCTCCAAAATCGCATTAACTTCCTCTCAACTGCCCCGACATCCAACCCACCGCCTTCGTCGTAGCCACCACCGTCATAGCCGCCACGGAGGATTACTTGAAATCCGCATACCGCCACCATCTCCTATAAAAATTTTAGTATTACTCTTATTTTATGTTGATGAAAAACATTTATGAAAGTGGAAGATGGTTGAAATAAATAAAGAAGTAGATCGGTAGGTATTGAATCCTACAGAATGAGGCAAAGCAGAGGCCAATTTGTTATGATGACTCAAATAAAAATCTCCTTACTAATGATAGTACATATGATTTTTGATTTGTTGTCAATTATTTTAATTTTATTAGTTATTAGATGTAGATGAGTAGGGAACTGAGAAAGAACAAATTTAGAGTTAAACTTGTTGATATATGATACATTTATGCAATTCATATATTTTATGTTATTTTTCTCTTGTGATATTTGGATTTTAATTATATTTCATATAATTTATTACTTTTCACTTTATATTTTGTGTAATTTTTTGTTTCATATGTATATAAATTTGTTACTTCATAGTTCAATAGAAAGTTAATATTATTACCCTTTATCATATTATTTGGGTATTATATAAAAAATCACTTTTAACTTTTATTTTTTTTACTTTACACAATGTTTAGATTTTGAGGCTTAGGCCTCAAACCGCCTTGTGGCTTGCGCCTCGCCTCATGAACGAAAAGCACCTCAATAACCATTACACAATTTTAAACCTTATATATATATATATATATATATATATATATATATATATATATATATATATATATATATATATATATATATATATATATATAACTTGAAGAAGAAACTTAACAATTTTAAAAGAAAATGCAAATGCATATTGATAATAAAAGAAATTGTATATCATATGTGACAATTGTCATTTATTAATACAACAACAACAAGAACAAGCCTTTGTCCCACTACGTGGGGTCGGTTACATGAATCCTTTTTCGTCATTGTGTTCGGTTAAAAGTCAAATTTTTATTTAAATCTAATAAAGAAAGATCATTTCTAATATTTTCTACCTCTACCTTTCTTAACATAAGTCAAATCTAATACCTCAATTTTCCTAACCGGGTCATCGGAAGGCCTCCGTTTAATGTGACCAAACCATCTAAGGCGACTCTCTCTAATCTTATCTTCCACTGGAGCTACTTCAATCTTTTCACGTATATGCTCATTTCGTATCTTATCTCTAGGGGACAAGCCACTCATCCACCTAAGCATCCTCATCTCTGCAACACTTAGTATTATGCTTCTCTTTTAATGGCTAACATTCGGCACCATAAAGCATTGTAGGTCTCACCATCATCTTATAGAATTTTCCCTTAAGTTTGAGGGGGACTTTTCTATCACACAATAAACCCAATGCATTCCTCCACTTCAACCATCCAACTTGAATTCTGCTGATAATATCCCCATCAATTTCACCATCACTCTGAATAATAGATCCAAGATATCTAAAACGTGTACTCTTATTAATGACTTGATCGCCCAAAGTCACAATCCCCTCACTAGGTCTATTGCTACTAAAATTACACTCCATATATTCAGTTTTAGATCTACTCAAACGAAAACCTTTAGACTATAAAGTTGACCTCCATAATTCAAGTTTACCTTCAACTCCCTCTTCAGTCTTATCAACAAGAAGAATATCATCAACTAAAAGCATACACCAAGGTTAATCCTCTTGCAAATGTTTAGTGAGAACATCCATGACTAAAGAAAAAAGATATGGACTTAAGGCTGATCCTTGATATAATCCAACCGAAATAGGAAAATACTTGGTCAAACCACCTTGTGTTTGAACACAAGTAATAGCTCCTACATAAATATCTTTAATGATTTGAATATAAGAATTATTAACTCTTTTCTTTTCAAGAACTCTCCATTGCACATCTCTTGGAACTTTATCATATGCTTTCTCTAAATCAATAAATATCATATGTAGATCCTCCTTATTCTCTCTATATTTCTCAATCAAACCTCTCAATAAATGTATGGCTTCCATAGTAGACCAACCCAGCATGAATCCAAATTGATTTTGAGAAACATTAGTATCACGCCGCAACTTACACTCCATAACTCGCTCCCATATTTTTAAAGTATGACACATTAACTTAATTCCACTATAATTCGCACATTCCTGTGCATCACCTTTATTTTTAAAAATAGGAATTAACGTACTCATTCTCCACTGATTTGGCATTTTTTTAGTCTTCAAAATAATATTAAAAAGTTTTGTAAGCCAAGAAATTCCTTCATCTCCTAAGCATTTCCACATCTCTATTGGAATATCATCAGGTCCAATAGCTTTTCCACACTTCATTTTCTTTAAAGCATCTCTAACTTCGGTTTTACTTATGCGTCGATAAAAACAAAAATCTTTACTTTTCATTTAGAGTGATAAAGTCACTAAAGTCAATCGTATTTTCACATTATTCATTAAAAAGTTTAGCAAAATACCTCATCTACCTGTGTTGAATATCATCTTCTAGGAAAAGTACTTTTTGATCTTCATCCTTAATACACTTCACTTGAACTAAATCATTACTACTCATATCTCTTTGTTTGACTAACTTATACATATATCTTTCTTCCTCTTTAGTATCTAATCTATTATATAAATCATTAAAAGCTAAGATCTTTGCATCGCAAGTAGTTTTCTTAGATTCCTTACGAGTCTGTTTATAGTTTTCCAAATTATCAGAATTTTTATATCTAAACAAATTTTTATAACAAAACTTCTTATTTTTTATCTTTTCTTGCACATTTAGATTCCACCACAAACTATTTTTACTATTAGGAGCTTTTCCCTTCGAAACTCCAAGCACATCTTTTGCAATATTCTTAATATCACAAGTCACTTTTTCCCATATAATATTGGCATCCTCATGCTCAGACAGAATTTTAAGATCTAAAATCTTACTCTCAAAAATACTTTTGTTAATATTCTTTAAATTCCACCATCTAATCCTAGAAAATCATTTTACTTTATTTTTTTATTTTTTGCCCTTTTATCTTAAAGTCCAAAAATAATAATCGGTGTTGGGTACATAAATTTTCACTCGGAATAACTTTACAATCTTTGCAATCTAAATGATTTTATTTTCTTATAAGAAAATAATCAATCTGCGTTTTATTATATTTATTTTTATAAGTGATAAGATGCTCATCTCTTATCTGTCATTTATTAATGACATTTTAAAATTAGCATTCATTAAACCTTTTATTTGTCACATATTTTGACAATATCATTATTGCTTACAAAATATTAAAAACATATAAAAAAATAAATGCAAATGCCCTCTTCAAAATAATAATAAAATATGATTGTATGGGAATAAATGATTGGATTTTAGATACTCAATTGTATGATCATTTCTAGCACTAGCATCCGTATTTGTTCAATGACACCATCTATAAAAGAAATAGTTTAAAGATTACGTAGTAAGAGATATTAGCAAATTAAAATATTCTAATGCCATATATTGGGCTAAAGTATTTCCACCCAAGTCCACAATGTAGTCTCTGCTGAGTATATTCTTGGTTCCTCCAAGATCTAAAAAAATGAAGATTAGTATGCACAAATACTAAATTGCTACCCCGTTAAGGAGTTATATAGTTCCTTTTGATTGAATGAATAAAAGATTAGGTAATCCAATTTCTTTTGCAACTAGAAGTGAAAATTAGTGAGCTAATTAATAATTAAATTGCCATTGGAAGTCGTCGCGAACTAGCACCATAAATCATCCACCAAGCTTTTCCATCCATAGCACTTCTAGAAGCTATGAAGTCATGATGAACAAAAGCACCACTAAATTCAAAAAAATTAACAAGATCTAAATTAAACATTCATCCACCTTCAATATTTAGAAATTATCTTCAATCATTTGTTCCTCTCATTTGATTTCTTCACATCTTTGTGTTGCAATATGAAACACAATATGATTTGAAGCTGCAATTAGTCAAACATGGCTATAATACCTTATAAAAGAGTACATCTATTAAGTAAGATTAATAATTGTGTAATAGCCTATGCTAAGATTAATGAAAAATTATGATGTTACCTTTGGTTAAGAGAGTGGCTAAGCAATGAAAGTGAGAGTTGTTTTTATTCCATCTTTGCACAAGAATGTCACACACCCCTATATAAAAGGTGGATTCATTGTATCTTTTTCCTTCATGTCAATATATGATCCCTTTTTATCTCTTATATCATAGAATACTGTATTTCATAAATAAGATGGGAGATAAGGCTTGTTTATATTAGCCACTCTTAGCATGCTTATATTGGCTTTGCGAAAAAGAAAAAAAAAAAAATTTTGTCCCACCACATCTAATGTCTTCTCCTTCACAAATGTTGGCCTTATGTAAATTTATATAATCTTATTGTTACTTGATCCACTTGTCATTAATCATTATAGTTCGTAAAGTTTTTTTTGTTATTATTATTTAGAATTGCTAATTTTAATGATATTTCAAGCAAACAAGTCTTTCATATAACCAATAATTTTAACTTCACATATTCTTTGCAAATTGAAAATCTTATTGAATAATTAATGAAGATTTTTTTATGAAGTTCACATATATTGTATTGTCTCATATCTAATTAGATTTTTATATGTGATATCGGATTTGATTTAATTACATTCTTCATAGGTGATTTGATTACCTTCAATATTCTTTGGAGCAAAAATATTCTTTAATGCAATATCAAATGTGAGAACAACACAATTAGTCTAAAAAGACAGCGTCTCATTAAATTTTCCTGAAGCTTTGTTAACTAGTGCATTGGTAGTGATTATTTCAACCTTGTTATGTAAACCTACCATATACTCACTTCTTTTGTTTGATTTTTAATGCAAAATTTATTTATATATATTCCTTCACAATTTATGACCTTTATAAACATAGGCCAAGTTTTTGCAAATCCCATGAAATTTATTAGATAGATTTTTTGTGCATCAATCCAACCACAAAAAATAATAGCAACTCATTTTTCATTTAAAACCTCTTTAGTTTACTTAATCATTCTTTCAATGTGGGCTCTTTGCTTTTAAATTAATGTTGTCCTCAAATGATCATAAACTAGAGGAATATAACTAAGAAGAGTACAATTGTTTGTGTATACAAAACACTAAAATAATATAGTTTTCTTATTAAATGAAATGACGTGCTACTGAATAAAATATGCGAGCAATTTCTTCATACTAATGATTCTTAAAATTTCGAATTAAATGCTCTTTCGATAGCTATTTTTAATCTAGGTACATCACTATTTGGGATCATAGTCCTACACCTAAATGAATTTCACTTCATCGTGAGGTAGAATATTGATTAGATCAACTTTGCCCATATGAAGTAGCGAAACTTTCTTCAATGAGATATTCTTTTGCTCAACAGTTGCATCCTTTTTTCAACCCCTAAAGTTTTATGAATTTTATTTCGAGGCATGATCAAATTATTTCCACTGGTTATCTAAACAAGTGAGTTCTCCTAATTTAATATTCACAATTTTGAATCCTATGCGTTTTTAACCGTTTTATAACTTATTTTAAATCACAAATGAACCTTTGGTTTGATTTGGTTTGACCCTTTGTTTATTGATTCAAAAACTTCAAATATGTGTATGTGTTATAATGTTTATAGTAATCATCGGTATGATTGTATGTTTTGTTTTTTTATGGCAAGGAAAGTTAAGGCACAATTACTTTAATGGTGAAATTAATTAACATATGATTGCTAGATTTCCTTATCTTTATCAAATAATGGACATTTGTTTCTGGGATCATCTTCTATAGACAACTTTGTAAAGTATAATTTATTGCCCTACTTGGTAATTCTTTATCTCTTAAATTTTGTTTTATTTTATTCCTTTACTTATTTTATATTTTTGCAATTTAGGACTTATTTTATTTACCTAGGCAATGCACACCCCAACAAAAACAGGCTATTCTATTTCTTTTATTTTTTCTCTCTCTTCACCCTAAGGTTTTCTAGTAAGTCCTAAATATTGGAGGTGTAAATACAGCATGATCTTGTTTAATGAAAATGCTATCAACATTCTGGGTGTTGTGTGTAAAGCCAATTTAGTCTATATATATATATATATATATATATATATATATATATATATTTCTTTCATGTTCATCTGTATCCTTAACTATTGGGGATTGAGTCCAATTTAGAAGTCCTAAATACAAATGCTTATTTTGTCATGTTGTTGCAGAGCAATATTGTTTAAGAAAATGATGTGTAAGTTTTGTATATTGTAATATGATCCAAGTTAACATTATTAATTGTTATATAATATCTTTTATGTTTTGTAATTGTAGTATGTTCAACCTGCTTACTGTTCCATGTTGAGGCATCTAGTATCCAAATATACATAAGATTTTAAAGTTAGATTTATTAAGGCTCTTGAAAGTGGAGAAGGATTTGTGGCTGCTTTTAATGATTGCTCTGTCTGCCATGTTCGCATTCGATGAAGCCTGCAAAGGTAGCTAGAAATTTAAATTAGATTATTGAGCTATACGTTATCACAATTTTTTGCCTTGTTGAATGAATGAATACAACATATTTAATATTTTCTTTTTCCTCCATGCTTTTGGAAGCATTATATTCATGGTGATTTGTCTCAATGCATTCTTTGTATGGTAGGTGTGAACAAGGCAATGCTATGATTCATAGTTGGGTAATTTTGCACGTACTTAAATTGTACAGAAAGCCTTTTATTTTTATTTTTTCATGGATATAAAGATGCTGAATTTGTCAAACATGATATTACAGTAGTGATTGACAAAATATGTATTAATATGTCTTTGAGGCTTTTTTCTATTTTCTCTTTAACAAGTAGTTATTTTATTTCCTTAGTAATCTTTTTTTAGCTTATATTGGATTGATAATTGAAGAATGCTGATGTGGATCGAACTCTAAAATACTGATGCAGGCATTCAACAAACAATTCGGAACTCTTTAAAAGTAGGATATGCCAAAAGTGTTGCTGAATCCAAGGAAAAGGAAGAAGAAGCTGGGAGGGCCTTGATGCATATGAAGGATAGGTGATGATTGTTTACTTGAAGCCTTGTTTGCAAAAAATCTCCTTTATTTAATTTGTTTAATCAATATGCATTATGTTTGCAGGTTTTCAACATTATGTAGCAATTATTCTAATTCAACAAGAAAATTGTGGATAGGAAAAGAAGACCTAAAAGTTTTACACCTAGGATCAGACTTATCCCTTTTGAATCGACCCTCATGTGCAAAAGAATGAAAGATGAAATAGGAGTTACCCTCAGTGAATCTCGCCCCCTTTAGGGTGGGGCTCAGGGTAAAATTTTAATGGGAAAGAGGGGCTAGCTATGATGGAAAGTGTTGCTGTTGTTTTGGATTTTTATTTTTATTTTTTTTATGGAATTGTGTGCTTTAAATAGATGTTTTCTTTGCGGTTTTTTTTTTAAATGCTTGTGTGCTGAAATTATGAATTGAGTGAAATTTGTGTATTGATTTCAAGTTTCTAAAATGATTTCATATCTATAAAAATAATTAGGTTTAGTTAAGATTTATTCATAACAATCTCAAATTTTTTTTATTTTAATTTGAGACCATGAAATTAGGTTGAATTACTTCTAAACTTTTAAGCCAATTAAATTCAACAAATATCAATCAAATTCATAGAAACATTAATTCAAAAATAGTTATTTACTAATAAAAATATTATATTGGGTTCCTAAATTTATTAAAATTATAAATTGAAAATATTATTTTGTAGAGGTCACAATGGAGAATGAGCAAGAGCTCTTGAATATTATAAATTTAACTACAAGCTTTAAGAAGTAATCACATACTAGAATCAATTTCAAATTTGATGAGAGAAATAAAGGAGAATTTATAAAGAGACAATGAGAGACAAATAAGATGAATGGGTAGATTTGAAGAGGGGGTTGTATTGGACCAGGTTTTAAAACCCGGACCGGACCGGCCGATTCAACCGGTTCAACCGTGAACCGGCCAGTTGTCCGATCCGGTCCAGTTCAAAAACCGGCTTCGCATAGAACCGGCCTGAACCGGACTGAACCGGCGGTTCAACCGGTGAACCGGCGAACCGGTCCGGGTTTGAAAGAACCGGCCGGTTATTTTAATGATAAATAAAATATAAATAATATATTTTACTTCATTACATTTTTTAAAAATACTTTTTTTTTATTAAATAATGAGATTTTTGATACCATAATATATGGTTGTCATATCATAAAACTAATTTTATTAGAAAAGAGGGAAGTATATATAGAGCCAAAAGCCAACTATCTCTTACTCCTTCATGATGTGGGACTAAAAATGAGTACATGAATGCTATGTGAGCTTAAATGTGAGCTTGGGCTTTATTGGGCCCTTAAATTGAGTTTGTTTGGCCACAAATTTGGGCTAGTTGGGCCATGAATTTGGGCTAATTGGATGCAAAATTTTTTAAATTTTGTATTATAAATTTGTTATGATGTATACTTATAAATTAATAACATAAATTTATATATTATATTAAATATTATTCTTATTACACATTTTTAAATTTAATATTATAAAGTTATATATTATATTAAATTTTTTAATTTGTTATAACGTATATTATAAGAATCTCATTTATTATAATTATAATGAAATATAAAAATTAATTATAGTTAAATTATTAGATATTCATAAATATAATATAATTAACTAAATATTTTATAAATTATAATTATATTATAATATATTCATCATTTCAATTTAATTTAATTATATTAAGAGATAATCTATTAAAATTATATAATTTAAATTCTTAGAATTATATTATTTGATGTTAAATTCATGTAATTATTCTATTAATGTTATAAATTTTTAATAATATTAGTATTTATTACATCATCCGGTTCGACCCCGGTTCGACCGGTCGAACCGGTCGAACCTCTCCTTCTTCCGGTTCGTTGTCCGGTCCGGTTTTCACAACCTTGGTATTGGATGTTCATTAGAGATTTGAAGGGAGAAATTGAAATTTAATGTGTTTGGCAGTTTTAGATTAAATTTTAATAATTGAAAAAAAAGATATATTCGTTGTTTTTATCAAAAGTTTGTTCTTTTTTATTTTGGGTGATAAACTCTATAAGCGCATATAAGCATAGTGGCTATGGAAATACATGTAGTTAGGAAGGGAGATTATTGATTGGGTAACATTGAAAAAAAGTTTTCTTAAGAAAATAATATATAATTCAAACTTTAAACAACACATCATGTTTTTAAAAAATATTTCTACTGTTCAAGCCTTTGATTTTAGTTTTTTTATTTAAAATAGTAAAATAAACTTGGGAGTTATCTTTCTACTAAAAAAACTCTCCATCAGAGATCTTACTCCATACTGCTGCAAGATATATAGTTAGAGGTATTAACATTTTTTACATGTACATTTTCAAGAAAAGAAAATCACAAAGCCTAGCAAAGTCTAAATAATTTTTCTAATATATTTTATATCATTATAAATGATGTCCTTTTCTATAATTATGAAAGATTTTAATTAGGGGCATTAAGAAATTCTTCGACATCCCCCCACCCGTCAACCGAACTCGAACTTGGCTTGAAAATTTCATGTTCAAGTTGACATGGCTAATAAAATTTAAACAATTAATCTAAAATATATATATGCTTAATAAGTAAATAAAATTTATTTTTTAATTAAGATAGGCTATCAAATTGAGTTCGAGATAAAAAATAATAATCTTTTATTAAAAAGTCTAGCTCAGCTCGATTCAGACACGAACAAGACTCATTGATCCATTTTGACATCCATATATTAATATAATATCTTAGACATAAATTATAGTGAATGAATTAAATGTTAAAAGTTAAATGCACATTAAATAATGGAAGTTATATTTACTATATCATTTTTTTTATTTGTTAGGTCATTCTCATTTAAGAAGAGGGGATCATCGATAAAAAAAGTTTAGTATTGACCTCATGTTCGTTGTGCCCTAACTCAACCATTGCACACACACCTCAATTGGCCTCTCCAATTCGGTCATTGTGGTGCCTACACACCTGATGATTTAGACTCAAACTTCATGATTTGATTCACTTCCTAGTCATGTACATCATTCTTCTTTCACTCGACCAAGCGTGCCTCATCACTATCGTGATTATGGCTCAATCAAGTGCACATCCTCACGATCATAATTGTCGCCCAATTGTTTGTCTTGCCATGGTCGTGATCGTCTCTCATGCATCTTGTCACGACTAACAAATTTTTCATCAACCACAAATTTATTATAATTAATTTGAACAATTGTTGATTGGATTAATTGTCATGCAATTGAATTTTATAGGCAATATTAAATTTGATAATTTAATATCGAAAAAAATAGAATATATATATATATATATATTATAAAGGCACGTAAATAAAATAAAAAATAAATATTATAAAAATATAAATTATAGTTATTTACTTACATGAAATATTAATTGTATCAGTAAAAAATGTGAAATTGGTTGCCCGACGCTAACCAAGTTTTTCCCTCTGCTCGTCTTTGAAGACCAAGCTATATATATATTTTAAAATGCTAAAGAAAGCTTAAAGTAAGTTTTGTGAATCCACAATAAAAGCATGTAATTAGTTAAAAGTTGGTTAGTAATAATGTTAAGTGAGTGTTCTTATTTTATTTTTTTAAATTACTCTTCAACTGTCTTTTGAGCTTTCCAAATTTCATAACAAAGCAATCACTCTCTATAATTACCTAAAAAAACTCCACCAGCTTTCAACCATAGGCTTAGTTTGGGACGGCTTTTTTTATTGATTCTTAAAACAGAGTTTTAGTACAAAAATTTTAATTAGAATTTATGTTTAAAATGATTAATGTTGAGTTGAGTATCAATGTTGCGTTTCAGGCATTGAGAGGGGAGACGACAATGCTACCTGATATATCATCCAAAAATTGTCTTGATCGGGCACGAATCTCGAGGCAAAATCAAGCTTGAAAGTTTAAAAATTAAATTTGGGATCACCAGAACTTCGATTTCAACAAACTTAATAGTCGAACTGATCGTCTCGAAAATATGAACCCAACTACACCAAATTCGACTCAATCCGAGTCCAAAAAAGTTTGAATCAAAGGCTCAAATCACATTTGGAAGGTTTAATCCATAATTTGGATTACCAGACAGTTTCCAAACATGACCTGCTTATATTCGAATTGAGCGGCTCGATGAGACGAATCCAACGAGCCCAAGATCGCCAAATTTCGACATCATTAAGGCCTTCAAATGTCTGACAAACGGTGCATGATCAAGGGATTCAATATCGGCCGTCCATCCGACCACTCCATATTTACCCCTGATCTCTCACCTATTTACAAGCCATGCCACTCCAGAATATCTATAAATAGACACCTCATTTCTCATGAGAGGGGACCAAGCAAGAGGAAGAAAAG
The DNA here is from genome assembly GCA_022539455.1 of Dendrobium nobile. Taxonomy (NCBI): domain Eukaryota; kingdom Viridiplantae; phylum Streptophyta; class Magnoliopsida; order Asparagales; family Orchidaceae; genus Dendrobium; species Dendrobium nobile. Next base: position 46,626,984 of record CM039734.1, on the reverse strand, counting down.
AAGAAGATAAGGAGAAGAGAAGAGAAGGATAGGAGGGAATAACTCCTCGACCACCGCCGGAGTTCTGCCCGACGCCGAAGTAACGCCGGAGTTCTGCCAGACACCAAAGTAACGCCGTATTTTTGCCCGACGGCCAAGCAATGCCGGAATTCTGCCTGACTTTTGAACGACGCTGGAACTCTGCCCGACATTGTATCTTGATTTCAATCCAGAAGTGATTCATTGTAATCTGATCGTTTTAACTTTTACGGACGAGTCAGCCTCTTGTATTTCAAGTAAATATTAGTGGAAATCTTTTAACTGAGCGTGGCCCCGTGGTTTTTCCCCTTTCAGGGTTTTCCATGTAAAAATCATGGTGTTATTATTTCTCCTATGTTTGTGTGCTGAATATATGTGCAACGCTAAGAGGAATAGTTTCTAACTCTATCGCCACGTATATTCTAGCTCACAACAGTTTGGCGTCGTCTGTGGGAAATCTTATTCCACAACTTCAATTATTACTACAATGGTCAACAGGCGCAATACTCGTATTGTTGGAACTTCTCGCTCCAACTCCCACCAGTCCAAAAATTAGTCTATGAATCATAGATGCCCAATGTTTGCCTCTTTTTTACCCTGGGGGCAAAATGTTGCTGGCGAAGGAACCTCATGACCTTCATTAGAAGAGAGAATCTGAAAAATGGAAGAATCTCATAACGAGATCCTTCAGCTCCTGCGAGAGACTTGGCAGCCGGCACTAGCACAACGGGAGAAAGTTCTTCTTCCTCAAGATCCACCACTGGTCGAAGATATTCACTTGAACATCTTCAAGCAGAGATTCCTCTTCCTCCACCAAGGAGACATCTACCATCACATCAGAACAACAAACTTGCTGATACAGCAAGTTATGCTCATCCCTCACACGCCGATCGACAATGTCACATTCTTTCAGATCTCCCAAAAGACTTAACCTAACCATACGTTGCTAAGCTCGCTTACAACGCTCTACGTCATGAACTACAGAGATTAGTACGGAAAGAGTTCCTCAGAGGAAATGTGAGGAAAACGCTTCAACAGCGGAACTTTCATAAGTCATCACATCTAACTGAAGCCATTCTTCATCACCCAATTTCAGTTAGCTTCAAACTACCAAGCGTTGAGTCCTATGACGGGACGTTCGACCCATACGAGCATATCAACCACTATAGAACCATTATGCATATCAGCGAGCCTCAGATGCACTCCTTTGCCAAGTTTTTCGTGCCACCCTTAAGGGACAGGCTCGAACATGGTTCTATTCGCTTCTATCCGGAACGATCCCCTCATTTAACAAACTGGCCAAAGTGTTCGTCGAACAGTTTGTGGTCAATTGAAGAATTGCTAATGATTTTTCTAACCTTTCCGGGATCCATCAAAATAAAGGAGATTATTAAGAGTATTTTCAGTGATTTTCCGTTGAGGCTCGACAAATTCTAGGAGAAGATCATGAATTATTGAGAGTGATCTTTCTTGGAGGCTTTCGTCCTGGTCCCTTCTATTCAGCACTCATGCGCGACACTATTCATTTATATGCCGATCTGATTCATCAAGTCGAGGCGTAAATTTCTGCAAATGAAGCTATAAATGCTCATAGAAAGCAATTTAAGCAATCAAATTGGAAGCGCAAAGGTGCACCTTGAATGGATAATTCATCATCACAACGGAAGATGCATGGGAAGAATAATCTACCTCCTAGGCCTCCATTGACGTGACAAGAACCTCGACAGAAAAAAAAATATACCCACTCAACACATCTTGAGCAAATATATTAATGGCTGTTTGAGATCAAGATACAATGAAATGGCCGCATCCTTTAAAGCCGAATATAGGAAATCAATATCAGTGCTGTCACTTTCATCGTAGTCGTGGCCACACTACCGAGGCGTGTAGGCATCTCAAGTAGGAGATTAAAAGACTTATCCGCTAAGGCTATCTTCGACAATATATTCAGGATTCACCTACCCGAGAGGAAGCTCATCCTGTTGGGGGGAAAAATCAATAACAAAGACCACCAGTGAATAATCAAACAACAGTTAAAGAAATTGAGACAATCGTAGGAGGTCCCTTACTATCTAATCAGGTCCTTTTGGCTGTAGATGAAAACTCGATGCTAAAAAAGGCTCGTATAGATCACTCTATTATCTTTGACGATTCTGATTTGGAGGGAGTAAAAACCCCTCATCAAGACCTATTTGTGATTAATGTGGGGATAGGTGATCTGTGTTATAATGTCAAAAGAATTCTTGTGGATAATAGAAGTTCCATAGATGTTCTACTTTATTCGACTTTTCTCAATATGGGTCTCACTAAAGAGAAGCTTAGACCTGCTGTAGGTTTACTGTACGGATTTGACAACCGACCTATACGAGCAGAGAGGATAATCAGCATTCTAGATGTACTAGGAGAATTTCCTCAACATATTACACACTTCATTCAATTCATTATTGTAAAGTCAGAATCGACTTATAACGCTATCTTCGGGAGGTCGCTCCAGTCAATTTTTGGGATCGTTGCCTCTATCCCTCACCTTAAGATGAAGTTTCTTACTCCGGCAGGAGTCAGTGTCATATGCGAAGATCAATAAATAACACAAATTCGCTATCTTAGGCAGGTTAAACCACGTCCAACAGTTACCCTAAGCATCAAGGATTTTAATCTCTGAAGCGAGGATATCCCTCAGAGAGCTTGTCCTACAAAAGACCTCACTATAGTATCTATATCTGAAGAACATCCTTCAAAAATTATGCGAATTGAATCACATCTCTCAGACAACGAGAAGAAGAAATTCATAGAATTTCTACATAAAAATCAGAATGTTTTTGCATGGAGTTCGGCAGATATGCCTGGAATTGACCCCGAAGTGATAGTGCAATCCCTCAAAGTCAATCCAACATGCAAACCGATTATCCAGAAGAAATGAAACTTTGCACCAGATAGTTGGCAAGCGATCGAGCAAGAAGTGGATAAACTTCTGGATGCCAGATTTATACGGGAAGTTTACTATCCCACTTGATTGGCGAATGTTGTCATGGTGTGAAAGACAAATGGGACTTGGAGAATGTGTATAAATTACACAGATCTCAACAAAGCCTACCCAAAAGATAGCTTTTCGCTTCCTCATACTGACCAGTTAGTCGATACCACCTATGGATATCAGATGTTGAGTTTCATGGATGCCTACTATGGATATAATCAAATAAAGATGAATCCTGCTGATGAAGAAGCTACAGCTTTCTAAACAGACAAAGGGTTATACTGTTATCGGGTGATATCCTTCGGGCTCAAAATGCTGGAACAACTTATCAGTGCCTCATGAATAAGATTTTTAAAAACTTTATTAGGCGTACTATGGAGGTGTACGTTGACGATATGTTGATGAAAAGTCTTGAAAAATCTCAACATATCTTTGACTTGAAACAGTGCTTCCACTTATTGAGACGTTATAATATGTGACTCAACCCCATTAAATGCATCTTTGGAGTCGCTTGTGGAAATTTTTTAGATTTTATGATAACCCACAGAGGGATTGAAGCTAATCCTGAAAAGATCAAGGTGTGAAAGGATATAGTGCCACCAAAGAATATATGGAGGTCCAAAGGCTAAATGGGAGAATTGTAGCACTATCTCGTTTCCTGGCACGTTCAGAAGATAAATATCCGTCTTTCTTCAAGATACTTAGAGGTTCTCATAGCTCTGGATTCCAATGGATCGATGAATGCCAAGAAGCCTTTGAACAGCTGTGAAAGTACTTGGCATCCCCGCCACTACTTTCTAAACCGACACCAGGAGAAAAGTTGTATTTATATATGGTTATTTCTGACCAAGCCATCAGTTCGGTCTTGGTACGAGAAGAAAATGCTGTACAACATCTCATTTATTATGTCAGTAAAATTCTATCTGAAACAGAGGGACGTTATCCTCTAGTAGATAAGACAGTCTGCCAAAAATCTACGCCCTTACTTTCAAGCCCATTCAATTGGGGTTTTACATAAATCTGCCATTGAAAAATATTCTACAAAAGTCAGAAGCATCAGGCAGGCTCGTTAAGTGGTATGTAGAGCTGAAAGAATTTGACATCCACTACTTTCCTAGAACCGATATTAAATATCAAGCACTTACATATTTTATAGTTGAATGCACCTTCCCAGTATCTAATGTTCAACAAGTGCTTCGCCTTCTCCTCCAAGCTGGACGTTATATGTTGATGGAGCATCTGGAAGTTCTGGCGCTGGGGCCAAAATTCTATTAATCTCTCTACATAAAGTTGTCCTTGAGTATGGGCTCCGACTCGAGTTCTCAGCAACAAACAACACAGCAGAATATGAGGCTCTTATTGCTGGATTTAGACTCGCAATTGACTGTGAGGTGCAAAACTTAGTAGTCCACACTGATTCACAATTAATCGCCTCTCAGGTGGAAGGGGAGTTTGATATTCATAAACTACAACTGGCTCAGTATTGCAGCATTATAAAGTTACTTTTAACACGCATAAGAGAGCATCAAATCATATATGTTCTCCGAGAGCACAATACGAGTGTAGATGCTCTTTCCAAACTTGCTACATTAATGACGAGAGATGTTTATAGAAGAAAATATATCAAGGAGATTCACTTTCCAAGTATTCAAGGTCTGTGGGTCATACAATCAATCAATAAACCAAAAGTGGTGTCTTGGATCGAGCCCATCATGTCTTTTTTACAGGATGGGGTATTACTTGAAGAGCCCAATGCTGCAGCACAACTTCGGAGACAAGCAGTAATTTCACCATTATTGGTGACGAGTTGTATAAACGTGCCTTCACCGGATTGTATCTCACGTGTCTCACACCTTTAAAAGCTGAATACGCACTCCAAGAAGTTCATTCAAGAGTATGTGGAGAACATCTGGGAGGAAGAGCGTTAGCTTACAAGATCATGAGATAAGGATTATATTGGCCTATAATGAAACATGACGCACTTGAGTTTACCTAAAAGTGCGAAAACTGCCAATTGCATTCCAATCTCACTCATACACCTGCTCTGGAGCTTGCATCACTTTAGAGCCCTTGGCCTTTTGCCCAATGGGGGATAGATATAATGGGACCATTCCCTATAACCACTGGACAACGAAAATTTATTATCTTGGCTATAAATTACTTCACCAAATGGGTGGAGACCGAACCTTTGACAAAGATTATTGAAATGAATGCCAAGCAATTTTTGTGGAAGAATATAATCTGTCGCTTTGACATTCCTACAAGAGTCATTACTAACAACGGGACATTTTACTAGGAAGATCTTTATATCTTTTTTTAAGGATTTTCATATTCAGCTCATCCATACAACTGTCGCCCATCCTCAAGCAAATGGGCAAATAGATGTTACAAATTGAACAATTCTGAAAGGGCTGAAGATAAGCCTAGAGAAGGTTGGAGTGCAATGGGCCGAAGAACTTCCAAATATCCTCTGGGCTTATCAGACCACTGTTAGAACTCCTATAGGAGAAACCCCATATAACATCTATTTTCATACAGAAATGATCATACCGATTGATATCAGAGTCCTGAGCAACAAAGTTCAGACTTTTGACTTCAGTAATAACGAGGAGAGACTCAAAATAAATTTGGATCTCCTCCCAGAAGTAAGAGATGAAGCCTCACTCAGGACCGCTACATACCACCTAAGGATTGTTCGTCACTACAATCGGAGGGTGAGACCTTGACCTATCTCTATTGGGGACTTAGTTATGCAAAGCATCAAAGCCGCTGGAAAAGGCCCTCAGCCGCTAGAGGGTCCTTATTTGGTGGAAGCTATGGTCAAGCCTGGAACCTTCAAACTGAAGGATGCTAGTGAAAAAATGCTTCCCCAAACTTGAAATGTAGGTAACCTTCTCAAGTATTATCAGTAGGAGTTGATAATACTATTTGTCTGGTGTTATGTTGTTGGTAGTATTTGTCTTGTGTTATGTCCCCCCAAATTGGTTGTGATTTATATCTTTCAAGTTTTATGCTGACTTTTATGTACCCCCTCGTATATTGAATATGAGAGAACTCTTTCTCTGTATCCCTAAGTTATACTAGGGAATAGTTGTACTGTCTTATACAGTAATGTGATGTTCATATTGTTATGATATTATCTTTTCTTATAAAAGATTAAAAAACTCATCAAAATCTTTATCCGTGATTCAAGAAATACACAACATACATTATATCTCAATCACTGAAAGATCAATTCCAGTGGGATTTGATCCGACCTCTTCTATACAGGTTAAAAATTATCAAGCAAATGTTTTGATTAACAACCTCAGATAGGTCAAGATATCCAAAGAGGATATCTCTCGCATTCAATCAAGTTAGACAAAAACAGCAAAATGTTTCTCATTGAAATAAAAATGAGTCAATTTCATATGTATGTCAGAAAAAGAGAAGTATCAATAATTTTTTATATATCACTGAACATCGAGTACATCATATGGAATCATCAACATCAAACACACATATAATCATTAGAAAAAAAACAAAGTGGTATAAGACAACATCAAAGTCATCCTACAGGATCTCAATATCATCCTCGTCCTCCTCCAGGGAAAAAGCCTTATGCAACTCGCTCTCTAATTCTTCACCACCAGAGTCTGAAGAAGGATCACCAAAAGCTTGGCTAGGAGTCAACCCCTCGATCTCCGCTCTAGTCTTAAGCTACACTACATGAACGCCCTTCATAAAATCTTTGATGAAGCCATCCTCCATGCACTATGCTTCTAAAGCCTTCACTTCCACATCATAGATATGATTGCGAGCTTCCTAAACGTGGCCTCAATAATTATCTTGAAAGCAAAAGACTTCTTGAATTCTTCTATGAATATAGACGGTGTCGGCTGGGCTTCTTTCTCTGACATCATGCTCTAGAGCCTCTTATTATCAGCTTCAAGGATCTGCTGATCTTTCATCTACTAGTTGATTGTCGCCTGTGCATCCATCAACTCTATATGTAGGAGATTCATCCGCTCATTTTGCGAGGAGGCTGAAGTTATCTTGTTTGTCAGCCCTGCTCTACACTCTTCTAACTGCTCCTCCACCATCTGCAACTCCTTGACTTTGCATTCATATTTCTTTTTGTATTCTCCCTGAAGGTATTTGACCTTTACAAATTCGTTGTTCCAATCAGCCAAAATCTTGGTCATCTCAAGTTTGAAATTCGTATGCTGCTCCAACTGAAGCAAAAAAGAAATATAAGAGATATATATATTTTTTAAAAAAATAATAATAATACAAAAGGAGAGAAAGAAAGGCAACTCACAAATTCCTTAGCCCGTCGACAGCCAATGTACCGATGTTTCAAAATATCTTCTGGAATATATGATTTGGATGGAGAGATATGAGGTCCTTTGCTAGAGATTGCCAAAATTTCATCCGCCCTCTTCTTCTTTGATGCCTACAAATCTCCCTCACTCCCAGGTCACTTAGAATGATTTTTTGAAGATTGGGGTACTGCCTCTGGAACTTTCACAGACTTCTTTAACATTTGGGCATGCAATCTTCCTGCTTGAGTAGATAATCCCACTTTGAACATGTATTCTTCATCTATATATCTACTCAAATAACACACCTCATAATATTGAGCGTTGATATCAGGAAGCTTGAGTATCTTCAATAAATCTCCTGCACCAATATGTAGGGGAACGAGTAACTCCTTCAACTTTTCCCATTTCTCTTGAAGATTACAATCATTTTGCACATAAAAGAAGTCGCTTATCCAACCTTTCGACGGGTATCGAGTACGGATATCCAACTACTTGGATCTAAAGGAGATACGACCCTGCGTATTACTAATGAGACGCCCCATTCGAGAAAGACATTTTGAAGATAACACCACTCCACGGTCTCTGAAAAGTATAATCAGACCTATCACGATCTACATGGCCTAGTAGGAAAATTGAGATAAACTCACTCCACAAACCGTCAGGATGTCAATCAATTCAGGAGATGGTGGAATCCACAACCCTGCTTGTAAACTAAATTCATACACCGTCACATATCCCGGGGGAGGAAAACGGGCACAATTAGATCTTGTCGGCATTTTCATCACCAGATCGTTAGGAAAATGAAATTTTTTCCTAAAAGAGATGAACGGATCATCAGTGATGGTGGAGATAACATCATCAGTCTTCGACGCCTTATGAGTCTACTTTGAACCCTTAGATCGGGCGAAAGGGCGATCTTCTTTGGAAGGAGGATTTCTGGTGGACGTATGATCACCCATTTCAACTCCTTTACTAAAGAATGGTGCTAATCTGAGTAGGGAAAATCACCTACGAAAGATAGCGGAAAGCCTCTAGAGCAGGAAGAAAAACGAGGGAGAAAGAAAAAAAAAGGAAGGAAAATCTTCAACTTCTGTACAAGTGGAGGGGCGCCGAGTCAAGTAGGGAAAGTCACCTACTGAAAAATAGTGAAAAGCCTCAACTATCAGAAAGCTAGAGGGAGAAGAGAAGAAGGTGCAATTTTTCTCTTAGCCTTAGAGGTCTATTTATAGTATTTTTGGAAGAAGAAAGTAAGTTTCTAGAATATTCCAGAATTTTTGAAATTTTCTGAATCTTTTAGAATTTTCTCAAAATTTTTTAAAATTTTTTGGGAATTTTTGAGTTAATTTTTTTTTTAAATTACTAGGCTAGCAATTCGGGCAACCGCCAATGGCGGGTCCGAACCGGCACCCGCCCGACAAACGGCACGGGTCAAATGGGTCGGGCATGGGCCAGTAGTGGGCGCGGAGATGGCTAGTGGGCCCGGCGCGCGGTTCTGCGAAGCCTGCGGTGGCGGCTGTGGTGGCGGTGGCAGCCGATTCGGCCGGTTTGGCTGCCCAAAAAATCCCGGGTCCGATTTTCTCCTCGGAAAGGCCAAATATGATGCTTTTGAAGTCCCTAGGACCATTTTTCGACGTTCCAGACTCAATTCGGCACTTTTAAAGTCATTTAGGGCTCCTACATGGAAGATTGGATTTCAAATCATATGGAGTATTCTTCAAAGATTGAGATGCGCATTTTAGGACTCCTAGAGCTTTGACGTCCGAAAATAGGTGGAAACTGATATATCATGCAAAATTATCTTGATCGGGCACAAAACTCGTGGCAAAATCAAGATGGAAACTTAAAAATTAAATTTGGGATCACCAGAACTCTGATTTCAACAAACTTATAGTCGAACCGATCGTCTCGAAAATACGAACCCAACGACTCCAAATTCGACTCAATCTGAGTCCAAATAAGTTTGAATCAAAGGCTCGAAGCACATTCGGAAGGTTTAATCCATAATTTGGATTACCATACGGTTTTTAAACATGACATACTTATAATTGAATTAAGCAGCTAGACGAAATGAATCCAACGAGCCCAAGATCGTCGAAGTTCGACATCATTAAGACTTTCAAATGTCTAACAAACGGTACATGATCAAGAGATTCACTATCGGCCGTCCATCCGACCACTCCTTATTTACCCCTGATCCTCACCTATTTATAAGCCATTCCACTCCAGAATATCTATAAATAAACCCCTCATTTCTCATGAGAGGGGATCAAGCAAGAGGAAGATAAGAAGAAGAGAAGGAGAAGAGAAGAGAAGGATAGGAGGGAATAACTCCTCCTCGACCACCGCCGGAGTTCTGTCCTACGCCGAATTAAACTAACGCTGGAGTTCTGCCCGACGCCAAAGTGACGCCTGAGTTCTGCCCGACGCCAAAGTAACGCCGTATTTCTACCCGATGCCCAAGCGACGCTAGAATTCTGCCTGACTTCTGAACGACGCTGGAACTCTACTTGACATTGTATCTTGATTTCAATCCAGAAGTGATTAATTGTAATCTGATCGTCCTAACTTTTACGGACGAGTCAGCCTCTTGTATTTCAAGCAATCACTAGTGGAAATCTTTCAACTGGGCGTGACCCCGTGGGTTTTCCCCTTTCATGGTTTTCCATGTAAAACCCTGGTGTTATTATTTCTCCTTTATTTGTGTGTTGAATATCCGTGCAACACTAAGACAAATAGTTTCTAACTCAATCGCCGCATATATTCTAGCCTGCAACACTACCAAGAGTCGGACATTGATTTGATGCAATAGGCTTCAAGCGTTGGTATTGAGATAGTGTTGGTCATCAATTTCAAGATGACATTGGATGAAGATGACATATCAAGATGACATGGGGCCTTAATTGTGGGTATAAAAACTTTTGGTGTTGAGGGGCAATGTCAAGACATAGTAGACTTCAATATTAAGATAGTTTTGAAACATTAGTATTATGAAAGCGTTGGATGTTGATGTTTAGATGACATTAAGCATTGTTGTGAAACCCTTGGCACGACTAGCCAAAGAGAAATGAAAAGGCAAATGCTTAGGAAATAAGATATTAAGTGCGAGAAATTTAATTCAGGATATGGAGAGGAAATAAAAATTTTGGTTTTTTTTAATAAATACATTTTGGAATACAAAAATTTATATTTAATTTTTTTTCATAAATATTTAAAGCATGCGTGTTAGACGTCCTTGTCCAAATTACTTTTCAATATTTTATTAATCAGGCATGCCTTTGATGTATTTGACATGTGTTGGAGACGTGTAATATCAGATAGGTGCCAGACATTTCTCAAAAGATATCTACAAATCATAGCATACAACTCTATTCGCAGACTATCAATTTTCTAATTTTTTAAAATAAATTTTTAGTTCAAAGTTTTTTTGAAAGTAGCAGAGAAATAACGATTAAAGGCTGCACCAAACGAGAGTTATTATTTTGTGCGGACACCGGACGGTTCTCCCATCCGATTACGCGCTCGGTACTGAGCGGTATGGAGCGCGGATATCGAGCTCTGTACTGAGCGCGGTACATTTTTAAGATGACGTGGCTCAGTTTTATTGATCTTCGGATGCCCTCCGCACAGAATAAGAAATCTCCAAACAAAGCCTAAGAGGGAACGGATAAGTTCAAAAAAAAAAAAAAGCTTTATGTGGCATCAATATTAAAGGTCCAGCCATAAAGATGCTACCCAAGGAACCAAAAGCACGGGCCCAACCTACGAAACTCAACTTAAAAAATGAAATTATTATTGGTTCCTGCTCAGCCAGCCCGATTTTGCTACATAGGCAACAAAGCGCCTAGGCCTTGACAGTGGCAAGCCCGGTCCAATTTTCATCATTCATGCCTCAACACCAAATTGTTGTTTTGCATATGCATAAATAATTCAAATTGGATGGGTCCGTTCAACCGTGAATTAGCCCCCCGGCTAGGGGTGTCAATTTCGGGTCACGGGTCGGATTCAAGTTGAATCCGAAAGTAACTCAGTCCTATTTGGGTCAACCCAAATCTAGATCAACCCGACACGACCCGAATAACCCGAGACATACTAAAAATTGCTAGTTTTCAGGTCAAAAAATGGGTCAACATCGAATTTTCAGGTTAAAAGTGGGTTAAGCTTTAGTTTTCGGTAATTGACACCCCTACCCCCGGCACGGCTGGTTAATTAAATCGCTCTAGCACAAGTGTGGCGAAGCGAGAATAGTTTCATTGAAATACTAGGTTCAATTGTTTAGCTTTAGGACCTATTTGGAACAGCTGCAGCATTTTATAAAGTTAATTGTAAAAAATTCTAATGGAGAAAAAACAACTTCACTATTATAATTATAGAAACCATAACTTTTTCTCCTAATAAATTCATAGGATATTTAATTATTTAATTATTTAATTATATGAGTAATGATCATACTTATAATTTATACATTATTATGATTTTGATCACTCATTTTTTCAACAAATTTATGTGATCTTAATTTTTATATTCATTTCATTAAATTTTCAAATTATACTTATTTTATGGGAGTTATAATTAATTAACTAAATATATTAACTTTTTAATTAAGAAACACATGTTAGATATATCTATATATGCCATTCAATATTTCTTAGTTATGCATTATTTATTTTGATTAAATTTTTTTATCCTATGTTTATGCCATTAATCTATTATCATTATAGAAAATAAGGCTATCCCAACACATTTTTCGGCTTATCCCAACGGTTATAACCGCCATAATTTTCTTTGAAGCTGTCAAAATGGTTGCAAATACCTCGTTTTGGCGGTGGTTTTCAAACCAGCCTAGCTAACAGGTGTTGTGAAAAACTAGATTTTTTATTAGTGTAACTTAGTTTGATAAAATGGATTTTCTATGTTAATTAAGTATTAATTATTATTATTTTTTTATTATTGTGATGGATTTTGAACTTAACTTTTTCTCTTTAAGATTACAATTAGGAAAACATGTGAAGCCAACTTTCTTATCTTCAACTTTTCAAAGGAATCAAATACTTTAATTCCACTTGCAAGCCTGTTTGCCTTGTCTTGTTCTTAGAAATTTTGTCACAAACTTCCTAAAAATGCTAGCTTTATCAAAAAGAAAGGCCAAATGGTTGTCCACAATGGCAATATCTTACACTAAAATTTACTTCCAACAAAAGATATGGACATCAAATCCTTGTCTTCATGGGATGCCATATACTTCTTTTGTCCCTTCTTGATGTCATTTTCAAAGGAAATATTTTGTTTCTTTTGCAAAATTGTGAATTTGAATTAGAAGAAGGGAACCAAATAGGCTTAAGCTAAGAGTACAATACAAATTATTTTGTTTTTGTCAGTATCAGTGCTAGGCCAATTTGTTTATTATGGGACCATGAAAACCTAATTGTTGGTCAAGCAAAGTAGTTTTCTTTCTTGGATAGGCCAAAAGACAGCCTTAGCTTGCTAATGCATGATCCCCAAATTAAGTATTTGTTAGTATCATAGTTAAGCATTGGGCTTCTTAAAATGTTTAAAAAAAAAAAACCGCCGGTGAATATAGGCTAACCGCCGGAAAAAGCCGCCGGATTTCGGCGTTTTTCCTGTAGTGGAACAGTTTTCTTCCAGCTTCTTAAAATGTCTTTCTAGAACAAAAATTTTTAAACCGCTTCAAAAAGTAATAAGAAAGCTGTCCCAAATGAAGTATGAGCCATAGTCTTGCTGAATTTGTGCATTTGATTTGTTTAATGTGTTGATTATCTTAATATTCACATGTTGAATATCGAAGAAATTGTAAGTATACATATGTGAAATATTTTCATCAACTGTTCATATCTTCATTATTTGCAACTAGTAATTTCCCCAATAAATGACTGATTATATAATGTTTATGTTGAGTAATTATATAAGTTGTATATATAATTTCATCAAATTCATCTGATAAATAAGCCAAATTAAGGCTTTGTTTGGGACGATTTTTTTATTACTTCTTAAAACAAAATTTTAGTAAAAAAATTTAATTTTTTAATAAAAAAATCATCCAATTAATGAAACCTAAGAATGATAATATGAAACAATGCCACAAATAATTCCATTGCAACATAAAATTCTTCAAAAGAGAAATCTATACTGTAAGAGATCTCAGAGGCCCACTTCTGCTTCAGTGCTGCAGGATACTCTTGCTGGATGGATAAGGATTCCAAAAAAAAAAAAAAAAAAAAAATTAGATATCAAAATTTTGCACAGAACACATATTTCAAAACTCTTAAATTATTTATTTTAATTGAGAGCTTCTCACAGAAACAAATTTCAAAAAAAAAAAAAAAAACTCATTCTATCTAAAATTTCAGTAAAAAATATATTAGAATATAATGATATAAAATGCATCAAGATAGACCACGTTAAAATTAATACAATTTAAGATATCATATACAATACTAAACTCAACATAAATTCAAGATATTTGAAGCCCATCTTCATATATATAAATTCTATAAAATTTTTTCTTAAATTTTAATGAGAAAAATATACGCTTCATTTGGGAATGATTTCTAAAACAACTTTTTAGTATAAAATTTTCTAGTTAAAAAAATTTTATGCAAAAAAAATAAAAAAATTATCCCAAATGAAGCAATGGTATGACAATAATGCAGATAAGATATCAAAGGCAATAAATTAGCACAGGAAAAATCCATAAGAGAGAGAGAGAGAGAGAGAGACATTCCCATGTTAAGAAGAACAGTAAGAACATGCCTACCATGTGGAACTACAAGCACATGCTTCCATGTGCATGGTCTTCAGAACATGCTGTAAACCGAATTTCATCAATCTTGGGCCGTCCGATCGGAGATTGATGGATGGATGAAGCTGGTTCATGATAATGACATGCAAATCATGCACAGGCATGAGATATGGATATGCATGCAATGCAGATTACGTGGACTGCTTTATCGTTGAAGAGAAGTAGAGGTGAACAAAGCTGAAAGCTTTTGATAGCTGGCAAGCAAGACAATTATCTGCTTTGTCTTGTCGGTGTCTTATTGATGCCTAAATATATATGCTAAGCATGGTGGATGTATATAATTAATTAGGAAAATTATGGTGATCATAGGCTTTAATAAGAATAATAATAATAATTGTTTATAGATATTTATATATTTTTTAGAAAGACAATATGATTATCTTAAGATACTTATGTTTTATAATGAAATTTGTTTGTAGTGTGCTATCTTTGATTTATAGCCAATTCCTTTCAAAGTTTTTCTTATGCTTTGCCATTTTTATAATGAAGTCTGAAATGAATTATTTTTTTTATTTGATTTCAATGAATGATGAAATATGAAAATCATTGATATATCACGAGGAAATTCATTTGATTAAATACGAATATTAAAGTAAATTTTTAGATCTCAAGGCTCTTCAATATTTAAATTAAAACTTCAAGAATAGATTTGTTGATAATTTTAATTCTGTTTTAAGCAAACTACTAGATTAAATTTAATGTTGTATTTTGATCAATGAATTCAATGGTGTGAAAAATGATAAATACTTCGTCAAAAATGAAATGATCAGGCATAAATTATCTCTATGCATACTTGAATTAGAAATTTTTAAAATGAATTCAAAACCATATGAACTCTGATTTCATGTAACTTATAATCTAACTAAACGTCTCGACGAGATGAATGCAACTACTATAGATCACAATTGTTGAATCGCAACTAGACTACCACCTTCAAATCATTGCTCAACTATCATCGATGGACTATTATCTGCAAGCGTTGTAGAACCACCATTCGACCACCATCATTGATTATGATCTTCTAACCATCATTGTCTCGCATTGGTCCTCCAACAACCATCGATCTACAATGATTTGTTGACCACCGACTCTTGCTTATGATCCTCAACTGGCATTGTTTGATTATGATTCTTGAGCCACCAATGCTCAACTACATCCCTTTACCATCGTCTGAATGCCCTCCAGTCATCATTGCTTAACCATGGTACTTTAACCACCAACACATGATTATAACTTTACAACCATAATTACATACCCAACTATGATTCTTTGACAACTATAGCCTGACGACTTTGGTCTCTTGATTATTTTTGCCCTACTATGATCCTTTAACCATTATCGTTCGACTATAATCATTCAGTCACCTCTGCCCAACTAAGACATTTGATAACTATTGCTCGATTATGTTCATCTAACCAACATCACCCAATTATGATTCTCCGACCTAGGATGACTAAAATCTTTGGACTACCATCACTCAACTATGATGCTCCTACCTTTATTACTTGGCCATAATCCTTCAACTAGCAACCCTTATTATAATCCTCCAACCATAACCATAACCACCCGCATATGGTTTGTTGACCACCATAATCGTTCAAACAATGTTGCCCTCTTACTATCTCCCAAGCATCATCAACTGTCAACATTCCTCCCATCAACATTGCCCAGCTACGATTTCCCAACTACAAACATTTCTCGATTATTTTTCTCCAACTATTCTTTGGATGATTACGATATATCCTCTGACTACTATTGTCCGACTATATGATTTTTTCTACCACCATCCCGAACTATGGTCATCTAACCATTTTCATCTTACTACCATTTGCTGACACCATCTCTCAGATGGTTCTCTAACCAATATTATTTGATTATGATTTTTGGACCACTATTATTTAATTTTGATCCTATGACTATTATTCCCTGACTAGAGTCCTCTAACCCCATTCACCATCTTTATCCTTGAAACATCATCACTCAATTATAGTCATTAATCACAATAGCATAGTTACATCAACACCCATTGATTTTACCACCTACCATCACCAACAATATTAATGCATTTCGTCACAATAAGTCTCACTCCCAATGTTGGCACTAGTATTTATTCTAGAATACTTGGTTTGTAGGCTGACCACCTTAATGGAGTACAACCAAACAAACCTCAAATAATTTCATAAAGATAGCTCCTATGCCACATGGGCTCTCTTTTAAGAGACTCCCCATGCTAATTTTATTATGTGACACTCAATTTTGATAAGGGTTCAAACTACTTGCTCCAAACTCCTATAATATGTAGCTTTACCCATATGAGAGCCTAAATATCTCTAGGCCCATGAAGTGTATACAATAGGCCTATGATGCATATCCTTAGAATCTTTCGACAATAAGGAGGAGCTAAATGCGGTATGCCATCTCCTATCAAAGAGACATAAGTTTTTTTCATTGGTTACTTCAAAGAGGAAAGCTTTAGCTTCCCAATACCATATAATGTGCAATCCTACACATTTTAGTTAGGTATTGTCCCGTAAAAAGGCTCCTAAAGCCGAATGAATATGAAGAATCTCTCACAATAATTCTTTTAAACCATCCTAAATGGTCATGTCTCTAAACTTTAATACTCTCCCCCATATGAAAATACCAATGAATTTGTTGAACTTGCTAGGTTATGTTGCATATTAAATAAAGAATCATTAAAGGCACATCCCACTTCATTGCGATTTTAAGAATAAAGGGTATTCCCTTGAAGGAATATACTATAAGATTCTTCATATAAGCTTAACAAACTCTTATGGGTCGATTTTAAGCTGCTATATAAGGTGTCTTCCTTAATGACCTCCGCCTTAGTCCATTTCACTCGTAACTAATTCAAGTCATAGTTTGCTAATATGTCAATCTTATTCATTGATGTATATATTATAGTTGATGTGGCCACCAATGCTATCCAAAAATAGTTCAAGCAAACTTTAGATAAATATAAGAACTTCTAGTAAGAAATGGTCTAACCTCCCTAATAGTGAAAATAAGAGCATCTTATAAACTACATGCACACTACTCACCAACCTTGATAATATTAATAGTAGTATCAATAACTTGACTACACTCCACTAAATACATCAAAGTGTAATACTCTTGTAGAGATCAAGAATGCTAAACACCTCACATTGTCAAAGCCAATAAAAATTTCTAAAGGTTGATTTAATTATTATATTATCATTTTGTTCATTAAAAGTGCATATAATAAAAATATTCCTTCATCAAACATAAGAGATTAAATATTTGATTAAAAAAGGATAACCAAATTGCTATTTGTCATATTAATTCATAAAAAAGGGGATTATTGCACTGTAGACATATAAGTCATCAAGACCATCAATATGATCATACGAGTATCACCTTAAAATATTTATCATCACATTCAAGAAGATGCATCAAGGAATAATCAAACTACTTTTGATGAATATAACTTTGATGAGATATAATATCAACATTATTTTTTTCCTAGTATCCCAACTAAAATCATGACTACTTCAAAAAAAAAATTGTAAAATTTCTATTAATTTGATAAAAATACTTTGGTGGAAATTATATATCTCTCTACCTTCATGAATCTTGCATGAATCAATATTCAATTCTAATTTCAACCTCAAGATTTTTGTTAGTTTTTTAGGATAGACAATTAAAAATCCTGGCACGGTCACCATTTTAGCCATTTTGGGTAAATTACCTTTACATCAACTGATATGGTCTAATTATTAGTGATAGACACCGAATCAATCTATGTTGCTATATTAGAGCAATGCATTCTTTGCAACTTCATATATATCCCCCTCATAAAGATAAAGTTTAACATGCCAATATGTATAATAGAAATAAGGACAATTTAGTGATACTATGTTTAATGATTTATATTGGAGAATCCCATCATACTTGATTATTTTGACAAAGATTTATCATTCAATGAAAAACTTTAGGAAGTCGGGGAAACTTAAAGGGCTATCTTGGATGAATTATTTAACCTTTCTATCTCTACAAATAACTTGGCTCTTTTAAGCTAAAATGATCATAAATAAAATCCTCTCGCATAACTAATAACATAATAAAGAGACAAAATGTGGAAGAATTCACAACAATAAATTACTCATGAGCATATATTTTATTAGCTATTAGTATAATAAAAAATATTAAATGTCCTCACTCATCAAAATGGCCAGCAAATAACTCTTCTCCATATTGCAACTTCCATAGAAATCACACCCATTCTATTGAGAAATTTAAGTGCCTTAAAGAGAAATTGAGCACATAACCTTATTGGTATTTCTAAAATAATGTATACCTTACTATGATATATTTTCTCTTTCCAATGAGTGATAAAAAAGTATATTTTAAATTATATAAGGAGTTTCATTTTTGAAAAAAAATCTATATATTATTATATTTAAAACCCTCAGTACTTTTATTTAAAACCATCATGTAACTTAGATTAAATAAAAAAAATACAAATATTATTATGTTCCATTTCTAAATTTAAAACTCTTGATGAGAGAGTGCAAAAAAAGACATCTGCTAACATAATAACATGAGAAGTCAAAAGCCATAAAAAATACCAATTGTTTGACGTGGTCAGTACAAAAGTTCCTATTAGGGGAAGTACTTGATATGATCTATGCTCATCTAAAAATATCAAAAAATAATAAGCCATACAAGAAGCTTATGATTGGATAAAAACCTCACTAAAGGTTCCTATGATTGTAAGTGATTGATAAGGGTTATGACTCATCTAAAAATCAAAGAAGGCATAAGCCCCAAAATATATCTAATATTATAATGGTCAACACCAAAAGCTCACAGAATGACAAACTGTATAAATGATCTTCACTCATTTAAAAATGTTAAAATGAATGTCTTAAAAGAAACCTAGCGTTGAATAACATCCTCACTTAAAATTAAGAGTAGATGATATATATGTCTTAGTTAAAACCTAGAAAGGCTAGTTGATAAGGAAGTTTCCACTAAAGCAAGTAGTAGATAGGCACTCTACTTATCTAAAAGAACCATTGAAGGAAGAAACCTCACATGATTCAGTATCTTTATTAATTTAAGAAAATCTTCAATACTATGAGCTCTTGAAGGTACATATGGTTTCCTGTTATCTAAAAATACTAAAAGGACATGCTAAGTCAAAACCCATAAAGGAATTTTGGATGGGATGGGGTCCTTATTAAAATGTCTCTTAACTATATAATTATAAGACTAAGAGAGCTACATGGAGAGAGAGAGAGAGAGAGAGAGAGAGAGAGAGAGAGAGAGAGAGAGAGAGAGAGAGAGAGAGAGAGAGAGAGAGAGAGAGAGAGAGAGAGAATATATAATATGACAAGTATAGACTAAAATAGACATATGGACTATGCTAAAATGTATGCACATGACTTGTTGCCTCTGACATTACTCGGGATGCACCCTAGCAAGTGCTATTGGCGAGTCCATGAGGGGAAAGTTCTTTGGGTGAGTCCATAAGAATGATTGCCTTGGGAAAATACTCAAGCGTGAGTGGGTGCTTTGAGCAAGTCCTCAGGAATGAGTGCCTCGGTCGATCAAATCCTTAAGAGTGAGTGCCTTGAGCGAGTCCTTAAGAATGAATGTCTTTGGGCAAGTCTATAAAGAAGAGTCCCTTCGGAGCATAAAATGTTCGTAGCTATGAAATGTTGTTTAGAAAGCCAATTTTTGATGGGATGAACACTTATTTTAGTGGACACTTGCTAAGGTGAGTCCTATGGCTGAACTCACAAGGGAGGATCACATTCTTGATATGATCCAGGGGCAAGCTCATATGTTGTAAGTTGCTTGTCGATAGCTTAGTTTAGGTGATTGCCCTGCAAGACGAGTCTTGCTTTGGGCTATCATTCCTCCTGACTAGTCCCTTTGTGCGTGAGCTTGTTTGGGTACCTACTGAGTTACCCAAATTGGCATATGTGGACATATAAATAGAGTGCTAAATGATATAAATAGTAAAATCTATATGTTGAATATGTAAATTCTAACTTCTTCGAGTACTATGTATGCACATCCCCATTTATTCTCTTTAAGAATAAAAATATTTGAATTAGTGACTAAGTGACATCATGGGCATTTACAACTCTATGATGTTCAAGTAGTGATTTTAAGTAATGATGGTTTCAATGTATTCAACTAGCTTTAAAATTTCATAAAATTATAGTTTTTTTAGTTACTAATAAAATTTCAGCTAATATTAAGTAGTTTCAACAAGGTCTTTGATTCATGAGTTTCACTTAAAATTTATAGATTTTAAATAAAATAAGATTATTTATTTGAATAATTATAAAAATTTTACTAAAATTCTATCATTGAGATCCCATTAAATTTTATGCCTATTGTGAATTGAGTCAAATTAGGTAATCCTCTTTATTTCACATATTAAATACATTTTATAATATTTTATAATCAAAATAATCAACCTAACAACATTTGCATCATAAATTTAACAAAACTATCTTTAAAAAAAATCCGAAGGACCACATAGATATTTATTTTCAAGAAAAGAAAAAGGTTTAAAAAGAGTTGTATAATAAACCAATGACAACATGATATTTGTTTGCTTTGCTTTTGCAAAATGGCACTATCCTTCTGTCTAACTTGCCTTCATTTTTGTTTTTATCTCCTTTTCCCAACTAATTAAACTCTATCCCAACTCCACAAATGTATTTCCCTATATAAATTTTTGGTATACTTTTGGAGTTTATATGGCTATCATTAAAATAAATTAGCCATGTTCTCTTTATTGTTTTTTAATTTTTAGAAATAAATTGATTTATTTTTTTAAATCTTCAAAATATCTTTTTTACTCATTTATCCCTAACTACCCAGGAAGACAACATTCATTCAAAATTTTCACCGACTATTTGGTTTTTTTATTTTTATTTTATTTTATTTTATTTTATTTTGATATTTTAGCCATACAGCAAAGCCCTACATTGTGTCCTAGTTGGGTACCCATTGACTACCCTTGCTTTACTCAGACAGGCTTCGCCCACCCACGGTGACTTTCGAGATGTCTTATCCACCTATACCCACCCACTTTTCATGCTTTTTGAACGCAGTTTGCCTCGGATTGATGGCCTTGAGGCTTGTTGCCTTTGCTATGATTGCAAACTTTCAAGCAGCATATCAGAATTTATCGTAGTCGCAGTGTGGTTAAGTGCTACAAACTACGTAGTGAGGATTGCAGTAATATAAGATTCACGGTAATTAGCAATGTAAATCGATTTATCCCTCGATGTTGAGTACCCACCCACAAGGTCATGGCATACCCATACCCACCCATACCCATTGTTTATGAGTGGGTACATGGGAGGATGTGGGTATGGGTACCCAATGCGTGGCTCTGCCATACAGACAAACTCACACACACACAAACATAAGCATCAAACCGGTACCCAAGACCTCTTGATTAATGGTCAAAGCCCCCAACTAATAGACCAAGATGAGTTGCATATTTGCTACGGCCTTGCTATCATCTATGATAGTTTTGTTGACTTCTAGCAAGCGATCCATCCCAAACACCTCCCTTTCTTCCTTGAATGTCACGAAACCTCGGCCTTTGACCCACATGTAATGTTCTTATACTCAACTACTTAACACCTCATTGGAGTCTTTCTTGTTAAGCTCCTTTTGTCATTGCCACCAATTTTAATGCGTTGGCCCCTACCTTCTCCTCTTTTATGACCCAACAATAAGGCTACCATTGGCCCTCTCATTGCATCATAACAGTCAATAATAGTCATGAGTTGGCATGTTTCAGTTGTTGAAATGTAGCGTACGTACCTTTGGAGTCTTGAGAATGATGGAAAGACAAGTGATTAATGGAAGCCAGCCATGGAAATTGTTGGCTTCTGATAGGGAAGTTTGGCCTCCCGTGCATGTGCTTTGTTCTATTGCAATGTTTCCTCGCCTTAACTGTGCCTGCAGCTCTACGTATCTAAATTCTGAGCCTTGAAAATCTTGTAGCCATGCAGCTTTGCATGTGCTCTAGGACAAAGCTGCTCGATCACGTTTCTTATAGTTTTTCCCTGTGCAATGTATCAATTCCATTGATGTTATGATTAGACTAATAACCGGTTTTTTTGCTTTTGGAAGCTGATCAATTATATTAATTAATGATAATTACATCTTAAGCTCGATCATGGTGGAGCTAAGAAAAAAGATGGAGGAGAAGTCTAGCCCAATGAACAGAAAGTCCTTAAAGAATCATAAAAATTTGTGGGAAGATTTGATGTTCAAAAAATTGGACGTCCATGAAAACCAAATGAGATGGGCTTAGATTGATTTATTTTGGATAGCTTTCTTACTGTTTTTTAAAATAATTTTTACTACAAAAATATTAATTTTATTACTTAAAATTTACTTTAAAAAACAGCGAAAAAGTTGTCTCAAATGAAGCCTTAGATTGCAAAAAGCAAAACAAAGAAACACTCCCTACACATATTAGAGATCAAGTGCGCGCAGCATCGATAATATAGTATTAGATTTGGCATGAAACACTGTGGGGTTAAGCAATATAATTAATTATAATGATAAATTTAATTATTTTAAGCATCAATAATTTGATCAAGAATAATATCAATTAATTGTTATTAAAATCTATAATTTTGTTACATAGAATAAGTAATATCTATGTTGATCATTTTATCATTATATTAATAGTTCACATATTTTATCAATTTAAAACTTAAAAAAATAGTTTAATGAAATTTTTTATTTGATCAAATATGCTAAAATTAAAATTGAATTAATAGCTAAAAAAAAATCAAAATTATAATCAATAAAATCTTCACTTGAACAATCAAATTAAGCTTATCTAATAAGATCAATTTACTTTATTTTATTTTATTTTATGAAAATATTCCACACTTTTAGAGGTGTCATCACTAGTAAGGTTTTTTATTTGCAAGTGTTTCTTTCAAAATAAATCAATATTATCCACCTAAAAAATTAATATTTTTTATTAATTTAAAATCAATTTAATAATTTTTAAATTCATTTTAATATAATTTACGCAATTTAATTTATGAGGACTGAGAAGTTGTTCAATGCTGGAGTCAGACTGGAGTGGTGCTTCCATCAATTGAACGGTCAATATAAGCTTGAAAATACCAAATAGGCCTATTGGAATTCAATTTTCAACGGTCAGAAGTGCAGTTAATTTGATTGGCTATAGCGATATGAATATGCGCCGCCACATAAATTTGTTTTTGCCCTTTTGAAGAGGCTAAGTATTAACTCGATTGACTGATTTTATTCAGCTTAAGCAATCAATTCGATTAATGAACGAATCAAATAAACTGTTTTGCTGAAAAGAAGATTTTGGTAAGGAGACTTAATTTGAATGATGAGAAGGAGATCTTCAATGAATTCTCATCGGATACGTAGCTCATATTGGTTTGTTAGTTGGGAGCTTTAGCAATCAATCAAGAGGTGTTGGATTCGAATTTTACATATGTGATGTGTATGTGAAATTTGTCTTAATTGACCTAAATATCCTCCAAAAAAATTCTCATTGGGATACTCCCAAGAGATAATTAAGGGCATGAAGACTCACCCAGGTCGAATAGACTGACGACTCATTGCTTCCAATAGGTCTACCATGACTCGCCTAGACTTCAAGTCTCATACGCAACGCGTCTCGACAGAACCCGTTCATCCACAGTCAGCCCTCATGGTCAAGGCTACTTGGTCATCACTGAAATCCTCGATCCAGCTATAAGAACCACACACACCTCAAAGGCTATAACTAAAATCACTCATGCATGGATAGTAGAGGCCCACAACCTCTTCCTCCGAAGAGGAGGACTCACCAATTTATTTACAGAGGTTCGAATCATGTTTCAATAGACTCATCACTACACCCAAAGGATTGACTTGATAGTCTTGCCTTGTATAAGCGGCTTCAAGGAATCGACAACTCACTCGCCCATGAAAACTTACATAAAAGACTCGCCCATTAGGACTTGCTTTCTCAAGATTCCACAATATTCTCTCCCAAGACACACAGAGCTCTCACTCTTCATACTCACTTGAACATCACTCGATCCCCCAACTTGCATCTCAAAATTATCTGTTAGTAAGGTCATGCATCACGTACGAAATAATTCAAATAAAATATATACCATGTTTAAATAATTAAATATAAGATTGATACATCATCAAAAATTATCTTGATTGGGCACGAATCTATATGCAAAATCAAGTTGGAAACTCCCAAAATTAAAATTAGGACCATCCAAGTTCCGATTTCAGTAAACTTACAATTGAACTAAATGTCTCGGAAATACGAACCCAATGACACCAAATTCGACTCAGTCCGAGCCCAAATAGGTCCAAATCACGAATCTGAAGCATTGTTGGAAGGTTCAAACCACAATTTGGGTTGCCAAATGGTTTCTAAATGTGATGCTTATAATTGAATCAAGCGGCTCGACGAGTCAAATCCAACGAGCCCAAGATTGCAGGATTCCGACATCACTAAGGCCTTCAAATGTCTAATGAACGGTCCATGATCAAGGGATTCAACATCGGCCGTCCATCCAAGCACACCCTATTTGCCCATGATCCTCCTCTTATTTACAGGTCATGCAACTCTAGGAAATCTATAAATAGAGCCCCCTTTTCTCTTGAGAAGGGACTCCAAGCCACAAAGACTCAAGAGAGAGATCGGAGATCGCTCTTGCCTCCTTACTCCTCGACCACCGTTTGAGTTCCGCCGAACCACCGCCTAACATCATTGCTCCGTCGGACCACCACTTGAGGCCCTCACCTTCGCCGGATCATCACTTGAGGCCCTGAGCTCCGCCGGACCACCACTTAAGGTCTCGAGCTCCGCCGGACCACCACTTAAGGCCCTGAACTCCACCGAACCACCACCTGACGCCAGACATCTACTGGACCACCACATGAGGCACGAAATTCTGCCAGACCACCAAGTAATGCCGGATTAGCATCCTTGTTTGTCAATATATTTCAACTTTACACTCGTCATTTGTAATATTATCGCCCATAAGGACGAGTTAGCCCACTGTAACCTACTTGAATTCTAGTAGAAACACTTTCTACTGAGCCATGCCCTGTGTTTTTTCCCATTTCTAGGATTTTCCATGTAAAAAATCTTGTGTTCTTTGTGTGTGAGCTGGATATACGTGCAACGCTAAGACGTAGAATTTTAACTTTATCGCCGCGTATATTCTAGCCCACACAAATATAAATATTCAAATATGAAGGATAGATAAATAAAACTATAAATAATATTAATATCACTATAAGAAAATCACCAATTATCAACGGATTTCCGATGGACTTTTTTCCGGCAGCTTTTTCGTCAGAATTCTGATGGATTATGTTGAAATATTTCCGATAAATTTTCAATCAGCTTTTCTGGCAAAATTTTGGTGGATTTATTTCCGACGATTTCTCTAGCGGATTTTAATAATTTCTGAAAAATTATATATTCATAATTTTATAGCTTATTTTAATTAGTTACTAATTTAATAACTTAATTTAATTAATTATTAATTAAATAACTAATTTTAATTAGTAATTAAAATATTAAATTTTAATTTATTTTAAATAATTTATTAAATTAATAATTAACTTAAATAAGTTATTAACTTAAATAGTTAAAATAATTTGTTAAATTAATAATTAACTTATTTTAATTAAATAACTTATTTAATAATTAATTAGTAATTATTAATTTAATAATTTATTATAGTTATTTATTCATTTTAATATTTTATTTTAATTTATTTAAAATTTTTATTTATGTATTATTATATTTAAATAAAAAAGAGTCTATTTTATAATTTATTTTATTCCACAGTAAAGTGGTTGATACTGGGATTTGGTTGATACTTGAAATCCCATAGGCGTTCGAATCCCACGGGGCCACTATGCGAGCGGGCAGCACGGGACGAGGCCGGGCAGACTGCTGGGCAACGCGGGGCAGGCTGGCGGTCATACGCCCAGGTTGCGGTTGGGCAGTGCGAGGCAGGCTGCACGGGCGGGCAAGCAGGCATCCGAGCTGTCAGTGCATATATGGCTGTTAACTTCATCGGGCTTATTCCGGCGTAAAATTTTTCCAGTGGATTTTTTTTAAAGAGAATTTTTGTGAAGTTTAATTTACCGTCAAAAAATTTTCCACTGAAAAATCCATCGATACCACGTGATTTTTCTGCAGTATATACAACTGGACGATAAAAATTCACTTGACATAAATCGTGTGAAGAATTCAAAGCACATATTTTCTACGTCCATTTCAGATTATAATTTTGTCCACCGTAGTTGGATAAAATTTAATATTAATGGATTGGTTCAGGAAGAAGCTGTCATTAGTTGAAATACTCTAGTGAGAGATGAAACGTAAATGCAGGAAAATTGTGAAAGTAACGACACATAAAGAAAAACTGGTTTTTTTTTTTTTTTTGGAAGAAAGAAGGTTGGAGTACAATGACTTGGAGCCTACTGTTTTATTAGTCAATTTGTAGTTTTGAAAGAGGAAATCATAGAGAAATCCTTCGTGCTGTATAATCTCAATCAAACTTATTTTTCTTCATATTTCACTCTGAAGAAACAGCTGGAAGGAGAAAAGAAACATTTATTTTCTTATCATATATTTGTTACCAAATAAATTTTGTTTAGACCGAAGGAAAATGAAACAAAAAATTGAATTGTTTATGAGTTGATTAAGAACTAATGCAAATTCTGAAGTACTTCAGATTGAGAGAGAGAGAGAGAGAGAGAGAGAGAGAGAGAGAGAGAGAGAGAGAGAGAGAGAGAGAGAGAGGATTATTGGATACTGGTCGGGATGCATCTCATGAATGACTAGATATCTAACAATTTGAGATTATTTGAACTCCAATATCAACAACATATATTCGAACAGAACGTTTCAATAAGATAAACCCAATAACATTAATGGTGGTTTGATTCAGATCTACGAATGAGCTTAAAGCAAGTACATGAAGTATATGATTGAAAACTTTGACAGATTAATTGAATGATCAACTAGTCTCCAAATCTTATATTCTTATAGTCAAATTGAGCAATTCAATTAGAAAAATTCATCAAGTTCAAGATCATTTAATTTTGAAATCTTAAAAGCGCTTAAATGTTACATAGATGATATAAGATAAAATGATTCAATATGGGTTATCTATGGAATTTTGGATGAATTTATTAGTTTCACAATTAAAATACTATAAATAGATTCTCATTTTCCACATGAAGAGGATGAAGACTTGAAAGAGTTTTAATATTTGAAAAACTTTGGAGATCTACCCAACGCTTGAAGTCAACGATCATCACTAGCCACCATTCTCATTCAACTGATGTTGTTGGACTATCATCGCCTAATTGTTGTTGTCTACCATCACCGCTTGATTAATATTATTGTAATTCATTCCCCTTTTTTTGACCTCTCATCCGACCATTGTTGCTCGACTAACATACTATGATTATTATCATCATCCCCACAATACTTCTCCCATAATCTCTGCAATAATTATAGGAAACTAAACATGTGCTCCCACTCTAGAATCTCATCTTCTCGAATTATAGGGAAGAACAAGCCTTTATAACTTCAAATGTATATTTGGTTATTTCAACCAAGCTACGTCACTTATTTTTTATTTGATTTTTTTTCCTTTTTACGTTTTCCATATAAAAACTTTGATGTCTCCTATATTCTTCTAGTTTTTCCATATGTCTGTTGAATTTTCAAGCAAAACTAAGACGTAAAACTTTTTCTCTTTCCCATAAATTTTCTTACACATAATAGGTTGGGTTTGATCAATTTAATGCTACCCATATAGTGTCTCTTCATCATCATGCTACAACTCCTCCATTGCAATCTTACCAAATTCTCTTGAGAATTGCTAATTCAATCCATCATTCCCATGTTGCTCGACTAACCCGTAAACCTCCACCAACCACGAAGGACTTAAATCAATTTCACCTTATTGATGCCTCTCATTATATTATAAGAGATGAGATGTGATATCTTGTTCAACAAGAATTCTCTTAGAGATAAAGGAACCAACTTATCCCAAGTCATAGCTTTCAAGATTCTTAGTCTCTAACTAATACAATTATTAATATCCTATTTTAGTAGAATTAAACTTTCCTACAATTAATATTTATAATGAGACCCCATATTCTAACAAGTATGTTGATCATTATAGGATCATCATGCATATTTAACGAGCTTTTGATATAATCATTTATCATTTTTTCCCAATTAACTCTTAAGAGGCAAATTTGTGCCTGATTCTACTCTCTAGGATAGAATTATTTATACTTTTACCGATCTAGCAAGGCCTTTAAAATCATTGAAGACTCTTAAAATCATTTTA
The DNA here is from genome assembly GCA_022539455.1 of Dendrobium nobile. Classification (NCBI taxonomy): domain Eukaryota; kingdom Viridiplantae; phylum Streptophyta; class Magnoliopsida; order Asparagales; family Orchidaceae; genus Dendrobium; species Dendrobium nobile. The sequence continues at coordinate 46,598,451 of CM039734.1, read as the reverse complement.
GGATTCACCAAAATGTGGGAGATACTCTTAAGAACTACTTTTAATGATTCTATGTTGAATAAATTCAAATTAAATAAGTGAATTTAGAGTTATTAGGCAGTGTATTTCTTGGTTGTCTCCGCTCTAAATTATTTTACTATTTATTATGCGAGAGATGGTCCGCTCCTACATGAGTCTTATTCATTATACAAGTAAAAATAATTATTGTTGAGTACATTACTGCCCATCAAAAGTAATTTGAATAATCCTCAAATAGACATAAAAATTCATAATAAGAAATTGATTGACCTCTCCAAAAAAAAAAAAGCACAAATTATTAAGAGATCAAAGATGCCTTTCTCATCAAATTCAACTTGCATATCTAGTTACTCCTCATTAAACAAAATCAGGGATGACGCTTTAACAAAGATCTAATTTTTTAAACAACAAAGTGGCCAAAATTTTAAAAAAATTTTAATGGTTGAGACCAACTTCAATGTTATCACTTCCACCATTTAAGAGGAAATTTAATAAAAAATTTATTTTTAATTAAAAAAAGAGATTGAATGTTGTATTTTCTAACGGTACTTGGGTCATTATTTACAAGAGTAACATGCATATCATTAGTCTTAGAATAAAGATAAGAAAAGTTTAGCAAGAAAATCACAAATATTATTAAATATAAATTCTACCTCAATATATTGCCCTTTATATACTAGAAGATTGTATCATTGAAGTAATCAAATAAAGTTGAAATTCTTATCTCATCAGAATTTTTAGAAGAATTTATATTATAATTTCTATTTGAGATAAATTTTTATTTGTCAAGTTGTTTTATTTCAATTATTATTATTATTGTAAATAAGATTATATCAAATAAAAACCCTAGAAGACACTCTCATGAAGTACCCTTGATGAGAGCTAAGTGTGGACATAATCCTTGCTAGATCTACTTATGATGGCAAGTGGTAGCACTCACCCCCAAACAAAAGGTACAAGTATGTTAAAATATTAGAAGGATAAAAATCTCTTATGATGTAAGTTTCTTTGATTCTATAAAAAAGCCTAGAAAAATTTAAATTTCTTTGATACTTCAAAAATATCTAAAGGCTAAAAAACTCATAAAGTATAAGTTTCTTTATTTTATCCAAAAATCTCATAAGTCTAAAAACCTCAGAATGTACGTATTTTTTTAAATGTAAAAAAATCTCAAAATACTAAAAACCTAAAAAAATATAGATTCTTTGATTCTCCAAAAATCTAAGAAGGCTCAATGCCTTAGAAGATACATAATTTTTTTTTATCCAAAAATATTAAAATGTTAAAAGCCTCAAAAGCTACAAGTTCTATTGATTCTTCAAAAATCTCAAAACACTAGAAGCTTCAAAATTATTAGGGTTATCAATTTCTCTTGAAATTTAAAAAGGTTAAAAACCTCAAATGGTATTTATTTCTTTCTTTTTTCCAAATACCTCAGAAAGATAAAAGTCTCGGGTACATATTTCTTTGATTATTAAAAAATCTTAAAAACCTAAAAGTCTTAGAAGGTATATGTTTCTATGATTCTCCAAAATATCATGAGGTTGAAAGCTTTAGAAAGTATATATTTCTTTTGTTCTCTAAAATTCTTATAAGGACAAAAGCCTCATAAGGTACATGTTACTTTGATTCTCGACAAATCTCACGAGTGAGCCTAAAAGTTTCAAAATGTACATATTTCCTTGGTTCTTGCAAAACCTTATAAGGTATATACTATATCTTCATATAACAAATATATACTAATTTTTAGTAAACATTTCTCTATTTATTCAAAAATATCAAAAAAACTTTAGCCTTAGAAGATACAATATTTATATTCATCTTGAAACATCAGCAGGTATAAGCTTAACAAGAATCCTAGAAAATAAAGGAATTAATGTCACTATGTTCCAACTGAGAGTAATATCTTGTCACTTACATAATACAACATATTGAATTTTAGCAAGACTTAGAGATTTTAAATACATCTCAAAGACATTGAAGGCCTAGCTCCCTTTGAGGCTAAATCCTCACAAATTTGAATTGCTCTGATATAAATAGAGAATTCATTATCTCCAATAAATTGATTGTGAATATTAGTCTAGCTTTTATATTGTTATACAAAAAGCAAACATTCATAGTGTAAAGACCACTTTTCCTCCCAGGTTCGTCCGGACGAAGTTGGATCGTCCGGGACGATCGGTACAGGTTGTGCAGGAAAACATTCCTGGCTGCATGGTTCGTCTGGACGAAATTCGGATCATTTGGACGAAAATTTTCCCGAGAGCAAGTCGTCAGGGACGCTATTTAATTTCGTCTAGACGAAATTCGTCCAGAGCCCAAATCGTCTGGGACGAAGTTGCGATCGTCCGGGACGATCCGTCTGGATATATATATGAATGAGATTTTTTGGAAAAGAAAGGACGTCCAGGAGAGAGAAAACCGTGGAAAAAGGAAGAAAAGTGGATTTTTGGGCGACTCTGGTCTGTTTTCGTCCGTTGTTGTAGTTAGAGAAGTTGACCGACTCAAGGTAAGACACATTCCGCCTTTCTCAATTTTCAGAAACGTGAATTTTGACGGCTTTTCTGTTCCGGATTTTGCTTCCGTTAGCAAATTTCATGTGTTATTTTCTACTGCTTCAGGTTTTACCGCGTAACTTTTGGTATGTTTTTCAGATGATAATTGTGCACGTTTTGAGTATTTTCTGAAAGATTTTTACCGGATATTTCGATTCTGCGGCGTTTTAATTGAATTGCAAATTATCAGGATGTTGAAAAATATTTTGTCAGTACAATGAAAGTCTTATAATATTGTTGTGGATGTTCTGTGGTAATTTGGTAAATTTCTGAATCTGTGAATTTTGTGTAAATTCCGTATACTGTCGTTATGCCGCTGATTTTTTGTACGAATTCTGATTTTTCTGAATTGATTCATTGAATGAATTGAAGTGTTTGTATGCTATCAGAAGGGAGTTATAAGGGTTCAAGATCCTTTGAGATTCTGTATGTGTCAGGGAAATCTGAAATGAGCTCTAAAATCTGAAAATAAGTTCTATTCCGGAATTCTGAATATCTGTTCCGTTCTGTTCTGGTGCTATAAGCACAAAGGGAGGCATAAGAGGCAAGAATCCGTTGAGATTCTGTCAGTGTCTGGGAAGGGAGGCATAAGGGGTCAGAATCCTTTGAGATTCTGTCAAGGTCAGGGAATCTGATACGAATGATCTGATATGAATGTGATTTTATTTGATTTCTGATTTCTGTACGATTCTGGTTATTTCGTACGATTATGTCTGCTCTGTGATATGAAAGCTTTATAATATATGTTCTGAACTCTAATTTGAAATGACTTCAGTTTTCTGTATCCGTAAGCTAATTTCTAATTGACCAAGTATCTGTTCTGTCTGTTTTACAATTTCTGTACGATTTCTGTACGGATACTTTTCTGATATGTTTTCTGATGATTTGGATTGGTGATTGATGTCTTGCTGAGCTGTTAGCTCATCCTTGTTTTCTGCGTGGTTTTCAGGTTCTGGGAAAGGGAAGGAAGTCTTGGATTAGAAGTTGTGAGTTTGATCAGTGATTAGGTATTTTGTACTTTTGATTTTTGTACAGTCATGGCTTTTCTGTTCTGTTCTGTTATTTCTGTCTGAAGCCATGCACTGTATCTGTATATGATTATTTTTAGGAAAGAAAAGATAGATGAATCATTCTGCATTTGGATGTTTATAGTAGCTCTGTGTTTTTTTCTGTCTATTTAATACTTAGAAGAAAGTCTGAAAAAAATTCCAAAGCTAGATCCTGGATTTCAATGGTTGTGTCGCGGCCCGATGCGAGCGGGATCTGTCCCGGTCTGGTTGGGTCGTGACACATAGGCTAGGAAAATAAAATTTTTTACTTGAAACTACATGTATAACTACGAGATGTACATGGTGTCAACACACTCTTCATCAGCATCAACAACCAGTGTTTTTCCGGCGATTTGTAAATCGTTAGTATAAAACATGTAGAAAACAAATTGCGGCAGTTTACTTTACCGGCGGCATAAACGGTTGTAAATTTCGGCGGTCATAGCATCAGTGACCGACGGCTTACCGGCCATCCGAAACGTCAATTTTACCGGCGGTTCGACCATCGACTAGATTAAAATTTCGGCAGTAAAAATAAGAATCCAGTATCTAAGTTTTTGACGGCTAAACCACCGAAAAATGCAAACCTTCCGTTCGGTGCATTGCCAATCGATGGATTACGGTGGTAGAATGCGAACATGATCGGCGGCCGGAGTGAGGGCGGGATCATCGGCGGAGGGTGTCGACGGCCAGAGTGAGGGCGAGAGGGCGTCGGAGACCTGAGTTTTGCAGAGGCGGTCAGAGGCGCGCGATCACGAGCGAGCATCTGCATAAATGGATACGCGAAGAAATGAAGAGGAAGACTCGATTTGGCCAATATTAGAGCAGTTTCCGACAGTTTTCCAATGGTTTCGGCCGCTAGAAAAAATTACTTAACACCGGCGGCTTGGCCGCCAGTAAAGGCGCCGCGAAAATAGAAAACCGGCGGCCTAGCCGTGGGTTATTATACTACCACTAATTCTGGCGGTGTATTATTAAACACCGTCGGTTAATTCTGGCGGTTATATGACCGTCGGTAATCATTGATTTTCCTGTAGTGAATTACCTCCCCATTGGAGATAAAATCAGGACATTGAAATGAGGTGAGAAATTCTTTCATTTTAAATTATAATCCATACAACTAGAGACAATCAACCTCCTTCAGGAGAAAGATTGGAGCGTCCACATCGATTGAAAACTTTAGGTGACATTCACAACATTAATTGCTTGTATATGGAGATTTTAATAAACCTGATAGAGAAAATATTAGAGCCTACAAGGGAGAGTACTTCACCTATGCAAGATATCATTGAACCTCTTCTAGGAGATGGAAATAGACACTACAAAGTAGGACTTGAGAGATAAAAGATCTTTCATGTAACTTCTCCTATGAAGGGAAATTCATTATTGTTGGTAGAGACACACTAGAGCCTACCAAATGAAATACCATACACAAAATAATGTTTAACCTATTTTAAGAGATAAAACTAAAACATGCAAATGCGAAAGTGAGAGGTAGATTTTCTCCGAAACTTTTCCTATGAAGAATAGTTTGATACACTTGGTAAAGATGCACTAGAGACTATAAGTGGGCATACAATTTGCCTAGATAGGACCGTATTTAGCTTTTTTGTATCAAAAAAAAAAAAAAAACCACTTGAGCCTATAAATGAGGAATTGAGAGAAGTGAGTATTTTTCAGCTCTCCAATAGGGTATATTGAAAAAAATGCCAGAAGTCGCGGGTTCGAACCCCGTTTTCAATGTACTAACTCCAAAGAAGGCTGAAATAATAATTGAAGAGATTTTAATTGATTCACAACGTCAAGTGGAGTCAACATTAATGTTTAGAGAGCAGTCGTACTTTGTAACAATTTTAACATTAGAATTTTGTATTACAAATTTTGTGGGAGACTCGATATATATTTTTAGGCCACAAAAACTTTAATGTCAACAACTAGGGGCCAAATAATGCATCACAAACAAAACTATCCAACTAAGCACAAATCTGGAGGTAACATTTTAATAGGAAGCTTTTGAAATTAAATTTATAGGAACATCCAAATTTTAATTTTAATAAACTTGCTATGAAAATAAATGTCTTGATAAGATGAACCTAAAAATACTAAGGGTGGTCTGATCGAAGTCTAAATGAGCTTAAATTAAGCACATAAGGTATGGTTAAAAACTTAATAATTTTAGTTGAAGGACTAAATTGTTTCCAAATCTGACATGCATAAAGTCAAATAAAGAGACCAAAAGATGAATCCAATGAATAAAAGATTACTTAATTTCACACTCAATTTCTTAATAAATAATATATTATCATAGGATTTAATAAGAGTCATTCGAAAGAGTGTTATATAATTTTAGATAAAATTACCAAAATAAAACTTCTAAAATACTCTTAATATACCCTCATTTTTCATTGGAAGTGGGCATAGACTTGAGATTAGAGAGAACTTATAGATCTGAAGAACTCTAATGCTTTGAACAATATTTAACACGGACAATCACCATTATCAACATACTACCATCATCACCATCTAACCATCATCATTTGGTTATTATAGTTCATTCTCTATTATTCGACCATTGTCATCAGACAATCATTGCCTGATTAGTATCATATAATTGTTGTCATTATCCCTACAGTACATTTCTCATAATTTCTATTACAACTACAAGTAACTATGCAAGTGCTCTTAACTTTATAATCTAATTTTCTCTAATTATCGGTAAGAGAAAACTTCTGTAACATTAAATATATATTATAGGTCAATATCCAATACTTTTTCCTTTACAAAATTTTCATGTGAAAATTTAAGTGTCCCTACATTCTTTTTTTTTTTAATCTTTGTGTGAGCATGATCATTTGTGCAAAGCTTGAGGTAAAACATTTTCTTTTTCACCCTCAATTTTCAAGCACACAACAATTTGTATTGCTTTTTAACTACCGTAAATCTTCATCTTTTAAAATTCATGATGATTGCAAAAGAAATGGAGGAAAAATTATTATATTCTTTTAAATAGATAGTAGTTAATTTCTCAATATGTATTCCAGTAACTTCTAAAGCTAATTTGATTCTATCAAAATGTGACTCAATTTAAGTTTGCTTCAAGACAAGTTTGATAAGTATATTTTTTTATTCTAATTCAAGCTCGATCTCACAAAACTATTGATACAATTGCTTGATGTTTCTCAATCTTCAAACAAAAATCATGTCCATATAGAAGTACAATGATTTGTAGGGTTATGGTTTTCACCCTATTTCCTTGACGTTGACATAAGCTACCTTCTAGGGAGGTTGAATAAAGAAGAATATCAAGGAAACCTATGTAGGTCCAAATGGATGACAATTGATGGCAACCAAATGAGGGCCTTCAATGACAAGAAACTCTCTCTAGAACTTTAAGTCGTAATAGGAAAAACATATCAAAAAGCCGAAAATACATAAAAAATCTCTATGTATAACTTCTTAAGACTTTTTAGTCCATTTTGAAACATTTTACACTTTATTTACTTTACAAAACAATGATTGCATCCTTTCAAGATTAGGTGATTGCCCCACCTATCTTACCCGAATTAGGGATGGTTCAAGCGGTTGGTAGTAACTAATATCAGTGAAATCTCATAAAGAAGATGCACAGATATCACATCACTTGCAATGATATCAGAAGCACATTAGTCAAGAGTAAAGACTAATTGAAGCTTCAAAAAGAAGATTGGTGGAAACAATTAAGAGGAAATTTAATGACTTTGGAACAAATCTGTGAAAATTTAACTAACTTTGAGAGATGTGTGCGTAGAATTAAAGGCAAGGGAATGCTGATTATGTTAGCATGGTGGCTTAGAGAAGTTCATATTTCTGGCAATGTGGCAAGTGCGTGCTAGTGGGAAGAGAGAGGCCAGTACAAAGCACTCCTAATGGTTGGGTTGTCCTAAAGGGAGTGGATCTATCACATGGAGAAATTATTATATGTCCGGATCGGAGAATCATTCTGATTCTGTGAGGCTACACCGTAAATACATAATAAATACATAGCAAAAAATAAAACTATGTATTCGCTATATATTTATTGTGTATCCTCATAGAATCCGAACTGTTCTCCCATCCGGACTGCGCATATAATAATCTCCCTATCACATGACATATAACTAATGCAAGAAATTATATTTATATATATATATATATATATATATATATATATATATATATATATATATATATATATATATATATATATATATATATATATATATAGTCTTGATGAAGAAAAATTCAATATACATAGATATAAAATTACTTAAATTAAATAAAATTTAATTAATTTATAATGATGATCTAACATTGAAATTAATCTAAAGAGTAAAAAATCATAGATCTTGAAGAAATTTGGATCCAAAATAGAATTAGTATTCTGACACAAAAAATTTAAAAAATATATGGACTTATTATTATAGAAATCATGATTTTAACTTTGATCAAAGAGTATAGAATATTGAAGAAAAAACAGATGATTTATATAAAAAAAAGTAAAGGGTCTATACTTAAAATATATAATTAATATTCATACAACAAATTAAGATTTAATTGTCTCTTAAAAAAAAATAACCCTTAATATATGAAGTGCAAAATCGATGAAATTTATGAATAAAATTGAAAAGTGGCAAAAGACCTCAAGTGGGAGAAAGAAACAAAAAAAAATGAAAAAAGGTTCTGGTCGACACAAATAAGTATCGGTTTCTAGAAAAAATTTCACAAAAATCCCGCACTTAATTTTGGTGAGATTCCTAAGAAAAACTTTACCGAAAGAATTGACAAATATTTTGTGGGGTAAGTCGCCAGAATTCACATGTTCTTGTATAGTGAAAGTATTCATATAAAATTTTATGACTTAGTAATTTAAGCTAAGATTTCAAAAATAAATGAATAATAGACCCTAGTGTGGAATTAGTATTTGATTTGAATCAACATTACACGTCACAATATTTAAATTTGAAAGAACTATCTATTTATATCTTCTAAATATCAGCTAGAGTCACTAATAATGATTCATATAAAAATAATATGTAGACAACAAAAGCTATATATCTTTCATTTTTCTTTTTATCTTAAACATGTACATTTTAGTTCATCTTCCAAAAAATATTTACATTAGTCATGAATACATCTTACCACTCAATTTATCTTAATACATTCATGATTATAAAATAATAAATAGAAAAAATAAAATAAGTACCTAAACCAAAGTTGGATATACTTCATTCCACCGAGTCCTTCGCTCTTCCCTAAAAGCATAAAAACCACATAGTGAGCAAAAACCCAATAGGTCTCACCAGAACCTACCATTGCACCCAATGCATGAAAAATAAAATAATTTACATGTAATCATTCAAATAAATAGCATAGTATGATTATCATAAATTCATGTGCATAGGCATATATCAGCATGAACAATAGTGGTCAGTATGCACAATATCAATCAATATGAATCACAATCATAAAAGTGGATCGGAATCACTAGCTCAATTCTATCTCAGTATATCAAGAACAATGTTATAGTAAGACTATCACGGGAATTAGGTAAGTAATATAGTTATGATGTAGGTCTAATAGTTATCAATGCATGTTGACATTTTGGTGTCATTTTTATGTCATCATATTATTTATGTAGTATGTGTCAATCTCATGTATCATGTGTATCACGTATATTTATCTATATCAATGTCATTATGCATCATATTCATTTATTATGTCATGTATTATATAACTTATGCATGTTCATATTATCTCTTGTCATTGTGTTATGTATGCATGTATAATAAAGTAAGTTAGGACATGCAACTAATCATATAAAATTTTCCTACATCATGTCATATGATAGTCATGTGTCAGTGTGTCATGTGAATATTTTGTAAGAGTCGTCATTCCTGCTCGTCGGCGTATCTTGTCCACCTATAACTTTTATCTTTTATTATGATTACACCACAAACTAGCCATGATGTAAAAGAAAGCTAGCTCATCAACCTAACCGCCTATACATAGTATTTTGCTCTAGACAACTTGAATAAATCTATAACTAGCCAGTCTTTCTTGTAATTACATGCATATAAGCATGTCATAATATATGTTTATATATCATATCTGTATTCAGTGCAGTTAATATGTTGAGCATTATTCTATGATATTAGTATACACATCTTATTAGAAATATACTCATGTTAATATGCATATATGTCATATAAGTTGTACTTGATACAAGTTATGCCAAATGCACTAATTTACTATGTATATAATGCACATTTAGACTAGATACAATAATTTCTATTTGGTTTGTGCTTTTATCTTGATTATTTCATTTAAAACTCTTTACATGCAAAACTAACATGAAAATTTTCAATATAATCATATTAAAATGCTCAAGATGATCATATCTATCATATACCATAAGTTATACAATATAAACTTACTAAATTAAGAAATAATATATTTTAACTAGATTTAGGAGAAAGAAATAATTAAAACTTAAAATCATTCAAACATAAATAAGATTCGAGGTACCTACTATGATCAGAACAACTTTCACAATTGGGAGAATGGACTTAATTAAATAGTCTTGAGGGGGGAATGGTTTAGGTGACTTATAATGGATATTTGAATAAGATATTAAAAAATAGTTTTTTATACTCAACGCCATAGAACTAGAGACACCATTTCAATAGTGCTCGCCTTGAATACCTCAAACCTGAGAAGTAAGTGCTACATAACCCAACTCTGACTCCACTATGTTCACACGGCCATAACAAAAAATACAAAGAGGCCACCAACTATGCTCTCAAGCACAATGCTGTGATGCTCCCACACAGATTTTCATTCATGTAGAAAATTTTCTTATGGATCATTTACAAGTTATAAATAGTTTTTTTGATCAAGCAAGAATTAGGATCCTTATAGTAAGTTCGCTATATTTGATTAGATTTAGGTTAAAGGTACTGCTCTAGCTATAATTCTTACTTTATGTTTAGGATTTTAGTCTGATGATAATCTTTATTTTGATGTTGTAAGTCTGTATTTATGATATTTTTTTCCAATTATATTTTAGTAAAAAATAAGCCTCGAATTTTTATATAAATAAATCAACCTCAAAATCTACTTTGAAAGTATTAAAGAATAATATTGGATAATGTGAGCTCTTTCATGTCTCCTAGAACCAAGTGCATATACTACTTTTTCTCTTTTAGATTTCATATGAATTCTAAACTTGATTCTATCTCTAATTTAAATTTCAATATTAACTCCTTCCTATAAACATTTTAAATAAAAAAATTAGTTGTCACCACACACTTTAATTGACAGTTTTCTTAAATGATTGTCTCTTAATATCTAATTTATCATATGAGCTCACCCGTATAGGAACATAAATCACATATTAAAATAAATCCTATAAAATTAATTATATCTCTTGGATATAAAATAAATTCAGAATCTATAGGAGAATAATATTTCCATCTTTCATGATACTATAATATTCCTTATGTAGTATTTAATTATAAAAATAATCTTTTTGAGAAGCTATATTAATCTTTCAAAATTATGATTAGAGGTATGTGCTTTTACCATTCAATGTAGTACAAATAAATTTTAATTATGCAGTCATCCGATAAATTCCCCCACATGTATTTTCTCAATTCTCCGCTTGGCTCCTAATAGAATTAAAAATGTAGTGAGAGGGGGTGTGAGGCATTATTAAAATGTTGAGTGAGGTGTGGGAGTTTATGAAGGTATTGGGGAGGAGTTATGGTGAGGTGAGGAGAGGTGAATTGAGATGAATGAATGATAGGTTTCATATAGTATTAAAACCATATCCACATGAATTTCTTGTATTTTAATTTGTGGGGATGAAGATGGAAGCTAAATGATTATTAAATTGGAAGGGGAGTTATGTTTGAGTTGTAGAATATAATCATAGTATCAACCGTCATGACCATGAAAACATCAAATCTTTTTATAAGGACCTTCAACCTCCAATATAAGAAAAGGAAGATTTCATCAACTTGTGATAAAAAGAGCATTTAGATGCACATAAAAATATACACAAATTGTTGTATGGAGGCCACAAAATTTCCAATGATTCGAGCACCACTAGGTAGAATAAGAAATTCCCAAAGCTGAATACAAACATAAACAATTCTATTTCTTTCATTACGTTGAATATTTATGTAAGAGGGGGCAATCAAAATCTTAGCAAACATACTATAAATTAAACAAAATACAACATGTATAATACATTTAAGATTAATACATAAAAGATGAGCAAGTTCTTTTACATTGTAGTAGGCAATTTCAGTGATGGTAGAGGTGGAGGTCGTGTTATTTTATGAAGTTTGATCTTTGAATGTGGGATAAGGCTCTGCATTGGTTAGAATATGTATTTTGTTAATTTGATAATTTTCCTTGAATATGAGCTAACCCCAATAGCATTTGACTTGTACCTTAAAATTGGAGATTAGTTTGACCAAGTTCATTTTATGGCCATCCTATTAATTTCACTTGGACCATAGAGCTTACATTGTAAGTAATGGTGATGTGACTAATGCATTAACGAGTTGGATGACAACCTTGTGTGTGTACTTCTGTTTTAAAAAAAACAATATTAACAAGGCTTGTAAAATGTAAAAGAAAATTAAAAGATGAACTAAATGACAACCAATATGATAGATCTATCAATTGATAATAAACTCAACAATGACTTACAAGCTAATCAATAATGCATGCACGGTTGTTGTGAGGGACCTTGCAATTGATCTCTAATGCGCTATTTACTCTAATGCAAATTTTTTTCACTCCACAAAATATGCTATCAAAATTATTCATTATCACAAGAAAAAAAAAATTCTAAATTACGAGGGCTTTATTTGGGACGACTTTCTTACTGCTTCATAAATAAAATTTTTAGTATAAAATTTTTAATTTTTATACTAAAAAATTGTTTTAAGAAACAGTAAGAAAACCGTGCCGAACAAAGCCTAAGACAAAGTGTAAAAACAAAAAAAAAAATTTAACACAAAAGCATAAAACTTTACTTTAAACCCTTAATCAATTCAGTAATTTTATTTTTCATAAATTTTATTCGAGTCGGCTCAAATCATATTTCAATTAAATATTCTTGTGTCAAAATTAACTCCAACTTTTCAATTTGAAGCTAGCATTTATAACTCAAAATTAAATTCCAAATTATATGAGTCCTTTTATATAAAATAAAAAATATTGAGTAACTTTTAAGTGTTTTTTTCAATATCTATGCACTCTTTTATCATCTCTACTCAAAACAGGCAGTGCCTTAACTCTGTTCCATTTGGGCCAGCCTAACCAACTGGTCCGGCCCACTTGAATAAATCCTCTGGACCCAGCCATCCGGCCAGATCTGGCCCACAAACAGGTGCCGGGTCGCTCGCCGCAGACTTACGTGGCACCCAAAAGGTCTGGAGCAAGACCGTACCACGTGGGGTGCCACCGTTACGGAAAGTGACCGGAAGGCGACGGTGACAGTCAAACGCCTCCTCCCACCGCCAACGTGCGCGCCCTTCGCGCGTCAATCCGGCCTTAATGCTTCCATGTGCGTGGTGGGCCCCACTCTAATCGTCGGTGCACTTTTTCTTCTAAATACTGAAGGATCTTTTGCATAAACACCCCTGTAAAAATAAAATTTACTTTCTAACTGCTTCCCATATAATATATAAAATAAATACGGTTAATCGTTAGCTGATTTTAGTCCTAACTTTTAGTTAATTAAGAAAGAGGGGTTTTACGCTTTTACCCTGTAAAATAAAATAATGGCAGATAAAAGCCTTTGTTCACATGCAAATATGCCAAAGAAAAATATGGGATATGTTTGGACGGTTCGTTTTTTGAATGGTTATCATACTAATTAATAATATGTATTTGATGATCATTTTCTTTGAGTCAATAAATTATCTCTCCTTAAATTGCAGTGCTGACTTACTCTGTAGCATTAACCTAAAAGATAAAGCATTTTAGTGTAATATACAATATCAACTTAATGCTTTAAAATTATTTCCACAAAGTCAAATGATTATCATTATATGATCCGATCCGGTTCGATAACCAAATTCAAATCAAATTAAAAAATTTTAGATTTGAGTTGACACGATTAATTTTGGGTCGGATTCAAATTAGAAATCTTGATCTGATTAATTTTAGGTCGGACTCGAATTAACTCAAAAACCCAAAATTAAGTATTGTTCGAGTTCAGGCTAAAATAGACGGGACTAAACATGTCATTTTTTGGTGAAATGGGTTGTGCAAATCTCAAAATTTTTCTGATTTATATGATAAATAGGTCAAATGTATTAAGTTTGGTTTAGTCCAATTTTGATTGACTAAGGTCATCTCCAACCGAACGCCAAACGAGCGTATGCCGTCCCTCGGTCGCTCCAACCAAACGCAAAAATTTCCGTCATTTACTTACAGGTGAACAGTGCGACACCAATATTGGCGTCGCACTGTTCACCCACACCATTTTACTCTCTAAACCGGTAAAACACGCGAAAGGGAGAAGATGGTTACCTTCCGAAAAACACCTAAAATGGCGTTCGATTGGAGCAGTACCACGCCATTTTGAAGTTCTGGGTTATTTTGCCGTAAAATTTGGAGTTCTCCATTGGAGATGCCCTAAGGCATAGTTCAAATATTTTGATCCCATTATGAGGCTAGATTAGATTCAAGCATATTCAGACAAGGTTAATTCAGGACCAATTCGAACTCAACACGCAAATCCAAAATAACAACCATTTGTGTATCGACAAATATTTTAATAGAAACAACTACTGTTTTAACTTTTAGCCTGTTTCTTTTGAGGGTGAAGTTTAATGCTTCATTTGGGATAGCTTTTTACTGTTTTTTAAAATATTTTATTTAGAAAAGCATATTTTAAAAAATAGTAAAAAAGCTGTCCCAAATGAAGTATTTATTGTGTAAGTTTTACTTATTTTTTTTAGGAAAAAAAAAACAATTCATTTTTAAAATAAAAAACTGAATAATCCAATTTCCCAATTACAAACATGCATTATGAGCTCACATATAAGTTGAAGGTACAAAAAACCATATAAAAATACAAAGACGTTGGAGATTAAAATATTGCTTGTTCTGGACGGTTTCCAATTACCGGTGGGGAGAATCTTCTTCAATAGAAAAAAAAAGAGGTAGTTATAGAATGATAGAACAGAACCTACCAGCGCGCGGTGACGCCGTTCATGGCGGAAGCCAACCGAAAGCCTTAGAGGCTTAATTGGTTTGGCTCCGCGAGTGTGGGGTTGCGATGACATATAATTGAGAAGGGAATAATGAATGATGTTTGATGACTTAAGAAACGAGATTTAGATTAACTATACCACCAATATAACTAACTAAAACTACTGTTGGGTGTGACATTTTCTTCTAGTAGCTAGCTTTGATGAATTTTGGGTGGTTCTCCTAACG
Organism: Dendrobium nobile; assembly: GCA_022539455.1. Lineage (NCBI taxonomy): Eukaryota > Viridiplantae > Streptophyta > Magnoliopsida > Asparagales > Orchidaceae > Dendrobium > Dendrobium nobile. Next base: position 46,583,348 of record CM039734.1, on the reverse strand, counting down.
CCATGATTTGAGCCTTCTCTGTGCATGCAAAATTGGGTGTTGTTTGGTATTTTGTAGGTTTCATTGTATTATTCTCTTGTGGTTTTTTATTGATACGTTGATTATGGAATGTAACGGTATAAAGATTATTGCGTTTCGTAATTGTATCTCATGAGGAGAGTATAATTGTGACATCCTAATACCTGTGGCGAGAGAGAGAGATTTTTAGATCATATTTGTCAGTCATTCATGTATCAAGTCTCAAACTATGATTTTCCATTATGTTTCCATGCATGATCAACTGGCTGATTTATACTAAGCGTTTCTCTTTTACTATATTTGCTTCTTTGTGATCCAACTTGACTATTCGTGGCTGAAACGTAACTTACGGGGGACTGTTAAAGCAAATTGGCCTAAGGCTGATATGATTATGTGGAATGGTGTCAGTTATTCTCTGCTCTGTTCTACTACCGTTCTACGTCTACCACAGTTTTAACCTGCAGGTCTGTTTTTATCTGTTTCATCTCAGCCATCTATGAATAACAAGCGGTGTTTATCTTGATCATCTGTTATAACAGTTTTAGTATAAAGCTTCAGTTCACTATAAAGAAAAGGCGAGGGAAAAGATAGTAAGAAAAGCTTCATATACTTATGCTTTAGAGAGTGTGTTCTTGACTTTGCTTTGCTTTTCTAAAGTTGATTTATGTTTTCAAATTGGAGCGTGAAATAAGAATGAGTATGGCGGGCAATTGCTAGTGTCAAAATAAAAAATTCATAGGTAGAATATTGATCGAAATGCTCCAACCTAAATATAATCATATTGGAAATATTAGTCATGACATTTATGAGAAGAATGCTTCTTGAACAGAGACAGGCGGGCACAGCCGAAAGACAGGGAAGAAAGGAAAAATAGATTTTATTGAATCAATGCCTTAATTGATACGTGTATAAGTATTTATATACACAGTGAATGTAAAACAGTAAATACACAAACGTAAATATGTAATATCTGCTAATACCCTCCCGCAAATTAAGCATTCGAGGGTCGAATACTTAATTTGTCTCGTAGAGCATTGAACCGAGAGATGGAGAACGGTTTGGTGAAGATATCAGCGATCTGATCATTTGAGGAGATGTGACGAAGTTGAATGGAGTTATTGCTGATGTGTTGGCGTATAAAGTGATAGTCGATCTCTATGTGCTTCGTCCGGGCATGAAACACGGGGTTCTTGGCGATGGCGATGGCAGACGTGTTGTCGCAGTGGATTGGAGTGGAAGAGCGTTGCGGTATTTGGAGCTCCTCAGCAAGGCGACGTAACCAGATCACATCGGAGACGGCCGCTGATAAGGAGCGATATTCGGCCTCTGTGGACGACCTTGCAACGGTGGGTTGTTTCTTGACGGTCCAGGAGATGAGGTTTGGGCCAAGGAAAGTACAGTAGCCGGTGATTGACTTCCGGTCAGACGTATCGGCCGCCCAATCCGCATCCGAGTATGTCCGCAGCTCAAGGGATCCGGTGGTGATAGGAATCCCGTAAGTGATGGTGCCTTTGATGTAGCGTAGGAGGCGTTTGAGGACCTTGAAGTCCTGATCAGTCGGGGCTTGCATATGTTGACAGACCATATTGGCGGCGAAAGCAATGTCCGGTCTTGTTATGGAGAGGTATTGGAGGGAGCCGGCGAGCTTGCGGTATAGAGTTGGATCGTGAAACGGTGGACTGACCGACTGCACGGGCTTTGGTGCAGGTGCAACCGGCGTTGGGGACGGTTTGCATTCGTCGTAGCCTGCGTCATGGAGTATTCGTGAAGCGTAGTGCTGTTGAGTGAGGAAATAGCCGTTTGAGGATTGAATTACCTGGATTCCCAAGAAGAGCGAGATCTGCCCCAGCTGTTTGAGTGCAAACTGTGACTGAAGCTGTCCGAGAAGCCTGTTAATCGCCGAGTTGTCATTTCCTGTTACAAGAAAGTCGTCGACATATATGAGAAAGTAGATATGTATGTGATTATCATGAAGGATAAGGAGTGAGGGGTCAGAACGACTAAACCTGAATCCTTGAGTTTGGAGGAACGTAGTGAGCTTGTTGAACCATTGGCGAGGTGCTTGTTTGAGGCCATACAGGGACTTGTGAAGCTTGCAGACGGCGTCGGGTTTGTGCGGGTCCACGAAGCCTGGTGGCTGACGCATGTAGACGTCTTCAAGTAGGTCGCCGTGGAGAAAAGCATTCGAGACGTCGAGTTGATGAATAGACCATTTCCGGTTGAGAGCTATGGTTAGCAGCATACGTATCGTAGGCATCTTAGCAACCGGACTGAATGTTTCGGTGTAATTTATACCGAATTGCTGAGTGTACCCGAGAGCTACTAGTCTGGCTTTGAATTTATCAATCTGGCCATTCGGTAACAGTTTTGTTTTGAAAGTCCATTTGCTGCCTAAGACTGGCTTATTCGGAGGTAATGAGACAAGCGACCAGGTGTGCTGTTTATGTAGAGCAGAGATCTCGTCCGCCATGGCTTTTCTCCAATGATCATATTTGGATGCCTGATTAAATGTGGTAGGTGTGTTGCCGGGTAAGTGAGTGGTCAGGAGGTTAAGAATTTGCTTGGGTTTGGTTATCCCGGATTTGAGTCTTGTTTGCATTTGGTGAGTTGGTTTGGGCTGCGGAAGATTACTGTAATTTTGGAAGGCCGGATCAGATGTGCGGGTAGGAGAAGTGTGAGCCGGCGAGACAAGTTGGCTAGGAGCCTGGTTTGTTGTTGCTGGGGAAATTTCGGAAATGTTGTTGTGCTGGACCGTGGGAATAGGTGTGATAGTGGTCGGCGGAAGGAGGGGTGAGGCAGCGGACGAAGGAGCTGGTTCAACCATTGGAGCAGTGGAGGTGGGAGTTTTAAACGGAAAGTTTTGTTCGTAAAATACCACATGACGGGAGATGTAGATGCGATTTCTGGAAATGTTGTAGCATCGGTATCCTTTATGGAAGGGAGAATAGCCCAATAAGACGCATTCCGCTGACCTTGGGGAGAGTTTGTCCGGTGAATAAGGTTTGAGCCACGGAAAACAGAGACAGCCGAAGGTCCGAAGATGATTGTAAGTGGGCGGCTTGCCGTGTAGGACCTGCGAGGGAATCTGGTTATGTATGGCGGTGGAGGGAAGGTGGTTTACCAGGTAGTGTGCCGTAGAGACAGCATCAGCCCAAAATTTGTGCGGAACGCCAGAGTCATGGAGTAGTGCTCGTGTTAATTCCAAGAGGTGGCGATGCTTGCGTTCGGCAACGCCATTTTGTTCTGGCGTATGAGGACAGGATAGCTGTTGTAGGATGCCGTTCTCATGAAGAAAATGTTTGAATAGATTACCGGTGAACTCCCCACCTCCGTCCGAGCGTAGAATCTTTGGTGTCTGATTGAATGTATTTTTAAGTAAGACACAAAAAGATTTAAATTTAGTTAGAGCTTCTTGCTTGGAATGCATTAAATAGAGCCAGGAGTATCTTGTGTGATCGTCAATGAAAATAATGTAATAACGGTATCCTTCAGCTGATGGCAGGGGAGCTGGACCCCAGACATCGGTGTGAATCAACTCAAAGGGATGAGAAGTCATTCGCTCAATTTTATTAAAAACTAGTTTATGGCTTTTAGCCAGGTTACAAGATACGCAAGAAAAAGAATGAGGTACATTAGGAATTTCAGAAAACTGTTTGGCTAGAGTAGTAATGACTTGAGGGCTAGGATGCCCAAGCCGCGTATGCCACAGGCGGGCTGTCGGAGTGGAAGCTGTGAGGGCTGTGTGTTGAGTAGCCGGTGAGAGATGAAGTTGATAGAGACCGTTAAGCAGACGACCATGTAGAAGCGGGCGGTTGTCCTGGATATCCTTGATAACAAAACCGTTAGCATCAAAAGAAATCGAAATGGAGTTATCTTTAGTTAGTTTTGATACCGAGAGGAGGTTGTGCGTTAAGGCCGGGACATGAAAAAGATTTCGTAGGAAGAGCTTACGAGAGGTGTCCGGGAGCGGTAGGAGGCCTTGCCCGGTGTTCTGGATCGGCAGGGTGGATCCATTTGCTGTGGAGACCGAGTCCGAGCCGGAGTAAGCCGTGGGATGAAACAGATTGTTCGCGTCCGGTGTGAGGTGCGTGGAGGCACCTGAATCTAAGACCCAGTCTTGAGTGGATGCAGATGATGAATTGGCAAGAAATGCACGAGGTGGACGGGTGTCTGTGGGAGCGTATTTGTAGTTTGATCGGTGCCAACAGTTGAGAGCTATGTGACCTGATTTGCCACATATTTGACAGGTCGGCCGGGTAGAGGTGTTGGCATTGTTGATAGGTGCCGCGGAAGAGGGAGAACTGGTCGAATTCTTGTTCTTGAAGAAGCGACGGGATGGCTTCCCGCGGGCTTGGTTGTTCGAAGGAGCATACAAGGCGGTCGGGGAGGAGTTATGTTGTACTTCGAGCTGCTGTTCTTGCTGAAGATGAATCTCTTCGTTGCAAAGCATCGAGTAAAAAGTATCCAAATCAATAGGGAGGAGAGAATTTCTTATCGTGGATTTGAACGAGTTGAAGGTTGGCGGTAGTCCGTTCAAGATGTGCAGCATGATGTCTTCCGGTTCAATTTTTGAGCCGGAGGCCGAGATGTTGTCAACGATCGATTTGATTCGCGTTAGATATTGCTCAAGCGTCTGATCTTTTAGAGTTATCCGGTAAAGTTCGTTCTTGAGTTGCATAACTCGCGACCGGCTTGATGGTTGAAGACGCCGTTCAAGAATACCCCAGGCTTCTGCGGTGGTAGTTGAGGTGATGATGTAGGGAAGAATTGCTTGCGAGATGGTGGAGAAAAGAGCCGCAAGAAGGTTGCTGTCAATGTGCTGCCATCTGGAATACGCGACGGTGGACTGATCGGCTGGTGCAGGAGTTGCGCCTGTAAGATGGCCGGAATATCCATTGGCCGCGAATTGTTGATGGATTTGCGTGCGCCAGATTGGGTAGTTTTCTACCGTGAGATGATGAGGGGCTAAGTTCTTGATATTGGAGACAAGAAACTTCAGGGCTTGAGGGATATGCAGAGAATCGGCGGTGTCCGCTTGAATCGTAGAGGAGGAGGGAGGAGTTGAGTTGGCTGAGGCTTGATCCCCCATTCCTAGCTCTGATACCATGAGAAGAATGCTTCTTGAACAGAGACAGGCGGGCACAGCCGAAAGACAGGGAAGAAAGGAAAAATAGATTTTATTGAATCAATGCCTTAATTGATACGTGTATAAGTATTTATATACACAGTGAATGTAAAACAGTAAATACACAAACGTAAATATGTAATATCTGCTAATAATTTAACAAAGAACTAAATTTGATCCGACCAAAATAGTAAATCTAATTACAAAATTTTATCTTTCAAATCCTAATCCCTAACTCCAAATCCGATCGACCAAGTTGGAATTAAGGTAATACACAAACATCTTTCAACATGTTTGCTTATCCAACCACCAATAATACAAAAGATCAATTGCCTACTTAATATTTAATTAATTAGTTAAATGGCCGCCCACAAGTGGAATTTTTTTTTAGCTTTTTTCAGCTTATCGTAATACAAATTATCGAAAACATCGATACAAATGATTCCTTCATGCTAATAGTAAGTTGAGGTCATGTAAGTTACTCTGAAACGTGCACGTTAGTTCCTTCCTTCCCACCAGTCATAATTGATAAAGTAGGTTAGATTCTTATAGGTTTTAGAATTATCAGGGCTTATCTTATTGTTTTTGTGAATGGCCAAAAGGCCAATATGTTGTTATAGAGTAAATAGAAAAATTATATTTTTCCGGTTGAATGGAATATGAGTGATTGCTGAAAAGTTCAACAAAAATATACGTAGGGTTGTTAATATTTGACACGGTCTGAAAATTCGACTAAAAAACTTCGGGTTAGGATCAACCCATTTCGCAAACGTGTCATGTTCGGGTTTCTGGATTCGACTCGTTTGGAAAAATGGGTCGGGGTCGGGTTGACCCGGAAACCCGAACTCAACCCAATTTCACACGGGAAAATCGCGCGAGCCACGTCCGTGCTGACCTGTGTTGTCCCGACAGCCCTGAATATATATGTAGGTTTGCAGCACAAATCATATTTTATTTGTTGGGAAACATGAATGTTTTATTTTTCTCATTGCTTTATTTCTCAAACAGCATTTGCAATTTTATTTGGCTATAATTATATTGCTACTTTCTTATTTCTATTTAGAAATTTCTATACTAGAAAGTTATTTTTTATTACCGAAATAGCCGAGGTCTTGCAGTAACTTCACAACTAGCTTCATAAAATACTACAATCATCTGAAAAGGACTTTAAAATCACTTTAAAGAACTTTTGAAATTGATCATTTGTGTTCTCTCCACAACTTTGATAAGATTTTATGCTATTCACAAATAACATTATATATCTATAAAACTTCACTAAAATTTTTTTATTATATTTTTCAATTCATTCTTAAATTAATATCTTATACATAGATAGAGAAAGAGAGAGATCCATATTTGTGAGAGTTTTTATAATAAAAATTTGTTTTAGAAAATAATAAAAAAATATCTCAAACGGAGTCTAACTAACATCAATAAATAAATATTTACGGTTTAGGGGTGCTCACCACATTCAGGGGAATCTGATAATTTTTTTTATTATCCTTTCTAATGTTCATGTGGATGCACACAATTTGAAGGGAAAAAAACACTGTTAATGTGTTCTATAACTCGGACCTTCATATAAATTTATTGTGCGCCGCTTCCCAAAATTATTTCTCTACGCACAAAATGATCAAATTGAATATATTATAAATTTTCTCCATATTATAACGTGCTAATCTTAATCCTAAAAATTAATTAAAAATAAAATAAAATAAGCTAAAATTCATAAAATATTTTTTAATAAAAAATATATATATTTATAAGAAATTATTAAATAAATTGGAGATGCAATAGAGGATTATAAATTTTTTTTTTTAGAATGAGGGTTTTCTATTCGTTGCCATCTCGTAGAGGAGACGTTTGGCAGAGTAACTAATTCATCGACAACCAACTTCACACGTGCTCGGCCACTCACTTATTTTCTCGTCATTTAAGAAATCGCCGCGCTTGAACGTTCCAATTATGTTAATGAAGAAATTTAGTAACACTAATGATTGGTGGCTTAGTGGGCAGCATTAGAGGAGGCTCTGTGGCAAGATTTGCGGAGGAAACATTGGCATGTTTGAGGGTTGAAATAATGTGCAATATGCGCAATGCAATACTCTCAATTGCTACGCAACGCTGCTTTTAATTACACGCCCGTAATTGGTGGGAACACTTCTCCTAATATTGATCTTAATTTTAAAGGCTTCTTTTGAGATGATTTTTATACTGTTTTTTAAATTAATTTTTAATATAAAAATTTTTAAACTAAAAAATTTGTATTAAAAAAATTTTAAAAAACAATAAGAAAATTATTCCAAACAAAATATTCGTACTAATAATAATAATAAATTTTTTTAAATACAGCTTATTTGTTTTGATTGGAAATTTTGCAGGATTTTAATTAATTTATTTAAATTTTATTATCTGAAAAGAAATTAAACAAAATAAAATAATGTGAATTTATGATTATACTAAAACCATTTAGCCAATTATTCTTAAATTTATGGTAAATAAATTACTTATTTATTATTAGAAATGTAAAATTAAATTAAATTAATCAATTTAATTTACTAATCATAGATTAGAGGTTTATGGTTGAAATGTGAGAGCTTTAAATTTGGTGTGAAATTAAATAATTAAAAATATATTAATTTAAAGATACTAATAATTGGTATTCAATTATATGCTTTTTCCTTTTTGTTAGAAATTTAATTTGATGAATGGTATATCAAACCTAACATTACACCCATTAGACTATTGCTTCTTATAAAGTGCTATACCAATAATAAAATAACGTCAGGATATTCTAGTGCAACATGTATCGTGATTAACTTTAAAGGCTTTAATTTTTTGTTAAAATTAGTGTAATTTAGGATATCATATATAATAGGGGTATCAAAATTGATTTTTTGGTCAAGTTCGGATCTAACCCAAAACTTACTTGCCCTCGATTGGTCTCATTCAAACCCAACCCAATTACACAAGCGGGTCGGAAATTTGAACCAAAACCAGACCCGTCGCAAACTCGGGTCTACCCGACCTGACCGATGATACGGGCGAGTGTAGAGCAAGTGAGCATTCATCAAGTGTGGGCAGCATGGCCCGAGGGTGGAGCACAGATGTGACCACGAAGAGAGTCAGGTGTGAGCACGAAGGGAGCGTGGTTGTGTGGTGTCGAGTGGGACGTGCAAGTTTGCAAAGACGAATATTTCATCATATATTGTTGACAATGTGATTTTTTTTTCATATTTAGTAATGTTATTTTATTATATAATATTGCTCAATATAATCATTTAAAAAACAGTCTTTAGCAACATAAATGAAAAAATAAAATTTAAAATTAGAGGGCAAATTTTGTCTAATTCTACTCTAAAATAATATTTGCATATTTAATATGCAATGGCTCCAATATTCTTGACTTTGCATTGCACATAATGTATATAATATTGGCTAAAATTTCGGCGGCATGTGCTTGCAATAAGAAAGCACATAGTGAATGCATTTCAAACTTAGGACTTTTTTACTATTTTTTAAAGCATTTTTTTAGCATAACTTTTTTGTACTAAAAAATTATTTTTAAAAAACAATAAAAAAATAGCTGCAAATGAAGCATTAAAGGGTTTCATCTCTTCTTGATGGTCCGCATTCGAGTGTATTCTAATTGCCTTTGACTCATTTGACTATATTTCTTGGTAGAGAGTAGATACCAGTGCGAGCTTGATCCTTAAGAGAAGCAGAAAAAATCTGACAAAGAAGCGCATCAAAAGATTGTTGTATATGCATAATAGTCCTATTATGATTAATATACTCATAGGGATCAAACGATCTATCGTAGGAATCAATAGTGGGTAATTTGAACCTCATTGGAATAAGATATTGGAGAATTTCATTTATTAGGGGTGATGACTCTTGAAAGTTGCATCAATGAGTATATTGATTTATATTCCTTAGGAAATTCTTTTTAAAGAAGATGTCATAACACATCTCGTATAACATCGTGAAGATATCTATGAGTCAAAATTTAGTCAAATACAACATAACAAGTGGAGCATTTTGAGTTCATTGAGCTCTTTGAGGAGGATGGGTTGAACTTGCAACATCATCAACTCTGGAGTAGGTTGAGGCAGAGGAGCATCAGTATGTTGATAAGGGTGATTTTTGCGAGCATCTATACATTGTCCACCCACCCCTATTGGAATCAAATGTCTTTTATGGAAAATAATTGTTTTTTTTTTATCATGTTCAAAAAGATGATACCAATAGAGAGAGCTTACATCTAACTTTGAGCCTATGTTACACAATTAAAAAATTAAATGTCCAATAACTTCATCAAATTATAGAGACTTGTTATGTGGTTCTCAAAAAATCGCTATCATGATTTTTTCTGTCAAAATGTTCAGCTTTAAATCAATGTTATAAATGACTTTAGAATAATTGTATCAAAATTATAAAATTTTTAGGGTGTTCAAATTATGATACGAGCCCAAAAAGCTTGGTAGAAGATTTCACTAGATAATCAATTGACAAACTATATTGATGAGATTTTTCCTCATGAAAGTCAGCTTATTGATCACAAGGGAGATAGGGATCCATTCTTTCCCACGAATGACTCTCAAAATTTACTTAGAACTCGCTCCATTTATTCTAGACCAAAAAAAATACACTTTTTTTTTTTCAGTTCGTATGATCATTTCAACTATAAATTTACTCGCATCATATAAAAGACTTAGTATTTTAAATTTTATTTTTTAAATTTTTTCTTGATCATTATTACTATTTTTATCAAATGTTTTTCTTGATGCATATTTAATGGGATAATTGTAAAGAATTTTTTTGTCAATATAGTTTGTTAAAATTTTTAATTAAAATATATCTTAAAATTCATGAATCTACGTTAACATTAAGTCATTAATATAATATAAAGATAATTAGTATTGTAGAAATTTTCAAATAGATATAAAGATTTTAAATTTCATTCTATTAATTTTTATCAGAATATTCTCTGAAACCTTTTTTTTTTTTTTCAAATTTCGGTGCTTCAGCGGCATTGAGAACTGTCGTCGGAATTCGTGGGGTGGCAGCGCCGTAAATAAATGCAGCACGCATGTGATACTGTGATGGCCTTCGCATGCGGTAGATCGCGCGATGATAGGAAACGGGGTTGCGTCGCATGGGTAGCAGAGCACTATCCTGACCGGTAAAAGCACAACCTCCCTCTTCTTTTCTCATATTTACACCAAAAAGTACCCCCATTTTTTCACCTCCCTTCTGCCTTTTGGCTTTGAAGTTTAAACCCTGCGGGCGGAATGTGACACCGACGCACCACTCTCACGCTCCCGCTGATCGTGCGTGTGATTTCCTCGTTAGGTGTTGGGAAAAGCGTACGGAACCGTTAGCTTCAGTTAGGGCGTTAACTTGGGACAATAGCTATTGATATTAATTTACTTATTTATAGATAATATTTTAAAATAATATATAATATTTCTAGAGCCAAATAATTTTAGCCTTTTTGAACTCAAAATCAAGCACATAAATTATAAATAAAACTTCTAAAAATTAATTGAGATATCAAACATTATTCAAATTTTGTGAAATATATATGTGACTTTTGATCTTCTTTATAAACCATTGTCCAATGTCATGGGCGGATCCACCAAGAGCATAGGGTGGGCTTGACAACCCACCCTCCAAAAAAATTTTAAAATATTTAGAGGGGATATTTTGAAATATTTTGATTATTTTGAGCATTTTGGCCCCCCTAAAAAATCTTTTTTTTTTCCATACTTTTTTCAATCCTAAACATCTTTGCTCTTCCACAAAAAAAAAAAAAATTTGTTTGTCCAGCCTAAAAAAAGAAGTTGGATCCGCCCATGTCCAATGTTAATCTCGACTGACATTTGTGAGGCACCAATGTTTGATGCCCATTTCTACGTTGATCTATTTTTTTATTAAACTAATCATTTACTATCATATGACTAGAACTCATACTACTCAAGATTCATTTTGCTACCATCATAAGAGATATTTTTCATAGTTTATGTATATTATATCTCATTAATATATTCTCTAATTATCAATAAAGATTTTACTTCTAATCATTAATTTTTATAAGTAAAATTATTCAAATTAATTAATCACAAAAGGTCTTTCAAAGTGTCTTATTTTGACTATATCGGTGGTTATAACCACTACAACAATGCTAGCAACTGTTCAAAAACCACTATAAAAGCGTTGCACTTTTCGTTCACTACAACATGCTTGTGCATCAATTTTAAGATTAACGAGGAATTTGTCACATTTAGCGGTGGTTTGAACCATTGCAAATAGTACAAAATTGCAATGGTTTACACAACTGTGTTAATATTGCAGATTTGTGGCGATTTAAGCTACCACTAAGACAACAAAATTGTGATGGTGTAAACCACAGCTAAAGTTATGTATTTTTTTTTAAATTATTGCACTCAACAATTATTATTGGAAACTTAATGAACTTAATTTTTTTTTTTACAAAAAACTATTGTTTAATGAGATCAAACTAATTCAAAAAATTCAATACTATTGAATGTGAGTCCAAAACCCAAAGCATATATACAATAAGTACCACAGACTATAAGAGAATACACATAAAATTGAAAGATGGAAGTAAAACTAAACTAGCATCAACTCATAATCACTGCTTAGCCTTATTCTACAGGCTCCTTGCATTTTTCTGAAATCATATAAAATTATATAATGAGCATAAAAGTCCAACAAATAATTAAAACTTACCATTGTATTCAATGCAAGATAAAAAAATTAATATGTCAATTCTAGTTCTAGCCAATATCAATAACAAATTAATAGTCTTTCACTATTTACAATAAGCAATCTATAAAATTTGTTTTAATTAATAATAAAAATCAATATGATCAGTGAAATCAAATGAGATCGATCTAAGAAAAATTAATAAAAGGACTATCAATCAATGTACCATGTCAATATATTATATCCATGTACTTATCAATATACTACATCAATATGTCTATCAATGTTTCAATTATTTGTTATACCATTATGTATTAGTATCATTGTAGGTTTTATCATTCCTACTTTATTTTTATATATCAATCAATTAAGTCATATGCTATCATAAAAATGTAATCATGAATGGTATAACAAATCCCGCCGAAGGCTGGACTGTATTGCGCGGTTTGCCTGGCCCGCTAGGCGGGCTCGAGTGGATCAGATGGTCTGGTAGCTTAGCGGGGCGGACTGGCTGGTCTGGGTGCATAATCATTCTGGCGGACTGGCTGCTTGGGTGCGTGAATGGGACCGAGCGAGCTGGCTGGCGCAAAATACCTTTCTATTTTTTTTCTTTTTTATTTCCGGCGCAAAATATTTCACCAGAAATTGTACCGGCGGACTAATTCCGCCGGAAGTCTGTCGGAAATATTTTCAGCGGCTTATTTTGCACCGGTATAACTTTTTCGACGCACGCGTAACCGATAAAAAAAATCCGACTGAAATCCGCTGGAAATACCAATTTCCGACGGATTTTGGGCATTTTTCGACGAATTTTGTCCGACGGTAACACGCGATTTTCCTGTAGTGAATTTAGCACATTTCATACCCTATGCCTAGGCATGATGCATACTAATTTAATATTATTCCTAGTTATGTTTGTTTCCCTCCATCGAGGCCTTACATTATACCTAATTTTAACTAAGTACACATATGGTCATCATATGTCTTAAATGAAGATCTAGTAATATTAAAAATATTTTTTAATCATTTAAGAAATAAGAGAATTCATTAGTACTACATATAATGTTTATATCATCAATTCAAAATAAGAGAATTTAGCCAAACATGGAGTAGAATTAAAGTAAACTTATTTTCATTGATAGTATGATAGAAAGAAAATATAAGAGATAGATATCATTAGAATGGTTTAATGAATCTCCTATGTACTGCTTCTCTTTACTTATAGATTTGCTTCCACAAACATAAACCAAAAAGTCTAATGATGGTATCATGTACTTCTCTAAATTCCCTTAGTTGTCACTCTAAGGGAGTTTTAGAGAAGCACTCTAAATTGGACTGAAAATATCTAAGTAATTGAACTCTTCTACAAACATAATACAATAACTATTTATAGCTAGGAAAAAAAAAAACATCTGGTGGCTGGCGTTGTGGCACTAGAAAGGTCAGAATTGTTGCACCCAATCAATGAACTAACACAATTGCATTATTTTCCTGGTGTAGTCGCGGCACTTGCTGACGTTATTGCTCCTCATTTTGTGTATTTATCCCAATAAAGACCTTGCCACATTCCTTAATTCTCCTCACTTACCAAAGTCCTCTTCTCCTTCATATTATTTAGACTTATTGTGTTTATGAAAGTGTGTTGTGTTTAATTTCTCTTTAATTTAGGAGACATGAATAGATAATTATGTGGCTTTCTAATTCAAGATAAAAAGATTAAGGAAATTTCAATGGTGGTAATAATGGTAGAAAATGTTCAGCATATCTACATCTTCAACAGAGTAGTCTCATGTATGCCACCAACTAGGTGATGCAAAAATTGCAAATGATATATAACACGTCCTCAACATTTAACAATTACATATTTTTAATGGTTTTTTATTTAAATCTTCCTCCTCGAATACATAATGTTAGCATAATCATAATTTAGCTTTTTATGTGATTGCAAAAACCTATCTATAATGGCAATAATATAAATATTAAAAATAAAGAATATATTTCAATGTTTAACAAGATTTTAAAAGCCTTCTTGTCGCCTCAAAAAGAACTCTTAACCCACAAAAAAGGTTTAATCATAAATTTGTGAGTTCTAATTCAATATTCATAATAATAACAAGATCTCAATCACATTTTATAGAGTTAGTAAGGGGAAAATTTAAACCATATAACATCCACACTAAAAGTTTTAGTTTAAAAGATATGCTCTCTAATTCCTATAATAAATATTTCATAAAGAGTTAATATAAATCTCTTGCTTGCTAACTTATCTTGGGAGATCATAGTGTTTAATTATAAGGTTTTGGCTAAACTATTGCTTGGTTTATAGTTTTTCAAAAATAGACATTATTTCATTATTTCAATCATTAATATGAGCAAGATTAATGAACATCCATCACCTAGTGAGACAAGAATACAATAAATTTATTTAAAAAAAATCACAAAAAAGACACCAAATATTTTCGATTTGCTTGAGCACCTGAACGGTGGCAGTGGGAAGGAGGCTATTGGTTGAAGCTACGGTGGCGGGGTGTGGAGGAAGCACGACGGTTGATCAATCGAAGGGAGAATAGAAGAGGCTCAATCGACAGATGGATTAGGAAAATTATAGGGAGGCTTGCGTGGCTTATGAGAGATTTAAGGCTCTTCAAAACATTTTTACGCCTTCTACAGCGGTGATTTTGACCTCGGCTAATTGTAGTGATTTAAATTGCCACCATTATCAACTATTTAAACCACCGCTATTAACAGTGGCGGAACCACTTGGTTCCTAGGGGGACAATTGCCCCCCCCCCTCAAAAAAAAAATTTTTTTTTATAAGAGTAAAAAAAAAAATTTTTTTATAAGAGAGTAAAAAAAATTTATGCCCCACCTAAATTTTTTTTTGCCCCCCCTAAAAAACTTTTTTGTTCTAACTTGTCCTAAAATATCTATATATTTCTTCACATTTAGTTCTAATATTCTCTTTCATGCTTTTCATGACAGTTTAATTACAATTTTATTTTCTTTATTTTTTTGTTGAATTTTTTTTTAAAAAAAATTTCGTAACATATAGACATATAATATTATTTTTTTAATATTTAATTATTTTTATGTTGTATTTGCCCCCCCCCCTCAAAATTGAACTTGGTTTCGCCCCTGACTATTAACATCAATTAAAAAAACTGAAAAAAGTCATCTATAGCTGTAATTTTAAAACCACTTCTATAAGTGTTGTAAAAATAACACATTTTTTATAGTGATTATATGTTATAGTTTTTTCATTTATAAAATTTTCATATAAAAATTTTGTACTTTGTAAGTGTTACTCTTTTTTAATGAATATGATTTAAAATATATATATATATATATATATATATACTTTTCTTAAGTATTCTACACGGTATAATTAAAAGCATGTTTTTACCGTTTTTGCCACTCTGCATGTAGCATACAAATTGTTTAAAATGAATACTCGCAATCGCATTTTAATTTAACATAATAAACACAATCAATGTACTTTGAATGTCGTAAAATGGCCGTTTTTTTATCTTTTATCGCATGGAACAATTTTTTTTTTTTAAGAACATAAATATTTTTGAAATATTAGCGTGATACATTTTCCTTATTTGCGTTGGTACTCAAAGTTGACAAATATGAAAAAAACAAAATTAATTCGGTAAGTAAAGTTTGTATTGTAATTAATTAAATTTACGTTTCACACTTTTAAAAAGTTAATATATTTGATATGAAAAAAACAAATAAGAATATAAAAGCAATTAACTATTCATATATGACTTATAATTAAGCAAAAAATAAAAATATATTTAAAAAATAAGTATGAAATGCATCCTTCATTTACCCCTTACAAATAAGGGTGTCAAATAAGTTAATGCACCGGGTTCGAGTCTGACTCAAATAATCTGATTTGAATCAATTTAACACGAACTCGACTTGTTTGCTAAAAAGATGGACTCGAATCTAACCCACTAGTAATACGAATGACCTAAACACGACTTGATAACCCATTTTGATTAAAAAAAATTGTAACTTGTCAATTATAAAGTTTAGATTTTTGATAAAAAATAAGAATAACATACTAACAAATAAACGAAATATATGGAGAAAATAGTTATACAAGTCACTATTAGGAGTTCATGGGTCCATTTAGACCCGTTTCACCAACTATATGTGTTACGATTTCAAACTCGACTCGATTTGTTTAGTAAATATGTCAATCAGAATCTAAAAATTTTATATTGAGTTCGAATTGGAACCTGATCATTTATTGACACTCTCATTATAAATATTTTTTTTTTTTGAGAAATTTGAGCCATTAAGATAAACTTATACACGTACGTAACGTAAGTTTCAAATTCGAGATCTTAGAGCAAAAATATAACGATTTTTTGAGAAATTTGACCCATTAAGATAAACTCATATACGTACGTAACGTAAGCTTCAAAATCGAGACCTTAGCTCATAAATATAACAATTTAAAAAAAAATTTACTCATATTAAAGCAGATATTACATTTGGTTAGTTATGGTGGGGACCAGTGGAACGTTCTATAAATTAGCGAGGTTTTTTTCCACTCTCCGTCGCATAGAGAGCAAGTGCGCCTTTTTTCGTTCACACTTGCTCCTCCTGGTTTCCCTTTTCCCTCTCTTTATATTTTCTTCGCAAGCACAGGTAAGAGACTGAGAGGGAGAAGTGGAAGTCGAGGTGCCTGCAATGGCGAAGAACTTGAAGTGTCTGCCTCTGTGTGCTATGGGCTTTCTTGTGCTTCTCGCAGGCGGCCTTGGGTGGATTGGTGCCGGAGGAAAGATCTCTGCTGCCAGGTGCATTGCCCTTTTCAATTTCATTCTGGCTTCATTTTTTGGGGGGTTTAATTTTATTTTGAATCTTGGGTCCCGGATTTAAACGGTTTTGTTCAGAGTTGTGTTCTTATTCTTAGATGGAAAGAAAGGTATAGGCTGTCTGGCTGTGTGTGCGAATTGGGGGTTTAATTTGAATTTCGTTTGGGTTACGCAGTGAAGAGAGGCATGTTGGGGTTTGTCGCATTTGTAAGCTGTTCTATGGGTGTTTTTGAAAGTGGAGAGAAATTGGTTGGATTCCTCGTCGGTTCGCATTATTTTTTTTTTCTTTTCTTCAAGTTGTTCTTCAGCTCATTATAGTTGGAAGTTATAAATTTACTCTCTTGTCTTCCGAAGCAAATGCTGGAGAAAAGAGGAACTGATCTGTTAAATTCGAGCTAAATTAAGAACTATAATATACTTACAGGACCACTGGAGCAGCTAGGCGGAGTTTAATCGAGAAGGCAGAGAGCGCAAATTTTTCTACCACAGCGAGGTCAGTTCAGTTACCACAAGAACTCTCTGTTTCAGATCTTCGTTTCTTCCCATTATTTTCGTCTCCGGTGTGATCTGCACTTCAGATCTGGTTACGCCATTCCCGCTTTGTTCATTTTGTTCTTTGAACTCGCTTTCTTCAAGGCAGAAAAATTATGAATGAAATGAAAGAAAAAAAAAGCTAGGCATGAAAATAAAGAAATTAAGTAATATCAAATCTCCCCTCTGCATTGACCGTCAAATCAATGCTCTTTTTCACTCCCTGAGACCCACCAGTCAATCTAGTTTCCCCCCTTTTTTTCTCTCTCCGATTGAAACCGACCACCTCGAGCCAAGTATTCTACTACTAATATCCAGGCAATGCCCGAGGAACTGCAACTTCTTTTTTTAGATTTCCCTTATTAAACTTTCTCTTTGGATAAAATTTTCAGGAAATTATTAAATTATTTGGAAAAAAATTTGGAAAATTTTTAATTTTCTTCTCATTGTCTTTCAGGTCTGAGCTGGAGCCGGTGATCGGGGCTGTCGATGATCCAGAGAAGGTTGCCTCTGATGTTCACATGTAATTGATCTCTCTCTCTATCTCTCTTGTTCCCCAGATAATTTTTTAGCTTTATAGTTCATAATAATCTGATTATATTTGGGAAAAAAAACTGTTATCTTATAGCTTTCGGTATGTCTTTTCTGTTCTCGGAGGTCAGTTTGCTCTGCACCGTTGTCGGACTCGGCTTTGGAAGCAGAGCCTTCCCTGTTTTCACTGGGATCTTTGGATCCGTTTTCCTCCCATTGGTTCCTTTAATTCTTTCTTGTCGAATCTTTACCTATACTATCACGTTCTCTCCATTAATGGCTCGCAGTATTTAGTTGCCTTCTTTCTCTGCATCTTTACCCTTTCTTAGGCTTTTTCTCAGAACCTCGACCCCTGTCCCGCCCTTTGCTCCCTTTCCTCTTGTGCGCTGAGAATGCTCCCATTCACATGAGTGGTACCACCCCACACTTTCCATTTATTGCATCTGTTGCAGTTATTGCCTCCAATGGCCCTCCATCTCGCCCGATCCATTTTTCATGTGCTTCGAATTTATGGATCACATGCTCTGCTTTTTCTCAGTAACAATGTGTCCGTAATTCCAGTGCAGCTTATTCCTTGAATTAAAATGTGGAAAATTTGGAAACAGGGCGATCAACGCAAGCACGACGAGGCGCAACCTGGCTTTCCTGTCATGCGGCACCGGAAACCCCATCGATGACTGTTGGCGCTGCGATCCTAACTGGCAGACAGAGCGCAAGCGGCTCGCCGATTGTGGCATTGGGTTCGGTCGCAACGCCATCGGAGGCCGCGACGGGCGCTACTACGTCGTCTCCGACCCAAGCGACGATGATGCTGTGAATCCCCGGCCGGGGACTCTCCGTCATGCCGTGATCCAGGACGAGCCGCTCTGGATCGTGTTCAAGCGCGACATGGTGATTACTCTGAAGGAGGAGCTCATCATGAACAGCTTCAAGACTATCGACGGCCGTGGCGTCAATGTCCACATCGCCAACGGAGCCTGCATAACCATACAGTTTGTGACCAATATTATCATCCACGGGCTTCATATCCATGACTGCAAGCCCACCGGAAACGCCATGGTGCGAAGCTCACCTTCGCATTATGGTTGGAGAACCATGGCTGATGGAGATGGGGTTTCCATCTTCAGCTCGAGCCATATTTGGGTTGATCACTGCTCGCTCTCCAACTGCGCCGACGGACTCGTGGACGCTATCATGGGGTCGACGGCCATTACCATCTCCAACAATTACTTCACACACCACAATGAGGTAAATTTCCCATTGCTTATTGAAGGGACCAATGAAACAGGAATGAGCAATACCTTGTGTGGATGCAGGTGATGCTTCTGGGCCACAGCGATTCCTACGACAGAGACAAGGCGATGCAGGTTACCATAGCTTTTAATCATTTTGGAGAGGGTCTTATTCAGCGAATGCCAAGGTAACTATGATGTACATATACTATCTTTCACTGGAAGAAATATGAATTTTGAAGCTCATCAAGCAGAGCTTTCTCAGGTGCAGGCATGGCTACTTCCATGTGGTCAACAATGATTACACTCACTGGGAGATGTATGCGATTGGTGGAAGCGCAGATCCCACCATCAACAGCCAGGGCAATCGATATCTCGCTCCGACTAACCCATTTGCCAAAGAGGTAAATAAAATTCGATCAAATTAAGCGAAAAATCCGAGCTTTTTTTTATCAAAGGAGCTTGGTTGTATGTTCAGGTGACGAAGAGGGTTGAGACAAATCAGAACATTTGGAAGGGGTGGAATTGGAGGTCAGAGGGGGATCTTCTTCTCAACGGAGCCTTCTTCACTCCCTCCGGCGCGGGGGCATCTGCGAGCTATTCAAGAGCATCAAGCCTTGGCGCCAAGTCTTCTTCCATGGTGGCATCCATCACCTCCGGCGCCGGAGTTCTTTCCTGTCGCGCCGGATCTCAATGCTAGTCTCTGCGTCAATTACAAGAATGCAAAAAAACAGAAACCTCTTGAATTGGACGATATCATTAAGAGTTTTCTTTGATTTTTTTTTTTTATTTTTTTTTTGAAGTTTAAAGGCCGGTTACAGTATTATCCAGGTCGCAATTTGTAACCTCCCCCTGCTTCTATTGTAACTCTGAAGATATGAAGCAGGCGTGGACGCGTTGCTGATTTGATTTACCAAACCTTTATTTTAAGATTAAGCCTGCTACCTGTTTGGTGCCAATTACCACTTGTTCTGCCTCTTACAGTCACTATCCTCATTCTATGATATTGAAAATGGATACATTGCAAACTTGTTTGATTTAATGCTCGGCTTCCCTCTTTCATCTTTCTTCTTTATCCACATGGATTTGAGTCTCAATTTTCTCTTTTAATGTCTAATTCTGCTATAAGATTCGAACTCAAAATCTCTTAATATCAAATAGACAAAAATTTATTGTTGCAAGTATCCTAGTGATGAAAATTATGACTACAAATGAACCGCTAGGCTTGACAAGCTGCTTGTAAGTTATTTAGATTTGAATTTGTTCATGATCATTTGATTTACTTATCTCAAAATTTTGAAAACTTTTATAAATATTTGGTTGATAAGTTTGAATAACTTGGTTTTTGGTTTGTTTATCATCATATAGATAAAATCATTTATTGCTGAGCTCAATAAAAAGCTTGACAACATGATTTGAAAGTAACGTTGAAGAGATACCACTAAGAATGGCCCAAGCAAAAGGGGGTGGCCAAACAGAGCATTAAGGTAGTGGAATGCACTATAAATGTTGGACAAAATATCCCTAAGAGGTGGCAATAAAACTAAAAGTCTTGAGAGTTGAGCATTGATTAAAGGAGATTGAGATAAATTTTCTTTCTTGAAGTACCAAAAGTTGATGAGCACAAAAATAAGTTTTCTAAGGTGATTACAATTGTTAGATGGTCTTACTCCTAAGCCAATTTGATCGAATTAACTTGGCCGAGGTCAAATCAAGAGCTAAAACTTCAATAAACACACACACATGTATATATAATTCAAGCGAAAATAGCCAATAGAAAAAATCACCACCTAACATTCATGTATGAGTCATATGAGTTGCTTATGTGTGGAGGTGAAGAGGAAGATGATGCAGTTTGATTATTAGGTCAATTATAGCCAATTTGATTAATTCAAACAAAAATAGTTTAAATGAAGCATATTTTTGTCATTGGAATCATCAAGATTAAAATAGTCATGTTGATTCTAAATTTAAATAATTTAAAATTAACTTAATTTCTTAAAGATTGTATTATAACCTATTAATTTGTAGTATAATAACATAAAATCACCGGTTGATATATTTTGAATTGAAAGAGCATCAAACATAAGAGATTTCTTGAAGATTATTTTTTCATCATAAAAGAAAATATTTTATCTTATAAAAAAACTATTTACTATTTTGTTGATTATCATCTTATAATGTAAAAAAGATGCCTTTTAATTAGAAAGAAATATTTTATAATTCAAAAAAATAT
The DNA here is from genome assembly GCA_022539455.1 of Dendrobium nobile. NCBI lineage: Eukaryota > Viridiplantae > Streptophyta > Magnoliopsida > Asparagales > Orchidaceae > Dendrobium > Dendrobium nobile. The sequence goes on along the minus strand of CM039734.1, from coordinate 46,562,108 downwards.
ATTGTACTCTAAGCTAATTCTTTTTAAAGATATTTTTATCTGTATTATTTTGAATCGCTAATAGACATATAAAGGTAAACAAAATATTTAATAATATTAAATTCTTGAATCTTAAGTGGTCTAACTTTAATTTAATATGCTGATCATAAATAGTTGGGATAACACTAATGATGATGATCCTCTTGATATCATATTCTCTTTTGCTCAATCTTTAGTTTAGCTCTCCCATACCATAGGAGAGCTATGATCTTGTCCAATGAGTCATATTAGCTAATTGATTCAATGCAAGTGAATGTTTCAACCTTATGTTTAGGCTAATTTCACTTACTTGGGCAACATTGCTTTCAACTAACAAAAAAGAGTGCTTGATCAAGATTTTTCTCTTTTCTACATGAAGTAGATCTTGTGAAACCTCTAGGCAAGTTGGAGGAGGGTATATGTTCACTTCTTTGAAAGTTAGAAACTTATTTTTAATGGGAAAGAAAGACAATATGAGAATATTCTTTTTATATAAGAGATTTTCTAATTAAAAAAGAAAGAAAAAAGGTCCACTAAAGTAGGACTAGTAAATTTTATCTCAACTCATATAAAATGCTTATGAGAATCATATTATTAAAGTTAAATGTCAAGTTTAAGAGAAGAAATTGGATTAATAAGTCTCCGAAAGGGATCCTATTCCCTTAGATTATAAGATTGCTTATGAAAGAAAGTGAATGAGATAACCCTATGCCATAAGAACTATCCATTTAGATTTACAATTATGTATGGACCAAGACTACCAATAGCTAACTTGTTACAAATCCACCTAAGCATATTCAATTAAATTATGTCGTTAAGTCAAGAATCATCCTCAGCGACATGATATGATGCAAAATTATATACCTTTAAAGTGAAGAATTTACGTATCTTGGCGCAGTAAGTAGACTAATAAACTGCATAATTTGTACCATACCATATATAGCATATACAAACAAGTATTATACATATATAAATGACTAATCTTGTAAAAGAACATTAGAAGAATATTAAGTGGATCTTTCGATGCTTAAAAAGGGTCAATTGGTATTGATTTGTTTTACCAAGAAAGGACTAGAGATATAGGCTTCTTTTGGAACGGCTTTCTTATTGCTTCTTAAAGCAGTTCTCTCGTACAAAAATTACTAGAAAACTGTTTTAAGAAGTAATAAGAAAGCTATCCCAAATAAAGATTTAGATAAAAAAAATTTCATAAAAAGTTATACTTTCTATGTATGTAGGAATTCTATGAGTTGGAAGGAAAATATTTATTTTGTTGTTGCCTTGTTATCTATATATATAGGAAGAAAACATGGCCATTGGTGTGCTATAAAGTAAGATATGTGGGTGAAAGTAAAATATTAAAAGAGCTTAAGAGTAGAAGAATGAAAATTATAATCTACTCAAATTGTCAAAGTGTCATACAACTTAAGAACTAGATATAACATCATATAGCAAAACACATTGACATAAGATTACACATTATCAGAGAAAATCTTACTAAAAAAGGGTTCTAAGAGTTGATATTGATGAAAATAATAAATATATCTTAACTAAGGCTCCGTTTGAGGCGACTTTTTTAGTGCTACTTAAAGCATCTTTCATTGCAAAAATTAAAACTTTTTTACTTAAGAAACAATAAGAAAGCCATACTAAATGAAGCCTAAGAAATTGTTTGAAGTTGAATTCCAAAACTATATTTTTCTTCAATTTGGGAGAAACCTTTATTAAAGTGATGCCAGGATTTAAAGAGATTTATTTGGTCAAAAATAATGACCTAAGGTGAAGATTGTTAGTTTGATGTGGATCAGATTCTGGTTATTTCTATTTATGCTTAACTTTTCACTTGCTATTTCCTTATATATAGCTATTTTGCTTTCATGATGTTTAATCTTTCTTTACATAGCATTTGTTGTTGCAACTTTATTTTTTAGCTCTTCTTTTATTTCCTTGTAGGTAGCTACATTGGGCAAAAGAGGAATAGGAGATTGAGCGAGAAAATACATAAGAAGGGTTTGAACAATAAATAAATTGAGAGGTAGGAGAATGGCTATTAACAATTGTGAGAGTTACTGTTGTGCATTCTTTCTTCTTTGGTTGGATGTTGGGACACTCAGGTAAGGGTGGAGTTCGAGGGGTTTCTTCCATATTGTTTCATGACCGAGAGGGAAGAAAGATATGGAGCAAAGTACCATTAATGTTTGAGAACCAAGAGAGAAATTAAGGACGATAATGGATGATTTTCCTGTAGTGATTGTTGGTTTCTTCTTCTTCCTTCTTTACCGCTATGTTCATAGGAAAACTAAGTGTGTGCTTCACCATCTTCTTCCTCCATTAAAGTGCTTGGGTTGGATCAAGAAAGGATTGCAAGTCATATCTATATGAACAACAACAGTGAAAAAGCCTACAAATCATGTAACTGGCGGAGCAATGGCTTCAATAAAATGAAGTCTCTTTTTCTCCCTACAGATGTAGACACCCACTATACCGAGCCATGCATTTCCTTGTATGTTCTTGCTAGCATTTTTCTGCTGATTGTTCTTGCAAATACTCTACTGTTCTAAGTTTTTCAATTGCTGTTGTTTACTATTTTAATGCATGCAAGTATGGTGATTATATCCATTTTCAAGTGATTATATGTGTCTCAAGAATAGTTCAAATCCTAATTTAATTTAGATTTAGGGTTGTCATTTGGCTGGATATTTCTGTGCATTGTATTTATTAGTTTTCTCTTATAAAAGTAGGATTGCAATTTACAACATAGGAGAGATCCAAACAATTATTTTTTGACTACCCTCTTTAAATTCTATCAAACCACATAGAGCTCAAATATTTGAGAAATCAAGCTTTATCAGGCCCTGAAGATTTGAACTGGCTGATATTGCTTGAAATCAAAGGAGTATTTTCATGAGAAGACAATAGTACATAGGTGTACTTTTGTTGCCTTGCTAAAAACCACCACAATAAATCCCTCACCAAAGCTTCAGCTATATGTACATTCCAAAAATCCAAGTACATGATTTCATTAATGATAACTAATACATCACCAAAACTTGGACCAGACTCTTCATCACTAATAGAAGAGAGACAACCGTTGCATGTGAGTGAACTGTCCATCACAATTCTCGTGGCTGTAAGAACATTTAAGACGCCATGTATTTTGGAAGGCTTTCATTGAATTTGAGACCCACATGGAGAGAGAGAGAGAGAGAGAGAGAGAGAGAGAGAGAACAGCTATTCTCCAATGGTGTGGAGAGAGAGAGAGAGAGAGAGAGAGAGAGAGAGAGAACAGCTATTTTCCAATGGTGTGAAGCTAGAGAAGGATGTAATAAAGAGGAGGACACTCTGTAGTCAGATACTAGACATGGGCTTGTCGTTAGTTTTTTATTAGACCGTATCTCTCACATCAGATCCATTTATCTTCCAAATGGCAAGCCAACTTGTCGGCTGGGTACATCAATCAGTTCTTGCCACCCCAGCTTGTAAATCTATGATTTGGAAACTCATAATTATTAGAATTTCAGGGGGGTAATTGAACGAATCATGGTAAGGCTTAATGCCCAAAGCTGTTGAAATAGTAAAATCAATTGTTATATCATGTGAGCAATGTTTCAGTTCCGTCTCAAATCATTCTAGCTTGGCTGATCACGCATCTATTTTGATTGAGACATTTGTGAGCGGTCCAAATCTTTTTATTTTCTGATGTCCTTTGGGCCAATTTTTTTCTTTGAAGACATATGACAGAGTATTGAAGTACAGACTTACAATTTCTCTAAATTGTTAAAAGTTGAATTGAATGACTTTGTGTAATTTAACAAAAACACTTAAATTTTAGTGTTTATCTATAAACAAGAGATTCCCAAGGAGTCATAAAGAGATCCTGTGAGGATCCCAAAAGCCTTATCCAACAATTTGTCACTTCTGAAAAAGCAATGTCATTCACACGCGAGAAAAATTATTTTATGCGGACATTGGACGACATCCAATGCCCAATCAGAACACGCCACATCACTTTTTTGCTCGGTACCAATACTCGGTACCACTATGTAATGGGTGTCGTAGCACATTTTGATTGGTCTCTAAACCGTCCGGTATCCGTACAAAATAATTCCTCCACTCGCGAACACCTACTGTCTAACTTTGCCTAGCACTCGCCCCCCTTGACTCAGCTACCAATAGCATTAGCTCAACAATGGTGATGACAACGACAGTGGGAAATATTCCGTGTAATTTTCATTAAAAACATAAGAACTCCTAAAATTTATTTTGTATTTCTAAAATAACTTGTTTTGTTTCTAAAACTAAAAACAAAAAGACATCAAACATATATATATATATATATATATATATATATATATATATATATATATATATATATATATATATATATATATATATATATATATATATATATATATATTAAACCCCTAAGCTAAACTACACAATTATGTTTTCCTCTCACTGCCTTTATTACTGTATCCACATACAGCATCACTAATAATTTAAAAAGCAGTGTTGCCATGCATGCTTGCCTACTTGTATGGTTAGTCCACTCATCTATAATAAAAGCCCCGCAAGAGTCCCTCATGCAGACGAGCGTAGGTATGATAATAAGTATTTGAAAGTGATCGGACTAAACTTTATTTAAGAAAAAAAAGAAACTAACTAACTAACAATCACTGAGACACATTTCAATGCACTAACTTCCTTCGATTAATCTCCAATCAGACTTAAAACGCTTTCATCGCTTTCAAGCGCTAATCTATGTGATGCTATGCCCTCATACCATGGCACGCTGATGCAGTGTATGAGCGCATGACATAGCATACATTATGGATAATCTATCTAATTATGTACGCATGCGTGACAGTAATCATTGCTACAATAAGGAAAATCTTGTGTTTTCCTTACAGTTACAGTGAAGCAAAATAGAAAGGAAATAAAATTTGATTTATCTGTCCTACAATATCTGAAATTTGTTTAAAGCTTCATTTTGGACCAAATTACTTTTCTTGTATTCACACACTTTTTATTGAAATCCATCGAAAGAAAAAAAATGATTCAAATTACTTCAAATTCGAATATAATTTGAACGCATTTGAAAAAAAAAACATGATTAAGCAAAAGAATGAAAAAAAACCATGCAAGTTATCTTGATATAATTTTGTATTAGGATGAGTTAAAAAAATAAATTTATTTTACTACTAATACAGTATAAACTCTTCAAATATAAGACCAACATCAAAATAGAGACAATCATTTTTAAGTTCATCCTCATATATAAATTATATCTAAGATATTTCAACAATTTTTTTCCCCAAAAGGATAGCTTAATACTTAAACGTCTACCAGGATCCAAGTGAATTAGACACTCAACAATAAAGATAGATAAAAGAAATTTCATGATTGTAAACAAAACTTTTAGGAAAGCATCAAAATGAACTTCGTATTTGCACTTCCTATCAGAAGCATTTCAAGAATCCAGTATTCGAAATCCTACATATGCGAAATAAATTCTCCTATGACAAACAAATTAGTGTTTTGGTGAAGATAATTAGAAGATAAATATAGTTTTTTTAATGATTTATAGCTTTGGTTTTCACAGGCTAAGCAATACAGAAAAATCTTTTCAGCTAATGCAGTGCAAGTTACTGCCTCCAAAAAAAACCAAGTGAAACGAAATTTCAAGATTATAACAAAACTATTAGTTAAAAACTATTCAAGATATGAGGCTTCAAATGGGCTATTCTTCCTATAACAAGCATTCTAGGAATCTGAAACAAATATCAACCATCATCTTTAAAAAAAGGGTTCCCCTTTGACAAACGGGTCAGTTAATAAAACAATGGCATCATACATATAATCTTTTTAACATGGTTCCAGCTTTATCTTTCATAGGCTAGCCAATAAAGAAACAGCTTTCAGCTTAGCAAGAATAAATTCATTTTAAGTTAAATCCATAAATTAGATTCAACAAAACACTAGAAACTTCACATATTAAAAGCAAAAAAGGATTTATAATCATAGAACTCAAAACTCACTCATTAGCAGCTAAATTTAACTACTTACTCACATAACACACAAACCTTCAAATAACATAAAAAATAACACCCTCCCTATAATAACCCTTAAATTTTAAAAGAGTAATTTCATCTATAACATAAAAAATTATTTCATGAGTTATTATAAGTTCAAATAACAAACCATTTTCACGATAACATAGATATTGTTGTGCTTTAGACTAATTTTTCCCTAATTTCTAGACATTGGCGCAATTCCTTAAAAAATTCACACTCGTCGGTACAAGTGGGATTCGCAACAACTGTGATTTTTGGGACTATTAAGTGTCTGATTTACAAACCGATTTCACCAGTGTTTTGGACAGCTTAGTTAATTTATAAATATTTTTTGTAGTTTTTGTATTCCGAGATTTGAAGATATAAAAGGATTTATTTAAATTTTATGCTTAAAATTAAATAATTAGAATAATTTCCTATTATTTTATTATAAAAAAATCTTAATCAATTATTAAATGTTATTAAAACTCCATTTTTCCCATTCCTTTTCGTTTTTCCTTACACAGAGAGTAGGTAAGAGAAAAAAGAGAGACGCGAGAAAAATAAAACTAAATTTTGGAGGTCATTGAGCCATTTTTTGTAGCCAGCCCAGTTGAAAAATTTGTACGTACCGAGGTAAGTAATATTGTATATATCTCAATTTTTAAAAATACAAAATCTTTATCGAATTTTTCAATTAAATTTCTGTTTCCATTACCCAAAAATAAGAATAACTTTGCACTAGTAAAACTTTCACTACGCAACTTTTTATATGTTATAAAGATTGAAATTTTGAACAAATTGAATATTTTTTGAAATATTTATAATCTGGGTTTTGAAATTTATACAATTTTTATCGAATAAAAAATAATCTGAACTATGAAAAATAATGTAGTACATCTTAAAATAATATTATGCACAATCTTTAGTAATTTAGTTATTTATTGAAAATGTGCAATTTTGATTATTAGGGTTTTCAGTTACCTATCATTATAAAAAACTGTGCAATTATAAAATGTTTTCAATTATATTTTAATTATTTAATGTGATGAAACATATGTTTATATGATTGAATCAGGTGATATTGAACAATTTTGATATGAACAAAAGTTTGCTGGGAGATTCAAAGGATTAGAATCCTTTGAGATTACATCTGGGACTCAAAATATGGTGCCAATAAGATATATTTTGGTGGTTATAAATCATGTTCTAGTGTTGCAAACACAAAAGGGAGTCATATGAGGCCAAAATCCTCTGAGATTTTGTCTGAGTTCGGGAAAAGAGAAAAACGATATGAATTTTTCTGTGATATGAATTTCAATTTATTCAACTGCACGGTATTCTTATTATTAAAATCTTTGGATAACTGTTATTCTCTTACTTTGCTCAACATAGTGATTAATATACTGCATTTATCTGCTTTTAAATATTCTGAAATATTTAAAAACATAAATAATTTAAAATTTTAGATTGGTGTTTGTAGCCTGCTGAGCTATTTGAGTTCATTGTGATTTTGCTTTTGATTTTTAGAATCAGAAAAAAGGGAGTTGGTTGATTAGCAATTTTAGACTTTGATATGAGTTTATTATATTTTTGTGTTTTAATGTTGTACAGTCATGGCTAACTTTTGTTATCTTTTACTCAGCTTCATGCTCAGTAGCCATATACTATAATATAGATCTTGTAGATACATTTTGATGAAATGAAAGATATCTTATCGATAAATTTATTTACAGCACTCTTGATGTTTATAGTAGCTTTATAGTCTATAATTCATTTTAAAATTTAATTAAAAGAAGAAATCTAAAACATTTTCAAAACTAGATCTTGAGATTTACATGTCATAACGCGGTATGATTGGATCTGTCCCCATCAGTGGGTCTTGTTGGCTTGGGTTGTGATAAGTTTTTGTGGTATTAGAATAATAGTTTTGGAATAGATCATAAAATAGAGATATATGAATTGATCTGCAAGTCAATTGTGGTAGTTTTGAGTTTGTTTACGTATTTATTATTGTTTGTGTCATGTGCATGTATATTCAATTTTATATTCTATGGCTTATAGATTCGCCAGACCTAAATATGACAGATGGGAAGAGTGTCAGTAATCCCTAATCTAACAATGAAAGTTAGCAAGTATAAAGGCACGCTCAAGATCCTACGTTTACTAAGCTTAGTAATAGCGGAGAGAGTCGTCCTTTGTGACTACAATCAAGCACAAGATTCAGTTAGACTAAAGAAGTATAATGAAAAGGAAAAAGGATAACCTCTCGTCAAGGGGTAGTGGAGATCCTCCACTCGATGCCTTCAAAGTGCTCGTCGATTGCCTCGACCAAGTAGATCAAAGTGCGCTCTAGGTAATCCTCGATCGTGTGATCAACTCTTGGATTGACGTCGAAGTAGGTGGATTGAAGAATATCCACGAATCCACATTCATCGTATGCAATTCCGTAGTCCACTTCGGGGTCAGCCATCCATGCGAGAAGACAACGTCTTAACGTTAGAAGAGGTTGGATGATAAGGAAGGACTTCTCCAATGGTGCTGTAGTGAAAATAGTCCAGTGAAAATTGATGGATAGCAAGCTGTCCCTTTTATGCAGCTGTTTTGAAGCTTCTGGTTGATGAGAATCTAAGAACCACTGCAGGAATTTTCTGGCAGCAGCTTTGGAGAGCAGGAAATCCAACGTGGGATAGGGTTTGGGAGGAGTTTGTAGAGGAAAAACAGCATAGGAGCCTTGGGGAAGAGTTCAGCCAGCAGGGGAGAAAAGCCTGAGATTAATTCCAACTTGGGAGGAGTGATTTTGGAAAGGATTAAGACGGTGGAAACAAGAGGAATTTCAGCCCAAAAGAAACGGTGGAGTTTTGAATTGTTTCCAAGTGGGATGAAGTGATCACATTCATATGTAGTCCTGCATCATCTGGTATCAGAGCATGATATGCTCTTACATGTTTTAGGATTTCTGGTAGTTTTCCTTTCTGCATTTATTTTACACTATTTTCATATAAAAAGCTACTAAGGTGCTAACTATTCATTGTGTGTCATTTTACATGCATAAAGCATCTTAGTTCACCCTTACACTCCATTTTAAGTGTGCTGTCCAGAAATTTCTGCAGCTTTTAGCAAGCTTTTAGGGCCACTATTGAAGTGCTTATTTGCTGTCCTTAGCTTCACAAACCTTTCTAGTGCTAGGGTGACTTCATAAAATAGTGTAGTTTTGCTGTCCCTGAATTTCCTGCACCATATAGGGTCATTTTAGAGTGTCTTTCCATCCCCTAGTTTGCTGTCCACTTCTTAGAAAGCCTTCCAAGTACCCCATTGTGTTTAGGAATGGGCCCGGAACAACTAGGAAGGACCCTAGACCACTTGGTAGGTCAAATGAACACTATTAGTCAGCAACTCAAGGAAAATCAATCGGATCTAGCTGAGCTTCGTAGGACCACCACCGAGAGATTTGATACACTTGAGCGAGCTAGAGACCACCCTACTCCCTACACCCCATCTAGACCACCTTCTATGTATGGGGATGAAACCTACCCGGATGAGAGTTCACATCGGGCCAATCATCGAGCTCACTACCACGGACATGACCCACGTCATGATCCAGATTTAGATGAGAGGCATCGCCGTGCCAATCATCGAGCACCTTACCGCGGACATGATCCTGACGCATCACTTATGAAGAACATTAAAGTTGACGCTCCTACCTTTGATGGCACACTCGATCCCCAGCTCTTCCTGGACTGGATCAAAGGTATGGACAGCTTCTTTAAGTGGTATGACATTTCTGAGACTAGGAAAGTCAGCTTTGCGGAGACTAAACTCATGGGTAGGGTGAGTCAGTTTTGGGCCAATTTAGAAAGTCTTAGGGAAGCTAGGAATGAGTATCCCATAGTTGATTGGCCGTCCATGTAGCGGGAACTCAAGCAGAAGTACTTACCTCAGTCGTACTTCCCCCGCCTATTGGACAAGTGGAATAGACTGACTCAAGGCAATAAACCAGTGGAGTACATCGCCACTTTCGATGACTACTTGATTCGCTGCAAAGGGGAGACCTCTACACCCCCTGCGTAGATCCTATCTATGTTTCGTACCGGGTTGCGAGAGGATCTTCGCAATGAGTTGTTTGCCGGGAACGTCACTACACTGGAGAATGCATACAGCCTGGTGTTGGATTTAGAGGAGTCCCGTTCACAGCACCCGAGCTGTTCACATGATTCTAGACGGTTTTAGACCTGCTGGTAGTTCCACCCCGAACACCCCTGCTACCCGTCCCACTCCTGGGAGCACGACCCGACCACCCACGGGTCCACCTACACCTAGATCTGATTTTCGTAGCAAACCTCCCCCACTAGATACCCCTCGGTCCAGTCCCGGGACCAAGTGCTTTCGATGCCAGGGGTATAGGCAAATCGCTTCTCAGTGCTTCAGTCCTTATAAGGTTTCGATCATCGAGGAGATTATTGAGGACGATCTTGAGCCCGAGGTTGATCAGATCCACCAAGTCGAGGAAGAAGGCGAGTTTTTCGAGGAGGATGACGACACTACGGTCCTCAATTGCCTTCAGAAGTTGGATACCTCTCCCATCTGCGTGGTGAGATGTGCACTATCCCACCCAACACTCACTGATGACTAGCGTAGGATCTCAATTTTCCATACCTACACCAAAATCAAAGATAAGAACTACAAAGTCATAGTGGATATGGCAGCTACATCAATGCTGTATCCTTCAGCATGGTGTCTAAGCTTGGTCTGTCTGTCGTTCCCCACCCCAACCCCTATAAGGTAGCTTGGGACAACACCACTGCCTTGGAGGTAAAGGAACGTAGCTTCATACCTATTTCCTTCACTGACTATAAGAAGAATGTTTGGTGTGATGTGTTGATCATGAATGTTGGACAAATGCTTCTAGGATGCCCCTGGCTTTTTGACAACGATTTGCGTGTTTGAACATGATGGTAAAAAGATCAAACTTTTGCCATCACAGCCTCGGGTTTCGGATGATCCTGAATCCAACCCTATCAAAAGCCAAGAAGGGGCTAAACCTGATAGCCGCCATAGCCCAGAGCGTGCCTTTACACACCTTAGTCGATCGTGAGACTCCCACTGAGTCTGACAAATCAATCCCTCATGAGAGTCAGCTCATACCTAGTAGACTTGTTGAGATCCATCCTGATGGTCTTCCCAATCCATTACCCCCGATTAGAGGCATTTCATATGTTCTAGATCGAGCCCCTGGAGCCTCCCTATTTGATCATATTCCAGTTGGACTCGACTATCTTGATTCAGTGATTTTTACCCTTGGTTTAGGTCCTTCTGAAATTGTATACGGGTTCAAACCTAGGCAGTCGTTACATCTAATACCCATGAGATCTAGTTATAGGATTTCTGATTCTGTATCAGCATTTGCATCTCATTTGCATGAACTTCATAAGGATATTGCACAACAAATTGAAAGGAATAATCATGAATATAAATTATATGGAGATTTAAAACGACGCTTTAAAACTTTTGAGGTTGGTGACTCCGTGATGGACGGATTCGTCCGGAACGGTTCCCTCTAGGAACAGTTAAGAAATTGCATGCAAAGAGTGTTGGACCTTTCAAAATACTTAAGAAAATTAACGACAATGCCTATGAAGTAGGTCTGCCTGCAGAGTTCAACATAAATTTCTCTTTTAACATAGAAGACTTAGTGGCATATGAAGGTCCTGATTTTAACCCACAAATCCACTACTAAAACAGCCTTGTGTGAACCCAACTTGTGAGATCCCGAACCTTCCTACATTACCAGATATTCCCAAATTTCCCATGGCAGAGCAAGTGAAGGCAGTCTTAAGTGATGAGATCATATCCACAAGAGGAGGACGAAGGAGTTATTTGATCAGGTGGAAAGGAAAGCCCGAGTCAGAGGATACATAGCTAGATCGAGAGGAGTTGTAGCAGGTTGATCCGGACGCGGTAAAGATCTACGAGAGCGCCAGAGATACTTACTCGACGGAGACGAGTTTTCTCCCACCCCGGGAGAATGATGAGGACATCAGATAATGGAAGGTTTATCAGAGACGTGGCCGCCGATCTACAGCCACGATCAAGTCATTGTAATTTTGAGTCCTTTTGTTATTTTATTATTTATGTATGTTTTTTTTTTTTGCTTATTGTTATTTTGGTATTTCCGTTTGTACCCCTTTGATGGGATGTGTCATGTATGAGCCCAAAGGGCAATTGAGTCTTTTAGTCTTTAAGTCCATCATACTTGGCTATATATAGCCCTTTGCTTATTGTTTCAAGGTTAATGAATGAATGAATGATTATGAAAGAAAATTCCTGCACTTGTTTTCTTGGAGAGCTTGAGAGAGAGAAGTAGAGAGTTTTGTGGAGCCTAGGAGAGGCCACCCGTCGTACCCAACAGTCACCACCGGTGGCTCTTGGTTCCCTCCCCTTACCTCCACTGCCGGCCAACCTTCTCCTCACTCGAATCCCTCCTTCAAAATCCACAGCCCAACCCCTTCACAAATCACTCACCCGAACCCAGTTCCCCCCCCCCCCCCCTCTTCCAACTCCATGGCCAACTCCTCCACCACCCCATAGCCGCCGGCCATCCAACCTCCATCGTCTCCACATGACATTCATTCCTTCCTAAATTAGATTTCATAAATTTGGTAACTATTATTTGAATTAATTTAAATCAATTTGAATTTCAAATAGTTACTATATTTATATGTCTTATTTTAGAAAATCTTTTGAATTAATTCTTATTTGAATTTTAAATCAAGAGAGAATCAAATATTTCTTTCCAATCTTGATTTATTAATTAAGCATTAATGGACCCATTAATTTCCCCCTAACTCATGTATGCCGCGCCCCCCACCTCCCCCCCCCCTTCCCTCTCAAATAAATCCTACAGAGTTATTTCCAAATCCCATATTCCCCACTTAGAAAGTATTCAATACCCCCTCATCTAAATCTGGCTGAAATCCTCATGGTTGTAAACACCTCTTAGATCTTTCCAAAACACCTCCTTTTACTTTGGGAATTAATCTCCACCATGATTCCCTGCTGGCCGAAACTTCCCCCTGGCCCGTATACTGACTCTCCTCCACAGATATCTTCCCAAACTCCTTTGGACATTGAGTATTCTGCCTTCTAAGACTGCAGCCAGAGAATTCCTGCAGCTATCATTGTTCTTCCAGCAACCCGAGGCTTCCAAGCTGCTGTTCAGCAGTTTTCCGCTAGACTACTTTCACTACGGCACCATTAAAAGGGTCTCTCCTTGTCATACAACCCTTCCCAAAGCCAAAACAGCGACTTCTCATATGAATGGCAGATTCGGAAACTGAGTATGGTTTGACTTGGGACGAAGACGGCTTCACCAACATCCTACGATCCACCCTCTTCGACGTGAACCCGAGTATTGACCGCACCATTGAAGACTACGTGGAGCGCATCCTATTTGCCTTGACGGAAGCCATTGACGAACACTTTGAAAGCATCGAGTGGAGGATCTCCACCAACCCTTGACGAAGGTTTCTCCTCTCCCAAACATCTTATATCTTTTAGTCTAAACTCTCTTGGTTTGATTGCAGTCACAGCGGACTCTCCACATTGCTCTTGCTTAAAACTTAGTAATCGTAGGATTTGAGTGCACCTCGATGCACCCTAATTCTCATTGTTAGACTAGGGATTAAATTGAAAACTACTACTACGTGTTGTGTTATTTTTCTATTTACTTTGGAAGTTTCAAAGCTCTTAGCATGTGATTTAAACCTAAGTGGATAACTCCTTATCGTTTTGAATCTTTGTTTGAGTTTTATTCTTGAATTATTCTAATCACAAGTTGTGCAAACTCCTTTTAAGTTAAATTGCATTTCATTTACATTGTCCTGCATCAACATCTCAATCCTCTTAATGAAGCACCACTGAATACCTGAAATTTTTTTGTACTAGATGAAAGAGCTGAAACTAGAGTAGAAGTCAAATAATCTTTCAATCTCTAAAAATTGGCCTCATACTCCGGTGTCCAAACAAAAGCTACTAACTTCTGAATTAGTCTCGTTAAAGGTATAGAAATCTAAAAAAACTCTTTCACAAACTTCCGCTAATATCCACCCATACCTAAGAAATTGTGTACCTCAAATACAGCAGCAGACGTCGGCCAATTAGAGACTGCATAAACTTTCCGAGGATTTACAGAGATACGAACACTACTCATCACATGACCCAAAAAGAAATACTCTTAAGCCAGAACTCACATTTGTATAATTTTACCTATAGCTAATGCTGCCTCAGTCTCGAAAACAATGTTCAGATGTTTGGCATGATCTTTCTCAGAAGTATAACATACTAGAATGTTGCTTATGAAAACAATAATAAATTTATCTAGAAAATCTCTATACACTTCGTTCATCAGATCTATAAAGATGGCTGGTGCAATCATCACTCCAAAAGGTATGACTAAGAACTCATAGTATTCGTACTTCGTACTGAAAGTTGTCTTCATCACATCAGACTCTCTCACCTTCACATGATAATATATGGATCACAGATCTATCTTTGAAAATAAGACGATCCAGCAAGTTGATCAAATCGATTATCATTCTGTTGTGAGGATACTTGTTCTTTATAGTGATTTTATTCAACACTTTGCAGTCCTTTTTCTTAACAAATAGAATAGGCGCTCTCCACAAAGATACACTAGGATGAACAAACCCCCTGTCAACCAACTCCTGAAGCTGAACCATCAACTCCAAATGCTTCTTATGTGTCATCCTATACAGAGAGCTCTAGATATTGGGTCCGTACCAAAAATACATCAATGCAAAACTCAATATCTCTATCCGAAGGCAAACTAACTTCTCAAGAAATACATCCGAAAATTCCCGCACTACCGGGACCTTAGAAAGAATTAAAATTTATACTTCTGTCCTGGACTGATGCCAAAAATACAATACAACATTTCTTTCACAATCTATCTATTTTCATAGTAGATATCAAATAGGATAGAACCCTTCTAACACCCAGAAAGATATAAACTCTCGCTGCTCAAGAATAATGCGATGCGCTTTTTCAAAGCCTTGTATCGACTAAATCAGTCCATACCCAAAATAATGTCCAGAATGGGAAATAAAATTAAACTTGACTTCCACTTCCTATCATAAATCTCAATATCATAAAAACAGACTCTACTAGCTAGCATACCATCTCCAGTCATAAAGTAACAGACAAAGAAGCAGTAATACTAAAGGCAAGTGATGTAATTAAACAATTGATACTTATCAGTACAATTAAAATATTAGGCATTGATGCAATTTCTTAAAAAATTGATACTTATCAGTACAAATAGAATTTTTGGCATTATTAGGTATCCGTTTTTCAAACTGATTTTATCATAGTATTTTGGACATTCTTCGTTAATTTATGAATATTTTTATCTAATTTTTTATTTTTAGATTTGAAGATATAAAATGATTTATATAAATTTTATAACAAAATTTAAATAATTAGAATAATTACCTAATATTTTATTATAAAAAAATCTTAATCCATTATCAAATGTTAATTAAAACTCCATTTTCCCCATTCCTTTTTCAATTTTCCTTAAACAAATAGCAGATAAGAGAAGAGAAAAAAAAGGAGAGAAAAATAAAGCTAAGTTTTAGAGGTCATAGAGCCATTTTTGTTAGTCCGCGTAGTTGAAAACTAAGTTCATCTCCAGATAGGTCATATTATACCTATCTTAATTTTCAAAAATATGAAGTTATTATTGAATTTTTCAATTAGATTTATATTTCCATCACTAAAAAATGGGAATAACTTTGCCCCAGTAAAACTTTCACTGCATAACTTTTTATATATTATATAGATTGAGATTTTCAGCAGTTCGAATATTTTCTGAAAATTGTACACCATGGGTTTTAAAAATTATACAATTTTTATCGAATAGAAAATAATTTGGTCTCTGAAAAATAATGTTGTAGTACAATTACAATCATAAAATAGTGTTATGCATGATCTTTGATAACAAGATTTTTTATTGAAAATATGTATTTTTTTCTTAGTAGAATTTTGTGTTGCCTGCCATTATAAAAACCATGCAATTATGAAATGTGCTCAATTATATTTTGATTATTGCAATTTAATGAAATGTGTTTATATGATTGAATCAAGTGGCTATTTACAATTTTGATATGAAAAATATTTGATGGGAGACATATAGGGTTAGTATCCTTTAGGGGTGTCAATTTTGAGTCACAGGTCGGGTTCGGGTCGAACCCAAAATTGACCCGGTACTATTTGGGTCAACCCGAACGTGACCCATTTGGTCAACCCGAATGCGACCCATTTTTGCAAATGAATCAGTTTTTCGGACCCAAACCCTACCCGCTTCGGGTCCGGATCAACCCGACACAACCCGAATGACCCAGGACAGTGAAAACATTGATAGTTTTTGGGTCAAAAAATGGGTCAAACTCCACTTTTCGGGAAAAAAAATGGGTCGAAAACAGGCCAATTTTGGATTTTCGGGTCAAAAATAGGTTTTCGGGTAAAAAACGAGTCACTTTCGTGTCAAAGATTTAACCTGAACCCAACCCGATTTTTTAAATTGGTCAAATTGTTGAACCCAAACCCGAACGGTTTCGGGTCCTGGTTGACCCTAATCCAAAAATTTTGTCTTAGGTTCAAGTCAGGTTTTCAGGTCGTCTCAAATATTGACACCCCTAGTATCCTTCGAGATTCTTTTTGTGATTGATTCTGTCTATGATCGAAAATATGTTGCATATATAGCATGTTCTGGTGGCTATAAATTATATTCTGATGCTATAAGTACACAAGGAAGTCATAATGGACTAGAATCCTTTGAGATTATACATGTATCCGGAAAAAAGAAAAATGATATGAATTGTTCTACATTATGAATTTTAGTTTATTTAACCGCTCAGTATTCTTACTATTAAAATCTTTGGATAATTATTATGATGTTCCTTTGCTCCTTATAGTGATTATTATACTACATCTACCATTTAAATATTTTGAAATATTTAATAAAAGAAATAATTTAGGAATTTACATCAGTATTTATGGCCTGTTTAGTTGTTTGAGCTCATTGTGATTTTGCTTCTAGTTTTCAGGATCTAGAAAAAGGAAGAAGCCGGTTGATTAGCAATTTCAGGATTTGATTTGAGTTTATATGTATTTCTTTGTTTTGATTTTGTATAATCATGGTTAGCTTTCGCTATATTTTACTCTTCTTCCAATTTAGTAGTCATATATTATAGTATAAATCTTGTAAATATATTTTGATGAAATAAAAGAGATCCAATAAATAATTTATTTATAGTACTCTGGATGTTTATAATAGATATGTAGTCTGTAGTTTATTTTAAAATTTAAATTGAAAGAATAAATCTAAAGCATTTTTAAAACTAGATCTTGAGATTTGACTGTCATAGCTCGACATGATAGGACTTATCCCATCAGTGAGTCTTATTCGATTGGGTTGTGACACTTCTCACCCACTCCATTACCAATGTGTCACCACTGCCACCCACACCCTATCAATCCCATGAATCCCCTACCTAGTTTCATCCCATCGTGACCCTTCCCAGTGAAATCTTGCTTCTCCCATCATTGCTTCCTCGTCCTCTCATGATTGGTTCATCCTGATGCACTCAACAAGATCCCATAGCAACTTCCTCATCCCATCATGGTGATTTTCGGCTCGGTAAGATCCTATTTCCCTTCCTTCGTTGTTGAGGGTTACGTCCATTAATGGATATTAAATAATTGTTATATTTTATAAAAAGAAAAATTTAGATGTTAAATATATAAATGAATGAATTCTTTAAAAGCAATAGCATCACATTTTAAACAAACACATTGCTTGCACAAAACAATCAAACAGTGGAAGCAAGGAACCAATCTATAAATGTGTTTTTAGTGTGCCTCAACCGTTATGCCAAAGATCTAGGATGAAAAATTTCTCAAGCATGTATTACTTTCACCCTTTCTTATTAAATGCATTTTTTATCACTTCCCATATTAAGATGTTAAATACTGTAGAACCATATGTAAAACTGTGGGATCCGAAAATTCGGCCCCGGCCTCCGCCCGCGCTGATTGTGCTTTTTTGTTTGGCGAGGGAGTTTTAACGGAATTAAGTTTAGGGGTAAATTTTGGAAGGCAGATGGGTTTGTAGATAAGACACTACCCAGAGATTTCGCCCTCATTTTGTGAGGACTTTAAGATCTGAGTTCTGGTTTCCTATAGGCGCAAGCCCCTATAGTTAATTACCCCTCCCGATCACGAGAGAGAACTTTCGATTAAGGCTAGTCGTCAATCAGATACGTAGATAATACGTGTTATCTGGTATATAGTAACAGCATGGGTTTGGATATTGAAGATTGGAAGTTTGTAGATTTGATATATAAAACAGAAATTTCACCATCTTTCACTTAAAGCGGATGGTGGGGGAATGGATTGTAATATCAGTTTTGCTCCAGGTTCGTCCGGGACGAATTTGGATCGTCCCGGGACGATCGATACAGGTTTGGTCAGAATTGTGAAAAATTGAGCAGTTCGTCTGGACGAAAATTTGGATCGTCTGGACGAAAATTCTCCCGAGGACCTGTCGCCGGGGACGATAATTAAATTTCGTTTGGACGAAATTCGTCCAGAGCATATATCGTCCGGGACGAAGTGCGATCGTCCAGGACGATCAGTCTGGATATATATAGAAATGAAATATTTTGAAGAGAGAGAAAAAGCCGAGGAGAGAGAAAAACGAAGGAAAAAGTGGAAAAGTGGATTTTTGGACGACGCCGAGCTGTTTTCGATCGACGAGACTGTTCAGGAAATTGCTGTACGCAAGGTAAGGCACAATCCGACTTTCTAAATTTTCAGAACCGTCGCTGTTGACGGTATTTTCTGCCCGGATTTCGTTTTTGTTAGCGATTTTCGTCCGTATTTTCCGACTGGTTTAGTTTTTACCGCGTAACTTTCTGTATATCGTTGACGTGCCGGGTGTGCACATTTTGAATATATTTTGGAGATTTTTGTCCGGACCGTTTTGATTTGACGGCGTTTTATTCCGACTGTATTTTTCTGTGTGAATATTAAATGCTGTGGCAGTAGATTAAATGTTCTGAAATGTTGTTATCTACATTCTGTGTGAATTTGGTATTCTGTGATTTTTCAAGAAAATTGTGTAAATTTCATACGCTGTCGTTATGCTGCCCAATTTTTGGGTGATTTCTGATTTGTCCGGATTTCTTCTGATTTGATATGCTATCTGTATATGCTATAAAAAGGGAGTTAGTGTCTGGGAAATCTGAAATGAGCTCAATATGAAATCTGATATCTGTTCTGTTCCGGATCCGAGAAAATCTGTTTAGGTGCTATAAGCACTATATATGTATTCTGGTGCTATACGCACATCTGTTCTGGTGCGGTACGCACATCTGTTCTGGTGCCGTGAGCACAAAAGGGACGTAGAGATTCCGTCAGTGTCAGGGAATTTAGCTATTAATTATATATCTGATATCTGATATCTGAGAAATGATTTCTGATTTTCCGTATCTGTTCTGTAAGCAAATCTGATTCTGATTCTGATATGATTCTGATACGATTCTGATACGATTTTGTTCTGTTCCGATATGATTTGAATCTGATTTCTGTACGATTCTGATTCCGTTAATGTGATAGGTCTGATTTGTTCTGTTTCTGATTTG
The DNA here is from genome assembly GCA_022539455.1 of Dendrobium nobile. Classification (NCBI taxonomy): domain Eukaryota; kingdom Viridiplantae; phylum Streptophyta; class Magnoliopsida; order Asparagales; family Orchidaceae; genus Dendrobium; species Dendrobium nobile. The sequence goes on along the minus strand of CM039734.1, from coordinate 46,542,313 downwards.
ATATATGTCTGTTTCAGTTCCGATCTGATTTTGATCTGATATATGTCCATATATGTTCTGATTTGATCTGTTTTGTTATGAACTGTCCGATTCTGATTTCAGTACGAAGATTCTGATTTCTGTCTGATGTGTTTGGTTTTGGATTCTGAGAATTTTGATTGGAGGTTTGTTGCTTTGCTGAGCTGTTGAGCTCACTCTTGTTTTCTGGTGGTTTTTCAGGTTCTGGGAAAGAGAAGGAAGTCCAGGACTAGATTTCAGAGTCTGATCAGTATAGGTATTTTGTTCTTTTTGATTTTTGTACAATCATGGCTTTTCTGCTCTGTTTCTTTCTGTCAGCCATGCACTGTATTTGTAGATGATTGTTTTGAGGAAAAAAAAAAGAAAAATGTAGATGATTTGTTCCGCTGTATTTGATATTTATTAGTAGCTCTGGTCTGTTTTGTATGTATAATATTAGGAAAATTCCGTTCAGTAAGCAAATTCCAAAGCCAGATCCTGGTTAGTCTGTTTGGCTGGTCGCGGCCTGGTGCGGGCGGGATCCGTCTCGGGTCGGGTAGTGACAAAGCCTTTTTGGTGGAATCAGAGCATTGGTTTTGGAATTTGGTTGGATTGTAAAACAGAGCTATAGGAAGTGATCTGTAGTGAGTTGGTCTGGGGTAGTTTTGGTTTGTTTGGCTTTATTGTGTTGTTTTTGTGATAGTTTTCCGGATTTTCTAAATTTTTCTGTATGGATCAGCCAGACCCAGACATGACTGACGGGCAGAGTGCCAGTCAGGCAGCTCCAGTGGGGAGTACAGCCCCAGTGGCCGGTGCTAATACATTGTCTCAGTTTGCTACGCTTGTTGCTCAGATGATGAGCGAGACTCAGAGCAGAGCTTCTACTGTCAGATCTGAGGATATTGATAGACATCTGCAGTTGTTTTTGAGGTTGAAACCTCCGAGATTTGAGGGCGCTGTTGAGCCCAGAGCTGCTGAGGAGTGGTTGAGGTTGGAAAAGACTTTTGACGGGATGCAGTGTCCTGCGGACAGGAAGGTTCCATTAGCTGTTTTTCTGTTGGATGGAGAGGCTGAACACTGGTGGGAAGGCCAGCAAGCAGCCAGATTTCAGGGCAGATTAAACTCTCTGATTACTTGGGAAGAGTTCACTGAGGTGTTTCGAGACTGGTTTGTTCCCCTTCTGCACGACAGCAGATGCAGGAGAGTTTTCTGAGACTTGTTCAGGGGAGCAAGACGGTGATGCAGTACGAGGTTGAGTTTACTGCATTAGCCAGGTACGCTCCGCAGCTGGTTAGTACTTCTGCTGAGAGGTGCTACAGATTTCTGAGGGGATTACGAGATACTTTGAGGCAGCCCCTAATACCATTCCGGATCATTGACTTTTCTGAGCTTGTGGAGCGAGCTCGATTGATAGAGAACGACCTGATGGCTACTCAGCAGCGGTGGACTGCGAGTAGGAAGAGATTTGGAGGTGAGGCTTCAGGTAGTGGTTCCTCTAGGAAGAGGAGATTTGTATCTGGACCTGGTTCTGGATCTAGTGAATCCAAGAGGAGTGGAGGGTCGTCTAATACTGCTACCAGTACGACGAGTTCTGGATCTGTTAGTTCGGCACCTGTGTGCCAGAGCTGTGGACGACGACACCTGGGCCAGTGCTACAGGATGGCTGGTCTGTGCTTCCGATGTGGTCAGCCAAGACATCGGATTGCAGAGTGTCCACAGATGGGATTTGATCGGCGTTCTGAGTTCCGATCTGAGGGCTCTGTTAGACCTGCTGGTTCAGTAGGGAGACCGAGAACTGTTCCTCCGCGTCCTGAGGGATTTTCTGGTAGAGGTGGTGGTTCTAGTTCTGGACCACAGAGACCACCGACTGTTAGTCAGAGGGAGCCCAGTAGTTCTGTTGCTTCAGCTCCAGCTCCAGTGCAGCCCCGAGTTTACAGCTTGAGTCAGCAGGAGGCTCGAGATGCTCCCGATGTTGTGACAGGTACGATTTACATTTCTGATCAGCCCTGTCGTGTTTTATTTGATTCTGGAGCCAGTCACTCTTTTCTGTCCGAGCACTGTTTTGAGATTTTGCATTTGGACTCGTTTTTGCTTCCGATTTCTTTGTCTGTGATTTTACTGGCTGGAAATCCTTTGATTGCTCGGAAGTTTTGCTTGTGTGAGATTGACATTTCTGGCAAGAAGTGGAAATCGAGTCTGATTCTGTTGCCGATTTCTTCGTATGATGTGATTCTTGGCATGGATTGGCTGAGTCAGTACGAGGCCCAGATAGACTGTCTGAAGAAGCAAGTGAGTTTGCTTATGGCTGGAAAGAGATTTGTATTTCAGGGCTTACGAGGTGTTCTCTCTAGTCTGATTTCTGTGTTGGAGGTAAGCAGGATGTGGAAGAAAGGATGCCCAGTGTTTTTGGCTTCGGTGCGGGATCTGAACCTGGAGGTTGGTTCTGTCTCTGAGATCCCAGTAGTACGGGAGTTTGCTGATGTTTTTCCTGAGGAGTTGGTTGGTTTACCTCCGGATAGAGATGTGGAGTTCTCTATCGATATTTTTCCGGGTACCGCTCCGATATCAAAAGCTCCGTACAGGATGACACCGAAAGAACTTTCTGAGTTGAAAGTTCAGCTTCAGGAGTTGGTAGACAGAGGCTTTGTCCGTCCTAGTGTTTCGCCCTGGGGAGCACCTGTTTTGTTTGTGAAGAAGAAGGACGGGACACTCCGTATGTGTATTGATTACAGAGACTTGAACAAGGTCACGATCAAGAACAAGTATCCTTTGCCTCGGATCGATGACTTGTTTGATCAGCTTTCCGGATCTTCTGTGTTTTCGAAGATTGACTTGCGATCCGGATATTATCAGGTGAAGGTGAAGGAATCTGATGTGATGAAGACAGCATTCAGTACTCGGTACGGACACTACGAGTTTTTGGTTATGCCTTTTGGGGTAACCAATGCGCCTGCTATTTTCATGGATCTGATGAACCGAGTATTTAGGGAGTATTTGGATCAGTTCGTGATTGTCTTTATTGACGATATTTTGGTATATTCTGTTGCTGAGGATGATCATGCCAGACACTTGAGTATTGTGTTGGAGACTTTGAGGCGGCATCAGCTGTATGCCAAGTTCTCCAAGTGTGAATTCTGGCTGAGGAGCATTTCTTTTCTGGGGCATGTGATTAGCGGAGAAGGCATTTCTGTTGATCTCCAGAAGATTCAGGCAGTTGCTGATTGGCCGAGGCCGACTACGATATTTGAGGTACGTAGTTTCTTGGGCATGGCCGGATATTACAGGAAATTTGTGAAGGGATTTTCACAGATTTCGACGCCTCTGACGAGACTGACGCAGAAGTCAGTACCTTTTGTTTGGACACCGGAGTGTGAAGCTAGTTTTTAGAGACTGAAGGATTGTCTGACTTCAGCTCCAGTGTTAGCACTTCCGTCAGGTACGGAAGGTTTTCAGGTGTTCAGTGATGCTTCACTGAAAGGACTGGGATGTGTCCTGATGCAGCATGGTCAGGTAATTGCTTATGCTTCTAGACAGTTAAAACCACATGAGAAGAATTACCCGACACATGATCTGGAATTAGCTGCAGTGATATTTGCTTTGAAGATTTGGCGTCATTACCTGTATGGCGTCAGATGTGAGATCTTTACTGATCATAAAAGCCTGAAGTACATTTTTACTCAGAAGGATCTGAATCTGAGACAGAGAAGGTGGCTCGAGTTGATCAAGGATTATGATATGACTATTCAGTACCAGCCTGGGAAGGCTAATGTGGTAGCGGATGCTCTGAGCAGGAAGTCTTCTGGATTATTAGGTATTCAGCTTATTTCTGATGACTTTCTGATTCGAGACATGGAGCGCTTATAGTTGGAGGTGATTCCCTCTAATGGTTTGGATTTGGCTCATCTGAGTATTCAGTCTACTTTGGAGACAAGGATTCAAGAAGCCCAGAAGTCAGATTCTGATTATTCGAAGTTGATTGCTCAGATTGGATCTGGTAAGACTCCTGAACTTCGAATTTCTGATTCTGGTGCTATTTTCTGCAAGAACAGGTTGTGGGTACCTGTGTTTGGGGATTTGAGGCAGGAGATTCTGTATGAATCTCATCATTCTGGCTACACTATTCATTCAGGCAGTGGTAAGATGTATGCTGATATGAAGCTTTTGTTCTGGTGGCCTGGGATGAAGAAGGATATGGCGGAGTTTGTGTCGAGATGTGAGGCCTGTCAGTTGGTGAAGGCAGAGCATCAGCGACCAGGTGGACTGTTGCAGTCGTTGCCTATCCCTGAGTGGAAGTGGGAGGAGGTGACGATGGACTTTGCGATGGGTTTTCCTCGATCACGGCAAGGACATGATGCCATCTGGGTGATCGTAGATCGATTGACGAAGTCTGCCCATTTTCTTCCAATCAGAAAGACTGATTCAGTAGATCGCTTAGCACAGGTTTATGTTAAGGAGATTATCAGATTGCACGGTGTGCCTCGCGTGATTGTATCTGATCGAGACGGACGTTTTACTTCCAGACTTTGGAAGGATATTCAGCAAGGCTTGGGTACTAAACTGCATTTCAGTACAACTTTTCATCCTCAGACTGATGGACAGTCTGAGAGGACTATTCAGGTACTGGAAGATCTGTTGAGGCTTTGTGTTTTGGACTTTGGCGGAAGCTGGGAAGATCATATCCCTTTGATTGAGTTTGCTTATAACAATAGTTTTCAGTCCAGTATCGATATGGCACCGTATGAGGCTCTGTATGGCCGGAAGTGCCGGACTCCTTTGACTCTAATGGAGGTCGGAGATAGACAGGCTTTGGGTGCCACTTTTGCTGATGAAACTGTTCAGAAGATCAGCTTGATTAAGGAAAGATTGAAAGCGGCTCAGGACCGACAGCAGAAGTATTATAATCAGAAGCACATGTTTGTTGAGTTTCAAGTTGGTGATTTTGTATATGTCAAAGTCAGCCCGATGAAGGGTGTGAGCAGATTTGGCCAGGAGAGCAAGCTTAGTCCAAGGTATGTTGGACCTTTTGAAATCTTAGAAAGGATTGGAAAATCTGCTTACATACTGTTGCTTTCTGATTTGATGCCCGACGTGCATAATGTGTTTCACGTATCCACTTTGAGGAAGTGGGTATCCGACTCTGGGAAGAAGGTATCTGCTGATGAGGTTGAGATTCAGGAGAATCTGGCATACAAGGAAGAGCCAGAGTTGATTTTGGCGTACGACGTCCGAAAGCTACGAAGTAAACAGATTCCGATGGTTAAAGTCCAGTAGAAGCACCGTACTGCACGGGAAGCGACTTGGGAGAAAGAGTTGGACATGAGGAAGTCGTATCCGTATCTGTTTTGACGGAGTTTGATTGGACAATGTCGAGGACGACATTTTTTTGAAGTTGGGGAGATTGTAATATCAGTTTTGCTCCAGGTTCGTCCGGGACGAATTTGGATCGTCCCGGGACGATCGGTACAGGTTTGGTCAGAATTGTGAAAAATTGAGCAGTTCGTCTGGACGAAAATTTGGATCGTCTGGACGAAAATTCTCCCGAGGACCTGTCGCCGGGGACGATAATTAAATTTCGTTTGGACGAAATTCGTCCAGAGCATATATCGTCCGGGACGAAGTGCGATCGTTCAGGACGATCAGTCTGGATATATATAGAAATGAGATATTTTGAAGAGAAAAAGCTGAGGAGAGAGAAAAATGAAGGAAAAAGTGGAAAAGTAGATTTTTGGACGACGCCGAGCTGTTTTCGATCGACGAGACTGTTCAGGAAATTGCTGTACGCAAGGTAAGGCACAATCAGACTTTCTAAATTTTCAGAACCGTCGCTGTTGACGGTATTTTCTGTCCGGATTTCATTTTTGTTAGCGATTTTCGTCCGTATTTTCCGACTGGTTTAGTTTTTACCGCGTAACTTTCTGTATATCGTTGACGTGCCGGGTGTGCACATTTTGAATATATTTTGGAGATTTTTGTCCGGACCGTTTTGATTTGACGGCGTTTTATTCCGACTGTATTTTTCTGTGTGAATATTAAATGCTGTGGCAGTAGAATAAATGTTCTGAAATGTTGTTATCTACATTCTGTGTGAATTTGGTATTCTATGATTTTTCAGGAAAATTGTGTAAATTTCATACGCTGCCGTTATGCTGCCCGATTTTTGGGTGATTTCTGATTTGTCCGGATTTCTTCTGATTTGATATGCTATCTGTATATGCTATAAAAAGGGATTTATAAGGGGCCTGGATCCTATGAGATTCAGTTAGTGTCTGGAAAATCTGAAATGAGCTCAATATGAAATTTGATATCTGTTATGTTTCGGATCCGAGAAAATCTGTTTAGGTGCTATAAGCACTATATATGTATTCTGGTGCGGTACGCACATCTGTTCTGGTGCCGTGAGCACAAAAGGGAGGCATAAGGGGCCGGGTCCGTAGAGATTCCGTCAGTGTCAGGGAATTTAGCTATTAATTATATATCTGATATCTGATATCTGAGAAATGATTTCTGATTTTCCGTATCTGTTCTGTAAGCAAATCTGATTCTGATTTTGATATGATTCTGATACGATTCTGATACGATTCTGTTCTGTTCCGATATGATTTGAATCTGATTTCTGTACGATTCTGATTCCGTTAATGTGATAGGTCTGATCTGTTCTGTTTCTGATTTGATATATGTCTGTTTCAGTTCCGATCTGATTTTGATCTGATATATGTCCATATATGTTCTGATTTGATCTGTTTTGTTATGAACTGTCCGATTCTGATTTCAGTACGAAGATTCTGATTTCTGTCTGATGTGTTTGGTTTTGGATTCTGAGAATTTTGATTGGAGGTTTGTTGCTTTGCTGAGCTGTTGAGCTCACTCTTGTTTTCTGGTGGTTTTTCAGGTTCTGGGAAAGGGAAGGAAGTCCAGGACTAGATTTCAGAGTCTGATCAGTATAGGTATTTTGTTCATTTTGATTTTTGTACAGTCATGGCTTTTCTGCTCTGTTTATTTCTGTCAGCCATGCACTGTATTTGTAGATGATTGTTTTGAGGAAAAAAAAAAAGAAAAATGTAGATGATTTGTTCCGCTGTATTTGATATTTATTAGTAGCTCTGGTCTGTTTTGTATGTATAATATTGGGAAGATTCCGTTCAGTAAGCAAATTCCAAAGCCAGATCCTGGTTAGTCTGTTTGGCTGGTCGCGGCCCGGTGCGGGCGGGATCCGTCTCGGGTCGGGTCGTGACATGGATGATGGACCCGATCAAGATCCCATAGTTCCATCGTCCCGGGCCATCATGGTCCCTAGTCTACTTAGTCAGAGGAGGAAGTCGACCCAAACCTGACAGAAGGATCTTTGTCGGCAGCCATGGGTTGCTTCATCCAAGGAGACCTTGTAGACCTGGGTTGAATATTTGCCTAAGGGGACAAATTCAAATCCACCTTAGCTAACAGAGGGCTTTGTGCCCTATCGATCATATCATATTGATTCATATCTCAAGGATTTGATGCCACTAAGGAACGTATTGGGCTGGCTATAACCGGTATTTCGTTGTGCCATTTGGCGGCAAAACCACTCGGTCAGAGGGCCCCGAGTCATAACCGTTTATCCTGCGGTATCATTTGGCGACAAAATCGCCGGTTAGAGGACACGTACCACGTCCTTACTGGCAGGAGATTATTTGAGAATGGATCCTAGTGATATTTTCGACTAGGCATTAACTTTTTGTGAGCTAAAGTAGTTTTCAACTTGTCCACCCCGGCAAACTGTTGCGGAGGGTGGATGGGTTTTGCTTTAGGTGCTTGATGATTAAATTTCAATTTTAAATATTTTGGGATTTTGGGATTTTTGAGATTTTGGATTTTGGAGTGGCATTTTGAGTATTTGGAATGGACCCCTCTGGTTGAGATAAACATTCAACATGGCCATCATCAGGGTGTTTGGGGGCATTTTCATTTGTAGCTTGAACCTTATCAACTCTGTCTGGCTGTCGACAGAGGATCGGGTTTCGTAGGCTTTATGCCCTTGATAGTGAATTCTCATTATTATAGACCTTGAAGGCCTAATATGAATGTATTAAGACAAATATAACGATAGCCACAATTGTATATTTGTTTGTTGGTTTGAACCCTGTCGACTTCTATTGACCCGTATAGAAGGATCGATTTCGAACTTGAATTCACTTATCAACCCGCGCAGCATCCCTAGACGTCACGTGTGTACCAATAATACGCTCGACGGGGACCATGCGAGTTTTATAATTGCTTTTACCCATTTTGGTGTACCTATGTATATACAAGCTAACGGTGAACGTGCAGGGGTATTTTAAAATATTTATATTTTGCTTGTGAGTGGTACATTGAATGTATAGAAGTCTTCTACAGTAGCCCGTAGGAGCTCATATCTGTTGCAATTCTCTTTTTGTATTTGCTCGTAGATGGAATTTTATGTATGTAACAAGTCTCCTATGGTGATTCATAGGAGTTCGCATTTGCCATCAACCTCTTCAAGCACATTGATTGGTAGGTTGTTTTATCCACTTGCATATTGGTTGCTACATATATATGCAAGTCCACAAGCATTGATTGGTGGGATATCATTGTGTTCATTGCATATCCCTCGAGTTCATTTATTTGTAAGTAAAAGATTTCATTGTTGATTGTCATCGTTGCATATGCGTATGTTTGATGCAATTGGTGTACTTGCTTGAACGTCTTTCAATCCTTCTAGCAATTGTTGCCTGTATCCTCAAGACACTACAAGCTTCTGTCAAGCTCATTATTGTTGATAGAAGATTTACACCTTTGTTGGAGTAGCTTTCATGGGTCAACTATAACATCCATTGGAGCTTTTATACGATAATCATTCAATTGAGGTGATGATTCCTATTGATTGTTGCTTGGGGATGAATCATGTTTACAAATCAATTATCATGTTTCTAGGGCCCTCATGTAGTGACCTTGCAATCAAGCCATGCCCTTTCATAATTTCTTTCGTATTTGACTTAAGATGATTGTCGTTCATTTATCCTTTCATTTTCATGTGCATGTTATAAGAGAGTTGTTTGTTCAAATATTCCAAACTCCACATGATGCTATTTAGCTCATGTTCAAGATATCTTTTGCATTGGTTCACTTGATTCTTGCTTGAGTTCAAGTAGCAAGCTTAAGTTCTAGTTCTCATCCACAAGTCATCCTTTCTTCTTGTTGATAATTACTTGGTTATCATCTTCAATTGTGAATGACTCATCTTGCACACGTGTTGTAAGGCTCATTGAAATATCATTATGCCTCCATTTGCAACTAGACTATACATGGCTAATTGATGGAAGTCATCATGGTAATTGAGTACTTGCTGTTCACCTGGATGAATATGATACATTTAGACTTTGATTGCTAATTCATCCAAAGCCCAATTCTTGTGTGTTCCATCCAATTTCTTTATAGCTCATGTTGTTCAAGTCAATAGAAATCCTTTGCACTTTAGTTCAAATCCAAGTTCGAGTTGAGTTCACTTATTTCAAGTCCAAGCTTTTGTTGTCTTTCACGTTTATATTCACTTAGATTTGAATTTATTAGAAATCAATTGAATCAAGTCCATATGTCCCAAATTGATCTTTGAGTTCGATCAAGTCCATTGTTCTACTCATTCGAGTTCAAGTAGTCCCCTGCTGTCTTGTAGAATTCATGTATAGTTCGATGTGCAAGTTCAAATTTCTCTTGCTTGAATTTTTACTTAAGCCATTTACTCAGCTATTCAAGTTTGAATTTAGTTCAAATGATATCCAAATGAGATTCAATATTTTTAAAGTTCTTGAATTTTCAATCCAAATTTCGGCAGCCTCCCGACGTCTCCCCCTTTTAAGGGAAAAACCAAGAGACAACATTTCCCCTCGACGCTACGTGAGCGCTTCAGGTAGGTGTCAAAAATGACACTGTGGTTGCAAAAGTATTTTTTTTATCCCCGCCCGCTACGTGAGCGTTTAAGGGTGTTTTATAAGAAGAACGCACATGTTAGAAATAAGCATAGATTTCCCCCCTCTGCACTACATGAGCGTTCGAGGGTGCTTATATAAAAATAAAGAAAACACATTTTTTTTATATCCCCTTCGCCGCAAGCACCGCACCGGTTTCCCACCCTACAACACTACTTGAGCGCGTAGGGGGTTTGCCGGCTCGTTGCTAGAATTGAAGAGGGATTCTTAAATCGCTGCAAGCGCCGCACCGGTTTCCCTCCCTACAACGCTACGTGAGCGCGTAGGGGGTTTGCCGGCCCGTTGCAAGGCACGAAAAGAATCACTTTTTTTTATTAATTATAATTAAAATAATCAATTATTATTAATGACAATTAATTATCATTAATTATAATTAATAAAGATTAATTATAATTAAAATCAAGCAACCATATAAATTATAATTAATTATAATTATCTTATAATAAATAATTATAATTAAAATTAATTAATTATGATTAAAATATTAGTTATGATTAACGATAATTAATTATAGTTAATTAATAATAATAATAATTAACTATGATTAACTATAATTAATATAACTAATTATAAAAATTATAATTAATTTATAACTAATTATAATTATTTTATAAATTAAGTATAATTAATACTAATAATAATAATAATAATAATAATAAAATCATTAGTATTAAAACCCTCATATTCTCTACCTTAGCTTAGAAATCGGGTATGGCTAAGTGGACTAAGTTGAATGAGTTGAGTGAGTTGGGCTTTAGGTTTAAGTGGGCTAAGTGGAATGAGTCGGGCTGAGTGGGGTTGAGTGGACTGAGTCAGGTGCTGAGTTGACTGAGTAGGCTGAGTTGGAGTGAGTAGGGTTTTATTTGAGTGAGGATAAGAGGGGGAGACGGCTTAGAGTGGAAGGAGATCGGTAAGGTTAGGGCACGGGCTGGTTGGAGCTCAGTAGAGGTAGGGAAAACTTTCTTCTCTCTCTCTCTCTGGACCGAACGGCTCGGGCAAATAGGGAAGGGCGACGGTAATGGAAGCAGGAGGAAGATGTGGAGTTCGGCAGTGGCTTAGAGAGAAGCTTGCGGGATATGGAGATTAGAGAGGGGAGGTCGTTCGAGCGGTTGAGGAACTCGTGGATTTCGGGAGGAGAAGCCGGGAGCCGAATGCTCTGTTTGGCTTGGTATTTAACGACGCCAAAGAGCTGTGATCGAGGCTGGCCGCAGGATTTACGGAGATAAGACGCGAACGGCGCCGACTCGACACGATTTCGGCAGGTTTCATGGATCCGAGGGATACAAGGATTCTAGCCGGGATTTCGGCTGAGTCTATGGGATTTGCACACAGGTTCCGATTTTTAATGATTTTCTTTATTTCATTTTGATTTATTGATCTCATTACAGAGGTCAACAAAAACCTATGTCTTCCAACACTATTGTGAGTTTTAGAGGTTTGCAAACATGAATAAGCTGATCAACGGAACTGAAATTTATATCTCCAACGTCAGATCTGCACTAAACAGGTTATATTCTCTTTGAAAGTTTCATATATCTTCCATTATTCTATCATTTCACATAGGATTCCCGCTCATAGTACCTTGGAACCTTTCCTATCTAACCCTAAGAGATCGCCACAAAGGTTACTTGGTGGCTTGCACTAAGACAGCACTAAGAGATAATGAATACAGTCCATTTTGCAGTTAAGGATCATCTCTGATTTACAGCTAGCATATGTTTGTGGGAATCAGCTCCTTTAAAGCAACCTTACATTCAAAAAATAGATCTCCATGAAAATTTAAAGACATCTTTTCCAATTGTCCCTTGAAGGGATATGTCACTGCATAGACAGATTTCCCTCCAAGATAATACGATCACCCTAAGTTATAGAAGTAGGAGAACATGCTAGCTATAAATCTTAGTGCACTGTACACTAGAATATAAACCATGATAACACAGCGACTCTATTCTAGATTAATTTACCCAGATGATAGTGCATGCTTCCAATATTTGATCCTTCACATGTAATAACTACAAGCATAAGATAAACAATTTTCTTTTGCAGGATGACTTCATTCATACAAGTTTTGGAACGACCTAAAGATTTTATTATGATATTGGTCCAAGAGAATCAGTGCTAAAAATGAAAAATAATTTTACAAACATGATCATTTATTCTCCAAGAAGTGCCTGATTTGAAGCTTCTAATATGCTCAATTTTAATTTTCCCTGGAACCCAATTATAGTTTCTTGCAGGGGCTCATTAGATGATGGATTAGCATTACAGAACATACCACTGCCGCTTGGAGCCGAATGATCCAGGTACCGGGAGGGAGGAAAGCGGCGGGTAGCAACGCATAACCGGCATAAGAATACCAAAGCATCTCCTGGTGTTTTATCCATATGCTAAGTGATGTTATTTCCTTTTGTCTGAAAGGATGCTCTTTTCTTTTATCTCTAATAATTATTTTCTTCTCTAAACTTGCGTATGAGAACCCAAAAATATACTACAAATCTTTTTCAGATCTATATACATATTTATTTATGAACTCAAACTTATCACATTTGTGAATCTGAATTACAACTGTGAGACTTACTGAAGCTCCACAACAGAAGTACCAAAATACTGAAATAGTTTTCAATTTGAGTTCCAGGTTGGCTAGACTCTAGAGCATATAATTACTTCTAGGAAATCAAGCTTCAAACGCTCATCAGACCTATGGTTCAATCCTTTTACAACATTCTGACAATAGCAGATATATGAATATATATACTAGTTATTCTTTTTTACCAGTTCAGGCAAGGTAGCGTAACAAATCCACCAGGCGCCTCAAAGATAACTACTTTCTCACATCCTTAATAGAAATAAAAGAAAACTGAAATGACACTCAAGGGCCTACATGCTTAAGGTTGGTTAATTCCCAATGGATTCTTCTATCCACTTCACAAAATAGTGGATTCTGTACTTTGTACTTCGTAAATATTCAAATGAATTCAGATGCATCTGTGTCTCTTAAGGAGTGAGACTTTCAGATTTTCTTGGAAAGCTTAACTTTATATGCCTCACAATGCATATGTTCAGATAACGATGCCCCTTATATTTGGGAAAATATGCGCATAAATTCATTTAGGAAGAAAACACCTGTATATTGAAATATGAAAGATACTCCCTCATATTAAAAAGAACGTTCGAACATAACTATACCTCAAACTTCTCACTTCTCACTTCTAAGCATCTTTTGTGGCAATCTTAAAAAACGTTTGATCGGACTATAACTCTCATTGTATCACATTTATTTCAAAGCTTTCAGCAACCAATATCAAACCAACCCTTCCAAAATTAGCAAGAAAAGTTAATGTCAATATATATTCTTTTAAGATTAGAATGTATTAGCCGTCTCTACCAGCAGTGAATGTCCTAGGTTATAGTAGAAAAAAGATGAAAGGTAATGTTTTCTAAAGCTGGTTTCGATCAGGAGCTTTTTGGACATCAGGCTAAAATCCTAGATTTGAAAACAAACATCAAGCAAGTTTGAAAAGTCTTGTACCCATAATATGAGGCTCGATTTAAAGTTCAAATATGGTGTTCAAACCTTATCCAAACCTGGTTTGAAGCATAAAATTTAGGTTTGAGTCATATTTTGTGTTCAAACCTTATTTAAACCTTATTCGAACTTCTATTTCAAATATAAGGTTTAATCATTATCTTCAAAACAAAAGTTTGAACAAGGATAGAAAAAGTTCTAACCTTCTTCAATCTTCAAACCTAGAGTTAGACCAGTAGCTTTGAAACTGAGTTTTGAATTCAAACCTTTTTTTAATCTCGTTTGAACTGAGTTTGAACCAAGTGTTTGATCATTTGCTTTAGAGCAGAGGTTCGTGCCTAAGGATTCAACCTTATTTTTCCCCCTTATCTTGTTTGATTTGTTTTGTTATACATACAGATATCCAAACGAGTTATTTCGCTGAAGAAGCATTACATTGACAAGGTCACATATAAAAGTAGAGTGATAAAGAAAATGATCAAGCAGTTTGAAAGTTGTGATCTTTTTGAAAGGGTCAAGCAATATAGACCTTGAAGATACCTTTATGGATTGCAGTATTTGAGTAGATAACTGGTTTAGGATTTGGCGAATATCCTAATGATGAGGAGTGTGGAGATGAGCAGGAGCAGAAGGCTCATTGAGTATTATCTAAACGGAAACAACTTTAAGAATACAAACCTTGAAGATGCATTTATGGAGTGCAGCGTTTGAGACACTCGTTTGGGATTTGGTCAATATCCTAGTGATGAGAAGTGCGGAGATGAACAGGAGCAGTGCGCTATGAGAATTTTATGAATAAAAACAAATTTAAGAATATATAGACCTTAAAGATGCCTTCATGGAGTACAATGTTTAAGAAATGTCTAGCTGTTAGGTCTAGGTTTTATTATTCATGGGATTCTCCTCAATCATGAAAATAACAGTATTACTTTTATTGGGATGTTAGCACTAGTTAAAGAGGAGGTAGAATTCTATGAATGTGTATGGGGAAGGATGTCATTGGGGAAGCAAAGAAAGGGATAAACAAGGATATTATGCACATTGAGGATAATATCTTGAAGGTGGAAAAGACAACTAAAAAGAAAGCCCCAACCCATTGCACTATCAGTGGATTTTCCATATCAATACAAAATTATTTTAAGAAGTCATTCCAAAGCAGGAGAAGACCTATACTAAATTCCATAGAGAGAAAGCCCTTAAAGATGTTTAAACTAAAATAGCAACAAAGTGTTCATAAGCAAAATTTGTAACTTCTAACAAATAAAGGTTACATGCAAATTATTGTATTTTAAGGATTAATTTAGATTAATTAGTGGTGGCAACAAACTTTAAATATTATATTATTTTTTTTATGTGATTGTTAACCATAAACTGGTACACAGCTGATGGGGAAGATTTCTACAAATCTATTGTGCATACTACTCCTAACTAGAATTGTTAAGGAGAAGAGATTGGCACACATTTTTCAGGAGAGTTGGTGATCATATTGAAAAGGTGTATAGAGGGAAAAACATGGATGAGTACATGCCTTCCTCTACTTAGTTGCAGAAATTATTTATTATAGTTGGGAGCTGAAGAATAATCAATTTATATTTAGATCAGAAAGATGATCTCTTATTGATTTTGTATATAGGAGGAATAAAGGTGTAGGAGTGGATTGTGGTATACAAGTGAGCGTGGAAGAAATTGTTGTTGAATCTACCATAGTCATACTAAATCGGATGATAATATGGCGAAGGAGGCTAAGGATACTAACCCATCTATGCAATGTGTAAATAAAGTTGATGTAAAGTTTATATAATTTAAAAGGGGGATGTAATATGACAAATTTCTAATAGGAGAATTCAGAGATCCATAGGAAAAATAGCATAAGTTAATGGATCCATGTGTCATTGATCTTTTTTGCCCAATATATGAATAATATTATCCTACTTCAAAGCTTGAATGACAGACAAAATAGACTAACTCTAATAAAAAGGAAATTAGAGTAAGAAATGGAAGTGGGTCGTGACTTCGACAGTTAAATATACATGGCCAGATAGTAGATAAAAATTATACTAGTTTATATTTAAATAATAACTTTTGAACCATATAAATGTATTGTGTTGCTTACGATATTTCAATATTTTTTGCAGCACATAAATTGTTTGTGTTATTTATTAATAAGCGGTTATGGCACTACCCAAAGATTAATGGATCAACTATCATTGTTTTCAATAAGTTAATTGATTAGTATTGCACATTAGCAGTCTTTGAATACATGAAGCAGAAGAATAAACATGAGAGCTTCAAGTGGCCTTTATCTGTGCTGAAGTATGTCATTGTGGATGAAGCAAAGTCCTTAAGTCATGGATAGATGCAAATCTCATATATAATCCAATGAACTAGAACAAAATTAATTGGATAATATGTGAGATTTTATTGGCTGCAAAAACTATGATGTTATATGTCATGCCCTATGACGTCTCCTTGTGGTCAGACAAAAGGCATAAAAAAATATAGATACAACTTAACTAACAAATACATGTCTGATTTGAAGAAATTTAACTATCAACACAAATAAATTGAGCGGAAGCATTTTCAAAAAATTTCATTCAATTAACTACATAACTTGTAATAAATATTAGTATTCATTTTAAATTTTCATCATACACAAACCTAATCAGAATTCACCTTACAATAAAATTATATACAAAAATAAGAACCGATCAAAACATGATTCTTATTCAAGTCCACTTTGACTTTTCTTTTACCCGAAATAACATTCAACATAATATTAGGTGAGCTTAGAGCTCAACAAGATAAACAACTCTAATATAGAATTTAAATATCATATGAATTAAATTATAATCATTAACTAGTCTAGTGAATTGCCCATAATTCATTAGCAATCTATTCATATACATGACCTTTCTTAAGCTTATTCAATTTAATTTTTGAACATTTGGGGTATACATCATTCATTTTCATTTATTGGAACATTAAAAACATGCACCTCTCATTTTAAATATATTAATAAACTTTATAATTTAATATAAAGAACATTTCATATA
This sequence comes from Dendrobium nobile, assembly GCA_022539455.1. NCBI lineage: Eukaryota > Viridiplantae > Streptophyta > Magnoliopsida > Asparagales > Orchidaceae > Dendrobium > Dendrobium nobile. The sequence continues at coordinate 46,525,757 of CM039734.1, read as the reverse complement.
TATATATATATATATATATATATATATATATATATATAGTTTATAAGGATATCTAACATAAAAAATATGCTCAATTATTTCAAAAAATTTGCTTCCAAAATTAAAATGAAGTATCTTACCCAAATAATAATCAACCACAGGATAAGTTACCTCCAATCACCTCAATAATTTGTGCTTATATAAACACCTTATTAAATGTACATATCTCAATTTATAAAACTGTCTTCTCAATTCATATTCAATTAAAAAAAACTCAATATTTATTTACCTCAAAAAATTTTTTTCTCATGCACTACTCAAAGCCTATTACTTCGATATGATGTCAATTCAATGAAGAAAATAAAAAAATAAACAAAATCAAAATAAAATCAAAATTTCTAAAATAAACCTTACTTTCCATATCTTCTTTCTATGGCTTTTTATCTCACGGCCTGAAGTTGTTCTTAGTTTGCTTTTTATGGGAAAATGAGTAGGCATTGCCTTAGTGCTTTTATAGCTACGATGCACAGCATGAACACGGTGACACAGATACGACATGACACGGACACGAGACACATCAATCATTGAAAATATAGGACACGGATACGGGTTGGACACGACATTATAATTTTTATTTTAAAATATTATAATAAAATTGAATAAGTTTAATTTTAAAAATAATAAGTCATTTAACTAGAATTTGTGCACAAAACGATTAATATTAGGATATCGAGAGTCGGGCGTCAATGTTGTGTATCAGGCAATGAGAGAGATGATGACAATACTGTTGAGAGTTGGGCATTGATGTTATGCAGTACAACAGTAGGTATAAGATGTTGATGTCGAGAAGACATCTGTCATCGATGTTGAAAGGGCATTGGTCATCAATATTAAGATGACGTCGGACAAAAATGAGCAGTCAAGTTATTGGTGTATAAATTGCTAGTGTCGAGCATCAATGTCAAGACAGTGTTAGGCATTGAAGTTGAGATGGTTTTGAAATGTTGATGTTGTAACGACGTCAGCAGTCGATGTTGATGGCATTAAGTATTATTGTGAAACCAAAGTCGTGACCCGCCAAAAGGAAATGAAAATGAGAACATTCAATGAATGAAGTATTAAGTGCGGACCATTGATTTGATGTTGTTGAGAAGAAATAAGAAATTTAGTTTTTATATTTTAAATAAATAAAAAACTTTAAATACAATAAGTTATTTAAAAAAAAATCATAAAGTATTTAAGACAGGCGTGTCTAATTTGTATTTAATATTTTTTTTAATCAAACATGTTTTCGATGTGCCTAACACATCGAAGATGTGTTGGACAAGTGTCGTGTCGGATACGTGTCGGACATTACGCGACTCCGTGAGGAGAAATGTCGATGCATCATAAGCTTTTAGCAATTAGCTTTTAAAATAAGTAATTTACCTATTAAATTTAAAGCGTTAAAACAATTCACAATCATTCATATCCATTCATTTTAAAATTAGTCAATGCATGCCATTTTTACTTAAATAGTCAAAATCTCAATTCAATGCTACGGGAGGATTGTTTGGATGCATGGTGAATTAGATGTATGAACAGTGTTATTATTATAACTTAGGTTTAAATAGTTTAAATTATAAAACAATTTACTTAAACCAATATCTTTATATATAATAATTGCCTAAATGTGTGCATATATATAATGATCCTTAACAAATATAAGATTTTATAAAAATAGTATTAGTCATTTTTGAGAGATGTGAAAAACCAAGCATACAAATTTTAAATGAATCTTGACATTTACCATTTCAAAATTTTGAATATTACAATCTGGACTCCTTTCTAAAATTTTGCCCCCAAATTTCACTTCCTTCATAAACTATCAAACAAGTGGGGGAATTTTTGTCGCATATCTTCCTCAATTCCCTTAGTTGCTTCTTTTTTTAAAAAAAGCTTCCACTTTACTTTCATCATAGGAATTTTTCTATTTTTTGTATTTTAATATGAGAAAAAGATCAAAATGGTCCATTAACTCTTTATTATTTTTTAAGACTATTCTCTTAACTCTTTAGGAGGGACAAAAATGGTCTCCAACTCTTTTGAGGGACCGTTGATCCCTCAACTCTTTAAAATGTGACTATTTTGGTCCTCCCATTAACTTTTAACAGAAAATCAAATGTCCCAAGCAAAAAAACATTAATACAGAACCTACAACTTTCATTATAGATAGCAATGAATCGTTGAAACCCTCGAACCCTCTAGGAGCATGAAAACCCTAGCAGTATTGTATAGCGGCGTCAACTCCCACATCCTGCAACGCAACTGGCATCGACCTCAAATTCAACCCCCAGCATGCGAAACCCCTTAAATAAAAGAAGCTAAACTCTTAAATAATGAGGCACTTTTTAGTTTAATTGTTGAAATTTCATTAAAAAACTTCACAGTTAAGCATGCTCATCCTAGAGAAATCCTGGGATTAGTGACCTCCTGGGAAGTTACACCAGTAGGGCAAAACCAATAGTTAAGGCCAAAGCAAACAATATCTCAATAGTTAAGGCTGTTACAAATGGTATCGAAGAAATACACCAATAGGAAAATGGGAACTAAGTGTCATACAAGCAAAGTGCTACGCCATGGGAGACATCTGTTGAATCCTGTATGGGACAAAGTGCTATGTGGCAGAAGTCACCGCTTGAACCTATCTACCTGGTGGATGATTCTAGGATATAAATACTGACGAGAATGTCATTTACTTAAGTGGGAAATATTGTGAAATCCCTTAAGTAAAAGAAACTAAACTCTTAAACATCGAGCTATCTTTTGGTGTAATTTTTAGAATTTCTTTAAGAAACTCCACAGTTGAGCGTGCTCATCCTGGAGAAATCCTGGGGCGGAAGACTTCCTGGGAAGTTTACACCAACAGGATAAAACTGTGAGGTCTTTAGGCCAAAGAGAAAAATATCTAGATAGTAAAGAGTTTGGGTTGTTACACAGCATCTCGCATCACACGCATCAACTACCACATCCTGTAGCCCTAGCAAGCATCCATCGATCGAGCTGTGAGCGTCGCATCTACCACCATGTTCCAAAGCCCTAGCGAGCATCCATCGATCGACCAGTGAGTATCGATCGCACCAAGCACCAGATCCCGCACTAGCGAGCTTCATTCGATCGAGCAGGGATCATCGTTTGCATCAATACAGCAGGTCTCACAGGTATATGATTTTTATTCACTTTTTTATTTGCTCAAGAGGCTTGTATTACAGTTAATTTTGATTATACCTTTCCACTACAGACATTTTGCCATGGATTTGCCGCTGTTTACCTCACCTACCTTGTCCACTTCTCCTGAGCAAATAGACACTTAGTTGAATATTATCGAACAGACAAGGAGAGGTATAATTCTAATTAACTTGGTATTGCAAATTTGATTATTTATTTTTCTTTACATTTTATAACTTTTATAAATTTTACAATAGGAAAAAATAAAGGTAACTAAGAGGCAGGAAATCAAAAGAAATTGGCAAAGTTTCTTTAAGCTTTTTAGTAAAAAAAACTTATTTTTAAAGTTTCAACTTAAATTTTAATTATATAAGAAATACCAACTGAGTGGCTTGAAGATTCAAATTTCTCACAGTTATTCGGTGGTTTAACTGAGATGAATGATATTAACAGTAATTTAGAGGAAGAGATGGTGATGCTAATAACAATAGTGATGAAGTTGATGTTGATGACGACGATGATGTTAATGATTGGTTTAAGTGTGCAAAAAGTCAACTTAATGGAAAACAAATCATTTTGTATACGGAGGAGTATACACGGCTTCCACAACACAGTTGGTTAATGCTATTGAACAATATGTGTTAATAAACATTTATGTTTTTAAGTATTTGTTGAAGTTCTTGAGATCTGTGATGTGTAGATATGTGTTGTGGAACTATTATTGTATGTATTTGTATATGTTTGCAAGTGTGGAAATCTGATTGTTGCATGGGAAGGCAATTTGTTTTTTGTTATTGCTACAGGTTTCTGGCAGATTTGGTGTACTTATCTATATCGTTTCCGGCGTTTTATGTCCGCCGGAATTACCAGCGGAAAACGCGCCGGTAACAAGTCGTTGCTTTAGTTACGGCGTTTTATCCGCCGGAGTTTCCGGCGGATAAGTACGCTGTAATTTCCGGAGTATTTAACGTCAGAATAATCAGCTAATAAACGCCGTTTTGTTAACCCATTTTTCGCCGGTAATGCGTCGGAATGTGCGACGGAAAAATGACCGGTGTCGTATATCCGTCGGAGGACATTTTCCGACGCGCACCAAACCGGCGTATGAAATTCCGACGGAAATGCGCCGGAAACCCAGTCTTTGCGTCGTATTGTATGCATTAATTGCGGATTTTGTCTGCCGGTAATACTGGGTTTTCCTGTAGTGCTTTAGACTCTAAGGTTAACCCAATGTTTAAAATTGCATATTCGGGTATTGAGGCGTTTTTCATTCGTGAGGCGAGGCGTAAGCCTCAAGGCGTTTTGAGGCGTAAGCCTCAAAATCAAAAGATTGCGTAAACACAAAATGATAAAATTTTTATATACTAATGAGTGAATAATATAAAATATAAAAAAAACATAAGATATGAAGTGAAATCAAAATATCCCAATAATAAGACAACATGAAATATAGTTCAACTCAAAATTCTATTTTTCCCAAATCCCAGTATTCTTTTCATTAACATATAATTCTAATTTCTAAAAATAAATAACAATGACATATCACATAAGAACTCATAAGTCATCAGCACTGTCATCACTAAGGCGTTCTTCATTTGAATCATCATTATGATGAATTGCTCTCTCCCCTTTCTCCTCTCCTATAGAGTCCAATGTCGGGCATTTACTTCAAGATTTATGTAAGTTTTAATATATATAGCATGAGGCGTAAGCCTCATGCCAGTGAGGCGAGGCGGGCCTCAACCAAGTTGAGGCACAAGCCTCATAACAAAAACTCGAGGCATAAGCATCGAGGCGTTTTTTACTGGAATTGCGCAAAGGCGGTCCTCAAGGAGAGCCTCATATTGCGCAATTTTAAACCATGGGTTAACCTCTATAATTCAAGCTTACTTTCAACTCCCTCTCTAGTCTTATCAATAAGAAGAATATCGTCAGCAAAAAGCATACACCAGAGTACAACCTCTTGCAAAGGTATAGTGAGAACATCCATGACTAAAGCAGAAAGATATGGGCTTAAAGATGATCCTTGATGTAATCCAACTGAAATAGGAAAATCCATAGTCAAACCACCTTATGTCTGAACACAAGTAACAGCTCTTGCATACATATCCTCTATGACTCGAATACAAGTATTATTAGCCCCTTTTTTTCTAGAACTCTCCATAGCACTTCTCTTGGAACTTTATCATATGCTTTCTCTAAATCAAGAAATATCATATGTAGATCCTTCTTATTATCTTTATATTTCTCCATCGAATCTCCCAATAAATGCATAGCTTCCATAGTAAACCTATCTGGCATGAATCCAAATTGATTTTGAGAAAGATTAGTATCACGCCAGAACCTATGCTCCATAACTCTCCCATAATTATAAAGTATGACACATTAACTTAATTCCTCTATATTTCGCACAATCTTGGGCAGCAACTTTATTCTTAAAAATATGAATCAATATACTCATTCTTCACTCATCTAGCATCATTTTAATCTTCAAAATAATATTAAAAAGTTTAGTAAGCCAAGAAATTCCTTTATCTCCTAAGCATTTCCACACCTCAATTGAAATATCATCAGGTCCAACAGCTTTTCCACACTTCATTTCTTTAAAACCTCTCTAACTTATGTTTTACTATTACAACAACAACAACATCAAGCCTTTATCCCACTACGTGGGGTCGGTTACATGAATCCTTTTTCTCCATTGTGTCCTATTAAAAGTCAAATTCTCATTTAAATTTAATAAAGAAAGGTCATTCTTAATATTTTCAAACCAAATCTTTTTAGGTCTGCCTCTACCTTTCTTAACATAAGTCAAATCTAATACTCTACTCTCCTAACCAGGTCATCGGAAAGCCGCCGTTTTACGTGACCAAACCATCTAAGGCGACTCTCTCTAATCTTATCTTCTACTAGAGCTACTCCAACCTTTCCACGTATATGCTCATTTTGTATTCTATCTCCCACCTGAGCATCCTCATCTTGCCACACTTAATTGGTATTATGCTTCTCTTTAAATGGCCAACATTCGGCACCATAAAGCAATGCAAGCCTCACCACCATCTTACAGAATTTTCCCTTAAGTTTGATGGATACTTTTCTATCACACAACAAGCCCAATGCATTCCTCCACTTCAACCATCCAACATGAATTCTGCTGATAATATCCCCATCTATTTCACCATCACTCTGAATAATAGATCCAAGATATCTAAAACGTGTACTCTTGTTACTGACTTGATCACCCAAAGTCACAATCCCCTCACTAGGTTTATTACTACTAAAATTACACTCCATATATTCCATTTTAGATCTACTCAAGCGAAAACCTTTAGACTCTAAGGTTGACCTCCATAATTCAAGTTTACCTTCAACTCCCTCTCTAGTCTTATCAACAAGAAGAATATCATCAACAAAAAGCATACACCAAGGTACATCCTCTTGCAAATGTCTAGTGAGAACATCCATGACTAAAGCAAAAAGACATGGGCTTAAATAGTTTGTTTTCCTAGGGTTTGGGCATCTGGAATTTGGCTGAAATTTGAGATCTCTTAGACTTAGGTTTTCTTTGGGCTCTTGGCGTTGCCAGAGATTTGGGAGAGATCGATCCTCCTCTCGAATTGAGGATCAATTGTATCTTGCTATTTTATTCATCGTCTAAGTGGAATACAAGTCTTTTCTTGAGTTTTCTCTCAGATTTTCCCGGACAAGTGCTGTTTTTCTGCTATAAACAGCAGATTTCTGCTGTTTTCCTGCTGTGGACAGCCATTTGGCTGCTGTTTGTTCGCCGATTTGGGTTAGGTTTGCTTGCGAACTCAAGTATTACCTTAGGGTTACTTGCAAACTCAAGTATTTCCTATCAAATTGGTATCAGAGCAAGTCATGGGACCGGTGGAGGGCTAATTTCGACAAATTTCAGCGGTGATTAATTGCCCGGAAGGTAGGGGAATTGCTGTTTTTGAAGTTCCAAATCCAGAATTTGTGATTTTACAAACTCAGGATTGTGATGGCGGCCAAAAAGGTGGATGCTCTGGAGGAAAGACTTGAAGAGAAGATGAATCAAATTAAAACGACGGTGGAGGAAAGGATTTCCTCCATGGAAGAGCAAGTTGCCGATCTACGAGACATGATGAAAAAGATGTTAGAAATCCAGAACCAAACATCAGCTTCTGTGGCGAAAAGAATGGAGGGAAAAAGTACGAATTCTGAAATTCGTAGGGAGGAAGAGGAGGTGGAGATCGTGGAAGGAGAAGGAAGAAGACCCCATCTGGAGCCTGTCCAGAGGGAAGAAAGAGGAGGATATGAGGAACGCCAGGAGGGATACTATGGTTGGCGAGGTGCTGATTTTGAGGATAGAAGGGGGTATTTTGAAGGGGGTTTGGGCTATGGTAGAGCAAGGGAAGACCGGGAAACATGGGGTGCACCTAGCACTTGGGAGAGGGGAAACTATAGAAGAATCCGGGGCAATGGGGGCGACCAAAAGGTGAGGAAGTTGAAGATGCCCATATTCGAAGGAGAAGATGCGTATGGGTGGATTTACAAGGTGGAGCGATACTTCGCCGTCAATGGACTGACGGAGGGGGAGAAGCTGACCGCAGCCGGACTGTGCTTGGAAGGAAAAGCCCTGTCGTGGTATCAGTGGAGAGATCAGAGGAGGCCTATCAGGAACTGGAGGGAATTCAAAAACTGCATAATAGAACGTTTCCAAACCGACTGGGAAGGAGATTTCTATGAGCAGTTCTTTGCTCTGGTGTAGGAGGGATCAGTAGCAGACTACCGTGAGTGGTTCGAGCACCTGGCTAGTAGGGTGGAGCGATTATCAGATATCGTATTGGAGGGGAACTTCATGAAGGGGTTGAAGGCAGAAAGCCGAGCGGCAGTGAAATTTCTGATGCCTAGTGACTTGGAGGAGGCAATGAAGTTGGCACAGCTGGTAGAAAATCAGAATAATCTGGAGAAGGGAGCCAGGAGCAGCAGCTTAGGAGGCTCTTACAAGACTACGACCGCTGTTTTACCACCCAAGGCGCCTGCATCAGTCAACATTAATGAGACCACCAGGGAAAAGCCATTAGGAGGAGGGAGTGGGAATAACTTCAAGAAGCTCACTGAGACAGAATTACAGGAGAAGAGGGCAAAAGGACTTTGTTTTAGATGTGACGAGAGGTATACGCCGGGGCACAGGTGTAAGGACCGAACTCTTCAAGTCCTTACTGTTTGTGATGAAGAAGGAATGGAGGGTGTCGTCTTTCCACCTTGCGGACAAGGTGGATCTTCGGGAGGGGAGTAATGTTAGACCGGTCCATTGGACCGGTCCAGCCGGTCCGTGCGGGACCAGCCCAGCGTAAATTGGGCGGAGAAATCTCCGCCCGCGGAGATGCCGAGCAAGCCGCACACCGTGCGGGAGCTTTTTAGGAAGCTTTTTTGAGGGTTTTGAGAGGGAAATTTGAATGTAGGGACTGTTTAGGGATTTCCTTTTGATTTGTATACATTAAATAGTTTGTTTTCCTAGGGTTTGGGCATCTGGAATTTGGCTGAAATTTGAGATCTCTTAGATTTAGGTTTTCTTTGGACTCTTGGCATTGCCAGAGATTTGGGAGAGATCGATCCTCCTCTCGAATTGAGGATCAATTGTATCTTGCTATTTTATTCATCGTCTAAGTGGAATACAAGTCTTTTCTTGAGTTTTCTCTCAGATTTTCCCGGACAAGTGCTGTTTTTCTGCTATAAACAGCAGATTTTTGCTGTTTTCCTGCTGTGGACAGCCATTTGGCTGCTGTTTGTTCGCCGATTTGGGTTAGGTTTGCTTGCGAACTCAAGTATTACCTTAGGGTTACTTGCGAACTCAAGTATTTCCTATCAGATCCTCTATCTATACCCAAGAAATCTAAAACATAACCCTAGAAAATCCTCAAACACTTGAATAACTCTTTCCAATGGTTTGTCAATCTTTGGATGAAATGTGGCACTAAAATATAATTTTGTGCTCAAATTTCTAGGAATACCCCTCCACAATCTAAACATGAATCTGTCATCTATATCAAATATAATATCCTTAAGAATTTCATACAACATTATCAAACCTTTGTCCCACTACGTGTGGTCGGCTACATGAATCCATTTAACCATTGTGTCCTGTTTAAAGTCAAATTCTCATTTAAATCTAATAAAAAATATCATTTCTAATATTTTCTAACCAAGTCTTTTTAAGTCTACCTCTACCTTTCTTAACATAAGTCAAATCTAATGCTTCAACGTTCCTAACCGGGTCATTGGAAGGCCTCCGTTTAATGTGACCAAACCATCTAAGACGACTCTCTCTAATCTTATCTTCCACTGCAGCTACTCCAACCTTATCACATATATGCTCATTTCGTATCTTATCTCTAAGGGTAAAACCACTTATCCACCTAAGCATCCTCATCTCTGCCACACTTAACTTAGTATTATGCATCTCTTTTAATGGCCAACATTCAGCACCATAAAGCATTGCAGGCCTCACTACCATCTTATAGAATTTTCCCTTAAGTTTGAGGGGTACATTTCTATCACACAACAAGTCCGATGCATTCCTCCACTTCAACCATCCAACTTGAATTCTGCTGATAATATCCCCATCTATTTCACCATCACTCTGAACAATAGATCCAAGATATCTAAAACATGTACTCTTATTAATGACTTGATCGCCCAAAGTCACAAACCCCTTACTAGGTCTATTACTACTAAAATTACACTCCATATATTCCGTTTTACATCTACTCAAGCTAAAACCTTTAGACTCTAAGGTTGACCTCCATAATTCAAGTTTACCTTCAACTTCCTCTCTAGTCTTATCAATAAGAAGAATATCATCAGCAAAAAGCATACACCAAGGTACATCCTCTTGCAAATGTCTAGTGAGAATATCCATGACTAAAGCAAAAAGATATGGGCTTAAGGTTGATCCTTGATGTAACCCAACCGAAATAGGGAAATACTTAGTAAATCCACCTTGTGTTTGAACACAAGTAATAGCTCCTGCATACATATCTTCAATGATTTGAATATAAGCATTATTGACTCCTTTCTTTTCAAGAACTCTCCATAGCACTTCTCTTGGAACTTTATCATATGCTTTTTTCTAAATCAATAAATATCATATGTAGATCCTCCTTATTTTCTATATATTTCTTCATCAAACCTCTTAATAAATGTATGGCTTCCATAGTCGACCTACCCGGCATGAATCCAAATTGATTTTGAGAAACATTAGTATCACGCCGCAACTTATGCTCCATAACTCGCTCCCATAGTTTTAAAGTATGACACATTAACTTAATACCTCTATAATTCGCACAATCTTGTGCATCACCTTTATTCTTAAAAATAGGAATTAACACGCTCATTCTCCACTCATCTGGCATCTTTTTAGTCTTCAAAATAGTATTAAAAAGTTTAGTAAGCCATGAAATTCCTTCATCTCCTAAGAATTTCCACACCTCTATTGGAATATCATCATGTCCAACAGCTTTTCCAACCTTCATTTTCTTTAAAGCCTCTCTAACTTCAGTTTTACTAATACGCTGATAAAAACAGAAATCTTTATTTTCATTTAGGGTGCTAAGGTCACTATAGTTAATCTTATGTTCACAATCTTCATTAAAAAGTTTAGCAAAATATCTCATTCACCTTTGTTGAATATCATCTTATAAGAAAAGTATTTTTTTATCTTCATTCTTAATACACTTCACTTGAACTAAATCCTTACTATTCTTATCTATTTGTTTGACTAACTTATACATACATCTTTCTCCTTCTTTAGTATCTAATCTATTATATAAATCACTAAAAGCTAATGTCTTTGCATCGCATATTGCTTTCTTAGCATCCTTACGAGCCACTTTATATATTTCCCAATTATCAGAATTTTTAAAATTAAATCAATTTTTATAACAAAACTTCTTATTTTTAATCTTTTCTTGCACATTTAAATTCCACCACCAACTATTTTTACTATTATGGGCTTTTCCCTTTGATACTCCAAGGACATCTTTTGCAATATTCTTAATATCACTAGCCACTTTTTCCCACATAACATTAGCATCCTCATGCACAGACAAAATCTTAAGATCTAAAATCTTAAGATCTAAAATCTTATTCTCAAAAATATCTTTGTTAATATTCTTTAAATGCCCCCATCTAATCCTAGAAAATCGTTTTACTTTATTTTTTATTTTATGCCCCTTTATCTTAAAGTCCAAAACTAATAATCGATGCTGGGTACATAAATTTTCACTCGGAATAACTTTACAATCTTTGCAATCTAAACGATTTAATTTTCTAATAAGAAAATAGTCAATCTGAGTAGTACTATATCCATTTTTATAAGTGATGAAATGCTCATTCCTTTTCTTAAATAATGTATTAGCAATTGAAAAATCATAAGCTAAACAAAAATCCAATATGTTCGTGCCACCTCATTCATCGTTCCAACTCCATGGCCACCATGAATGCTTTTAAAATCATCTACCTCTCTACCAACATGTCCATTTAAATCTCCTCCAATAAAAACTTTCTTCAAGACGTATATTTTGTATTAATTCTTCTAAGACATTCCAAAAATTTAATTTAGAACTCAAATCTAAACCTACTTGAGGAGCATAAGCACTTATAATATTAACAATTTTATCATCAACAACAATCTTTAAAGCTATAATTCTATCTCCAATCCTATTAATTTTTATAGCATTATCCTTTAAACTCTTATCTATAATAACACCTACTCCATTTCTAGTACGACTCCTACCTGAATACCAAAGTTTAAATCCTAAACTATCAATTTCCTTAGCCTTCTCTCCAACCCATTTAGTTTCCTGAATGCACAAAATACTTAACTTTCTATGAATCATAATATCTATTAATGCCATTAATTTTCCTGTAAGGGAACCTATATTCCAAGTTCCTATCCTAATTTTAGTTTCATGGACTAGCTTCTTTGCCCACATCCGTCCTTCAAAGACGCATCATTGAATATCTAAAATCTATCAATTCCAAATGTAATTGCTAACACCTCAATCATCTTTTAAGCTCCTTAAAACCAGGTTCACATACTTCTGTTCAATCGAATTTAACATTTTTTCTTATCAATCTAGAAAGTCATAAAGTAATTTGTGAAAATCCCTCCATAAATCTTCTATAATAATCATCCAACCCATCAAATTTTTAATCTCAAACACACAAGTTGGCCTTAGTCATTACACTACTACTCTCACCTTCTCAGGATCAACTGATATATCTTCACCATTAATGATATGTCCCAAGAAAACAATATTACTTGGCCAAAACTCACACTTAAAAATTTGTAATAATCTATACTCTCTCAGCAAACCCAAAACAATCCATATTTGATAATAATGATCATCATCATTCTTGGTATAAATCAATATATTAATAATAAACACTTACAAACTGATGAAGATAAGGCTTGAAGATTTTATTTATCATATCCATGAATACTACTAGGGTATTGATCAATCCAAAAAGCATAACTAAAAATTCATAACCTACACTATACACCAAAATTTATCTTTGCAATATCACTCTCCTTCATCCTGACTTGATGGTATGGTACAAGATTTTAAATCATTTATAAAAAATATAAAATCTCCAGCTAATTGAATAAGGAAATTATCAATCCTCAAAAGAAGTTATTTTCTCTTAATAGTCGCTTTAATCATATCTTTGTAACATATGCACAATCTCATCATACCATCCTTCTTGTTAATAAATATAATATGAGCACTCTAAGGAGATGTAACGAGTTTGATGAACCCCTTCTCAATCAACTCTGATAATTGACTCTTCAACTCCTGCAACTCCTTATTAACCATTCTATAAGGTGTTTTAACAATTTTTATAATTTCAACCTGAACATTTGTTATAAATCTCCTTTTTTGTTGGCAGACCAGTAAGCTGCTTAATAAAAAAAAAATCATTCACTACAGGAATACTTCTTATCTCGCCAATTATTTCTTTGATTGATTCAAATTTAGCCAATCGTATTAATTCACCAATCTTTCTTCACTTATTCATTATTTCTTTCTCACATTAAAAGTAAAATGTCCAATCATTCGGAAAATCAAATGAGTCTCTCCTTCCAATATTCAATGGAAGCATAATATTTAGTCAGCCAATTCCAAAATTACATAAAACTGAGTCAATAATATAAAAATAACAATAACATCAAGCCTTTATCCCATTATGTGAGATTGGCTATATGAATCTTTTTTCTCCATTTTGTCTTGTTAAGAGTCAAATTCTCATTTAAATCTAATAAAGAAATGTCATTTCTAATATTTTTTAACAAGTCTTTTTAGATCTACCTCTACTTTTCTTAACATAAGTCAAATCTAATACATATACTCTTCTAAGTGGTCATCGAAAAATTGTTGTTCTATGTCACAAAACCATCTAAGATGTCTCTTTCTATTCTTACCTTCCATTGGAGTTGCTCGACCCTTTTCACGTATATGCTCATTTCGAATCCTATCTCCAATAGTAAAGCCACTCATCCACCTAAGTATCCTTATATTTGTACCACTTAACTTAATATTATGCTTCTTTTTTAATGATCAACATTCTGCACTATAAAGTATTGCAGGTCTCACCACCATCTTATAGAATTTTCCCTTAAGTTTGAGGGATAATTTTCCATCACACAACAAGCTCGATGCATTCCTCTACTTCCACCATCCAACTTGAATTCTACTAATAATATCCCCATCTATTTCACCATCACTCTGAACAATAGACCCAAAATATCTAAAATGTGTACTCTTATTAATGACTTGATCGCCCAAAGTCACAATCCCTCCACTAGATATATTACTACTAAAATTATACTCTATATATTCGGATTTGACCTTCATAATTCAAGTTTACCTTCAACTCCATAATTCAAGTTTACCGTCATAAAGAAGAAGAAGATTAGAAAGAAATAGGTGGAGGGAGGAAGTGAGAGTTAAGAGAGATAACCAGTTTGAGAGGTCGAGCTAGGCGTTGGGTTTGACTTGAGGTGGCCAGACATATATGAGAGCAAGAGTATCGAGAGAAGGAGAGTGGAGAAGCGTGAGCATCGAGAGAAGAAGAGGCGAGGGGAGGCCTGCTCGATGTGGTTGTTCGCACGAGATGGAGGAGTAGAGAAAGGAAGGGATCATTGGAGAAGCTTTCACGGGAGAAAAAGATCGGGCTCACAGGGGTCGAAGTGGGGTTTTGATGGAGTGTAACGGAGTAGTATTTCAAATGAGAAGAATGTTATTTAGGTGATATATGAGTAAACAGTATAGTTTAGTTAGGTATGTAAAAACAGTAATTTTAGGTATTGTGTAGGTAAAAAGCCCTTGATTTTAACATAATGTTGACACTCATATGAACTTAATTGCTAGTTTTTACATTTAGTTTTTACATTCCAATGTCAGCAACATAACATAAAATTTATAGGTAGTATATTTTATTAGTTATCTAATCTAATATACCAACATATATTTTCATTACAACATTCTGACCCCACGTAGTGGGATAAAGGCTTGATTTTGTTGTTGGTGGTGATGACGTTGTTGTTGTATAGCTAGAATTATAATATCATCATAACTATGGATACATCTAACAAAAGATTTACCACCATTAATGTGAGTTTACTAAAAATTTTGAATGACGTGAAGATCTTATTCAATCCATTACAAAATATAGGAAATATAAGAATTGCCATGATTTAAAATTTGATAAAAGTCTACATTGAAATGACTTTTGTCTCCAATTTTAATAGACAGCAAAATTCTAATAGTATATTGGACTGTTAGCTTATTTTGATAATGTATTCACTAAGAATCACATGATTGATGAAAGTTGTATTAGAATTGTTTACGCTAAGTTGGTAATTGTGCTTAAATATTTTGGAAAAAGGCTCAGAATGAAGATAATCCTATTACTATATGAGCTAAGATGAAATACAAACTTAAGCAGTCATATCTGTTACCACAACACTATATGCAATCAATTGAAAAACTTCTAAACCTTAGCAAAAACTCTTAAGTGTGGAGAAGTAATTTAATAAGTTTGAAGAGTCATTTGAAATGTGTTTGCTTGAAAAATCATGAACTATTGCACCAATATTCATTAACGGTCTTAAGAAAAACATTAGATAGAAAATAAGTACTTATTATCACAAGACAATAAATATGACTTACTCTAAATATATAAAGATTGAATTATATCTTAAGTAACCTCTTGTTATTTTTATTGATCCATCCCTTGATGAACCTAAAATAACAAAATCTGCTTATGATCCACACGCACAAGCAACAGCATCCACAAACTTAAGTCAAGACTCATCTTATTTAGAATTTTACAATCCATGAAATTTTTAGCCCTTCTAATGCTGACTTAGGTTTAGAAGAATATTACCAAATCAAGAATGTAGCTTTACAATGCAATTTATCTACGCCTGAGACTATATCTGTTTCTGAACATAAGCCTAAACGTGAGTGAGTCATGAAAATGAGAATCAGATCGAATCTAATATAACCATGTTTTTGGCAAGCAATTATTTTGGTTCAAGATTACTTTCCTCTATTTTGTTACCTAATGTATTTTAAGAAACATCGTGAAGTAATTTGTCTTAGCTACTACAGCTAATTAAATAAATTTGATACTTCAGTTCTTCTGAATTGAAAGCCTAACCTTCTATTAATTGCAGAAGTATTATATAAATTTTTAGATAAAAACAAAAATTATTTTAAGAGTGAACCAATCCAGTTCTCAGAAAAAAGGAATATCAATCTACTGTGGATATTAAATAAGTTCTTTGTTTTTAGTTCACGAGTAACTCAATTTTGCTAACCACTCTATTATGTGACTCAATCTTGAAGTAAGTAAGAACGAAAATAGATAAGAGGGCTCAACAAATTGCCCATTCCAATTGGGAACTTTTATAAACACATATCAATATATGGGTGGACAAAAACATTAATTTACATAGTTTTCAATTGTAAGATGCTAAAGTAATGCCGCGTGTATTGCAATTCAAGTTCAAACTACCATATCCTTGAAACAAATGACAAGCACAACCCAAGAAGATACGGTAACATGCTGACGGTTTAACTATCTCATGAACCTGATGTGTATGTGTAGCGAGTTTGAGCTCCAATTAGCAGTTCAACAATTTTACCTGCAACAATAAGTGAATTTGTTTCCTTAGAAAACTTAACTAAGCAACTTACCAAAGAGACAGAGCAGCCATCATATCATCAATGTCAACTAAACAAATGAAACAGGTGCCATTAAAATGTAAAAGAAATTGAGGAAAACCTGTGAGGAACCCAAGAAATGGAACCGGATTCATAAAGTTTTCAATTTTTTCAAGACGATGCCTGAGAAAATGGAATGTGTTAGAAACGATTCCAGTATAAAAACAACCTGGAAAACTATATACATACTTTGTATGCTTAGTAAAGAATGGATCTCTCATGACATATAGTGCCCATATCAGTTTCCGTCTTTTGATCTAATCAAGGTGAATGATACAAAATATTAACACCAAGGAAAGTGCCACTAATAATCACAAAAACATCACACAGAAAAAAAAAAGTTATTTCTCACCTAGTTTAAGAGAAAAGAAGAACTATCATAAAACAAATTTATTGCAGCTTTTAATAGATTTGAACCAGAATGTATACTTTATAGGGAAAAAATCATCATAATTCACAACAGAGAACTGCACTTTACTTGCCTCATCTTTCTCTGGTGTAGAAAGGTGATAAAGTTTATCTCCATTTTTGGTACCCGAGCTTGTTCCATATAAGAGAAAGCTCAATCCAGTAAGTTCGATAGCCAAAGAAAGAAACCAAGGCTTCCAAGCTTGAATTCCATGTTTTCGAATCAAAAGAACATAAATAAGTGGCCTCAATATAGAGATAAATTCTCCCACCACAAAAGACATG
The DNA here is from genome assembly GCA_022539455.1 of Dendrobium nobile. Taxonomy (NCBI): domain Eukaryota; kingdom Viridiplantae; phylum Streptophyta; class Magnoliopsida; order Asparagales; family Orchidaceae; genus Dendrobium; species Dendrobium nobile. The sequence goes on along the minus strand of CM039734.1, from coordinate 46,508,598 downwards.
CCATAAACTCCTTTCTGGGACAAAATGGTTGAAAGAGTTGGCTTCTTGAACATCATAGCTGTGATCAAAACATTAATTTGCAAAAACTCCATCATCAAGGAGACCTCAAACTCTTACGTGAAAACAAAGATGAATGCTATCTACAAAAGCAGTTTATACCATGAGGTTGGGAAATATAATGAAAGCCGTTCAACAACTTTTGATCAGATGCCATCCTAGCCTTGTCCCCAAACCTGTTCAGTGCTGCCATGGCTCTTCCTTCTAGACTTGAAGGTATTTGACCATTAAAATGGTGTAATTGCCCGGGTCCACAATATCCGGCACTCATTTCGGGATTCCTGGATCCTCCAAGATGAGGTTCTGGAACCCCAGGAAGCTTCTTTGCATTAAGAACCTCCCCGCCTTGAAGAAGCATATGATATCCACTATCATGAAATGAACCTAATCTAACCAATGCCCTGAATTGAAACTACAAACGTCACCCTCAAAGGTTTTGAAGAAAAATCAAGTAAAATTCAGCGCAATTGGTCGATAAAGAATTGTCTTACTTCGCTAATTCCATGAATATGATGAAGTTCCACTTCCTGTCCTTGCCATAGAAGTGCTCGGCAGCAACTTCAACTACTGTCTCCAAATCTTTGAGCATGGAAATGCATAAAGACCATGGAATCTGTTCCTCTGAACCGGGAGGCTGACATTTTCCGGAGCTTGTATTGATTATGTGTTGATTCACAGCGCTGACTATGCCGAGGAAAGCATATACTGTAAAATCAACTCGAACATTTCAAATTGTAATAAGCATATTAAATTAATCTAACAAAAACAAAAATATCAATAAAAGTTACCAAAATTGCACAGAACCTGCTTCGGAACCTATCTCGTTGTTGGAGAAGCGCTCTGGAAGAAGCCATGTCAAGCCCTGGGCAATGAATCAAGACTAAAATTAGGTAACAGGGGGAATAGCAGATGCAAAATGTTTACTTTCGCCAGCTTCAGATAAAGTAGTTGGCTTGCAGAGATTTCGACTCGCACGTAAATAGGTCACAAAAAAACAGATGCTCCAAGCGACCAGAAAACAGAGACAAAATCGACGGCAAGAAAGAGGGAAGTTAGGGCTTTAGTTACATTTGCGAGGGATTCCAGGGACTGCACGAATTCCCTGTTTTTCTGCACCCAAAGCTTGTAGCCTTCCATGGCTGCAGCTTCTCCTATGCCTTCCTCAATTTCGATCCCCTTGAAATTTGTTTGAATAAATACGAGCAAATGTTTTTTTTTTTTTTTTTTTTTTTTTTGGGTTTTACGTCCACGCCATTTTATATCATGTTATTTGACTTATTTCCATATTTAACCATTAAAATTTTAATATTTTATATTTATTATTTTTATATCAAATATGGGCACATTGAATAAAATATTAAAGATTATAGAGTGGTATGGATATAGAGTTTTTAATATTTCATTCATTGCACCAATATTTTGATTTATAAATTACAAGCATAAAATATTATATTTTTTTAACATTAGATATCTAAATAGGATGATATAAAATGATATGTATCAAAATTTCCCTTTTTATTGAAAATTTGGCTTTATAATGTAGGAATATATAAGTTGAAATTTTGATACTTACAATGAGTAGAATAACTTTGTAATAAGAAAAACATTGAAAATTTTAGTAAGAGCTAGTTACTTACAATGAGTAGAATAACTTTGTAATAAGAAAAACATACAAAAAAGCCCAAAGAATTTTTCGCTCTCCATTTTGTTCTTCTCCTCCTCGCCTCTTTCCCTGGCAAAGAATGAAATAAGGGAGGGGAGGAGATAATGACAAGGATATTTAATATTAAATATATTTAAAAATTATTTTTGTATTTGACGCCGGAACACGCATGTAATAACCCATATTTAACCTAGTGAAATAAATTTTGAAGAGTTATTATAAGTCCAAATCACAAACTATTTTTGTTATAACATATATATTATAGTGATTTAATTATATTATTTTTTTCATAATTTTTGTTCATTAGTGCAAATTCTTAAGAAATTAACACATGTCGGTATAAGTGTGGATTTTGAGACCGTCAGGTGTTTGTTTTGCAAAATGATCTCAAAATAAATTTCTAAATAAATTGGGATATTTTATGAAATTTTCTATAATTTTTGCAGCCGCAAAAAAAAAATTATATGAATTTTATACTAAAAATTGATTAAATTATATAATTATATTCATATTATATTATGATTTATTATTAAATCTAAATCCATTAACATACTCTTTTAATTTACCTTTTACATTCTTTTGTCGCAAGCTAGAGAAGAAATTAGGGAAAATAAGAGAAAGTGAGAAGAGAGAAAAGAAAACTTAGGATTTGGAAGCTATAAAGTAATTTTCATCAATCGATCTATTGGAAGATTTACTCGTCTCATTATAATAAACTATTATACTATTTCCAATTTCAATAATTTGATATTTTTAGGATTTTTTTTTTTATCAAATTTTTATTTTTGTTATCGAAAAATGAGGATAATTTGTATTGGTAAAGCTTTCACCATGTAGTTTTTTATATGTTATAGAGATAAAGATTATAAACGTTTTAAATATGTATTTGAGATTTTTTACCAGATGATTTTAAAAAGTAGAAATTTTTATCAATTCAAAAATTTATTTTAATATCTAAAAATAGTATTTTAGTTCTATTAAAACTTTAGAATATTGTTATATATGATCTCTGATAATTTGATTAATTTTTAAAAATATAAAGTTTTACTCAGTGGGGTTTTATGTTCCTACCGTTATGATATTTTAACACTTTCTTAATTCAGCCTAATTATGATTTATTTACTACAATTCATTGGAAATGAATATGGGTATGTTATTGAGTAATAGCTAGTCCCTATTATTATTATAGTACTATGATAATAATATGTGTGTGAAAAAAACAAATAAAGATGGATTATTCATTAATGTTGGTTGGAGACTAATTAACTTGTACAAGATTGTGGGCCGACGAACTTTCATTTAAATACTGTGGTTTGGTGATATCCTCTATTGATTCACGTGTTTTACTAATTGGAAGTTATAATGAGAGAATTATTGTACCAACGGATAAAGAGTGACAACTCTATTTATTGGGCTAACAATTTACCGATATTGATACACTATTAGAAAATTATTGATTAAGCCATAACTTTTTACTTGTTTAGTGTGACTTCTGAAATGTATGTTATTGAGGTATTGCTCATATTATTGTACAAATTTATTATAACTACATAGATTTAATATTACAACATTATTTTATTTCTCCTGCCATTGATTTTATTGTTATTGATGCAGAAATTGATACTATTTATTCATTATATTGATAATGAGTATGTGACATACTGAGTACATAATATACTGAGCATGTGACATATTCGATAGCATGGTAGACTATTTTAAGGTTTTACATTATTAATATGATTCTAACAATTTTTATTAAGGCTTTGATTTTATTAATTATACTATTTTTTTTTTAATGATTGATAGTGCTGATTCATTGACTGCTTTATTAATCTAATACAATTTGACGCCCATACTAGTTTACTAATTTCTTGATTGAGTTATTTTATGGTATATAGACTTTATTGTTACTACTTATTGCATGTTAGGTTTACTATTTCTACACATATTCATAAATCATATAAATGTTATTGTTATTACTCGACTACTGACATGTATATTGCTCCTTTATTGTTTTTTGAGTTTAATTATTAAATTTGTTTTACTTGTTGGGTGCTTGAGCTTATCATATATTGTTAAATTATTTCAGGTCAGGATAAGGGAGTTGGAGTGTGAGATTAATCAGGATCCTTCAGGTTTAGATTATTGTTCTTTTAGCTATTTTTTTTTTACTCAAGACATAGTAGTTGTGATATGATTGTGTAGGTCTTAAGTAATGTAAATGATTTTGAATAAATAAATAAAGATGTATATATTGATGTTTTGATCGATTGTTTCACTTATGCTAGTGGTTATATTAATAAAAGAAATTAAGTACCTCAGGTTATTATTTATTAAAAAATAAAAGAATAATTCTTTCAAATTAGATTTTGGGACATTACAGCCCATCTACTACAATGTCGCATCGTTGCATATGAAAGAGCCTTGTGCCGCAACTCCACCTTAGCATCATTGCACCTAATTTATATTCAAAATTCTAGAGAGCTTAGAGTCATAGTGGCACTTTCTAGCACTACTCCCCTTGCCAGCCCAATGCCACAACGCTACATACTAAATCAAATTCTCAGGTTTTAAAATAAATTCATTTTAAGCTTTTTGGGTTATTACAATCTCCTCACCTTAAAAAAATATCATCCTTAACATGTCTCTATTAGCTTGAGAGAGAGTTCATGCTTAAAATAACACCACCAAAATCAAATCAATTTGAGGATTAAGGATCAATATTCAAGAATTTATGTCAAAAATTTCATCAAAATCAATTCTAAAACATCGAAAAGCTTAACTTAATATATATAAATATATATATATATATATATATATATATATATATATATATATATATATATATATATAATATATATATATAAACAAAATCATTCCAGTTGTATCATTCGACACTTTAGGATCATTTTTTAATGGTTTTTATATGTTTTATTCTAATATGAATATGTCAATGCCCATGCCCAGGCAATGGGTATTTGACCATTTTGTGCCCAAAATTACCACATTTAAAATATTGTCTATTCACCCTTTAATAGGGTCATACATGTCTTCTCCCACACTAGACATATTGTAGAACACATGCTTTCATAATCTTGTCAATCTTTTTCTTACTACTTTAACCCATTTTCTTGTAATTCGGACCAAAATGTTTTACTAATCTATTACTAACCATCTGGGGCGATCATGTTAACAAATTTCATCATATTCTCAGACATTATTAAAATACTTCAGTATCAGATTTACATTTATTTTTTTCCTTTTGGATCCATTTTAACTTATCAATGAATAAATTTCAAATACAAAATAAATCATTCAAAATAAATAAATCTGCAAACACATTAAATCAATAAATGATGCAATCAATATTATAACTCGGGTTACAATTAAATTCTTCCACTAACTATTATCTTATTCCTCTCTATGATGCCCTGTTAACCTCATTTTTGTATAATGTCATCAAGATCCGTCTAGACTCCTGTTTGGTGATCTTATAGTTGATAGTTTTCCATTTATCAATCATAGAAACCCCAATCAAATTTTAATCCAGCCTTCAATCCAATTCCTACACTAGACTCCTGTCCTACCTACAATCAAAGTTCAATTGATCATCAATCAAAAAATTAGTCTTATCCAATCAATCCCAATCATTCAATTGATTGTGATTAATTTAGATATTCCAAAACTTAATTAATCAAACCCCAAAATCCAGCTCAAACTCAAATTCTCAATTCAAAACCTAAGGCCAAAAGCCTAAGTACCCTTTATATATAATTTTTCAATCACTTTGAAACCCAATTAAATGATCTTTGATTTATGATCCATCAAATGCATATTAATCAAACATGTATCTAGAGTTAACCCTTCAAATTTGAGCTCATTCTGAGGTCACTTGCCCCATAAACTAAATTTATTTTCAAAATCTGCAAAAATCATCAAATATTTACTGCCTATGCCACTATACCAGTCCCTTTGTTGATTTTGACCTTGGGGCCTTTCCAAGAATGCTTGACCATGTACATAACCTTTTTTATGGTATGTTGACCAATAAATTATATTTTGCAAGATTCAGTTTGACCTAGAGTGGACTAGGGGTCAAAATGACCAAAATGTCCTTTGAGAGGATTTTCGGACTTGGATTTTTGGCCAAAACTCAACATGGTTCAATCTCTTCAACCCTTAAAACTCTCCCAATGAATCCCAAATATCATTTGGGATCTGTTGGGCCCAAATTCAAGTTTTGGTTTGACCTGGTTGACCAATTCAACTAGGGTTGACCAAAATGACCTTAAGAGCTCTAAATAGTCATTTTGGACAAAATAACCAAACCAGCCTATGAGACCACCTACACTAGTCTCTTTTGATAAAACTAAGCATGTTGAGCCCAAATCCATACCCTGGTAACCTAGTTGGCAAAGTCAACCAAGGTTGACTAGACCAACCATAAACCCTATATTCACTCAATCAAACATGGGATCAATCTCAAATTATTTAAACTTCTTTGAACACCTGTCCTAATGGTTTTGGACTGATTGGACATGGTGACCCAGTCAATAGTTGACTTGGCTAACTAAGTTAAAGTCTGGTCAAACTTGACCCATTTGAGTCAAACCCTCCCATTAGACCAAGCATGCCTCTTCAAGCCCATCCAAGCCCAATCAAGTCATTAATTCCATTCCATTTCATGTTTTGAATGCTTTTGAATACAATCCATGTCAAATCCTAAGAAGTTGACTAAAATAAACCCTTGGAGTTTGGTCAAACATATCATAATTGGATCAAATCCTCTCCAAAGCTTAGTTCAAATGCTACCAAACCTATCATGAGTAAAACTCCATTGAGTTTGACCTAAGTCAACCCTCTAACCTTGGTCAAACCCTTTCATACCCTTAGCAACTCATTTGAACTCTCTACATATGACTTACACTCCTTCCAAACCCATTCAATTAACATGCATACACATCCTTAGGTTTAATCTTGGTCAACTCCAAGAGTTTGACTAGTAAACTAGTCAATCCAAACTTAAGAAACGTCTCTCATGGTCAACTCTCTTTCCAAACTCCAAATACAATATTCCAAACCTTGGAAAGTTTTGGACCAGCAAACAACCTTTCCCCTTTCTCCACCTTAGTAGTCAATGGGGTTTGGTTGACTGGTCAAACAAGTTAGCAATCACTCAAACCCTTTTTAAATGGTCTAATGTTTGATCTAATTTATTTCTCCCTAGATTAGGCTGCTAGTGTGATTCTACTTGAAAGCCGAAGCTATCTACAGGCCCTTTAAACCAAGCCAAGAGGATGGTTTAACCAAAAGTGGCAAATGGTCCCCCCTCCCCTCAAGCCCGAAGCCACCAATGGAAAACCAGCTCAACCCAGGCTTTCCCCTGACCTTCCAGTGGCTTGGGACACTTATCCCTCATCAGAGAAAAACCTCTAATTGATCAGGATCATCCAAACCAAACCTTAGGGCTTAAGCCAGGTAAAAGGCCTCATTTCATTCATGCATTCTAATTGCAGCCCCAAAGAACCATAGTGCAATCTATCATTTCGTTTCAACTCTCCAAACCTCCCTCTACCTTTCCCCGGCAAAGAACTACCAGTTGCAGCCACCGACGATGAGTTGTTGCTCAAACGAACCCAAACTCCGTTTATCTCAATTTGCTATCAATCTAGGTGTTTTTAGCGGTTGGTTTTTTCTAGAAAAATATTCACGGACACTCTACAAGTTCAAAAAGCCCAATAATGCACAAATTCAATGACTAAATCATGGTAAAAGTCTAACCCTAGCTATACACAATTGGTTTAAAATTGTTTTCTATAAAGTGATTTTTAAGTCAAACAAACACATCCCCATAAATGCTCTTAACCTACACTTATTCTGTTTAAAATTTAAATCAATTTGACTGAGCCATTTTAGAGAACGAGTTCTTTTTTTTTTATTCTAAGGCTAAATTGCTTATCGCATGCACCTGTACATTTTTTAGTCGTTGATCATATGATCAACAAATTTGCTGATATCACAATTTTTTTTGTTCAATTTAACCGTGGATTAGATCGCACGATCTCATTCTTTGTATGGTGTGATCTAGACCACCTATTTAAACTACGAATGATCCAATGGTTTGAATTATTGCTGACTCGAATGAGTGATACGTGTCGTCATGTCCTGCATTAATGGCCAATGATTGCGGTGGTGCAATCATTGGCCATTAATGCCTTTCTGTTAATGCGGTATTGAACCCGTGATCCAGATGTTGCCACATGGCTCCTTAGTTATCGTAGTGTCAACCCGATGCTCTGGTTTGTGCTACATGGCCCACCGTTACTGCCATCATCATTTTATTTCTTTCAAATTATTTTTAATTAATATTTTAAGTGTTTTAATTAATAGAATGTTTAAAAAATTCATAAAATTTTTATTTTTTATTTTCCAAAAATTATGTATAAATACTCATTTTTCTCATAATTTTATCCACTTTAATTTAAAAATAAATTTGAATAAAAAAGTGTTATGAATTTTGAGTAGTTTTGTTTAGTTGATTTAGGGAGATTTTTAAAATTAACATCTTATTAATTATAAGTCCAAATACTTTGAAATTCAATAGTGTAATTGGCATGACATTCTCTACATTCAATAAAAATTTTAGAATTTTTTTAGCACTATTTTAAACAAATTATTATTTTTTATATTAGTTTAAGCTATAATTAATTATAGTTAATACTTTAATTTACTGTGTTTTGAATTTGTTGTTTTGTCATCCAATCATGCCTATTGAAATTTCAAACTAGAGCTCAAGTGTATGTTAATCAAATTAGTCAATTCAAATCCAAGTACTTAGGTCACTTTACATTTAGTCCCCTTTACTTTAATTTGCATGTTCATCAATTAGACATTTTAATTTGCATTTGGATTAACTTGAGATGCTATGGAAAGTGTCTATCTTGCTATAACATCTTAATGTTAACAAAATGGGAAGTGCTTAATGGGTGAGCTTTCAAGTGTCTATCTTGCTATAAAATCTTAATGTTAACCCAAACATTTGGAGACTCACTCATTTCTATGCACCTAGACCTAGGTCATATGGCCATTCTGTATTTGTATGGTGTGGATATTCATGATGTATTTTGGGGTTTAGTAACTTTGATTTAAAACCTACTCAACCTAGAGGCAATCTAAGGACAAAAATTAAGGACCCTTTTAAGAAACTAATCATGAACCATAGAAATTAGATTGCATACCCAATAGGTATGAGACTTATAACATTTGAACATAATAACACTATCCATTTTAGGCTAGGAGTTTACTAATTTTAAAAGTCATTAAGCTAAGAAATCTAATTAACCCAAATCAACCCTTAATTAAGCCATGACTTTCAAAAATTCTCAATAAATCTAATTTAAATCCAAAAATTCCAAATAATATATCAAAATGTTCATAATTAAATCCCCAATCCAAAAATTCTAAATATATATATAACTGCTTAAGATGTATTTTACTTTAAACTGCTTAAGATAACCTTGTATGGAGTTTAGATTTTTATTTCAAACTTTGATGTAATTTGATTGAGTCTTGAGTTATGAAATTTGTTCTTTGAATTGGGATATATAGATCCAAAGTTAGATTCTAAAAAGGAAAGGACATCCCTTAGGGGAGGGTCCTTTTCCATTTGAAAGCACAAATTTGAATTACTCTAATGCCTAAAGAAGAATGAACAACATCCCCTTAGAGGAAGAGTTTTCTTTCCATTTGGGTATCTTGATACGATGAATCAAAGGAGCTCGAAGATGGATGAAGAGGTAAAGATTTGAAGAGTATCCTACTTAAAATCATTTGTGTCCATCCTAGGATTAGAATCTAGGTTAAGTGGCGCCCACCACTTTTAGTTACTGTAAATTTTGGATTATAATAAATAGGAAAAAATTTTTATGGATATTTAATTTATTTAATTAATTTGATTGATTGATTTGATTTATTCACTTGTCTTGTAATTAAGACTGCCTATTTTTCTTAGTTTTTTTTTTTTTTTGAGATTTATATGCCGAGTTTTATTTTAGCTTGGAATCCAATCGAAGGCTCGTAAGGATACGAATAAAAATCTTTTTTACATAAAATTAAAATTTAAAATTTTAGGCTGACATAAAAACTTTAACGATCTAATTTTAGGCTGAGATTTATATGCCAGAATTGCTTCGAAAATGCCGTCGGAAATTTTTCTGGAGGCAAAATTTCACCGGTTAATATTTCCCAACATTCATATTATCATCGGATATGATTTTTTGACGTATTTTTGTTGAGCAAACCACTAACAATAAATTAACAATCTCACCATACGAAGGCAATCTACTTAAATATAAATCAAATAGTTTCTCATCAGGAAAGAATTCATTGATATCAATTTTAGCAAATGCATACTCTTTGAATGTAAGTCTTAAAAGGATGATAAATATTTGATTTTCAGTACATTTTCTATCTAAAATTTTAACATCAAATTTTTGCAACAAAAGAATCCATCTAACCAATTTAGATTTGGTGTCTTTCTTTTTCATAAGAAATTTTATTACATAATGATTACTTATATAAAAATTTTTATGCCAATTAAATAAGACCAAAATTTATCAAAAGTAATGATAATGGGTAGTAGTTCTGTTTGAGTGGTGGTATAATTACATTGTGTAGTGTTCAATGTTCTCCTAGAATAAAAAATAATATAATTTTTTTTAACTTGCTTTTGACCAAGAGTAGTACCTACAATAAAATCACTTGCATCAAATATGACTATATAAGAGAATAATCAACCAGGTTCAATAATAACAATAGTAGTGATTATATGTTGTTCCAAAGTGTTAACGGCATTAAGCGACAAAAACTCAAAAACAATCATTTTTCCAATAAAAACATGCAATGTCAAAATAAAAGAAACATGTTTTTCCAATAAGTGACATAACAATATTTTATCTTGCAAGCCTTCATTCAGTGGTAAAAACTCAAAAACAACCATTTTTGTTTAGTAGGATATTTCATGTGCTATATTAGATAACAATAATTTAATTGTAATTAAACAGAACACTTCCTTATGGGATTGACACTCTTCTCTATACTTTATTAATTGATTGACATATATACTTACCTATATAGTGGACTATTATTATTTTTATATAAAATAAAATCTATGTATATTCATATTGCATGCTAGCTCTGTGTGTAGCTTATCGTTACTAGTCAACAAGCCCCGATCATTGACTTACATTTTGCTATTAGGCAATTAAGGAGTCAAGTAGATTATTAATAAAAAAATAATTTAAATCTTTTGATTAAGAAATCATTATAATTTTTGCATCCCAAGATTCATGTAAATAATGTATGATTTATTAACTTTCAGAGTTAGGAATTTCTATACCTGAAGCATGTTATGATGTAATGATTTTTATAAATCTAGCATACAGTTCAGAAATTGATTCACTAGATTGCATGCAAAAAGTTTGTATCCATGAAAAAATATAATTATGTGTGATTATTTCACTTCACTAGCTCCTTCATATGTTATGTAAAGTTTATCCAAAATATTGTTACCATTAGTATAAGCTGAAATACACACGTATTGCTCAAATTTTAAAGCACGTAAAAAATAATTAAGACATTTAGTATTAAGTTCAGCTAAATTGTGATGTTCTATGGACAATTCAGTAAAAGAAATATCTATTTTAACTTTATTCATAGTTCTAAATGATAAAAAATAGTTAGTTAATATCATAAGCCACATGCAAAAATTTGTAGATTGTAAAAAGATGGACATATGAATCTTCCAAAAACAAATAGGAATATTATAAAAAATGGTAGTAACTTAATATAATACCCTTCCAAAATGCTACCAATAAAAAAATGTGCCATGTGGATCAACTCAAGGTGTATAAATAAAAAAAGTCTGAATCTCTCTATGATACTTATTGAAAGTGCTTGTGGCGCATTAAGGGGGTAAATTGTTATTTCTCTTTTTCCTAAGTTAAAATTTTAGATATGCAGATGGGTTTAAGAGAATAAAAATCAAACAAAAAAATAAAAAGCAAATCAAAATTTTTATTTACAAACTTTTATAAAACAACTATTCTCTTTTTAATTCCAAAACAAAAAATTTAACTACGTATTATCATTGAAAAATTCTTTCACAAAAGATAATTAAAAATAAATTGGAATGTAAAAAATAAATTGTAAGTAAAGAATACATAAACTAGATTTATAGTATTTTGGTCAAAATTAACCTATGCCCACTCCTCAAATGTCCTCCTATTTGAGTATTGCACTAAAGTGACTTACTTTTAGCTCACAACTAGCCGGAGAAGCCCTTTCCTTATTAGATGAAGAATAAAATTTACAGACTCTGAAAAATCCCTCTCCTTTCACCTCTAGTTCCAGCGAAGATGCCATCCCTCCTTTAGCTCCTCACTTTAGTGGAGATATCAGTCCCTCTTTTAGCTCCTCACTTTGACGAAGATGTTGATCCTTAGCCTCCTCGGCTAACAAGTCTTTCCCTCAAAGACTTTTTTTCCAACAGTTTTTCTTTAAAAACTCCACCTGATATAATATGAGGACCAAAGGTATAGGCTAGTTGGAAGAAACGTTTAAATCCCCTCACTCCACTTAACTCCCTTAAGGAAAACTCTTTCTCATCCTCACCTCCTCTCTCTTCCCTATTGCGGGCTTAAAAAATTCATGTTGTGGCCTCCCTTATTTTCAAGGGAGTTTTAACGAATTATGTTCAAAGATAAATTTTTAGAAGGTAAATTTGGTTTGAAATAAGATACTACCTAGAGATTTCGCCCTCATTTTATGAGGACTTTTTATATGAGTTCTAGTTTCATATAGGCATAAGCCCCTATAGTTAATTATTCCTCCCGATAGCGAGAGAGAACTTTCGGTTAAGGCTAGCTGTCAATCAGATATATATAAATATATGTTATATGGTGTATAGTGGTAGTATGGGTTTGTCATTTGAAAATATGATATTTAAAATTAAAAATTCACCACCTTACACTTAAAGATAATGGTGGGGGAATGATGATGAACCTGATCAAGATCTTATGGTTTCATCATCCTAGGTCATCATGGTCCTTGGTCTACTTAGTCAGAGGAGGTAGTCAACCCAACTTGGTAGAAGGATCCTTATCGGTAGCCATGAGTTTTTTTCATCTAAGGGTACTTTATAGACCTGGGATGAACATTTATCTAAGGGGATAATTTTAAATTTATCTTAGCTGATAGAGGGCTTTATATCTTATCAGTCATATTCTATTAATTCATATCTCAAGGATTTAATACCGTTTGGGAGCATATGGGCTCTAATTATGGCCATAATTTAGGGGTGCCATTTGGTGGTAAATCACCCAGTTTAGAGAGCCCCGGTCATAACTGCTTACCTGTGATGCCATTTGGCGGCAAAATCACTGGTTAAATGATACATGCCATGCACTTACTGACAAGAAATGGATTGAGAATAAATCTTAATGATACTCTCGACCAGACACTAGCTCTTTGTGAACTGAATTGTATTTTCAAATTTGTTCTCCTCAGCAAACTGTTATGGAAGATGAATGGTTTTTTATTTTAAGTATTTGATAATTGATTTTGATTTTAAATATTCTAAATTTTGCTATTTTTCAAATTTTAAATTTTGGGTATTTGGTTTGTATTTTGAATATTTGAAATTAATCCATCTGATTATGATCTACAATTAATACAACCATTATCGGGGTAGTTATGGGGAATTTCATTTATGAATTGAACCTTATCAACTCTATCTACTTCCCGACATAGGATCGGGTTTAGTTTGGCTTCAAATATTTATTAGTGAACTTTCCTTTCTTTAGATCTTAAAGGCCTAATATGAATGTAAAAATAAATGTCTCTGTCAACAACGCATCCATACATTTATATGATAATTCGAGCCATGTTGATTCCTATGCACTCGCATACAGTTAAAACTTGAGCTTATCATTTGACTCATGTAGCACCCTTAGATGTCACGTGTATAGTTATAACATGCTTGTCGGCCCATGTGGGTATTCAGGGGGCATTTTAAAATATTTAATACTAATCGACTATACGGGTAACCATTATTTAAATGTGCATAATGCTTTATTGGAGAGCTCGTGAATGTCTTCTATCCACTTGCATTGATGTTGCACATACGGTGGCTTGGCGTTGTGGTTCCTTGGGTCTCATTTGGGAGTTTGTTAATGTCTTTTATCTGCTTGTATGTATGTTTTAGATCCGATGGCGTAGTAGCGTAGTATGGTTACCAGTCGATTACTTATACATGTAGACTGTCATGCACTAATTAGTTTCCTAAGCACCGGGGCATGCAGTTGTTGTATAGTGTTCCCCTTTACTTGCAGGGGATCAATGTATATGATCGACATAATATGGAGGTTGGATGCAAGGGTGTTGTAGCATCTCTTGCCTATTATTGATTAGCAATCGTAAGCTTGTTGTGATTGTGGTAAATATTTTGTCACTGTTAGCAAACATTTGCATTTGATGTGCTCTTCTACCCTTGATTGTATGCAAATCTATGTGTCAGTTTGTAATCCTATGTTGCCTACTTGTCGAGTTGCATTTGTCGCCAATCACTCTATATATGTTGACTGATGAATTGCATCTTTTGTTATCAATTTCTTTATGCATATTGATTTGTGAGTTTTTGCATTCGCTTGCGTGATTAATATGAGTGTTATGCATTACTAGTCATCATTTATAGGTAATTTACACTGTGCTAAGGACTTTTCATGCTTGTTTGCAATCGGATTACTCGTTCTTTCCAAGTTCATTGCTTGCATGCCAGCAATCATCAACCCTTCACTATCTTTAAATGCAATTTTGTAGTTTGCAAAATAATTTTGTTCATCTTTGCTTGTACTTTAACCAACATGATAATTTCACTATAAATTTTATGTTAATTGCTTGTGAGCCACTCATCTCATTTTTTATTTTGCTCTTTTCTTATGAGTAAACTATTTTTACTAGATAGCTGCTTACTGTTGACTGCAATGATGATTTAGAATTAACTTCTCATTTTTCATCATTACCCATAGGTGGACTATTGTGCCATTTTAGGCCTAAACCCCCTACTTATTGCCACAAATTTGTAGTTTTGATTTGTATGTAAGCTGTTGTATATATGATGAGTAATTTGCTGATGCTTTTAAGTGTTGATATGGGTTATCTGTCACTTCCCACAGACAGGTTATCACATAATGCAGGTTTCATTTAACACTGCTTGGAGACAAATTTTTATATCTTGCTTGTACACCCACCAATATTTTCTTGGATACACTTGTAGGAAATGTTATTTCTCACATGCAAGCTTGCATTCATATACAAACTTCTTCATGCATGTTGATTGTTTTCGTTCGTAGGGAATTGTCATATTCATCCATGAGTGGATTGACATTGATCACTGGAGTATCATTGCATTCATTGCAACTCTTCAAATATCGCTTAAAAATATGTTGTGTTCTTTGTATATGACCTTCGACAAGACATCATATTCATTGTATATTTATTATTACGATTCGTGGGTGATCTATTTCATATGTATTGCAAGTCAATTGCTACTTGTCGATGTTTGTGCATTGATTGATATGGTTGCCATATTCATTGAGGGTTTGCACTGTTGCTTATGAACCGATCAACGGATCATGTCTATTGAGACTTCAACACAAGTCCCCTATTCAATCATTGATTTTTATTCGCATAATCAGGACCATTAATATATATATATATATATATATATATATATATATATATATATATAAATATATAATATATATATATATATATATATATATATATATATATATATATATATATATATATATACACACACACACACACACACACATACATACATTCAATAAATTAAAGTTTGATTCTCTGTGCATTTTATTCTAGTTCTTTGTGCATTTTCAAGTTCATGTATAGTAGTCCCTTACTGTCCATTTAAGTCCCTTGTCACTAAAAAATTCAGTAGCCTCCCATTGTCTCCTATATTTATGGAAAACTTTGAGAGTCTTAGCCTGCTCACCACATCAAGGTAGACATGCATGGTCAGTGTTGGATGACATTGTAGCCGTAGTCTTCAATCCTACCACTCTAAGAAAGGCGTGCATAAGTCTTTGGGGGTACATGTTTGAAAGTGTAGTTTTTCCTGTAGGAACTAATACGCGTGCGGTTGCTTAGATTTTGTCCCACCACGCTAACAAAGCATGCACAAGGCTCGCCCCCCTCACTATAAGCGCTGCACCTGGTTCCCTCCCATTATGCTAAGAAAAGCATCCCCCGGCACGCCGCAAACGTTGATAACAGGACTTTAAGGTTTTGAGTTTTAGATAACATTTATACCTTGGCGATAGGAGGTTGATGGTGGTGATGTTCAGACAATGACAACGATAACGAGTGTGCAAAAATTTTCCCTCTTTTTTTTTTTTGAATTTTTTCTCTTTTATTCTCTTTTTTCTTAGCCTTCTCTTTTTCTTTTTCTTTTTTTAAATAATAATAATAACAATAAGGCTAATATTAATAATACTAAAGATATTATTTATAATAGTAACTGATAATAATAATTAATGGTAATAGTTAATACTAATAATTAATGATAATAAGGAGAGTGAATTGTTGTATAGTGGTTTGTGATTTATTTGGTCTTGGGTTTGTGAGTGATGTTGGAATGAAGTGGGGGCTGCATGTGTGGGTTCAGGTTGAAGATGGGTGTAGACTTCAAAGGCGAGGGTGGAACTAGGGCAAATTATTAGGTCCAGCTACTGGACGTAGAGATACATCCGGATACTAATAAAATGTTATTTTAACTTAAGCGCGTCAAAAGCGTAGGTAAAACGAAGGTAAAGTGCAGGTAAAGCACAATCAATGCGCAGTTAAAATGCAGTCAAAGCGCAGTCGAAAAGCGCAATCGACATGACAAGTTTTAATTAGATGTTCGGACCTATTTTTAGGTCCGGTAATCGAACCTAATAATTTTCCTGGAACTAGGCAGGGATTATCTCCGGTATTGGGGGCTTGAATGAGGTTAAGAGTCAAACATAGAGGGGCTTGTGGAGATCAAGTTGCTGGGTCTTGAATGAGGTCTGATAGGGTTCGTGGCTGGTTTGAGGTGGGCTGGATTGATATGGTTGGAGGTAGAGGAGGAACGGGCGGCTGAAAGGATCGTGGCTTGCGGTGGATAGAGAAGAGGTGCTGGATTGAGGTTTTATCGGAGGCTGTGGTTGTGAGGTAGGGTTCAATGTGTGGCTTGAAGTCGGGCACAGTGAAGTCCGGCTAGGGAGTCTGACGGGTTCTGAGGTCGGGAAGATTCCTTTTGGTGGATCAGAGGAGGATGAGAGATTGGTCTATGAAACGAAGGTGGAGGAGCTCAGGTGTAGAGGGATTTGAGAGGTCTCGTTCCTAGAAGAAGTGAGGAAGGAGAAAAAAAACAAATGTAATGAGGCTCCATTCTCATTTTAATGATGAATACATAGCACAATCGAGGAGAATTTGCGCACGCGAGGATGGGCCGCTGGTATCAGTGTCATTTGCAGGGAATGAGGCGACTGTAGAACGTGATAAATACAAGATTTGAGCAGTATTTGCACAAGATTTGAGCAGGTGACTTGGTAGAGGTATATATTTTATATTTTTTATTTGCTTTTTTACAGAGTTCAACACCTGTGAAGTGGGGCAGAATTATTACGTCCGGTCACCGGACGTCCGGACATCCAATCCGGCGTGGCACGTCACCGAAATACACTGGGGCCCGGTGTATTTCGGTGACGTGGCGCATCTGGATTGGTGTCCGAACGAATCTGGACGCCGGATGTAATAATTTGCCGTGAATGGGGACACCTTCTAAAGCTCTCTTCTAAGAAGATAACATCTCTATCTACTAAAACCTTCTTCTCTCAAAATGTTTGATGAGTTTATAAAGTGGGCTCTAAAAAATTTCTAATATTTAATTTTTAGCCTATAATCATATAATACAATTAGTTGAATTATATCAAAGATCTTCATGCATGATGCATAGTCATCCAATATGATTAGTATATCGAATCACAAGTCATTTAGGATGAACCAAGGTTCATTCATTGAGCTCTCGGGTGAATTAAATTGTATGACATATATATCGTATCGTATGACCATTAATGACAATTATATCCTGTTTTGATTCCTTAATCTATGGATTTAAATTAGGTAATTTTAATTAATGTATGTACATAAAAAACAAGGTCATATAGTACGATCAGTTCAAATTTTAAAATTCATTTTTGTCTATTTTAAGTAACATAGATTCGATTGTATGGTTTTATAAAATAGTTGATCGTTCTGTACGATTAGTATTATCATAATTTAACAAATCTCATTTAATTAAACATTTGAATTAATTTATGTTTGAACATATCGTATAATATGATTTTGATTTTTGAACATACATTATGATTGATAGAAAAATTCAAATATTCAATTTTACTCCATCTTGTGTGTGTATGCACGGCTATCTAGCAACATACACCTAATACAGAAAATGACACAAAATATAAATGGTATAAACTCTGTGTTAAACACAAATTGATTTATATACTGACGCTACATTGTCTTTAGCCTTGATTCTTCATTGCTGCTCAATGTATTTTATACCCTAAATAATTAGTGGCACACAAGACAAGAAATCTATCCTATTTATAAAGTAAGAATAAGAAAATACTCATCCAATAATATTTGTTATCATCAACACACAAGCTAAGAACTCTCTTTTTACTCTTCAAACTCTAGAAGAAACCTTTTGGAAACAGAAAGCTGTCTCGAAGCACATAATTGATGGTGATAATAACACTAAGTATTTTTATGTTATGGTCAAGAGGAATAGAGCTAGAAATTGGATCCATAAAATTAACCTTGTTGATGGCTCTTCTGCTAAGGATGTAGAGGAAATTGCTTCTTAAGGTGTGGATTTCTTTAAGGGTTTATTTAATAAAACTTTTAATCCTACTCCCATTGATACTCCCAATATTATCCCCCACCTTATTAAGCAGGATGATAATTTGGCTCTCAATGTCCTTCCTATATTGGAGGAAGTTAGGAAGACGATTTTTTATTTGAACACTGACTCCGTGGCTGGTCCGGATGGCTTCACCACTAAATTCTTTCAAAAAACTTGGGATTTTATTCACATTGATCTGTTTAATGTAATCTCTGATTTCTTTTCGAGTAATGTTATTCCGAAATTTTTCTCTTTCTCCTCCACTACGGGAAAACACGCGATTACCGTCGTATTTTCTGGCGAAAAATTTCCCTCCGGTTAGCGCGGCGCAGGTAACGGCGCATTGTTGCGACGGAAAATCTACGGCGGATTTTTCGGCACAAACTACGCCGGAACCTTTTCGGCGTCAGTTGCGCCGGTATCGGCATCGGCATAAACCAACATTTTACCATTTCCGTCGCATGTTACAACGGAAAATCACCGGCGCACTTTCCGGCGGATATGACGTCGGGGTATTTAAACTCAACGAAATATAACCGGGGCCTTTTAATGAGTATTTATGTTCTTGTGCATCTGTTGAATTGTTATAAACTGTTGTGGATAGATATTTGTATTGGTTTGCATGTGTGGAAATTTAATTGTTGGCTGGGAAAGAAATTTTTTTTTTTGTCAATGCTATAGGTTTCCGGCGGACTTTGCGCCGGATATTCGCCGAAAACGACGATACAACGAATCTGATTGATCATACCGGCGTCTCTTCGTACGCCGGAACGTCCCGGCGCCTTTTCCGGCGTCGTATCCGCCGGCGTTGTCCGACGCATATTTTGCGCCTATGTCGCCGGAATTATCAGTCCAAAGGTCGCCGGCTGCCATCATTTTTTGCGCCGGTAATGTGTCGGAAAGTGCGCCGGAAATGTTTCCGGCGCATTATATGCGCCGCAAAAAATTTATCGACGCGTGCCAAACCGGCGCATGGAATTCTGCTGTAAAGGACGCCAGAAACTCGTGGTTCCGATGGATATTTTATAGTAGCGGCGGATCTTATCCGCCTGTATTAACGGGTTTTCCCGTAGTGCTCCATTGTGCTTATTCCTAAAATTAATAGTGCTTCTACTTGGAATGATTTTAAACCTATCAGTCTTTGTAGCTTTTTTAGTAAGTTGATCTATATGTTACTTTTGAACATACTTTCTCATTTACTTCCTAAAATTATTTCTTCTATTCAAACTAGCTTCATTCATGGTAGATCCATATCGGATAATATTTTATTGGCTTAGGAGATTGTGCATGACTTGGATGTTAGGGTGACTTTTGGGGGTAACATTATATTCAAGTTAGATATTGTCAAAGCTTACGATAACATTAATTGGGATTTCCTTTATCATATTTTGGGTTTATTTGGCTTTGACAATGGTTTTGTTAACCTTATTAAGCGGTCTATTGAAAATTATTTTTTCTCTGTTATTATTAATGGTAAATGTAATGGTTTCTTTAAGTCCTCCCATGGGTTGAGACATGGTGATCCTATATCTCCAGCTCTTTTTGTTATTGCTTTGGAATTTTTTTCTAAAGGTATTTCCAATCTTTTTGAGAATTATCCTAGCAACTATTATAGAACTTTGGGGGGTTTTCATATTTCTCTTTTTTGTTTTGCTGATGATATTTTTTTTTTTTTTGAATGCTTCTTTTAATAGGGTTAAAAGACTTATGATTTTTTTTTAAAAAATTGAAACTTTAGTGATCTTTCTATTAATAAAAATAGAGTTGTTTTATTGCCTCTAAGAAGATTTCTCATGATAGTATGATTGCTATTAGGAATTGCACTGGTTTCACTGAAGGTTCTTTGCTAATTAATTACATGGGTGTCCCCCTTTATAAGGGTAGGAAAATTACTTTTTCTTTTTGATGACCTTATTTCTAATGTGCACAATAAGCTCTTTTCATGGAATTCTAATTTTCTTATCTTTAGTGGTAGACTTACTCTTATTAAAAGTTTTTTGTGCTCCTTACCTGTGTATATTTTTCGTACTCTGCATTCCACCCGTGAAGTGTATAATAGGATTGAGAAAGTTATTAATAAGTTTTTTTGGTGTGGCTCTAATGTGCATCATAAAGTGATTTGGTCCTCTTTGCTCAATTGTTGTGGTATGTTGGAAGAAGGGGCTCTGGGTTGTAAGAACATGTGGGATTTAGCTCATGATTTCTCTTATAAATTGTGGTTTAATTTTGGCTCTAATCTTTCTCTATGGGCTAAATTTATGAATATTAAATATTGTAATGAGAAGCATTCTTCTATGTGCTTTTATAAGAAGGGTGATTCTAAGGTTTGGAATAGACTTTGCAAGATCAAGTGGAGTGTTGATTCCCATGTCAAATGAGGTTTGGGTAAAGCGAACATATTCTTCTGACAAGATCATTGGCTTCACAGCCGATCCATTGATTCTTAATCTTTTCTTCTTAATTGTTTACCTTGAAAGTTCATGATTTTATTTCTAATAACATGTGGGACTACAATAAACTGTCTGATGTTATTCCTGATATTGTTCGTTCTACTATTTTGAGTATTCATATTAATACTGATTCTAATGATTTAATTCTTTGTGATCTTTCTTATAATGGGAGATTTTCGTTAAAAGAAGCTTGGCATTATTTCAGGGAGACGAATGGTGTTAATAAAATTTATTCCAGGATTTGGCATAAGAGTATCCCTAAGACTGTTTCGGTGTTTGTTTGGAGAATCATGCATAACTACATTCCTTTTTATGACAATTTAAGAAAGAGAGGCTTTAATATTACTTCCAAATGCCAATGTTGCTCTCATGAAGAAAATATGCATCACATCTTTATCTCCGGTATGATTGCTATTAAAATATGGTCTTATTTTGATGACATTTTCAAGTTAAACAAATTCTCAGCTCATATCACTCTTTATACTTTACTCAACTACTGGTTCATCAACACTAAAGGGCATATTCGTAGTGTTGTTCCTTCTCGTATACTGTGATATTTGTGGCTTGCTAGAAATAATTTTGTGTTCAATAACTATAAGATGGACTCCCATCACATAATTAGGAGTATTAAAGATAAGGTTTGTAAGCTTTTTGCTGCCAATCTTTTGGCCCCAAAAAATTTTAAAAATTATATTTTTGTGGCTCACAATTTTGGCATATCCTTGTGTCACGACCCGACCCGATCCGGGACGGATCCCGATCGCACCGGGCCGCGACACCGAAACGAAACGGACGAACTGACTGACCAGGATCTAGTTTTGGAATTGGTTTCGAAACTGAATCTTCCAAATTATTCAAATCAACAGACACACAAACACAGAGCTACTATTAATCATCAAACACAGCGGAACAAAACATCTATCTTTTCTTTTCCTCAAAACAATCATCTACAGATACAGTACATGGCTTTTGAACAGAAAGAAAGACAGGATAGAAAAGCCATGACTGTACAAAAATCAAAAGGTACAAACAATACCTATAATGATCAGAACTTAGAAATCTACTCCTGGACTTCCTTCCCTTTCCCAGAACCTGAAAACCACCAGAAAACAAGAGTGAGCTCAACAGCTCAGCAAAGCAACAAACCTCCAATCAAAACTCTCAGAATCCAAAACCAAACTCATCAGACAGAAATCCGTACAGAATTCGGAACAGAATCGTATCTCGAATCAGAACAGAATCAAAATCAGAACTTATACGAACATATATCAAATCAGAATCAGAGTCGTACAGATCAGATCACATCAGAGTACAAATCAGAACGGATTAAATCAACAGAGTCAGAATCGTACAGAAATCAAAAATTCAGCTCATATCGTATCAGAACAGAATCGGAACAGATATCAAATCAGACAGAATCATAATTGCTTACAGAATAGATACGGAACTCAGATATCAGATATTTAATTAATAGTTAAACTAAACTAAACAGAATCACTACGGATTCTGACCCTTATGTCTCCCTTGTGCTCACGGCACCAGAAATTCTCTGAGTAATTAATAGCTAAATGTGCTCACGGCACCAGAACAACAGAATTCCTCGGATCCGGGACAGAACAGAAATTTCTCCAACTTGAGCTCATCTAAGATTTCCCCAGACACTAACTGAATCTCATAGGATCCAGACCCCTTATAACTCCCTTTTTATAGCTTATACAGATAGCATTTCAATTCAGAATAAATCCGGGCAAATCAGAAATCAGACAAAAATCGGGCAGCACAACGGCAGTATACGGAATTTACACAATTTTTCCTGAAAATCAAAATTCACCAAATTCGCACAGAATATAGATAATCACATTTCAGAACATTTAATCTACTGCACAGATAATTTCCAATTTCACAGAAAAATGCAGTCGACTAAAAACACCGCCGAATCAAAAATACCCGGACAAAAATCTTCAGAAAATAACCAAAATGTGCACACTCGGCACGTCAACAATATACAGAAAGTTACGCGGTAAAAACTGAACCAATCGGAAATTACGGACGAAATTCATTAACGGAAACGAAATCCGAACAGAAAATACCTCCAAACACGACGGTTCTGAAAATTGAGAAAGGCGGAATGTGCCTTACCTTGTGTACAGCAATTTCTCGAACAGTCTCCTCGGACGAAAACGGCTCCGCGTCGTCCGAAAATCAACTTTTCCAAAAACTTTTCGACTTTCTCTCTCCTCAAGAAAAATCAGATATTTATTTTTATTTTCTCTCTCTTCAAATGAGCTGAAATTCGTTTTATAAAAGTCAGATCGGCCCGGCCGATCGCCAGATCGTCCCAGGACGATCAGACCAAATTGGATCGTCCTGGACGGTTCCCAGAACTATTCTCAGGCCGACATTTTCTACAGTGCCGATCGGCCTGGACGATGTCCTCAATCGGCCTGGACGATGTGTACAGAAAATCACCTGGAGCAAACTGGGCACATTCTGGAGCAAATTTTCAACTGATCGTCCCAGGACGATCAAGATCGTCCTGGACGATCCAGATCGTCCTGGACGATCCTGGAGCAGATTTTTGATATTACAATCTCCCCAACTTCAGAAAAATGTCGTCCTCGACATTATCCAATCCAAACTCAGTCAGAACAAGTACGGGTACGACCGTCTCATGTCAGACTCCTTCTCCCAAGTCGCTTCTCGTGTAGTCCGGTGCTTCCACTGGACTTTAACCATCGGAATCTGTTTACTTCGTAGTTTTCGGACGTCGTACGCCAAAATCAACTCTGGCTCTTCCTTATACGCCAGATTCTCCTGAATCTCAACTTCGTCAGCTGATATCTTCTTCCCAGAGTCTGAAACCCACTTCCTCAGAGTGGAGACGTGAAACACATTGTGCACGTCAGGCATCGAATCAGAAAGCAATAATCGGTAAGCAGATTTTCTAATTCTTTCCAAAATCTCCAACGATCCAACATACCTTGGACTCAGCTTACTCACCTGACCAAATCTGCTCACACCCTTCATCGGACTGACTTTGACATACACAAAGTCACCAACTTGAAACTCAACAAATCTGTGCTTCTGATTATAATATTTCTGCTGACGGTCCTGAGCCGCTTTCAACCTTTCTTTTATCAAACTGATCTTCTTAACAGTTTCATCAACAAAAGTGGCACCCAGTTCCTGTCTATCTCCGATCTCAGTCAGAGTCAAAGGAGTACGGCACTTCCTGCCATACAGAGCTTCGTACGGTGCCATACCAATACTGGACTGAAAACTGTTGTTATAAGCAAATTCAATCAAAGGGATATGATCTTCCCAGCTTCCGCCAAAGTCCAGAACACAAAGTCTCAACAGATCTTCTAGCACCTGAATGGTCCTCTCAGACTGTCCATCGGTCTGAGGATGAAAAGCTGTACTGAAATGCAATTTCGTACCCAAGCCTTGCTAAATACCTTTCCAAAGTCTGGAAGTAAAACGTCCATCTCGATCTGAAACAATCACACGAGGCACACCGTGCAATCTGACTATTTCCTTCAAATAAATCTGTGCCAAACAATCCACCGGATCGGTCTGTCTGATCGGAAGAAAATGGGCTGACTTCGTCAATCGATCTACAACTACCCAAATGGCATCATGTCCTTGTCGTGATCGAGAAAAACCCATCGCAAAGTCCATCGTCACCTCCTCCCACTTCCATTCAGGGATAGGCAACGACTGCAACAGTCCACCTGGTCGCTGATGCTCTGCCTTCACCAACTGACAGGCCTCGCATCTCGACACAAACTCCGCCACATCCTTCTTCATCCCAGGCCACCAGAACAAAAGCTTCATATCAGCATACATCTTACTACTGCCTGGATGAATACTGTAGCCAGAATGATGAGATTCATACAGAATCTCCTGCCTCAAGTCCCCAAACACAGGTACCCACAACCTGTTCTTGCAGAAAATAGCACCAGAATCAGAAATTCGAAGTTCAGGAGTCTTACCAGATCCAATCTGAGCAATCAACTTCGAATAGTCAGAATCTGACTTCTGGGCTTCTTGAATCCTTGTCTCCAAAGTAGACTGAATACTCATCTGAGCCAAATCCAAACCATTGGAGGAAATCACCTCCAACTGCAAGCGCTCCATGTCTCGAATCAGAAAGTCATCAGAAGTAAGCTGAATACCTGATAATCCAGAAGACTTCCTGCTCAAAGCATCCGCTACCACATTCGCCTTCCCAGGCTGGTACTGAATAGTCAGATCATAGTCCTTGATTAACTCGAGCCACCTTCTCTGCCTCAAATTCAGATCCTTCTGAGTGAAAATATACTTCAGGCTCTTATGATCAGTAAAGATCTCACAACTGACGCCATACAGATAATGACGCCAAATCTTCAAAGCAAAGACAACAGCAGCTAACTCCAAATCATGCGTCGGGTAATTCTTCTCATGTGGTTTCAATTGTCTAGAAGCATAAGCAATTATCCTTCCATTTTGCATCAGGACACAACCCAAACCTTTCAGTGAAGCATCACTGAACACCTGAAAACCTTCCGTACCTGACGGAAGTGCTAACACTGGAGCTGAAGTCAAACAGTCCTTCAATCTCTGAAAACTAGCTTCACACTCCGGTGTCCAAACAAAAGGTACTGACTTCTGCGTCAGTCTCGTCAAAGGCGTCGAAATCTGTGAAAATCCTTTCACAAATTTCCTGTAATACCCGGCCATGCCCAAGAAACTACGTACCTCAAATACCGTAGTCGGCCTTGGCCAATCAGCAACCGCCTGAATCTTCTGGGGATCTACAGAAATACCTTCTCCGCTAATCACATGCCCCAGAAAAGAAATGCTTCTCATCCAGAATTCACACTTGGAGAACTTGGCATACAGCTGATGCCGCCTCAGAGTCTCCAACACAATCCTCAAGTGTCTGGCATGATCATCCTCAGAAGCAGAATATACCAGAATATCGTCAATAAAGACGATCACAAACTGATCCAAAAATTCCCTGAATACTCGGTTCATCAGATCCATGAAAATAGCAGGCGCGTTGGTTACCCCAAAAGGCATAACCAAGAACTCATAGTGCCCGTACCGAGTACTGAAAGCTGTCTTCACCACATCAGCTTCCTTCACCTTCACCTGATAATATCCGGATCTCAAATCAATCTTCGAAAACACAGAAGATCCGGAAAGCTGATCAAACAAGTCATCGATCCGAGGCAAAGGATACTTGTTCTTGATCGTGACCTTGTTCAAATCTCTGTAGTCAATACACATACGGAGTGTACCGTCCTTCTTCTTCACAAACAAAATAGGTGCTCCCCAGGGCGAAACACTAGGACGAACAAAACCTCTGTCAACCAACTCCTGAAGCTGAACTTTCAACTCAGAAAGTTCTTTCGGTGCCATCCTGTACGGAGCTTTTGATATAGGAGCTGTACCCGGAAAAACATCGATAGAGAACTCCACCTCTTTATCCGGAGGTAAACCAACCAACTCCTCAGGAAAAACATCAGCAAATTCCCGTACCACTGGGATCTCAGAAACAGAACCAACCTCCAGGTTCAGATCCCGCACCGAAGCCAAAAACACTGGGCATCCTTTCTTCCACATTCTGCTCACCTCCAATGCAGAAATCAGACTGGAGAGAATACCTCGTAATCCCTGGAATACAACTCTCTCTCCAGCCACAAGCAAGCTCACTTGCTTCTTCAGACAGTCAATTTGAGCCTCATACCGACTCAGCCAATTCATGCCCAAAATCACATCGTACGAAGAAATCGGCAACAAAATCAGACTTGATTTCCACTTCTTGCCAGCAATATCAATCTCGCACAAACAAAACTTCCGAGCAATCAAAGGATTTCCAGCCGGTAAAATCACAGACAAAGAAATCGGCAAAGAAATCGAGTCCAAATGTAAAATCTCAAAACAGTGCTCGGACAGAAAAGAATGACTAGCTCCAGAGTCAAACAAAACACGACAGGGCTGATCAGAAATGTAAACCATACCTGTCACAACATCTGGAGCATCTCGAGCCTCCTGCTGACTCAGACTGTAAACTCGTGGCTGAACTGGAGCAGGAGCTAAAGCAACAGAACTACTCTGCTCCCTCTGAACCGTAGGTGGTCTCCGTGGTCCAGAACTAGTACCACCACCTCTACCAGAAAATCCCTCAGGGCGAGGAGGAACAGTCCTCGGTCTTCATGCTGAACTGACAGGTCTGACAGAACCCTCAGATCGAAACTCAAAACGCCGGTCAAATCCAGCCTGTGGACACTCTGCAATTCTATGTCCTGGCTGACCACATCTAAAACAAAGACCAGCCATCCTGTAGCACTGGCCCAAGTGTCGTCGTCCACAGCTCTGGCACACAGGTGCCGTACTGACAGATCCAGAACTCGTCGTACTGGTAGCAGTACCAGACGACCCTCCACTCCTCCTGGATTCACCAGATCCAGAACCAGCCACAAATCTCCTCTTTCCAGAGGAACCACTTCCTGAAGCCTCACCTCCAAATCTCTTCCTACTCGCAGTCCACCGCTGCTGAGTAGCCATCAGATCATTCTCAATCAAACGAGCCCGCTCCACAAGCTCAGAGAAATCAGAAATGTGAAAAGGTACCAGGGGCTGTCTCAAACTATCTCGTAGTCCTCTCAAAAATCTGTAGCACCTCTCAGCAGAAGTACTAACCAGCTGCGGGGCGTACCTGGCTAATGCAGTAAACTCAGCCTCGTACTGCATCACCGTCTTGCTCCCCTGAACAAGTCTCAGAAAAGTCTCCTGCATCTGCTGTCGTGCAGAAGGGGGAACAAACCAATCTCGAAATACCTCAGTGAACTCTTCCCAGGTAATCAAAGAGTTCAGTCTGCCCTGAAATCTGGCTGCTTGCTGGCCTTCCCACCAGTGCTCAGCCTCTCCATCTAGCAAAAACACTGCTAGCGGGACCTTCCTGTCCGCAGGACACTGCATCCCGTCAAAAGTCTTTTCCAACCTCCTCAACCACTCCTCAGCAGCTCTGGGCTCAACAGCGCCCTCAAACCTCGGAGGTTTCAACCTCAAAAACATCTGCAGATGTCTATCAATATCATCAGATCTGACAGTAACGGCTCTGCTCTGAGTCTCGCTCATTATCTGAGCAACAAGCGTAGCAAACTGAGAAAGTGTATCTGCACCGGCCACTGGGGCTGTACTCCCCACTGGTGCTGCTTCACTGGCACTCTGCCCGTCTGTCATGTCTGGGTCTGGCTGATCCATACAGAAAATCCAAAATCCAGAAAACTATCACAAAAACAACACAATAAAAAGCCAAACGACCCAAAACTACCCCCAGACAAACTCACTGATTACTTCCTATAGCTCTGTCTGACAATCCAACCAATTTCCAAAACCAGTGCTCAGATACCACTTAAAAGGCTTGTCACGACCCGACCCGATCCGGGACGGATCCCGATCGCACCGGGCCGCGACACCGAAACGAAACGGACGAACTGACTGACCAGGATCTAGTTTTGGAATTGGTTTCGGAACTGAATCTTCCAAATTATTCAAATCAACAGAAACACAAACACAGAGCTACTATTAATCATCAAACACAGCGGAACAAAACATCTATCTTTTTTTTTTCTCAAAACAATCATCTACAGATACAGTACATGACTTTTGAACAGAAAGAAAGACAGGACAGAAAAGCCATGACTGTATAAAAATCAAAAGGTACAAACAATACCTATACTGATCAGAACTCAGAAATCTACTCCTGGACTTCCTTCCCTTTTCCAGAACCTGAAAACCACCAGAAAACAAGAGTGAGCTCAACAGCTCAGCAAAGCAACAAACCTCCAATCAAAACTCTCAGAATCCAAAACCAAACTCATCAGAAAGAAATCCGTACAGAATTCGGAACAGAATCGTATCTCGAATCAGAATAGAATCAAAATCAGAACTTATACGGACATATATCAAATCAGAATCAGAGTCGTACAGATCAGATCACATCAGAGTACAAATCAGAACGGATTAAATCAACAGAGTCAGAATCGTACAGAAATAAAAAATTCAGCTCATATCGTATTAGAACAGAATCGGAACAGATATCAAATCAGACAGAATCATAATTGCTTACAGAATAGATACGGAACTCAGATATCAGATATTTAATTAATAGCTAAACTAAACTAAACAGAATCACTACGGATTCTGACCCTTATGTCTCCCTTGTGCTCATGGCACCAGAAATTCTCTGAGTAATTAATAGCTAAATGTGCTCACGGCACCAGAACAACAGAATTCCTCGGATCCGGGACAGAACAGAAATTTCTCCAACTTGAGCTCATCTAAGAATTCCCCAGACACTAACTGAATCTCATAGGATCCAGACCCCTTATAACTCCCTTTTTATAGCTTATACAGATAGCATTTCAATTCAGAATAAATCCGGGCAAATCAGAAATCAGACAAAAATCGGGCAGCACAACGGCAGTATACGGAATTTACACAATTTTTTCTGAAAATCAAAATTCACCAAATTCGCACAGAATATAGATAATCACATTTCAGAACATTTAATCTACTGCACAGATAATTTCCAATTTCACAAAAAAATGCAGTCGACTAAAAACACCGCCGAATCAAAAATACCCTGACAAAAATCTTCAGAAAATAACCAAAATGTGCACACTCGGCACGTCAACAATATACAGAAAGTTACGCGGTAAAAACTGAACCAATCGGAAATTACGGACGAAATTCATTAACGGAAACGAAATCCGAACAGAAAATACCTCCAAACACGACGGTTCTGAAAATTGAGAAAGGCGGAATGTGCCTTACCTTGTGTACAGCAATTTCTCGAACAGTCTCCTCGGACGAAAACGGCTCCGCGTCGTCCGAAAATCAACTTTTCCAAAAACTTTTCGACTTTCTCTCTCCTCAGGAAAAATCAGATATTTATTTTTATTTTCTCTCTCTTCAAATGAGCTGAAATCCGTTTTATAAAAGTCAGATCGGCCCGGCCGATCGCCAGATCGTCCCAGGACGATCAGACCAAATTGGATCGTCCTGGACGGTTCCCAGAACTATTCTCAGGCCGACATTTTCTACAGTGCCGATCGGCCTGGACGATGTCCTCAATCGGCCTGGACGATGTGTACAGAAAATCACCTGGAGCAAACTGGGCACATTCTGGAGCAAATTTTCAACTGATCGTCCCAGGACGATCCTGGAGCAGATTTTTGATATTACACCTTGCCTCACAAAAGTACTTTAGAGGACCCTAAGTTGGTTCAATAGATCAAACAATACCCGCCCCTTCCGCGCCCACCCCCCCCCCCCCCCCCCCCCCCCCCCCCCCCCCCCCCGAGTAAAATTTGTTAGTTAAACGTGGATGAGGTGGTGAAGAAGAACTCTTACGGATGTGGGGGGGGGGGGGGGGGGGTTTATTATAGATGCTCATGGTAACATGGTTTTTGCCTTTGCTTCCCCTATTATGAAGTGTTCGATGATTTTGGCTGAACTCACTGTTATTCTTAATGGTCTTAAAGCTTGTATTTCTCAGGATATTTCTAATATTTGGATATAGGTGGATGCTATGTCTATTATCCATTGCCTCATGAAGCATGCTGAGAGTATTTGTAATCCGGATCTTTTCTATATTATCCATAATATTAATCGTATTTTAAGTTCAGTTAACTTTACTGTCACTCATGTCTTCAGGGAAGGTAATTCGTGTGCTGATTTTATTGCAAACATGGGGTGTAATTTGGATGCTATTATGGATTTTACTGTTACTAATTCGCCTAATATGCTTAATGGTTTGATTAGTTTGAATAAAATGGGTTTACCGTATGTTAGACTTTAGTTTTCTTCTCGTCTGATGTGTTGTTGGTTGGTTTTGAGGCTGCTACCGTTTTTCTGTTTCTATTATTGTGCTTTATGGTTTGGGATTTGAGTAATGATTGGAACTTCATTTTACCTGAATTATATCCCTATTTTTGCTCTTCTATTCCTGGGAACACTTCGTGTGAATCCCTATTTGGTTAGTTGCAATTACTGCCTCATTTCTACCTTTATTACCTATTCGTTAATTTCTGAGTTCTGGAAGTGGTTGTACGTCTGATGCCTACTCAATTGTGATGGCTTATTGGCTGCTTATGATTTCCTTTACTTATTTATACTGCACCTTCTTATATTCTTACAGTTATGGGATTAGAATGGAGCGGCATTGCGGTTTTATTCATGAGGGCTATAGCAGGTGTTTCTTCCTGAGCTCTATTAATTTGTATGCCATTGCTGGCCTCATCTCCCATTATCAGGATCATTTTGGTTTGGTTTTTGGTGCTGCTAGCTGGAGTTCTGCCTATGTTGTGCCTTCCTTTTATTGCGTGTTTTGTCGTTGTTTTTATTGCCTTGTCGTTTCCACCCTTTTTGATTGGGTGGCTCGTAACTTTGATTATTCGGGGTTAAAGGGTGCTTTAATTACCATTTTTCTTTGGTATTTTGACACTGTGAACACTTCTGTTAATGGGAGCATCTCTATATCCTTTTTGTTAAAATTTTTAGGCAATTTATTTTATTTTTTATTAATCCTTTATATTACATCCGTTACTTGCTTTGGTTGCTTCTTTTTTGTTCTTGCTTGGTCATGCAGGTTTAAGGGCAAGTTTAGATGGTGGATTCAATGCTTTAAATTTTGGAGAAAGATTGTGATTATCGTCTCTTTGTTTGTCTTTCTTTTTTGGGTGTTGTCCTCTTGCAGCCTTAGAATGTTACTAGGTGTTTTTGTATTTTCTAGTTTAGGGGACCATCAGCACTTAGGATTTTTTTGAGAATTTTTTGTAGCTCTTTGGAGCAATTGTGAGCTGAAGGTCCCCTCTAAGGACCTTGTAATCCTCGTTTTCAATTAACGCGTAGGCCCTCTATGGGTTTTCCTTAAAAAAAAAAAGATCGAGCTCCCAGATTGTAGCATTAAATTATGTAAGATTAGGTGTAACTCCAAGAAGATATTGCACAACTAACATTTTTGAAAGGAAAAACATGCACATGTATAAGTGAATGTGCATGCTCTTGAAGATCATTAGGATTTAAACTATTATCATAAAACAATACATGATAATGACATGATAATGAGTTTATATGCTCATAATGACTAAATTGCTATAAAAAAGCTCATATTTACATTAATTTTTAGCGGCACAATTGTAAAATATTGATCAATGCATAATTCAATAATTTGAAGTATTGTGACATTGCCTCTAATGTTGAATAAAATAAGGGCATTGACCACAAATTCCATAATAATTTTCTCCTTCATACCCGAACTCTGTAAGTGAGCCAAGCATTATAAAGCCTTTCTATATGCATGATTTGAGCAAGCATTTATATACATAGTATAATAATTGAAATGAGTAAAATCCAAAAGAGTGGGCAAAACAATGCAATTAAAATCATGTTTGAATAATGTTCAAACAATATTCAAATATTCTTTGAACCAAAACCGAGCATTACTCTAATCGTATTTGATTCTTTTCTTGAATTATATTTTAATCTAATTCAAACTTTGATCAAACCTCAACTGAATCATGATCAAATATTGTTTGGACTGTACTCAAATTGGGTACTATATGGCTCAAATAAGATTCAATCAAGATTTGAGCCAGATTGATCAACATTCAAAATAGGTGATGTGATGTTTATATTGTTTTAGGTTAAGTCTAATGTACAAACAACATTTCAAATATAACTAGCCAAATATATTGCATCACTAACCTTAAACTGGTAGTTTATGATAGAAATGAAAGCTTTATCTTGGAACTTTGCTATGGATTGATCACATGTCAATATTGGTCGTGGAAGGCGTAACTGGCTACTTGCTTGAGTCCCCTTGAATTTTATTTTTATAAAGTGGAAGTATTTTGGTCTAAAATGAATTTTCGGGCATGCTTTCCTAATAAAGCAAACAAAATATTTGCCCAATTTTGAACCTAATGAGGCATATAAATTAAAATTTTCTATGTTTTTAATTTTATTGAACATTTTTAAATTTTTTTCTGGCTTCAATGAAAGAAGAAAATATAATGCAACAAATTATTATTATTATTATTATTATATTTAAATAGATGACTTGTCATTCTTTTAATGCTGAATTTTATCCTTCATTTAAAAGTCAATAGAACTTCAAGAAAAATGACTCTATTATAGCAAAATGTGTCCCCTTAACATTTAATTAATAATAATAAATTTTTATTTCAACTCAACTTCACATAAGTAAAATGTACACCTCTAACATTTCATATATATATATATATATATATATATATATATATATATATATATATATATATATATATATATATATATATATATATATATATAATTTTGATTTCCATATCAAGATGTGAGATATTCTCTCATATTAAGAGAACATTCGAAAAAGACTATAGCTCAAACTTCTTCCAAACTTTGCCTTCGTATGGTAGTCTGGTACCTTCTGTAAAAATGTTGGTTAAAGAAACATAGATTTCTATTGGGGAATCAAATATCAAAAAGCTTCTTAAAATAGTAGTAAAATGACATTCCTTAAAAAATATTTCTACAGAATCGTCGCATACAAATGACAACCAAAAAATATTGTGATACAAATTACAAATCCAACGAGCCCAAGATTGCCTAATTTTGATATCATTAAGACATTCAAATATTTAATAAACGATCTATGATCAAAGGGATCAATATCGACCATCCATTCAAACCAATCATATCTTGTCATTGATCTTTCCCATATTTATAAGCCATGTCAGTCTAAAAAAACTAATAATAGGCCCCATTATTCACATGAGAGTAGAGGAAGAAAGGAGGAGGATAAAGGAAGAATTTGGGAGCTTTCTCGCCACCGACGACCTCCGGAGTTCTTCCTGACTACTGATGAACTTCCGCCAGTCTGCCGACCTCCGCCGAAGATCTACCCAGCCAACGCCTAACTTTTGTTGGTCTGTTGATCACCGTCTAAGTTCTTCTTGACCACTGTCGGACTTCCGCCAATCGACCGACCACTGTCAGAGTTCTTTCCAACCGCCTATGAACTTTTGCCATTCTGTTAACCTCCACCGAAGATCTTCCCGACCAACATTCGACTTCTTCCGGTCCGCAGACCACCGATGGAGTTCTTCCTGTCCACTGACAAACTTTCGCCATTCCGCCAACCACCTCCGGAGTTCTTCTCGATTACCACTGGACTTTTGCCCATTCGCCAACTACAATTTTTTCTAACCTCTATTACCCCACCGACTATGGTCATCTTGACCTCTGTCGCCCGCCGACTATGATCTTTTTGATCCCCGTCATCTACCAAATATGGTCCTTCCAGCCTCTATCACCTATCGATTATGGTCCTATCGACCTCCGTCGCCCACCAATTATAGTCATTCCAACCACCATCACCAACTATTGTTCTTCTGACAACCATCGCCAGCTGACTGTAGTCCTTTCAACCACCACACCCAACTACAATTTTTTCAACCAACATCGCCAACTATGGTCTTTAGGACCCCCATTGTCCGCCTACTACGGTACTCCCGACCTCCATCGCACACTGACTACAGTCCTCCTGACCTTTGTCGCCCTTCCATTATGATCCTTTTGACCTCAGTCACCCGTAGATTATGGTTCTTCCAACCACCTTCACCATCTAAGGTCTTTCTGACCCCTGTTGTAGGCTGACTACAGTTCTCCTGACCTCAGTCATCCTCCAACTACAATTCTTCCAACCACCATCACTAACTACAGTCTTTCTGACTCTCATCGTCTGCTAACTACCATCCTCCCAACCTCTGTCGCACTTCGATTATGGTCCGTTAGACCACCGTCGCCAGCCGACTATAGTTGTTCCTACCAACATCGCCAACTATGGTCCTTCAAACCACCGTCGCCCGTCGACTAAGGTCCTTTCGACCACCGTCACCAAACTATGTGTGAAGATCTGAATTCTGCTCCAGGATCGTCCAGGACTATCTGGGATCGTCCTGGGACGATCAGTTGGATTTTGTTCCAGAATTTGCCCAGATTTGCTCCAGGTGATTTTTCTGTAGGTATCGGCCAGGCCGATAGGGACATCGTCCAGGACGATCTGCACTGTTCAAAATATCGTCCTGAGCATCGCCCTGAAAGCAGTCCAGGCCGATGGAAATTGGTCTGATCGTCCAGGACGATCTTGCGATCGGCCAGGACGATCTGAGTATGATAAAGCTGAAATCAGTCGTTTTGAAGAGAGAGAAAAAAAATAAAATATCTGATTTTGATCCGAGGAGAGAGGAAGAAAAAGAGAAAAAGGAAAAGTTGATTTCGGGAAGCCGCGGGTCCGTTTTCGTTCGACGAGACTGTTAAGGATTTTGCTGTACGCAAGATAAGGCACATTCCGCCTTTCTCAATTTTCAGATCCGTCGTGTTTGGCGGTATTTTCTGTCCGGAATTGATTTTTATTCGTGATTTTCGTCCGTATTTTCCGATTGGCTCAGTTTTTACCGCGTAAGTTTCTGTATGTGGTTGACGTGTGCCGAGTGTGCACATTTTGGTTATTTTCTGAAGATTTTTGTCCGGGTATTTTTGATTCGACGGTGTTTTTCGTCGACTGGATTTTTCTGTGTAGTCTAAAATTTGCTGAGCAGTAGAATTAAAGTCTTGTAATGTTGTTATCTATATTCTGTGCAAATTTGGTATTCTGTAATTTTTCAGGAAAATTGTGTAAATTCCGTATACAGCCGTTATGCTGCCCGATTTTTGTCTGATTTCTGAATTCGTCCGAATTTCTTCTGAATTATTATGCTATCTGTATATGATATATAAAGGGAGTTATAAGGGGTCTGGATCCTATGAGATTCAGTTAGTATCTGGGAAATCTTATATGAGCTCAAGTTGGAGAAATATCTGTTCTGTTCCGGATCCGATGAAATCTGTTCTTGTGCCGTGAGCACATTTAGCTATTAATTACTCAGAGAATTTATGGTGCCGTGAGCACAAGGGAGACATAAGGGTCAGAATCCGTAGTGATTCTGTTTAGTTTAGTTTAGCTATTAATTATATATCTGATATCTGATATCTGATTTGAGATGACTTCTGTTTCCGTACAGTTCTGTCTGATCTGTTCCGTTTCTGTTTGATTTGATATCTGTTCAGTTCAGTTCTGTCTGATTTGATCTGTCCGTATCTGTTCTGATTTAATCTGTTTCGTTCTGATCTGTCCGATTCGATATCTGTCTGATTCTGTTCTGATTTCTGTACGGATTTCTGTCTGATGTGTTGGTCTTGGATTCTGAGAGTTTTGATTGGAGGTTTGTTGCTTTGCTGAGCTGTTGAGCTCACCCTTGTTTTCTGGTGGTTTTCAGGTTCTAGGAAAGGGA
Organism: Dendrobium nobile; assembly: GCA_022539455.1. Classification (NCBI taxonomy): domain Eukaryota; kingdom Viridiplantae; phylum Streptophyta; class Magnoliopsida; order Asparagales; family Orchidaceae; genus Dendrobium; species Dendrobium nobile. Next base: position 46,472,019 of record CM039734.1, on the reverse strand, counting down.
AGGAAGTTCAGGACTAGATTTCATAGTCTGATCAGTATAGGTATTTTGTTCTTTTTGATTTTTGTACAGTCATGGCTTTTCTGCTCTGTTTCTTTCTGTCAGCCATGCACTGTATTTGTAGATGATTGTTTTGAGGAAAAGAAAAATATAGATGTTTTGTTCCGCTGCATTTGATGTTTCATAGTAGCTCTGTGTCTGTCTGTGTGTTTGTTTTTGAGTTGAAATATTTGGAAGATTCAGTTCCGAAACAAATTCCAAAACTAGATCCTGGTCAGTCAGTTCGTTTCGTTCCGGTCGCGACCCGGTGCGAGCGGGATCCGTCCCGGTCGGGTCGGGTCGTGACACTATGATTCTTCCAACTACCATCACCAACTACGATCTTTCTGACCCATGTGTCCACATTCTACGATCCTCCCGATCTCTATCACTCGCCGATTACTATCCTTCCAACCACCGTCGCCTGACTACGGTATTTTTGACCTTCGTCACCCAACTAAGGTCCTTCAGACCACTGTCGCCCGACTACGGTGCTTCTAACCACCATCATCTAACTATGGTCCTTCCGGCCTAAATCGCTCTCCAATTATGATTTTGCTGCCTCAAATGAACATATCAACACTATTTCTTTCAACTCCCTACATATAATGCACTATGTATGATGTATATTGGCTACATTGATCCAAGATCTTCCTTCTAAGGAAGTGCCTCATTTGTAATCAATTGCAAACATTAGTTGATTCATTCAAATTGGGCTAAGCCTCGTGGGTTTTATCCTTTTAAGGGGTTTCCATATAAAAATAATGATCTCCCTTATTAACTCTATAATCATATTCTCTTAATTGTTTGTGTGTTGAATCTTCATACAAAGCTAAGACGCTAAACTATATCACTCTCAACCATCACGAATATTCTAGGATACAACATTATTATTATTATTATTATTATATTTAAATAGATGACTTGTCATTCTTTTAATGCTGAATTTTATCCTTCTTTTCAAATTAAATATCCTCTATTATTTTCATTAGAACTTCAAGAAAAAAGACTCTATTATAGCAAAACGTGTCCCCTAAACATCTAATTAATATTACAAATTTTTATTTCAATTCAACATAATATGAGTAAAGTGTACAACTCTAACCTTTCATATATATATATTAAAAGTCAATTTCGAATGAAAATACCTTTATATTAAAATATGTTGGATATTCCCTCATATTAAGAGGACATTTGAAAAAGACATCAGCTTCGTTTGGTTTGTCCAATACCTTCTCTAAAAGGAAATTTTGAAAATGTTGGTTGAAGAAACAAAGATTTTTATCAGAGAAACAAATATAAAAAAGCTTATCAAAACAGTAGTAAAATGACATTTCTTAAAAAACATTTCTACAGAAGCGTCACATACAAATGACAATCAAAAAATAATCGTGCCTTTTCAAAACAGAAAAGGTGGAATTAATCCGTCTCAAATGAGGCCATCATCTCCAAACATCTCTCAAAAACTCAATTGAATGAACTGTCACTCTTCTCGGTATAGTAATTTTAATTTGAAGCATTTAGCAAGCTTTATGAGTGTTCGATTCCATCGTCTAATGGAAAGTTTACCAGTAATTAATATTATTTTTATTTAGATTAGATCGCATTCATCACCATCTCTTCCAACACCAGCAGCACACCTAACTTATAATAGGAAGGAGATGTTCAAAAGCTACGATTGAATAAGAGCTTTAAAAGTATTCAAAACTCTAGTTTCAAAATGAACCTAGAAGTTTGAAAATGTTAAACACTTAAGCTTCGTTTGGGACGGCTTTCTTACTGTTTCTTAAAGTGGCTTTTTAGTAAAAAATTTTAATTTGTACTAGGAAGCCACTTTAAAAAGCGGGAAGAAAGCCGTCCCAAACAAGGCCTTAATATGAAGTTTGGACAAAAAGTTTGAATTAAGTTCAAACACTAATTGCGGGGGTTCAAATCTTGTTCGAGGCTATCTTGAGCTGTATTCAAACATAAATTTTTTGTTTCAAATAAGATCTGAATCCCATGTAATATGTTCAAATATTGTTCGAGTCTAGTTTGAACATTTTTATTTTAGCTTAAGATTTGACTATAATCTTTGAAAAAGAGGTTTAACCATATTCTGAATCATATAAAATAAATTTAGAATATAATTCAAAATTCTTTTTCAAATAAAGAGTTCAAATTAATAAAGGTTTGAGTTAGGTTTTTGATACGTCATCACAAAATTAGCTTGATTGGGCACGAATCTCGAAGCAAAAGCTAGTTGGAGACTTCAAAAATTAAATCCGGGAGCACCCAAACTCCGATTTCAACGAGCTTACAGTCAAACTGAGCGTCTCGAAAATACGAACCCAACGACACCAAGATCGACCCAATCCGAGCCCAAATGGGTCCGAATCATGGACCCGATGTGCTGTCGGAAGGTTCAAACCGCAATTTGAGTTACCAAACGGTCTCCGATTTTGACGAGCTTATACTCGAATCGAACGGCTCGACGAGACGAATCCAACGAGCCCAAGATCACTAAATTCCGACATCATTAAGGCCTTCAAATGTCCAACGAACGGTGCACGATCGTAGGATTCAATATCGGCCGTCCATTTGACCACTCCCTTTTCGCCCTTGATCTCACACCTATTTACGGACCATGCCACTCCAGAAAATCTATAAATAGAGCCCTCATTCTTCACAAGAGAATGATCCAAGCAAGAGAGAGAAGAAGAGAAGAGAGGAAGAAGAGAAGGAAGGAGCTCCTCCTCGACAGCCGCCGGACCACCACAGAACCTCGTCGGACCACCGCCGGACCACCGCAGAAACCTCGCCGGACCACCGCAGAACCTCGCCGGACCACCACCTTAAGGCCTGACGTCCAGTCCCTACGTCCTACTGAAGACCCGACGTCCTGCCGAAGACTCGACGTCCTGTTCAAGGCCTGACACTCAGTCCCTACGTCCTGCCGAAGACCCGACGTCCTACTCAGGACCCGATGTTCAGTTCCTACGTCCTGCCAAAGACCTGATGTCTTAAGTAACTGATTGTAACCTGATCACCCTTGGAGGTGATTCAGTCCTTTGTAACCAACTCAATGTCTAGTGGAATCATTTTCAACTGGGCTAGGCCACGTGGTTTTTCCCTTTTTAAGGGTTTTCCACGTAAAAAATCTTGTGTTCTCTGTGTGTGAGCTAGTTATATGTACAACGTTAAGACGCAGAATTAAATCTCTATCGCCGCGTATTTTCTAGTCCGTAACAGTTTGGCGCCGTCTGTGGGAAAGATCAATCCCACTACACTAAGTACTTCTTCAATGGCAAACAGGCGTAGCCGTCGCATCATGGGAGCCTCTCGCTCCAATTCACATCAATCAGGAAACCAGTCCCTGAATCAAGAACGACGGGCATCTGCCTCCTTTCACCCTGGTGGCCGACACCCTGCAGGGGAAGGAACTTCAGGGCCATCCCTAGAAGAGCGTATCAGGAAGATGGAGGAATCTCAGAATGAGATCCTTCGACTCTTAAGGGAGACTCGAGGACTAGCATTAGTACCTCAAGAAGATATTCTCTTCCCTCGAGACCAGCCAGGCTTCGAAGACGTTCTTCATGTTGAAGTCCCCCTTCCTCCGCCTAGAGTGCGCCCTCCAATCCGTCCAGAGAATGAGCTTGCTGACACAGCAAGCTCTACCCATCCTTCACACACGGGCCACCGGCAGCATATGCCTCCAGAAGTCCCAGAAGACTTGGACCAACAGCACGTTACTGAACTCCCCCGCAATACTCTCCGGGATGAGTTGCGGAGGCTAGTCCGAGAAGAGTTCCCCACAGGAGGTACAAGACACTCCCTTCGCCAACGGGACGTTCACGAATCGTCACCTTTCACCGAAGCTGTCCTCCGATACCCCGTTCCGGCAAGATTCAAACTCCCGAATATTGATTCGTATGATGGAACTTCAGACCCCTACGAGCATATCGACCACTACCGCACTATTATGCATATCCAGCAGGCCCCGGACGCTTTGCTCTGTCAAGTTTTTCCTGCCACCCTTAAAGGGCAAGCCCGAACATGGTTCTACTCACTGCCTGCCCGAACCATCTCGATATTCGTTAAATTGGCCAAACTGTTTGTCGAACAGTTTGTCGCCAACCGAAGGACGATTAAAGATTCCTCCCACCTTTCAGGGATACGTCAGAACGAGGGTGAATCCCTTAAAGAATACTTCCAGAGGTTTTCTACGGAAGCCCGACAAATTCCAGGGGTAGATCCCGAATTGCTTAGAGGTGTATTTCTTGGAGGACTCCGCCCAGGCCCCTTCTACTCAGCACTCATGCGAGATACGGTCCATTCATATGCGGATCTAATCCATCGAGTAGAGGCTCAAATCTCCGCCGATGATGCCATCAATGCTCATAAAAAGCAATTTGAGCAGACGACCGGGAAGCGTAAGAATCCCCCAGGGACGGAGAATCCCCCCTCACAAAGGAATAAGCAAGGAAACTACAATTTTCCTCCTCGACCCTCACAGCCGCGACAAGAACCTCGTCAAGAAAAGGAGTACACACCACTCAATACATCCCAAGCAAATGTATTAATGGACATCCGGGATCAGGAGAACGTAAAATGGCCACACCCTTTGAAACCCAACGTCGGAAACCAAGAGCAATATTGCCACTTCCACCGTAGCCGTGGGCACACTACTGAAGCATGTTGGCAGCTCAAGGAAGAAGTTGAGAGACTGATCCGACAAGGATATCTCCGACAATTCATCAAGAATACACCAGCCCGAGAAGAAGTTGGTCCGACTGGGGGGCAGAATCAACAACAAAGGCAGTCGGTAAACAATCGCCAAATAGTGGGAGAAATTGGAACAATTACTGGGGGCCTATCAACGCCTTACCAAGTTTTAATTGCGTAGAGCACAATAGTACTACTTGTTTTAAGTATCGTATGTCTTTAGTATTGTGTGACTTCAGTACTATCTGTCTTTAATTTTGAATGTTGTTTGTGGTGTTTGTAGCTTCTCCCTCCTTAAGCTGTCTTAGGGAGCTATGTTTTTATATGACTTTATCTCCTTATCTTCTTCGAGTAAAATTGTATTGATAAATTCGCAAAAGTAGTGAACTTTAATATCCTTGACTCGAACAAATACATAATCGTTATTGTAGCTCAATCACCAGATAATCAATCCTTGGTGGATTCTCCCGACCTCTTCCACACAGGTTAACGTCGTCGAGCAGGGCTCTGGCATACAACCTCGGAAAGGTCTCACATCCTTGGTGGATTCTCCCGACCTCTTCCACACAGGTTAACGTCGTCGAGCAGGGCTCCGGCATACAACCTCGGAAAGGTCTCACATCCTTGGTGGATTCTCCCGACCTCTTCCACACAGGTTAACGTCGTCGAGCAGGGCTCCGGCATACAACCTCGGAAAGGTCTCACATCCTTGGTGGATTCTCCCGACCTCTTCCACACAGGTTAAAGTCGTCGAGCAGGGCTCCGGCATACAACCTCGGAAAGGTCTCACATCCTTGGTGGATTCTCCCGACCTCTTCCACACAGGTTAACGTCGTCGAGCAGGGCTCCGGCATACAACCTCGGAAAGGTCTCACATCCTTGGTGGATTCTCCCGACCTCTTCCACACAGGTTAACGTCGTCGAGCAGGGCTCCGACATACAACCTCGGGAAGGTCTCATATCCTTGGTTAACATTGCCAGAATGTTGTCAATGGACTTCTATCTTACTTCTCCACAATATTAAAATTCTACCCAATTTTGAATTTTCTCCTGTCGCTGAACTTTTGCCTTGCAGGACTTTCGACGGACTTCTACCCGACATCGGACTTCTCCATATCGTCTGATTTCTGCTCGTAAGCAGACTTCTACTCGTCCTCGGACTTCTGCCCGTCAACTAACTTTCATCGGTCTTCTGTCCGATGTCGCATTTTTCCCCGACGTCAGAATTCTACTAGACGTTAAGTTTCCACCATTCGTTGGATTCATGTCCGTTGTCAAACTACTACCCGTCGTCGAACTTCTGCTCGTCAGCGGACTTCTACTCGTCGTCGGACTTATGTCCGTCAACGAACTTTTATCGGTCTTCTGCCCGAGGCCGTACTTCTACACGACGTCGGACTTCTCCTTGTCGTCGGACTTCTGCTCGTCGATGAATATTCATCGGTCTTCTGCCCAAGGCCGTACTTCTACCCGACTACGGGCTTCTGCTTGCCGTTAGACTACTAACCGACGTCAGACTTTTGCCCATCGACGGACTTTCATCGGTCTTGTACCTGGCGCTGCACCTCTACCCGACTTCGTACTTCTACCAGATGTCGGACTTCTACCAGTTAATATACTTTCGTCGGTCTTCTGCCCGACGCTGTATGACTACCCGACGTTGAATTCCTTCCTGTCATCATAATTCTCCCCGATGCTGGAAGTATACCCGTCATTTCAACCTCCCTCCTTACAACGGTCTATCCGACCTCCATCGCAAACCACCAAACATCAGAACTCCACAAGATCTCTCGAAGAAAAGAGGGAGAAGAGAAGAAGGGAAATCTCCGAACTTCCTTGCCAAGAGAGGGGCCTCAGAAAACTGAGGGAAGACCTCAATAGAAAGGACAGAGGGAGATGAAGAAAGGAGAGAATCTCCGGACTTCCTTGCCAAGAGAGGGGCCTCAGAAAACTGAGGGAAGGCCTCAATAGAAAGGACAGAGGGAGATGAGGAAAGAAGAGAATCTCCGAACTTCCTTGCCAAGAGAGGGGCCTCAGAAAACTGAGGGAAGGCCTCAATAGAAAGGACAGAGGGAGATGAGGAAAGAAGAGAATCTCCGAACTTCCTTGCCAAGAGAGGGGCCTCAGAAAACTGAGGGAAGGCCTCAATAGAAAGGACAGAGGGAGAAGAGAAGAAAAGAGAAGAAGAAGAGGAGAGGAATGAATTTTCTTAAGGATTTAAGGCCCTATTTATAGCTTTTTGGGAGAAAGAGTGGAAATTTCTAGAGTTTTTAATTTCCCAAATTTTTCTAAATTTTTCTGAATTTTTTCGGAATTTTTTGAGATTTTTTAGGCATTTTTACGGCCAAAAAAGGCCTAAAAAAGCCTAAAAATCATTTTTTCTGCACAGGTGGGGCCCACTAGGTCGGTGGGCTGAACAGACCCGCCCGTTCGTTCAAATAAGGCGGTGGGAACCTTCCAGGCGGGCTGACCGCGCGGGCTCAAGCGGCCCAGGCGGGCCGCCGCGCGGGCCGACAGCGGGCCCAGCAGCCCGCCGCGCGGGCTGCAGCGCGGGCTAGTGCGCGGGCCGCAGGCGCGGCCCAGGCGGCCCAGGCGGGCCGCCGCGCGGGCCAGACCCTGGCTCAGGCGGGTCGCGCGGCCCAAGCGCGCCGCGCGCGTGTCCAAGCGCCGGCAGGCGGTGCCGCCGGCGGCGGCGGCGGCCGGCCGGCCGGTCCGGCCGGTCCGGCTGCCTAGCCCATTTTGGGCCCGGTTTTCGTCCCGAAAACTCCGTTTTCGACGTTTTTGGGGTCCCCGGACACGTTTTTCGACGTTTCGGACTCAATTTTGACACTTTCAGAGCTCATCGAGGCCTCCTTGGCTTGATTTGTGCAAAATTTCAACTTATGGAAAGTAATTTTTGCTATTCGGCCAACGCAAAATGCCGACACTTATATTTTCGGACTCCTGGGGCTTCGACGTCCGAAAATAGGGGGGCAACTGATACGTCATCACAAAATTAGCTTGATTGGGCACGAATCTCGAAGCAAAAGCTAGTTGGAGACTTCAAAAATTAAATCCGGAAGCATCCAAACTCCGATTTCAACGAGCTTACAGTCAAACTGAGCGTCTCGAAAATACGAACCCAACGACACCAAGATCGACCCAATCCGAGCCCAAATGGGTCCGAATCATGGACCCGAAGTGCTGTCGGAAGGTTCAAACCGCAATTTGAGTTACCAAACGGTCTCCGATTTTGACGAGCTTATACTCGAATCGAACGGCTCGACGAGACGAATCCAACGAGCCCAAGATCACTAAATTCCGACATCATTAAGGCCTTCAAATGTCCAACGAACGGTGCACGATCGTAGGATTCAATATCGGCCGTCCATTTGACCACTCCCTTTTCGCCCTTGATCTCACACCTATTTACGGACCATGCCACTCCAGAAAATCTATAAATAGAGCCCTCATTCTTCACAAGAGAAGGATCCAAGCAAGAGAGAGAAGAAGAGAAGAGAGGAAGAAGAGAAGGAAGGAGCTCCTCCTCGACAGCCGCCGGACCACCACAGAACCTCGTCGGACCACCGCCGGACCACCGCAGAAACCTCGCCGGACCACCGCAGAAACCTCGCCGGACCACCGCAGAACCTTGCCGGACCACCACCTTAAGGCCTGACGTCCAGTCCCTACGTCCTACTGAAGACCCGACGTCCTGCCGAAGACTCGACGTCCTGTTCAAGGCCTGACACTCAGTCCCTACGTCCTGCCGAAGACCCGACGTCCTACTCAGGACCCGATGTTCAGTTCCTACGTCCTGCCAAAGACCTGATGTCTTAAGTAACTGATTGTAACCTGATCACCCTTGGAGGTGATTCAGTCCTTTGTAACCAACTCAAAGTCTAGTGGAATCATTTTCAACTGGGCTAGGCCTCGTGGTTTTTCCCTTTTTAAGGGTTTTCCACGTAAAAAATCTTGTGTTCTCTGTGTGTGAGCTAGTTATACGTACAACGTTAAGACGCAGAATTAAATCTCTATCGCCGCGTATTTTCTAGTCCGTAACAGTTTTGAACATTGATTTAATAAAATTTGAGATAGAGGCGAAGTTGATAAGCTAAACCTATGTATGTGACCAAACCAAACTAGCCAATTCTAGCACAAAACCCCCTAGTCATGCATCACCCCTAGCCTCTATATCTCGCAAATCTAAACCAGGTCAAGTTCGAATTCCTAGTCTAGTATTTACCTTCTTGATGATGGGTACTTGAAAGAAAGAATATATATATAATTAAATTTGACTGAATAGTATGAATGACGCCTGATAAGTCAAACATTTTGTGGTACAATGATATTTAGTGTGGTTGCATTTTTAATTAAGCTTTGTAATGATTTGACATTAACAATTATTTCACATATACACCAACATGCTAGAATATGTTGTAGGATATATGACATGTGTCATTGCTACTTTGATATAGTGACTATAGGTTATTATTTTTCTCCATTTTTGGTTATTCATACTACATGTATCATTCATTTGTCGCTTATGCTTTAATAGATATAAGTTACTTGCTGAGTTTGATTTATAGCATATTGTCTCTTTTTATAGCAGATCTTGCTAGCATTTTTAGCGAACCATCACTTCAAGAGCATATTTATCAACGGTAGGCTATACGTGGTATTTTATATTTCGTAGTACGTACGCTATTATATATTTGCTTTGCCGATTGGATAGTTTCTTTCCTATTATTAATTCTAGTTGCATTTCTTTAACTTGTAATAATAGTACTAATATTTTGGTATATTGTTATTTGAATTCCTACTACTGAAATGAATAATTAGTTTCCTTTCCATTATTTACTTTTATATAATTAGCTATATTTTTGTATCTCGCAGGCCAGGCAGTTCTATTCCGGCCTCCACTTGGACTCAAGGGAGCTTCAGGACCAAGCCCTCCCTTTTGTCATTGGATCAAATAGCTCAGATGACTAAGCTATGCAATTTGCAGGAAGAATTCAAATCGAAGTTTAGTTAACTAAGTTTATCATTATTTAGCTTCTAAATGGAGGCAGAAAGAGACAATTGGGGGAGCTAATGATCTACATTTTCAGGCTATTACATGCGAATTCCACATGTAGACATTGCGAGAAGCTAAACTGATTTTGTTGACTTATAATCGCTTGGGTTTTTTTATGGTGATGGGCATCTTTTAAAAAGTTATTTTTTTCGCAACAGTTTTATTACAACCATCTTTAAAAAAAATTGCAAGTCTGAAATAGAATCTTAATCAATGAAGATTTATTTGGGACCATTTCAGTTTCTTTAATAAAGGTGGTTGTAAAGGCAGTTTCAAAGCTGGCATAAAAAGTAGATTTCTTGTATAAAATTTCTTGAAAGCAATGAGAAAATAATAGTCAAACAAAATTAGCGTTGCAGTTTGAAAAATAAAATGATAAGAAAGTTGGCATAAGAGCTGCTAATTTTATCTAAATTCTAACATAAATAAATATATATTTTATCTTTTATAAATATATTTTTTTATTAAATATTGAATAAATTATTTATGCATTGAGGGGACTAAGAATTTGTTTGGGATTTATTTTTTTACTTTTTTCTTAAAATCACTTTTTTAATAAAAAAATAAAAAATTTTATAGTAAAAAATTATTTTAAAAAATAGAAAAAAATCTAAAACAATATTGAAGTAGACTTATCTTCATCAGCAAACTTCCAACCGAGAGAAAATTTTTTTTTTTTTTTTTTATTTTGGGACAGGGAGTATCGGCCTTCGGCCACTAATCTCCCTGATCGACCTAGCATGCAACCCACACCAATTTACACGAGCCGACACTTAAGGCTGTCACGAAGCGCCGAGGGGATTCGAACTTGGTACCTGGCCTTTGGCCAGCCAAGTCTCCACCACCAGGCCACCCCGCGGTGGGTAACCGAGAGAAAATAATTCGATAAGATCAGTTCCAATAACATCACGTGCAATAAAAGGGACTTTCGTTACCTTGCCGTTGTATTCACGCAGAAAAATAAAATTCCCGATCGATTTTCTTTCTTTAATTATTGTTGCGTAGAATACTGCCATCTTGCAGCTCATTGATTGAAGCCGGGACTTCCTGCCATACACGATCAATTAATTGCTAATATAAAATACGCTCTTGCTTGAGAATTTTGATTACTATTTATTAATTAAAATATTTTAGATTTGAGTTTTGTATATATAATATATGTATTAAGTTGACTTAGATTTCATCTGAGACGATTTTTTTATTGCTTTATAAAATAGAATTTTAGTTAAAAAGTTTCAGTATTTGTACTAAAATTTTATTTTAAAAAACAATAAAAAAGTCGTCCTATGCTTCGTTTGGAACGACTTTCTAACTGTTTCTTAAAACAGTTTTTTTTATCAAAAAGCTGCTTTAAGAAGCAGTAAGAAAGTTGTTCCAAATGAAGCTTTAATTGACCTAAATGTCAAAATAATAAAAAAAAGTTCAATTTGATCTATTGTTTGGAGCTTTTACTACCTATCAAGAGATCCCCGATTCGAAGCTTACATATAGGGGTGCCAATTTTTGACACGACCCGAATCTGACCCGGAAAAACCGGGTTCGGGTCAACCCGAACCCGAAACGGGTCGGGTTTGGATTCAACAAATCAACCCGTTTTAAAAATCGGGTCGAGTTCGGGTTGACCCAGCAACCCGAAATTGACCCGAAAGTGACACGAAAACTCATTTTTGACCCGAAAACCCGAGATTGACCGGATTTTTTACCCGAAAACTAGCAATTTTGGGTCAACCTCGAGTCATTCGTGTCTGCTCGGGTTGACCCGACGCGAATCGGGTCGGGTTCGGGTCTAGAAACCTGACCCATTTTTAAAAACGGGTCGGGTTCAGGTCAAACCCCGAACTGACCCGACACTATTCGGGTCAACCCGAACCCGACCCGTTGACCAGAATTGACACCCCTACTTATATATGTGACATGTGTATGAATTTGCCTTAATTAACCTAAATATCCCCCCCCCCCCCAAATACTAATATAAAATATCTCGAAAAAAGATTAAAATTAAGTTAGTGACCAATTATTTAGGAGAAGATTTTATTTTATTCGTTTGCGTATCATTTTCATTAGGTGGCGTTGGGTTTGCTAAGAAAAGAATGCAAAGTAAAATGAAATGTAAAATAATTATATTTAAAATGATTTGAAGTATTTAGATGAGTGAAATATATATGAAAGTAATTATTATTTTTCTTTGATTTGAAGTAAAATAAATGCAGTACATAATAATTGGTGACCGTGAAGGGCAACATGAGGCAAGCGGATAGCAGCAACCAATGCCGGCTTGAGCAGGTAACAAAGCGAGGCACGAACGACGATAATAATAAAGAATTTATAGTATATTTAAAAATCAATCAAATCTAATGATTTTCAAATATATCAAACTAGAACTAAAGGGCAAATTCAACTAATTAAAAATATTAATTTATATTTCTTTTATTTGAAATCAAGTATTAATATCTTAACCCTTACATTTAAACATTTTTTTTTAATTTCAAACCAAACAGCTCCACTAAAAATTGAAGTATTTTTGTGCATTGCAAAGTGACAAACACATAAATTCTTGACCTCTTCCCTTAGTAAATATATATATAACAAGAATTAGAATTAAAATTTAAAACCATCTAAGAATTATTTGTTAGATAATGTTTTGAAACTAATTCAGAAAAATCTATTTTTTACTTCAAATATAATTAAAAAAATAATCATATCAAACAGTAATTCATCTCTAACCCATCTTTATTTTTAACAATAAAAAATAATTTTTTTTATATCTATTCTTTCTCAGTTATATTTTTATGTTAATTTCTTAACATAAAAAAATGAGTTTGGAGATGTTTTAAGTACTGTGGAGATGATTTCGAACTGTTTAGAAATAATATTATTTTTTTTCTAAAAAGTTGAAATAAGTTCATTTATTATTATTATTTTAACGAATTAAAGCATTAACGAAACTTCCTTCTCATAGGTAAATGGCCATACGCACTATTCTACAGGAAGACGACAAAAGAGAAGTCTCGTCTAAGAAATAAATATGCACTCATGTTTTTAAATGGGTGATGACTGATGATTATAATATTATAAGCTTGATAAGAAAAAATTTAGTTCATTTTTATCCAAAATCCTCAAGATTTGTGTTTTTTTTTTCTTTCTTTTCTGTAAAATGATCCCGACAAATGAAAATAATAATAATAATAATGCTAACCCTTATTTATGATGCTGCATGCTTAAAAGTTTTATAGATTTTGATTAATTGAACTTGTTAAGAATTTCTTAGGTTGTGTGCTCAGATCAAATACATTGATTTTATGATCACATATATTAAACTCATCAAAATATTAGAAGTGTATACTCATGAATGCATTCACGGTGTTTCACAATTGCTACCTGATCATGACATGGATACTTGCCTCTGAGAAGGATTTATTTGGTGAACTCGTTTGGGACCTAAAGAGGGAATCACTCGAGGGGATGGATGGATTATGGAGCCTCCCTACATGGAGCGAATTGAAAATCCACCGTCAAACTGCTACTTTTCGCTGCCTCTCTCATAGGCTCTCCCCTAGAAACCGACACGTCGTTACCTCTCTTACTGGATCTCCCCTAGAACATCCAAACCCGCACAACTCAGCTACAAGAAAGTGCTCATAAGACACATTGTTCAGCTACAATCATTCAACTTAAAGCTCTTTCATTCCCGCAACATCTCACGTGTATTCTTCCTCAATCCTGCCTAAGATTTTTTAAATAAGTTATCCTTCACGCTCGGCTACTTGCCAGTGCTCACTCAAAGCCTACTCACTGACACCTAGCTTTCTTGTTGCCTTCATCCTCCTCTAGCCTATCATAAGGCGACGTGTGTTAGATTAGCATGTAGCATTATACATGTTATGTGTAGCTTGTATTTTTATTTTACTTTTTCTTTGTATAGCCCTTTTTGTAGTTCTCAGAACTCTATAAATAAATGATGATGAGAAACAACAGGGCAACCTTTGGATTGGGGGATGTTTGACACTTAAATCCTAGAGTTTTCTTTCATGGTGGATACTCTAATAGCTTGAGATATCTAATCTTCTTCTTTACTTATACTACTCTCTTTTCTCTTTATGCATTCTTCATTCTTACTAAAAAGGTATAGCTCATGAGGTTGACATGCTAGTAAGGTGTGGTATCATCCACAGAAAAATTTGAGTTCTGTATCCTCTCAGGTGCGGTGGGCATGTATCAACGCCAATGATAAGAAGGCAGACCAAGCCATATGATGGACTTCCACTAGAGCCTTTATTAAACATGGAGAACATTGAGTTCACTGTCCATCGAGATATGCAGAAGATGGAGAAGTGAATCATAAAGAATTTTCAAGATGCCCTGGGCAGTCTCCAAAGGTGAGTGCAAGTCGATAGCTTCCTATAAGGATTCTTTAATTTTGTTGATCATCATAGGAGCCCAGAGTGAGCGCTGACCTCGATTCCTATTTTTTACTATACTCACACATGAACTAGTGATGAAGATTACAACCCACCAGGAAAACAAACCAACATAAGAGATGAACTTGAACTTACCCATATTTTTTTTCAAGGAAATTATTGAGGTGAGGCTGTTTCCCAAGTTCAAAGTGCCTCACATGAAGTCATATGGAGGAAAAACTAGTCCCACTGATAATATGAAGACTTTTTAGTCAATGACTTCACTTCTATATGTGGATGACACACTTAAGTGTCATCTTTTCTTCACCAACTTAAGGAGTTCATGCTCAAGTGGTTCACTCACTGCCTTTAGGAGTGATAACCTCTTTTGTATGGTTCAAATAAATATTTGTAATATAATTTGTAAGCATCCAGAATCCCCAGAAGAGTTCGCAAGCTCTTCTAAGAAAATGTAAGAGCCAGGAGAATCATTGAGGAACTTTATAATGAGAATCCATAGGGAGATACTGTAAGTGAAGGATTTAGAGCATATAATCGCCCATTCTACATTGAACCAAGGATTGGGAGAGTGCCCTTTCAGAAATGCACTCAGCCTAAAGCACTCGAAGACACTTTTCAAGCTATTATAGCTGAACAATAGTCATTTAAATACTGATGTATATAATAAAGTTACTTAATACTCCTCAGATATATACCCCCGCCTCCCTCCTAAATTCACTGTGAAAGAGAGGAGTGATATGAAAGAGATTTAGAAATATCTCATCCCAAGGATAGGAGGGACTAGGGACCAAACCTGTACTGTACGATCACCATCACTCGAAGCACCAAAGGGAACTCATCCAACCAAGCTTGTTAAGAATAACAAGGCCACCAATCCAGATGGTGGAGAAACTCCCTAGTGCCACTCGCCCCTACCATAAAGAAGTCACCCATTAACCACTAACCTATCATACAGACACTCCATCGACTGTGTCTATGACAAAACTAGTTAAGGCCATTCAAAACAATGAGTTTTTCAGCAGCCTATCACCTATGAAAGTGATTATACAAGGAGATAATACCTCAATATATTACGTCTCTCATAAGGATCACATGTAAGACCCTAGGGTCTAATTTTGGAAGAATTTTTCATTTATTTATTACTTAGTCTATTAGAGCTACTAATCTCTTTTAATTAATGCCATCATCATCAAAAGAAGCTATAAATCAAATTCATCAAAATACATATCTATATTCTTTTTTCAAAACTCATTTATAATATTCAGAAGGCCAATTACTATATCAAGCTATCTTTCTACTCCTAACTACAAAAGTAAAATTAAACCTGAAGATTTGATCTGCCTCACTCCACTGGATCATGATCTCTTCTTAATATCATGCAAAATCATAAAGTGAGCTAACAACTCGATAGTTTACTTGAACATACAACTGAAATTAATTCAAGATAGAATAAATAGTATGTATGCCATCATTCTATCAATATCAATACAAATATATAACTATAAAAGCAGGTAACAATCAACATGAATAGAGTAATATAATATGAGCAATAAAATTAGTTCAAAAATAAGTCTTGCAAGAAGTGATCAGTAACCATAGGAATAACTAGTAGGTTCTATAATTCCTATACATATTAGTTATAAAATAATTTATATATTGATTTATGAAATCAATTCACTTGTCTTTATCATATACTTGTTATATAATATTTATGCAATTCATGTATATCAGGTTCCTATTAAATATATTATTTAATATTTCAATCTTATCAATCATATCAATCTCATATGAATGTTGTATGTGCATGTATGTCTTATTAATCAATATGATATAACATGTGTATGTGTATTTCATGTAGTTTATGTAAATTATATGCCTTTGTATCCATATTATCAATTATATTATATGCATGTATCAATCATTTCATATATCATATACAGGGCTTATCATATCATGTCACTTATATACTATTTGAAATATATTGATATTATATGCATGTATAAACAATATAAGTAAGATTGGACATCTTACTACATGTGGTGCTCTTCTCTATATCCAATGTTATAGGCTGATCATACAAGAGTCAATCTCAATCATATCAATCCTTTTTTTTAAGAATCAGACTCATTTTATATATCATAAGTTATTAATTAGGCGATTTTTACATAAGAAATCATCACTTCATAGTCGTTGGTGTATTAGATCATATCAATCAGTCTCTTTATACCTCCCTCTTCATATTACTTAGGATTACACCATAAATCTTATTTAGGAAAAAGAATATTAGCCCATCCTCATATACAAGATAATATATCTCCAACCAACTTAAGTCAGTCAACCATTTCTATCCATCCATTCTTAGTTTTGCACATATTTCATATCATATAAAGCATAATAGCAAATATCATAATACAACTATCATTATAGTCATTAATATGTCTGTAATATGCCAAAAAATACATGTTGAACTAAATGAATAGAAAATATATGCATGTCGTATATTCCATGTCTAAAGGCAGTGAATTGACTCATGATCATTTTATAATTAATATTATATTATTCATTTCAAGTAAAATAACATATAAGTAAAACTACTTAGTGAAATTTTAATATTAACTAATCAAATGCTTAGAATGATGATATATATTATATATTAAAAGTTATATGGTAGAAAATCACTACAATAAGATATATTATATTTTAATTAGGTTTAGGAAAGATAAAATTCAAGGAATTAAAATCACTAAAATAGAAATAGGATTTGGGTTACCCACCATGATTAAAATACTTTTTCTAGTTGGAGCACATATAAAAATAACCTGGAATAATTTATTGGCATGTGAGTGTCTGAATGTTATTTGAAGTGGCTCCAAGTAGTATATGTGCATATCTGGGTAATCTAAATTTTTTTTCCTGGGGCACCATGATGTTGGGTTTGGCAGCATTGCAACTTTGATCTCTCTATTTTTGGCAAAAATAAATTGGGTGCTGCAGCACTGCGGTGCTGTGCTCCTGTAAAGGGAGTGCTACAAGACGCGGGATCGGGTGCCACTACACTAGGTTGAAATTTTATATTAAAATATCATTTTACACCATTTTTAGAACCATTTTAACTCATTTGGTCATCTAGCTAGAGAGAGAGAGAGAGGAGGAGGAGGAGGAGGAGGAGGTATTTTACAAGAGAAATCTAAGCTTAGGCAACTCCGATTCACTTTTTGCTATAGGTGTAGCTCTCAAAGTTGTCTGGCTCAATGTATGTTACATTCTTTTTCTCTTAGTTTAAGAAAATAAGAGAATGTTGAGATTTTTTTTATTTAATTTATTATTTTATTAAGGAAAAATTGGGATAACATTATAACTGCAAAACATTCACCTTGTAACTTTTTGTAAATTGTAGATATGATAATTTTAGAAATTTAGGTATTTTTAATTTAAAAAAAAATATGCAAGGTTATTTGAAAAGTATAGTATTTTATTTAAGTAATCTTCGTCCCAAAAAATAGTATTGTAGTACAGTAAAAGATTCAAAAATAATAATTTGAATAATCCCTGAAAATATGGTGAATTGCTAAAATATTAAATTATTATGTTGTTGAAATTATAGTCTATCGATATAGCAAACTATACATTTCTACAAGTTGATTCATCTTCATTATATGCATTAAATTGCAATGATATATATATATATATATATATATATATATATATATATATATATATATATCACCTTGAATTCTATAATTTTGAGGAGTTATGTTGTAGTGGAAGTTTTGTTTGGGTGCTAAATACACAAGGGAGTCATAATAGCCTAAACTTTTGAATATCTAATTTTTGTTAAGCATTAGGAGTCATAAGGGCTTATTTTTGATAAGAGGTATAACGACTTAAGGGAAACATATTATTTTCTACTTTGATATAATAAGTGCTTGATTTTTTACTTTTAGTATAAAATCTTCTTTACTTTAGATATCTACAACTAATATCATGCTTAGTATAATATATTTCTTATTAATTGCTTTTACTTTCAGTTAATGCAAGAAGTAGTGTATTTAAAAATTTAGATCGGTGAGTGTAACTTACCGAGCTGTGTTGACCAACACATATTTTGCATTATGTTTCAAGTTAGGAGAAAGGTAAAGAGCCAGTTGAGTAGCTGAGCATTTAGAATGTGATTTGTCTAAATTTGTATAGATTTTTTTTTTTAATTTTTTGTACAGTTTTTACTAGGTCTATTTTGTTAGCCCTTTTCTAGTTTGTAACCATGTGTAAAATGTAGTTTTGATTTCCATATCAAGATGTGAGATATTCTCTCATATTAAGAGAACATTCGAAAAAGACTATAGCTCAAACTTCCTTCTTCCAAACTTTGCCTTCGTATGGTAGTCTGGTACCTTCTGTAAAATGTAGTTTTAAAAATGTTGGTTAAAGAAACATAGATTTCTATTGGGGAATCAAATATCAAAAAACTTCTTAAAACAGTAGTAAAATGACATTCCTTAAAAAACATTTCTACAGAATCGTCGCATACAAATGACAACCAAAAAATAATTGTGATACAAATTACAAATCCAACGAGCCCAAGATTGCCTAATTTTGATATCATTAAGACATTCAAATATTTAATAAACGATCTATGATCAAAGGGATCAATATCGACCATCCATTCAAACCAATCACATCTTGTCCTTGATCTTTCCCATATTTATAAGCCATGTCAGTCTAAAAAAACTAATAATAGGCCCCATTATTCACATGAGAGTAGAGGAAGAAAGGAGGAGGATAAAGGAAGAATTTGGGAGCTTTCTCGCCACCGACCACCTCCGGAGTTCTTCCTGACTACTGACGAACTTCCGCCAGTCTGCCGACCTCCGCCGAAGATCTACCCAGCCAACGCCGAACTTTTGTTGGTCCGTTGATCACCGTCTAAGTTCTTCTTGACCACTGTCGGACTTCCGCCAATCGACCGACCACTGTCAGAGTTCCTCCCAACACTACAGGAAAAATGGCAAATACCGGCGGTTTTCACAGGCGGTTTATAGACCGTCGGTATTACCGACGGCTCCGCCGGCGGTTAAGCCGTCGGACTCTAACGACGGCCAAATCGGCGGCTTAGCTACGATACACCGCCGGTATTACCGACGGTCTATAAACCGCCGGTAAACTGCCGGATATCAACATGAACCGACAGTTATCCGGCGGTTATCCGGCGGTCTAAACCGCCGGTGATAAGTGGTTTTGTTCCGGTGGTCCAGACCGCCGGAAAACCGCCGGATATCAACGTGAACCGGCAGTTTTCCGGCGGTCTACACCGCCGGTGATAAGTGATTTTGTTCCGGCGGTCTAGACCGCCGGAAAACCGCCGGTAAAAGCCCTAATACGAGCCCCCTCGCTTCGCTCATTTCATTTTCACTCTTTCCTTCTCTCTCTCGGTCGCTCGCTCTATCGTTTCCTCCGCTCGTCCGATCAGCCCCCGACGAAGGAACTCCGACCGCCGACCCCATTCCGACCGCCGCCGACCCCAGTCCGACCGCCGCCGTCCCCAGTCCAACCGCCGCCGACGAGTTTACTCCGACGTTCGACCGCCCACCGATTCCGACCCCAAACAAACCGATTTCTCTTTTAAGGTTATTTTTTATGGTTTTTCTTTGATTATTTGATGATATTATCTTTTTAGTTAATGTTTTATACTTTAAAAATGTGGGAGAGAGTTATGGTGCATAGGTTTAGGTGTGATACTAATGTTTCTCAAAATCAATTTGGATTAATGCTTGGTAGGTTTACAATGGAAGTCATACATTTTTTGAGAGGTTTGATGGAGAAATATAATGAGAATAAGGAGGATCTATATATGATATTTATCTATTTAGAGAAAATATATCTTAATATTCTAAGAGAAGTGCTATGGAGGGTTCTTAAGAAGAAAGGATTTAATAATGCTTATATTAAAATCATTATTGATATGTATGTAGGAGCTATTACTTGTGTTCAAATACATGGTGGTTTGATCAAGTATTTTCCTATTTCGGTTGGATTATATCAAGGATCAGTAAGAAGTCTATATCTTTTTTGCTTTACTCATAGATGTTCTCACTATACATTTGTGAGAGGATGTACCTTGGTGTATGCTTTTTACTGATGATATTCTTCATGTTGATAAGACTAGAAAGGGAGTTGAAGGAAAACATGAATTATGGAGGTCAACTATAAAGTTTATAAGGTTTTCGCTTCAATAGATCTATAACTGAATATATGATGTGTACTTTTAGTTGTAATAGACCTTGTGAGGGGATTATGACATTGGGTGATCAAGACATTAATAAGAGTTGACTTGGTCAAATTGACCAAGTCGAACCCCAAGACCCTCTCCATTGGGTTGAGAGAGTCGAGTCGAGTCTGTTGGGCCTAGACTTGTACCCTGGGTCAACCCGGTTGACCAAGTCAACCAGGGTTGACCACCTTGCCCCTTTAGGCCCCAAATCAAATCTATGCGTTTATTTTATTTAAATGCAACATATGGATAAGCTTTTGTTCTTTTAGAGCATGATTAAGTCCTTCAAAGTATAAAAATCTATTTTGATGTATGTTTTGATTAAAAATATTATGATTTAAATATATATAGTTTTGAAAATATTTATTTATT
The DNA here is from genome assembly GCA_022539455.1 of Dendrobium nobile. Classification (NCBI taxonomy): domain Eukaryota; kingdom Viridiplantae; phylum Streptophyta; class Magnoliopsida; order Asparagales; family Orchidaceae; genus Dendrobium; species Dendrobium nobile. The sequence goes on along the minus strand of CM039734.1, from coordinate 46,451,165 downwards.
TTTGGGAATATTGAATTTCCCAAAGATAATTAATTGAAGTTTTAAAAGATATCAATTTTAATTTTAAAAAAAAATTAAATCTGGGTTACTAAATCTCCTACGAGCGCAAGCCCTCGTAGTTAATTACATCGTAGGAAAATTAGAGATTTTCCTACGAAAACTCTCGATTAAAATAGCGATATGAATTTCATTTAAGATTTCAAAGTTGTATGTCAAAGGAGGTAAAGGACTAGAAATTCAAAAGGGATTGGGTCAAAATTGAAGACTTATTTTTGAATCCAAAGGGAGAAAAGTAGGAGGTGTTTTGAGATTCTGAATTACTTCAGAAACACCCCAGTCTATCCTAATTGTTGGGCTCGAATTTGATTGAAATAGATTCTTTAATTTGAATAGTCAATTTTATTAGAAAGCGGATTCAAATCCCGGAGGTTGAGGTCTTATGGCCCGAGCCAGCCTCGGAACCTAAATCTAAATTGGGTACTCGAAATTAGTACCCCGAACCTAGCTAATGCAATGCAAGTCTGGTCTTACCCCGGCCTGGATTGGGGAGCCAACTAAACCACCTAAGCGCTTTAAAAACATGTGTCCGGTCTTTTAATGTTGAGTGGTAGGGACGTTATTTAAGAAAAGTTTTTGAGAACGGGGCCGACATCTAGAGCGGATCCTAATTGGCCCCTTTGACTTATGTTGGGTTTAATGCTTGAGCTAATGTAATTAAAGATTTAATTCGTTATTAATCTAATGCATGCTGATCGACTCGATTAAAAGATTTAATTTGAATTAAGGCTATGAAATGAGGACTCCCGCCGGTCCCGGGCTTACTTCTTAAATTCGTTAGAATTTCTATATGAGCCTAAATATTTTAATTTTAATTTAAGTAGAAAAAGTTTTATTAAGTCCTTAAGAGCCTAAAATCGTACTCCAGGTCAAATCAAATACGACATGCAAGTAAAAAAAAAAAACTAGAAGAGCAGGTATTTCTAATGCGCAATCAATTAAATAAATCAACTAAATTAATTATCCAAATTGAAAGTCCATAGGCAAGTGCCCTTATTATTACATCCCAAAATTGCAAGAAAGTAAAGTGGCCGGGCACCACTGACTACAACCCGAATTTCTAATCCTAAATCAAATGACTTTGAGATTTGGGGTTCTTCTCTCTATCAACCTCTTCGTCTTCCCACGAACATCTTGATTCGTCGGTTCCGGATATCCAAAGGGAAAGAAACTCCCCCTTGATCGGGGTGTTATCTTTCCTCTTTGGATATTTGAAAGAGATCCTAATTTGACTTCCAAATGGAAGAAGACTCTCCCCTTTAGGGATGTCTTCACCTCTTTGGAATTCAAATTGGATCGAATATCCCAAATTCAAGTCATTTCAAATAAATTACAACCTTAATTGAATTAAATTTACATGAAATAAGAAAATCTAGACTCGATCCTGCAAGGTTATCCTAATAATCAACAATTATATATTCCATCCCAAGCAGTTATAATATGAAAATTGAAATGCAATTTTTAGCCACACTTGGCCATGCTCTTATTATTTAAAGGGGGTCTTAAGCGTCTTCTGAAGCACCTGTGCAAAGAGTTTATATATATATATATATATTTTTTTTTTATTAACTGCCCCCTTTAATTTTAGCTCCTTGTATGAGCATGGCCACCAGCATGCAATGAAAGCTCGAAAAATACGGCACACAACTGCAAAAAGTGAAACACCGGCCTATCCTAAGACTAGAGTTGGTTGTCCTATCAAACCATCTAAAGTGTGTGAGGGAGGTCGTGTGGTTTTGATGTGTCCTAAATAGGATTATTAGTTAGAGTTGTTTCAAGTTCGATTGGTTGAAAGGCTTAAGGGATTTTTTTTTAATTAGAATTTAAATACTAATATTTTAAATCTTTTAAAATCAATTATTTAATTATTTTTTGGAAACCACCTTTGTTTCACACCGAGGCCGTGAAGTTTATTTCACCTTCCTTGGAGCTGAGTAAACAGCCTCGTAGGCCTGGGTTACCTAGTGGTACCCGGTATAATTAAGCAGCTTAAGTTGATTAAGATTCGAAAGTTAATGAATTTTATCCAAAATTGGTTGATTACTGATTTTAGAAGTTAATTGATGAATTCTGGAGTTTTAAAAATGAATTTCAAGTTTTTATGATTTTTTGAATATTTTAATCATTTAATTAAAGGTTCAAAAAAATGACTTTTAAATTAAGAGTGTTTTCTGGAATATTTGTATTTTATTAAAATACTAGACCTTACTACGATTAGTTAGACAGTAAGTACGTTGAAATTGGATTTTTCTACATTTTATTACAAAGGTTTGAAGTTTTGAACTAGATTTGATCTAGAGTTGACCAAAAGTTGACTTTTTGAAATATTACAGATTTCTGGAGTTTAAAATTTTTAACAAATATTAGGCCTTATTATGAGTTGAATGTAATTGAGTTTAGTCAATTTGGATTTTTCTTAAATTAGTTATGAATTTTCGAAGTTTCAAGTATTTGAAATCCTTAATTAAAGGCCCTTTTTATGGTTTTGCTCCAAATGAGTTCCCCACTCCTTGAAATCAGCTCCAAAGGTCAGGAATGACCTAAGGAGGGATTCCCAAGTGTTTGGAAAATTTTTGGAATTTTTAATAATTATTAATGAATTATTTTAATTAAACATGGGTTTTCAATTAAAATTAAATTAACTACAGAATTGCTGTCAAATCAGGTTGGTTTCAATTTTCATGGGTTAAGGATTTAATTATGGTCAGTTAGAGGTCTTACTCATAATTTTTGGATTTGTATTTGATTTATTACAATTTCCGGAAGGTTTAATAGCTTAATTAAGGCTTAAACTTAGGAAAATTGATTAAGGGTCTTAATGACTTCTAAATTCAGTGAAAATTTTCCCTAAGGCTGAGAGTGTCACTAAGTTTGAGTGGTTCAAATTTCAAGTTCAAGTGAAGTATATCCTATTCACGATGAATTTTCTAAGTTTTCTAATCAAAGTCCTTAATTTTTGTCCTTAATTGTGTCACTAGGTTTAATAGGTTTGAATCAAGGTTTTAACTAACCCTCAAACTTAACATAAGTAATATGCAATCACACCAAATAAATCCTAAATCTACGAGAGCCTGAATCTAAGTGGTGGGTGCACAACCTAAGCATGCAAATACTAAACAAGACATGTAATTAAGATAAAGTTAGTGAATAATCAATGAATGATTATTCACTAATCATCCCCATTAATTCTATTCAAATAGACTTAATCTATATTTAAAATTTCAAAGGGATCTCCCAAGGTTTAAAGATTTAAACATATATATATATATAACTTCAAAATGGTCTTAAGATAATACATATATATATAAGTCTATACATATAAATATATATTTTAAACTAAAAATAATTCAAAATATTATAAAAATAAATCTAAAAATGATTGAGAGACCCACTGATTTCAAGTTGTTAGAAAATAAATTTTTTAAATTTTAAAATAATTAATATAATATTTAATTAAATTTTAATTAAATATTAAGATATTCAAAATAATTCAAATTAATCAAAATATGTTAGTTTTAAAAATTTTGAAGATAGTTTTAAATTAAAGTTCTTAATTTTATGAGAATTTTGATATATTACTCAAATTTTTATGAATTAATTTAAATTTAATATGAATTTTTAAAGTTTAAGTTTAATTAATGTATTTAAATTAATTTAAAAAAATTAGTAATTAAAATAATTAATAAGTCAAATTAAATTAGGTTTTAATTATTTCTGAAATTTTAAATCACTATTAATTATTTGATTTGAATTTTCAAAAGTATTTAAACTTAATTCCAATTAAATCTTAAATTAGCTTAATTTCAAACTATATATTAATTAGGATTTCTGAAAATTTAAAATATTTTAAAAATTAAGATATAAAATTTAAGTATTTAATTATATTTAAACAAATATGAATTTTAAAATATTTAGTATATAATATTTAAATTATTTAAAGTAAAATTAATATTTTAAGTCAATATCAGTTAAATATATATATATATATATATATATATATATATATATATATATATATATATTAATCAAAATAAAAAAGAACTTAAAAAATGATTTAAAATGATTTTTAAATCATTTTCAAACGGGTCTGACGGCGGGTTGCCACGTGGCGGGGAGCGGTTGGTTCAAGCAAACCGCGGTGGCGGCGGGCCAATGATTGGGCAATCATTGCCATTTAATGAACGGCGGCGGCTGGGGTCCACGTGCAAGCCACTTAACCAGCTCAGCACCCGATATTCGCCATTCGATCGTCCGCGGGATCCATCTGACGGTGGAGATCAATTCTGCGGTTTGATCTCAGCCAAGAGATATCAAACGGCGGACGATGAATCCCGCGGTTCGAAACCAACGGCCATGATCGAGCTGAACGGGAGTTTGATCAACCAAGTGGGACGCGTGGCTCAGCCGTTCACGGAACGGCTCGATCTGAACCGTTGATCGAGCGATCAACGGTCCAGGAACTGTTCGCCTGAGCCAAACCGAGAAAACGCCCTGGAGAGCGTTTTATGGCTCGTTCGTTCGATCCAGACAACGAAATGCTTTGGAATTTTAAATATAAATTAAGTAAATGAACAGAAATTGTGGGGAGTTGATTTTCTAGCTTAATACATATTGTAGAAAAACTTATTTAATCTAGTGTACTTAGACCTAGGGTTTGAATTTATACCTCATTTAATGGACGGATTAATCCGTTTAAAGATCTGTTGCATTTGTTGACTGTCCACGCTCCTTTTTGTTGAAGACACCTAGAACTCACGGCCCCTGGATCGAATGTAAAAGAAGCTTGAACGGATTCAAGCTTGGTTCACCGGGAAGCTCGCCGGAAAGGGTTTTGACCGGCGAGATTTGAGTGGAGATTTGTTGATGAGTCTCTGGGGAGCTCAATAGAACAGAGACTTGGGCTTGAGAGGTTTTGAATGGAGAGAGAACGGCTAGGTTGCAATGACGGCTCAAAATGAGGTTCTACCCTATTCAAGTAGCCCTAGGTCTATTGGACGGCTAGGATCAATTGATTGCATCCCTGGATGGCTTCCACATGTCAAGGGAGTTGGTGGGAGCAGAGAGCAAGGACGGCCCAAGGACATCCTAGGTGTAAAGGGTGTTTTGTCTTAACTAGAGCACATGGGTAGGATTAGGTCCATTGGATCAAGATTCAAGGGTTATGATAAGTCCTAAGAAACTTCTAGAGTAGGATTAAAGTTGCTGGAATGGATTAGGTTAGGAGGAATTAATTTAAGCATATGGATTTAATCACTTAGGGTTTCAAAGGTTTGTTGACCAGTTTGACTGGTCAACATTCAGTTTGACTGCCTAGGTGGCATGGGAGTGATCTCAAAGAGGGTCAAGAGTGATTTGGTGGGGTTTAGACTAGCATGAGTCAAGCCATTTGGTCATTTAAGCCTCTTAAAGGGGTTTATTGACTATGTTGACCAGTCAACGGGTCAATAACAGGTGAGGTGGCAGCCAAAACTATTTGAGAAATTAATTAACATAGCCTTGAGAAGGTTTGACAAAGATTTGCATTAATTTGGAATTTAATTCAAAGTGGAAAGGGCTTAAGGGTTGATTTTGGTCAACCTAGGTTGACTGGGTCAACCAGGTGGGTCCTAGATCTGGAAATGGGTTCAATCAATTCAAAATAACATTTCGAGTCTATTGGATGTGGTCTCAAGGTCTAGGGAGGTCATTTGATTTGAAATCAATGTTTGAGCCCCATAGGGGTATTTTGGTCATTTTGACCCCTGGTCAACTAGGGGTCAAAGTGGGTCCAAAAAAATACAGTTTAATGTTCAACATATCAAGATTAAAGGTCTGGAAGTGACTAGAGTCTTTGGTGAAGGCTCTAAGGTCAAAATCTTCAAAGTGACAGGTCCAGTGGCATAGGCTGTAAATATTTGAAGGTTTTACAGCCTATGGATTTTAATTAAGTTTCTGAGGTTAGAGACCTCAGAATGGGCTCAAATTTGGAGGGTTGCCTCCAGAGACATGTCCCATCAGTATGCAACTGACAGACTCTGAATCGAAGGTCATTTAACTGGGTTTCAAGGTGTTTGAAATTCAATGGGAAAAGGCCTTTAGGACAAAACCTTTGGATCTTGGATTTTGGCTTGATTGACCTAAGATCTAAGTAGATCCTAAGGTATGAATAGATCTTAAAGTTAGGAATCTAGAAGGATCCTAGAGTCTAAGAAATTTCTAGAACTTGGAGTCTAGAAGGAGTTTGGGATCTAGAATAGCTCCTAAGGTCTAAGTTCTAGAAGAATCCTAGCATAGATCCTAAGGTCAAGATTCTAGGAAGATCCTAGAGTATTTGGAAATTAAATTAATTTAAGATCAAGAGTAATCCAAGTGACCTCATACAAAAATGAGGTCAACAATGTATAACAGATTTTTTATGCCTCCAACATGTAGGGTACGTTTACTTCAACGTGCAAATGACTATCCAAGAAGAGAGATATTGGATGTATAACAGATTGTTTCCGGGTCGAAAAGGATTGACAGTTGAATTTATAGAGGGAGTTGAAACTTTCATTCAAGTTGCATCTCAACTGCCTTCCTTTCAGTTTGATAAAATGTTTAGATGTCCGTGTTCGAAGCATAAAAATCTAGCATTCCTAAAGCCCGATGATGTGAAGCTTGATTTATATCGTAGGGGATTTCCTCCAAACTATTGGATTTGGACATCACATGGCAAGTACGAGCCACATAGAGATGCTCATGCTGGTTCATCTACAGCTTATGAAACATTTGATGAAGATCAAATGAGTAGACCCTATGAAGACCTTATTTTTGATGTAGCAGGTCATAATTTAAGGTCTAATGTGAAAGAGCCACCAAATGCAGAGACACAAAAATTCTTTGAGTTATTACATTCAGCTCAAAAGCCAATTTGGGAAGGTTGCAGTACGCATTCGGAATTATCCATTGCAGTGAGGATGCTAAGTATTAAAACTGAGTATAATATTCCTCGTGAGTGTTTTAATGATGTTATTGGTCTTATGAAGGAAACTAATCCGGCTGACAATATAATTCCCTCAGACTTGTACCGAACAAAGAAATTAGTATCCAAGCTGGGTCTCACTGCTACAAAGATTGATTGTTGTATCAATGGATGTATGTTTTACTATAAGGATGATGCAGCAGAAGTTATTTGTCGCAGCTGCAATGCTCCTCGTTTTAAGCAGAACTCGGGAAAACAACGTCGTCCAAAGAAAGATGTGTCATATTCCCGTTTGTTTTATTTACCAATCATTCCAAGACTTCAGCGGCTCTATGCATCAATGAGTTCAGCAGGCCATATGAGATGGCATAAGGAGAAAATAGCAAAAAGTGATGTTCTTTCTCATCCATCAGATGCTGAAGCGTGGAAACATTTTGATCGAGTGCATCCTTCATTTGCTGCTGAACCCTGCAACATAAGATTGAGATTATGTACTGATGGTTTTACTCCTTATAGTCAAACAGCTACACCGTATTCTTGTTGGCCAGTTATATTAACACCATACAACCTGCCACCAGAGATGTGTATGACTACTCCGTTCATGTTCTTAACTCTGATTATACCTGGACCACATAATCCGAAGGCAAAGATTGATATCTATTTGCAACCATTAATTGATGACCTCAAATTATTATGGGAAGAAGGAGTGCTCACATATGACATATCAATAAAACAAAATTTTCTCCTTCGAGCTGCTTGGCTGTGGACTATCGGTGATGAGAAATCTAAGAAGGCTCATGTGAGTAAAATTTTTTGGATTTTTAGAATAAAAATTTATTTTAATAAAACTATTTGTAACTCGCAGGATGATTTCTTACGAGCTAGAGAAAGTAGGCAGTCCACTGGCGAGGGATCATCTTCTGGATCGGTCCATACTTCTGAGTATCAGACATGGTCAGAAGTTGTTGGTGGAAGACAGAGGGGGAGGGTATATGGCATAGGTTCACAAGCTTTTGCTATTGAGGGCAGTTCATACACCTCTGCATTTCATGATCCAAGTGGAGCTGAAGAATCTGTAAGTGAGAGGGTTGCAGCACTTACTAGAGAGATTGAAGAGATGAAAAGGGTTCAAGCTAGAGAGATTGAAGAAATGAGGAAGGCTCAGAATGAAATGCAAGCAGAGTTGCAATCCTACAGAGCTGAAAAACAAAGGAAGAAGGACCAACAGGAGCAGCCATCTGCAGACAGTGAGGATACCGATGATGATTAGATGTTTATTATGTTTGATGAATGTATTAATTAGAACTTGTGAACTTCTGAACTTGTGATTGTAGCATTATCATGAACTATCTTGTGAATTTGTGATTGTAATGTTGTGATGAATTTTTGATTTTGTTTGTATTTTCTGGTTGTGATGAATATAGCGGCGTGTTGCCCAACATATATATGCTTTTTCTGCAGGTTTAGACTTTAGGGTGAACCTCCCTCAAATAGAGGGGATGCTGTCAATTTTTTTTTCAGGTGCTACAGGTTTCCGGCGGCTAACCGGCGGTTTAGCCGCCGGAAACTACGATACCGGACGGACAAGATAAAGCCGCCGGTTATATTATTAAACCGCCGGTAAGTACCGGCGGCTTACCGACGGCCACCGGCGGTTATACGATGGACGCCCGACGGTTTAAACCGTCGGTAAGACCGACGGCTATAACCGCCGTCCACCGTCGGTACTTTACCGGCGGTCTAACGGCGCCGTCCGGCGGTCTAACGGCGGTTACAATATCGGCGGCCTAACCGCCGGCAGACCGACGGTTAAAATTCCGGTGGTCACCGGCGGTATTGGCCGCCGGAAAACCGCCGCAAAAATAAACCGCCGGTAAAAAGCCGTCGGAAATGGTTTCCTACGCCGTTTTTTCCGGCGGTTCACAAACCACTGTTAGACCGCCGGTAACTTTAAAAACCGCCGGTAAATCTACATTAACCGCCGGAAAAAACCGCCAGTTTTCAGCGTTTTTCCTGTAGTGCAACCGCCTATGAACTTTTTCCAGTCTGTTAACCTCCACCGAAGATCTTCCCGAACAACATTCGACTTCTTCCGGTCCGCAGACCACCGATGGAGTTCTTCCTGTCCACTGAAAAACTTTCGCCAGTCCGCCAACCACCTCCGGAGTTCTTCTCGATTACCACTGGACTTTTGCCCATTCGCCAACTACAATTTTTTCTAACCTCTATTACCCCACCGACTATGGTCATCTTGACCTCTGTCGCCCGCCGACTATGATCTTGTTTATCCCTGTCATCTACCAAATATGGTCCTCCCAGCCTCTATCACCTATCGATTATGGTCCTATCGACCTCCGTCGCCCACCAATTAAAGTCATTCCAACCACCATCACCAACTATTGTTCTTCTGACAACCATCGCCAGCTGACTGTAGTCCTTTCAACCACCACACCCAACTACAATTTTTTCAACCAACATCGCCAACTATGGTCTTTATGACCCCCATTGTCCGCCTACTACGGTACTCCCGACCTCCATCGCCCACCGACTACGGTCCTCCTGACCTTTGTCGCCCTTCCATTATGATCCTTTTGACCTCAGTCACCCGTACATTATGGTTCTTCCAACCACCTTCACCATCTAAGGTCTTTCTGACCCCTGTTGTAGGCTGACTACAGTTCTCCCGACCTCAGTCATCCTCCAACTACAATTCTTCCAACCACCATCACTAACTATAGTCTTTCTGACTCTCATCATCTGCTAACTACCATCCTCCCAACCTCTGTCGCACTTCGATTATGGTCCGTTAGACCACCATCGCCAGCCGACTACAGTTGTTCTTACCAACATCGCCAACTATGGTCCTTCCAACCACCGTCGCCCGTCGACTAAGGTCCTTTCGACCACCGTCACCAAACTATGATTCTTCCAACTACCATCACCAACTACGATCTTTCTGACCCATGTGTCCACATACTACGATCCTCCCGACCTCTATCACTCGCCGATTACTATCCTTCCAACCACCGTCGCCTGACTACGGTATTTTTGACCTTCGTCACCCAACTAAGGTCCTTCAGACCACTGTCACCCGACTACGGTGCTTCTAACCATCATCATCTAACTATGGTCCTTCCGGCCTAAATCGCTCTCCAATTATGATTTTGCTGCCTCAAATGAACATATCAATTCTATTTCTTTCAACTCCCTACATATAATGCACTATGTATGATGTATATTGGCTACATTGATCCAAGATCTTCCTTCTAAGGAAGTGCCTCATTTGTAATCAATTGCAAACATTAGTTGATTCATTCAAATTGGGCTAAGCCTCGTGGGTTTTATCCTTTTAAGGGGTTTCCATATAAAAATAATGATCTCCCTTATTAACTCTATAATCATATTCTCTTAATTGTTTGTGTGTTGAATCTTCATACAAAGCTAAGACGCTAAACTATATCACTCTCAACCATCACGAATATTCCAGGATACAACATTATTATTATTATTATTATTATATTTAAATAGATGACTTGTCATTCTTTTAATGCTGAATTTTTTCCTTCTTTTCAAATTAAATATCCTCTATTATTTTCATTAGAACTTCAAGAAAAAAGACTATAGCAAAACGTGTCCCCTAAACATCTAATTAATATTACAAATTTTTATTTCAATTCAACATAATATGAGTAAAGTTTACAACTCTAACCTTTCATATATATATATTAAAAGTCAATTTCGAATGAAAATACCTTTATATTAAAATATGTTGGATATTCCCTCATATTAAGAGGACATTTGAAAAAGACATCAGCTTCGTTTGGTTTGTCCAATACCTTCTCTAAAAGGAAATTTTGAAAATGTTGGTTGAAGAAACAAAGATTTTTATCAGAGAAACAAATATAAAAAAGCTTATCAAAACAGTAGTAAAATGACATTTCTTAAAAAACATTTCTACAGAAGCGTCACATACAAATGACAATCAAAAAATAATCGTGCCTTTTCAAAACAGAAAAGGTGGAATTAATCCGTCTCAAATGAGGCCATCATCTCCAAACATCTCTCAAAAACTCAATTGAATGAACTGTCACTCTTCTCGGTATAGTAATTTTAATTTGAAGCATTTAGCAAGCTTTATGAGTGTTCGATTCCATCGTCTAATGGAAAGTTTACCAGTAATTAATATTATTTTTATTTAGATTAGATCGCATTCATCACCATCTCTTCCAACACCAGCAGCACACCTAACTTATAATAGGAAGGAGATGTTCAAAAGCTACGATTGAATAAGAGCTTTAAAAGTATTCAAAACTCTAGTTTCAAAATGAACCTAGAAGTTTGAAAATGTTAAACACTTAAGCTTCGTTTGGGACGGCTTTCTTACTGTTTCTTAAAGTGGCTTTTTAGTAAAAAAATTTAATTTGTACTAGGAAGCCACTTTAAAAAGCGGGAAGAAAGCCGTCCCAAACAAGGCCTTAATATGAAGTTTGGACAAAAAGTTTGAATTAAGTTCAAACACTAATTGCGGGGGTTCAAATCTTGTTCGAGGCTATCTTGAGCTGTATTCAAACATAAATTTTTTGTTTCAAATAAGATCTGAATCCCATGTAATATGTTCAAATATTGTTCGAGTCTAGTTTGAACATTTTTATTTTAGCTTAAGATTTGACTATAATCTTTGAAAAAGAGGTTTAACCATATTCTGAATCATATAAAATAAATTTAGAATATAATTCAAAATTCTTTTTCAAATAAAGAGTTCAAATTAATAAAGGTTTGAGTTAGGTTTTTGATACGTCATCACAAAATTAGCTTGATTGGGCACGAATCTCGAAGCAAAAGCTAGTTGGAGACTTCAAAAATTAAATCCGGGAGCACCCAAACTCCGATTTCAACGAGCTTACAGTCAAACTGAGCGTCTCGAAAATACGAACCCAACGACACCAAGATCGACCCAATCCGAGCCCAAATGGGTCCGAATCATGGACCCGATGTGCTGTCGGAAGGTTCAAACCGCAATTTGAGTTACCAAACGGTCTCCGATTTTGACGAGCTTATACTCGAATCGAACGGCTCGACGAGACGAATCCAACGAGCCCAAGATCACTAAATTCCGACATCATTAAGGCCTTCAAATGTCCAACGAACGGTGCACGATCGTAGGATTCAATATCGGCCGTCCATTTGACCACTCCCTTTTCGCCCTTGATCTCACACCTATTTACGGACCATGCCACTCCAGAAAATCTATAAATAGAGCCCTCATTCTTCACAAGAGAATGATCCAAGCAAGAGAGAGAAGAAGAGAAGAGAGGAAGAAGAGAAGGAAGGAGCTCCTCCTCGACAGCCGCCGGACCACCACAGAACCTCGTCGGACCACCGCCGGACCACCGCAGAAACCTCGCCGGACCACCGCAGAACCTCGCCGGACCACCACCTTAAGGCCTGACGTCCAGTCCCTACGTCCTACTGAAGACCCGACGTCCTGCCGAAGACTCGACGTCCTGTTCAAGGCCTGACACTCAGTCCCTACGTCCTGCCGAAGACCCGACGTCCTACTCAGGACCCGATGTTCAGTTCCTACGTCCTGCCAAAGACCTGATGTCTTAAGTAACTGATTGTAACCTGATCACCCTTGGAGGTGATTCAGTCCTTTGTAACCAACTCAATGTCTAGTGGAATCATTTTCAACTGGGCTAGGCCTCGTGGTTTTTCCCTTTTTAAGGGTTTTCCACGTAAAAAATCTTGTGTTCTCTGTGTGTGAGCTAGTTATACGTACAACGTTAAGACGCAGAATTAAATCTCTATCGCCGCGTATTTTCTAGTCCGTAACAGTTTGGCGCCGTCTGTGGGAAAGATCAATCCCACTACACTAAGTACTTCTTCAATGGCAAACAGGCGTAGCCGTCGCATCATGGGAGCCTCTCGCTCCAATTCACATCAATCAGGAAACCAGTCCCTGAATCAAGAACGACGGGCATCTGCCTCCTTTCACCCTGGTGGCCGACACCCTGCAGGGGAAGGAACTTCAGGGCCATCCCTAGAAGAGCGTATCAGGAAGATGGAGGAATCTCAGAATGAGATCCTTCGACTCTTAAGGGAGACTCGAGGACTAGCATTAGTACCTCAAGAAGATATTCTCTTCCCTCGAGACCAGCCAGGCTTCGAAGACGTTCTTCATGTTGAAGTCCCCCTTCCTCCGCCTAGAGTGCGCCCTCCAATCCGTCCAGAGAATGAGCTTGCTGACACAGCAAGCTCTACCCATCCTTCACACACGGGCCACCGGCAGCATATGCCTCCAGAAGTCCCAGAAGACTTGGACCAACAGCACGTTACTGAACTCCCCCGCAATACTCTCCGGGATGAGTTGCGGAGGCTAGTCCGAGAAGAGTTCCCCACAGGAGGTACAAGACACTCCCTTCGCCAACGGGACGTTCACGAATCGTCACCTTTCACCGAAGCTGTCCTCCGATACCCCGTTCCGGCAAGATTCAAACTCCCGAATATTGATTCGTATGATGGAACTTCAGACCCCTACGAGCATATCGACCACTACCGCACTATTATGCATATCCAGCAGGCCCCGGACGCTTTGCTCTGTCAAGTTTTTCCTGCCACCCTTAAAGGGCAAGCCCGAACATGGTTCTACTCACTGCCTGCCCGAACCATCTCGATATTCGTTAAATTGGCCAAACTGTTTGTCGAACAGTTTGTCGCCAACCGAAGGACGATTAAAGATTCCTCCCACCTTTCAGGGATACGTCAGAACGAGGGTGAATCCCTTAAAGAATACTTCCAGAGGTTTTCTACGGAAGCCCGACAAATTCCAGGGGTAGATCCCGAATTGCTTAGAGGTGTATTTCTTGGAGGACTCCGCCCAGGCCCCTTCTACTCAGCACTCATGCGAGATACGGTCCATTCATATGCGGATCTAATCCATCGAGTAGAGGCTCAAATCTCCACCGATGATGCCATCAATGCTCATAAAAAGCAATTTGAGCAGACGACCGGGAAGCGTAAGAATCCCCCAGGGACGGAGAATCCCCCCTCACAAAGGAATAAGCAAGGAAACTACAATTTTCCTCCTCGACCCTCACAGCCGCGACAAGAACCTCGTCAAGAAAAGGAGTACACACCACTCAATACATCCCAAGCAAATGTATTAATGGACATCCGGGATCAGGAGAACGTAAAATGGCCACACCCTTTGAAACCCAACGTCGGAAACCAAGAGCAATATTGCCACTTCCACCGTAGCCGTGGGCACACTACTGAAGCATGTTGGCAGCTCAAGGAAGAAGTTGAGAGACTGATCCGACAAGGATATCTCCGACAATTCATCAAGAATACACCAGCCCGAGAAGAAGTTGGTCCGACTGGGGGGCAGAATCAACAACAAAGGCAGTCGGTAAACAATCGCCAAATAGTGGGAGAAATTGGAACAATTACTGGGGGCCTATCAACGCCTTACCAAGTTTTAATTGCGTAGAGCACAATAGTACTACTTGTTTTAAGTATCGTATGTCTTTAGTATTGTGTGACTTCAGTACTATCTGTCTTTAATTTTGAATGTTGTTTGTGGTGTTTGTAGCTTCTCCCTCCTTAAGCTGTCTTAGGGAGCTATGTTTTTATATGACTTTATCTCCTTATCTTCTTCGAGTAAAATTGTATTGATAAATTCGCAAAAGTAGTGAACTTTAATATCCTTGACTCGAACAAATACATAATCGTTATTGTAGCTCAATCACCAGATAATCAATCCTTGGTGGATTCTCCCGACCTCTTCCACACAGGTTAACGTCGTCGAGCAGGGCTCTGGCATACAACCTCGGAAAGGTCTCACATCCTTGGTGGATTCTCCCGACCTCTTCCACACAGGTTAACGTCGTCGAGCAGGGCTCCGGCATACAACCTCGGAAAGGTCTCACATCCTTGGTGGATTCTCCCGACCTCTTCCACACAGGTTAACGTCGTCGAGCAGGGCTCCGGCATACAACCTCGGAAAGGTCTCACATCCTTGGTGGATTCTCCCGACCTCTTCCACACAGGTTAAAGTCGTCGAGCAGGGCTCCGGCATACAACCTCGGAAAGGTCTCACATCCTTGGTGGATTCTCCCGACCTCTTCCACACAGGTTAACGTCGTCGAGCAGGGCTCCGGCATACAACCTCGGAAAGGTCTCACATCCTTGGTGGATTCTCCCGACCTCTTCCACACAGGTTAACGTCGTCGAGCAGGGCTCCGACATACAACCTCGGGAAGGTCTCATATCCTTGGTTAACATTGCCAGAATGTTGTCAATGGACTTCTATCTTACTTCTCCACAATATTAAAATTCTACCCAATTTTGAATTTTCTCCTGTCGCTGAACTTTTGCCTTGCAGGACTTTCGACGGACTTCTACCCGACATCGGACTTCTCCATATCGTCTGATTTCTGCTCGTAAGCAGACTTCTACTCGTCCTCGGACTTCTGCCCGTCAACTAACTTTCATCGGTCTTCTGTCCGATGTCGCATTTTTCCCCGACGTCAGAATTCTACTAGACGTTAAGTTTCCACCATTCGTTGGATTCATGTCCGTTGTCAAACTACTACCCGTCGTCGAACTTCTGCTCGTCAGCGGACTTCTACTCGTCGTCGGACTTATGTCCGTCAACGAACTTTTATCGGTCTTCTGCCCGAGGCCGTACTTCTACACGACGTCGGACTTCTCCTTGTCGTCGGACTTCTGCTCGTCGATGAATATTCATCGGTCTTCTGCCCAAGGCCGTACTTCTACCCGACTACGGGCTTCTGCTTGCCGTTAGACTACTAACCGACGTCAGACTTTTGCCCATCGACGGACTTTCATCGGTCTTGTACCTGGCGCTGCACCTCTACCCGACTTCGTACTTCTACCAGATGTCGAACTTCTACCAGTTAATATACTTTCGTCGGTCTTCTGCCCGACGCTGTATGACTACCCGACGTTGAATTCCTTCCTGTCATCATAATTCTCCCCGATGCTGGAAGTATACCCGTCATTTCAACCTCCCTCCTTACAACGGTCTATCCGACCTCCATCGCAAACCACCAAACATCAGAACTCCACAAGATCTCTCGAAGAAAAGAGGGAGAAGAGAAGAAGGGAAATCTCCGAACTTCCTTGCCAAGAGAGGGGCCTCAGAAAACTGAGGGAAGACCTCAATAGAAAGGACAGAGGGAGATGAAGAAAGGAGAGAATCTCCGGACTTCCTTGCCAAGAGAGGGGCCTCAGAAAACTGAGGGAAGGCCTCAATAGAAAGGACAGAGGGAGATGAGGAAAGAAGAGAATCTCCGAACTTCCTTGCCAAGAGAGGGGCCTCAGAAAACTGAGGGAAGGCCTCAATAGAAAGGACAGAGGGAGATGAGGAAAGAAGAGAATCTCCGAACTTCCTTGCCAAGAGAGGGGCCTCAGAAAACTGAGGGAAGGCCTCAATAGAAAGGACAGAGGGAGAAGAGAAGAAAAGAGAAGAAGAAGAGGAGAGGAATGAATTTTCTTAAGGATTTAAGGCCCTATTTATAGCTTTTTGGGAGAAAGAGTGGAAATTTCTAGAGTTTTTAATTTCCCAAATTTTTCTAAATTTTTCTGAATTTTTTCGGAATTTTTTGAGATTTTTTAGGCATTTTTACGGCCAAAAAAGGCCTAAAAAAGCCTAAAAATCATTTTTTCTGCACAGGTGGGGCCCACTAGGTCGGTGGGCTGAACAGACCCGCCCGTTCGTTCAAATAAGGCGGTGGGAACCTTCCAGGCGGGCTGACCGCGCGGGCTCAAGCGGCCCAGGCGGGCCGCCGCGCGGGCCGACAGCGGGCCCAGCAGCCCGCCGCGCGGGCTGCAGCGCGGGCTAGTGCGCGGGCCGCAGGCGCGGCCCAGGCGGCCCAGGCGGGCCGCTGCGCGGGCCGCAGGCGCGGCCCAGGCGGGCCGCCGCGCGGGCCAGACCCTGGCTCAGGCGGGTCGCGCGGCCCAAGCGCGCCGCGCGCGTGTCCAAGCGCCGGCAGGCGGTGCCGCCGGCGGCGGCGGCGGCCGGCCGGCCGGTCCGGCCGGTCCGGCTGCCTAGCCCATTTTGGGCCCGGTTTTCGTCCCGAAAACTCCGTTTTCGACGTTTTTGGGGTCCCCGGACACGTTTTTCGACGTTTCGGACTCAATTTTGACACTTTCAGAGCTCATCGAGGCCTCCTTGGCTTGATTTGTGCAAAATTTCAACTTATGGAAAGTAATTTTTGCTATTCGGCCAACGCAAAATGCCGACACTTATATTTTCGGACTCCTGGGGCTTCGACGTCCGAAAATAGGGGGGCAACTGATACGTCATCACAAAATTAGCTTGATTGGGCACGAATCTCGAAGCAAAAGCTAGTTGGAGACTTCAAAAATTAAATCCGGAAGCATCCAAACTCCGATTTCAACGAGCTTATAGTCAAACTGAGCGTCTCGAAAATACGAACCCAACGACACCAAGATCGACCCAATCCGAGCCCAAATGGGTCCGAATCATGGACCCGAAGTGCTGTCGGAAGGTTCAAACCGCAATTTGAGTTACCAAACGGTCTCCGATTTTGACGAGCTTATACTCGAATCGAACGGCTCGACGAGACGAATCCAACGAGCCCAAGATCACTAAATTCCGACATCATTAAGGCCTTCAAATGTCCAACGAACGGTGCACGATCGTAGGATTCAATATCGGCCGTCCATTTGACCACTCCCTTTTCGCCCTTGATCTCACACCTATTTACGGACCATGCCACTCCAGAAAATCTATAAATAGAGCCCTCATTCTTCACAAGAGAAGGATCCAAGCAAGAGAGAGAAGAAGAGAAGAGAGGAAGAAGAGAAGGAAGGAGCTCCTCCTCGACAGCCGCCGGACCACCACAGAACCTCGTCGGACCACCGCCGGACCACCGCAGAAACCTCGCCGGACCACCGCAGAAACCTCGCCGGACCACCGCAGAACCTTGCCGGACCACCACCTTAAGGCCTGACGTCCAGTCCCTACGTCCTACTGAAGACCCGACGTCCTGCCGAAGACTCGACGTCCTGTTCAAGGCCTGACACTCAGTCCCTACGTCCTGCCGAAGACCCGACGTCCTACTCAGGACCCGATGTTCAGTTCCTACGTCCTGCCAAAGACCTGATGTCTTAAGTAACTGATTGTAACCTGATCACCCTTGGAGGTGATTCAGTCCTTTGTAACCAACTCAAAGTCTAGTGGAATCATTTTCAACTGGGCTAGGCCTCGTGGTTTTTCCCTTTTTAAGGGTTTTCCACGTAAAAAATCTTGTGTTCTCTGTGTGTGAGCTAGTTATACGTACAACGTTAAGACGCAGAATTAAATCTCTATCGCCGCGTATTTTCTAGTCCGTAACAGTTTTGAACATTGATTTAATAAAATTTGAGATAGAGGCGAAGTTGATAAGCTAAACCTATGTATGTGACCAAACCAAACTAGCCAATTCTAGCACAAAACCCCCTAGTCATGCATCACCCCTAGCCTCTATATCTCGCAAATCTAAACCAGGTCAAGTTCGAATTCCTAGTCTAGTATTTACCTTCTTGATGATGGGTACTTGAAAGAAAGAATATATATATAATTAAATTTGACTGAATAGTATGAATGACGCCTGATAAGTCAAACATTTTGTGGTACAATGATATTTAGTGTGGTTGCATTTTTAATTAAGCTTTGTAATGATTTGACATTAACAATTATTTCACATATACACCAACATGCTAGAATATGTTGTAGGATATATGACATGTGTCATTGCTACTTTGATATAGTGACTATAGGTTATTATTTTTCTCCATTTTTGGTTATTCATACTACATGTATCATTCATTTGTCGCTTATGCTTTAATAGATATAAGTTACTTGCTGAGTTTGATTTATAGCATATTGTCTCTTTTTATAGCAGATCTTGCTAGCATTTTTAGCGAACCATCACTTCAAGAGCATATTTATCAACGGTAGGCTATACGTGGTATTTTATATTTCGTAGTACGTACGCTATTATATATTTGCTTTGCCGATTGGATAGTTTCTTTCCTATTATTAATTCTAGTTGCATTTCTTTAACTTGTAATAATAGTACTAATATTTTGGTATATTGTTATTTGAATTCCTACTACTGAAATGAATAATTAGTTTCCTTTCCATTATTTACTTTTATATAATTAGCTATATTTTTGTATCTCGCAGGCCAGGCAGTTCTATTCCGGCCTCCACTTGGACTCAAGGGAGCTTCAGGACCAAGCCCTCCCTTTTGTCATTGGATCAAATAGCTCAGATGACTAAGCTATGCAATTTGCAGGAAGAATTCAAATCGAAGTTTAGTTAACTAAGTTTATCATTATTTAGCTTCTAAATGGAGGCAGAAAGAGACAATTGGGGGAGCTAATGATCTACATTTTCAGGCTATTACATGCGAATTCCACATGTAGACATTGCGAGAAGCTAAACTGATTTTGTTGACTTATAATCGCTTGGGTTTTTTTATGGTGATGGGCATCTTTTAAAAAGTTATTTTTTTCGCAACAGTTTTATTACAACCATCTTTAAAAAAAATTGCAAGTCTGAAATAGAATCTTAATCAATGAAGATTTATTTGGGACCATTTCAGTTTCTTTAATAAAGGTGGTTGTAAAGGCAGTTTCAAAGCTGGCATAAAAAGTAGATTTCTTGTATAAAATTTCTTGAAAGCAATGAGAAAATAATAGTCAAACAAAATTAGCGTTGCAGTTTGAAAAATAAAATGATAAGAAAGTTGGCATAAGAGCTGCTAATTTTATCTAAATTCTAACATAAATAAATATATATTTTATCTTTTATAAATATATTTTTTTATTAAATATTGAATAAATTATTTATGCATTGAGGGGACTAAGAATTTGTTTGGGATTTATTTTTTTACTTTTTTCTTAAAATCACTTTTTTAATAAAAAAATAAAAAATTTTATAGTAAAAAATTATTTTAAAAAATAGAAAAAAATCTAAAACAATATTGAAGTAGACTTATCTTCATCAGCAAACTTCCAACCGAGAGAAAATTTTTTTTTTTTTTTTTTATTTTGGGACAGGGAGTATCGGCCTTCGGCCACTAATCTCCCTGATCGACCTAGCATGCAACCCACACCAATTTACACGAGCCGACACTTAAGGCTGTCACGAAGCGCCGAGGGGATTCGAACTTGGTACCTGGCCTTTGGCCAGCCAAGTCTCCACCACCAGGCCACCCCGCGGTGGGTAACCGAGAGAAAATAATTCGATAAGATCAGTTCCAATAACATCACGTGCAATAAAAGGGACTTTCGTTACCTTGCCGTTGTATTCACGCAGAAAAATAAAATTCCCGATCGATTTTCTTTCTTTAATTATTGTTGCGTAGAATACTGCCATCTTGCAGCTCATTGATTGAAGCCGGGACTTCCTGCCATACACGATCAATTAATTGCTAATATAAAATACGCTCTTGCTTGAGAATTTTGATTACTATTTATTAATTAAAATATTTTAGATTTGAGTTTTGTATATATAATATATGTATTAAGTTGACTTAGATTTCATCTGAGACGATTTTTTTATTGCTTTATAAAATAGAATTTTAGTTAAAAAGTTTCAGTATTTGTACTAAAATTTTATTTTAAAAAACAATAAAAAAGTCGTCCTATGCTTCGTTTGGAACGACTTTCTAACTGTTTCTTAAAACAGTTTTTTTTATCAAAAAGCTGCTTTAAGAAGCAGTAAGAAAGTTGTTCCAAATGAAGCTTTAATTGACCTAAATGTCAAAATAATAAAAAAAAGTTCAATTTGATCTATTGTTTGGAGCTTTTACTACCTATCAAGAGATCCCCGATTCGAAGCTTACATATAGGGGTGCCAATTTTTGACACGACCCGAATCTGACCCGGAAAAACCGGGTTCGGGTCAACCCGAACCCGAAACGGGTCGGGTTTGGATTCAACAAATCAACCCGTTTTAAAAATCGGGTCGAGTTCGGGTTGACCCAGCAACCCGAAATTGACCCGAAAGTGACACGAAAACTCATTTTTGACCCGAAAACCCGAGATTGACCGGATTTTTTACCCGAAAACTAGCAATTTTGGGTCAACCTCGAGTCATTCGTGTCTGCTCGGGTTGACCCGACGCGAATCGGGTCGGGTTCGGGTCTAGAAACCTGACCCATTTTTAAAAACGGGTCGGGTTCAGGTCAAACCCCGAACTGACCCGACACTATTCGGGTCAACCCGAACCCGACCCGTTGACCAGAATTGACACCCCTACTTATATATGTGACATGTGTATGAATTTGCCTTAATTAACCTAAATATCCCCCCCCCCCAAATACTAATATAAAATATCTCGAAAAAAGATTAAAATTAAGTTAGTGACCAATTATTTAGGAGAAGATTTTATTTTATTCGTTTGCGTATCATTTTCATTAGGTGGCGTTGGGTTTGCTAAGAAAAGAATACAAAGTAAAATGAAATGTAAAATAATTATATTTAAAATACTTTGAAGTATTTAGATGAGTGAAATATATATGAAAGTAATTATTATTTTTTTTTGATTTGAAGTAAAATAAATGCAGTACATAATAATTGGTGACCGTGAAGGGCAACATGAGGCAAGCGGATAGCAGCAACCAATGCCGGCTTGAGCAGGTAACAAAGCGAGGCACCAACGACGATAATAATAAAGAATTTATAGTATATTTAAAAATCAATCAAATCTAATGGTTTTCAAATATATCAAACTAGAACTAAAGGGCAAATTCAACTAATTAAAAATTTTAATTTATATTTCTTTTATTTGAAATCAAATATTAATATCTTAACCCTTACATTTAAACATTTTTTTTTTAATTTCAAACCAAACAGCTCCACTAAAAATTGAAGTATTTTTGTGCATTGCAAAGTGACAAACACAGAAATTCTTGACCTCTTCCCTTCGTAAATATAATAACAAGAATTAATATTAAAATTTAAAACCAACTAAGAATTATTTGTTAGATAATGTTTTGAAACTAATTCAGAAAAACTTATTTTTTACTTCAAAATATAATTAACAAAATAATCATATCAAATAGTAATTCATCTCCAACCGATCTTCATTTTTAATAATAAAAAATAATTTTTTTTTTTATATATTCTTTCTCAGTTATATTTTTATGTTAATTTTTTTAACATAAAAAAATGAGTTTGGAGATTTTTAAGTACTGTGGAGATGTTTTCGAACTGTTTAGAAATAATATTATTTTTTTCTAAAAAGTTGAAATAAGTTCATTTATTATTATTATTTTAACGAATTAAAGGATTAACGAAACTTCCTTCTCATAGGGAAATGGCCATGCGCACTATTCTACAGGGAAACGACAAAAGAGAAGTCTCGTCTAAGAAATAAATATGCACTCATTTTTTAAATGGGTGATGATTATAATATTATAAGCTTGATAAGAAAAAATTTAGTTCATTTTTATCCAAAATCCTCAAGATTTGTGTTTTTTTTTCTTTCTTTTCTGTAAAATGATCCCGACAAATGAAAATAATAATAATAATAATGCTAACCCTTATTTATGATGCTGCATGCTTAAAAGTTTTATAGATTTTGATTAATTGAACTTGTTAAGAATTTCTTAGGTTGTGTGCTCAGATCAAATACATTGATTTTATGATCACATATATTAAACTCATCAAAATATTAGAAGTGTATACTCATGAATGCATTCACGGTGTTTCACAATTGCTACCTGATCATGACATGGATGCTTGCCTCTGAGAAGGATTTATTTGGTGAACTCGTTTGGGACCTAAAGAGGGAATCACTCGAGGGGATGGATGGATTATGGAGCCTCCCTACATGGAGCGAATTGAAAATCCACCGTCAAACTGCTACTTTTCGCTGCCTCTCTCATAGGCTCTCCCCTAGAAACCGACACGTCATTACCTCTCTTACTGGATCTCCCCTAGAACATCCAAACCCGCACAACTCAGCTACAAGAAAGTGCTCATAAGACACATTGTTCAGCTACAATCATTCAACTTAAAGCTCTTTCATTCCCGCAACATCTCACGTGTATTCTTCCTCAATCCTGCCTAAGATTTTTTAAATAAGTTATCCTTCACGCTCGACTACTTGCCAGTGCTCACTCAAAGCCTACTCACTGACACCTAGCTTTCTTGTTGCCTTCATCCTCCTCTAGCCTATCATAAGGCGACGTGTGTTAGATTAGCATGTAGCATTATACATATGTTATGTGTAGCTTGTATTTTTATTTTACTTTTTCTATGTATAGCCCTTTTTGTAGTTCTCAGAACTCTATAAATAAATGATGATGAGAAACAACAGGGCAACCTTTGGATTGGGGGATGTTTGACACTTAAATCCTAGAGTTTTCTTTCATAGTGGATACTCTAATAGCTTGAGATATCTAATCTTCTTCTTTACTTTTTCTACTCTCTTTTCTCTTTATGCATTCTTCATTCTTACTAAAAAGGTATAGCTCATGAGGTTGACATGCTAGTAAGGTGTGGTATCATCCATAGAAAAATTCGAGTTCTATATCCTCTCAGGTGCGGTGGGCATGTATCAAAGCCAATGATAAGAAGGCAGACCAAGCCATATGATGGACTTCCACCAGAGCCTTTATTAAACATGGAGAGCATTGAGTTCACTGTCCATCGAGATATGCAGAAGATGGAGAAGTGAATCATAAAGAAATTCAAAATGCACTGGGCAGTCTCCAAGGGTGAGTGCAAGTCGATAGCTTCCTATAAGGATTCTTTAATTTGGTTGATCATCATAGGAGGCCAGAGTGAGAGCTGACCTCGATTCCTATTTTTTACTATACTCACACATGAACTAGTGATGAAGATTACAACCCACCAGGAAAACAAACCAACATAAGAGATGAACTTGAACTTACCCATATTTTTTTTCAAGGAAATTATTGAGGTGAGGCTGTTTCCCAAGTTCAAAGTGCCTCACATGAAGTCATATGGAGGAAAAACTAGTCCCACTGATAATATGAAGACTTTTTAGTCAATGACTTCACTTCTAGATGTGGATGACACACTTAAGTGTCATCTTTTCTTCACCAACTTAAGGAGTTCGTGCTCAAGTGGTTCACTCACTGCCTTTAGGAGTGATAACCACTTTTGTATGGTTCAAATAAATATTTGTAATATAATTTGTAAGCATCCAAAATCCCCAGAAGAGCTCGCAAGCTCTTCTAAGGAAATGTAAGAGCCAGGAGAATCATTGAGGAACTTTATAATGAGAATCCATAGGGAGATACTGTAAGTGAAGGATTTAGAGCATATAATCGCCCATTCTACATTGAACCAAGGATTGGGAGAGTGTCCTTTCAGAAATGCACTCAGCCTAAAGCACTCGAAGACACTTTTCAAGCTATTGTAGCTGGACAATAGCCATTTAAATACTGATGAATACAATAAAGTTATTTAATACTCCTCGGATATATACCCCCGCCCCCTCCTAAAATCACTGTGAAAGAGAGGAGTGATAAGAAAGAGATTTAGAGATATCTCATCCCGAGGATAGGAGGGACTAGGGACCAAACCTATAATGTACGATCACCGTCACTCGAAGCACCAAAGGGAACTCATCCAACCAAGCTTGTTAAGAATAACAAGGCCACCAATCCAGATGATGGAGAAACTCCCTAGTGCCACTCGCCCCTACCATAAAGAAGTCACCCATTAACCACTAACCTATCATACAGACACTCCATCGACTGTGTCTATGACCAAACTAGTTAAGGCCATTCAAAACAATGAGTTTTTCAGCAGCCTATCACCTATGAAAGTGATTATACAAGCATATAATATCTCAATATATTACATCTCTCATAAGGATCACATGTAAGACCCTAGGGTCTAATTTTGGAAGAATTTTTCATTTATTTATTACTTAGTTTATTAAAGCTACTAATCTCTTTTAATTAATGCCATCATCATCAAAAGAAGCTATAAATCAAATTCATCAAAATACATATCTATATTCCTTTTTTCAAAACTCATTTATAATATTCAGAAGGCCAATTACTATATCAAGCTATCTTTCTACTCCTAACTACAAAAGTAAAATTAAACCTGAAGATTTGATCTGCCTCACTCCACTTGATCATGATCTCTTCTTAATATCATGCAAAATCATAAAGTGAGCTAACAACTCGATAGTTTACTTGAACATACAACTGAAATTAATTCAAGATAGAATAGATAGTATGTATGCCATCATTCAATCAATATCAATACAAATATATAACTATAAAAGCAGGTAACAATCAACATGAATAGAGTAATATAATATGAGCAATAAAATTAGTTCAATAATAAGTCTTGCAAGAAGTGATCAGTAACCATAGGAATAACTAGTAGGTTCTATAATTCCTATACATATTAGTTATAAAATAATTTATATATTGATTTATGAAATCAATTCACTTGTCTTTATCATATAATTGTTATATAATATTTATGCAATTCATGTATATCAGGTTCCTATTAAATATATTATTTAATATTTCAATCTTATCAATCATATCAATCTCATATGAATGTTGTATGTGCATGTATGTCTTATTAATCAATATGATATAACATGTGTATGTGTATGTCATGTAGTTTATGTAAATTATATGCCTTTGTATCCATATTATCAATTATATTATATGCATGTATCAATCATTTCATATATCATATATTTGGCTTATCATATAATGTCACTTATATACTATTGGAAATATATTGATATTATATGCATGTATAAATAATATAAGTAAGATTGGACATCTTACTACATGTGGTGCTCTTCTCTATATCCAATCTTATAGGCTGATCATACAAGAGTCAATCTTAATCATATCAATCCTTTTTTTTAAGAATCAAACTCATTTTATATATCATAAGTCATTAATTAGGCGATTTTTACATAAGAAATCATCACTTCCTAGTCGTTGGTGTATTAGATCATATCAATCAGTCTTTTTATACCTCCCTCTTCATATTACTTAGGATTACACCATAAATCTTATTTAGGAAAAAGAATATTGGCCCATCCTCATATACAAGATAATATATCTCCAACCAACTTAAATCAGTCAACCATTTCTATCCATCCATTCTTAGTTTTGCACATATTTCATATCATATAAAGCATAATAGCAAATATCATAATACAACTATCATTATAGTCATTAATATGTCTGTAATGCCAAAAGAATACATGTTGAACTAAATGAATAGAAAATATATACATGTCGTATAGTCCATGTCTAAAGGCAGTGAATTGACTCATGATCATTTTATAATTAATATTATATTATTCATTTCAAGTAAAATAACATATAAGTAAAACTACTTAGTGAAATTTTAATATTAACTAATCAAATGCTTAGAATGATGATATATATTATATATTAAAAGTTAATGGTAGAAAATCACTACAATAAGATATATTATATTTTAATTAGGTTTAGGAAAGATAAAATTCAAGGAATTAAAATCACTAAAATAGAAATAGGATTTGGGTTACCCACCATGATTAAAATACTTTTTCTAGTTGGAGCACATATAAAAATAACCTGGAATAATTTATTTGCATGTGAGTGTCTGAATGTTATTTGAAGTGGCTCCAAGTAGTATATGTGCATATTTGGGTAATCTAAATTTTTTTTCCTGGGGCACCATGATGTTAGGTTTGGCAGCATTGCAACTTTGATCTCTCTTTTTTTGGCAAAAATAAATTGGGTGTTGCAGCGCTGCGGTGCTGTGCTCCTGTAAAGGGAGTGCTACAAGACGCGGGATCGGGTGCCACTACACTAGGTTGAAATTTTATATTAAAATATCATTTTACACCGTTTTTAAAACCATTTAAACTCATTTGGTCATCTGGCTAGAGAGAGAGAGAGGAGGAGGAGGTTTTTTGCAAGAGAAAGCTAAGCTTAGGCAACTCCGATTCACTTTTTGCTGTAGGTGCAGCTCTCAAAGTTGTCTGGCTCGATGTATGTTACATTCATTTTCTCTTAGTTTAAGAAAATAAGAGAGTGTTGAGATTTTTTTTGATTTAATTTATTATTTTATTAAGGAAAAATTGGGATAACATTATAACTGCAAAACATTCACCTTGTAACTTTTGTAAATTGTAGATATGATAATTTTAGATATTTAGGTATTTTAAAAAAAAAAATATGCTAGGTTATTTGAAAAGTATAATATTTTATTTAAGTAATCTTGATCCCAAAAAATAGTATTGTAGTACAGTAAAAGATTCAAAAATAATAATTTGAATAATCCCTGATAATCTGGTGAATTGCTAAAATATTAAATTATTATGTTGTTGAAATTATAGTCTATCGATATAACAAACTATACATTTCTACAAGTTGATTCATTTTCATTATATGTATTAAATTGCAATGATATATATATATATATATATATATATATATATATATATATATCACCTTGAATTCTACAATTTTGAAGAGTTATGTTGTAGTGGAAGTTTTGTTTGGGTGCTAAATACACAAGGGAGTCATAATAGCCTAAAATTTTGAATATCTAATTTTTGTTAAGCATTAGGAGTCATAAGGGCTTATTTTTGATAAGAGGTATAACGACCTAAGTGAAACATATTATTTTCTACTTTGATATAATAAGTGCTTGTTTTTTTTACTTTTAGTATAAAATCTTCTTTATTTTAGATATCTACAACTAATATCATGCTTAGTATAATATATTTCTTATTAATTGCTTTTACTTTCAGTTAATGCAAGAAGTAGTGTATTTAAAAATTTAGATCGGTGAGTGTGACTTGCCAAGCTGTGTTGACCAACACATATTTTGCATTATGTTTCAAGTTGAGAAAGGTAAAGAGCAGTTGAGTAGCTGAGCATTTAGAATGTGATTTGTCTAAATTTGTATAGATTTTTTTTTTTAATTTTTTGTACAGTTTTTACTAGGTCTATTTTGTTAGCCCTTTTCTAGTTTGTAACCATGTGCTTTAGGTGTTGTAATTTAAGAGCCCAAGTTGCACTTTGATATAAATAAATATTATGGATTGTATTTAGTTTCTCCTATATTTTATTATTGTATATCTTTTCAATGTACTAACATTTCAAGTTCAGCATACACCAAGTATTGCCAGAGAATCAAGATTCAAGACTAGTATTATAGGTTTGATTGATGCAATAATATGTAATTTTTAATTTATTGAGTCAATCAACACAAAAATGTGTATGTTAGCTTAGCAACCATGCACGCACACAGAGGGAGAGTGAATTTCTTTTTTTTGAAGATTATACTGGACGATCTGGATCAAACTGTATGATGTGTAATAAAAAAATTAGTTAAAAATATTTAATTAATTGAGAAATAAATTGAAATAAAATATAACTAATTGTATTGTAAGACCATCTAATCATAAAAGAGAAGGAGAATGCATCTTTGCTAGATGAATGTAATGAAATAAAAAAAACATATTGAATTGCAAAGTCACATGATTCCTTAAAAATGGAACATATTAAATTAGAGGAATTATTCAAGGATCTAAAGGCACTTGGAGTAGAATTAGATAATCATGAGTATACATTAAAGTATGAAGTTGTTGGTTATAAAAATGTAAATGAATATTTATATAAAAAAAAAGTTAGTGCACTTCAAAATCATACACCAGGGCCTATACATACACTAAAGCCACAGCGTGGGACAAACATGCATCATATATCCCTAGGAAGAGGCATTTTCCCTCACATAGATTAGTGAACAAATTTTCTGGGGTTAGGTGTTACTCTTGTAATATGTTAGGACACATTGCCAGAACTTGCACTTTACACCTTAGAACACACCTAGTTTGAGGCCCATAGCATTATCATTATGACATAACATCCGTAACATTCATGCATGGAAGCATAATAAAGGACCCAACCCCACTTGGGTTCCCAAAACTGATCTTTGATTGATTTTGTAGGCATGCTCTCACAAGAGATCTTGTGAGAGTATATAGTACATAGATAGTAGACACATCTCATAGTTGGAGATCTAAAAAATTTAATGTTGCTGGATATTAGGAAGAAGGGTAAAGCTATATAAGGAGATTGCACTACTAGAAAGGTAGCACGTGTAGGTACTACTCATATAAATTAATAAATAATTTGTATTAAAATATTTTGGAGAAGGATAGATAAAATATCTATGATAAAATTTCTAAATTTACAAAATATTCACAAATGTCTACAAATATTAAATGAAAGAAATTATATCAATTAAGAATTAATATGTTATTTTGGATTTCAATGATGAATTTATTTCTTGATGATTGATTATTGCTATGTTTAAAATTATTTTTGATAACTTAAGGCTATTATTTTCAAAATGATTTTTGTAAATAATAATTATTTGTCTAAATTTTTTTAAATGTACAATGATTGCTTTTATGGAAAATAAATTTTGTGTGATGGGCATATCTGGCATGTTAGCTTGAGGACTCTTAGGCAAAACCACTGAGTTATGCAATATAAATAACATAATGTAAAGTAAAATAAACAAAAATGCATGTACACCATAATATTTGTAGTGATAATAAAACCACACATTCATGTTGTGAAGATAAATTCTTTAAACAAACAAAAGTTTACATTAAGTAATTAAATTTAGTTTTCAAATTAAAAAACTCAAAAAGTTAAGTGAATTTAGTAATCATATCCTACATTTGTATCATTGAATAATGCATCCCTAAATCCTTCTCCGTCAAAACCTTCCATATCAAATGCATCAACATCTTTACATCCAACCACTTTGTCCTCATCACCTACATATTTCAAGTGATATTTATGAGCAAACCATGAATGCAAAATAATATGTATTTATTTTAGATTTCACCCAATTAATCTATAATCAACTCTAAATTTACCTTGAGATGGACTAGTAGAAGCTATATTTGATTCTTCAATAGGAGGAATGGCATCATCTTTACAAATATTTGTCTCCAAGTCCTCCAAATTAAGTTTTGGATCCGATTGTTCATTAAGTACCCATAAGTCTACCATTTTAATTCTTATAAAATCTAAAGGATCATAATTCCATTTTTTAAGCTGCAAACTACAAAGTTAAAATGACACTTGATAGTTTATAAATATTATATACAATATTAATAGAATAAAAATTTACATATACATTAATACAATACCTATTCCTCAAATTGAGGTTGTATTGTACATATACAAGGTCACTAAATCTTTGATGTTCTAATTGATTTCATCTTTTACTATGAATCTATTCAAATATGCTGCTCCAGTTTCTTTTACGTCCAGATGATGATGGTGTTTGGCTCAATATTTGAACAACTAATTTTTATAAGTTTGGCTACACTAGAACCAAACAATTTCCACCATTCATCTACAATTCAAACAATATTAATAAATTTAAGTTCATTTTAATAAATTCAATATTAAAATGTAGGCTTAAATTCTTATCAGGCTGCACTTTTTTTACCATTTTAAAAGCAATTGAGCTTTCAAAACTATCAAAACTATCATAATAAAATCTCACCTCATTCATTGTCAATGATGGTTTAACATATATATCTTTATTTTCAATCAATCATATTAAGCTTTGCATAATTTTTTATTTGTTGCAATAATTTTCTCTATCATATTGAAAATGAGGACTAAGAAAGTAAACTGCTGCATATATGCCTTGTCTTAATTAAGTATTCCATCTCCTCTTTATTATATTTGTGTAGGGCTTATACAATCATTTTATATTTCTAAACATTCTTTTTATAGCCTTTCTTGCTCTATGCATGCCATCATAGAGATATCCTAGGGAGGGATTTTCATTAACATCAACAATTCTAAGCATTCTTATACGAGGTACGATAATTTTTAATATCACAAAACAATCATTTCAAAATTATTCTTCCATAATAACTATGGCTGCCTCCTTTCCTTTTATTATTTTAGACAACTTTGAGTCTATGTACACCTTGCTTGTTATTAATACTTAAAATTTATGTTCATGATCATAATCACTTTCAATGTGATAAATATAGTTGCAAATCTTTTTGCACCAGGCCTTACAATTCCTTTTCAACCCTATCTTTTTCTTAACAATGCTAGATGGAAAACTTGGTTGTAGATGAAAATAGTTACCCTACATGCTTTCCTTGCCATTTCCATAATGTAAGGGATATAGCTAATTATCTTTGAGGATTAGGTTCTAGCAATATGTTGTATATAGTGACAAGTATATATTCCCTTATTTCTCATACAACAGCTCTCTAATCTTCTTATAATTAGTAGTATTATGTCAACAATCCAATCCAAAATTCTCTAATCCAACACAATCAACAACTTCACTAAATAATGAATAAAGTATTATGTCATTTTTAGTTATATCCGAAGCATCAAAAGACTTTAAGAAAGAAATTCCCTATGGGAAATCATAAGAAAATTTATCAAAATTTTGATTCTTTCATTTATCCATCCATCAGCCATTAGTGTACATCCTACACCATTCCATATTTTTATAAATGATTTTACTAACAGTTTGCACTACTCCTTACATTCTCGTAGTAGGTTAACTCGTAGTTTATGATATGATGGTAACTTATAACCATATCCAATAGCGGCTATGGCATTAATGGCCTTTTATGCAAAGGCTGAGTTCAAAGCATTAAAAGGTATACAACTATCATAAAACCATCTAGCTACGGCTAAATCAGAATGATTTATGGAATCCTTACATGTCATAACACTTTTTAGTGATGCTCTGTTCTGCTTATTATGCTCTCTTATTTTTATGAACTCAGGGCTCGATCAATCTCTACTCAAATTTGCCCATACACTCTCTCTAATCCATAATAGATGCTGCTCGGACTTCTAATGTCCATAAACATGCCCCTAAGACAGGTCGGTCCTCTCCTCTCAAAATTTATTCTGATCCTTGTGCTATGCTCAGGCAACCACCTAAATCTTTCTGTAAAAAATATATGCATAATAAATAATATTAATATAAATTAAATTAAATATATTAATTCATGCCAAATAAATATACCTAAAATTCTTTAAATCACATATCCCTAATTTCATTTGGGATCTTCTTCCATGATAATTAAGGAGCATCATATTTGCTCCTTATAATGTTTTGAATCTTACGGGTAGGTGACATTGAGGGATTGAAACTGCAGGTTAATTTTTTATTAATAATAGATAATATATCAAATTACAATAAACTTAACAAAATAAATTAAATTTACGTATCGCCCTTAGGCTTAATGTATAGATGCTTATCTGCTACAGTTGCAAGATCCCCAGCACCAACCTCTGTTGGTGTAGATGGTCCATCGTGTTATGGCTACACCGAATATGGGTAATAATATGGGTGGGGGTAAGGAGGGTAAGGGATGGTGGATGGACTAGTTTATGATACTGATGGGGGATAATATGGATAAAATGGAGCTGCATGTATATGATCTAGAGAGAGAAATTGAGGACTCATCAACATAGCAGGGAAGTACCCAAGAAAGAGTGGTGGTACACCAACAACAGGTGGATCTGACTTGCCCAGACCCTACTCACTAAGGGACAGCTGCTGAATCCTGGGTGGTGGTGGTGATGGTATAACTAGTGGAACTGATCTCTGCCCCTCACTTTCATCAAGCTGTTTAGGTCTGTAGGTCCAACACTTAACTTTTTTTAGAAAACTTTGAGTTGAAGGATCTACGATGAGGACCATCACCTGAAGTCATCTGCATTAAAATAAATAATTAGTAAATCATTATAACATATAAAAAATTAAATTGTAAGTGATCTAGAGATTTGCATAAGTAAAAAAAAAAAAATAGAATGTAGATAAGTTTGTTATAACAAGTATAAAGAATTATAGAATACACATTAATGATTAACATTCAAAATAGATTTGATAATAGACATTCTAAGGGGAAAGCCATTCATCCACCTGAGCATCCTCATCTCTACAACACTTAGCTCAGCATTATGCTTCTCTTTTAATGGCCAACATTCGGCACCATAAAGCATTATAGGTCTCACCACCATCTTATAGAATTAAGTGTTT
Organism: Dendrobium nobile; assembly: GCA_022539455.1. Taxonomy (NCBI): domain Eukaryota; kingdom Viridiplantae; phylum Streptophyta; class Magnoliopsida; order Asparagales; family Orchidaceae; genus Dendrobium; species Dendrobium nobile. The sequence continues at coordinate 46,418,053 of CM039734.1, read as the reverse complement.
GGAATCTTGAGGAAACTCCAAATCATCACACATGAGAGGAAAGAGCATTTAAAAGGGGTTTCCTTATTTTGATTTGAGTGTTTTAGACTCATCATGGAGAGGGGAAATTCATTCCTATAACTGCTAGAAATTTTTAAAATCAAATTTGATATGATTTAAACATCTAGAAATGCATGCATGCTAGGATTACTTGTCACTTTGTATAGTCACTTTGGCTTGAAAGTAGCATAAATATATTCACATAATTCTAAAAGGGGAGTTGAGTACATCCTCTAAGGAAAAGCAAACACCAAGGTATAGACTCTAAGCTAGGTTGACCTCCGTAATTCAAGTTTACCTTGAACTCCCTCTCTAGTATTATCAACCAGTTCTGAAATCATGAGCAAAAAGCAAACACAAAGGTACATCCTCTAAGTTAGGTTGACCTCCATAATTCAAGTTTACCTTGAACTCCCTCTCTAGTCTTATCAACAAGTTGTGAAATCATGAGCAAAAAGCAAACAAAAAGTTACATCCTCTATGCTAGGTTGACCTCCATAATTCAAGTTTACCTTGAACTCCCTCTCTACTCTTATCAACAAGAAGAATATCTTGAGCAAAAAGCAAACACCAATGTAAATCCTCTTACAAATGTCTAGTGAGAACATCCATGACTAAAGCAAAAAGATATTGACTTAATGCTAATCATTGATTTAATCCAAGTGAAATAGGAAAATACTTGCTCAAACCACCAATTGCAAATCTGAGAAAAAAAAGCAAACTTAAATTCAGTTCGGACGATAGTTTCACGGGTAGATTACGGTCGTGCTCAGATGCCGGAGTGGTGGCGATATCGTAGGCCAGAGGAAAGTTGTCAGTAGTCGGATTCCTGCACAGGAGGCGCGATCGATCACTAGAGGCCAGAGGAGAGTGGGGGCCAATGTTTGTAGCGAGAGAAGAGAGAAATATGAAGAAATGAAGTGAAGGCTTAGGATCGCTAAATTTAGGGCAATTTTCGACGATTTTTCGGTGGTTTTGACCACCGAAAATAAGTCACTTAAAACCGACGGCGCCTTGGCCGCAGTTATTATACCGCTGCTAATTCGACGGCGGTTAATTAAATAACTGTCGGTTAAACCACCAGTTAATACCTGCAGTTAAACAACTGGTTTAACCAGCGATTCACCCAGTGAGATGTCGATATTATCCTCAGTGATCTCAATTACACAGAGAGAAATATAGGATATGTAATTTTTGAAGGGACTGCTACAGCCATATTGCATCTCAAAAATAAAAAGAGCAGGCAACATTGCTCAAAAGAAAGCTATAAAGCTCTCAATAACTAATGCATAAATTGCAGTCCAATATTCTCACCCACTTTGCATAAACCGTATGAACACTTCTGTGCCTCTCTGGGCTGCTTGTACAGAGTCAATAGTGTTATTTTTTCTTCAACGATTATGAAGGAAAAGTATAAATAACCATTTGAATAGCAAAATTAGTAAGATCTCTAAACGATCACATTTGGCCATATAAGACGGTGAGATTGCCATTCGTAGATGTCATATGTTCTTTTGCTATTTTATAAAATTTTAAATAAAATAATCTCTTAAAATATTTTTAATTTTTTTTTAAATATAATTCATATTTTTCTCCGCCTTGATAACAATTTTTCCTCCGGTCCACAAATACTCTCTTCCTCTGGCCATCCAAAATCAGATTTTCTGCTAATAAAGCTGCATCAAAGACCAAATCGTAAGAAAAGCAGAATTTTTTTTGGTCTTGAGATGTCTTCGCCCTGTGGCTGCCGAGCCATGGAGGCCTGCTGCACCTCTGCGTGCTGTATTTCGCATCACAAAACCGGCGGCGACGGCGGCGGAGGTACCACAACAACACGCTCTTCGCGGTCCAATTTCGCCATCTCCGCCGTTTCCGCTCTTTTCCCAAACTCCGAATTCACCAACCACGAATCGCTCCCTTCCTTACAGGAAGCGTTCTCAATCTTCTCTTCAGCTTTCCCGTACTACTTTGAAACCATGCTGCAGGCTGATCTCATCAGAGAAACAGAGTACCCTCACCTCTCCGACCAAATCTGCCTCGATTATAGCGGCGTTGGCCTCTTCTCTTATTCCCAGGCCTATAACCTCTCATCTTCTTCCCAACCGTCCCCTTTCTTCAACATCTCGTACAAATCCGCGAGTCTCAAGTTCGAAGTTCAGTATGGGGAACAGGACACAGGCTTCGAATCATATATCAAAAAACACATCATGAGCTTCCTAAAGATCTCACCAGATGATTATGTCATGATCTGCACAGCAAACAGAACCACGGCTTTCAGATTGCTTGCAGAGACTTACCCTTTCCAATCCAATAGGCGTTTCCTTACCGTCTACGATTACGAGAGCGAAGCGATCAAGCCAATGGTGGAATGCGCGCTGAATAGGGGAGCGAAGGTGAAGTCGGCAACTTTTTCATGGCCTGGTCTCAGCATCCATACCAGAAAACTGAAGAAGATGCTGGGAAGTAGAAGCAAGAAGAAGGGTTTATTTGTGTTTCCGCTCATGTCCAGGTTGACTGGGGTTAGGTACCCTTATCTATGGATGAAAATGGCGCAGGAGAAGGGATGGCATGTGGTGCTTGACGCCTGTACATTGGGTCCAAAGGACATGGATACCATGGGCATGGCTCTTATCCAACCGGATTTCATCATCTGCTCCTTCTACAAAGTGTTCGGCGAAAATCCATCTGGGTTCGCCGGACTCTTCATCAAGAAATCGAGCCACCAAGTCCTCGAGACCTCCGTGCTCGCGAGAAGCATTGGTGTCGTCAGCATTGTTCGAACAAGAAGCACTCAGTCACAGTCCGGGGAGGAAGAGATGGAAACCAGATCTTTTTCCGGTCCCTTGAGCTCAACACAGAAGGCAGGGAAGAACTATGAGGAAGGTGAGGCGTCTCAGAAGAGAGAGCCTCAGTCCGAAATTGTAGAAGAAGAGATCAGAGCGACAGTACATGACAATGTGGAGGAGGAGGAGGAAGAACTCGATCAAGAAGTGGAGATCGAACTCCGAGGCCTGAATCATGCTGATTCACTTGGTCTGCCAGCAATACAAACTAGGCTCAGATGCATAACGAACTGGTTAGTAATTGCCCTGAAGAAGCTGAGGCATCCTCACTCGAGCAATGGCCATAGCTTGGTGAGGATTTATGGGCCACAGGTGAAGTTCGACAGAGGATCTGCAATAGCATTCAATGTGTACGATTGGAAAGGAGAAAAGGTGGAGCCTGCGCTTGTTCAGAAACTAGCTGACAGAAGCAACATTTCATTAAACTGCGGGTTTCTGCAAAACATATGGTTCTCAGATCATAAATATGAACAAGACAAGCATAAGATATTGGAAAAAAGAGTTCTTGGGATCGTTGCTTCAGGTAATAGAAAGAAGGAGAGCAGTGATGTGGGGATTGCTGTTGTAAGTGCCTCACTTGGCTTTCTGGTTAATTTTGAAGATGCTTACTTGTTTTGGGTCTTTGTTGCTAAGTTCTTGGATGCTGATTTTGTGGAGAAGGAGAGGTGGAGATACATCGCACTCAATCAGAGGTCGGTTGAGATTTAGGGTGAGGAAAAAAAATTTCTTGGGACATTTAGGCCAATCTCTCACACACACATAGGACTTCAATTTCAGATTTTTTGAATAATAGTTAAAACTCTCAATCAACTGATCAAAATGAGCAGAGCCAAAAAAAATAAAAATTAATCAATCAAAATTCTAAAAAAACTAATTATATCAGCATATTCTAATATAAATTAAATAAAATGAATTTAAATATCATTAAATTTATTTTAAAATTAGTGTTGTATATTTAAATTCATTTTAAAATTAGTGTTGTATATAAAAAATTTATATTACACTAATTTTAAAGCAAATTTAATGATATTTAAGCTCATTTTGATATAATTTATAACAGATTATTACAAAATAATTTTTCTACTCAAAATTCGCCATTTCTGATTAGTGTTCTTTTCTACAAAAGTTTGTGAATTAGAGCACTAGTTTAAATTTTATTTATTTTATTTTTGTTTTTGTGTGGAGAGGAAGATGGAAATTAATGCTTTATTTTGTGAAAAAATTAACAAATGTATAATTGGAAGATTGGAAAATATATCCTTACATTCTTTGTGAATGATGCCCATTGTAAAAGTTATTAGGAATGGTTAATTTTCCAATGTTAATTTAGCTAATGACAATGCAAAAAACTTGCCCATTTCTTCTATTTGAACTATGACAATGATGCCCAAAGTTTTACCTTATTGACATCCATATCACCAAAATTAATATATTTACATATTCATAGACATTTAAATTAGAAATTTCACCAAACAAATTAATGTATTTGCATGTGTAAATCCCAAATTATTTTTAATTTAATAAAATATGAGAATAAAAATTGATAATTTAGTTGTAAATTTTGATGATATAAATTGATGAATGATAAAAAAAAAATAGTTTTGTAAATAAATAAGATTTAAGTGTTAAAGAAATGTTTCTTTGAATAAAAATAAATAATATTTTACAATATGGATTAATTTTGTATACTTTTATAGTTTTTCTTAAGAATAAATAAATAATTAGAATTAAAAGTTTGAAGTAAGATTTTTTGTTTGGAGGGTAATGACTAAATGAAGCAAAAATTTGTCATCATGTTATCAATGCTAAGAAGACGACCATGACAAAGTTCTTATTGAAAGCCATCACCAATAAACCAATAAAGTTGATTTGGAAAAATCTTTCAATATAGCCCACAAGATCTAGCATTATCACATGGGATCCTATCCCATAAGATCTAGTTCTAGTTTTATAAATTTAAAAAATTATATAAGTTTTATGTATCAGGACATTTTATTCAATATTATCTAGTCATCCAAGGCTTATTGATATATCACTTGCTTCTTGGACACTAATATTTTTCACCATTTATCATTATCAATAATTAAGGGTAGTTAGTCATGATGTCCTTGATTAAGGGTAGTTAGTCATGGCTTAAGCATAGGCCTAAATGTTCTTAAAATGGGTTATGGTCATTTGGACTCAATGATAAGGTCACTAGGTTGGAATTTATATATTTAAATTTAATTTGAGGTTTTTTTAAAAAAAGTTTTGGTCAAAGTTGAGTTCATCATAGTCAATGGGACTTGACCATGGGTCAAGCATGAGTCAAGATGTTTTTAGAATGGGTTAAGATTACTTAGACTCAATACCAAGCCATTGGGTTTAAATTAAATGGTTAGACTTAACTTTAGAGAATTTAGGGTTAAGATATGACTATGGTCTAACCTATTTTAAACATAGTTCAAAGGGGTTGACCAAGTCTCTCTGACCTGGGGGGGGGGGGGTGTTCCAAGAGCAAGTCAATAGATCCTAGGCTTATGGGACACATAGGGTTGAGGATCTTTTATTTATTTTTAAGATTTAATTTAGGGTTAACCTAAGATTGTCCTAAGGAAGTCAACTACTTGTCTAAGGTGACTTGGAAGTGTCATAGGATTATTAGGTGGCTTCTAGATAAGTTCAATGTTATTTGGATCATGAATGGTCCAATTAACCCATGAGCCTATCTAGGGTTCCTTTTGGGTTTTCCTTCAACCTATTACAAATGGGTTTGTAACAAGTTAAGAAGGTTTTAAATGGATTTAGGAAGATCTACGATGGACTCTCAAGGTCCTGAATACCACATAAGATAATGTAAGGTTAACCTAGCTTAAGAGGTCTCAAGGGTCAAAAATAGGGTAGAGGGTTTCCTAGGGGTTGTTATGACTGTTCAATGCTAAGTCCTTAGAAAACCACCTATGAGGGTCCTATCATGAAGGCCCTATATTAAGAGAGGCATCCAAATGACTAAGGCTAAGCACTTATGGATGTTTTCAAACTTATTTTAAAATGAGTTCAACATTCTTAAGGTTAAGTTAGGCGTGGTTCAATGTTTAGGAGGTTTAGGATTTAGCTAAGTTAAATCCAAAGGGATCTCTACCTAGGAGCCACTAAGCATGGTTGGCTCTAAACCAAGGCAAAGATAGTGTCAATTCAATCTTGACAAAAAAATCTTGTCCTAAGGGTTAACCTAAGATTGTCCTAAGGAAGTCAACTACTTGTCTAAGGTGACTTGGAAGTGTCATAGGATTTTTAGGTGGCTTCTAGATAAGTTCAATGTTATTTAGATCATGAATGGTCCAATTAACCCATGAGCCTATCTAGGGTTCCTTTTGGGTTTTCCTTCAACCTATTACAAATGGGTTTGTAACAGGTTGAGAAGGTTTTAAATGGATTTAGGAAGATCTACGATGGACTCTCAAGGTCCTGAATACCACATAAGATAATGTAAGGTTAACCTAGCTTAAGAGGTCTCAAGGGTCAAAAATAGGGTAGAGGATTTCCTAGGGGTTGTTATGACTGTTCAATGCTAAGTCCTTAGAAAACCACCTATGAGGGTCCTATCATGAAGGCCCTATATTAAGAGAGGCATCCAAATGACAAAGGCTGAGCACTTATGGATGTTTTCAAACTTATTTTAAAATGAGTTCAACATTCTTAAGGTTAAGTTAGGCGTGGTTCAATGTTTAGGAGGTTTAGGATTTGGCTAAGCTAAATCCAAAGGGATCCCTACCTAGGAGCCACTAAGCATGGTTGGCTCTACACCAAGGCAAAGATAGTGTCAATTCAATCTTGACAAAAAAATATTGTTAAACTCATTCAAAAATGAGGTCAACAAACATGTTAATTAATTGTAGGGGCATTCTATCATGTTGCTTTTAAAGGATAGATTTTACATTTTTGTTCTCTCATTTTGCAAAATATTAAGATCCTACATCGTTAGTATTAAGTTTTTTTTTTCTTTGCTTATTATTAACTTGTTGCAAATCTAACATTATACCTTAGATTAGGTTGCAATTGGATATGCAATAGAGTACATAGATTGTATTCTACATATTCATTATGAAGAAGTGAGATTGGTGAGGCAAACTTTAAATTAGTAAAATCCTATCTCATGTCAGATCTTGATGTGAATGTAGGCCTTGTTGGCAGCTAAAGAATGTAAAAATGGTTTTACATACAATCTATTTTATATTAATTTTTTTTGCATTTATTTTCCTTAATTTTACTACATTCCTGCAAATCACTAAATAGTATGAGCAAGTCAATATTTGTAAAACTCATTTTTATTTTGTATTAAAATCTTAAAATTAAATAAAACTTTAAAAAATCAATTCCCACTTTTTGGGGTGTCATAGTCATCCCATTAAATTTTCATATTTTCTAGAGTTCTAAGCATACAACATCTCACCCTTGTAAGTTAAGTCATGAAGGCGCTTAGAAGTGTGTACTAAAATACAATAATAATAAAATATATGTCACACCTCTCCACGAAAGAAAATCACAAGAAACAAATGGTAGGGTGCGAGCTGAATAAAATTTATGAAATAATTTTAAAGCAATTGATCCATAAGACTTCAATAATTTGTATCCACGAATAAATCATCAAAGCATCTAAACCCAATACATACTAAATATCCACCAAACATAAATAAAATTTTATTATACAATTAAATCAATTAAATAACTCTAACATTAAATACATATAATGGATGAGTTTGATGCATGAACCTAGCAATTCCACAAGAAGCAACTCAAGCTCATGGCATTCAAACGCAAACACATTCACTTACATGCATGTGATATTTATATATCCACTAATGACTTATTAGTCATTTACAATATATATATATATAATCGGTTTACTATAATACCCTGCCGAGAAAGTTAAGAATCAATCCCAAAGAAACCTAATGATTTTCTATAGAGTCGTCCCTTTGAGGACTCATCGATCCGGCTAGCAAATATCTGATAGGGTTAAATACTGACATTTACAAGCATCAAATACACAAGCTTATATTATATAAATATTGTATGTCAGTAATAGTACTTAACAAAGGTTATATCATAATTAAGCTCATTTATAGATATTACAAAATTTATGATTTGCATAAATAATAGTTATTTATAGCAATTAGAATATGTGAACTATTCAAAAAATTGCGCAACAATCAACATGGCAATGCTAAATATCAGATCATGTCAAAATAGTAACATGCGATGCTGTGAATGAATTATCACATACATGTTATTCACATACAATGAGTAGCAAGGGCTAGACCCCTAACAGGAAAAGATATGTTTATCCCTTACTCATTAAAGAGTCGCCTACCAATTAGAGACCATAACCAATCGAATATTTCTATCATGATGATGCTCCTCCCCACTTCAACACAAAGTATTCTACAAACCCTAAATTTATAGGAGTCTAGATCAATCATATATTCAATACATCGCACATCACCATATTAAATAACAATAAAAATCAATTAAATAAAATAGTTTGAAATCAATGATTCTACCATGCACCGTTACCTTAATTTATTCATCATAACTAATTCTCAAATATTAATGCTTTCTTTAATAACTCTCATAAAGTATCTTTCACCTATACTTAATGAAATATTTGATAATTCATTAGATTTTTTTTTTTTATAAAAGTTTTTTTAAATGTTAACTCTATAATACATATAAACATATGTAACAAATTTTCTCAACATATAAAATAACTTCTGCTAAATAGTAAAATTGGATTTCCCTTAATATTTACTGCTAATCGTTGCTATATAATTAGTTTAAAATATATATATGTACGTTGTTATTATATGTCAAGCTCTTTTAGGTTATTAATTTGATTATTACACATGAGAAGATAATATTGAATGAAGATGATTAAGCAAATACAACAACAAAAGACGACATAAAGCCAAATGCCACTAATCTCTAAATTTTAATGTGTGAAACAGAATTTAAATAAATATGATTTGCATTAAAGTTGATTGCTGTCGATTCGACAGATTATGTTGAGGCTAAAATCATAATCCCATCCAAACGTCATTATGGGAATATCATTTTAGCGTGAATTGAGATGGCTTTTAATCAGCTGACTAATAATTAGAGTTTTTTTTTTTAACATATTAAAAAAATAAATAAACCTTACTCTGCCTATACATATAAGAATCTAATACTTTTAGATATTTAATAAGTAATAAAAAATTGTTAGTTTTGTGTGAAATCTGACTGTGTCAATTGACTAAGACTTTAATTTTGTCTAATAGGGGTCCAACGAGAAGCTTGTTAAGGGAGCAGTGTGCCAAAGGGTTCAGAGGCGAAGCACCAAAATATTTTTTTTCAATGTCCATATAGTGCCAATGCCATGGCGCTATGAAACCCTTTTGAGAAAGAGCACAATACCGCAATGTTGTAGTTCACAGCGCCACGGTGCTAAGAGACAAAAAAAAGTCAGCATTGAGGCGTTATAGGTTCAACGCCACAATGTTGTGAGTCAATCAGAGCATCTTTTATTATTTCATTTGAAAGATTGCAACCTTTAGTGCAATTGTGATCGGTATCTTTGTCTGCTCCGATAGTAGAACGATGTGAGAAGTGAAGATTGATAAGAAAAAAGTGTGAGAAGAGAGATCTATACTATTTCTTTTATTTTCATAGTGGATTTCATGGTGTATTGTGACTTCGTGATTTTTTTTTTCGGATTTTTCTTTTTAAATTCTGATATTCTTTCATCTTTGATGTTTTTATTTTTTTATTTTTCTTTTTCTTTTTTTTGGTGCGTAATTTTACTTCTCAACAGCAAACTCGTAGTATTCTACTTAATAGAATTTGTGACTTGAATTTTATAAGTTTGGAGCGAAAAGCGCACCGTCCGCACAAGCACTGCGTACCTAGCGGTACCCAGCGGTACCCAACCGGTACCGCTAGGTACCCAATGCTTGTGCGGACGGTTCTCCCCGTCCGCACTCCGCACCTAATAATCTATCGAATCTATGATTGTAGCAAAGAGATTGGGCTAGGGCTGAGGTGTCACGACGATAACACTCAAAGTATTGCCTTTTATTATTTTTACAATCATATTTTTATGCATAGAATTAGGATTTTACGATTATGTTATACGAGCCGTTACTCGTCTTCTATTATTGTGAATTCTTCTCTGCTTATTATTTCATTCCGTCTAAATTTTTTTTCATATAAATCGAAATATTTTTTGGTTTACATTTTGCTGACGAGTTCTCTCCCATATTATTATTGCACTATATAATGATAAGAACAGTAGATAGATCAGAAAGATAATTGTGCAGTTGAATTACCAAGATTTTGTTTGCCACAATTTTTTTAGTATTTTTCAAAGCAGTTTTTTAATATTAAAGTTTTTTAATATTAAATTTTTTTGTTCAATTATTTTTTATTAAAAAACTGTTTTAGTAAATAGGAAGAAAATTATCTCAAATAAAGTTTAATTTAGTACAAAAAAATTTTAAACTAAAAATTTTTATACTAAAAAAATGTTTTAAAAAATAGTGAAAAAGCTGTCTCAAATGAAGTCTTAGGCATCATTTGGAACATCTTTCTTCCTGCTTTTTAAAATAGCTTTTTAGTAAAAAAAATTATTTTTTTAAATAAAAAACTATTTTAATAAATAGTAAAAAAAGTTGTCTCAAACCAAACTTTATTTAGCATTAATGCTTTGCCTATAAATTACTTGCGAGGTACAATGTGCATAATCTAAATTATTATAAAATATAGTATCCCTTCAACCTCAAATATCACATTGCACTCTTTTTCTACCTTAAGCAATTTCAGGCACTCGCCTTCTTGCTTCAATGGCTACAGAAAGCAAGAAAGTAATCTTTGAGAACAAGTTTCTGATTTCTCCTTAGTTGCTTCTGATGCAGAATTTCATGCTAAGATGTGGCATCGAAGTATCAATATCTTTTATTTCACTATTGAATCTTCAAAATTTGTTCCCAAAAACAAAAATAAACAATGTAAGCAAAAAGGGTTCGATCACCAATAAGGTTTTCAACTTGTAAGATATGGCATCAAAACAAATGGAAAGTGTGATGACAAAATTGGCTCTATTCAAGCCCAAGTTTATGGCCCCCACAGTAACCCCCACAACTAGGCAGAGCAGCCCTTACAAAATCACTTTCACCTCCCCCGGTGCAGCGGAGTAGCCGAGTCCTTTGACACCAAAGAGATCTTCTACTTCCCAAAACTTCTCTCAAGACAAACCTTGACTATGATGGTACTAAGGTGCAAGCTTGTCAGAGCAATCATATGAAACCTCCCTTCACACTAGCTCCCTTAAACCCCACAAGGATCTTCTCCCTCTCAAACTCCACATTTTCCTCTCTCCCTTTCAAAGCTCTCTCTTCAAATTTTCTCCAGAAGAAAAATGACTCAATTGAGTGCCAAAAAAAGATTACTGAGTATTTTGATAAAGCTTAAATAAAGGGCTTCAAGACCCTAATTTTCAAAAAGATTACTGAGTACAATACAAATATTTTACCATATGATCAGTGTAATTTAGACTCGTCCAGCAAGTTCGTACAGATGAACTGTTCAACCTTTATAACATTTCATACAATACGATCAAAAGATTGCTCGGTACGAACTGTAGAAATTCCTTCTGTTCACTTGGGATGACTCATGGACGGCCAACTTCATACACTAACGATCATCCATATCTGTAGACATCGTACAATATGCAGTACAAAAATCATGGATTTCATTTGGTATGATCTCAGAGATGACCAATTTCATATATTGTCAATCGTATTGTACGAATATATCGTACAGTACAATTTGCGATAATAATTTTCTAAGATTTGATTGTTTGAAATTGAGGGGTTAATTAAGAAATATTTTAATTAGGTCGTATTGTTGATGATGCAAGTTTGGCTGCTCCTTCGGTTGATGCTGTTCAGTTGGATTGTTTTGCCTTTAAGTGCTTCTGTTGTTTTTGAGGTGGAAGCTGCTGATCTGCCCTTAATTGCTAAAGGTGTTAATGAGATATATGATGTCAATAATTATTTAATTAACCATATAGCTAGTCCTATTAGTGTTGATGCAGTGGCAGATGTTAGTAGTATTTTTGAATCCCTTAATTTTAGAGGGTGGTGGAGCTATTGTGGTCTCTGCCAACCCGGTTGTGTTTGGGAGTGAATCAAATTCTAGGGGTGTGGATGATGATTCTGTTGAGTCACCATTGCATTCGTGCTAACCGATTTTAACGAATGTGCATTTTGTTGATGTTCCTATTTTATGAATCCTTAATTTTAGAGGGTGGTGAAGCTGTTATGATCTCTGCCAACCCAGTTGCATTTGGGAATGAATCGGATTCTAGGGGTATATATGATGATTCTATTGAGTCACCATTGAATTCGTGCAAACCAGTTCTAATGAATGTGCTTTTTGTTGATGTTCCTATTGCTCTTATGTCTCCCGATGCCTTGAAAGCTCATCTGGTGATTAATGAGAAATATTCTGGCGTGGATCATAATGATTGGCTTGATGGTTCTACTTCTCCGTGTGTGGGTGATAGGGATGTTTTGGATGGTCTGGACGAGGATGACCATGATGTGTATAACTTGAATGTATGTCGGATTGTTTAAAAACCTTTTGCCCTGGGGGGTGGCAAACGTCGTAGGAGTCTGTTCTTGGTTGTTTCTTGGTCTAGTTTGTGGCTTTGTCTTTTCGGTTTGAGATGCTTGCCAGTTTTGGGGGGGGGGGGGGGGGGGGCTTTGTGGTTTTGGTTGGGTTGGATTTGGCTTTTTCGGACTATGATGAGACTCTGTTCTGCACAAGCCTGGCTTGACCATGGTTGCAGGAAACCTTGGTGGTTCATTTGTGATTAGTGGTTGTCATTGGCATGTGGGATATTATTGGTTCTTGGTTCTCCTCTGGTCGCTTGGTGATTTTTGGCCTCCAATGGATGGTCCTTCTATGATAGCTTGGTGGTTACAGAATTTGCTATTCTTGAGTTGGTCTGGCAATGTTCATTGTTTCTACAATATTTTGTGGCCTTATTTCTATATTTTGTTTGTTTTTTTCTTTTATTGGCTGGCTACCTTCAAAGCTTTGTATTATTGATTGGTCTTCTCTTAGTCCGTTGTACTTTCCCTTTTGTTGAATGGAATAAAAATAGTGTCAATGAAATATTTTGGTGTTATATGCATACTTTATTTTATTGCTAGACATTGTGAGCCATAAGGGTTATAATTCTCTTAATTTTGTCTGTTGAGAGTCATAAATGTAAGAATTCTCTTTTGATATATAGTGCTTGCTTATTTATTTGAATTTCTAATATGAGTGTGTATGGTATTTCTTTCTTTTGATTTTTGATATAGTCATAGCTAGTTAATATTCTATTATGTTATGTATTTCAATCTTTAGCCATGTACTGGAATGTAATTCTTGTATATTCATTTTGATAATAAATAAAAAGAGAATTTTGTGGATAAGTTTATTTTTTATATCTTGATAGTTATTAGTAGCTCTGTGGCTTGTTATTTTTTTAAAGTTAAAATTGAATAAAAAATTTTTTAATGGTTTTTAAATGAGTATTTCAGTCTACTAGCAACAACCCATCTTTGAAAGCTGTGATTTCTTGGTGAAAAAACTCGGGACTTCGGCAAATGATATCTTCATCTAAAAAATTTGTTTCTTAAAGTTGAACTTCTTTATTTCATACTCACTCTCTAAGGAATAAATGGATGACTTTAATGGACCAACATCAAAAAATAACTCTTCAACCTTTCTTTAAAAGATCTACTTCAAATAGCCCTCTTAGCATATTTAAAATCACATCATAAATATCTTGTGAATACACCCTCAAAGTAGAATTCAACGTCTTACCTTTGTTAGCAATCCGCCCAATAATTTCCTTCATAATCTCCATAATTAGCCTGACTAGATTTGAAGGAATCTTGTGATCTTTATCTGCAACAAGCAAGGCTAATTTGAAAAAGGAGAGGCTGAAAGAGGAAGTTTAACATTTATAAAACTCTAAAAACGTCTCATTTACTCTTCTAATCGAAGTCAATCATTTAATATTCTGAACTCTATATTTTTTCAACTATTTAACGCGCTATAAAGTTTAAATTCTCACAAATTTTCACAAGAAAGATTACTGCAACTCTGCTCAATGAAATTTTCTTTCCATTACTTCCATAACTAAATTACACCAACCATTATAAAACATCTGCATCGTTATTTCCTCCCCCAAATCTCCCATTAAATCTTCCTTTAATTCAAAAAACATAAAAAAACAACAAATGAACAAGTCTTCGCTTCTGTTCCATCCCCACAAATTCAAACCAAAGGTGTTTTCTCTTCTTTGTCTTCAATCCCATCTTCTTCTTCCCGCTGCTGCTTTGGTTTACAAGCAATGGGAAACTTATACTCTGAAAGAAGCTTCAAGACGATTCCCATGGCGATGAGCAGTAGCCCAGTGCCATGTTGCTCAGTCAAAGGCTTTGTAAATATCAAGTATGATAGGAGAAGAGTTACTGCTTTTCTTGCTGTGGTTACCTGTAAACAGATAGGAACAACAACTATGATGAAATATGGTGGTTTAAATCTTAAAATAGCCTCCCCCAATTCAGTTTAACTATTAAAAGTTGACTCCAAATGATCTCTTAACAGCCAAATTATCCCAATTTCTATCAATTTTCTCTGGGCGATCATTTAGGATCAACATTACATGGTAGAAATATTAAATTGAAGAAATACGATATTTTACAACTAAATTAGTCTTATGCACATAGCTTGGGGAGTGATTATAGTGTCCGGACATCGAACGTGTTCAGAGACCAATAAAAATGCGTCACATCACTAGGCGCTCAGTACCAAACTCGATACCATGGTCGGTACCACTCGGTACCAACAGCAGTACCGGTCGGTACAGTGTCCGGACACAATTTTTCTAGCCTGAGGACTACTTTGAGATTTATTTGATGAAATAGAAAACTTTGTGAATTATATTGGAAAGGAGATTAATCCTACCATGGCGGTTGTGGCCGCGCCGAAAATGGCGATGAGGGATAGCACAGAGACTTGACCGACGAAGGTAGCCATGGCTTCAAGGATCAGCACACCATACACATAAAGATGCTGCATACAGAAGCAAGAAACACTTCTTAATGAAGTTATATTAAGTATTGTTTAGAAAAAAATTACATTCAAAAGAAATAAATTTTCTGTCTACAAATTGTCAAATGACCTTTCAAAATGTATAAATAACCATAAATTACATTCAAGAGAAATAAAAATAAAACAAAATATAAAATAAATGAAGTACAAAATTTCATTAACCCTAACTGGATCGGACCGTTGAACGATGACCAATCAACTAGTTTTCTATTACGAAGAATTGACCAGAAAAGCTGGCAGCAGAGACTCCAAAAAATGACGAAGCCTCCCAAACTTTATAAAAGTATAAAAGGTTTGTTCCTGTGAGGTCGTACGTGCGGGTGGTGTTAACTGTTATTCAATACTGCTCTTGCTGATTCATTAAGTATCAAATAATTATAAGAGTCCAATCAATTTCAAATTACTCAATTGATTCTGTGAACTTTTTATTTGTTTTTTGTAAACTACGATCTCATAATGAAAATAGCTTAATCATTACTTCATGACCACACTCTTTTCTTCCCTCATCAACATGCAATAAGCTTTTAAGTGAATGGCGTTTGATGATTACATCAATAGTGATCATATGCTTCTCTGTTTTCTGAGAAATTATTATGTGCGTATGGGCGGATCCCCATAGTATTGAGGGGGCAAATGCCCACCCTAAAAAAAATAATAATAAATTTTAGAGGAGATATTTTGGAATATTTTAAATATTTTGGGTATTTTGCCTCCTCTCAAAAAAAATTTTTGCACTTATTTTATTGATCATAAGCGTCGTTGCCATTTCCCATCAAAAAACAATTTTTGTACACCCTGAAAAAAGAAGCTAGATCCGCCCCTGTCTGTGCGGAATTCAAATGGGAAGAACAATCTGAGTTGTGAGTGTATACACTGTATGTATATTATGTGCAAATATATACACACTGTATATACTCATATTTCCAAGAAATTATTTTGTGTGGAGTCCGGATGAGAAGAATCGTCTGAATTGTGAGTGTACATACTGTGCGTACACAATATACAATTGTATACAAACTGTGTATACTCACATGTCCAAAGGATTCTTATCATTCGGACTCCTCCTCTGTCTTCCTCGGCCTTATATGCCATAATTTGTTGTTAATTGAGAATCAGAAACAGGAAGCAAGCAAATAATTGCAGGTAAAACGAAAGAGGATTTACCTGCGAGCATGAATTCCATGCCTTGAAGAACTCTCCAGTTAAAAGCATGGGCGGTATCAGAAGAGGAAGCCCAATAACAGTAGAGCAGAAAAGCATTTCCATCTGAAGCAAGTCCGCACTTTATGGATCAGTATTTCTTTTTGAGATGAATCAGGCAAAGCATTATTCAAAGCATCACATGCACGTATTTATTTAACCAAGTCACATGAAGAACTTTGAAATAAATGAACTCGCAATGAGATGGAAAATGGAAGAATACCTGAGTTGTTTCAGGATTAATGGTAAAGATGGCTTCTTGCAGGTTGCCAAGGAAAGCATCCATTACAAGTGCGCCGCTCACCATTAAAACACCAATAAAGCTAAAGTTTGGTGAGGTCTGAGCATCTGCGAGAGTGAAGAGAATCAAGCCAAGAACAAGAAGAAATGCAGAGATGTACTCATGCGCCGGGTATTTCCTTCGAAGGCCGGGCATGAAAGCTCCCATTACCATCACAGGCAAAACCTGAAATAAAAACAGCTAATTTTTTTGAGAAATAGTGAATACTTGGGAGCTATTGGGCCCAATACATTTAGTTTAGAGCTATCTTGCTTGAACATTGTACTCTTATGTAGAAAGTCTTAAGCGGTGAAGCTCTCTTCTCTGTCTTTTGCTTAGGGCATCTACAATCGAAAATCTAATTTTTCACTCCGAAATATAGTGAAATTGAAAAATGCGGTGATTCATCTCCAATCGAACTCCATTTTGCACGCTTCTGCGAAGGTAACCATCTTTTTTTTTTTTTCCGCGCATTTCTTCAGCAAATCCGGTTGAGACATAAAAATCACATAGGTGAACAGTGCAACGCCACAATATTCGTGTTGCACTGTTCACCCTCCCCCGATTAGCAATTTTTTGCCGTTTGAATGGAACAAACCTGTACACCTTACAATCGTTTGGAATTCGGTTGTAGACATCCTTAAACAGGCATAAAGCTTTAAGCAATTATCTATAAAAATTTTTATTTCGAGTGGATATATTAATATTACCTTGGTAGATTTGAACATGAGCTGAGCAGGATAGTTTAAGAAGGCAAGAGACCCCTTGGTTAGCCCATGAGAACCCATTAGCACCGAAGACAGCTTCACGTAAGTCTTCCATGGATTCACCATCTGCTTCGTGCTAAAGCCCTGCAGATATATGAGCCCAAGGTAGACGAAACCCTGCACAAAGGTGAAGTACCATCCATAGCTTCAACCAGAGAAAAACAAGAATTGGATCAGACCAACAGAAACAGGACAAGCTTCAAGAACATGTCAAGAAAGAAGAAGAGATCAATACCTGAAGCTTAAACGGTTGTAAACGTATTCCTGAAACAGGGGAAAACCAATACCCAAGCAGAATTAAAAGTCCATTCAATTCAAAAATATAAACCTGGAAGGGATTGAAGGGAAAGAAAGAAGAAAGACTATAAGTACCTCGCAGATACCATTCACAAGGTAGCCGAAGAAAAAGCCAGAGGAGCATATTAGAAACTGTTGATACTTTGGCCTTTCTGTAAGCGAAATTCCGAAGAGAGACCTGGCCTGTTCTTCCCCCTTCTTCATCTTTCTACTTTAATGGAGGAAAGGAGCGCAAAGAGAGCAAGGAGAATATAAAAAGAAAATGATCAAGAAGCTTATAGCAGGTTCAAGGGAAGGTACAAGGAAGAAGAATTAAACTACAAGAGATGAAAAGAATAGCAGAGCGCATCCCCTCCTTCCTGCTGCTCCTCTCTGATTTGTCCTGTTTTGATGGAGAGTTAATGGGTTTTTCAACTAAGGAAAAGAAAGGCTTATATTTGTTAATTGAGAGGGAAATCCAAGATAGCGAATATAGAAGACTTGCTGTAGTCTCGGGCGAATTTGTCAATTTTCCACTCAGTTTACTCTTTATTTACTCCAATTCCACCTGTATTTTAGCTATTAGGTAACCGGTAAGTTCACCACTAAATTACTATAGAAGACTTTTGCTTTTTATAAGTGATTATAAAATTGAAAATTAAAAAAAAAACTTATTATGAAATTATAAATTTATATTTAAAAAAAATAAAATAAATTTTTTTAACTACCTTATTCTTAAAGATTTTATTTTTATAAATAATAAAAAGTTGATACTAATAAAAAACAACATCATCAATGAATTGGTATTTCTTGCATGAATTTTTTTTTTTTCATTATGACATATCAAGAGTCAAATTCTCATTTAAATGTATATAAAAATATTATTTTTAATACTTTTTAAGTCTTATATATCTTTATTTTTCTTAACATAGGCTAAATCTAATACATCTACACTCATGTTCAGGTTATAAAAAGATCAAAAATTTATGTGACTAATATATCATCAAAAATTAATCATGATCGGGCATGAATCTCGAGGCAAAATTAAGTTGACAACTTTCAAAATTAATTCGGGGCCATCTGAACTCCAATTTCAACAAACTTATAGTCGAACCAAACGTCTCGAAAAGACGAACCCAACGACACCATATTTGACCCAATCCAAGCCCGAATGGGTATAACTTAAAGACCGGAAGCGTGTTTGGAAGGTTCAAACCATAAATTGGATAACCAAACGATTTCTAATATGATGTGCTTATAGTCAAATTAAGAGGCTCAGCGAGCCCAAGATTGTAAATTTTGATATCAACAAGACACTCAAATACTCGATAAACGATTCATGATCAAGAGAGTCGATATCGGTCGTCCACTAAAAACACTCCCAACTTGTCCTTAATCTTCTCCCTATTTATTGGCCATGACATTCCCAAAAAATTATAAATAACCCCTCATTCTTCACATTGGGGGGGGGGGGGGGGGGGGGGGGGGGGGGGTTGGAGGGAGGGAGGAAGGCAAAGAAGAGAGGAGATGAAGAGAAATTTGAGATCTCTCTTGCCACCAAACTTCTCCTTAACCACTGTCTGGCCACCGATTATCGTCGAATTATTGTCGGGCCAGCAACTATTGCCGGACTTTCTCCAGGATATTGATTATCACCAAATTTTCACCAAGCCACTAACTAATGTCAGATTTATGCATGGACACCGGCTGTAACTGAACTTCCACTCAACCACCAAGTATCGTCAAAATTACGCTCGGCCACCAACTGTCATCGGATTTACTCCCAACCACCGACTATCTCTGGAATTTAGTTAGACTAGCCACCAAGTATCGTAGGACATACGCTAGACCATAGATTATCGCCTAATTTTCTCCTAACCACTTTCATCGACTACGAACTTTTTGACCCCCATCGCCATCCGACTACGATATCTCCGATCTCCGTTACATGACTACGTTCTTTCTGATCTTTGTTGCCCAATTGCAATTCTTTCCGACCTCTGTCGTCCAACTATGATATTTCTTATCAACATCGCCTACCGATTATGGTCCTTCTGACCTCCATCGCCAGACAACGGTCTTTCCGAACTCTATGGCCTGCTGACTACAGTCTTTCTGACCACCGTCACTAACTATGATCTTTTCAACCTCTATCGCCCGCCGACTATGGTCCTTCCTACCACAGTCACCAGACTATGGTCTTTCCGACCTCCATCGCCCACCAACTACAATCGTTCTAACCTTCGTCACCCGACTATGATCTTTCTTACATCCGTTGCCCGCCGACTAAGGTCTCTCCGACCACTATCTCCTGACTATGGTCTCCCTAATCGTCGTTGCCAAACTACGATTCTTCTGACCACCGTCATTTGACTATGCTCTTTCCAACATCCATCGATCGCTAACTACAATCCCAACCACTATTTCTCTACCGCAACGAATATTCTAGGACGTAATAGTGACCAAATTACCTAAGTCGATTCTCTTTAATCCTATCTTCCACTAGAGCTACTCCAACCTTTCATGGTTATACTCATTTAGCATTATGTCTCTAAGTGAAAAGTCACGCATCCATCTGAGCATTCTCATCTTTGTACACTTAAATTGGTTTTATGCTTCTAGTTTAATGGCCGATTCTAAGCCCTAAAGCATTATATTCATATATATCTCATTATCATTTTATAAAATTTTCTCTTAAATTTGAAGGGAACTTTTCTATCACGCGTCAAACCCAACACATTCATTCGTACATTGAAACCATTCAATTTGAATAATGGGGTGTAAACGAATAGAGCCGAGCTCAAATTATCCTAGGCTTGAGATTGAACTTGATTAATTAATTGAGTTCGAGCTTGAACTTGGGCTTTATTCAATGAGTTTGAGCTAGCTCGTTTTATGAAAAAGAAAATTATTAGGATTTTATCAATTATTATAATAAAATGGTGAAAGGAATGAGAAATTAAAAAAAATAATAATAAAGAATCACTTAATAAAAAATATAATTTTAAAATATTTTTAACAATTTTTTACTTAAAGTATAAATCTTAATATATTTTATGTATGTTTTATTTTAATATTTTTTAAATAAATCGGCTCGCGAGCTAACGAGTTGAGTCGGGGTTGGAATAAATTTGATTTATTACCTCTTCAAGTTCAGCTCACGAACCAGTTATCTAGCCAAGTCCAAACCGGCTCACGACTCGGCTTGACTCTCTTGCACCCCAACTAACAATTCAATCGGTCCACCGAGCACAAAACTGACATCTGTTAGTTTGATTTGACTAGTAAATTTGACGTTGAATTTGATTATCCCATGATAGCCGTTTGATCATTCCGACGTCGGATCGGACGGCTTGGGGTGCATGGCACGGGAAAATCATGCAGCGAGACGTGCACTAAACAGACAATTAATCGCAATTAATGAGGCTTTGTTTATTTGAGCGTTTTTTTTCCCTTTTCTATTTGGAAACGGAAGATTTTTTTTTTTTTTTGTTTGGTTCGTCAAATCACCTTCCCAATAACTCCATTTTTTCATTTTTCTACAGTTTTGAGAAAGCTTTTTATATATGCTTCTCCGTCAGAAAACTTCATTTTTTGAACTAATATTTTTTAAAACTGCCATTTATAAAAGCGCAAAATAAAAAAAAAAATAAACAAACGAAGCCTGAGAAGATCCAGTGAAGGTGGGTTGAATTTCGGTTAAAATATCCCTCTTAAAAATCCTTTCGGAAAATGAATAAATCTCTTAGCGTATGGAAGAGAAATAATGGCGTGGCGTGGGACAAATTTTTTATTGATTTCTGAAATAAATTTTTAATCTAAAATTTTTTAGTTTAAAAAATTTTTATATTAAAAATAGTTTTAAAAATATTATGAAAATTAGTCTAAATGGAACTAATATTATTTGATGGTGATGGTGCCTTAAATATTATTTAGAAAAAAATATATAATTAAAATAATATGATCAAAATTTTAGTTAAAATTAATTTGAAATTACTAATTTTAACATAAAAGGAATCTAAGATAAATTTAATTGATTAATCACCTTATTAATTTAATATTTATTTTAAAACTAATTTAATATTTATTTTGTTTAAAATTTTTAAGATGTGATTAATCACCATATTCTACTGTTACTTTCTTTTTTCATTCACAATGCTAAATGGGAGAGAGAGATGAGGACTATGTATAATAGATTTTATAAGTCTTTCTCCTCAATTATGTGCTAGCGCATAGGGTAAATAATTACCCAAAAAAAGGATAAATGTACAATAAAATTAATTTTTAATATAAATTCATCGCAATCTAATGATCAAAAATTAGACTTGAAATATAATTTAGAACAATGTTTCCAAGATAATGTTCAAAAGTTAGGCTTGAAATATAATTTAGAACATTGTTTGAAACTAAAATATGGGCTTAAACTTTGTTAGAATCTAATTTGAACTAAGTTTTAAACCTCGGTTTCGAAGTTTATGGTGAAACCCCAAGTTCGAAACTTCACCATAAACTTCGAAACAAAAGTTCAAATTAGATTCAAATCTGTCATATACGATTTGAACGTATTTCAAATCGAGTTCAAATCCAAATTAGAAGTTTGGACTAGGTTCCAACTAATGAGCTTCATTAATTCCTCTATTGAACAGTAAATGTAATGCTATATATATACAACTAAAATCTCATATTCCTGTAAGCAGTTAGTTATAGATGTGTGGAGTAGATTATGTGTGTAGAGATCCAACAGCTAAGATTGCAGACATTGATGTTGCACAGTGTGATGAAGTAGATCACATGGAGTAGTAGGTCAACTTATCTATAGATAAGAATATATATCACTTTTTTTTATCAGTCCCCCCGTTGGTTGAATTGTACGTTAACGTGCTGCGTTGCTAGTTGAAGCGAATGGAGCTGTCGGATTTGGTGAAAATATTTGCAGGCTAATCTTGAATATAAATATGATTTCATTTGATGCAATCTCTAATAAAGTGACAATTAAATTCAATATGCTTTGTGCGAGCATCAAACACTGAATTGCTGGCCGATGCAAGGGCGGACACATTATCACAAAATAGTTTGGATGGAGCAGAATTAATGATGAAATCTTGTAAAATCGAATGAAGCCAGATAATGTCACAAGCTGCAGTAGCCAAAGCAGTGTACTCAGCCTTCGTGGATTATCTGGCAACAACGATTTCCTTCTTAACACCAGGAGATTAAGGTGTTACCAAGAAAGACACAATATCCAGTTATTGACTGACGCTCCACAAAATTAGTAGCCAATCAGAGTTTGAAAATGCTTGAAGGACGTTAACTAGGTACTTCATACTGATCATGAAGAACTTGAGTTGATGAGGGATAAATACATCAATTGTAGTGATGAAGGTATTGAGCGAAGAAGAGGTCGTAAGGTAGTTGACCATGAGAGAACAAAAAAAAACCCAAGTGCTTTGATACCATGAAGAATAGTGTACCTGAAGATTACGATGAAACAAATAAAGAAAAATGAGAAGATTGTAAGCAAAATTTAATTAAAGAACTTCATTGATTTCTCTATTAAACAGGTAAATGTAATGCTGTCTATATATAGCTAAACTCTCATATCCCTCTAAATCAATTAGTTATAGATATGTGGAGTAGATTATATGTGTATAGATCCAACAACTGAGATTGCTCATGTTGTTGTAGCACAAGAATGATGGAGTAGATCACATTGAGCAGCGAGCTAACTTATCTATAGGTAAGAATATGTATCACTTGTTCTTATCAGTGTGAACTAGTGATGCTAGAAGAGACGTTGAATGCATTTGTATTTCACATTTTCTACTGGCATTAGATGAGATCACCTGAGTGATTTGCTGAATGCTTTGAGCTATAAGAAGTTAAAATTATCATAACAACATGGCAAATAGGATTAATACCATGTTGTCCAATCTACCATGTCATCCATTAAACTATTTACATGAGTATTATACATCTACTAGTGGTCTATATATAGGACTATGTACACTTCTGTTAGGGAAATGAAAAATAGAGTTTAGTTTCTTGTCCTCTATTATCTCTAAAATTTGTGGTATTAAATCTCAAAACTCTTGTTCCAAATCAACTTTCCACGGACAATTATCCCATATGGCAGAGTCAAATCGTCAAGCTACTTCGGGCAAATGGCTTCGAGCACTTTCTTGAATATGCGGCACCACTCTCTTCCTCCCAGATTCTTCAATTGGATGGTGCAACTGTTTCAAATCCAGCATACCAAAAGCGGCTCGTCACCGATCGGAACCTCGTGGCGGTGATCTGCTCTGCCATTTCTTCATCAGTGCTACCATATATTTTGCATCTTGAGTACACCTCCAAAATCTGGAAAGTTCTTGAAACTCGCTTCCAATCTACAAATTGTTCTAAGTGGTACAGCTCAAGAATGAGTTGCATAACACCTCGATGAAAAATCTATCAATGATGCAATACCTGACAAAAATCAAGAAGCTCGTCGATCAAATTGCGTTTGCAGGCTCGACAGTGGAAGGATAATATCCTATACATTTTGAAAGGACTCCCACCATCCTATCAATCATTCAAGACCTCAATTCGGATGATGCTTATACTGATTAGCCTTGACAATCTCTGCAGACTGCTTATCAGCGAAGAAATCCATCTCCAAGCTGAAGTAGCAAGAATACCAAACCCAGTTGACTCCTAAAGAGTCTTATACATGCACCGAGGCAGAGGACATCACGGTCGCGGGAGATAGTCACAAAACTCTAACTCGAACATTAGATCTGTGCAGCAATCCGCCTCTTTCTACCAAATCTGTACCAAGAAAGGACATACAACCGATGTTTGTTGGCATCGTTTGAATGTTAAGTACACCCCGCCGACAAACCAAGCAAAGACAAACAAAGCCTTTCTCGCAACTGCTGACTCTCCTTCAACAGACTGGTACTTGGACTCCGGGGAATATTCTCATATGACCAAAGACATTGAGAATCTTGCATATGCCACAACCTATCAAGATTCTGACAGCATCACCATAGGGGATGGAAGGTCGATTCCCATTGCCCACTCGGGCACGTGACTCCTTCCCACCCTGTCCCATAAGCTTTCCCTCTCCCAAATGTTACATATTCCATCTATTTCACATAAACTCATTTAAATTTCTAACTTAGTTAAAGATAATTACGTTTATGTTACATTTGATCCAATGGGTTTTACCTTTAAGGATATGAAGACCAAGCAAACGTTGTTCAAAGGTTCATGTAAAGATGGACTGTACTCGATCTCGGCCAACTTCTCTGACACGAACACTTCAACTCTCTCGGCTATTCGAACTGCTTTAACTATATAGCACAATCGCCTCGGACACCCACATCAATGGGTATTCCAGCTAATTGCTTGCAATTATCCTACACTACACATACCCAAACTTCATTCTGTTTGTGTTTCATGTATGAATTGTTAGGGTCACAAATTACCATTTGAAGAGTCATTAAATAGAAAACATAATCCTCACGAATTGATTCACTCTTATGTGTGGGGACCATCCCCGGTTATCTCACATCAAGGGTTTTGATATTAGGTTATTTTCGTTGATGATTTTTCATGGTTTACCTGGTTATTTTCGATTATGTTTAAATATGATGTAACTAACAGTTTCACTAACTTTGCCACATTTATCAAAAGGCAAACTAATCATAAGATTAAAGCTATACGCACAGATGACGGTTGCGAATACATCAATCAGCAGTTCAAAAATTATCTCCGATCTATGGGCATTCATCATCAAATCTCCTACCCATATATGCCCGAACAAAACGGGATAGCAAAATGTAAACATCATCATATCATGGACACAACTCGAACTCTCTCCAAACTACATCTATTCCTCATTCATATTGGTCTGAAATGTCCACAGCTATATATCTCATAAATCAAATGCCCTCCATCACTACCAATAATGTCTGCCCCATTTAACTTCTCTTCAACACAAAACCATCATACTCGCATCTTCGCACCTTTCGGATGGGAATGTTTTCCCCTCATGCTTATACATACGCATAACAAATCTCAACCAAACACAATATCATGTGTGTTCATGGGTTATTCTGATGCACACAAAGGTTACAAAATTATGAATAGGGAAACCAATAGCATAATGATCTCTCGTCATGTTAAATTCATCGAAACATCCTTTCCATTCACGCAGGTTGATTCTCCCATCATGATTACCATAATCTCTTTACCGCCTTCTCTCCTTGTCCCTACCTTGATGGCTCAAGCATCAGCTCAAGACAACTCTCAATCTCATATTGCTCAGCCGCGAGCTCTTTCTCACAACAAGCATACTCATACCACCATCTCCAACTCCCCCTCTTCATCTGCTACTCAACCCGTTAGTGAGCATACCATACAACCCATCATGCACCCAATGAAAACCAGATTACAAATTGGTTCTCTCAAGCCACCTAATCATCTCAATCTTCTTCATATGCATTCTAAAACATCGCCATCCCCTAATCCTACCACATTCATCGAAGCTAACAAATGCTTTGAATGGCAATGGGCCATGGCTGCAGAATTCTTCGCTCTTCAAAAACAAGGCACCCGGTGTCTTGTCCCTCCTCTGACAAATGCATTTGTCCTAGGTTACTAGTGAACTTTACGAAAGAAACTCCACTCTGATGGTTCTATCACACGATTTTAAGCGCGACTAGTGGCATAAGGAAATCGACAAGAATATGATTTTTACTACGATGAGACCTTCAGCCGGGTGGCGAAACTTCCTACAATTAGAGTACTCTTCACCATTGCTCTCTTTCACATCTGGAAAATTCAACAATTGGACGTTACAAATGCATTTCTACATGGTCACCTTACCGAAACAGTCTACATGTGTCAACCCAAAGGATTTGAAGACTCAACCAATCTGGATCACATCTGCTATTCGAAAGGACATATACGACCTTAAATAAGCGCCACGCCAGTAGTACACGAAATTCACTAATTATCTCATTAGCATTGGCTTTCGGCATAGCAAGGCCGACCCGTCTATGCTTACATTCACTCAAGATCAGACTCAAATCTATTTGCTCGTCAACGTCAATGACATCCTCCTAACTGGTAACAATACGTCCGCTATCTCAGATTTTCTTCACAAGCTGCATGCTAAATTCACCATGAAGCATCTTGGTTGGATAAATCATTTTCTTGGCATCAAGATCCAATCTTGCACATAAAGTATTTTCAATTCCAAAGCTCATATGCATCTTCCATTCTACAACAAAACTAACCTAATCAATTGCAATCCTTTGGCTAATCCGTCTTGTACCAAGACGCCCAACAAGGTCGAAGTCGACCACATGCTATCTGAACCAAACTTCTATAGAAGAATAACGGGGTCTCTCCAATATCTTACACTCACTCGCTCGGATATCGCCTACACTGTCAACATTCTCTCACAACATATGCATGACCCGTCACAATATCACGCCCATCTTCTCAAGAGACTCCTTTGCTACATTAAAGGAATGATCGACTTTGGTCTACTTATCTCCAAATTCGATCTCAGCCTTCAAACCTTCTTAGATGCAGATTGGGCTGGCGATCTAATTACTAGGAAATCTACCTCCGGATACTGCATGTTCCTAGGTGATACACTCATATCTTGGGCGGTCAAGAAATAATCCACGGTAGCAAGATCGTCAATGGAATCCGAATATCGTGCCCTCGTAGTAGCCACGATGGATACTATATGGATCAAGTGTCTCCTTACCGACTTCAACATCAAGCATGATCAACCAATAGACCTCTTCTGTGACAACACCTCGGCAATAGCGCTTGCGAACAACCCAGTGTTCCACGCAAGAACTAAATATATTGAAATAGATAATCACTTTGTTCGCGATCACATTCACAACAACCACATTAAACTTCTGCCTATCAGCGCGATTGACCAGATAGCTGACATCCTAACCAAACCATTATTAACTCCAATATTCAATTTACTTCGATCCAAACTGACGATCCATCAATTTGCGGGGGCTATCAGAACAACATGACAAACATGATTAATGCCATGTTGTCCAATGTATCCTGTCATCCGTTAAACTATTTACATGAGTACCATACATCTACTAGTGGTCTATATATAGGACTCTGTCTACTTCTGATAGGGAAATGAAAAATAGAATTTAGTTTGTGGTCCTCTGTTCTCTCTCTAGTTCTTGAGTTTCTACAAAAATGATAGAGATGGCAATTCCATGAATCTAGCGATGAGACCTCTTGTCAAATATTTTTCATCTCTCATTTTTATATATTAAAGTATTTTTTGAAAAATAATTGACTTAATAATAATTTGATTAACATAATAGATCAAACGGCTGCAGACTGCAGGGTTATGAAGCAAAAAAAATCCGGAAAAAAAATCCGCATATTGGTTTTAGTTGCCCGTTGTGAACAGTCTACCCAATCAAAACCTTTTCCTATGCCGTCTCTTCTGCCGCTCGTCCTGTACGTTCGTATTGCCTCAGCTGTTACTAAAGCTAGCGATTGACGTCGGCGGCACCTTTTGGGATCTCCAGAAGGCTGAAGCCAGATGCCGGTTTCGAAGGCGTCGTCTTCCTCCAAGTAAGCCTGTCGCCGTCGATCTCTCCTTCTGGATATCCCAGTACCGCAGTACAACGCTACCATCCGCAGAATTCGCAGCCGATGCCCCCGTCCCTGAAGCTGCCGATCCGCGTTGATTTTTCCGGAACCCCAGCCATCTCATCAAAGGTCTCTCCTCTTTATTCGCGTGATGTAAAAGTGCTTATTTGGCGACAGAGATGGTATATTTCGTTTGCAATGTTCGTAGTTGCTCAAGGACCTACTGGTATCAGGCCTGGTTCTCTTACTGCAAATGTCACAAGCTGTTTTTTTTATTTTTTATTATCAATATATTTTTGATATTGAGAGAAGGGAGTTCCTGAAGTTGGAGAACAAGCTACAGAAGCTGATACGATCCATGAAGGTTTGACACCGATAATCTATCCACAGAAGCTCATACGATCCAAGGTGGAAACATCAAATGCCGGTGAAGCTTATGGATTACATCATGTAGAAACATAAATGGGAGCTTATGAGTGCATATTATTTTGGTATAGTTAATTTTCTAAAATGTGTTATTAGAGGGACAAGTGTCATGACTCCATTGTTTTGATTGTTGATCTAGTTAAGGCTGTGGGACTTGCTGCAGGCAACCAAAGAGCAACTAAGCGAGATCCAAGAGTTGTTACAGAACATGCATCTCTGCTTAATGTTGTTGGACGTTAAGCAAGACCATTCCACGTCGTCACCACCTCCAACTTATGGAACTAGTTTCCTTTGATAGCTTCATGAAGTAACTTATGGGCATTCCTCAATATGTTGGTGGGAACCTGAAAACTGGTTTTAAAAAATGAGTTCATAAGCTGTCCGGTGATGATAATCTTCGACTCACTTCGTTCCACATGGAGGGACCGGCTGAAGAATGGTATCTATGGTTGTCTAAGGATAAAAGATTAAAACTCTTGGCTTGATTTCCTTACTGCCCTTTGAAACAGATTTAGACATCCCATGTATCGTGACCTCCGGTATGAGCAAATCAAGTTACTACAAACATTTACTGTATCAGAATATCTGCAAAAATTTGAGAAACTCTAAGACAAACTCTAAGACCAAATCATCTATATTGACGAGTTATTCCTATAAAGCTACTTGAACCAAGATTGAAACTAGCAATTTGATAGGAAGTGCACATTCACAGACCCTTCTCCCTTCACCAAGCTATTGACTTAGCTAAATTTATTAAAGATAAACTTGAAGATGGCAGAGACTACGTCATAGAAATCTCCTTCACGGCTTCTACCTTCAAATAGTATAACACATCTAAGTTCCACTCCTACACAGCAACTCCCATCTAACCCAGATGCCAACAAAAAAATCATCCCTGGCTGAAATTATTCAAAAGACAGGAAAAGTGTATTTGCTAATTATGAAGAAAAACTTCTCTGTAATCACATTTGCAAAAACAAGATCTTTTCCTTGATTATTGATACCGATATGCTCCCATTGTTGGAGGCCATTCTGGAGACTTCTGGCCCAATGACCCTGGATGTGGCGGATGACACTTAAATCACTATTGGTGCAAGCCAAGATCAGCTTTCACACCCTGGACGAACAATCAGTCACACATACTTTTGCATCGAAGCTCTTCTTGTCAATTTTAGTGTCCAAGTGTTAATTGACAACAATTCAACCTGCAATTTTACTCAAAGAGTGCCTTAAATAATTCCTCCAACTTAACACTATTCTTAGCTCTCGTTGGCAATGGAGATAAGCTGTCACGAACAAGCAAAAGTTCTAACCTCTTCCATCATCTTCAGTGCCAACAATTCAACCTAAACTTCTACTTCCTACAAATTCAAGGAGTTGACATTGTTCTTGGTATTTAATGGCTACAACAATTGGATAATGTAGTAATCAGCAAGTCTTCTTTGACCCAGTTTTTCTCATTTGGGCAAAATTGTTATACTCCATAGCACCAATCCACTTAACCTGAAGCATCTCCATTTCAACCAACTCATTAAACTATCCACAAAAGGCTAATGTCACTTCTTCGCCAACCTATTGCAACCTTATCAATATCGTATAAACCCTTGCCCCAAACACTAGCTAACAAATCCTTGTTAATTTTTGTATTATAGTCCTATACCATCCTGTTTATTCTACCAAATTGACTTTAGGATCATCATATGCTCCTGTAATCCAATGTTTGCTCAATCCCTGATTGCCCAATCATTAC
Organism: Dendrobium nobile; assembly: GCA_022539455.1. Classification (NCBI taxonomy): domain Eukaryota; kingdom Viridiplantae; phylum Streptophyta; class Magnoliopsida; order Asparagales; family Orchidaceae; genus Dendrobium; species Dendrobium nobile. Next base: position 46,387,642 of record CM039734.1, on the reverse strand, counting down.
TCATATTTCCAAAAAAAATGACAATTGAAAAATCAGGTATAGAAATGATAGAGATATTCTAGGTCATTTTGGGCTGACAACACTGGATGAACAACTATTACACGAAATGGGATAAAAAATGGAGCAAAAGTAGAAATTAAGGAGGTAGGTCTTTTAATTCTCATTAGTTATTGCAAATGATGGCCATAAGCCAATTATACATTTTTTCCTTATGATATTTTCTTATCATTGGTTTTACGTGGAATATGATAAGTGCCCCATTATCATAACAACCTCAACAATCAAAACTTTGAATTTATGCACTTGTCCCTCTAATAATAAACTTTAGATAATTAATTCTACTACCATTCTATGCACCTATAAGCACCCATATCTTTATATTTCTTCACTATTTAATTCTTAGGCTTCATTGGCATGTTATGTCCTATTTTGGGTGCTCGTGATTGGTGTTATAGTAGATATATTACTGGCAAAGTTTTCATGGGTTGTATCAGAAGCACAGAGATAAGTACATGGAAGAAGAAAAGTAATAAAGATCTTATTTCATTTACCAAGGAGTTAATAATGTGGTTTTTGAGAAATTGCAAGTACTAACACAACAAAACAAGCTTGGGACATCATTGAACAAACATTAAAATGATGGGAACTAGAGTACAGAGTAATGCTGCAAATCCATGAAAACAATTTGAGTTATTGGAGGTGGAGAATTTAGAACTATAGTACATTTTGTTTCCGTAATCCAAGCTTTATGAAATCTGATGAAAGTTAACAAGCAGAATGTGGAAAAGTTCACATTGGTTGCAAAAATCCTACGAACTCTCAACCTTCGGTTTGACCCCTTCACTATTGCTATTAAGGAAGCAAAAGATTTAACTACTCTATGACTTTTGATTTGCCTGGTTCAGTAGAGGCTTATGAGCAAAGACTCAATGAGAAGTCAATATAAAATGCATTAGACAAGCCTTCCTCCAATCCCAAGTTTCTCTAAAGGTGGTAAAATACAAAATGGTGAACAACAATCTTCTAGCAATAGATTTTATGGTAGATGAGGATAGCTATGTTGTGGTAGAGGATGTTTTGGAGTTAGCATAAGATCTAACATTGAAAGATAAATTTTAGTGGAAAAGGCTGAGGTTTTGTAAATGGAAGAAGAAAATATGATAAATCTAATGTTCTGTACCATGAATGTAATAAGTATGACCCTTATGCTTGTGAGGGCAGGTCAATGAATTATTATGATTTTACAGAAGAAGCTGAATTTTTCTAGCCAGTTGCTGAAATGGATCACACTCCACTAGTGGTACCTTCAAGTAATGAAAGAAAAGAGCAAATCATAGTGCAAGTTATCTTGTTGTAGTTTGCCCAAATCTTATGTTTAAGGAAGTATCTTTTTTTTGGAGAAACATGAATCAATAAGAAACTCAGTCAAATTCACAGATGATAACAGTTGACAGTCATGGGAAGACGGAAAATTTTATTTCAATTAAATAACGGTCATCATCATTATATTTAAGATATTTATTATGTTCCAAGTATGAAGAGAAATTTATTAAGCATGAGACATTCACTTGAGAAAAGGGTATACTATGCAACTTGGAGATAATCAGTTTACTATTTTTGAATAAAGAGGTAAAATTATATTAAAATTCCTTTTGAGATGCAATAATATGTTTAATATAGATATTAAGAATGATGTTTAATATTGTTTGATTGTGAAAGTGAATGATTTTTATAGTTTCCCTAATCATTGGAAGTTGTAAAATTTTAATTCATTTAAACAAAGGTGACATTTAGCATGTTTTAGATATTTTCCATGATCCTAGTATGAAGAGTGATTATTAAGCATGGGACAATTAATTGAGAAAAGGATATGCCATGCAACTTAGTTTTGTATTTTTGACAAAAGAGGTAAAATCATTTTTTAAATTTCCTTTGAGATGCAATCATACGCTCAATATAGATATAAAGAATAATGTTAAACACTTTATGACTGAAATAGTGAATGATGATTCATGTTTGTGGCTTTTTTGATTTAAACATTAATGTGAACCTCAGAAAGGACACCGCTCGGCGGGGGACAAAATGCAAATGGTACGACCGCATTATCCCGTAGAGCAAAATGATCGTAGGCCTTTAAGCTCTTCACAAGTAGGCCGATGAGAGGGCATATTAGATCATACATACGATTAACCATTGGGGATAGCGGCTTTCGCCTACACACCTTGATGGTAATAATATGCATGACCTGATCAGAGTAACGAGGTTTCCCCTATCCGATACATCAGCTCGAATGGGGTTTATTTGATGTGGGATTCGGTTTTTCATGGACGCAAGCCTCCGTGGTTAATTACATCTTATGCCGGAGCCTAAGAAGACTCGATTAAAGATCCTAAATTATCCTCTCAATTGGGCACATAGGGAGGAGACTAGGAAGTTCCTACTCAAGGGGAAGGAAATGGTTCAACTCGGCTTAATCAACATACATGGCTCACATCAATATCTGGAAGGACTAAAGTAATAAGAAGAAGCTGGAGAAAAAGATAATACTACACTCAGAGCATACAAGAGAGAAGAATGGAGGTGGTGTCATCCATGTGATGCGGATATATATTATTTATAACCTCTGAAGGATAAATGACTTACCAACTGATGAGGCATACTACGAGACACCGATAGTAGTAGCCTTGAATCCTAAATGTATAGTGGGTTTAATGTTCTACACTCAACACTAACACCCGTGTCCTAGCTAATGCATTCTGGACTTATATCCTGCTTGAAAAGGAATGCCAGTTAACCACCTAGTCGTATAAAATACATGTCCGATCTTTATGAAAGATGGGTGGGTAGCTGAGTTATTGGAAGTTAAGGCCCACATCTAGAGAGGTCCCTAAGTGACATTTTACTTATGTAGGGTAAAATATTTCTAGAACTAACACAATTAAATTTTAATTTAATTCGTTTCTATGCAATGCTTGCTAGCTAAAGTCTACAAATTAGGAATACATGAAATTTAAAAAAAAGGCTTATAAAATAATTTTTTAGAAAGACTAAACTTCCTTAGGTCCAGCACCTCATCCTCATAGGTCAGATTATTTAGTAACTACCTGCGGGTTGGGAAGTGTTTTAAAGTAAGGAGAGAGAAGAAGCATTAATATGCATGTGACCCCGAACAACTCTGGCTATTCCCTAGATCGTTAGATTTCTTGCAAATGATTTGGCACATTTAGAATTTGCCAAATCATTTGGCGTATTTAGGACTACGCCAAATAATTTGGCGAATTTGCTCTTTTTAAATTTTTTACTAATTATGCTCGTTTTACTTAATGATATTTTAAACCCGCTCCTTTCTGAAATTTGCCCAAATTAAGGAGGGAAGCCTTTTAATTCTCTTTAATTCTTGCAAATGATTTCCATAAGCCAATTATACATTTTTTTCTTATAATATTTTCTTATCATTGGTTTTGCATGGAATATGATAAGTGCCCCATTATCATAACAACCTCAACAATCATAACATTGAATTTATGCACTTGTCCCTCTAATAATAAACTTTATATAATTAATTCTACTACCATTCTATGCACCTATAAGCACCCATATCTTGATATTTCTTCACTATTTTATTCTTAGGCTTCATTGGCATGTGATGTACTATTTTGGGTGCTCGCAATTGGTGTTATAGTAGATATATTACTGGCAATGTTTTCATGGGTTGTATCAGAAGCACAGAGATAAGTACAAGGAAGAAGAAAAATCATAAAGATCTTTATTTCATTTACCAAGGAGTTGATGTGGTTTTTGAAAAATTGCTGGTACTAACACAACAAAACAAGCTTGGGACATCATTGAACAAACATTAAAATGATGGGAACTAGAGTAGAGAGTAATACTGCAAATCCATGAAAATAATTTGAGTTATTGGAGGTGTAGAGTTTAGAACTATAGCAGATTATGTTTCCGTAATCCAAGCTTTATCAAATCTGATGAAAGTTAACAAGCAGAATGTGGAAAAATTCAAATTGGTTGCAAAAATCCTACGAACTCTCAACCTTAGGTTTGACCCCATCACTATTGCTATTAAGGAAGCAAAATATTTAACTACTATGACTTTTGAATTGCCCAGTTCAGTAGAGGCTTATGAGCAAAGATTCAATGAGAAGTCAATATAAAAGGCATTAGACAAGCCTTCCTCCAATCCCAAGTTTCTCTTAAAGGTGGTAAAATACAAAATGGCGAACAACAATCTTCTAGCAATATATTTTATGGTAGATGAGGATAGCTATGTTGTGGTAGAGGATGTTTTGGAGTTAGCATAAGATCTAACATTGAAAGATAAATTTTAGTGGAAAAGGCCTACGATCATCTAAAAGCCAAGGTTTTTGTTAGACCGGTCCAGCCGGCCCAAACCAGCGGGCCGGCTCTCGTTTACCGAAGGCGGAAACGAGCGGAACAGGGGGCGGAAGCGGCAGGGAGGAAAGTAGGTGGGGTCCATTGAAATTCAAATTGTTTCTTAGAGCCAAAAGGAGGGGAAGTGAGGGTAATTAAGTCCTTTTGTATCAATTTTGAATTGTATGCATTAAGTAGAGAGTAAAGGGGAGGATTAGGGTTATGTGATTTTGTTTGAAGTTTCTCTTGTCCTTCTTGTTGATTTGGGCTCTAGATCGTATTCTAGAGATTGGGAGAGTGCGATCCTCCTCTCGAATAGAGGATCCTTGTATCTTTGCTATTTTCCTTGCAACGCCTAGTAAAATACAAGTCTTTTATCCGTTTTTCTGCAGTATTTCCTCTGTTTTCTTACTGTTTTGGCTGTTTTCCTGCTGTGGACAGCAGTTTGCTGTGAGATTTGTTGCCAAAGTGATTAGGAAATACTTGAAATCAAGTATCTCCTATCAGTTTTGTAAATGGAAGAAGAAAATATGATAAGTCTAATGTTCAGTGGCATGAATTTAATAAGTATGACCCTTATGCTTGTGAGTGCAGGTCAATGAATTATTATCAACTTACAGAAGAAGCTGAATTTGTCTAGCCACATGCTGAAATGGATCACACTCCACTGGTGGTACCTTCAAGTGATGAAAGAAAAGAGCAAATCATAGTGCCAGTTATCTTGGTGTAGTTTGCCCAAATCGTATGTTTGAAAAGAAGTATTTTTTTTTTTTTTTTGGAGAAAGATGAATCAATAAGAACTCAGTCAAATTCACAGATGATAACACTTGCCAGTCATGGGAAGACGTAAAATTTTATTTCAATTAAATAATGGTCATCATCATTATATTTTAGATATTATTATGTTCCAAAGTATGAAGAGAAATTTATTAAGCATGAGGCATCTACTTGAGAAAAGGGTATACTATGCAACTTGGAGATAATCAGTTTACTATTTTTGAATAAAGAGGTAAAATTATATTAAAATATCCTTTTAAGATGCAATAATATGTTTAATATGGATATTAAGAATGATGTTTAATATTGTTTGAATGTGAAAGTGAATGATGATTATAGTTTCCCTAATCATGGGAAGATGTAAAATTTTAATTCAATTAAACAAAGGTGATATTTAGCATATTTAAGATATTTTCTATGATCCTAGATGAAGAGTGATTATTAAGCATGGGACAATTAATTGAGAAAAGGTTATGCCATGCAACTTAGTTTTGTTTTCCTGACAAATGAGGTTAAATCATTTTTAAAATTTCCTTAGAGATGCAATCATGTGCTCAATATAGATATAAAGAATAATGTTAAACACTTTATGACTGAGACAATGAATGATGATTCATGTTTGTGGCTTTTTTGATTTAAACATTAAAATTTTGGAAGTCAACAATTACTTCCTCAAAATAGTATGGACAAGAATTTGCGTATCTTAAATCATTCAAATCAATTAAGATTGTATTGTTAGAAAATAGTATTGAAGATCATTCTCTCAGCAAAATAAAACAAGTAGGCTTTGCAAACTTTTACACTCAAATATTCGTATACCAATGTACATGACATCACTCAATAGAAGTCATTCTTTTTTAACATTTATGGATGATTGTCGTAGGAAGATTTAAGCTTACTGCAAGAAAATTTTCAATTAACGACAAATCTATTTTCATTAGAAGTTCTAACAGATTTATGACAATCAATTATTATCAACTACCAATTGTTCATCAACAAGTTGCCATGGGTTATCAAAATATTATTGATGATATATCTATCAGTAATTATTCAATAATTGTCAGACTGTTGATAGGTTTTTATTGATGCATCTGATGGACCGATTCCTCCTGGACTAGTCAAGAGTAAGTCAGTCCCTTCTGGACCGGCCAAAGTCTATGCTAGGCGGAACAGAGCTTGCCTGGATGAAATCCCGCCCCCTTTGGGGTGGGGTCCAAGGGAAAATTCAAAGGAAGGAGTGGGCAGCTAGGGGGAAAATGGTATGGGAAGGGTTGTTTTTGGATTTGTTATATGATTGTATGCTTTAAGTAGTTGTTTACCCTAGGGTTGATTTTTATGTTTTGTTTGGCTGATCTTAGAATTGCTTAGGTTGAGAGGGCTCTAGCCGGTGGCTAGGGTTTTGGGAGAGCATGATCTTCCTCTCCAATTGAAGATCCAAGTGTATCTTATTTTTGCCTTCATAGATAAGCCAATAAAAAATGTTCTTGTTTGTTCTTCTTCCTAGTTCTCTTGTTGCAAATTTTTGGTTTTGCTGAAATTGAATTTCAACCAAGGTATGTTTCTCAATTTCTACATACACTTCCTATCAAATTGGTATCAGAGTGTAATTCCGGGTATGCATGGTAGGAAGAAAGGTAGAAGTGTTGGAAAGGGAGATCAGACCATTGAAATTTGATTTTGAAGAAAAAATTTCATATTTTGAAATTCAAATTTCAGCCATCCATGAGAAGATCGATGGGAAGTTTGTCATCATGGAGGAGATGATGAGGTCCAAACCAAACTGGTGTCATTGGAGGCAAGGGGAGCCATTAGCAGCCAAGGGAGTGGGGGAAACCCCAATCTGATTAGGAGAGGGGAAGATCAGGAGGTGGAGATTTTGAAGGGAGAAGATGGAATGCCTCCCATAGAGCCTATTCCTAGGAAATAGACAGGTAGAGGGTATGGGGAGAGACTTGAAGGGGTTGGGTATGAGCAAAGTGGTGCTAAATTTGAAAGGAGAGGGACTGAATATGACCGGAGGGGTGCTGAATTTGAAAGGAGAAGGGGGGATTTTATTGAAGGGTTTGGGTACGAGCATAGAAGGGGATGATCATGACACTTGGGGGGGGGGGGGGCAAGCCTCTGAGGGATGGGAGGTTGTGGAGGAAACAGGGGGAACAAAAAAGATCCGAGGGTGAGGAAGCTTTAGATGCCTGTTTTTGAGGGAGATGACACACATGAGTGGATATACAAGGTGGAAATGTACTTTTGCCATCAAAGGGTTGACAGAGGAAAAGAAAGTGATGGTGGCCGGGCTATGCTTGGAGGGAAAAAGCCTTGGCATGGTACCAGTGGAGGGATATGAGGTAGCCCTTACAAACTTGGGAGTTTAAGAACTGCTTGTTAGAATATTTCTGAACCAGCAGTGGAGGGGACTTCTATGCACAGTTCTTTGCTCTAACGTAGGAGGGGAGAGTGGTGGAGTATCATGAGAGGTTTGGGCACCTAGCTAACTGATTGTCCTTGCTTTTAGAGACTTGTACTAGAGGAAAACTTTATGAATGGGCTCAAACTAGAGATTCGAGTGACAGTTAGAGTGATGAGGCATCATAATTTGAGAGAGGCTATGAAGTTAGCACAACTAGTGTAGAATCAGAGGCACTTAGAGAGAAGGAATGAAGGGAGCAGTTCAAGAGGTTCGTACATGATAACCACCACCTTTTTGGCATCCAAGAGACCGTCACTCAATATTCTTAGGGAGACCCCAAAGGCGAATACTGTTCGAGGGAGACCTGGGAAAAACATTAAGAAGCTCACTGATACGGATTTATATGTGATGAGAGGTATACATTGCGGCACAGGTGCAAGGACTGAACTAAGGAGGGTGATGCGAGTGAGGTAGTGGTCAAAGATGAAGAAGAGTTGCATTTACATGTGGTGGAGGTTTCCTTGAATTCAGTAGTAGAATTCACTACAAATCACACCATGAAATTGAGAGGAGAGATATCAAACAAGGAGGTAGTGGTGCTGATAGACAGTGGGGCTACCCCCAATTTTATCTCCAACTAGTTCGTGGACCAATTAGGAGTGAAGCTAGTGGACACAAGGTGCTACATGGTGATGATGGCATAGGCAAGGTGGAGACTGGCAGATAAGTGTTTAGGGGGGTGGTTCTGACCATACAAGGGATCCAGGTGAGGGAGGACTTTCTTCTTTTGCAGTTCGAGAGCACTGATATTATATTAGGGATGAAATGACTACATACTTTGGGAGACACTAAGGTCAATTGAAGAGAACTGATGATGAAAATAATGGCGGAGGGAAGGAGGGTGGTGATTAAGGGAGATTTTGGATTATCTAAAGTCATGGTTTCTCTCAAACCCATAGTGAGGACCATACAGGAGTTGGGCGGAGGATTTCTAGTGGAGTTGCAGAGCTTGGATGAGATCAGGTTGGAGGAGGGGAGAGACATCCCTCTTTCAGTACATTCGCTTATATAATGGTTTAGTGAGGTCTTTCAACCACCTCAATGATTGCCACCATCAAGAGAGCTGGAGCATGCCATCACCTTGAGAGAGGCGGTATCACCAATTAGTATCAGATCTTACCGATACCCTTAAATCCGAAAGGATAAGATCGAGAAGCTAATCTGGGAGATGTTGAAGGCAGGGATCATCAGATCGAGTGTGAGTCCTTATTTTAGTTCATTCTTGCTGGTTAAGAAGAAGGATGAGAGTTGGAGATACTTTATAGATTATCATCCTTGAATAAGGAGACTGTGCCAGACAAGTTTTCTATTCTGGTGATAGATTAGTTGCTGGATGAGCTATGTGGAGCGGTGGCGTTCACGAAGATGGATCTGAAGTCCAAGTACTATCACATCAAGATGATAGTGGATGATGTCTTGAAGATTGCATTCATGACATATGAGGGACACTATGAGTTCTTGGTGATGCTGTTTGGTCTCACCAACGCACCTGCTATATTCTAGTTCCTCATAAACAGGGTGTTCCGACCATAGCTCAAGAGATTTGTATTGATTTTCTTTGATAATATTCTGTTGTACAATAGGTTTGACGATGAGCATTTGAAGTACTTTAAGTTGGTACTGGAGGTGTTGTAGGAGTATCAGCTGCTGGCCAACCTACAGAAGTGTTGCTTTGCATAACCCAAGTGGAGTATTTGGGGAACTGGGTAGCTTAGGATGGGGTGGCCACTGATCAGGCCAATATTGAGGCTATGCTGAAATGGCCAAGCCAAGATTGAGGCTACGCTGAAATGGCCATTACTTAGGACTTTGAAGGAGTTGAGGGGTTCCCTAGGGTTGACCGAGTACTAAAGAAGGTTTGTGAGAGTATACAAAACTATAACGTGGCCACCAACAGAGTAGCTGAAGAATGATAGTTTTCTGTGGGGAGAGGAAGCTACCCAAGTCTTTAAGAGACTGAAAAGGCCATGAACACTGTATTAGTCTTGACCTCACCATATTTCAGCCAATATTTTGTGGTGGAGCATGCATCAGGATATAGATTTGGGGCAATGATCGTGTAGAATATAAAGCCCATAGCTTACTTCAACTAGGTGTTGACAGCTAGAGCAAGGTTGATGTCAATCTATGAGAGAAAGTTTATGGTCATTGTGTTAGTCATTCAGAAGTGAACATCCTTACTTGTTGGGCTGACATTTCTTCGTCTTGACAGACCATAGGAGTTTGAAGTATTTGCTAGAATAGAGGATGGTGACTGAGGAGCAACATAGGTAGCTATCGAAGCTATTGGGGTATGATTTCGAGATCTAATATAGGCTAGGTCTAGAGAACAAGGCGAGTGATGCCTTGTCCAAATGCATGGGGGAGTTCCAAGAGTTGGCCATTTTGATATCACTGATGTTGGATTGGGGGACTATTAAGGAGAAGAGTATTCAGGACGAGGAGCTAAGGGGGATTAGGGTAGATCTGCCGAGGGATGAGAGTAACCACCATGGCTATTCTCTAGAGGGGGAGAGACTGTTGTATCGGGGGAGACTTGTGTTGCCACGAAACTCAATCCATATTACTCACCTTCTGTAGGAGTTTCACTGGAGCACTATCGTGGGTCATTCAAGGGTGCAGAAGACGTATATGAGATTGAAAACGGAGTTGTATTGGAAGGGGATGCATAAGGATGTGGAGAAAATGTTGGCTAGATATGAGGGGCGCTAAAGGAGCAAATATATAGCCATGGCTCCGGGAGGGTTACTGTAACCTTTAGCTCTTTTAAACAGAGTGTGGGAGGAGGTCACCATGAATTTTATTGACGAGCTATCCAGGTCTGAGGGGTTTACAATGATTTTGGTGGTGGTAGAAACATTAAGCAAGTATGCTCATTTTATTCCCCTACGACATCTGTACATGATAGTGACAGTGGCAACAACATTCAATGGAGAGGTGGTCAAATTGCATGGGATCATAGAATCGATAGTGTTCGATCGAGATAAGGTGTTCCTCAGTAATTTTTTTTGGATGGAGCTGTTTAGGATGCAGGGAAAATTATTTAAGAAGAGCACTGCTTACCCCCTAGACGGGCGAATAAATAGGAAACTAGAGACTTACCTACGATTATGTTTCAGAGATAGTTCGTGTCACGACCCGATTCGACGGGGACGGATCCCGCCCAAACCGGATCGCGACCAGCCTAAACAAACTAACTAGGATCTGGTTTGGGAATTGGTTTCGGAACTGAATCTTCCAAATAATTCTCAAAACGGCCAGACAAACACAGAACAACAGAGCTACTATAGATCACCAAATACAGCGGAACAAAACATCTATCTTGTCTTTTCCTCAAATACAATCATCTACAAATACAGTGCATGGCTTTTGAACAGAAAGAAAGACAGAACAGAAAAGCCATGACTGTACAAAAATCAAAAGGTACAACAAATACCTATACGAATCAGACTCAGAAATCTACTCCTGGACTTCCTTCCCTTTCCCAGAACCTGAAAACCACCAGAAAACAAGAGTGAGCTCAACAGCTCAGCAAAGCAACAAACCTCCAATCAAAACTTTCAGAATTCAAAACCAAACTCATCAGACAGAAATCAGATCAGAAATCGGAATAGAATCGTACAGATTGTCAAACCGGACATATCAGAACGAAACAGAATAGAATCAGAACAGATACGGACAGATATCAAATCAGAATCAGAGTCGTACGGATTCAGAGTACAAACAGAACATAATAAATCAACAGAGTCAGAATTATACAGAGTTGTACGGAACAGAAATCGTATCAGAAACAGGACAGAATCAGACATATCACATTAACAAAATCAGAAATCAGAATTGCAGATCATATCATCTCAGAATCATAATTGCTTATAGAAATCAGAAGCAGAATTGCTTACAGAACAGATACGGAAATCAGATATCAATAGAACAGATATATATTTAATAACTAAAACTAAACTAAGCAGAATCACTACGGATTCTGACCCTTATGTCTCCCATGTGCTCACGGCACCAGAATTTTTCTGAGTAATAAATAGCTAAGTGTGCTCACGGCACCAGAATAACAGAATTCCTCGGATCCGGAACTGAACAGAAATTTCTCCACCTTGAGCTCAACTAAGAATTTCTCCAGACACTAACTGAATCTCATAGGATCCAGGCCCCTTATAGCTCCCTTTTTATAGCACATACAGATAGCATTTCAATTCAGAAGAAATCCGGGCAAATCAGAAATCAGACAAAAATCGGGCAGCACAACGGCAGTAGATGGAATTTACACAAAATTTCCTGCAAAGAAAATTTACCAAATTTGCACAGAACATAGATAATCATATTCCAGAACATTTATTCTACTGCACAGAGAATTTACGGATTCACAGAAAAATGAAATCAACTGAAAACGCTGCCGAATCAAAAATACCCGGACAAAAATCTTCGGAAAATAACCAAAAACTGCACACTCGGCACTTCAACAATATACAGAAAGTTACGCGGTAAAAACTGAATTAATCAAAAGTTACGGACGAAAATCGGTAACGGCAACGAAATCCGGACAGAAAACACCGCCAAACTCGACGGTTCTGAAAATTGAGAAAGGCGGAATGTGCCTTACCTTGCGTACAGCAAAATCCTCAACAGTCTCGACGAACGAAAACGGACCCGCGGCTTCCCGAAATCAACTTTTCCTTTTTCTCTTTTTCTTCCTCTCCTCGGATCAAAATCTGATTTTTTTATTTTCTTTTTCTCTCTCTTCAAAATATCTCATTTCCCTTAAGAAATGCTCAGATCGTCCTGGACGATCGCACTTCGTCCCGGACGATGTGCTCTGGAAAATCCTCGTCCAGACGAAATTTTCATCATCGTCCCCGGCGACAGGTCCTCGGGAGAATTTTCGTCCAGACGATCCAAATTTCGTCCCGACGAATCATACAACCAAAACTGATTTTCTGCACAACCTGTACCGATCGTCCCGGACGATCCAACTTCGTCCCGGACGAACCTGGAGCAGAACTGATATTACAATCTCCCCAACTTAAAAAAAAAATGTCGTCCTCGACATTATCCAATCCAACCTCAGTCAAAACAAGTACGGGTACGACTGTCTCATGTCAGACTCCTTCTCCCAAGTGGCTTCCCGTGCAGTACGGTGCTTCCACTGGACTTTAACCATCGGAATCTGTTTACTTCGTAGTTTTCGGACGTCGTACGCCAAAATCAACTCTGGCTCTTCCTTGTACGCCAGATTCTCCTGAATCTCAACCTCATCAGCAGATACCTTCTTACCAGAGTCTGATACCCACTTCCTCAAAGTGGATACATGAAACACATTATGCACGTCGGGCATCGAATCAGAAAGCAAAAGTCTGTAAGCCGCTTTCCCAATCCTTTCTAAAATTTCAAAAGGTCCAACATACCTTGGACTAAGCTTGCTTACCTGACCAAATCTGCTCACACCTTTCATCGGGCTGATTTTGACATACACAAAGTCACCGACTTGAAACTCAACGAACCTGTGCTTCTGATTGTAATACTTCTGTTGACGGTCCTGAGCTGCTTTCAATCTTTCTTTAATCAAATTAATTTTCTGAACAGTTTCATCAGCAAAAGTGGCACCCAAAGTCTGTCTATCTCCGACCTCCGTCAGAGTCAAAGGAGTCCGGCACTTCCTGCCATACAAAGCCTCGTACGGTGCCATACCAATACTGGATTGGAAGCTATTGTTGTAAGCAAACTCAATCAAAGGGATATGATCTTCCCAGCTTCCTCCAAAATCTAAAACACAAAGTCTCAATAGATCTTCCAATACCTGAATGGTCCTCTCAGACTGTCCATCAGTCTGAGGATGAAAAGCTGTACTAAAATGCAGTTTAGTACCCAAGCCTTGCTGAATGCCCTTCCAAAGTCTGGAAGTAAAACGTCCGTCTCGATCAGATACAATCACGCGAGGCACACCGTGCAATCTGATAATCTCCTTAACATAAACCTGTGCCAAGCGCTCTACTGAATCAGTCTGTCTGATCGGAAGAAAATGGGCTGACTTCGTCAATCGATCTACGACTACCCAGATGGCATCGTGTCCTTGCCGTGATCGAGGAAAACCCATCGCAAAATCCATCGTCACCTCCTCCCACTTCCACTCAGGGATAGGCAACGACTGCAACAGTCCACCTGGTCGCTGATGCTCTGCCTTCACCAACTGACAGGCCTCGCATCTCGACACAAACTCCGCCACATCCTTCTTCATCCCAGGCCACCAAAATAATAGCTTCATATCAGCATACATCTTACCACTGCCTGGATGAATAGTATAGCCAGAATGATGAGATTCATACAGAATCTCCTGCCTCAAATCTCCAAATACAGGTACCCATAACCTGTTCTTGCAGAAAATAGCACCAGAATCAGAAATTCGAAGTTCAGGAGTCTTACCAGATCCAATCTGAGCAATCAACTTCGAATAATCAGAATCTGACTTCTGGGCTTCTTGAATCCTTGTCTCCAAATTAGACTGAATACTCATCTGAGCCAAATCCAACCCATTGGAGAGAATCACCTCCAACTGCAAGCGTTCCATATCTCGAATCAGAAAGTCATCGGAAGTAAGCTGAATACCTGATAATCCAGAAGACTTCCTGCTCAAAGCGTCCGCTACCACATTAGCCTTCCCAGGCTGGTACTGAATAGTCAGATCATAGTCCTTGATTAACTCGAGCCACCTTCTCTGTCTCAGGTTCAGATCCTTCTGAGTAAAAATATACTTCAGGCTTTTATGATCAGTAAAGATCTCACAACTGACGCCATACAGATAATGACGCCAAATCTTCAAAGCAAATACTACAGCAGCTAACTCCAGATCGTGCGTCGGGTAATTCTTCTCATGTGGCTTTAACTGTCTAGAAGCATAAGCAATTACCTGACCACGCTGCATCAGAACACATCCCAGTCCTTTCAGTGAAGCATCACTGAAGACCTGAAAACCTTCCGTACCTGACGGAAGTGCTAACACTGGAGCTGAAGTCAAACAGTCCTTCAATTTCTGAAAACTAGCTTCACACTCCGGTGTCCAAACAAAAGCTACTGACTTCTGCGTCAGTCTCGTCAGAGGTGTCGAAATCTGTGAAAATCCCTTCACAAATTTCCTATAATACCCGGCCATGCCCAAGAAACTACGTACCTCAAATACCGTAGTCGGCCTTGGCCAATCAGCAACCGCCTGAATCTTCTGGGGATCAACAGAAATGCCTTCTCCGCTAATCACATGCCCCAGAAAAGAAATACTCTTCAGCCAGAATTCACACTTGGAGAACTTGGCATACAGCTGATGCCGCCTCAAGGTCTCCAACACAATGCTCAAATGTCTGGCATGCCCATCCTCAGAAGCAGAATACACCAAAATATCATCAATAAAGACGATCACGAACTGATCCAGAAACTCCCTGAATACTCGGTTCATCAGATCCATGAAAATAGCAGGCGCATTGGTTACCCCAAAAGGCATAACTAAAAACTCGTAGTGCCCGTACCGAGTACTGAAAGCAGTCTTCACCACATCAGATTCCTTCACCTTCACCTGATAGTATCCGGATCGCAAATCAATCTTCGAAAATACTGAAGATCCGGAAAGCTGATCAAATAAGTCGTCGATCCGAGGCAAATGATACTTATTCTTGATAGTGACCTTGTTCAAATCTCTGTAATCAACACACATACGGAGTGTCCCGTCCTTCTTCTTTACGAACAAAACAGGTGCTCCCCAAGGCGAAACACTAGGACGGACAAAACCTCTATCAACTAGCTCCTGAAGCTGAACTTTCAACTCAGAAAGTTCTTTCGGTGCCATTCTGTACGGAGCTTTTGATATAGGAGCTGTACCCGGAAAAACATCGATAGAGAACTCCACCTCTCTATCCGGAGGTAAACCAACCAACTCCTCAGGAAAAACATCGGCAAACTCCCGTACCACTGGGATCTCAGAAACAGAACCAACCTCCAGGTTCAGATCCCGCACCGAAGCCAAAAACACTGGGTAACCCTTCTTCCACATTTTGCTCACCTCCAACGCAGAAATCAGACTGGAGAGAACACCTCGTAATCCCTGAAATACAACTCTCTCTCCAGCCACAAGCAAACTCACTTGCTTCTTCAGACAATCAATCTGAGCCTCATACAGACTCAGCCAATCCATGCCCAAAATTACGTCATACGAAGAAATCGGTAACAAAATCAGGCTTGACTTCCACTTCTTGCCAGCAATGTCAATCTCACAAAAACAAAACTTGCGGGCAATCAAATTACTTCCAGCCGGTAAAATCACAGAAAGAGAAATCGGCAACAAAACAGAATCCAAACGCAAAAGCTCAAAACAGCGCTCGGACAGAAAAGAGTGACTAGCTCCAGAGTCAAACAAAACACGACAGGGCTGATCGGAAATATAAATCGTACCTGTCACAACATCCGGAGCATCACGAGCCTCCTGCTGACTCAGGCTGTAAACTCGTGGCTGAACTGGAGCAGGAGCTGAAGCAACAGAACTACTCTGCTCCCTCTGAACCGTAGGTGGTCTCCGTGGTCCAGAACTAGTACTACCACCTCTTCCAGAAAATCCCTCAGGGCGAGGAGGAACAGTCCTCGGTCTTCCTGCTGCAGAACCGGTAGGTCTAACAGAGCCCTCAGGTCGGAACTCAGAACGTCGATCAAATCCAGCCTGTGGACACTCTGCAATCCTATGTCCAGGCTGACCACATCTGAAACACAGACCAGCCATCCTATAGCTCTGGCCATGATGTCGCCGTCCACAACTCTGGCACACAGGTGCCCCACTGACAGATCCTGAACTCGTCGTACTGGTAGCAGTACCAGACGATTCTCCACTCCTCCTAGAGTCAGATCTGTTGACTCCGGATCCAGAACCAGTCACAAATCTCCTCTTCCCAGAGGAACCACTGCTAGAAGCCTCACCGCCAAATCTCTTCCTACTCGCAGTCCACCGCTGCTGAGTAGCCATCAGATCATTCTCAATCAGACGAGCTCGCTCCACAAGCTCAGCGAAATCAGAAATGTGAAAAGGCACCAGGGGCTGCCTCAGACTATCTCGCAATCCCCTCAGAAATCTGTAGCACCTCTCAGCAGAAGTGCTCACTAGCTGCGGAGCATACCTGGCTAGTGCAGTAAACTCAGCCTCGTACTGCATCACCGTCTTGCTCCCCTGAACCAGTCTCAGAAAACTCTCCTGCATCTGCTGTCGTGCAGAAGGGGGAACAAACCAGTCTCGAAATACCTCAGTGAACTCGTCCCAAGTGATCAAAGAGTTCAGCCTACCCTGAAATCTGGCCGCCTGCTGGCCTTCCCACCAGTGCTCAGCCTCTCCATCCAACAGAAAAACTGCCAACGGAACTTTCCTATCCGCTGGACACTGCATCCCATCAAAAGTCTTTTCCAATCTCCTCAGCCACTCCTCGGCTGCTTTGGGCTCAACAGCGCCCTCAAATCTCGGAGGTTTCAACCTCAAAAATAACTGTAAATGTCTATCAATATCCTCTGATCTGACAGTAACAGCTCTGCTCTGAGTCTCGCTCATCATCTGAGCAACAAGTGTAGCAAACTGAGCAAGTGTATCAGCACCGGCCACTGGGGCTGTACTCCCCACTGGTGCTGCCTGACTGGCACTCTGCCCGTCTGTCATGTCTGGGTCTGGCTGATCCATACAGAAAAATCCAGAAAATCCGGAAAACTATCACAAAAACAACACGAAAACACACAATAAAAAGCCAAACGACCCAAAACTACCCCTAGACAGACTCACTGATCACTTCCTATAGCTCTGTCTTACAATCCAACCAGTTTCCAAACCAGTGCTCTGATACCACTCAAAAGGCTTTGTCACGACCCGATTCGACGGGGACGGATCCCGCCCAAACCGGATCGCGACCAGCCTAAACAAACTAACCAGGATCTGGTTTGGGAATTGGTTTCGGAACTGAATCTTCCAAATAATTCTCAAAACGGCCAGACAAACACAGAACAACAGAGCTACTATAGATCACCAAATACAGCGGAACAAAACATCTATCTTGTCTTTTCCTCAAATACAATCATCTACAAATACAGTGCATGGCTTTTGAACAGAAAGAAAGACAGAACAGAAAAGCCATGACTGTACAAAAATCAAAAGGTACAACAAATACCTATACGAATCAGACTCAGAAATCTACTCCTGGACTTCCTTCCCTTTCCCAGAACCTGAAAACCATCAGAAAACAAGAGTGAGCTCAACAGCTCAGCAAAGCAACAAACCTCCAATCAAAACTTTCAGAATTCAAAACCAAACTCATCAGACAGAAATCAGATCAGAAATCGGAATAGAATCGTACAGATTGTCAAACCGGACATATCAGAACGAAACAGAATAGAATCAGAACAGATACGGATAGATATCAAATCAGAATCAGAGTCGTACGGATTCAGAGTACAAACAGAACATAATAAATCAACAGAGTCAGAATTATACAGAGTTGTACGGAACAGAAATCGTATCAGAAACAGGACATAATCAGACATATCACATTAACAAAATCAGAAATCAGAATTGCAGATCATATCATCTCAGAATCATAATTGCTTATAGAAATCAGAAGCAGAATTGCTTACAGAACAGATACGGAAATCAGATATCAACAGAACAGATATATATTTAATAACTAAAACTAAACTAAGCAGAATCACTACGGATTCTGACCCTTATGTCTCCCATGTGCTCACGGCACCAGAATTTCTCTGAGTAATAAATAGCTAAGTGTGCTCACGGCACCAGAATAACAGAATTCCTCGGATCCGGAACTGAACAGAAATTTCTCCACCTTGAGCTCAACTAAGAATTTCTCCAGACACTAACTGAATCTCATAGGATCCAGGCCCCTTATAGCTCCCTTTTTATAGCACATACAGATAGCATTTCAATTCAGAAGAAATCCGGGCAAATCAGAAATCAGACAAAAATCGGGCAGCACAACGGCAGTAGATGGAATTTACACAAAATTTCCTGCAAAGAAAATTTACCAAATTCGCACAGAACATAGATAATCATATTCCAGAACATTTATTCTACTGCACAGAGAATTTACGGATTCACAGAAAAATGAAATCAACTGAAAACGCTGCCGAATCAAAAATACCCGGACAAAAATCTTCGGAAAATAACAAAAAACTGCACACTCGGCACTTCAACAATATACAGAAAGTTACGCGGTAAAAACTGAATTAATCAAAAGTTACGGACGAAAATCGATAACGGAAACGAAATCCGGACAGAAAACACCGCCAAACTCGACGGTTCTGAAAATTGAGAAAGGCGGAATGTGCCTTACCTTGCGTACAGCAAAATCCTCAACAGTCTCGACGAACGAAAACGGACCCGCGGCTTCCCGAAATCAACTTTTCCTTTTTCTCTTTTTCTTCCTCTCTCCTCGGATCAAAATCTGATTTTTTTATTTTCTTTTTCTCTCTCTTCAAAATATCTCATTTCCCTTAAGAAATGCTCAGATCGTCCTGGACGATCGCACTTCGTCCCGGACGATGTGCTCTGGAAAATCCTCGTCCAGACGAAATTTTCATCATCGTCCCCGGCGACAGGTCCTCGGGAGAATTTTCGTCCAGACGATCCAAATTTCGTCCCGACGAATCATACAACCAAAACTGATTTTCTGCACAACCTGTACCGATCGTCCCGGACGATCCAACTTCGTCCCGGACGAACCTGGAGCAGAACTGATATTACAGTTCGACTGTGGGCCAAGTGGCTAGCACGAGCGGAGCACTGGTACAACACTTCATATCATTCTGCTTCACGGATAACTCCCTCCAATGTGTTGTATGGGAGGTACCTACTTCACTTGGTGTACTTTGGGCAGAGTAGCACACCAGTCTCGTCGATGGAGAAATACTTGAATGAGAGGTGTATGGTGTTGGCTGAATTAAAAAGGTATTTGTTGAGGGCTCAACAAATCATGAAGAAGCAGATAGATGGGCGTAAGAAGGACGTGTAGTTTGAGATAGGTGATAGGGTATACTTGAAGCTTCATTCCTATAGACAAATGATAGTAGCTAATAGGGGAAATGAGAAGCTGTCCCAAAGGTGCTTTGGTCCTTATGAGATATTAGAGAGGATTGGAGTAGTGGTTTATTGATTGAAGTTACCCTCGATTGCTACTATACATACAATGTGCCATGTGTCACAATTGAGAAGAGCTATTGGTAAGTATACATCTAGTTCAAAGTTACCCGTGACATTGAAAGAGGATTTGGAGGTGGTTTTGGAGCTATTAGAGCAAGAAGGGGTATAAAGGGAGAGGGAAGGATTAAGAAGTGCTAATAAAATGAAAGAACATATCCGACTATGATGCTACATGGATGTCGTATGGGTGGGTGAAGCAACAATTTTTATCTTTCCACCTTGAGGACAAGGTGGGTCATTGAGAGGGAGGTGTTGATGGACTGGTTCTTCTTGGACTGATCAAGGATGGGCCGGTCCCTCCTGGACCTGCCAAAGTCTATGCCAGGTGGAACAAAGCCCGCCTGGATGAAATCTCGTCCCCCTTGGGGTGTGGCCCAAGGCAAAATTTGAAAGGAGGGACCAACTTGGGGGGAGGGGGGGGGTGGTTGTATGGGGATTTGCTATGTGATTGTATGTTTTAAGTAGGTTGTTTACCCTATGCTTGATTTTTATGTTTTGTTAAACTTATTTTAGAATTGCTTAGGTTGAGAGGGTTTTAGCCGACGGCTAGGGATTTTGGAGAGCGGGATCTTCCTCTCTAATTGAAGATCCAAGTGTATCTTATTTTTTCCATCACAGATAATTCAATAAAAAGTGTTCTTGTGTGTTCTTCTTCCTAGTTCTCTTGTTGCCAATTTCTTGTTTTGCTGAAATTAAATTTCAGCCAAGGTATTTTTCTCAATTTCTATATCCACTTCCTATCAGCATCTTAATAATTCACATGACACAACTTTTTTCCTCCCATTCTTTTCTCTTCCTTGATTTTTTTGGGCCAACATTCTCTTTAGGCTCCTCTAATCCCACATACTTCTACTTTTTTTTTTTGGCTCCTCATCTTTTTTTTTTTCTTTCCCCTTCGGATCTCAGAACTCCATGTCTTACGTTTCTTCTTTGTTTGTGTTTTTGCTTGGTGATAGTTGATAGAGTTTTGCATTTTGGGGCGGGGCGGGGCGGGGCGGGGCGGGAGGTTTGCGAGCAGTGGATGAATTTCAACAACAACAAAATTAGATAAGAAGAAAGAATGGGAGGAAGTCTATTAGTCCTATGGATTATTAGATGCACCAACGAATATTAGATAGTTATTGAAGGATATGCAATGAATAAACAATGACTAAACTTGTGGTAAAATGTTGGTATTTGATGTCAGTCAATCATCATAATCTAATAAAACTTCCTTAAAAGATAAATTCATAAAAAAAGTAATTTGCTATTTTCTTTTTGTGATTGATACTCACTTTGATGCCATCTTTTTTTGGCAAGGCTTTTATCTACTTAGCTTTTGCTAACCAAAAGTCAAGGAAGCTCTCTAAGGTGTGCTGAGTGGAAGTTAATCATAACTAGACTAGATCAGAGATGGATGATGCAAGAAAAGTAGTTGGCAATAAATAGATAGTAAAAAGTTGCTGATGTCATCATACCACTTGATTATATTAGACTTGATGCCCATACCCAACTTGTGCACTAAATATCTTAAACCTACTCAATCTCTTTCCACCATGCTAAGTTTACTTGACATTACACTACTTGACTAAGATTACCCAGTTGTCAATGCAACTAGTTAGTAGAGTATTGCTATATAGTACTAGTTGATATCATGAGAGTAAAACAGGGTGAATGCTCACCACTTGGGCATACATGAATTGATTACTCTTTCAACACCTATTCTTCTTTAAACTTTCTAGAGTATTCAATATTCTCAAATTAGCATGACATAAATTTAGGAAAGAGGAGTCCTACCGGAATGTCATGAAGCACATCTGTAGCAGTGTACAAATACCAACTGGTAGTTGGCCAACTAAGGGTTGCGAGCTCCTGACGAATTGGAGATAAAGCAATATAACAATGCACCAGCCGTGCCCCTTGGTCTCACCGGCTTGTGATACATCATCTATCACAAAACGACCTCATATCATTTAGATGTATTCATCCAATCAAAACAAAGGTCGGTTGATCTGTAGATCTGACCTCCTAGTGAATGAGAAAAGGGAGTCTCTATCAGATCAATGATATAATTTATGACAATCGGATTACAACGCTATGATTCACATGCAAACAAAAATAGAGAATTTGTAAGAAAGAACCATGGGCCGATGAAGCGTGATGCCACGACGCCGGATCTGCAACACTCATACACGTAGAAAGAAGGCATCAATAAGGCTTGAAATAAAGCCCCTAAACATTTGACAGCGATAATCACCAATGCAGCCGGACACCCCTTTGCATTGCTTGCAAACATTTTAGAATGCCTCATCCTCCTGCATATGCGGAGGGTTTCACTCTAGTATGTCATTTGACACTATATTTACATTTCAAAATACCTCCGCATGCATTGGCAATAAGCAGAGCGTTTCACTCTAGTATGCCATATGATACTACAATTGTATTTCAAAAATCATATCATGCATACATATGAGTGCACCGTATGAAATATATCCAATGGCATATACCTATATAGGCTCAAGCGAGCGTTTTGTAGCTTCACATGTGATGCCAGAGAATGCAGCGCAGGTTAAGAAATAAATTTAGATTTGAACCCAATCCTCTGTCAACTTAGTATATATAGTCGGCAAGGTTTAATAAGCAAAACAAAAATATTTAGAAACACCCAGTTGATGGCCGTGTTGAATGGTTATCTCAACCGGAGGGGATTACAACAATTCAAAATGCCCTCAAATGCCCATAAAATCTAAAACTCCAAAAATCCCAAAGTCCAAGATATTTAAAATTAAAATTAAATCATCAAATACTTAAAACAAATATACATCCACCCTCCGCAACAGTTTGCCCAGGTGGACAAATCTAAATACTACTCAAGCTCATAAAGAGTTAATGTCTAGTCAAGAATATAAATACGTTCCATTCTCAATCTGTATCTTGTCAGCAAGGACATGACACGTGTCCTCTAACCGGTGGTTTCACCGTTAAATGGCATCACACCTATGGTTTCACCGTCAAGTGGCACCGCAGGTAAACAATTATGATCAAGAACCTCTGAACCGGGTGATTCGCCGTGAAATGGCACCACTATATTATAGTCATGGTCAGCGCCCGTATGCTCCCCAATGACATTAAATCATTGAGCAATAAATCAATAGGATATAATCGATAGGGCACAAAGCTCTCTGTTTATTAAGGTGGATTCAAATTTGTCCCCTTAGAAAAGCATCTAACCTAGGTCTACATGATACCCTTGGACGACGTAACTCATGGCTGCTGACAAGGATCTTTTTGTCAGGTTGGGTCGACTACCTCCTCTAACTAAGTAGACCATGGATCATGATGGTCCGGGACGACGGAACCATGGGATCTTGATCGGGCTCTTCATCACTCCCCCAACATCCGCTTTAAGTGCAAGTTGGTAAATTTTCAATTTTAGATATCAAACTTTTCAAATGCCCAAACCCATGCTGCTACTATATGTCGGATACCGCGTATTTACAGGTACGACGTATTCATCAAAAACTAGCCTTAATCGAAATTTCTCTCTCGTGATCGAGAAGGGTAATTAACTTAGGGGGTTGCGCCTATAGGAAACCACAATTCATATCATAAAGTCCTCACAAAATGAGGATGAAATCTCTGTGTACTGTCTTATCTACAATCCCAATTTACCTTCCTAAAATTTCCCCTGAAACCTGATATGTTATATCCAATGTTTAAAATTGCGTATTCGAGTATTGAGGCGTTTTTCATTTGTGAGGCTAGGCGTAAGCCTCAAAATCAAAAGATTGCGTAAACATAAAATGATAAATTTTTTATATACTAATGAGTGAATAATATAAAACATTAAAAAGAATAAGATATGAAGTGAAATCAAAATATCTCAATAATAAGACAACATGAAATATAGTTCAACTCAAAATTTTATCTTTCCCAAATCCTAGTATTCTTTTCATTAACATATAATTCCAATTTCCAAAAATAAATAGCAATGACATATCACATAAGAACTCATAAGTCATCAGCACTGTCATCACTAAGGGGTTCTTCATTTGAATCATCATTATGATGAACTACTCTCTCCCCTTCCTCCTCTCCTATAGAGTCCAATGTCGGGCATTTACTTTAAGATTTATGTAAGTTTTAATATATATAGCGTAAGGCGTAAGCCTCATGCCAGTGAGGCGAGGCGGGCCCCAAGGCGGGCCTCAACCAAGTTGAGGCGCAAGCCTCATAAAAAAAACTCGAAGCGTAAGCATCGAGGCGTTTTTAACTGGAATTGCGCAAATGCGAGCCTCATATTGCGCAATTTTAAACCATGGTTATATCTCCTGTAGCGAAAGCAAGAAAGCAGCGGCAGGGAGGCCGGGATTCGAATTTTTGGAGCCCACAATGGTGTTCAAGTTAGTATGCATGCAAATCATCTGAACCTTAAGCTATCCACAAGTGCAAGAAAATTAAGATTAAAGGATCTACTCCAACTACCATATGAAAAGATATCTCACATGAACAATCTTAACAACTTTTTCCCCTTTCACAGCATTGGATTTAATCATTGCATGTTCATACCACATCCTAGTAGCCTATTAGTAGCTGCTGAACCTCTGCTAGACATCTACTTCGACGACATTCCCCACCCTCTTCAAAACACCTTCAATTCATTTAGAACACCCTCATCAGATTTGGAACAATATAGGTTAGTTCTAAATCATACATTACATTAGGACTTACTTAGATGCCATTTGTATAACCCTAATCCAATTGAATGCTTCGCACCAAAATTGGGTCATGATGACACCGGTCCAACATGTCATGAAGGCAAAATTTGACTAGCTAAATTGTTATAAGAACTTGAGAAGTGAGTGCTGAGTATTTGAGACTCGATATGAAGTATGTAAACATCAAGATCAATATCCAACATGCACTTTAATGTCATTTTTTTGGAAACACTCTCATTTACTGAGCCTTCACTTTCTAAATGTAGAGAGGGCCATCTAAAAACTGAGTGAAATTTGTGCACAACTAAACCTAATGAGTGAAAGAGGTAGTGTAAGAAAGTTGTTGACAATACACAATTAGCAATAGTAAAACATTCAAGGAGAAGTTTTGATAGATAGAAATATGATATTACATGCACTCTTATGCTTTGCTAAGTAAATAAAATATTACAGAATGGCCCATAAACTGACAACCACAACAAGGAAGATAGAGAACTACCACACAGACAAATTACTCCCCTTGCTATACCACAATGATTGTACTCTCACTCTTGTCCTGTGCATAATGTTCACCTTTGATATATCAATCAATGGGGTGAGAATGTTCAATGGAAAATAAGGTCACAACAAAATAATCATAGCACGAGCAGTGTTAGTTCAATATAATCAACAAGTAATCCATCAAGAAAACATGATTAGTAAAGTAAAGTGAAGATTATTATTCAAATTATTAGATCAATGAAAATATATGTAACATTAATTGAGCAAGTAAATCATAATGAAGTTCAGTTAGTATTAGGCATTAACCCACACCTCTTAAGTCATCAAATGGAAAAAAAATCGTTGGGAGACACTTTGCTTGATAGCCAACCATCTGCATGCGTTGCAATCGTCTAAGCTCCTTTCGATGATCCAACCCATGCTTAAGCCTTCCCAGGGGTTGCTTTATCAACTAGTGGGAGAGAACCATAGGTTAAAGGTGAGATTACACTTGGTATCCAATAAGAGGAATACTTTCTCGCGCTAGTACTTTCGTCAAGGTTTATTTGGTCAGACTACCTAATGGATGTTTTTGCATTTCTGTAGTCCTTTTTCAAAGAACATAACTTGGTGAGTACTACTAGATCACAATCCACCCTCTTAATATAACTTGATCTACTCTACTTGAATATGACTATTTGGCTATGAGTAAGACCATTCTAGTAAGTACTACTATTTAGTATCACTAATTTGCACTAGGTGAGCACAATAGGGACTTGCTCCCAACTCAGACAAACATGAACAAACTATTTTTTGCTAACACTAATTCTACCTAGAAGTCAAGTGCTCAGCCTGAAACGTGCAACCTTAACAACCAATGAGTAAAAAAATCCAGGTACAAAATTTCAACTTGTTACAATTGCATGTTCAATTGATTTGTCATATGGTCTCCTACTAAGAATATGCAGAGTTTAAGCCAAGTGTTATGCAGCTAAAGGTGTTTAATTGGCTCTATTGCTTTTGCTCATGTATCTATTGAAGTTAGAGCAAAGTTTGATGATAAAAGTGTGAGTTATTTTTATTTGTTACAAATCTAGAAAACTTGGTTGTATGAGTTATATAATCCAAGCTCATGTTTGTAGTTAAGTTAGAGCAAAATTTGATGACAGAAGTGAGTTAATTTTGTTGGTTATAAATCTAGAAAACTTGGTGGATATGATTTATATAATCCAACAACAAAGTTTTTATTTATTATTCGAGACATAGGGTTTGTTTGGAGCAGTTACTAATTTTTGCAAAGGTGGTTGGAAAATCATTATAGGGGAAATAACTTTTTTGGAAGCTGATTACGGGCATCACAAATTATTTTATTTTTGAAAAAATTGGATAGTAGCTTTCTTGTAGCTACCACACTAGCATATTTGATTATAAGAATTAGCTTTCCTTTTGTAGAATTTTTTAAAAAGTAGCCAAAAAGGAAGAGCCAAATGACAATGTGATGGCAGCCTAAAAAACAAAGTAGTGGGGAAGTTGTCCCAAGCAAACCCATAATTTTTATAAATCTAATGCTTATAACTGGAGTATGGAGAAGGGTAAATCCATGATAGAAAATTGTAGCAGAAATAGTAGTACCTGAGGGTCAGGATATTTCTGAGATTTAAACAAATTGAGTTGAAGAAAAATAAAATTGAAATCCTAATTCAAAGGCCTACTAGATTTCAACAACTACCTTCAAGGTTAAGGGATTTTGAGGTGATATCTGACAAGATTTTTTATATTTATGGAGATTTGGTTCATTATGCCATCTTTTCAAATTGTGATCTCGATAGCTTTGAAGAATTAATGAAACATGAAAGATGGATTAATGCAGTTAAGGAAGAAAATTAAGGAAATGAAACATGAAAGATGGATTAATGCAGTTAAGGAAGAAAATTAAGGAACTTGAAAAATTAATGCTTAGAAGTTGATTAATATTCTTCCAAAAAAGAAAGCTATTGAAGTGAAGATGGTTTTAAAACTCAAATGGTAGCCAAAATTTTGTGGTGGAAAGATATAAGGTACGACTGATATCAAAGGGCTACGAGCAACAGGCTGGAATCGGTTGCAGTTGCTTGAATAGAAACTGTGAAATTAAATGGTTATTTTGCTGCACAGAATATTTTGAAAATAATCGCATAGGCCTGAAATAAACTTTTCTAAATTGGCCTCTTGATGAAGCGTATGTCAAGCAACCAAAAGGTTTTATTAAAGGAGTGAAAGAGGGGTATCGGCACAAGGCTTTGTATGGTCTCAAACAAGCTCCTTGTGCTTGCAACAAGGGATTGATGCTTTTCTGAAGAAAGTTGGATTTGAAAAATCTTGTAAACTTCTACTTAACATGTACTCTTCATAAAGAAGGATATAAATGATATTTTAATAGTATGTTTTTGATGATATTATGTTCACCGGAAATAATCATTCTGTGATTGAGGAATTCAAGCTTGTTATGAAGCCTAAGTTTGAAATGATAGATCTTATATCTTGGTGT
Organism: Dendrobium nobile; assembly: GCA_022539455.1. NCBI lineage: Eukaryota > Viridiplantae > Streptophyta > Magnoliopsida > Asparagales > Orchidaceae > Dendrobium > Dendrobium nobile. The sequence continues at coordinate 46,360,076 of CM039734.1, read as the reverse complement.
CTTATTATCTTTGAATTGAATTAATTCAAGGTACAAATGAGTTTTTATGTCAGAAAAGGTATTCTACCGAAACCTTGAAGATGCTTAGAATGCTTGAATGCAATCTTGTGTAAAACCCAATTGATGCTACATGAAGCTATCTAAAAAAGGCGCAGGATCTGCAATTGATTCAACTGAATTTAAAAGTATAGTTGGAAGTTTGAGTTATCATATACCAGATCTGATATTGCTTTTGTCTTGTGTATCTATTTGAAGTTACATTGTGATTGTCAAGAAATTCTTGGTATCATTGAGAATGGAATTTGTGAAGCAGGAGAACATGAGCAAAAGCACAAAGATAAAGCATTTTTAGATGCCAATGAAAAAAAAAATTGTAAGGCTCTTTGTTTTATTCACCAAGTTGTTAATGATGTTGCTTTTTAAAAGATTGCAGGTGCTAACACAACAAAGCAAGCTTGGGCTTCTTTGAACGAATATTCAAAGGTGTGGAAAGTGTGCAGAGAGTTAGACTGCAAAGTCTATTAATGGGGGTTGTGGCGTGCACTTTTGAATTATGAAAATGTTTAAATCTCTATCTCCCCTAAACAATATTTAGGTAACACTTAATATACGCAATCATACGTGTTGAATCAAATAATAAAGCGATAGAGTAGAGTATCGAACCCACGAGAAAGTATGCTTTCCAGGAATCAAATACCAATGTTTATTTTAATTATAAAATTATCCCATTGAAACAAAAATATTGATTGTAAAGATTTGATCATTGACTAACAATAGTTAAAGATAATATATGTAATATTTAAATAAAATATTTTGGATTGATGAATGTAGATTTTCTATCTTTTCTAATAAAACTCTTATTTGTATTGTGATTCAGAGCATATGCATCCATAGATCTTTATCGAGCTTGTAGGGGTGAAAATGATATCTACTGACCTCATACAATTATATCATCTCCTTATGAACCTAGCATATTTTATATCCTATATCTAGGTATGCAAACATATTATTTCAATATTTCTGGTTGTTCTTGCATTTCTCAGTCGATGCTATACATCATACTAGATTTTAACTATCTATATGGTCAGTATGTGTATTAAATAAAGAGAAAAAAAAATTAAAAACATCATTTAACTTTAGCTTATAAAATCTTCATTAGTACTTAATAGGTTCTCTACACCATCAATCTAAAACTAAAGAATTAACAAGACATACAAGAAAAGATAAGTAAACTCATTTTTATTGAAATCATGGAAGAATATAAATACAAGACAATGATATCACCCATGAATGATTAATGTATCTTCCTACACTTCTTCCTTAACATATAGAGTTGGTTACACATATACTGATTAAATACTTTAATGATTGTATCAAGCACTCCTCTAGTCTCCCTCAGAATTGACTCTAAGACAGATCTTAAGAAGTACTCTAAAAGGTATTGAAATTAGACAAGTGGATGAACTCCCCTACTGTGGGCTCCGAAAATTTCCAATCTTTAGGATGTGTGATCCCGGGGGAATTTTCAGAAGGCAGATTGGGTTTTAGATAAGACACTACCCAGAGATTTCGCCCTCATTTGGTGAGGACTTTTTGATCTGAGTTCTGGTTTCCTATAGGCGCAAGCCCCTATAGTTAATTACCCCTCCTGATAACAAGAGAGAACTTTCGATTAAGGCTAGTCGTAAAAGAGGTCGAATAGATTATAAACCTATCGTATAATAGCAATAATTTTAGGGTTTAAATCTTAGATTTGAATTTTGAAATTTAGATTTTAGAATTTATCACCATAAACTTAAAACTGGTGGTGGGGGGAATGAAGACGAGCCCGATCAAGATCCCATGGTTCCGTCGTCCCGGGCTGTCATGATCCCTGGTCTACTTAGTCAGAGGAGGTAGTCGACCCAACCTGACAGAAGGCATCTTATCGGCAGCCATGGGTTGCTTTGTCCAAGAATACCTTGTAGACCTGGGTTGATGTTTATCTAAGGGGATATATATGAATCCACCTTAGCTGACAGAGGGCTTTATGCCTATTGGATATACCCTATGATCCATCGCTCAAGGGTTTGACGCCTTTAGGGAACATACGGGCTTTGGCCGTGATCGTAATATAGTGGTGCCATTTTGCGGGAGAACCACCCGATCAGAGGGCACGTGCCACGTCCCTGTTGGCAAAAGACTGTTTGAGGATGAATCAAAGTGATACACCGATACACATTCGCTCTTTGTGAGCTGAGGTTAATTTTAGATTTATCACCCCCGACAAACGGTTGCGGGAGGTGGATGATTTTTAGTTTTAAGTTTTCAGATGATAGATTTTATTTCAAGAATTTGGGCTTTTGTTTGATTTGAGATTTCAGATTTGAGATTTGACCCCTCCGGTTGAGATTTCCAGTCAACGCGGCCATCATCGGGGTGGCATTGTTGTTGATTTGAGATTTGAAATTTAACCCCTCCGGTTGAGATTTTCGATCAACACGGCCATCATCGGGGTGGCATTGTTGTTGATTTGAGATTTGAAATTTGACCCCTCCGGTTGAGATTTTCGATCAACACGGCCATCATCGGGGTGGCATTGTTGTTGATTTGAGATTTGAAATTTGACCCCTCCGGTTGAGATTTTCGATCAACACGGCCATCATCGGGGTGGCATTGTTGTTGATTTGAGATTTGAAATTTGACCCCTCCGGTTGAGATTTTCGATCAACACGGCCATCATCGGGGTGGCATTGAGGCCACTTTTATTTTCGTAGGATTTTGGGATGCATTTTGTTATTCAAGTCGTGTCAACTCCAGTCCTTTAGAGGAGGAGGAAACTTGAATATTTAACCCGCGCAGCATTCTCGAATCGTTGGATTTGAGATTTATATGCGACGATCGGAGCACATGCGGATTGTATCACTTGACCCTGCGCAGCATTCTCGACGATTTGAGTTTATAACTTTAATAGTTCTGTCGGAGCACATGCAGGGATTGATTTTAATTTAAGGGATCATATTTGATACATAAGGGGCATTTTAAAATATTTAAATATGATCCATTTGCAAGAGATTTCATTTAGAAAATGGCCCGAGATTTCATTTAAGGGCCTACGAACGCCTTCTGTCCGCTTGCACACGTGTTGCGGATCCGGTGGCGTTGCTTATCAATGAATTTTGCTTCAGATAAGATGTATTTTGACGTTTCAAATAATTTTGTCTTCTTTATTGTCATTCGACACAATTCCTAGAGGAGATTTACTCAATAGATGTTAGGAGATTGTGTTAGTATTCGTAGGAGAATTATCTTGCTTGCTATAAGTTCTCCTATTCTTTCCCGTAGGAGATCATATTTTTGCTTGTAGGCTAGTTGTTATGGGCACTACAAATTCCCTAATCCTCCTCATAGGTGAATTGTAGTATACTTGTAGTGGGTATTATAAATTATCTACTCCCATTTATAGGTAAATTATAATATGCCGCTCACAAGTATGTTAATATTGCTCACATAACAACACAGCGAATTATATTCATTACAAACCATTCGTTGTTAAAGGCGACCTAGATAATTTCTCAATTTATTTGATTATAAGGTCTTTATGAAAATAATCAATTTTTTCAAATCATCAAATTGTGATTCATCTTAATTGTTAAACGCATTTATGTATTGCTCATTAAAGTTTTTCTGTAACTCTTATGATCTCTTCACATGCATGGATGATTAGGTCCCTCTGCAAAACTACAAGATTTGGGAAGGCTTTGTTCGGTTCTACATAGACTCGGGTAGGTACCAAGTCTTAACATATATCCATCTATGGAAAGAAAATATAAGCCTATCTCCACATAGCATGGGATTTTCCAAAGAACTTTTATAAGGGAATTAGACCATTCAAAACAAAATTTTTTTTTTTTTTTTTTAAGAAGAGGATTGCCGGATAGAAGGGATTTTTCTATTAGTACCCATTTGCATTTCATTTAGACCTCATAATTTTGCAATTTATAATTTTAGTTTAAACATTATATTATACTCATTGTATAATGTTCCAATTTAGGCCTAATTCAGGTATTTTATATTGATTGATTTGAGTCCAAATATGAGTCCGATTCGAGTTTGAGTCATTTTCAAGTTTATGTTCACTTAGATTTGAATTTATTAGAAATCAATTGAATCAAGTCCACATGTTCCAAATTGATCTTTGAGTTCGATCAAGTCCATTGTCTACTCATTCGAGTTCAAGTGTAAGTCTCGTTCGAGTTTGAGTTTGAGTTCAAATTCAACATTATTTGATCAAATTTGAATTAAAATTGATTTTAAATTTGAATTTCGTTCAAATCAATTTTTTTTATTTTCTGTCCAAGTCCTCTGTAGTTCACTGAGAATTTCGGCAGCCTCCCGGCGTCTCCTCCCCACCGAGGGAGAAATCGGGACGGCACTGCCGTAATTCTTCCTACCCGGACCTAAGGTCGACGGCGTAGGGGCTTCGAATTTAAACCATCCCACCAGGATCTAAGATCGACTGCGTGAGGTCTTCAATTTGGAACCATCCCGGCCAGATCTAAGATGCGACGGCCGGGGTCTTCAAATTTTAAAACCATCCCGGTCGGACCTAAGGTACGACGGCCGGGGTCTTCGACACCTGTTAAAAATCCTTTATTTCTCTCCACTTTTCTCGCTCTCTCTCTCTCTTTTTTTTTACATATAATATTATATTATTATATATAATAATAATAAAAATAAATTTTTATTATCATTATCATTATATATATATAATAAGATATATATATTATGTATATTAATATACAAAGAGGGGGAGAGGTAGAGAGAATCGGGCAGAGCCCGATCGGCTCGAGTCGGAGGCACGCACGCGCGGGATCAGAGGCCGAGGGGCGGGCGTCGGTCGGAGACGGGCTTATCGGCGACGGCGGCGGCGGCGGCGTCGGCCGGAGTCGGCTAGGGCACGGCGAGTAGAAGCCGGCGGGAGCAGGAGGTTGGTCGGCGGGTTTTGACGTCGACAGGAAGCGATCGATTTGGCGTCGTCGGCTCAGACGGAAGGTCGGCGGGATGACGGGCTGGAGTCGACGTCAGTAGTCGGTCGGCGGCTGCAGGCGATCGATTTGCTTGACGGAGATAGAGAGCACAGGTATGCTTCCTAAATCCTTCTTCTTCTCTGTCTTTCTGAGAGCGTGAGTGTGCGTGTCTCGTAACCGAACGAGTGGAGCATTTTTATGTCGTGAATGAGGCGGTGGGTGAATCGGCGTGTCCGATCGAGTATGAGTCGGTGGAATTTTTTTTTTTTTTTTGTTTTGAAGCCGTTACAGTCAACAAATGCCCCCCAACAAATATGATATGCGCTCTATAGCAGATCATGTTTGTTGTAAACTGGTTGACCCTATAGATCTCTAAAACTAAATTTTAGATGTCATATAGAGAGTCTTTTAGATATCCATGATTTATCTTTACGATTTGTCAGGAATTAACATTTCTTCTGCCCTAGCTTTGTGCTTTCATGGGCTTGATGAAGAATCCATATTGGTGACCTAAATCCTTTAGAATGATATTAGGTCGGCGACAAATAGTCATCTGTCCAAAGCTTTTTGCATGACGGACTTTGATGATGACAATATTCCTTTAGTTCAGCATATAACTTTATAAGAACTGCGGGATAACTTCTTCAGTCCTAAGCTTTGTGCTTTGACGGACATGTTGAAGAAAAGAAGCTCCTTCGATCTTAGCTTAGTGCTTGACAGATTTATCGAAGGATAATGCTTCTAAATTTGAAAGGAGTTTTTATTCTGGCTTGGTGCCTTTGACTTGACTGAGAATTTTCTGAATTTTGCCTCAATCCATTTGTTAGTTGAGAAAATCTTTTGAATCTGAACTGGTTTGATTCATTAAATTTGATAAATATCAAACTATATAGTATTTGTCATCGAGCTAGCAAAACAGGTGCTTTCCTACTACGGCCTCTTATAATGGCTTGTTGAGTAAGTAAAGCTATCAGTGGCTCGGCCGCATATAGGCTTGTTGAGACTGATATTATATCTGTTTTAGCACTGGACTTGTACTATGATAGTTCATACTTGTCAAATTTGATTTGTTGAAGTTGTTAGATCAAAATTTCTTCTCAATCTGAACTTCGAGATTTTGGCAAAAATTTTGTGATGATCGTATATTTGCTTGCTTGAAGGCATCAGCTTCTGCCCCATTTTATGCTGTGATAGCTTCATGAATAATTTTAAATATTTATTTGGAGTTCGATGATAACCCAAATAAATATTTAAAATGCCCCCTGCCTTGAAGGGAAATTTCATCCGTCATCAGATTTTTGACATTTTTAAACTTAAAAATGCCCCCTGTCTTGTGGGAGAATTTCTAAGACATCTTAGAAATATTTTCTTCATTTATATGAGAATAATCTTCAGCTTATTTTTCTTAAGAATGGTACTTCTTTAAGTATCTCCCATTAATCGGGGGCATAGGTCGTCGACCTTCTAAATCGATGAGTTGATAGGCTCCTCCCTGGTACACCTTTTCGATAACAAAAGGGCCTTCCCAATTTGGTTCGAATTTACCACCAATCCTTCGGTGTGGGATAATGGGCCTTCTCAGCACTAGGACCAATTCTCTTTCTTGAAATGCTCGGGGGCGTACCATACGGTCAAAAGATTTCACCATCCTTGCTCGATAAATCTCTAAATTTTGTTGAGCCTGGAGTCGAATTTCATCCAATGCATCAAGCTCTTCCATTCGTAGGCGAGCATTTTGTTCTTCTGTGAGATTATATTGAACAGCTACCCGAAGTGACGGCAACTCAACTTCGAGTGGCAACACAGCTTCAGCTCCAAACACCAATGCATAAGGAGTTGCTTTCGTTGGTGTTTTGTATGTAGTACGATATGCCCATAATGCTTCTGCCAACTTAGTATGCCATTCTCTTTTATTTTTAGTGAGAATTTTCTTGAGCAGCTTTACAAGTGTTTTGTTGAAGGCTTCTGCTAATCCATTTGCCCTTGGATTATAGATTGATGAATATCGCCAATCAATTTTATGTTGCTCAATGAATTTGTAAATCTTGGTACTTTTGAAAGCTGGACCATTATCTGAGATGATGCGACGGGGTACACCAAATCTGTAGACAATGTTATGAGTAAAGAAGTTAATCACATGATGAGCAGTGACTTCTTTGAATGGGACTGCTTCAGCCCATTTAGAAAAATAGTCTGTTGCCGCTAATATAAAGCGATGTCCAGCAGATGATGGTGGATCAATTGGCCCTATTACATCTGTTCCCCAGCATTCGAATGGCCAAGATGCTATAGTGGGATGTAAAGGATTTGGAGGTTGATGTATAATATTGCCATGAATTTGACATTCGTGGCATATATCTGCATGATTTGTGCAGTCCTTTACCATTGATGGCCAGTAATAACCCATCCTTTTAACCTTAATGGCCATTTTAGGACCTGATTGATGTGCACCGCATAGTCCTTCATGAACTTCAGAGATAACTTTATCAGCTTCATTTCTCCCTAAACATCGCAGCCACATTTGCTCAAATGACCTTCGATATAGCGTATTGTTGACAAACGCATATCGCAATGCTCTCTTCTTGATCTGTGTAGCTAATGATTTATCTGCGGGAAGTTTGTTTTCTCTGAAGTAGTCGATGAAAGGCTGCCTCCAGTCATTCTGCTCTTCAACTTCTAGGCATTCAAGCCATGATTCAGAGGCTCTACCAAATTTTCTTCCTGTAAACATCTGAGGTTTATCTTGTTGATTTTCAGGAATAATTTGTTGGGGAGATTGAGGAATAACCGAAGTTATATCCTCCTGACTTGGATTTGATGACCCCTCTTCCTGCGGGGAATACAGAATTGCTGGCTCTAGTACTCGTCGTGTATTAACACTGATTAGTACCGGCTCGTCATTCATGCTCGCCATTTCTTTAGCAAGTTTTGCTAAAGAATCTGCTTTACTGTTATGAGCTCGAGATACTTGAATTAATGTGACATTTGTAATTTGCTTCATGAGCTCGAGAACTCGCCTATGATAGTGAATCAATCCGATTCTGCTAATTTTATAAATACCCATTACTTGATTTATAATGAGTTGAGAATCACCAAAAACTTTAAGATTTTGAATTTCCATTGAAATAGCGATCTCAAGACCCGCTATTAAAGCTTCATATTCTGCTTCATTGTTAGTTCTGGGTTCGGTTAAACCAAATGAGAATCTCATTATCCCTCCATTTGGTGCTATGAAAATAAGACCGATACCCGCTCGAGCTTTGGGGAGGTTTGGTGGTTGGGCAGGTTTAATTGATGATGCACCATCAAAATACATTTCCCATACTTGTGATTTCTCTTCTTCTAGAACAACCAGAATTTGTTCATCAGGAAGATCGTCATTGAGCGGAGAGTCTGCAGGAACGGCATGTGCGGCAAGAAAATCTGCTAAAACTTGCCCTTTCACTGCTTTTTGAGGGACATATGTGATATCAAACTGCAGAAGTATTACTGCCCACCTGGCTAGGCGACCTGTCAACGCTGGTCTTGTCATCAAGAATTTCAGCGGATCGATCTTTGATATCAGTGTAATTTTATGAGACAACATATAATGGCGGAGCTTTTGGACTGCAAAAATTAACGCCAGACAGTGTTTCTCAATTGGAGAGTAGCGTATTTCTGCTCCTATCAATCTTCGACTGATATAGTATAGTGCATTTTCTTTGCCTTCTTCATTGTGCTGAGCTAACAACGCTCCAAGGGACTCTTCCAACGCTGCGGTGTATAGAATAAGAGGCTTCCCTGAAATTGGTGCTGCAAGGATGGGTGAGCTCAGAAGATATCTCTTAATACTGTCAAAAGCTTCTTGGCATTCATCATCCCATTTAAAACGAACGTCTTTCTTCATCAGCTTTGCAAATGGTTGACATCTGCCTGATAAATTTGAAATGAACCGTCGTATAAATGCAAGTTGTCCTTGTAAAGAACGAAGTTGACGGAGACTTTTCGGAGGCGGCATTTCTATGATTGCCTTAACTTTGTTAGGATCTACTTCAATTCCTCTGTGTCGTACAACGTACCCAAGGAATTTTCCTGAAGAAACTCCAAAAGCACATTTGAGTGGATTCATTTTGAGATTGAATTTTTTGATTCTTTCGAATACAATTCTCAAATCTTGAAGGTGATCTTTTCGATCTATGCTTTTTACAACAAGATCATCTACATAACATTCAACTTTCTGGTGGATAAGCTCATCAAATATATGCGTCATAGCTCTTTGGTATGTAGCTCCAGCATTCTTCAAACCGAAAGGCATGACTGTGTAGCAAAATATACCGATAGGAGTTCTGAAAGATGTGTGCTTTTCATCTTCAGGTGCCATTTTGATTTGGTTATATCCCGACGACCCATCCATAAATGAAAATATATCATAATTGGATGTATTGTCAACCAACAGTTCTGATATTGGAAGTGGGAAGTCGTCTTTTGGACACGCCTTGTTAAGATCTCGAAAATCGATGCATATGCGAATTTGTCCATTCTTCTTTTTCACAGGGACAATGTTGGCGATCCAATCAGCATATTTTTCTTCTCGAATGAAACCTGCTTCGATGAGCTTCTTGGTTTCTGCAATCACTTGTTCTTCGATCTCCAATCTCATTCGTCTTGGAGCTTGCTTTACAGGTACTGCACCTGGTTTGATTTCTAATTTGTGAACAGCTATGTCAGGGGATAAGCCTGGCATTTCATCGTATGTCCAAGCAAAGCAGTCCCTGAATTCACTGAGTAATGCTTTCATCTTTTCAACTTTATTCTTGGAGAGAAGTGCACTAATAAAGGTCGGGCGAGGGTCTTCATCAGTTCCCAAATTTATTTCCCTCAACTCATCCATGGTAGCGGCCTGTCCACCATCTTCAAGTTCTTCTGGTGCAGGTTTAGCTTCCACATCTTTCTCTTCATTTATATCCATATTTTCATCAATTGGATATTTGTCATTTATCGCATAACATACATCTCGTTCAGTATGTTTTGCTTCCACAAATCCCAAGCATTTTGTATCACGATTACCCATTTTTGATAATTCATGACACCACATTCTTTGAAAGAAACGTGCTCGTCGTCGAGTGACCATATTATGAATTCCAGATTTTTCTATCATTTGCTGAATTCTTTTGGGACAATATCTAGGCATCTCTGTAAGAATTATCTCTTCATCTTCATCGAAATTCCCAAGCTCATTGATATTATCTTCTTGATACTCTCCAAATTTGTAAAATAAACTTCCTGGTCCATTACTTCCACGTAGGGGAGGTACATAAAATGTTTTCAGCTCTTCAAAACTATGAACCTCAAGGGATACGATTTCTCTAAAATGTTGTGGAGGGATTAGTGTAACCACAAAAGTATTCTCCCTTGGCTTTTCTTTAATCAAAGGCTTGTGGATTTCAAATACATCATCATCTTCCTCTGTGTCACTTCCCAAATGGAGTATAACTTTATTTGATCTAGACATTGTATTAGTCTTTTTAGGAAGATTTGGTATCACGCTCTTTCTTCCTATAAGCTTTTCTTCAACTTCTTTGAACTGTTTTGTACTCCTTGTAGTAGATGCTTTACTTGCAGAAAATTTTATCGGCTTTACTTTATTTGGAATAAAGTATTTTGCATCATCATAAATTTTTACTTCGTTGACTGCGAAGGGTTGTATATCTCCAGAAATTCTGAACTCTTCCCCATCCTTTAGATATTTCATGCATTGGTGCATAGTTGATGGAATAAGACCATTCTCATGGAGCCAAGGTCTACCCAAGAGTGCCTTGAATGAAGTGTCCGCATCGATAATATGAAATTTGGCTTCTGTGTACAGTTCTCCAAATTTCAGTGGAAGAATAAACGAACCTACAGTTTTTTGTCCTTTCTCGTTAAAGCCGTGCACCATAAGTTTATCTGACCCTAGATGCTGAATATCTAGAGATAATGATCTCAATGTGCGCAAGCTCATAAGGTTTATTGAAGACCCAGGGTCAATCAGGATTCGTCTTATTATGATGCCATCACTTTCTGCCGTGACATATAAAGGACGATTATGTTCTGTAGTCCCCAACATGAGATCTTCTTCAGAGAATGTAATAACAGGTTCATTTCTGGCATGAAGAACTTCGCTCAAACATCTTTCTGCAAAGTATGCTTCATATCTCTCTGGATTTTTGAGAGCCTGTATCAAGGTTTCTCGAAGATCTTTTGACATTAGAAGAGCTTCATAGATGCTGAGCCGTGCTGGGATCTTTCTCAAATGAGAAATGATATTATACTCTATCCCTTTATTTGCATCATATTTATTCTTATGATCTTTAGGGATGATTTCTTCGTTGATAATTATATCTTTTCCTTTGTCTTTGCTTGATAACCCCTTTTTTAGCGGCAGCGGTGGCAGTACTTTACCGCTTCTTAACTGTACTTGAGCCACTTCGTTCGATTCAACATCATCTGATGAAGTTTTTGTTGAATATTCAGAGTCTTCATTTAGCTTCACATGCTCCATTCGTGAAGCTATTTGCTGATCTGACTCATCTTCACTTGGAAAACACAGTTCTTCTTCTGAGTTATAATTTATATGTAGTACCATCAGACATGACTCAGACGCCATTTTATCAGTCATTTTTATGGGAGATATTATTATCTGACCCCTATCATGATCTTTTACAGAATCTTTTTGACCTATATTTGATGTCACTGAGATGACTCGACATGTCTCTACATGGAGTTGATCTTCATCTTCTTGTTCATCATCTTCCACTTCTGATTGGTCTATTTGAAGCTTGGACATAAAATCCGCAAGTGTTATAGGTCGCCTCGATGGTTGATGATAATCCTCCAAATTGTTGATAATTTTTTGAAGTGTTGTTGTTTTCTTCTTCTGCTTGATGCGCTTATTTGAGTTATTGGATTTCTTGGAGGATGTTTTATAGAACCGCTTCGTATTAGGACGTCTCCGAGCTAATGACCTGGAAGTGGATGCACCAGAATTTGGATTTCCTTTTAATTCAAGCACTGGTTCTGTAGAGGATTTCCATTTGATGCTGGGAATTCCTTCCAGTTGTTTGATCATCTTTATTGTCTTCTTGGAGATTGCGGTCTGCCATTCATCTTTTTTTGGCATTATTTTTTCTTTCATTTTATCTCCTTCCTTAATCAGGGGTATAGGAGAAGACATAATCACCTTCACAGACTCATTCTTTGGGTGAACTAAAACGCTATTTGATAGCGTGAATTCACCATTTATGTACTTCCTTTCAAGCCAATCTTTGAAGACATAACAATCTTCAATAGGGTGACTGATAACTCGGTGATATGGGCAATAACTTGGATCATCTTTTTGATCAGCTTCTTCGGGTCTTTTACACTCCGGTAATTCAAGACCAGCTTTAAGCGCTTGTTTGAATAGCTTTGCCACACTTTCCCTTTTAAAAGAATATTCTCTATTCATTTTCTCTTTAAAGGATGTGATTCGATCACCAGTTCTTGGCTTCGAACGTTCTCCTCCATTACGGAAAGTTTGAGATCTATTATTTCCTCCCAAAATTAGTTTTGGCTGGGGTTTATTGTACTGCTTCCCATTATCATCTTTAGGAGTAGATTGTTTCTCTTTGTCAATCCTTAAAGATGATGTGGAATAGATTTCATCTCTCCTATTATCCACAGCTTTATTCTTTCGGGGTTTATCTGAATGATATTCAGACTTAGACAAGTTCAATTTTTCGAATTTAGCTACTCTGTCTAGTAGCTCTTGATAAGTGCTGATGGAGGCCATGCATAAAAATGGTAACATCTTATCATCGATGTTTCCCATTAGCAGTTGAACGGCATGCTCCTCTTCCAATTGTTGTTCGCATTTCATACTCATGTTGCGCCAGCGGGTGATGTACTTTGTCACCGACTCGCCCCTTTTTCGTTTCTCTAAGGCAAGGTCAGCGATAGTAGTCTTTTCGGTAGCACTGGCGAACCTTTTCACAAACATATTTTCTAGTTCTGCGAATGTCTTAACAGAATCATTAGGAAGCTCGGTGTACCATTCAAAAGCAGTTGCAGTCAAACTACTAATAAATTGACGAAAGAGTAAAGCATCCACGCCCCCAGTATTTCCACAGGTTGCTTTAAATTGGGCCAAGTGTTGTTTTGGATTGCCGGTGCCATTGAAAGTATTGAATTTAGGCACTGAATATCCCTTAGGATAGGGCACCTGATCGTACTCGGCCGGATATGGGCGACCCTTGCTCACAAACTTCTCAACATGCTCTGAGGCAATGACAGCTCTAATCTTTTCGTTGATGATTGATTCTAGATGCGGAGTCATCATCGGCTCAGATGCATTTGCAATGTTTTGATGAGTTTGAAGATGAGCAAGTTGATCAGCCTCATTTCTTTCTTCATTTATGGCTCGTATTCTGGACACCTGGGGTATTGGATCCATTGGCAGATCAGCAGGAATGCTACTTGATACCTGTTGATTTGTTATTTGATGATCAATTGGTTGAGCAAGGACAGGAGTAGTAGTGATGTTCTTTTGCATTAACTGCATCATCGCAGTCATTTGTGCCATCATTTCTGTCATCTTGTTATTTAGCTCTGATATCTCTTTATCCTTCTCTTTCATTTGAAATTTCAAACGCCTTTGTGTTTGTGCTAGTGTCTCAGCGAGCACTTCTTCTTCTTGATCATCATTCGGCTCATCACCTGAAGGGACTTCTTCTTCTTCTAACTGCTCGTACTGAGCTTGATCTTCTTGAGATGTTGTTTTAGAAGAAGTGGGCACTGCTTCGTTGCGTCGTCTATAGCCACGTGTTTGATGTGGCTCATCACCATGTCCCACCATATAGACTACCTCAACCTCCATGGTGTCTTCATCCTTATCATTTTCTTGTACTCGAATTTCAGAACGACGTTTCCAGTAGATTTCTGGCTCTCCATGCGGTATAGGAACTTCTTCAATTGAAGGAGTAAGATCAAAGTTGACCTTTTTGTGAGAGGATAAGGTTGATTGGCAATAGGATTCCTTGGAAGATTTTTCAAGGTGTCGACTATTGCGAATGTCATGAATAGGAACCTTTTCCTTAGGTACCCATTGTTGACGATTTTTATGAAAGGCAGATCTCTGGGAGGCTGCACCAGATGTCACGCCCAGATCAGTTCCTCTTTCTCTTTTATCTTCTCTGCGAGGCTTTGGCCTCCAGATTTCTTTTCCTTTTTGCTGGGACCTTTCGACGACGGATCCCTGAACCCGAAGTTCAGGTGTCACGCCCCGATGCTCACCACGAGAGGAATAGTTTCTTTCTTTTCTTTCTGCCGCAAGGGATAGGCGTTCCCTTGGCGGAGTTCTTTTTGCTTCAATTATCAAGGGCTGCTGATATCTCCTCTTCTTCAGACCTTTCTCTTTCACAGTCTTTAGAACTCGATATACTCGAGCTGAGAGAGTCTCGGGTTCTTTCTTCCTTGGAGGGATTAGAGCTTCAGGCCGTTGATCCCAGAAAGATTTCTTTAGCTCCCCAGTAGAGCTATTTCTCTTAACCCATTTCAAATTTGCAAACCCATTCCGGGTTGGAATGGTAGCTTCAGGTTCTTGGGCTGGTAGGTTAGAGGGATGAGTTGGCACCAGTTGCTGCTGAGCTCGGAGTTCAGCATTCTTCTTCCTTATCTGCCTCCTTGTGAGCCTTCCTCCAGATGAGGAGGCTTCAGCATCGTAATTTCCAGGTGCAGATAACCTGGTCGGCAGAGTGGTACCCCTGGCAGGTATCACAGATATTCTTCCTCCAACTACAACTCTCTCAGTGGCTGAGGCCTTGGGCTGTGATAGCCTTTCAAATACTGAGGTCCTATTTTGTTGAACTGCCTTTGCAGTAGCAGTTCTACCAGCTCCTGGTTGTTGCACGGAATAAGCACGTCGTGCATTAGTGTCAGCAGAATTAGGCCCCGCAGGATGGCCTTGAACAGTCAAGCCTTGAATAGGTACAGCGGCAGCCTTTGCAGTAGCTGCAGAAAACTCTAAGCTACCAAACCGGATGGTGGCTTCAGAATTTCCAGTGTTGATGACAGCATTAGCTAGCTGAATGCTAGCACATCGTCCCAGTTGGACGGTGAAGGGTGTATTCTGTAGTTCCATTCTGCACAACTGAAAGGAAAGGGTTAGTATGCAGAATTGATACATTACCCTACACTTTCAAAGTGCAAAGACTAGACAGAATAAAAAAATATACGTATAAAATCATATTTAATTACATATTTTTAAACCCTAAATTTAATGAACTTATTAGAATTTTAATAATTTTATTGTTATTATATTTTGTATATAACTAGCCAAAGATGGAAAGAGAAACCATCCCCAGCGGAGTCGCCAGAAATCTGTGGGCTCCGAAAATTTCCAATCTTTAGGATGTGTGATCCCGGGGGAATTTTCAGAAGGCAGATTGGGTTTTAGATAAGACACTACCCAGAGATTTCGCCCTCATTTGGTGAGGACTTTTTGATCTGAGTTCTGGTTTCCTATAGGCGCAAGCCCCTATAGTTAATTACCCCTCCTGATAACAAGAGAGAACTTTCGATTAAGGCTAGTCGTAAAAGAGGTCGAATAGATTATAAACCTATCGTATAATAGCAATAATTTTAGGGTTTAAATCTTAGATTTGAATTTTGAAATTTAGATTTTAGAATTTATCACCATAAACTTAAAACTGGTGGTGGGGGGAATGAAGACGAGCCCGATCAAGATCCCATGGTTCCGTCGTCCCGGGCTGTCATGATCCCTGGTCTACTTAGTCAGAGGAGGTAGTCGACCCAACCTGACAGAAGGCATCTTATCGGCAGCCATGGGTTGCTTTGTCCAAGAATACCTTGTAGACCTGGGTTGATGTTTATCTAAGGGGATATATATGAATCCACCTTAGCTGACAGAGGGCTTTATGCCTATTGGATATACCCTATGATCCATCGCTCAAGGGTTTGACGCCTTTAGGGAACATACGGGCTTTGGCCGTGATCGTAATATAGTGGTGCCATTTTGCGGGAGAACCACCCGATCAGAGGGCACGTGCCACGTCCCTGTTGGCAAAAGACTGTTTGAGGATGAATCAAAGTGATACACCGATACACATTCGCTCTTTGTGAGCTGAGGTTAATTTTAGATTTATCACCCCCGACAAACGGTTGCGGGAGGTGGATGATTTTTAGTTTTAAGTTTTCAGATGATAGATTTTATTTCAAGAATTTGGGCTTTTGTTTGATTTGAGATTTCAGATTTGAGATTTGACCCCTCCGGTTGAGATTTCCAGTCAACGCGGCCATCATCGGGGTGGCATTGTTGTTGATTTGAGATTTGAAATTTAACCCCTCCGGTTGAGATTTTCGATCAACACGGCCATCATCGGGGTGGCATTGTTGTTGATTTGAGATTTGAAATTTGACCCCTCCGGTTGAGATTTTCGATCAACACGGCCATCATCGGGGTGGCATTGTTGTTGATTTGAGATTTGAAATTTGACCCCTCCGGTTGAGATTTTCGATCAACACGGCCATCATCGGGGTGGCATTGTTGATTTGAGATTTGAAATTTGACCCCTCCGGTTGAGATTTTCGATCAACACGGCCATCATCGGGGTGGCATTGAGGCCACTTTTATTTTCGTAGGATTTTGGGATGCATTTTGTTATTCAAGTCGTGTCAACTCCAGTCCTTTAGAGGAGGAGGAAACTTGAATATTTAACCCGCGCAGCATTCTCGAATCGTTGGATTTGAGATTTATATGCGACGATCGGAGCACATGCGGATTGTATCACTTGACCCTGCGCAGCATTCTCGACGATTTGAGTTTATAACTTTAATAGTTCTGTCGGAGCACATGCAGGGATTGATTTTAATTTAAGGGATCATATTTGATACATAAGGGGCATTTAAAATATTTAAATATGATCCATTTGCAAGAGATTTCATTTAGAAAATGGCCCGAGATTTCATTTAAGGGCCTACGAACGCCTTCTGTCCGCTTGCACACGTGTTGCGGATCCGGTGGCGTTGCTTATCAATGAATTTTGCTTCAGATAAGATGTATTTTGACGTTTCAAATAATTTTGTCTTCTTTATTGTCATTCGACACAATTCCTAGAGGAGATTTACTCAATAGATGTTAGGAGATTGTGTTAGTATTCGTAGGAGAATTATCTTGCTTGCTATAAGTTCTCCTATTCTTTCCCGTAGGAGATCATATTTTTGCTTGTAGGCTAGTTGTTATGGGCACTACAAATTCCCTAATCCTCCTCATAGGTGAATTGTAGTATACTTGTAGTGGGTATTATAAATTATCTACTCCCATTTATAGGTAAATTATAATATGCCGCTCACAAGTATGTTAATATTGCTCACATAACAACACAGCGAATTATATTCATTACAAACCATTCGTTGTTAAAGGCGACCTAGATAATTTCTCAATTTATTTGATTATAAGGTCTTTATGAAAATAATCAATTTTTTCAAATCATCAAATTGTGATTCATCTTAATTGTTAAACGCATTTATGTATTGCTCATTAAAGTTTTTCTGTAACTCTTATGATCTCTTCACATGCATGGATGATTAGGTCCCTCTGCAAAACTACAAGATTTGGGAAGGCTTTGTTCGGTTCTACATAGACTCGGGTAGGTACCAAGTCTTAACATATATCCATCTATGGAAAGAAAATATAAGCCTATCTCCACTTAGCATGGGATTTTCCAAAGAACTTTTATAAGGGAATTAGACCATTCAAAACAAAATTTTTTTTTTTTTTTTTTAAGAAGAGGATTGCCGGATAGAAGGGATTTTTCTATTAGTACCCATTTGCATTTCATTTAGACCTCATAATTTTGCAATTTATAATTTTAGTTTAAACATTATATTATACTCATTGTATAATGTTCCAATTTAGGCCTAATTCAGGTATTTTATATTGATTGATTTGAGTCCAAATATGAGTCCGATTCGAGTTTGAGTCATTTTCAAGTTTATGTTCACTTAGATTTGAATTTATTAGAAATCAATTGAATCAAGTCCACATGTTCCAAATTGATCTTTGAGTTCGATCAAGTCCATTGTCTACTCATTCGAGTTCAAGTGTAAGTCTCGTTCGAGTTTGAGTTTGAGTTCAAATTCAACATTACTTGATCAAATTTGAATTAAAATTGATTTTAAATTTGAATTTCGTTCAAATCAATTTTTTTTATTTTCTATCCAAGTCCTCTGTAGTTCACTGAGAATTTCGGCAGCCTCCCGGCGTCTCCTCCCCACCGAGGGAGAAATCGGGACGGCACTGCCGTAATTCTTCCTACCCGGACCTAAGGTCGACGGCGTAGGGGCTTCGAATTTAAACCATCCCACCAGGATCTAAGATCGACTGCGTGAGGTCTTCAATTTGGAACCATCCCGGCCGGATCTAAGATGCGACGGCCGGGGTCTTCAAATTTTAAAACCATCCCGGTCGGACCTAAGGTACGACGGCCGGGGTCTTCGACACCTGTTAAAAATCCTTTATTTCTCTCCACTTTTCTCGCTCTCTCTCTCTCTTTTTTTTTACATATAATATTATATTATTATATATAATAATAATAAAAATAAATTTTTATTATCATTATCATTATATATATATAATAAGATATATATATTATGTATATTAATATACAAAGAGGGGGAGAGGTAGAGAGAATCGGGCAGAGCCCGATCGGCTCGAGTCAGAGGCACGCACGCGCGGGATCAGAGGCCGAGGGGCGGGCGTCGGTCGGAGACGGGCTTATCGGCGACGGCGGCGGCGGCGGCGTCGGCCGGAGTCGGCTAGGGCACGGCGAGTAGAAGCCGGCGGGAGCAGGAGGTTGGTCGGCGGGTTTTGACGTCGACAGGAAGCGATCGATTTGGCGTCGTCGGCTCAGACGGAAGGTCGGCGGGATGACGGGCTGGAGTCGACGTCAGTAGTCGGTCGGCGGCTGCAGGCGATCGATTTGCTTGACGGAGATAGAGAGCACAGGTATGCTTCCTAAATCCTTCTTCTTCTCTGTCTTTCTGAGAGCGTGAGTGTGCGTGTCTCGTAACCGAACGAGTGGAGCATTTTTATGTCGTGAATGAGGCGGTGGGTGAATCGGCGTGTCCGATCGAGTATGAGTCGGTGGAATTTTCTTTTTTTTTTTTTTGTTTTGAAGCCGTTACAGTCAACACCTACAAACATAACACAATGACTATTTATATGAAAACACAAATTAGGCAACTGACGCTGCATCGCTTGAAAGATTGGCACCACAGCGCCCATAAAATGAACTAACGCTGCTATGCTGATATTTTTGCTCAGCCTCAGCGCTTGCTGATGTGGATCAGTTACTTACTGAACAGTCGCATAGCTTCGCTGGTAGATTGTGTCCTTTGAAAATTATAACTGCTACGCCGCGTCGCTACTGAATTTCGAACGCCGCGGCGCCCGAGTGGCAATTTTGGTGCCAAGGTGTGATTGTTTGTCACACCACGACCCTTAACCATTTTGACATCACGACGCTATCAAATAGAGAAGTCTACGCTGCCGTGTCAATATTGTGGCGCTCCGACGGTATTCTTGGTGGCGCTTGATGCTGATTCGTCTGATGCCATAGCTCTGGATGATACTTAAAATTTTGTGCCCTTTTTGTACTTTTCCTGCAATTAAAACAACAAATTTTCACCAAAAATATAACACATAAAATAATAAATTATTTATACTTATCATCTATGAAGACAATTTGATTTGCTATAGATGGACAAGTTAGAACCTGTAGCAGTATGTCTCTAGAGTTTAGGCTTTATCAGGTTGGATGAAAGTAAACAAATCCACATTGGTTACAAATGTCTTGCAAACTCTCGCACTTAGGTTTTTTCCCATCACTAATGCTATTTAGGAAACAAAAGATTGAAATATTCTGACAATTGATGAGTTAGTTGTAAGGCTCGCTAGGCGTATGAGCAAATACTCAATGAGAAGTCAGAAGAAAAGCCATTAGACAAGGCCTTTAATACCAAGTTTCTCTAAATGGTGATCAAAAGTAAAATGTTGGATAATAATCTTCTAGTGATTGTATCAGTATCATGGTTGATGGGGATGACTAGTTTTTTTAAGAGGTAGAGGAAGATCAAACATAAACATAAAATTTTAGTGAAGGTGTAGATAGGTTAAAGTTGAAATGGAAGAGGAAGGCATGATAAATCTAATGTTTAGTGCCATGAATGCGATAAGTATTTCTATTATGCTAGTGAGTTTAGGTCAAAGAATTATAATTAATATACAAAGGAGAATCAATTTGTCCGATATGATGATAAATGGACCACACTCTCCTGATGGTATTTTACCACAGAGGTATCATTTTTAAATCTCCTTCGACAAGCAACCTTATGTTCAAAATAAATATTAAGAATATTGTCATTATCTAAATGCAATAATGAATCTCAAATCACGGTTGTGGCATTTTGGATGGACATTTAAATTTTGGAAGTTTAAAATTTCTGACTCAAAATAGTACGATAAAGGATTTACCTATGAGAAAGCATCAAAATCATTTGTCCGAAGCCTGTTTTGTTTGTAAAACAGCATTGATGATCATAATAGATGCATGATAGACAGTTGGCAATAGAAATAGAATTGCCCAAGGCTAAAGCTATTCCAGAGGTCAGCCACCTCATACTTCTTAATACTCCACCAACAAAGAAAGCTATTGAAGTAAGAGGATTTTCAAAACCCAAATAAAGCCTAATGGTGAGGTGGGAAATTAATTGTTAGCAGAGGACCATAAGTCCAGCTGGTAGCTTAGTTACAGAGATATTAATTGTTTCTTTTGCTTTACAAACTAATTGAAAATTTCATTTGTTGCCAGTGAAATTGGCTTTGCTAAATGCGCCTCTTGACAAAGAAGTTCATGCCAATCAACCAAAAGCAAAGGGGTCTCAAACAAGCTGGTCGTGCTTGGTAAAAGGGAATTTATGATTTTCTGTGGAATGATGGGTTTGCAAAATGTTCTATGAACATGCAGGGCATCTATTAATGTTTGGCTCAACAACAGTTTCATGACTTATGAAAATAATATATAGTTGCTGTTTCAACTTGCAAAGCTGATTATATTGCAGTAGCTTTTTGCACATTCAAAGCAATTAATTTTGTTTAGAATTTTTCCCATCAGATTTATTTTTAGATAAATGGTCCGATACATATCATTGTTAATAATATTTTCATTGGAGACAACAAATCTTGTTGCTTGTGAAAGCAGCAAAAAGATAGTGATAAAGATTTGAGATTTTATTATCATTGATGAAGTTGATGTAATGAGCGGTTCAATTGAATCGGACCTGTTAGTTTTAACTTTCAAACGTACTTTGTTTACTAATTATGAGACGCGAGTGAGAGTCAATTTCATCTATTATAATCACAAGGGAGACGGATCGAAGCGCGTGCATGGGGGCGCGGGGATAAAGTGAATGGGAGAGAGGGTGATGAAGAATGGGAGAGGAAGAGAAAAGAAAAAAGAGAGTGCATGGTCAGCTGATTGAGGCGAGGCTAAGTGAGCCGGGTGAGTAAATTCTTAACTGATTGCAAGTTCAAGCTCATGCATGCTAGCCAAACTTGTGAAAGGGTTTTAGTAAGGGTATCAAACAAGGTTTAAATACCAAATTGACGCTTAAAAGTATTTATTTCTCCATTCTCTAAATGTAGAATTGATGCCGTTAACTTAAACCGCAGTTTTGTATACAAAATGATTTTTTATGTAATTAAGAAGAATAGTTTAGAGTTTCTGATTTGGAAGTAGAATAAGAAGAAAATAATTTTGTATTTTATATATGTATATAAAAAATGGGGTGAAATTCTTGTTTGGTTTCAGTAGGAGAATTTATGAGAAATCTTGGCTCAAGAAGGAAATTTCTTTTAAGAATTTCATACAATTATTAAATATATGAAAATCCTAACATAGAGTTTGAATGGAAGTGGAAATTTATAGCATTATTTTCGGTATATTATCATAACTCAAGAAAGTAAAATGTAGATTTTAGAAAAATTCATATGGAATAACTCTTTATAATTATGGATTCAAATTATTGTTAATGAAATAAAGTAAGATTATTTGATGATGATTCATTTTATGTATAAGGGTATGTGGAGATCTTATTTGGTTATAGAAATGCATTATTTTTTACATAAACTATATTACTATTTAAATTGTCTAAATTAAATACTAAGATTTCATTTGATATAGTTTTGTATATAAATTTGTTTTTCAGACAGCAACCAGAGTATTTTTTTTTTGTCACTATTTTTTTTACTGCTTTCAAGAATTTTTTGTATTAGAAATCTGCTTTCTACAATAGTTTTCAAAATGTTACTTTCTTCACAGTAACTTTACAACCGCCTTTATAAAAGTTGTAGTCGTCCCAAATGGGGGACTTTAAGTTACTGAGATGGTGTTTTAAATGTGTATGTTTAAGAGAATTTTGGGGATTAGCTATGGGTCATATCCTTAATAATATCAAGGCACTATACATATTGAAGCAAATTAAGTTATGATTTAAAAAGATTAAATGATTAAAAAAATTAAGAGGAAGTTATCGTTATTTTTGGGAGAATGAAAGAGACGAATAATATAGGTTATGTATATTAATTAGAAATCTTATTACTTTATTTAAGTTAATGAAATTAAAGAATTTAAATTGTCTTTATGTGTGGAAATTAACATAGAAATACTAATATTGTATTATAATGATTTGAATGAGATATTGGTAATTTGATTATAATGATACATAATTATGATTTCAATTTTTGTTTTATGTTATAAGCACAACTATAATTAAGATATTATAAAGGTGTGTATGATGTAAGTTTGAAGTGTTAAGTTAGAGATTTTAAATCATTCTAGTTGAAGGAAAGTACTTAAAATAGATGACCCATAAGAAATTGTTCATTAATTGCATTGCAAATTATATATATATATATATATATATACACACACGCGCATATGGCTTTGGTGGTATTAGATACAAAGGTTCTTAGGAAATATGAATCATAATAAAATAGTATTAGGATGATCAATTTGATTTAGTAGAGTTGATTATATTGCATTAAGATTCTAATTAGGTGTTATGGTTTATGTTTTCTTAGGAATATGTGTGATCTAGAGGGAGTTGAAATTTCACAAAATATTGTGGTTTTTCATACGAATGCCCGAGCACAAATATGGTTCACATTATATGATATGCTAAATATTATATATATATATATATATATATATATATATATATATATATATATATATATATATATATATATATATATATATATATATATATATAATTTGCATTAATTATGTTATTTCAAATTCTAAATTAATTATATTGTATAATGCATATCATATTATATAAAATATTTTTTAAGTTAATTTAATAAATCATATTTTTTAAATCAAATAACATTTATAATTAAATTCTGATTTAATTACATTGTATGTTGGTGATCATATAATACAATGAGCTAATAGTTTGATTTTCAATTTTGAATCAACATTAATTTGGGATTTTATTGATTGGGATGTAAATGTTTATTGTTATTATAACATTATAAACGTGGCTTCAAGCCTAGGAAAATAATTACAACATTTATAAATCTTAAGAGAGAGAATTCTAGAGATTAAAATAATTTTTACATGAAGATGTCTTCCTGCTACAAATTTAGGATTCTCAAGTTCGAATTTTTGGCTTTTAAGAGATTTGCTTTTATTCACTTTAATTCATTACTTATTATAATCTCTTCTTCATATTATTGGTTAATACTATGAAATCTTGATTGCATGCTGCAATTAAATCAAGATGAATTTATTGAGAAAACTAAAAAAATCTATTATTTATGTGAAAAGCCTATTGAAAAGTATGATCCTAACATTCAATAGAAAGAAGGAGAAAGCTTGAATATTTGATTTTTTTCATTTCGAAGGTAGTCTGGATGTTTTAAATCCTTACAAACTAATGGAAACATTAGAAGTATGGTTGGTAATAATCAAACCTACTCTGTGCTACCCTGGTCCTTACTTCAGTTGGTCATTCACTTTGTTTGTATTACTGCATGTTGTTATCACTTGTATAAAACACTCTAATTTTTATAATTCTTCCTTTTAAACCTTCTCAATTGATCCCTAAGTCGAATCCATACAGTTTTTTGTTTGTTTTCTTGTGCATATCCAATATTGTTATTAATCTTCACCTACATGAATTTGTCCTATTTTATTTTTGCTTTATGTAGGTCTTGACAGTGTTTGCGGACAAAACTGTGAAAGTGTGGGGCATCATGGATGATGGAAATGGTAAACTGGAATGCACACTTGCTTTCCCTAGTTCTGGTGGAGTGGATGACA
Source organism: Dendrobium nobile (assembly GCA_022539455.1). Classification (NCBI taxonomy): domain Eukaryota; kingdom Viridiplantae; phylum Streptophyta; class Magnoliopsida; order Asparagales; family Orchidaceae; genus Dendrobium; species Dendrobium nobile. Next base: position 46,335,667 of record CM039734.1, on the reverse strand, counting down.
TGCAAGTTGGCTGCCTATGCGATGGTGACCATCTTGTCACTGTTTATCTTAGCATCATTGGTTCGTTTTCCCCTTTGTTCCTTTCTCGTGGCTCGCGACTCATGACCTCAATCATGGCTTTCGATTTTTTCTTTTGCTCCCCTCATCCTCAAACGAAGACCGTCCGTGGTAGATATTTATGAGATGACTAACAAAGCTATTTTAATGTATTCTAACCTTCCAGATGAGACGACAAACAAAACTATTTTAATTTAGCGCACCCCCCCCCCCCCCACAAAACATTTCTGCCTCCTTCATTATATTTAGCTCTTTGTTGTTCTTGTTTAAATATTAGAAAATTTCTTATATCATAAGAAAAAAATGATTGAATATCTACTGTGTTTGGCATATATAATAATTGATTTGAAGGAAAATTCTAATTTTCATTTTCTAAGTTTTTACATGATAATAACTATTTATAAATAAAGATTTTAATTAATCAAACAAATTTTTAAAATAACAAAGTCACCTTGTTCTTAATTTTCATAACACTTATAATACATCCTGCAATTGGATTGCAGAGCAATAAGGAGCCTTGAAAGTGTGGATGGTTAATCGAACTCCTAGTATGATTTTATCATACATCAAAGATCCAAAAAGAAAATCGACATTAATTGGGCTAAAGATCAAGTGGCACTCTTACAAGAAGATGGTCTTCTCAAGAGCAAATAAACATGTCAATTCATGAGAAAACAAGGCTAAGAAGAACAACATAGTCGAGATAGAGATGTGTTTTATGCACTCATTGTCTTGTGGAAGGCATACCATCATCCCCAACGATGGCAAGACCTTCTTCAGGAGGTCGTCTAATTACTTGCTAATCATTGATGACACCAATGAAGGATTTTTGAGCAAGTCATGTACAAATGACATCACATCCTTTGGATTCATAGGTTATCCTTATAGATGTGAAAGATGATGGAGAAGAGAAGGGGAAATCTAAGATATTAAGGAGAAAAAAGAAATAACTCAATGTGAGAGAAAAGATGTCTTCACCATGATACTCTCTCCCATTTTAAATAGGGTTGATATGACCATGTCTCAGGTAGCTCAAGTGATATCATGCCCTAGTAAGTTTTTTTAAGATTGATTAGATGTGTCTAGTGCTTTGAGTTGATAACATGATATGGGGAAATGTTGATATCCCAATATAAGCTCCAAGTCATTGAGGTGACTCTAGATCATAAGGAGCTAATAAGAGTGACCAACACCTAAGCAATATAACTTGTTCTCCCAAGTATATCTAGATGGCTAAGACTACCTCAACAAAATAAGATGTTCATTCAAGGAAAGCAAGGTTATAATGCTCCAAAGGCTATAACATCCTAAAAAGTAAAGGTTCATTTAACCAAAAATTACTAGACAAAACAAATATAAAAAACATTACATAAATTGATAAGAATCCAACACATAGAACTGACGACTTGCTAGCACACGAGGGCAGAGGAGCATCTACCCAATATTAACAACTCGGGCCAAACAAATGTTCTAAAAGATTCATTCCTAACTCATGATACCCACTCGGCTTTGTGATGGACTTCATCAACTTAGGACAAACAACTTAGAGTAAGGAGGAAGGAGGAAGGTGGGAAGCATTTCCATGAAAATCTCATCACCCAAGTCTATTAGTGGCCCCTTCAAGCAGTAGTCAGAATGTTTAATTTAACCCCTCAATTGGTGGCTTTAGTAAGTACTATATGTTGGCAAAGATCAAGAATGAGAGAGCCAATCAAGATGTTACATCTCATGAGTTAAGCAGATATTTCAGAAATACTACACTTGTTAATATAATATATTCTACGCTCTAATAATTTTATGATTTAAGCTTCATTTGAGAAGATTTTCTTGCTGCTTCTTAAAGCAATTTTTTAGTACAAAAATTTAAATTTTTGTATTATAAAACTATTTTAAGAAGCAGTAAGAAAGCCATCCCAAATGAAGCTTTAATGCATTGATATAGACTTTAAACTCTTATTAAATGAAATATTTAAAGGGTTCTAATGGATTCACTAGCAGTAGTTTTATTATTATTTTTAAATCTAGTATATTATAGAATTGTAATTTGTTATTGAGTTGTTGTGTGACCTCAAATCATTATAAATGAAATATTTTAGGTGAAACTCCTCTAGATTAAATGACTAATTGAGAAGGTTTTTGAATACAAGAGAAGAACATTGATTGAGAATATATATTTAATGATTCTATTTGATTGTAGCTCAATTATTTCAATATATATATATATATATATATATATATATATATATATATATATATATATATATATATATATATATATATTTATATTATATATATATATGGCTTAGGGGTATTAGGACAAAGGTTCATAAGAAATATGAATCAGAATAAAATAGTCATTAGGATGATCATTTTGATTTAGTAGAGTTGATTATATTGCATTAAGATTCTATTTAGGTGTTATGTTTTATATTTTATTAGGTATATGTGTGATCTTGCTAGAGGGAGTTGAAATTTCACAAATTATTGCAGTTGTTCATACAAATGCTCTAATGCAAATGATGACAACTATGATACAACTAATATAAGATTCATGATCTCAGCCTAGTGGAAGAAATAATATCAACAACACTTCAATGGATAAAAGTTATTTCAAGGCATGTGGTTGCAACTAGTTAAGGGAGATGAAGGTTGGTTGAAGTTGAAAACTAGTTATTATGCATAGAAAAAACATGAAATGACATTTTTACCTAGGGAGAGGAAGATATTATTAGCAATAATTCGCTTTAAATGGTGAATTTGAGAGATAATGGAGAGGAAAAATATAAAGATAAATTTGGATGTCAACCCACTACACAAATATTAAATGCAAAGGTGGAGTTCTTCAAAGATTAATTTGTGCATCTTTTTATGAGGATATAAACACAGGACAAATATCTGAGACGGGTGCAATGAGAGAGACTTGCAATGCAATATGAGATAGAGTTTACTATTTTATCGAGGCATGTACCCTAGTTTGTCCACACTGTAGAAGAAAAGTATGACAGATTCTTATTAGGATTAAAATTTGCAATTAGACAACCTCCATTCCCCTTAAGAATTTATGATTATTCAATTGTAGTGGAGAGGACCAAGAGATTAAAGTTGGATAATGCATGTCACTCTGAGGAAACACAATATTTAGAAGAGAAACAATGCAAGAGCAATGAAACTTCACATTACTATTAGTTTAGACAATTTTCTCAGTCTTGAATGATTCTTAGTCTTGAAAGTCTACTTGGAAGAAGATAATTAGCTCCAACAATGGTGGTAGTCAAACTAGCATAAGTAGCTATGAAAAATATGAAAAGTATCATAAGGATAAATAGCTCTTTAGAATCAATACTTATTTATGATACTGTTACCCTATACATATAGCAAAAAATTGCCTTACCTTTGAACAAAGGCTCTCAGAGGAAGAATGAGCAAGTGCTACACCTATTGGTTAATACTCTTATAATCTCTTCTTCATATTATTGGTTAATACTAAGAAAAAAAAATCTATTATTTATGTGAAAAGCCTATTGAAAAATATTTGATATTTTGTGATTTTATTTTGAAAAAGAGTTTTATGAACAATACAAACCAAATTTGTAAAATCACTCAATTTATTTTGTAACTCATATTTAGCCTTAGTTGTACTTATTTAAATATTAGAATATTTCTTATATTGTAAGGAAAAAAAAAGATTGAATATCTAGTTTGTTATATAATAATTGATTTGAACGAAAATTTTAATTTTAATTTTCTAAGTTTTTACATGATAATAAATATTTATAAATAGAGATTTTAATTAATCAAACAATTTTTTAAAATGCAAAAGTCACCTTGCTTTTGATTTTCATAACACTCAGAGTATATAATGCAAGTGAATTGCAAAGCAGTAGGGACCTTCAAAGTGTGGAAGGTCGATTGAACTCCTAGTATGATTTTATCGGCCATCAAAGAACCAAAAAGAAAATCAATATCAATTGGGTTTAGATCTGATGGCAGTCTTACAATAAGATGGTCATCTCAAGAGTAAATAACAATGTCAATCCATGAGAAAACAGGGCTAGAGATGTGGGTTATACACTCATTGTCTTAGGAAAGGCAAACCATCATACCCAATGATGGCAAGACCTTCAAGAGGTCATTTAATTACTAGCTAATCATTGATGACACCAATGAAGGATTTTTGGGCAAGTCACACACAAATGACATCACATCCCCTGGATTCATATCTTTAGAGAAGTGCAAGAAGATGAGGAAGATAAGTAGAAATCTAAGATATCAAGGGGAAATAAGAAATAACTCAATGCAATGAAAAGTTGTTGTCACCATGATATTCTCTCCCATTTTTAATAGAGATTGATATTACAATATCTCAGGTAGCTAAATTAATATCATGCCCTAGTAAGTTTTTTTTTAATTGATTAGACATGTCTAGTGCTTTGATTTGATAACTTCATATGGGGGAAATGTTGATATCCCTATCCAAGCTCCAAGTCATTGATGTGACTCTATATCATAAGTAGCCAATAAGAGTGACCATCACCTAAGTACATAATAAAACTTGTTTTCCCATATATGAATAAGGTATCGATCAAGTAGTCTATCTAGATGGGCTAAGGCTACCTCAACAAAATAAGATGTTCATTCAAGCAAAGCAAGGTTGTAATGCTCCAAAGGTTACAACTTCCTAAAAAGTAAAGGTTCATTCAACCAATGATTTCAATAGAAAAGAATTATAAAAAATTACATAAATTGATAACAAGCCAACACATAGAACAGGGGACTTGCTAGCCCACAAGAGCAGAGGAGCAGTTGCCCAATATTAACAGCTAGAGCCAAATGAATGCTTTAAAAGATTCATTCATAACTCATGATATTGGCTCGGCTTTGTGATGGACATCATAAACTTATGATAAACAACTTAGAGGAAGGAGGAAGGAGGAACATTGTGCAGCATTTTCATGACAGTCACATCACCCAAGTCTATTAGTTGCCCCTTCGAGCAGTAGTCAAAAGGTTTAATTCAACCCCTCGATTGGTGGCTTTAGTAAGTTCCATAGGTTGGCCAAGATCATCCAACTACAAGCATGTATCTAGTTTCTCAGGCCTTGCCCTGAACACCTCCATGGTTAGGTACTCCTATATGTTCAAATGATTTGTTGATTTTATCAACATGCCTTATAAAAAGGTAGGAAAAGGCAGTAAGGGCCTTCCAAAGAAGCAACTCCTACACATTCAGCCACCTATCGGTCATGGTGCGAGGTAATGCCCAATGGTCTTCAAAGTAATTGGCACAATCAACAAGTTTCCATATACTGGAGACAGAGAATTAGTTAGCCACATGACAATGTATCGTAGAGACTTATTTTATGTATGTAGTTCTAGGACCTTCCCTCTAAGCTGCTTAGTTTCCTTAGAGCAATACACGTTTGTTTGGCTAGACATGTCCTAGAACTTCTCCTCCCTCATCCAACTAGTCTCATATAATCCTTTAAACAACTTCCCAAAATATTCTCCCATGTTAGAATGATCTTGTCCAAGCTTATGGGCACCAAGAATTAGAATGATGCTATCCAAACTTCTCCTCCCTCATCCAACTAGTCTCCCGCCTTGCCCACTGCCCGCTGCCCGCCTGTTGCCCGGCTGCACGCACTGTCCGGGATTCAAACTGAGTCCACTCCTTTTTGCTAAGTCCCAACCATTTTACTGAGAGGTAAAATGCGTTATAATTCTTATTATAATTTATTTAAACTATATCATACGAAAATTATAATTAAAAAAATTAAAGTTAATAATTAATTAAACATGTTATTATATTAATAATTAATTAGAATTAGTTATTAAATTAATAATTAATTAAAATAAACTAAAATTATTAATTAATTAAATTAATTAAGAAAAAAAATACTATGAACTGCTGGAAAAGCCGCCGGAAGCAAAACCGCCGGAAAGCCGTCGGAAAAATGGTCAGGTGGCTTGAATCCACCGGTAATTGAGAGAGAGAGAGAGAGAGGGCAAAACTTGGGGTCTGAGATAGAGATAGAGAGAGAGAGAGAGAGAGAGAGAGAGAGAGAGAGAGAGAGAGGGCAAAACTTGGGGCCTTAAATATTTGCCATTATGAGGAAGAAAATAAAGAAGGTATAAACCATCAATCTATCTTTAAGAGAAGAAGGCATATGAATATGATGATATACATGATTCAATTTTGTAGCCTATGCTGGGGGAATAGGTACACAGGGTGATAAATCTACTAATAAAGGGAGAAAATACATAATATAAGGAATGCTCAATTCACTTTTTTTGTTAAATTCTATGTGCAGGAGATGAAGGATACAAACGAAAAGAAAATGCAACATCCTAGAAGTAGCCATCATGAATTGGAGGAAGAAGGGAACAACATATATGTCAATGTATGCAGTTCAAATTTACAACATATGTTGATAGTGGAATAAGAGAAAGAAATCGACCATGAAAAATAAATAATACATAATATAAAAAAAGTTCATGAAATCTTATCAAATGAAGCCCAATTGGTGAGAGTCAAAGGAGAGGAGGCACTTTCCTTAGACGATTTCAGTCGTAATAATTTTTTTTTGAAGGACGAGGAAGAAGGAACATATGTCAATGTATGTGGTTTGACTTTACAATATATGTTGACAATGCAATAAGAGAAAGAAACTCGCCATGAAAAATTAATAATACATAATATAGAAAAGGTTCATGAAACCCAATTGGTGAGCAACAAAGGATAGGAGGAACTTCCTTTAGATGACTTCAGTCCCTTCGGCCCTCCATGATGTGCTACATGACATGCTTTCCATTAGTATGAAGACATGTTTTTCATTAGCCACTTCAATGAGTCATTATCAATCTCTTCTTGGGACATCTAATTAGCTCCTTCATCCTATAGTGATAGACCATTTTGTATGAGGAACATGTGTTGCTTCTTGGTTCACTACAGGAAAACCCGCTATTACCGGCGGATTATATCCGCCGTTAACACATAAAATCCGCCGGTAGTCCCGGGTTTCTGGTGCATTTACGGCGGATTTTCATGCGCCAGTTTGGTTCGCGTCAAAAAAAAAAAAAAACTTTCTGACGTTTATGCGACGTCGAAAAATGTTACGGCACAAGCTCCGGCGCATAACCGGCTCAAAAAATGCTGGCCAAGCCGATGATTTTCAATCGGACATTCCGACAATAACTGCGCCGGAAGTTTACGTCGTATTGATCCGCCGGACATTACCGGCGGATAAAACGCCGTAAATAAGCTACGGCTAGTTTACGGCGCATATTGGACGCCGGAACACACCGGCAGATAGGAGGTCGTAAAATGCGCCGGTAATTTCCGGCGTCCAAATAAACGACGACATGATCGTAATGATTCGTTGTGTCGTCGTTTCCATCGAATTTCCGACGCAAAATCCGCCGGAAACCTGTAGCATTGACAAAAAAAAAAAATTCCTTCCCAGCCAACAACACCGGCGCATTATCCGCCGGTAATGGCGCTGGCTATTTTTTGCCATAAAGTGCGCCGGAACTAGTAAAATGCTATTTTATTCCGACGTATATACCGGCGCATAGCACGTCGGAAACGTTCCGGCGCCATATGCGCCGGAAAAAACACCGTAAAATTTACGTCGCATTACGGTAGTTACAGGCGCCGTTTCTACCGACGCAAATTTATCCGCCGGAAAATCCGACGGTAATCGCGTGTTTTCCCGTAGTGGTTATATGAAATAAGTTTTAATGATTTAGATAGTGGAACATGTCATGAGTTTGTAAAGCTAGTCTTGACCAACCATCTTGTGTTTGAGTAAGTGATACAAATTGAAGGCATTGAGATCTAATAAAGAAAGACTATGTTGATTAATTAGCTACGTCTGAGTTATTTTTGTTGAGTTAATCAGAAAGGATAAAGGACTCAAATTCTAATAAATTGGTGAAAGGGGTTGATGAGACATGCATTAAGATGATTGAAATCGTATTGGAGGAGTTAACTATTATTAAAAGGATGTGGACGAAGTGGATAGGGTGACGTTAAGAGGTTCTTTGGGATCTAACTTCTTGGCATTAATGATAATATAGCTAGAGATGCAGAATGAAATTGGTAAGGAGATATAGAGGAAGCTATAAGTTACATAGCTAATGATACTAGTTATTGGTGCCAATTTAAGAAAAGATAATATCCAAATGCTATATATTAGTAGGGAATGGGATATGCTAGTTGGGGGCATGTCATAAGGGACCTAAGAGAAATGGTTGTAAGTTGTTTACCATATGAGAATTTAAAAGCTTTTTGGCATTAACTTAATTATATCAATTAGGCATTATCAAAGAAGGGCATATGCAATAGAGTTGTTAGTAATGGAAATTGTTAGTTGGACAACTAGTGGAATAGGATTTTTGAAGCAATATGACACTTTAAGATGTGAGCTTGTGTAGTGATAAGGAAGGCACCAATAGAGTAGCCATTAACTAGAAAAGATGATTGGTTTGAGCGTGCTAATAAGACGAGCTGAGGAGATTTGATTGAATGATGGAGTAAGTGACTTAAACCTATTTCTATACGAGTCATTTGAAGCTGATTTTAAACCAAGTTGATGAATATAACCTTCATTGTAGAGTTGACTTGAATAAAAACATTGATGACTCTAACTCGACTAAAAAATCTTGTCACATGTAAAACTCAAATTGGATATGAAATATCAGGCGGCAAATTAGGCACAGTCACTTTCACTTTAAGTTGCCTGCCAAGGATCTAACTTCTTCTAACTCATTTATTATCACCATAGATTAGGAGGCATTTGTCTTATAGATATATTAAGAAGAAAAAGCATGAAGTGAAGAAAAACTATTATAGTCAATGAAAGCTCATAAGTAAAAGGGATAAGGCATGCAAATGGACATTTATTGTCATTCTAACACACATATCCATGCAATAGAATGCAAAAAATTATAACACTTTAACTTTCTTGTATTATAATAATTGTTTATGTGTCAAATTTTGATGACGGGACCGTCTATAATCAAAATGTTTAGGTAGATTAACTAAATTAGAGAAAAATTATAGAATAAATCCACTGCCCAAAGATGTGAGATTAATATGCTCGTATAGCCAGGTAGATAAATAAGTATTAGACACAAGTCATCAAGCTGCCATATTCAACAAATTAGGTTAATTCCTCTCCAGCATTTCCTGCACAAACACAAGCATGTAGAGGATATGATGTAAAAAACTCAAGCTCTAAGATTGTGAATTCTACTAGACTATGTGTTGGTCAATTTGTTTATACACATAATAAATGTAGGTTTTTAGGCTCATTGACTAGTTAGTACAATTTTTGACTACTCACAACATCTCCATTGTAGGAGATGATTAAAAAAATTAAAAAAAAGTTAAATTCTTAACTCTATTATAAAACTTTAGCTTAATTTGAAATGATTAAGGGATGATCAATTAAATTAGAATATCACATATATATTTAAATTCAAAATTATATCACATGATAATTACATATAATAGATATTTACATACATAGTACTTAAAACTTCATTATTTACATATTTAACATATAAAATTTATTGTTTGCTCACATACCACTTAATTCTCTAAAGAATATAAAAAAAAATATTACCTTGCTCACCCTTATTGGTAACTCCTTGTTGGCAATGCTCTTCTTCTTCGTGATTTCTTCGAATTCATCTTTGTTTTTGAGGTTTTGGGTGCACATATTGTCAATCCTATCAACGACATCCCACGTGGTCTCGCGACGATCGTCTCTCAATATCTTTATCATCGAGGGTTTTGAGACTGCACAACCTACCATTCTCATCAATGACCTTCATTCCATCATATCTCATATGCATATATCGTTTCGTACTAGCCTTTGCTGTGACTCCTGTAACAATTTTTTCATGAGAGTTACAGATAAGATCAACCAATTGATACATTCAATAAATAAAAAAAATTATGTAATAAATAAAGTAATTTGATTGTCATTCTTGTAAATCCCCTTACATAAAAAAATAAATATCATATCTAAATTTTTCTTACACCATTTCATAATAATAATAAAAATAATAAACAAACTTAATTATAATTTTTTTTCCATCCCTTAATCCCATTGACTACGTCAACTGAATTGAACCTTTAATTGAGACTGTCTCTTTAGTTCAGTATGGCATGTTCGTGGGCTGTTTTCAAGGAACGCTCGTCCCCGCTTCCTTGGAAAGTCGGTGGGAACGCTATCCATATTTTCGTCTTGCAATTTCTCTGATTCCAGTCAAATTCTCTGCTCCTCTGTACCCCAGAACTCAATAGAAAAACCACCACACCATCTAGAAAGTCAAGCGTGGAGATTTTCTATTGGCGCTGACCACAAATTACAGCACATGCTACCACTTTTCGAATAAGAACAACAGTGCCTGCATATTTCGCCGCAATATCTGCAGGAACCATAAAGCATCCCTACCTGCATATTTGGCCGCAATATATACTAGATAAGGCTTCGTTTAGGGCGATTTTTTTATTGCCTTCTAAAACGGAATTTTAATATAAAAATAAAAAAATTTATACTAAAATTCCGTTTTAGAAAGCAATAAAAAAGCCGTCCCAAACGAAGCCTTAGTTTGGGATGACTTTCTTCCTGCTTCTTAAAGCTAAATTTTATGCTAAAAAATAGCTTTAAGAATCAGAAAGAAAGCCATCCCAAATGAAATATAAGGCTTCGTTTGACACAACTTTCATTTATTATTTTTTCAATATTTTAAAGAAATTTTTATATTAAAAAATTGTGGTAGAAAGCATGCAATAAGAAAATTGTCTGAAACCAAGCGTAAATTTGATGAAAATAATGTCTTAAAATTTTAATTAGTTGTATAATATTTAAATTACATATTTAAAAAAAATTATTTATAATATCATTCAATTTTTGGAGAATATGTTTAGAATTTTTTTTTTTAAGTTACTAATGTTGGATGCATAAATAAAAGAAATTTGAATGTTGTTACCGCACTTATTTTTCAGGGGAAAAAAAAAAGATAGAGAAATGTTGGGCTAAGGCTTGAATCAAATAAATATAAATATCTACTGGTTCATAGCTTATTACACAAAAGCTGAAGCACCTGTAGCGGGGATAATAAAACAAGTACAAGTGCTTCTCAGTAAGATACATCACCTAATTTACTAGCGGAGACAAGCCACGCCACGTCATTATTATAACCGTCAAATTGAGTGACTCCACAACGGCATGTCACCACGCCATTCGCCGTCGTCCCACCCGAAGACACCGCCACCCGCCGCCGTCAACCCCGTCGGGAAGTACATACTCGAGTCCGTGGACAACATATCCGCATAATAATTATACCCATCGAAATCCATCACATCGAAAAAGGCGTCATCTTGGGCCGGGCGGCTCTCGGGCTCCGTATGGGTCTGGTCCGACGGGGGAGCTTCTTCCTGCTGCTCGTGATCGGGCCTGGGACGGAAGGCCTCGGCAGCCATGGCGGCGGCGCGCTGTATGGAGCGCGGGCTTGCGGGGGCAGGGGGAATAGGGAGGAGGCGGGCGGAGTCGGCGAAGTTGAGACAGGCTTGTCGGCCGCGGAGGGCGAGGGCGGCGACGTCGTGCGCGCGAGCGGCCATCTCCGGGGTCGGGAAGGTGCCGAGCCAAATACGGGACTTCTTATTGGGCTCGCGGACCTCGCAAACCCATCTGCCGGCGCCGCGGAGGCGCACGCCTTTGTAAACGGGATGGCGGGTCTCGCGGAACTTGGTTCGGCCAGCGCGGCGCTTAGGAGGGGCGGAAGAGACGGTGGCGTATTCTTCCTCGTCTTCTTCGAAGAAAAGCTCGTCGATTGCTGTATCCATAGTGTGGGAGTGAGGTCGAGTGGGAGAGAAGAGCCGTGCGATTGTTGGGAAAAAGGGGAGGGAGTTTTGGGGGGGTTTAAATTGGGGAGGGGGACACGGAATTGCCAGCTGGGGGATGGGAGGCGGAGGTGGTGGGCCTTAGCTGTTTTTTTTTTTTTTTTGAACGGAGAAGGAAGAAGGGGATTTGGTGATGTGGCGAAGAGTGGAGACTGGCTGAGCTGAATGTGTCGGGGGCACGTAAGCGCGCTGGATTTGGGGCAGTTTCGGGGTGGCTTTCCGGTTTGTGTTCATGACAAATCCTGAGCGTGACCGCAATACGTGAAGTAGCTGGTAAATGGTAGGACAATTTTTTAAAAGAAATTATTTAATAATTAATTAGGCAAAAATAAAATCAAAATAATTAAAAAAAAATTATCCAAAATGGTCTCGGTTTTTTCCATCGTGATGGGAACATCAATAGTAAGAACTTAATGGAAGGAGAAAAATAAATTGTGTATTTTTTTATTGTGTAATAGAATAATGCATAAATGAAACAATCCAGTGGCGAGCGCAAGTGATAGTTGTTGCTTAGAGTTAGGGTTTTCCCTGCTCCCTCCCGTGCCGCCCCCTTGTAGTTCCCTCTTACCTCCTTTGACCTAGCCAGGTAAGACTCTTTCCCTTGATGACCTCCTCTCCTTTCTCCTCTGATTTCCCACTTCTTTTTAACCAGTCTCAGGCCAACCATAACATTTTGTCTTCATCCTTAAACTGAAAGAACATCCTTTCTTCTGGTATCCTTCCTTTAAAAGATGTCCCTTTTATCCTTTATACTGGCTCAAGGGGATGTTCTCTCCTTCTTTGATGGAGAAACAAAAGTTCGTTCCAAGGAGTGGTCTTTTTCGTTGGTTGGCTAATCCATAGTTTAGAGACCTTACTAGTGGAAGAAGTAGATCCCATAGAAACAATAGGCTATCGACTAGATTTATCATAGTTCGATACATCTTCTACAAACCTTGATAACCACCAGAATCCCTAACACTCCAATCCCCCCAAACACTACAAATAAACCCTCCTCCTTCACTAGCATAATCTCATCACACTTGCCCAACCCTCTGGTCATCCATATTCCTCCACCCCCACCATCTACCCTCTACTGATAAACCTGCATATACTATAATTATGAACCTCGACTCACCTACTGATGAAGTCTCTAAAATTATTGTCTCCACTAAAGATCAACAACAAACTACTTCTGCTCTGTCCTTAAACAAATTTTCTTTACTCCAGCCTACTAATGATACTTCTCTAGTCAGTGCGGCCTCAGATCCGTATGTATCTAACCAAATTCAAACAACTTCCACCTTTGCCCAATCTACCAAAGCGTTTAGAGGTAAGCAACCCAAAATGCCTCCAATCCCCACTCTAAAGAATCAATTATCCTCTCCTAAATTATTATTTCGAATTTTAGGGGGTTCAGTAACTCTACCAAAGTCTTCAACTATAAAGAACTTGTTCGTCGTTTTATATTATGTGTTTTTTTCATTTTGTAGAATATGATTTAGGAGTATGTTCTTTCTAATCCATGGTTTTGTGCCACTCACCTTTTCATTGATCAAGAAGCCAATTTGCATAATTTTGACCAATCTAAATCTGGCCATAATTGGGTTAAGTGGACCCTACTAAAGTGCATTTTGATGTCCCCTTTTCCTCTAGCCAAATTTTTATTGGGATGACCACTATTAGCCATCTCCCTACTTTTCAAATGATTATCATTTATGCTTCAAATTCAACTACTGATCATTGTATTATGTGGAATCATTTAAGAGATGTCAAACCATCTTTTCACATACCCTAGACAGTCCTTGGTGACTTCAACTACTGCAAGTATCAAATGGATAGAGGAGGAGGTAGTGTGCTATTCAATAATAGATTATGGGACTTCAATGTTGTCATATTTGATACTGATCTTATATAATTAATTTTAATAGGGAACATTTTTCACATGGTTCAATCAAAGAGGTGATAACCCTATACATCTAAAATTGGATAGAATCTTGGTTAATGATTCTTGGATGAATTATTTTCAAGTTCTTTTTACAAAGTTCTTTCCCCTTCTTATTCTAATCATATTCCCTTCATTTTCAAATCTAATTTAAGTTACAGAAATAAGCACAGATTCCCTTACAAAATTATTTGGGCAAAAAATGATGGCTTTTGGGAAGCTTTAATATTTATTTTCATAAGCATTATGAGGGGGACACTACAGGAAATTTATGAATTTTCAGCAGTATGATGTAACCGCTGGCACTAACAACGGTTAGACCGCTAGTGTTTACCGGCGGTTTAACTGCCTGTTATTTAATTGACCCCCGCCAGAATTAGCGGCGGTCAATTAACTGTCGATTACTCTGCCAGCATTAGTTCTTACTAGTGCTTTACCAACGGTTTAAACCACCGGTTTTATGTGATTTTTTCCAGGCGGTCAGAACTGCCGGAACGCCACCAGAAAAAGCACTAAAATTAGCCGTCCCCAGCCTTCCATTTCATTTACTCACATCGTCCTCTCTCTCCCTTCCGACAGTCGCACCCCGTCTCCTCCGCCCTCTCGCGATCGAGATGCTCCCTCTGGCCACCGATAAGCTCCCTTTGGCCGAATATCTGGCCCCTGCTCTGGCATCAAAGCAAGGCCGAAGATCTCGCCCCCAATCCTGCGCGAAACCAGCGTCCGAGTCTTGTAGGTTTGTTTTTTTTAATTAATCATTTGTCTTTCATACTCATAGGTTAGGATTTTGTGAATATATGGAAGGGCAATGGGTATTTTGCTCCTATGCTAGCAATGGTAGGGCAATGGGTATATGGAAAGGCAATGGGTATATGGAAAGGCAATGGTAGGCACCTTCTGTATCAATGATACTCCTAATCATTTATTCTTTCAAATTATGGTATTTTACTCCTATCATTTGTTCTTTCATAATGAAAGGTTGGGTTAATGGTAGGCAGCTTCTCACTTTCTTCTTAATCCTCGTCCATCCTCTCGTGAGATGGCCTATATAAAAAAGCTCTGGGGAAGATTGGTAATGCATCTACTTCTACTCTAATCTTATTTATTATTTAATATTATTTAGCTACTCTCCACCTTATTTAACTATTTCTTAACTCTAAAATGAAAATAAAATCCATTTTATCCCTTCATAAGCTAATACCAGCCTCCGATAGTTCACTAATATCGCTGGTAGTTTCCGACGGCTTAATTACCTATAATTTCTGGCAATTCTCCGGTGATACGTCGACGGTGGCATCGTCAGTAATTCCTTCGATTATGATCATCGATAAATAGTCGATAAATAACCGATGGTATTTCAGCGGTTTGGCTGCCAGAAAAATCCGACCAAACCAGCGGTTAAATAGTCGGTATGCCGCCAGTAAATAACCGGTGGTCACTAGCGTTATGACCGCCGGAAAACTACCGGTGGTATGGTCTGCCGGTAAACGCCAGTGCGTAAAACCGTCGGAAATGGTTTCCTATGCGGTTTTTATCGGCGGCTTTGAAACTGCCGCAAAGCCATCGGTTTTGTACAAATTCGCCAGAAAGCTTATGATAACTGCTGAAACAAGTCGCCGATACTAAGTGATTTTCCTGTAGTGGGAATCCTATATTTGCTCTTTATGCTGAGCTTCGATTTCTTAATACTCTTATTAAAGAAAATCCTTGGACTAAATCTAATTTAATTTCCCTTGCTCTTGAGAACTTACATAACCAACTAAGTGAATATTTATCCCATCTTGACATTGACCCATATAATGCCTTTATTAACCTCAAGCTAAAAAAGAACAAAGCAAGAATTGTTTATTATAACACTTCTTAGGTTTCTTGGATTCCAAAGATCCAAAATGAAATGGATGATTCAGGGGCAAGATGATTTGAAATTCCTCTATGTCAAGATAAGGACTAGAAAGAAGTACAATAAAATTTATGTGCTTGCTGCTGTTAAAACAAGTCTCCACATCATTTTCTCAATTTTAAGAAGCTTTGTACCCTTTGTTTACATGTGTAACTCTAGGATTTTCTCTCTGTATTTTTTTAGTATATTTATATCTATATACTCATTCATTTCAATAAATGGGAAATAGTTTATTTCTCTTCTCTCATTCCCTATTTCTTCTCTTCTTCCTTTTGACTTTCATCTAGCATTCGTGTTCTCATAGTATCAGAGACTAACATTCTTTTGTGCCTTTTTTCTCATCTTTATGGATTCCTCATCCACTTCGACAACCGCCACTCAAGAAAATCCTTCTAGATCTAGTTTCCCTTCGACAAGTTCATCTATCCCACCCCATTTAAAGTTTTTAGTGTGTAACAACAAAAGCATTGTATGTATCCCACTCAACTCCGATAACTATTATGTATGGATGTCTCAAGTCTTCAAGATTTTTTGTTCAAATGGATTCAATGGATTTCTTGACGGTAGCTGTGTTTGTCCTTTCTCAACAGCTTCGACTGAATCTAATTCCTACTCTTGTCAAAACTGGGTTCTTCTTGATCAAAATTTTTCATCCACCCTTTACTCTGTCATCTCCCCCAGCATCTTGCCATATGCTATTTCCTTGGACCAATGTGTCAAGATATGAGATACTTTATCCCGGCATCTTCAATCCACTACCTGATCTCGCATTATCCAACTCAAGAATGAAGTTCACCATATTTCCATAAAAGATCAGACTATGACATAATATATGCTTAAGATCAAATCTAAAGTCAATGTTATTGCCTTAATCGGAACTCCTCTTAATCCAAATGATATTATCCTCTACACTTTAAATGGTTTTCCTCCAAGTATCAAGCCTTCAAGACAACCATATGCACCGATCTTTAACCAATATCGTTATATGATCTTTATACCTTGCTCTGTAGTGAAGACTAGAACATTGCACGAGAAGCCTCCCATGAACTTCACAGCTTACAAATTTTTGAACCCACTATGGCTCTTACTGCATCTCGTGGTCGTGGATGCAGTTGCACCTATACTCGTGGGCATTCATCCTCAGCAAATAGACCTACTCACAATCCTTCCACTCGCTCTGATAAAAATTAAAATCAATCAGTTCTATGTCAAATTTGTTTAAAGAAAGGACATTCCGCCTTGCATTGTTGTCATCGACACAATTCATCATACAATGAAGATTAAAACAAACCTGCGTTGTTTTCTCCTGCGGACACTACCACAAACACCGATTGGTTCCTTGATAGCGGAACAGCTAGTTACCTAACTTTAGATATCTCCAACCTTTGTTCATCAAAATCATACAATGGTTCCAACAACATCACACTCAGCAATGGGCAACAACTTCCTATTCAGCATTTAGGAAAGGGTATTCTATCCACTCCCACCGGTAACTTAACACTTAGTCAACTCTATCATGTTTATAATTTGTCATTCAATCTTATATCCATTCGCCATTTTGCCTCTGACAATTATTGCACCGTTATATTTTCTGCTAATGGTTTTCAAATTTTGGATTCGACAACTGGCCGCATTCTTCTTTAGGGTTCGTGTCTTAACGGTCTCTACCCATTTCACTCATATATTACAAAATAATCTCTTGCGCTAATCTCCACTTAAGCTATTCCCAACATATGACATCATCGGCTCGGTCATCCCGCCACCACGACTCAACAAAACTTAGTTAAAAGTGTTTCTACAATTTATTTCAGCTCACCATAATACAATTGTAATTCTTGTTAAATGGCTAAAAGCCATCATTTACCGTTCTTTAGATCTCAAAATTCTATCACTACTATTTTTAAGTTAGTTCACTCAGATGTTTGGGGACCTTCTCCCACCACATCTAGACAAGGTCATCATTACTATATTTCATTCATTAATGATTACTCTAAGTTCTCCTGGGTTTATCCTTTAATTAAGATATTTGAAATGATCTCTAAATTTGTGGTGTTCAATAAAATGATTGCTCGTCAATTCAATACACGCTTTAAAACTTTTTGCTCAAATGGAGGTGGAGAATTCATTAATAATCAATTCAAATCTCTTTGTAATCATTAGGGTATCACACACCAATACTCTTGTCCTCACACCCTAGCCCAAAATGGCATTGTTGAATGCAAACACCAATATATATTAGAAACTATTCTTAGTCTTCAAATTGAAGCTAGCCTTCCTCCCTCTCTTTGGGTTTATGTCATACATACTGTCGTCTATCTTATAAACAGATTAACCACACCTATTCTTAAAAATATCAATTCCTACACTAAACTTTATCACAAAGCCCCCTCTTACTCTCTTCTTAAAATATTTGGATGTCTATGCTACCCCTTGCTATGTCCCTATACTAACTCCAAATTATCACCCTTATCTCTTCCACGTGTCTTTATTAGATATGCTCATGCTCAAAAACGTTACAAATGTCTTAATCCTACCACGGGACAAATATACACATCTAGACATGTTATCTTTAACTAAGCAATTTTTTTCCCTATAATCAATCTCGCAAACCCACTGATCCAAATTCTACCTCATGGTCCTTACATTACACGCAACCTTTACACCTTGTACCTATAACAGGACATCTGAATTCCAACTCTAATATTTGCCCTTTTCAGGACACTCCTGATGCCACTATTTCATCTCAAGCTCGATTATCTTCAGCACCTATCCAAATATCTAATTCCCCGTCTACCACTTCCCTCAACAACATCATTCATTCTCTAATCATTCAACCACCTACTCACCATATGCAAACTTGTTCTAAAACAGGACATCCCAAAGCCATCTTCAATCTACTTCATCAAAATCAATCTAATGATCCCACAACCTATGCTAATACTAGTAAATTTGAATTTTGGCATAAGGCCATGTCTAAAGAATTCCAAGCTCTCCAATCTTAGGGTACCTGGGAGCTTGTTCCACCTTACCCTTCTCAAAATATTCTTGGCTGTCATTGGACATTTTGCATAAAATTATTATCCAATGGTACTATAGCTAGCAATAAATCTCATCTTATTCCATAAGGGTTTAACTAGGCATATGACATTGATTACACATACACTTTTAGTCTTATTGCCAAAATGCCCACTATTCGAGTGCTTCTTGTAATTACTCTTCATCACAACTGGCCCATTCATCAACTTGATGTCTCAAATGTCTTTCTTCATTATTAACTTTCCCATTCTGTCTATATGAAATAACCTCCAAGGTTTCTTGATACTCTTCATCCAAATTACGTACGTCGACTAAAAAAGGCACTATATGGTCTAAAACAATCACCTCGCCAGTTGTTTGCCACTCTATCTAGTTATCTTCAAAATCTTATATTCATGTTTAGGTTTTCTGATCCTTTCCTTCTCATATATAAAAAATCCAATGTTTCTCTTTACTTTCTAGTTTACATTGACGACATTCTCATCACTTGAAATTCCATAATAACTATCAACGATCTTATTCATAATCTGAATACTAAATTCAAAATGCATAACCTTAGATCCATCTCGCAATTTCTTAAAATTCAGGCCATCCATTCTTCTTGTGTCCTCCATCTAAATCAAACAAGTTTAGCTAAATCTATTCTTTCGAAAGCCGACATGATTAACTATAAACATGTCTCTATGCCATCCCAAATCAAAACATCTTCCACCACTGGGAACTCATCTACATTTTCTAATCTGACATTCTTTTGTCATTTAGCAGGCTGACTATAATATCTAACTCTCACTAAACTTGATATGTCATTTGCTATCAACAAATCTACCAACATATGCAGAATCCTCAAAATAGTCACTTTGAAGCACTCAAACACCTTCTACGATACATTCAAGGTACGTTCAATACTAGTTTACCACTTTTTTGTGACTCTCTTCTTCTTAAATCCTATACAGATTCAGATTGGATCGGTTATTCGACTAATCAAAAATTTATATCTGGCTATTACAACATCATTGGATTCTCACTAATATCATGGAGCGTCAAGAAACAAAATGCAGTTGCCAGCTCTTCCACATAGGTTAAGTATCGAGCACTTGCTGCAACTGTTACAGAAGTCATCTGGCTTCATCGCTTACTCAAAGATTTTAACTTCTTTCCCACGGCCTCCATTCCTCTGTATTGTGACAATACGTCTATCATTTCCTTAGCAAATAATATGATCTTTCACCCCCAAACAAAACACATTGAAGTCGACTATCCTTTCATCAGAGAATGTATTAAAGATAACACTATCACAGTTCATCCTATATCCACCAGACCAAGTTGCTGATATCTTCACCAAGCCTCTCTCCATATTAAGGTTTAAACAACTTGCAACCAAACTGGTTACATATTCAGTTGCACTAGTTTGAGGGGGCCATGTTATGACAAGTCTCCAAATAAGTTTTTCAATTTCAAGAAACTTTGTACTATTAGCTTACACATGCAACTTTAGGATTTTCTCTCTGTATATGTATAGTCTATTTATATCTCTGTACTCATTCATTTCAATAAATGGAAAATAGTTTATTTCCCTTCTCTCATTCCATGTTTCTTCTCTTCTTCCTTTCGACTTCCATCTGGCATTTATGTTCTCAACTGCCATGACTGAGTCCCATATGGAACAGAATGAGGCCACAAATTTTATCATTCAATATTTTGCTTCCCTCCACAACTCTCCTCCTTTTTTCCACATTGAACTCTTCTATTCCCATTGGGAATAGGCTGCCTCCTCATATGTTTTCCACTCTTTCTACATTGGTTTTGGATGAGGAAATCAGAGTGCTATTTTTTGGGTTCTTCATCATCTGCTCATGGGCCTGACTAATTTAATATTGACTTCTACAAAAATGCTTGGCTTATTGTAGGTCTTTTGGTTTACAAGGCTATTAAGTTTTTCTTTAATAAATCTTATCTTTCTAGAAGGGTTAAGGCTATAGCTATTACTCTTATCCCTAAAACCAATCATGCTACTAACCATTCAAATTTTAGGCCCATTTCTCTTTATAATGTATTCTATACTTGGAGCTATGGTTTCGAAGTTTTTGGCTAAATGCATAGAAATGGAGAGTGAATTTGACCCCTCTAATTTGGTTGACCAACTCAAATTAAGGGAGATTTGACTTAGAAATAATTTGGGCATGTGTGAGATGTCCAATTGAAGGATTTTGAAGGGTTAATTTGGTTTGAAATGGCTTGGAGCATTGATTTTGAGATAGGTGTAGATTAAGGGTTGACTTGGTTGAAAGTTCGTTAGGGATGTTAAGCTCTTAAGAACTAGTCCGAGGCTAATCAAGAGGGGGGTGAATTGGTATTTTAAAAATCTTTCTTAAGCAAAGCACAAAACTAAAACCAAAACAATTCACCACAAAGAGTAATAGATGCGAAAATTAAATGCAGAAAATAAAACAAAGAAAGATCATACCAGATTTATACTGGTTCAGTCAAAACCTTGACCTACGTCCACTCCTCGAGGCACCCTCCAAGTATTGCACTAAGTATCTCTCCTTTAGCTACCACAGCTTGGAAAAGAAGCCTGTACAACATACTCTTTTTCACTAACCCCGGTGCCACAGAGAACCGACTCCTTTTGCTTCCTGCTGAAGCAGGCAGAGAACCCAGACCATTTGCTGAAGTAGACCTCCCAAGAACCTCCGAAGGATGAAGGATGAAGAATAGAGAAGACGACTTGGAAGCTTACTTGGAGCAACCTTTGTGAACCCTCTCACAAACTCCCCCTCACAAGTTCCTCTCTCTCTCTCTCTCCCTCTCCCTAGGCTCTCTCAGGTCAAGACAGCAGTACTCAAGGTCTTAAGCATGAGAAAATTTAGGTCCTTTAAATAGAATTTCAAGAACCGACATTATCATCCAGGATGATATTTATATCGTCCTGTATGATCAGTACAAATTAAGCTCAATCAGCCTGGACGACATGGGACGATCAGAAAAATTTTTTTCACATTTTCTAAGATGATAAAATATTATCCTGTATGATTAGTTCAAATGACAGATTATCGGCCAAACAATCGCTCGAAAAGGAGGTATGGACGATCCAAAATTAGCTTGATCGTCCGGGCCGATCTCACGATCGTCCCGGACGATTAGTTCAAAATCGAGGACAATAGTCCAGAACATTGCTCAGAAAAGAGCTGGCTGATGTTTGATCATCCAGGAGCAACCAAGGATTTTTGAACTGATTGTCCCGGATGATCCTGCGTCATCCTGGATGATGTGATTATATCAATCAAGCCTTAATTGCTTTCATTAATTACCATATTAATTTAGGCATAATTATGTAAAATCATCCAAGCTAATGTAATGGATCTCCAAAAATAAATCTTACCTAAATGGATCTGGCGGCTGATTCTTTCTAATTTGAACCTATCGTCCTAGCCGATATAAGGATCATTCAAGACGATGTGCTTAATGACGGCTTCCTTAATAAGGATGCCCTAATTAGGATTTCTTTTTTTAGTTGAATCGTCCTGGCCGATATTAACATCATCCAGGATGATGTACTCAAATCAGAAAAATAACAGAAAAAACCCTCAAGTGTGTGTGTGCAAGGTTACTTAGCATCAGGAACCACTTTTATAATGGACTCAAGAAAGAAAAAATTATGAACTAACTCAAACTAAATCTACCCAATCTTGAGCTGGCTTGAGTTGCATTCGATCTTGTGGACCTAAAAAGTTAGTATGCAAAGCAGTTGCAGACAATTTTGAATGTTTGCTATCATTAAAAGTTTAATCCATAAACTCAGATTTGCAACATTGGTTAATCAAGTCAAACCAAGAGTTTGATTTGGGTCAATAAGTTCAAATTAGTTATTTGAGACCAATGAAGGTGGTCTTATGTAATGGAATGACCATTTAAGTTGAAATAACCATTTGGACTCTTAAGGGGCAATTTTGTCAATAGGAGTTGACTTGGTCAACCATGCATGACCAAAGCTTGAATTTGAGTCCAATTCATTCCTAATGATATTTAGAATGCATTAGAGAAGGTTTTATGGCTTGATGTGGATTATCCATGTTGAGGTTTGGAGAAAATTCTAAGTTTATCCTTAAAGGGCATTTTGGTCATTTAGACTCTTAGTTAACTGTGGGTTAACTTGGGTCCACTAAAGTATAGTTTTTTTTTTGTTTAACATGTCATAATAAGGGTTATAGATATGGTCAAATTTTTTTGGGAAGGTCACAAGGTCCAATTCCACTAGGTGGAAGGTTCTGTGGCATAGACTATAAATATTTAAAGATTTTGCAGTCTTTAGATTTCAATCATGATTTTGGGGTTAGAGGTCTCAAATTAGACTCAAATCTGAAGGGTTGACCCTAGGGACATGCCTAATAAATGTTCAATAGATAAATCATGAATCGAGGGCCAATAGATTGGGTTTTGAGGTGATTGAAAAATTTCCCCAAAAGGGTTACAAGATAGAGGCCCTTAACATTGAATTATGGATGAAAATTTTGATTTGAACTGTATTTTGGATTTGATTGATTGAGTTTGATTTATCCACATAAATTATAGTCAATTGAGTGATTATTTATAATTGGATAAAGGACATCAAGGGGTAATTACTAGGTGAGTGCATTGAGCTGGGTAGTGTATTGAGTCACCTACCTACAGTGCACGGATGCAACCTTAAGTGATTATAGGTTTATATCAATTAGATGATAAAAACTGATTAAATAATGGAAGTTTAAAGTTTGAATGAGATTGGGGAGCTACAGACAGGTGCAAATGTTTGAAGTTGAATTGAGTTCTAGATGATTGTTAACCACTAGATCAACACAAAAGAATCTAAATATGTTCTGATAACTTCATTCAAAAATGAGGTTAACATATCCTTAATGATCAGTCACCACTAGTATTATCCAATATGATCATTAATAAAATGAAGGAATCATTACACTTAAATACATAAATAAATATATATGTGAGACTATAAATGTATCGGTAATCAGTATCCATATTAGTAGGACAACAATAAGAATAGAACATTAAATCCATACAATAAAAGATAAATCATCGGTATTGAAATCATGCCTGAGTACATAAATAAGTTATAAATATATAGGTGTCAATGTCAATGTCATCAATATTATTTATCTTATATATATACAATCAGTACATGTATCTATATACACAAGCATATGTTTTAACAAGGCTAGACATCTAGCTTTATTATGGTATTTTTATTCCTTTTATCTGTACTAATTACAACATTATATCGATATAATTATTTTTTTAACTTTTATCATTATTATTATGTGTGAATTTTAATAAGTCATTAAGAGTCACCACTCTCTACTCGTTGGCATAATCCAGTCATATGTTACAATCTACAATCAAGATAACACCATAAACCATCTTTGAAGAAAAGCCTATCGACCCACCCTCTTGTGCAGGTTATTATGTTTTAACACCCAACCCATATAAATGTTATTATATTTTAACAACCAACCTAATTAAATTATAGTGCTAACATATAGCTTTCCTTGCTTAAATGCCACACTTATTTATATGAAATGCTCAATTCTACAAAATGCACCAAACTCGAATAAATTATATTTCAAACTATAAATTTATAAAATCATAAATTTCATTATACCAATGAAATTTAATGTTATTATAGTCAAAATATTTATACAATTTAGATATATCATAGACAAAAATTCCTTGAAACAAAAACTTGATCTCTCTTCCCTCTTTCCTCTTCTTCGTTTCCTTCTCTTCCTTGCTTGGCAAGATGCAGCCTCCATGACACTGAGAAAAATGCTTAGGGATATTTAGGATTTAATATATATATATATATATATATATATATATATATATATATATATATATATATATATATATATATATATACTATTAACAAACTAGGGCAATGGCACTCAGAGCCAACACCACAGTGCTGCATGTCAAATTCAGAATTACTGTATAAAAGAGACTCAAGCATTTTAGTGATATTTTTTGGCTCTGCTATGCTCCGGACCATAGCTCCTCAGTGCTTAAAGGTGCAGCATTATTACGTTGTAGTTCAAGTAGAAATTCAAAAAACATTTAACTCTTTTTTGTATTATCGAATTATTATAGGTGATTGGCCACTAAAAGGCTCGACGTTGATGGTCGAATGGATATCAGAAAGTGTAAGATTGATAGTGATCGCCTATACACAAAATTCTAGTGATGGCCAAGCAAAGAGTTTCAATAGTTACGGTTTCTTAATAAAAGTTTTGATGGCAGATAAGTGGAGGTTTTACGGTGGTAACTGTGAAGATGTATGGCGATGACGAGCGAATATTAATCAAATGGTGGTGGACTAACGAAGATATGGTGTTGGTAGTTGGGTGGAGGTCCGACAATGATGATCTGGCAATGGTTCGATGACGACAGCCTGGTGGAAGTCTAAAGGACAATGAGCTAGTGAAGGTCTGATAGCACTCGCCAGGCGATGAGGTTTTATCGGTGATGGTTCTCTGGTGGATCTTTGGGAATCTTTAAGCCTTAGTGCTCTCTTAATCTCTAGATTCTAAGGAGTGATATGTGAAACCCTTTAAGTAAAAAGAAGCTAAAGTCTTAAATATCGAGGCCACTTTTAGTGTAATTGTTAATATTTTATTAATAAACTTTTTAGTTAAGCATGCTCATGCTAGAGAAATCCGGGGATGGGTGCCATATTAGAGTGTCACACAAACTGAAAAAAACTGTGAGGCCCTTAGGCTAAAGCAGTCAATCTCTCAATAGTTAAGAGTATGAGCTTTTACAAATGGTATCAGAGTCATATACCAGTCAGAAGATAGGAACTAAGTATCATATAAGACAAAATCTTACGTTATGGAAGACACCTCTTAAAATCTGTATCACATAAAGTGTTACATATCGGAAGTCATCACTTGAACTTGTAGGGGTCACCTCTAGAATCCCATATGCCTGATGGATGATTCTAGGATAATAATATTGACAAGGATGCTAGTTATTTAAGTGAGGGAGATTATGAAATCTTTTAAGTAAAAGTAAGCTAAATTCTTAAACATCGAGGCACCTTTTGATGTAATATTTGTAATTTAATCAAGAAACTCTGTAGTTGAGTGCGCTCATCCTAGACAAATCCTAAGATGGGTGACCTCCTTTGAAGTTACACTAATAGTAAAAATTGTGAGGCTCTTAGGCCAAAGCAGTTTATTTCTTGTAGTTAAGAGTTTGAGTTATTACATGGTATGCCCTATAAGAACATGTGGAGCATATTCTGAGTGCTTTATCAGACGAACCATATTGATTTGTCCTGGAGCATTTCTTCAATCTTTATGTGCTTAAATGGTGTTGGAATCAAGCGTTCTAGGGCTCATTGGATTCGTTTCATTGAGCACTCAATTCAGTAAGCATGCTATATTTAGACATCATTTGGTCACCCAATTAATACTCTAAAACTTTTAGATATGCTTCAAGCTATTGATTTGAGATCATTTAGGCTCGAATTAGATCAAATTTGATGTCGTTAGATTTGTCTCATCTAGACATTCAGTTTAATTATAAGTTTGCTAAAATCAGAGTTCAATGTCCGTTCAATATAATTTTTTATGACATTTTAATTCTATGGTACATACTTACTGTGACATCATAAATTTAAATGAGCATTGTACAACAACATTTAAAATATATAAAAATATTTTAATTTGAGAGAGACTGATAATTAATGTATAGAACTGTTATATGCGAAAAAAAATATTAATTATGAATTAGAAGAGTATTAAATTTAATCTTATATTAGATATTTAAAAAATACATTAATATTATTAAAATATTAAAAAAATTATAATTACTCAAAAATATAAAACTTCAAGAGAGTCAATTTTTTTTCCACATTCTCTAACAAAAATTGGCTCTATTCGTGAGATGTCCTCTCATTTGATAGATGTTGAGTAGCTTATTAATTAGTACAAATTTGTAGAGAAAATGGATTGCTTATCCCTTAAGACAGTTCGTGTCCGCTTCCCATTGGTTTTCATTTTGACTAGCTTTAATACTGGAAATGCGTAGTAGAACGTATAGATGACTCGGCTACATGCTATGCTAAAAAGAGTGCTTGACGTGTTCGCAGAGCTTGTCTCTTCCGTTAGGAAATAAATTTTTATTTTTTAGAAGAAAACGACTTATGGATCATGTGAATTTAGGCTTCGTTTGGGACGGCTTTTTAATTGCTTCTGAAACAGAGTTTTAGTACAAAAATTAAAAAATTTGTACTACAACTCCGTTTTAAAAAACAATAAAAAAGCCGTCCCAAACGAAACCTTAGAGGTTCATATAATTGTCAAATAAGATAACAATCTCTAAGCAACGTAAATGGGCTTAATTCACCCGTTGTGTTAATGAAGAGGAAGGGGATACTCTCACATATGCATGCCTATGTAAATAATTCGTAGATATCTGACATGTTTCCGACACGTACCTCAATTAGGTGGGTTAGATGGTCAGAGTAGCATTCACCTACAAGGAGAATGTTCGTCAAAAGCTATTATAGATAATAGACTAGGATTCAATAGCCGCCCTCCCAGTTAGAGATCACAGTGCGCTGACTTGCCCTGAGAGAAGCAGTCGCTCTTGGGGAGCTCCTTTAAATGACTTGTCAACACCAACACATACCCTAAGGATCAATCACCTCGACCAATCCCACCCTTTAGCAGCATTTATGAGCAATAAAGGTCATTTGCGTCCCGTTTAGATCCCTGATCAAGTTGTAGGATGCACACGCCTTTGAAAAATTTGACTATGCCTTCATCGAATAAACCTATTCCTGAATTATAGCTACCTCCATCCAGGGGACTTGCCCCTTGCTCTTTGGAAACTCAACATTCATCCTTCAGAACTCGCCTCTTACTCCTAAGAACTGACCGACACTACAACTCGGCTCCTAAAGACTTGCCTGGGATATTCTCCCTCAAGGACCTATTCAAGGAACTTGTCTTAGAGAAGGGGGTCACACTAGAGTTATATATATATATAACTAACTCATCCCCCAATAATAAAAATTTGAGCTACTAAATCTCTCATAACATAGAAATAAAATAATCAACTTTCGTTTCATTCAAACATAAATATATAATACATCAAACTTTCAATTATGTACATTGAAATAAATAAAATTGATTACAAAATTAGTACCTTATAATCAATGCTCAGAGAATCTTTATATAGACTAGTCTACTCAACTAGACCCTTTCTTTTGCCTAAAACATTGTAAAGTAACAAAGCGAGATCAACTTGCTCAGTAGACTCCCTCCTTCCCCATCACAGGCATTAATATTCAATACAAATATTTAAAAATAATTAATTAAAGGAAAAATTAAAGACTTGCAAAATAGTTAAAATATAAGCAAAACCTAAACTTATCAAAGTTTTAGTATATACTTGATCGTAGAGTTAGCACTTATACTTTCATAACCACATAACCGCTTTTACAGGAAGTCTCCAAATGCAGTATAGAATAATTACTTTCATATGTTCATTTGGATATCATTTTCATATTTCCAACAGAATTCATTCAGAGGTTCAAAGTTTATTAATGCACATTTCATAACATCTCAAAAATTTAATGTATGAAACATTAACATATAAAATGCAATGATTATAGTGTAAATGTCTTTATGTGTGCTTATAACTCCACTTCCATTTATGTCTCCCTTTACCTCCCACACCTGCATATAACAAGTGGGGCTAGAATCCCTACCATATATGCATCAAGTAGATGGGGCCATAAAAGTATTCACATTGTTATTTAACCTCCCACACTTGCTTTTAGCAAGTTTGAATCCCTCCAACATTTGCATCAGATAGATGGGGCTAGAAGAGTATATTTAGGGACCTTGTAAAATAGCAGAGAGTGCACTTTTCCACCTTTAAAAATAGAACATCTCTAATGCCATATAATGCAAAAATGCAACGCAATGTCACATTAATTAGATTAACCATTTAATGCAATATATAGATGATGTGTGAATTGCTAGTAAAATGTCACGGTACTTTTATACAGACTACTCATTGAACTTTTAGAAAATCATGCAGTAAAAGCCAACCATTAAAAATTCAATTTTGTATTGTCAAAATGTCTGTAATAAAAAGTGAAATAACATATTAAAAATCATATGATGGAAAGCTTGTAAACCCCAAGAAAAATATTTTTTAATTCATATCTTCTTATATATTTATTAAAATTAAAATCAGAGACAGGGGATTAGGAGTCTACCTTAAGCTCTCCAATATCCTGAACTAGTTCGATGGACTAATTCTAAGTTTAACCTTTAAATCCTCTTTCTTTTCTTTCTTTTTTCCCTTTCTCCTTCACATTCTCCTCTCTTCTTCTCTGACTAGCATGGGTAGAATGGTTCATAAAAAATGGTTCTAGATATTTTGATCATTTAAAATCTATTAACTTAACTTAGCATTGTGGCACCCAACTACCTAATCTCATAGTGCACTAGAGAATCTTTTATATTCCCCTTGAATATTCTCACCTGAGACCCGACATTACAAAGTTGCATCCTCAGCATTTCATCGCTCACCTAAAGCTTATTCTTTATCCAAAAAATTCTAGAGCTCAATACTGTTGAGCACCATATCTCTCGGCGTCACAGTGCCCACAAACCAAATTTTCATACCTTCAATTTTTACTTCTCATAGTACAAAACTTGGTTCCTTATAATCTCAATAAGAATTCTAAGATTTATAATTACTAATCAAATCAAAATTAATAATCATTAATAATAATTTCCTAGATTTTAGATGACGAATATTGCATGCCCATGTCAATCTATAACAGTCACATCATATACTATATTTTTTAAATTTTCTAGGTGTTTCCATTCTTATAGCTTTCTTTAACTTATAAATAAAGGGTCAATAAGAGTCTTTTGGATCCTTTTTTTAGATTATTTACCCCTATGGTGTTTAGATCTAAAATACTCTAGCATTCCACATACTTTCTATACTTGATTGCCTTTATCTACTCACTTGATTTTATAATCCTAACTCACTAATAACATGCTATTAGGGTTGGCTGTCATCAATGAGTGTATTTGGATCCAATATACTGTAACATGTGACAAGCATGGATCCTTGCTAGTTATTAGAAGATGGGTAATATGTGATGGATGACAAAACAAGGAGTCATTCATGAACATGGAGAGCCAAATTTATACTACCCACCATGACTTGATGTAGTTGGAAGAAAAAAATCACTAAAATGGTCCAAGATGCATTAGGGTGAGTTTAAAGGAAATCATAGAGAACATAGGAAGGAAGACCTTAAGTCATCCTAGTTAACAAAAAGCACCTTCACAAGCGAAGATAACACAACAACCCACTCACCCATATAGGAAAAAATGTACACATCCTACTCTTTGATTATTGACCATCACTCCTATAAATATTTCTATGGTCTTGTGATGCCCCAAGATCTAACTTGGAAAGAATGTCAATCAATTTCACAACAATTTACCAGAGTTATCTATAAACCTTCAGTAAGCAATCTATCAAACATCTATAAAATTTAAACATCAATATACAAGTCGATTCACATCTCAAAACATCATATACAATACTCAGGAACTAAACTATCAATACAAGTAGAGAAATCTATCCTGTCCTGAGTACAAAAGAATCATCTATCGATCAAAAGACAAAAACCTGAAGATCTGGATCAATTCCTATCTCCTGCTCCCGAGCCCTGACCTGAAAATATCAACCACATATAATGAGCTTTACAAAGCCCAGCAGGTCACCTAATACCTATAACTGAAATCAAAGCACGGCTATGCTATCAATATGCATGTCAGTCAATCACAGTCAATCAATCTATATCAGTCAATGGTCAATAAGTCTATGCAGTGGAAATCAAATCAGTAATCGATGCAATCCGAAAATCAATAGTCAATAAAACCAGTCAATGCAGCGGCAGGCAAATCAATCATTTCAATTTAATCAATAAATCAATATCCGTCAATCAAATCAATACGGTCAAATCAATACGATCTATTTAATGAAATCAATCGAGGAAAGCAATACGATAAATTTCAATCCATTCTGACAAGAAATCTATACAACAGTCAATACGGTGCAGAACAGTAGGCAGCAGCGAGTCTATAAAATCTATAGGCAGCAATATCAATGAATCGGTAGGCAGTAGTACGATGTCCATGTTCATGCTATCAATACAATATCTATATCTATCAATGTCTATAACAATGCTCAGTAGTATCAATGTTCAGTAGTCAATCGATGAAATCAGTGAAATCGTACGATACAGTAAACCCGATCAAATCCGTAAAATCCGTAAATCAATACATTAAACATGCAATCAATATGATAATACTGAACAATGTATAATCAATGGTCATGTTGCTGTTGTAGAATTCATATTGCTGTTGTAGATATCAATACATTGGTTCTATGAAAAGAGTCGTCACTCTATTGCCCGTCGGCCGCCCGTCGGCATATAATCTCCTTATAACTCCCATCGTTATATCCATGATCCATGATCTATGATTTAAAGGAAAGCCCGTCGGCCCACCATCATGTACAGGTATCATCTCCAACCAATGTTCAACCAGGTTATACGTGTTTCAGTATCAATAAGCAATCAATAATCAATATTAGAGCAATCATATCAATAATCATAGGCATATCGATTCAATCTATCAATTTCAGTCAAATCAGGAATCATACAAAAATCGGGCAGAGTAACAGTAGTCTATCGAATTTACACAAAAAATCCTGCAAAAAAGACAAATTCTGAATTTCTCCAAATTACAACAGAATAACCACGGCATCAATACAAGACTATTATTCTATAGAAACCAAGTCAGAAAACATCCTGATAATTTTCTATTCGATAAAAACCGCGTAGAACCAATTCCGACCGGAAGAAAATTCGTAGAATACAGTCAAATCGTGTAGAATAATCATATCTATAACACTCTAAAAGTTGTGCGGTGAAAGTCGTGTCAATCTCAAATCGGGTCAATTATTCGACTACAAAAATATAAATCCGGACATATCTCGATAAAAATACAACATCTTTGAAAACAGAAACAGGATTCGGAGTCCTTACCGCGAGATAAACAAATCTTCTAACTGCGTCGTCGGACGAAAAGCGCTCCACGGGCTCCAAAACCAAGCTTCCTCTTCTCTTTCCTTCTCTTTCTCTCTCTTGCCTTTTCTCTCTCTCCAAAATGAATCCAAAATATCTCAAATCCGATATTTATCAACACTGATCGTCCTGGACGATCCAAATTTCGTCCTGGTACGATGGGTTCTCTGGACAAATTTCGTACAGACGAAATCCAAATTCGTCCCGGGCGACTTGCTCTCTGGATAGATTTCGTACAGACGGATCGTCCCGACTGCTCCAGGTTCGTACAGACGAAAATGGCAGATTTCTTCACAAATTTTCTTCAGTTCGTCCAGTACTAAACCCAGTTCGTACAGACGAACTGCACTAAAAAAAATCAGCTTTTTGAAGGGTTTTACAATCTACCCACCTTAAGAAAAATGTCGTCCTCGACATTTCCCTTAAGGGATCGAATGCAAAATCGCTACAAAGCAAATCCGTCCAATCAAAACTCAAATCAAAATCAAAACTCGTCGGAATCCATACAAAACAAACAATGCAATCAATCACATGTCAATATGCAATGTTCATATGTCAATATCAATTGGTTAGTCAAATCTATCTTACCAGTAGAACCTTCTGGTCGTTGCTGATCCTCACGATGCTGTAAACTCTGTAGACTGTAGATGCGTGGCACCACTGGAGGAAGTGTAGGAGGTCGTGGTGCAACTGTCTCCCTCTGATCCCTGACAGCTCTATCATCCATCCTGTTTGCTGATCTCTCACTGTAGGCCCTCGAGCCAACAGTCCTCTGCTGTCCTGTACCCGTGCCAGAATCAGTCCTTCCACCCAGTCCTTTTTGAGGACAATCTACTGCTCTGTGCCCTTGTTGTCCACAGTAAAAACACTGTCCCGTCAATAGGTAGCACCGACCCGCATGTCGTTTACCACAGTGAATGCACTCGCCAGAACCACCAGACGATACTACCGATGCAGATCGTGATGCAGATCCCGATGCAGATCCCTTCAAACCCTCATACCTGCTTCTTTTCTCTCTATCTCTGTCTCTATAAGAATCATCTCGTCGTACCTCATCTCTCCTCCTTCTGGTATCCTCATACCTCGGTACCGGTGTTGCTAAATCAATCTCTATCAATCGAGCTCGCTCTACTAGCTCAGAAAACTCATGGATCCGGAAAGGTACTAGTGGATGCCTCAGCTCTCTATTCAATCCATGTAGAAATCTATAGCACTTTTCTTCGGGAGTAGGAATCAGATGAGCAGCGTACCTCGAAAGTGCAGTAAACTCAGCCTCGTACTGCATCACTGACTTACGGCCTTGCTCCAATCTCATGAAAACTTCCTGCATCTGTCGCTGAGCTGACGGTGGTACAAACCACATCCTGAACACTGTAGTGAACTCATCCTAGGTGATCTCAGCATTGGTTTTCCCCTGGAATTTCTCTCTCTGCTGTCCAATCCACCATCTCTCCGCTTCTCCTTCAAATAGGAACACAGCTAATGGTACCTTTCTATTTCCCGGACACTGCATGCTGTCAAAAATCTTTTCTACTCTCAGGATCCAATCCTCAGCAGCCTGTGGTCCCACAGCTCCTTTAAACAACGGAGGCTTCAGCTTGTGGAACATCTGCAAATGTCTGTCTACCTCTTCTTCCTTGCTTCCACTCATCTTGCTCTGGGCATCCCCCATAACATGTGCAATCGCAGTAGCCAACTGCATCATACTCTCTGAAGGCACTGGAGCTGCGCTGTGTTGCTCATTTGGTACACTGGATTCTGCTGGAGGATCCATATCTTTTTCACCTGCACAATTCAAAACTAATGATACACACATGCAATGATGTATGCCAATGAAGCTCTTAAAGCTACCCAATCTACCCAACTCTCAATCCAAACCTACAACTCTGGTAACAATCCATTCTTCCAATAACACTGCTCTGATACCAACTGTGATGCCCCAAGATCTAACTTGGAAAGAATGTCAATCAATTTCACAACAATTTACCAGAGTTATCTATAAACCTTCAGTAAGCAATCTATCAAAGATCTATAAAATTTAAACATCAATATACAAGTCGATTCACATCTCAAAACATCATATACAATACTCAGGAACTAAACTATCAATACAAGTAGAGAAATCTATCCTGTCCTGAGTACAAAAGAATCATCTATCGATCAAAAGACAAAAACCTGAAGATCTGGATCAATTTCTATCTCCTGCTCCCGAGCCCTGACCTGAAAATATCAACCACATATAATGAGCTTTACAAAGCCCAGCAGGTCACCTAATACCTATAACTGAAATCAAAGCACGGCTATGCTATCAATATGCATGTCAGTCAATCACAGTCAATCAATCTATATCAGTCAATGGTCAATGAGTCTATGCAGTGGAAATCAAATCAGTAATCGATGCAATCCGAAAATCAATAGTCAATAAAACCAGTCAATGCAGCGGCAGGCAAATCAATCATTTCAATTTAATCAATAAATCAATATCCGTCAATCAAATCAATACGGTCAAATCAATACGATCTATTTAATGAAATCAATCGAGGAAAGCAATACGATAAATTTCAATCCATTCTGACAAGAAATCTATACAACAGTCAATACGGTGCAGAACAGTAGGCAGCAGCGAGTCTATAAAATCTATAGGCAGCAATATCAATGAATCGGTAGGCAGTAGTACGATGTCCATGTTCATGCTATCAATACAATATCTATATCTATCAATGTCTATAACAATGCTCAGTAGTATCAATGTTCAGTAGTCAATCGATGAAATCAGTGAAATCGTACGATACAGTAAACCCGATCAAATCCGTAAAATCCGTAAATCAATACATTAAACATGCAATCAATATGATAATACTGAACAATGTATAATCAATGGTCATGTTGCTGTTGTAGAATTCATATTGCTGTTGTAGATATCAATACATTGGTTCTATGAAAAGAGTCGTCACTCTATTGCCCGTCGGCCGCCCGTCGGCATATAATCTCCTTATAACTCCCATCGTTATATCCATGATCCATGATCTATGATTTAAAGGAAAGCCCGTCGGCCCACCATCATGTACAGGTATCATCTCCAACCAATGTTCAACCAGGTTATACGTGTTTCAGTATCAATAAGCAATCAATAATCAATATTAGAGCAATCATATCAATAATCATAGGCATATCGATTCAATCTATCAATTTCAGTCAAATCAGGAATCATACAAAAATCGGGCAGAGTAACAGTAGTCTATCGAATTTACACAAAAAATCCTGCAAAAAAGACAAATTCTGAATTTCTCCAAATTACAACAGAATAACCACGGCATCAATACAAGACTATTATTCTATAGAAACCAAGTCAGAAAACATCCTGATAATTTTCTATTCGATAAAAACCGCGTAGAACCAATTCCGACCGGAAGAAAATTCGTAGAATACAGTCAAATCGTGTAGAATAATCATATCTATAACACTCTAAAAGTTGTGCGGTGAAAGTCGTGTCAATCTCAAATCGGGTCAATTATTCGACTACAAAAATATAAATCCGGACATATCTCGATAAAAATACAACATCTTTGAAAACAGAAACAGGATTCGGAGTCCTTACCGCGAGATAAACAAATCTTCTAACTGCGTCGTCGGACGAAAAGCGCTCCACGGGCTCCAAAACCAAGCTTCCTCTTCTCTTTCCTTCTCTTTCTCTCTCTTGCCTTTTCTCTCTCTCCAAAATGAATCCAAAATATCTCAAATCCGATATTTATCAACACTGATCGTCCTGGACGATCCAAATTTCGTCCTGGTACGATGGGTTCTCTGGACAAATTTCGTACAGACGAAATCCAAATTCGTCCCGGGCGACTTGCTCTCTGGATAGATTTCGTACAGACGGATCGTCCCGACTGCTCCAGGTTCGTACAGACGAAAATGGCAGATTTCTTCACAAATTTTCTTCAGTTCGTCCAGTACTAAACCCAGTTCGTACAGACGAACTGCACTAAAAAAAATCAGCTTTTTGAAGGGTTTTACAGGTCTACCTTATGGATGCCATTTAGAATAAGGATTTTATCAAGAAGCTACCACTCAAGAATGAAAGCACCTATATAAATGATACCTTCAAGGAGGTTTGTATTATCAAGGAGGACGATTTGAAGGGACAATATCTTTTTAATGGAGATTCTTATATGAATATAGGCATGTGTGAATATAGGTCAGGTTAGATGTCAAACCACTTAATTTTTCATTTAGTTTTGCACTAATGATTACATTGTTTAGTTAACCTAAGACAAGTTTAATCATCTGCATAATTTATTTAGTCATTGATTTTAACTTAAGAAATAATAAGAAGAAAAACAAAGTGTTGATTAATTTTGAGCATTTCCTTAATTAAACTACCTCTCTTGGTAATTTCTTTCAAATTCTAATCTCTTAAACTCTAGAAAATTGTTTGCAATGAATATTTTATAATATGTATAATAGAGATTATATTTTTAATTAACTATAAAATTATTTGGTCATTTATAAAGTTTGAAAGAGTTTGACTTAGTTTATTTCTTTTACTTTTATATTGTGCCAAATGAAAACTAGTGGAGCTTTGTAAAACTAAAGTGTGTTAGCTAGATCAAATAGGTTACTCTTACTAACAAAGATTTTTGTAAAGGCATTCTTTATAATATTGTGGGGTATAGAAATAAAATTATAGTTATAATTTTGGGATAGTGGATCCTAATTCAAGTCAGGATGCGATGTGAATGTAGGATAGTTGGTTTTCAAACTACATTAAAATGTTTTTTTATCAAAATATTTATAATTTAGCTTATTCCTTTAATAATTTCATATGCATAGTAAATTTACTGGGCCTCATTATAAATTTGATGATTCTTAGTATAATTGCTTTTGTGTTAAAATTAAAGAAACATTTATCCATTGATCCTAATAACTA
The DNA here is from genome assembly GCA_022539455.1 of Dendrobium nobile. Lineage (NCBI taxonomy): Eukaryota > Viridiplantae > Streptophyta > Magnoliopsida > Asparagales > Orchidaceae > Dendrobium > Dendrobium nobile. The sequence goes on along the minus strand of CM039734.1, from coordinate 46,298,714 downwards.
ATTAAAATTCCTAATCTTAGCAATTTTATCTTGTGATTGCCATATTGGGATTTGTACATTTGTGAGTGAATTTTGTTTATCACTTTAATTATCAAATTAATTGCTTTTATTTGTGTATTTCATTTAATGTTTTTAATTGATTAAATATTAAAAGGACCCATAAGTGTTCAATTGTAGTCCCAATTCCCATTAGTGTGATCACTAATTATTCACGCACTTTAAAGCTTTCCTTGATGATAGTATATGGCAATTAAGATCCATAGGATCCATGAATCACATAAATCACTTACTCCAAATGAATCATCATGTTTATATTACATATTAATGAATAAACCATATGAGGGTTGAAGTTGAACCAACTAATGATCAAACTCAATTTTAACCCAAAAGCGCAAGTTGTTATATAGATTAACCTCTAAATATTTTTATATCAACATGCTTTTCGCCTTTTTGATGTAGGCTAAATTTGAAGTCTCAAACTCCTTCATCTAAAAATTTATTTTAGTTTTTTTTTTTTGAGAAGTGCTAATCAGCAATAAAATAAAAAAGGCAAAGAAAAACCTAGATACAAGCTAAGTGAGGATTAGACGACCTTTCACTTTCTTCCTTTACTAATTTAACAAAGGAAGAAGGAAGGTTCTCCTCAACAAACATGTCCCAATCAAAATCAAAAGATAAAGCTAAGTTAGCACAATAATCCGCTAACTTATTACAATTGCGATTAACACAATTAAAGGTGACATTATTAAAATTAGTAAAAAAAAGATTTACCTTCATCTCCGAATGAGTTCTCTAACATAATCTCCGGTTTGCTGTACAATTTTTGAAGATATTGGAGAACATTTTTATTGTCACCTTCCAAAATAATACCTTTAATATCTCTTGCCCATTCATGAGAGATACCTTCCAAGGTTTTGAATGCCAAAAGCTCCATTTGTGCACTATCCCAATGCATCTTCTTCCTTCCAAAAGCAAAGATAAATCTGCCTTTAGCATCTCTTATCACACCGGTAATTCCAGCTAAAAAATTTGAGTTGATAGAGTATATGTTTTATGTTTTAGCATTGCATAAATTCAAAAATTATTAAAATCCGTCGAAAAAACTGTCGGAAATTCTGTTCAAAAAATTTGTCTAAAATATTTTAAAGTAATCCATCAGAAATCCACCGGAACATCCTCCGCCGAGATTTCTGTCGGTAATGTGCCATTTTTCTGTAGTGGAAAACCAAGCTCTTTATGTATCTTGAAGATTTTATCCCCAGTTAGAGCAATCTGATCAAAAGATTTTGCCTCCCATATATGTATTCCACAAAATTGATGCAACAATGGCTGATAATTGAGATGAGGTAGAATAATGTTTATTTGTTGTTGCAGTAATATTTTTCTCAATATTAAAGGACTTTATTCATACTTGCTAATAGTTCATGTTAAGAGACTACCTCACTAAAATGATGTCCAAAATATTGGCATGAATGATCCTTCGAGGTTATATAAAAGGTTTTCCCCAGTCAAAAATTGTTTCTTACATACGGTGTTGAAATGTTATGTGGTAGAAAATTTGAGTTGATAGATTATATATTTTACATCTCAATATTGTACATAAATTCAATACGTATAGACAAAAATAATAAGATCAGAAAAGTTTTATGTGAAACATCTGAAAAGAGAAAAAATCGCGGGGCCTAGTCCAGTTAAAAATTTCATAAAAGAGTAGATGATTAAAGAATCCCCTCCCTCCTCACAAACTAAATAAGAGAAGATTATTTGAAAATAAATATTTGATTTTTTAGGGGGATTATTGAAATTAAGTACTCATAGATGGATAGTTAACATCTAATAATAGCGCTTGATTTCTTTTATGGCGATTACAGACAATTAACATCTAATTATAGAGTCCACAAGCTAATAATTGAAACTCAATAAAAGAGTTAAATCTTGACATGAGTCTGAAGATAATGATGGTCATATGATTTTTTTAGAGTCATATCAATCTCAAAAGAAAAAATCATTTCAAATGATATATAGATCAGATTGTACAAAATTAATAAAATGCACCTCTTTTAAAAACAAATCGACCAGCTAAAATACACGTACATTTTATATAGACGTGATTTTTACAAGAGTTTTGGAGTAGTTAGTAATAGGGGTGTCAATTCGGGTCAACCCGTTGGGTTGGGGTCGAATCCGACCCGACACGGATCTAAACAGGTCAACCCGAACCCGACCCATTTTTGCAAACGGGTCGGGCATTTCAACCCGGACCCGACTTGGCCTGGTTGACCCGACCCGACCCACGACCCGGCAGTGGGTGACGCACGCGAGTTCGGAATCGGCAGCGGCAACGGCGCGCTAGCGTGGGCGTGCAGGATGCAGCGGCGACGGCGAGGGAGGTAGCGGCACGCGGCAGTCGGCACGTGGGTTTGGCAGCGCGGGCTAACAGCGGCACGCGGCACGCGATTTCGCCAGCGGGCAGGGCAGCGCGGGCTGGGGGCAGGGCAATGCGGGCTGGGGGCCTGGGGCAGCGGGGAGTGAAAAATTCAATTTTTTTTTAAAATAAACTGGTTTGCGGGTTGAGCCGGCAACCCGTCGGGTTAACCCGAACCCGACCCGTTTGATAAACGGGTCAAATTTGAGAACCTGAACCCGACCCGTTTATCAAACGGGTCGGACCAAACGGGTCGGGTCCAACCCGAATTTTTCGGGTCGTGCCAAATATTGACACCCCTAGTTAGTAAACAACTTCATGTTCAAAAGACATCCCCATCTTTAATATACTATCAATCACAGCTAAATTATTCACCAACTCAAAGAGAGAGATACAATGAGAGAGAAATATAATCTCTTCCCCCCCCCCCCCCCCAAAAAAAATCATTTCATTTTTATTTAAATGATAACTAATAATTTACATATTTTGCATCTTAAACTCATGGTATAAAAAATATACTCTCACAAAAAAAAAAAAATTCTAAGATAAGATATTTATATATATTGACTGATTCTGCCCTACATGAATATTCCCCGCTAGAACGGTTCACAGGCGCCGCCCCATCTGAGGATATTCCGCCTTCCCCGACCACAGTATGAGATTTTTTTTTGCAAAAAATCTAAACCAACACGTGTGGCCTTTAGGATTAGATTCTGGGCCCCACCTAATCCCGACGCGCTTTCCCCGCGGTGCCCCCATATGGTCTGGTCGGTGACCGTTGCATTCTCCAGCCGCTTCCAACTGTCTCCTCGTCCTTCGCGAGCTTCGCTCCTAAGGCAACCGGTCGTTCGGGATCCACCGCCATGGCATAACACCGCGCAGGGTGAATTTTCAATACCGTCGGCTCATGCGCGGAGAGGTAGCTGATGATAGGTGGAGTTCCGTGTTCGCTGCGTGCGATGATCGGTGGATGAATAGGAAGCAGTGGATAGAATGTGTGGGTGCCATGGGCGGCTCCGCGGAGTTGGCGTTTAGTAATGGGGTGAGGTAGTTTGACTATTTGCTTTGGGATTCGTACGTTCAGTGAACTGTCTGCGGTTTATTGGTGAGACATTTGACGGTTAATTGATCGTTGACAGAGAATGATTGAACGGCTAGGATTCGACCGTCCACTCGACAGTCGCGGATGGGGGGATCAAGTTTCATTATGAACGGCAGAGTGATCCATATATTGAACATGTTCATGGGATTACGATCTATTTGAATATTTTTAGACTTATTAGGATATTAAAGTTTTATAATATTTCAAGCAGTTTTTTAATACAATTTTTTTAATTTATTTTTATTTTATAGTAATTTCTTAAGATATATTGATGATATTTAAATTCATTATTATATCTCGAAAAATTTTCTTTAAAAAAAAAAATCTTCAAGAATTTTAAGCCGTATATAATTCCACATATTTGAATTAAATGAACTATATTGAGATAGCTTAAGCAATATGCAATCCACGCTAGATGTTATTTATAAGATTATTAATCTTATTGAAAACATGGTGGGACTTAAATTACATGATTACATCAAAAACATATTACATAATTTTTTAAAAATATGTAATCTAAAAGAAATAATTTTCTACTTTAAATTTTTTAAAATAATAAACGATAAATCATAAAATATGAGTCTTCAACTTATGATCTAAAACAAATAATTTCATGCTTTAAACAGTTTTTGTGGTTTGTGCTTTCATCCCAAACAAATTTTGTGATTTGTGCTTTCATTCCAAATGAGATTCGAAGCTTTTGATTCCTAGTTAAATAGGAAAAATTTCTCACAAAAAATCAGTTTTTTCATTCCAATTTTCAATTGAAACTCAAAAGTAAAGAAAAATAACTTGAAGAATAGGATAATAGTTAGGTAAAATGATTCAGTATTCTTACGAGTTACGGCGGACTGTGCGTGATTGCGGGCTGGCAACTGGTAACTGGGAGGCAGAGGCAGAGGCGATATTGCAATCAGAATAAATAGAGCAGTGTAGAAAATTAAACCGCTGTAGCATGTAGACATTGCATAAGACAAAAATTTCATCGCAGGAATAAAAAAGAAAGAATGGAAGGAAATCAACACCGATAAAATTGCTGTACGAGATAAGAGGAATGTGAAATAGAAGGAAGTCAAATCCGGGAAATCCGAATACGCAGGATTTACCTGATTGTAATACCACCCAAAAAAAAGATCAAGAACTCTAGTTCTTTCTTTCGATCATTTTTTATCAAAAGAAGAAAATAAAAGGGAGAACTAGAGGAATCAAATGTGAAATTTCAATCAATGAAAAATTGGAAAACAAATTTGCGTAAAAAAGCTGCACAAAAATACATAAATACTACACCGTAATTGAGTTATGATCTCATCTAGACCACATCAGTCCTCCCACCATTAAAAAAATTTCTCCTTTTCATCGGTTCTCTGTGAAGAGCAAGCCGTAGAACTAGGGAAGAAGATAGAAGTAAAAAAATATGACTCTTTTGCTCTCGCTCATCTGTCTATCTCTCTCTTCTATGTGCTTTCAATAAGGAAGTGCCAAAGGAGGGAAAACGAAGAAGCCAGTAAGAGCGTGAGAGATGAGAAGACAGGGCCAAAGTAGGGAGAGGAAGTAATTTGCGGGATAGGATAGCTGCCAGCGGTGAAGTTTTGGGGAAAAGTGGAATACTAAATGCATTGGGGATGAAAAAAGTAAATGATTTATTCACTTTATTCAATAATTAATGAATAAATAAATGATATTAATAATATAATATATTACCAAATTACCTCATGTAGCTGCTGACTTAAAAGGGATGAGGGGGCACGTGCCCCCAGTGCCCCACACTAGATCCGCCCCTATACTTAATTAATATATTTCATCATATTCAATCCCTTATTTAGAAGGAAATATTTTATCTTTAATGCAACAGTAGAGTTTGAATTAAAATGAGAATCTAAAGAATTGGATTGCATCAACCATCTTAGTAGAAGAAGATACTTCCTTTGTTAAAACCCTTAAGATAAGTTAATCAGCCTCCCATTTAATGTTACAAACTAATTTTCAAATGAGGGATTTACATTTGTTGTAAAAAGCAATATGTCATGAGTCGGCCTCCTTTTCTAAATGACCATAAAAGTTTAAAAAGAAAGTATTAGTTAATAAAAAGGCATTTGAAAAGCTCTCTCATCGTTTTGATGACATGTCTGAAAATTTTCTCATTAGTTGTTTTATCATCGATCTTCATGATGACATCTTGATGTAAAAATTAAGCAGCCTAAGAGCCTTGCAAATACTATAAGAGGTTCTCGACTAATTGTGGAATGAAATCAATTACCACAGAAACCAAGCCAACCGATTTGCTTTCATCCTACTTCAATGACACCAAAGGAGACCCTCCCTAACCCAACCATTGGGGTACTAGGCCCTCCACCAATGCAACGTGTGAATGCAAACCCAAACACTACTCCTACAAACTTTCATTAAATCACTAACCAAGAGGTATGAGAATGTCGAGAGAAGGAACTATAATATTATTCCTATGAAACATTTACTCTAGGCAATCATTGAAAACGTCTAGATCTATTCATGATCAAAGATTCATTGAATTCAAGTCCCCATTAAAATAACACACCCCTAAACTCTGGGAATCAAGAATAAATGCCTGAAATTTCTTTTTCAAGCAACTAGGGGGAAAAATCACCCTAAAACACTACGTGTCCTAGGTAAGCTGAGAAATAAGGTCATAATGTTAATAGATGGTGATAGTACACTCAAATTCATTGATCAAGCCCTAGTTACCAAGTGTAGGATATATGTACTTTAGAATAAAAAGTTTCAAGTTATGGTAGAAAACAGAGAAAAAAATTTTGTGTTAGGCAATTTCAAACCCTCACAATCAACATCCAAGGATATCTGGTAACTGCATAATATTTTATTTTTTCTATTTTTGCATGCCAACTAGTATTGGGTGTGTAATGTCTTGAAAATCTTAGACCCATTGTGACAAAGTACAAGAAATTAACAATGGCTTTCAATAGGAGAAGGTTTCCACACTTTAAAGGGCTTAAAACATATCAGCATTGCAGCTTTAATTGATAAAGACCTCAATAACTTACTATGAATTGACTTTCTCTTCCAATTATTTCCTCTATTTCAACCCAGTTCATATCCAACAAGCTTGGACCACTTGTTTGCCAACTTTCCCAAGTTATTCTAACCTCCTTCCTGCTTACCTCCAAACTAAATACACGATCATCACATTCCATTGCTTCCAAAAGTAACACTGATGAGTTTTTGTCCATATCAATATCCATACTATCAAAAGACTAAGATATAAAAATGGTAAATGAGCTTATGTAGTTTAGATTAATAAGGCCTAATCAAGCCCATTTTCCTCATATGTTTTAATGGTTAAGAGGGCAGACGGAGATTGGAAATTTTAGTTAGATTATCAAGCCTTGAATAATATAACAATCAAAGATAAATACCTAATTCCAATCATCACTCCTAGATGAGTTCCATGGAGCCAAATTCTTCTCCTAATTAAATTTGTTGGTGATTATCATCAGACCCGATTGCTAGAAGAAGACATTTCAATAATAACCTTTCGATCTAATACACCTCGTATTACAAGTTTGTTATGATGTCATTCAGCCTCATCAATGCACCTGAAAACTTCCAAAACATTATGAATGACCTTTTACATCCTTATCTTCATAAACAATTTTTTTATGATATCTTAGTGTACTCCAAAGCTTGTGAAGTTCACTTGTCCCATCTAAGAACAGTTTTAACCTTTTATCAACTAACAATTTGTTTACAAAAAAAAAAAAAATCAAAATCAAAATCAAAATTAAAATTGCAAGTTTGGTGCTCTACAGGTTGAATATCTCTGCCACATTATAACATAACAAGGAGTTGCAATTGACCCTATCAAAATCCAAACCGTCCTTGAATGGGCTACACCATCAAACATAAAGGGAGTACTGGATTCTTTGGGTTAGTAGGCTACTACCAGAAATTCATCCATCATTTTGGAGGCATAGCTTCTCCTCTAGCTCAATTTTTGGCGAAAGATGGATTTCAATCGACCGAAACTATCAATATAGCCTTCAAACAATTAAAATAGGCACTAAACTCACCTCTTGTTTTGTGTCTTCTCAATTTCTCTCGACATTTTGTGATTGAATGTGATGCTAGTGGAATAGGAATTGGTTTAATCCTTTCTCAATACAATCGACTTGTAGCTTATATATTAAAGTGAAGCTTTGAAGGGGTCTACCTTGGCATTATCTACTTATCAAAATGAAACATTGGCAATCATCAAATCTATGAGAAAATGGCATCCGTATTTGCCCAGCAAATCATTTACAGTCAGTACTGATCGAAAGAGTCTCAAATATTTGCATGAGCAAATTCCAGACATACTTGGCTATTATTATGATATTGAATATAAAAAGGGATCCAAAAATCAAGGTGCAGATTCTCTTTCCATCTCTCCATTGAATTCTAATTTCTTTCCTTCTGATTGTTAGATGTCGATTGGTGGCCAATCCTACAAACAGAGGTCACACAAGATCCCTTTTATGAAAACATAAGCAAGAGCCAATTCATCCACCACCTGACATAATGAGTTGGAGTTTAGTAAAAAAAATAATAATAATAAAAAAACTTAAGCTCAACCTCAAAATTAATTCAAAAAATTATTATCGAGTCATTCCTCACCCTCTAGAGGGTATTTTGGGTTTCATAAAACTCTTTCTCGCATTAAGCATAGCTTCTTTCGGCCCAACATTTGTCAAAAAATCAAAGAATTTATGTAATAATGTAATACATGTCAACATTACAAATCCTATTGCATGAAGCTTGTCGGATTACTTTAACCACTACTGATACTTGCTCAAAGTTGGAATGATGTTTCTATTAATTTTATTGAGGAGTTTCCACCACTAATGGACATTCAATAATCATGGTAATTGTCGATTGATTAACAAAGTGTATCCATTTCATCGCCTTTAAACACCCATTCAATCCTATCATGATTTCCACGGCATTTGTTGCAAATGTGGTTCATCTCCATGGCATTCCATCATCTACTTTGAGCCATCGTGACAAAGTATTTATCAGCTCTTATTGTAGAGCATTATTCCAAATATAAGACTCTAAGCTTTGCATGAGTTCAAGTTACCGTCCACAATTTGAAGATCAAATTGAGGTAGTAAATCATACATTGGAGCAATATTTATGTTACTTTATAGTTGACCAACAATAAAAATGGCTCGAATGGATTCCATGGGCTGAGTTTAGCTACAACACATCCATTCATTCCTCTATAAAAATAACACATGTCAAAGCTATGTACAACATTCCCCCTCCGAGCCGACTAACTTATATTCTAAGCACCTCCCGTGTCAAGCCGAAGATGAATACCTATAGGAGTGCGCTTCAATTTTATGTGAGTTACGACACGACCTCTCAAAAGCTTGAGATCTAATGAAATGCCAAGCAGATCAAAAATGACGCAAGCTTTTCCTTCAATGTTGGAGATTATATATATTTAATGTTTTAGCTATATCGACATAGTTCAGTAGTTTTTTGAGGTTCAATGAAGCTTGTCCCCCCCCCCCTTCCCCCTCCCTTTTTGGGACAAATCGAATTATTGAAAAAGTGGGTACAATGGCATCAATACGGGAAAACACGCGATTACCGTCAGATTTTCTGGCAGAAAAATTTGTGCCAGCAAATACGGCGCATGTAATGGCACATCGTGCGAAGGAACTTTTACGGCATTTTTCCGGCGCATATAGTGCCGGAAAGTTTCCGGCGTCTGCTGCACCGGTAAAAGACGTCGGAATAGACCAGCATTTTACTGGTTTCGGTGCACTTTACGGTAAAAAATAACCGGCGCAGTTACTAGCGGATATTGCGCCGGTGTATTTAAACTCAACGACTTAAAACCGGCGCATTATGCACCGAAATTTTTTCCGGCGTCCAAGACGTCGGAAAATCCGCTGGCAAAAGCCCTATTTCCAAACCCAAGCCCCTCTGGTTGCTCATTTCTTTCATGCGTTTCTCTCACATCGCCGCTATTTCCCTCGTCGCCCTCCGTCGCTCGCCTTTTATCGAGGTCGTCGAGCTCTCTGGATGGTCACCGGATGTCGCCAACTGTCATAGCATTCCTCGACGGTGAGAGGTACAGTTCTGACCGCAAGTTTTTGCCATCCGCCTCCCGTCAATTACCCATTGATTGTAAGTTTTTTTTAGTTTAATTTGTTTGGATTCATGCCGAGTTTATATATTATGGAAGCTATACATTTTTTGAGAGGTTTCATGGACAAATATAGAGAGAGTAAGGAGGATCTACATATGTATTTTAGTTTTATATATACTCAAAAACTTATGGACAAATATAGAGAGAGTAAGGAGGATCAAACAATTTTTGCAAGGTTGACTAACAACAAAGAAAACAACAACATATGGTGGATCTATAAACATAAAGAGGAAGAGAATAAAATTAACATTGTTAGGGTTTTGGGGTTTGAGCAAATAAAACTATTATCACTAATCTAATAGCATCTTAGTTGGGTGGAGAAAATTATACCTAACCCCCTTTTTTTTAATTAACTCTAACCCTTTCATGTTAGTGCAAATCTTCTCAAATTAAAATCCAATAATGTTAAGCACACTTCAAAAAAACACATTAGTACATTTCAGCCTTGAATGAAAGGATTGTTTTTGGTTGAGATGGATTGCATAATGAAGAAAACAACTCTTTTAATTTAGTCTAGGCTATGATCTTTTAGCAATCTTGTTATCCAATAACAATAACAATAATATAGGTTAAATAATATAAGTCATTTGTAAGACTTGTACAAAGATTGATATGGGGTATTGAAGGTCAAATAATGTAGGTTGTTAGTTGTGTCACAATCACAATAAGAGGGTGATTAAGTGACTGAAAAGATTAACATCTAATGTTGATGACCGATAGATGTTAGATATTAATTATTTGTGGACAATAGTGTTAACCGACAACGAGCATTAGAGATTTAGTGATGGTAGGAAGTCATCTTGATCATTTTACTAATATGAGGGGAGACCGGAGTGACTGGGATGACATGACTGAGCGATTGAGAAGATGGGCATTGGTGTTGCTTGATGGCTTGCATTTCGTAAGCCAATAGTTGGTGTTCGATGACAGCCAACATAAAATGTTGATGTTGATTGAAGGCTAGCAAGAGTTATTTTTGCTGCATAAAGAGCATTGCAATTATCTACGAATCACATATTAGTCTTTCATGATAATCATTCCCTTAATTTATAGAAATTGAAGGGGATATTATCAGCAGAATTCAAGTTTGATGGTTGAAGTGGAGGAATGCATCGGGCTTATTGTGTGATAGAAAAGCCCCCCTCAAATATAAGTGAAAATTCTATAAGATGTTGGTGAGACTTGCAATGCTTTATGGTGCCGTCACCATCTATTTCACCATCACTTGAATTCTAATATTAATTTCTCTATATATTCAGTTTTAGATCTACTTAAGCGCGATAATCTATTACTTATTTGCTTTTATATGTAAGTTATGGATATTAGAAATCAAAGAAGTTGGATGTATAACCGATTATCTCAAGGACGAAAGACATTAACAGATGAATTTATTAATGGGGTGAATATTTTCATTCAGCAAGCGAAACAACTATCCAGCTTTATATCAGAAGGAAAGTTTCGATGTCTATGTTCTAAACACAAAAATCTAGTGCACCTAACACCAGATGATGTAACTGTTGATCTGTATCGCAGAGGATTAATGCCATGGTATTGGTATTGGACTTCTCAGCTGGGCCTTCAACACCGGCTGCACCAGAGCAGGTGACAGATGGTAGAATATTGATAGCACCTGAGGGTGACATGAAGTACATTTTCTTTTATTTAAGCTTACAAACTTTTTTATTTTATTTTATATATTTATTTCACAAAATTTTATTTTTATAGGTTCTACCCATCAAAACAACCGACACATAAAATACGGGACATCATACGGAGCAGGTTTGCCGCTCCTTACGTTTCTTGGAAGAAAGTCCCGAAAGAAGTTCAGGATATGTGGTTTAGAGAGTTTGAGGTATTTTTGGGTTTTAGTTTTTATGTTAAATGATTTATTCTTTTTTACTTAAGCTAAAAATCTTATATATTATATATTATATGTATTTGAATGCAGAAAGAATTTTGTTGGCTGCCCCAGCACAATGACAGGATTAGAAAGAATTTTGAGAACCGTGGGTCTACTCGGATGCGCGACATGTTCATAGATATTAAAAAGTCTGGAAAGTGACCATTGTGGATTGGAGAGGTTATATGGGCTGAGTTGAACACTGCTTGGGGCAGCGCAGAGTATACTAGGAGGAGGGATCAAAATCGATAGAACAGAGCTTCTGATGTTGGGGGCTTGGGTAGTTCCCTTCATACTAGCAGCTCCGTTCCACATATTGAGCACAGACGACGTTTGGTAATGAATTTTAAATGTTTTTTTTTAATTTTTTTTAATACAAATATTAATAGAATTCTCTTAATTCTAACAGAAAGAGATGTTGGGTAGAAAACAGACTCCTGTGGAATTGCATAGTCACACTCATAAGCGACAGGAGGATCAACAATGGATTGATGAGAGAGCAAGAAAGTCCATGTAAGTATATATATATATATATATATATATATATATATATATATATATATATATATATATATATATATATATATATATATATATATATATATATATTTAGAAATTTTTATTTTTAGTTTAATTATATATATTTATATTCTACTTTCACAGGAGGAGTATACACGGCTTCGAGAGAGTCATGCCGCATCAAGTGAGGGCTCTTCTGGCAGCTCTGTGGAGTTTTCTGAGTACCGCAGGTGGTCACAAGTCGTTGGAGGAATGCAACATGGCAGAGTTTATGGTTTAGGTTCGCAAGCTCAAGCATACGAGGGGATGACCTTCTCTACTACATCCAGCTTCGCATCCAGTTCACATGAGTTCTTACATGCTCAATAAATAACTGCCCTTCAAGCAGAGCTAGAATAAGTAAGGAAATTACAAGCTGATTGGCAAGCTCAGTTGCAAGCATAGGTTCAAATGCTGATGCAGGAGCAACAGAATCAGTTGTTGGATGAAATGTGTAAAATGAGGGAGCAGATGAGTGGAAAAGATGTAGCTCCAGCTGAGGAGGAGTCCACAGATTCAGAGTAGTTCACTTTAGTCATATGAACTTGTTTATTTCTGTGAACATGTGTTATTGAATAATATGTGATGTTTTCAGTTATTTGATGCTATTGAACAATGTCTTTACATGGATATTTATGTTTTTGAGTATATATTGAAGTTGTTTATATCTGTTATGTATATAGCTGTCTTATGGAAGTGTTTTTGTTTATGTTTGCAGGTGTGGAAATGCAATTGTTGGCTGGGAAGGAAAAAAATTTTTTTTGTCAATGCTACAGGTTTCCGATGGATTTTGCGTCAGAAATATGACGGAAACGACGATACATCGAATCAGTACAATCATGTCGCGTTTATTTGGACGCTGGAAATTTACGGCGCATTATATGGCGTCCTTTCCGCCGGCATTTTTCGGCGTCCATTATGCGCCGTAAAAAAGTCGTAGGTTATTTACGGCGCATCTACGGTGTTTTATCCGCCGGTAATTTTCGGCGGATCCATACGACGTAAACTTTCGACGCAGTTATTACCGGAATTTTCGGTTGAAAATCGCCGGCTTCGCTAGCATTTTTTGCGCTGGTAATGCGTCGGAGATGGCGCTAGAACGTTTTCCAGCGGCTTACAAAACGTCGGAAAGTTTTTTCCGACGCGAACCAAACCGGCGCACGAAAATCCGCCTTAAATGCGCCGGAAACCCAGGACTTCCGTCGGATTTTACATGTTACCGGCAGATTATATCTGCCGGAGTGCATATAAATTGTCTCTTCTCGCCAGTTCTCAAATACACTCCAATCTCACCAAAACTTCCTCTGGTTGCAAATGATTCTAAACTTCTTTCACAGGCTAAAACTAATTTAGATCGATGTATCATTCATAAAGGTAAATATCATCTCAGAAGTCTTAATTAAATGAAAAGGGGATCTCACTAAAGATGCAACTTAGGAAAATGAGTGGTGCCTTGCTAAATATATCTTGATTTTTTCCTTGCCAACAAAAATCCTTAAGGGGAGAGGAATGATATGTGATACCACTATGCCATTCCAACTACCAACAAAACATGCACAAGGGGAGGTGGCAACGTTGGTAGAAGAGTGGACCTTATTTAGTTATAGTCAATTATTGTTCGATTATTTATTTTGTTGTTATTTTAGTTACTTCTCTTAAAAAAGCCCTGAGTAAAGTAAGTGGAGGCAATTATTTTTCCCTCCACTTCTGCAATGCTAGTAGTTTTCTTTAATTACTGTTAAGACTATTCTCTATAAAGGGAGGAAGCATGAAAATGAAGAAGCTAAGATGTTAAAACAAAAAATCCAATCTTACTTTTCTATTCTTCTTCCTTCTCTCACAAAAGTAATCATATCACTTTCCATTTCAAACAAGAAAGAAACCTTAAAAAATTTTAACTACAGTAATATTATCATTAGACAATATGATAATGCTATTAGTAAAATATAAAAGAGAAATATTAGAAGTACATAAATTCCTAAAAAATGAAATTTAAAGTTGTCTTGAAATAACTGAATCAAAGCACGATAATTAGTCAGTAATAATAATTAAAAGAGCAGGTGAAATAAGATCACTTCGCTTTAAATAACTAGAATATTTAATGAAATCTTGGGTCATTCCACTTAGACTTTGTTTGAGATATTTTTTTACTACTTTCTAAAATAACTTTTTATTGCAGAAATTTTTTCTTTGTCAAGGCTTGTCATGCATTATCATTAGAATGAACAAAAATAAAAAAAGAATATATATATATATAAGTTTTTTTTTTTTGAGAGAGAGAGATTACAACCTATGTTCTCATCTAACAGATTAAGGTGGTTTGCATGTAATTGAAGAATATAGAAGAAGAAAGACCTTTAATAATTTCTTTATATAGGAGATAAAAAAATGACCCATTATAATAATAAAGAGAACTAGAGAGATGATAGCTTTTTCATTAGCTATTAAGCTATCAGGTGAATGGAAATACATCATGTAGCTCTCTAATCTTTTCATGGCCTGTTCCACCACTTGGACATAAAGGGTGGTACAGTGATCTCTAATTTTTATTCAATTTCAACCATTAAAATCTCACTTAGATTTGCAATTATCTACTATTATGTTAAGGCTTTAGCATAAGAAAGGTCAAGGGGTTTTTGTTAAAAATGGATTTGTTGAATTTGAACTTATTTGTGGCTGACAACCAACCTTACTGTCAGATCTGATTTAACAAGCAAGTGAGTAGGAGGATGAGGATGAAGAATAAGGAAGGGAATTGGAGAGTGGAAGGGAATCAAATGGTGCTAAAAAATTATAGCTTCTAAACGAGCAAGGCTTCTATTATTAGAAGAAGGAAAAAAGGGTGCACCTGATAGTTTTGCATGACCCCTTATTTATAGGGTCAAGTGCATGCTGGGCAAATTCACAAGAGGGTGAGCTTCATAGCATTGGGTGAGTCCATAGGTTGGGGAAATGTAGTATAATCATAAGGATATAATGTTGAGTGGAATTCATTAGGGATCTGTGATGAGCTTTGAATCCTTATAAGGAAAATCAAAATAAAAATAAAAAATCTTTTTGAGGAAAGGGCATATGGGCTAACATACTTTGGGGATTAAATTATGGTAAATATTGATAGGGCAAGTCAGTAATTCTTGGTAGGTACTTTCCTGTAGCTGAGATTGGATAGTGGGATGGTTTCTCTTAGAGAAAGTGAGTTGCTGATCATGGAATTAGGGCACGTACCAGATGCTGGGTTGTAAAATTGTCAAGGAACCTTTGAGTCGCCTCATACAAACTAAGTTGTCTTCTTCTTTTTTTTTTTTTAAAGAAGCAATCAATTGCATTAATAACTAAGAAGATGAATAAAAACTACAAAGTTGAATCCTCCTTTAACAAGTTAAAAAAAGGATATAATGTTGAGTAGAATTCATTAGAGATCTATGATGAGCTTTGAATCCTTATAAGGAAAATCAAAATAAAAATAAAAAATCTTTTTGAGGAAAGGGCATATGGGCTAACATACTTTAGGGATTAAATTATGGTAAATATTGATAGGGTAAGTCAGTAATTCTTGGTAGGTACTTTCCTGTAGCTGACATTGGATAGTGGGATGGTTTCTCTTAGAGAAAGTGAGTGGCTGATCATTGAATTAGGGCACGTACCAGATGCTGGGTTGTAAAATTGTCAAGGAACCTTTGAGTCGCCTCATACAAACTAAGTTGTCTTCTTCTTTTTTTTTTAAAGAAGCAATCAATTGCATTAATAACTAAGAAGATGAATAAAAACTACAAAGCTGAATCCTCCTTTAACAAGTTAAAAAAAGGAAGAAGGAACCTTATTCAAACTAAAGTATTACCAAATAAAATTACTAAAGAGAGCAAAGTTAGCACACAAATCAGCTAATTTATTATAAATCCTATCTATACAATTAAAAATGACATGATTGAATTCCTTGATAAAAGCAAAATCTTCCAACTCCTGGCCACCTTTGTTCAGAGCACTTTGAAGAAATTTGATAATGTTGCAATTGTCGCCTTCAATGATAATCCCTCTGTAGTTGAGCATCCAATTTTTAATGACATCCTTCAAAGATTGAATAGCTAAAAGTTCCAATCGTGAAATATCCCAATGAACACATGGCTGTCCAAATGCTAGCAAAAATCTACCTCTACTATCTCGAAATTCTCCTCCAATTCTAGATCTATACGAAGATACAAGCGAGGCATCAACATTAAACTTTAACCAATCAAGAGGAGGAGGATGCCAAAGATTGGACAGTATGATCGACTGGTTAGCATCTCAGTGGCCCGAGCTGAAATTACAAGAAATTTTTTATACCGAATAGTAGCTCACAGCATTGGCAGCAATCACAACCGAGCTCTCTTCCATTCCTTCATGAATGAATTTATTTCTAGCTTTCCATGAGAAAAACACAGAGTTGCAATACATATACTACATTGCTTGATGTAGTTGCTGATATGGTACCATAAGCTATTGGATTGAGAAATATGACATTGCTGGTAGTACTAAGATGTCAGAACTTCCTGGGACTGTTGTTGGGGCTTAGAATAATATTTATTTCCCTTGCCTTTGTCATTATGCTTGAGGTAATATACTCCTTATGATTTATACCATCCATTCTGATGTGAATTCTTATAGTTTTCTCAAGTTGCTGATGGATTGGATTGATCTTAAGCTTTGAGCAGGCAATCTTTAGCTTTATGTTCAATGTTGTAGCAATTGAAGCACTTCGCAATGACCATGTTACAAGTCCTTGAATGATATTTTTTTTGCATTTCACACAATGAGGATTACTCTTGGACTTCTGCCCCTAATGGGTCTTATGTTGCTTCTTCTATGTATCTCCATGTGGTTGGCTATCTGTTGTCATTCGCTTCCCAACAGCATTTTGTTCACAAGCATTTATCTCTATCTCTGTGTGATTTGCTCAATCAACTAGCTCCCTGAATGTAGTGTACTTTAATGTACATAAAGTTCTTCTGATGTCTTCTCTCAGGACAAAAAGGAAGTTATAGTTTTTCTAATCTTCGTGCTACCCAATAGATGGTATGAATCTGACATTTCTAGCAAACAGTGTCTCGTACTCTCTAATTGATTTTTCCCCTACTCGAGCTTTCTCAAATCATTTATCAACTTTGATCTCTCTGACGTAGAAAAATATTTCTTCATAAATGATCTTTCAAATTATGCCCAAAAAATTATTGCTTCTACTCCAAAGTTGTTGGTTTAGATGCTCTCCCACAAGTCATCAGCACCTTCGCGTGGTTGAAATGCATACATGTCTACCTTCGGTCTACTGAAAATTTAATGCCACAATGTCTCTTTTCAATGTCATGAAGCCATGCATTAGAACAAATTGGACCAACTATCCCATTGAATGTTGGGGGTGAGTCTTTAGGAACTTATCCATCGCTTAGTCTATCTCCCATTCATTGGTTCAAACAACCTATAGCATAGAAGCTAGTTTAAATAAATAAATATACTAATATTAATTATGTCTCTTAATTCCTTTGACTTTGAATTATTTACGTGAGCTGGGACAACATCAAGTACTTCTATAGCTTCTTGGAACACTAATGGGGGTGCTGGTTGAGTGGTTGCGGTACATGATGGGTAACTTGATTAATTTCTTGCACTGCTTGAGTAAGCTGAGCAGTCACCTCCACCATCATCATGATTAGTACATTGATATTTGGAATTGGATCAACAGCACCTCAATGACCAGGAGAGTGAGTTCCTCTAGAAATAGGTGGGGCTTCCTTAGTAGTTTTCATAGCATCAGTTCCATAAGTAGTGGCAGCATTCTTTCTTCTTGGTGTCATTCTGAATTATTAAACATATCAAAATAAACTACTATAACATACATATTATTTAACATAAAGGATAACTTATGATAATATAACCCAGTACCCCATCCTATGGAGTCAAGAAATAACAAATATAAAATAAAAGGGCTCTGATACCACTTTATCACACCCCAAGTTTAGAAGGCGGTACACCCCGGCAACACGGGATGCGATGAAGGAATATAAAAACCTATTTTTTATTCACAAGGAGAAATATGTATATACTAGAGATACAACATATAATATATATACACCAAAGTGAAAATGGAAGTGAATTAAAAACCAATTCATTTATAGAAGTTCAAATATCTAAAACATCCAAATAATAATAATTCTGATAGGACCTAACAAAAATATAAATATAGCAAAAGCAGGAAAGAAAACTACCTAACCCCTAAAAAAACATAAACATATTAAACTACTACAAAATAATAAATACCAAAAACAATCTAATATAGGTAACCCTGCTCCTGAGAAGGCGGTCCACCAAACATGCTTGTAGGACTTGCTAAAAATGATAATGAGTAAGTTTTATAATTTAAACTTAGCAAGTAACTACTATCTATCAAAGCATAAATGACAAAGGAATAGAGCATATAATATGGATAATCAAAGGGGAAGTAAAACCTAAAGTCACCAAACCAAGGTGGAAATGGCATATGCCATACTTTCTACAACATAAATATAATATGCTAGTGGCATTACTATATGTGAAAGTTATTATCAATGCAAATATTTTAATGTTTAAATGCAGTCACACTAAGTATTATCATACCTCAAAATGTCCTATCAATCATTAATTTCTTTCAATTTATATCCACTTTTAATTTTTTGTATTTACAATATATTTTTATTGTCAGTTCATCATATACCCATACGGGGAAGGTAAGCACCCAACTAAGAAAAACCAGTGATTTTCTGTAGAGTCATCACTCTGGGGCCCTGCTAGCCAAAAACTAATAGGGTTATACTGACATAAACATAATCATACAGTGCAAGTGATGTTACAAATAATCAACAGGTGTTATATAATTCAACATGACAATTACCATTTATATAGTCAACATGGTTTATAAAAAGAGCATCATGTATTGTATTAAACAGAATTAATATGATTTGCTAAGAAGATATTTATTGCATTAAAATAAGAGTATGCATGAAGATACAAAATTTTATATACATGAGATTATACAACAATAAATTATGAATATTCTTTTTATGAAACTTGCTAATTCATTATGAGTAATAGTGAAGATTTACTACAATATGATTTCAATGTGAGCCATAAATAAGATCCCTAACATGCACAAAACTAATCGATATTTGAAACAAAAATGACAACTTAAATAATTATAAAAGAGTTCTAACATAATTATCATGGTTATGCCCCTAATAAAGATGGGTATGCTTACACCAAAATAAATAACAGTTACTTACCTTTAGGTGAGTGACACAAAGCTCCAAGCCTATATGATATCCAACTGACAAAAGCAACAACTCGAAGGTCCTACAAGAGAAGATCTAAACACAATTAAAAAAAATTAATTTTGCAAAACAAAACATGAAATTCAATCAAATTTAAATACCCAAATCCATAAAAGATATATATATATATATATAATCATAATTGAAAATCTAATATAATTAAAATCCATCATATTAGAAGGAGGAGGAAGAAGATGAAGAAGGGAGGAGAGGAAAAATTCACTACACATGGAGAGGATTTTGAGAAGAATTCGGCGAGAGATGCTATTGCAGGGTTGCAAGGAAGAAACGAAGAAAGAGGCTTGGCGACTGCTATGAGGAAGCGACTGCTATGAGGGAGAAAGTGAAGTGTTTGATGCCTTAGGTTCCTTATTAGGTTTGAATGGCAAGAGCAGGATGCTATAGGTGGGAGAAATCAATCCAAAAGGGAAACAATCTCTGATTTATGCGGAGAGAGAGACGAGACATGAAACTAGGGTTGATGTGTAGTTGGTTGTGATCTAGGCAAAGGAGCGGGAGGAGGGTTGGTTCGGCTGCTTGCGTGTGTGAGAGATATTGGATCGGGAAATAACATTATGGCCTTCCGGTTATTACTCCCACAAACCTGCCATTGCTAGCTTATTTAGATTCAGATTAGGCTGGAAATACATATGATATAAAATCTAAAACTTGTTATTGTACCTATCTTGATAATACACCTTACTTCTTGGCATGTCAATAAGCAGTTTACAGTTGTTCACTCCTCAACCGAAGTTGAATATCACGAAGTTGAATATCACGCTCTAGTTCTGGCTGTAAGTGACATTATTTGGTTGTCAGTTAATAAATAAATTTCAGTTCTCCATCTCTCAACTCGTACTTTTATAATGTGATAACATTTTAGATCTCACTCTAGCTAATAATCCTATCTTTCATGCTAGAACAAAGCATATTAAAATTGCTTATTACTTTATTAGGCATTGTGTCAAGTCAAAAGAAATTATTGTCCATTACGTTGCATCTCAGGATCAGTTAGCCGATGTTTTTACTAAAGGACTTCTTAAACTCAAGTTTTCTACACTTTTTGCCATGCTCATGGTTTCTTCAACACCATCAGCTTGCAAGGATATTTTAATGAAATAAAGGCTTCGTTTGGGATGGCTTTCTTACAGTTTCTTAAAGAAGCCTTTAAATACAAAATTGTAATTTATGTACTAAAAAATTGCTCAAGAAGCAATAAAAAGCCGTCTCAAAGGAAACTAAAAGCTGCTACTGTGGCTTTTACATTTGATCTCGATCATTGATTTATATCTCCATATGTTGCAATGATTTGGTTTCCTTCTCTTCTTGTATATATACTGTATTGTTTTATTGAGAGGTTAATGAAGAGAAGTGTGCTGGGTTATTCTGTCCTCTATTTTCGGTTTCTGCAATCATCTTTACATTACAGGTATGAAGGCCAATTATTACTGCAGCAAAGTTCTCACTTGGTTGAGAATGCATAGCTATCCAGAACCTCTTTACCCGCATCACCTGGCTATGTCTGCAGAAGGTTCCAGTGACTGACAGTAACAAAGTTCACTTATAATTGCGACAACCATAACTACAATAAGCTCGAAAATGGATACAGATTTTGCATAGCTGCAATTGAGGTAGTTGGCAGACAGGTGCCTTTTGCTATTTTGTAACGAGTTTAAGAAACATTTTGTGAAGAAAATAATGAGAAGGCAAACTTGCAATTGCTGTTGCCATGCCTAAACCGTCTGTTTGAGCCAAAACGGGTGGAGCAAATGCTGTATTGCGTTGGCCATCATGAGGAGATAATTAGCAAGCTAAACAATGTAAAAAACAAAAAAGCTCAGGTTACTAAAGTTAATAGTCATGATGGAAAATATATAATATATTTTGGATTGAGAGGAGAAAATCGAACTCCATGTTGATAAGAAAAAATAGAGAGTATATCTTGTGGGTGATTAATATATATTATTTGGTACTAAAGTAATGTGCACTTACCTTTAGGGGTGTCAATAATCGACACGACACGAAAATTCGACTTGAACCAGACCCATTATTTTCGGGTTCGAATCAACACGGGTTCAGAATGGGTCTAGTTCGGGTCAACTCAGAAACCCGATTATAACTCGTTTCGACCCGCTTTGCCACACCTAGATTTAAGCTTAGGCAATTAGTCATTTAGCGGCTTTAGCTGGCAGCATTATTTTCAGTCTTTGACGCTAGGCGGCTATGGTGCTCGGTGCTCTCATTCTTGCGATGCTTCCTTCCTCTTGCTTGGAGTGTTCCTCCTCCTTGATGTCCTCGCCTCCTCAGTTCCTATATTAGTATATCTTAAATCTTAACCCATTGTCAGTGGTCGGGTTGTTTGCACTCTGCCCCTCTATGCCGGTGTTAACATTTTTACATTTATGAGTTTTGCCATTCATATTTTAGGGAATATCTATTTCATGCTCTGTTTTTTTTTAAGTGTTACTGTTAGTTTAGAGTCTTTTTCATTCTTCCTTCCAATTTGAAGTTGTTATGATTTTGACATGCCGATTAGTGTATTAGATTTTGCAATTTTTTACATTCAATTTTTTAGGGGTTCGTATATTTTTGGGTTATTTGGCCATTAGGCATGCTATTGAAGGATTTAGGCTTGTTGTTGAAGGATTATACTCTTATCTGCGGTTATTTGGCTATTTTGGCATGTTGTTTAGGGTTATTATGCGGTAAATGCTTAATGGTTCATCTTATAATCTAGTTGTTGGCACTCTATGTTATAGGGTTTTACTACCTGTTTTATGTTGGCAGTTGGCACTCTCTAGCTCTAATTCTCTGTTATTGGGTTATACATCATATACTTATACATGCTGGCTACTGTAACTGCTATAATACATGCAACATGTTGTTAATTTGTGTACATGTTTGATATTTAGGAAGTTGTATTCATATTGAATTATTAATCATATTTGTCTATTGGCCTTTTGCTTTGTATAATATGGCTTAATTGGTTTAATAGATGGAGGATTCAAACATCATTCTTGAGATTTTTATTTATGAAAATGAGCATGTTGGCATTGACAATAATGTCGTAGAGCCACATGATGATGCATGTAATGGTGGTTCAATAATAATTAAGAAGCGCATAAGGATGACTTCCAAGGTTTGGGATCATTTTGAGATGTTATCTAGTCCTACAGATGGTAAACAAAGGTGTAAATGTAAAACAATGTGGTGCTAAATACCTATGTAATAGTAAAAATGGAACTTGTAACTTAAGGCGGCACTTGTAAAATTTCAAGAGAAGGGATATACATGATATAGGCCAACTCATATTATAAATCACCTCTTCTAATTCATCTATTTTTATGATTGATTATAAGTTTGACTTGGCGGAATTTTGGGATTTATTTACTGCTTGCATAATTATACATAATTTTCCCTTCCAATGTGTTTAATGGATAGATGTTCGAGCACCTTTGACCTATCTTCGTTGGGATGTGCAACTATTTTCTAAGAATACAACAAGGAATGATTGCAAAATCATAGAACTTTCTCAAATTCGATCACAGTTATCTAAGTGCACTAGAAGAGTTTATGTTACATCTGACCTATGAACATATATAAACACCAATGAATTTATTTTCTTGACAATGTATTTTATTGATAATGATTGGCAACTACATAAATGGATCATTAGTTTTTCTTTCATGCCACCACCTCATTATGGTATAACATTGTTTGAGAAATTACAATATCTATTTCTTGAATGGAAAATAAACTCTAAACTTTTTAATATTACATTGGACAACGCTTCTGCAATAACGTTTGTGTAGACTACTTGAGAAATCATTTGAATTTGCAAAGTGCTCTTCTATATGAAGGTGAGTTTTTCATATTAGATGTACCGCACATATTGTTGATCTTATTATTCAAGAGAGTATGAAGGAGATTGATGGTTCAATATTAAAAATCAGGGAGAGCATAAAATATGTCAAAGGCTCTCAGGCAATGAAACAAGAATTTCTTGATTGTGTTAAGAAGAGTTGTTTGGAATCTAAAAAGGGCTTACGACAATATGTTACGACAAGGTGGAACTCCACTTATATAATGCTTGATAGTGCTATATATTATCGAAGGGCCTTTCAACACCTAGAGTTGGTGACTCCAACTATAAATCTTGTCCAACAACTTTAAAATGGGAGAGAGTAGAGGCTATTTCTACTTTCTTGGGTCCTTTCTACGATATAACATGTGTTTTATCTAGCATTATGTACCCAACAACAAATCTTTACTTTCTATGCCTCTCTATAGCTTATGCAGCATTGAAGCATGATTTGTCAGAGGGCCCTGAGCACAAAAAGCAATGGCTTTATGGATGATTGTAAAATTTGAAAAATATTGGTTCGATTTTAATATAATTCTCGCAACAGCATTTATTCTTTGGTTTGTGCAAAAAGTTGGTTGTATGGAAACCATGGTGCAATTTCATTCAACTTTTACTTTAGTCAATATCTTCTAAGATTACATTTTTTAATATTTAAGAGCTCAACTCTATATTTTTATTTGTTACAGTTTTATAGGATCCTGAACTTGAAGCTGTGACTAATGATATCCTTGTTTTAACAGTAAATCAACTTCAAGGAGAAGCTTGGGAAAGTTCTTTTATTAGATAATTGATGGTTGTAAATTATAATGATTAATGGACACTGCTATGATATATGTTACTTGATGGCTTCCTAACACTTGCTGGACTGTTGCAATGATGAACTTATTTTATGTTATTACATCTGCGTAGATGCTATTAGTGATTATTACACATGGTTATTAGGTTATATAAACTGCCAATGATTATATCTATTGGTTGTTGCTAATACATTATACTTGTTATGGCACATGCTGTTCAGTTGTTGCAGTTTATAATGCAGTGTTAGATGGCTTTAGCTAATCTTATTTACATCATTACATGCAGTATGTTACTCTATTATACATGCAGTTACAGTTTTGTTCTACTTGCTTTTGCAGTTTTTATTTGTTGCAGTTTTACATGGTTATTAGGCTTTGGTTCGTGTCTATTTTTAGTGTCAACTTTGCCTATTGTTCGTGTTTTCCTGAAGCCTGTTGGCTGCTGTTTTTTGCAAGCCTATTATGGTTGCTATGGGTTGTGGGTTGCTAACTTTGAACTTTTAAGTTTTAATGCTTCATCATCATATCATGAGTTTGTTGAATTAAGGTAAAGAGTAAAGGTATGAAAGCTCAAGCAATGATGATAACTCTTCTAAACTAAAAGTGAGCGCCGTCGGGGATAAACAAGATTGCAACCATGGGGCATTTGTGTTAGCTTAGATCAGGATTCAAGAGCAGATACAATATAGTATATTATGTAACATATATTATATTAAGCTTAATGCAAATTGCTGCCTTGGATTGTAATAAAGAATTATAAAAATCAAATGTTCATTATTTACTCACTTTTCATTTGTTGTTGAATGAGTTGGAGGGTTTACTAAGCTACTTATTAAAGCTTTCTAGTTATATCATCACAATATCACTATCTCATGATTTGGAATTGTCAATTCTATTTATTTAGGAGTTTTACATTTTTTGTGTCTAACCATCTTCCTTTTGCTGTTAATTTAACTTGATGAATAGGAGGGTTTATGATATCAGCTTGTAGTTGAATGCATTGAATATGTAATTTGACTATTTCAATTCATTTGTAAATTCTAAATTGTATATTTATAATGAATTATGTAGCATGTAAAAATGTAAAATTATAATGCATCATTTGTACAATGCTTGAAAGATTTTAATGTAATTTACCTTGCAAAATGCCTGTAATTTTATTAAATTAAATTTTGCAATTTGCATCACTCAATTGCTTACGGGTCAGGTTGGGTTGACCCGGACCCGAACCGGGTCAGGTTCGAGTTGGGAAAAGTGACCCAATTCCCAAATCGGGTCGGATTCGGATCGGGTCAAAATTGGGTTGGACACAAACCCGACCTGTGGACACGATTTGAACCCCGTAACTTACCTTAGTGAATGATATCTAACAGTGAATTCTCTTGGCTGCTTATACCCATCCGAATATGATGGTAATTGACGTACAAACCAATAATTTTATGAGATAAATTTATTATTTAAAGTCTTATTCTGAATGTTAGAACATGAGAGAGTGGTGCCTTTGTAATTATAGGAGCAACAGAAGAAAGTTTTAAATCTGAAAGAGTTGATTTAGGTTCCGTTTCAGACAGTTTTTTACTATTTTCTAAAACAGTTTTTTATTAAAAAAATTTTAACTTTCTAGTAGATAAATTCTTTAAATTAAAAATTTTTGTATCAAAAATTTTTTTTAGAAAACAATAAGAAAGTTATCTCAAACAAAGCCTTAGATTCTGGCTGAAACTATCTGATTGTGCAGCATTAATTGCTCCTCAGCTAAATGCCTTTGTATAACAAAAACCAGAATCATTAATGCATAAAGCACTGATTCTGTGAAAAGGCTTTCACAGGTAGGAAGAACAGCGATGGGGCCAGCAGCTTTTTATCAAATTTCGTAAGCGCATTCATTAATTACTTTAACTAGTTTGATCTTGCCAATCTCAAGCATTATTTCCATATGAGATATTTACATTTTTTTTGAAAAGTTTTGGTCGGATTCGGATCTTCCACCATTTCTATTAGGTCTGAAGCAAAACTTGGGCTAATATTCAAATCCTTTTCACCAAGTTGCATATTTCAAAAGTTTTGGTGGAAATCCAGAAATCTGGATTTGCAAATTATAGTAGTTTAGAGGTTTTCACTAACTCTCTTATCAAGAGAAGTCACCCTTGATTTCATTTCACATGAATGGTTCTTGTGGATGGATAACAATAAACGAATTTTTAAGAGGACAGATTTCTTGAGTGTTCTTTGTTCTCGTTTTGGGCCTTCCTAATATCATTATTTCTGTGGTGAATTGACCAAACTAATGCATGTTTTTTTCTATGTAGCATTTTGAACAATTATCCAATCTGGATTTTCATGTCGACAACAAGTTTTTGGCGAAGTTGCTTTGAATCTGGCCTCAAATTGGACATCAACAAAGATGTTTGTTTATCCAAATTATATTCGTTAGTTCAAATGGGTTTTCGAGTCTTCATTAAAAGGAAAAAATGAAGAAGAAATTGGTTACAATTTGCCTAATTGAGATCTCTGGAATATTGAAAGAATATTTACTTTTTTTATCATTCAAAAAGGGCCCTTCTTCTATGTTCTATTCTAGATGCAAAGACTCGATTCTTACACAAAAACAAAAATAGGAAAAGAGCCATAGGTTCGATACCTTATTCTTGTTAGAGTTATAGGCTCTTGTTATATAATTCGTGCTTAATAGAAATCTCAGATAGAATCGACGAATGAAATAGTTTCATTAACAATTCACATCACGTATACATAATGAAAACCGACCTACGAGGATACAATGAATGATCGATTTGGCAAAATGGTGGAAGAGAAGCTTCGTTATAGCCATTCTTCAACTTATTTTAGTGCTAAAAGATATCAAAAGGTTTACTACAAAAGCTGCATCAATTTTTGATTCCCAAGGAAAAAAGTTCCTTGCTATTCATGAAACTTAAGATGCTTGAGATCATTTAAAAATGAGAAAAAGGATTTTGCTATAATTGTGATGAAAAATATCATCACAGTCTTATTTATAAGGCCAAAATGATTGTGATGATTATACTAAAATATTCAATTTGGCAGCCACCAGTAGATTTTGTATTCCTTGCCATTTTTATAGAAGCTATGCCAAGCCTTACCATGATGAAGGGTTCCTCACTTTGATTTATCTTGCTTGGAGTGATTTTTTTTTACCATTTCGACCTTGAGGATAAGATTGATAAAATTTTCTTGTGGAAATTCAAAATAAGGATTAACAAAGTAAAACAATTTAATAGTTTTTACAAACTCTAGGACCAAGGTAACTTATCCTTGACTTCATTTCACATGGAAAGTTCTATAGAAAGAATAGCTCTTGTGGATGGATAACAAAAAATAATATTTTTAATTGTTCAAACCTTTTGATATCTAGAGATTTAGATCATAAATATCATCAATATATACATATGATGTTAAGCATAAATAATAATTAACCATAAAATAAGTAAATAGTGCAACAAATGTAAATTACATAGACTTTTACACGTGGGCGGATCCCTCATGTACTCAGGGTGGGCACCCTAAAAAAAAAAAAATAGAGGGGATATTTTGGGTATTTTGCCCCGCTCAAAAATCTTTTTTGCCCTAATTTTATCAATCCTAGCCCATCCTCCACAAATTTTTTTTTTTACCCATCCTGAAAAAAGAAGCTGAATCCGCCCCTACTTTTACATCAATATAACATGCCTTCCTACATAAAGTTAATACCCCAAAAGTATCTCCAACTAGAACATTTCAAGCAAATATAAAAATAAAATAATAGAAATCACAACTTACAAAGATTTTTGAGTTCTTTCATAAGGTATTTGACAGTGCGGAGAAATTGAGCAAAATATCCATCAAACTTTGAGGGACAAACTCAAACAAGCTTTTCACTTGATTTCATCATTATTCCAATGAGAGAAAACTCTACAAAAATTTCACAAGGAGATGAGGTAGCCAGTTTCTCAAGAAAATTTGTATTTTTGGAGAGGGAGCATAAAATTATAAAAATTGTTGATTGACAATTAGATATATCTATTTAAGGCTTCGTTTGGGATGGCTTTCTTACTGATTCTTAAAGCGACTTTCTAGTATAAAAATTTTAACTTTTTAACTAAAAAGTTGCTTTAAGAAGCAAGAAGAAAGCTATCTCAAACGAAGCCTAAAAGTCAAATATACGGCTTCATATTACTTGGAAAGTTAATTAAAAATATAATATCCAAATAATAAAATCATTCTAATACTAAAAAACTGAGAGATGTCATCAGGCTCAAATTAATTTGAAACTGTAGTAAAAAAATTCTTAAATTTGATATTTATAGAGACTCACAAAATTTTTAGTGGCCCATAAACTGTTTTGCAAAGGCCTGGAAAGGCTTTTTGACGATCCACAAATATTATAGGAGGCCCATTAAATCCGAAAACTATTTTATTTCAAAAATTGTTTTTTATTAAGTATATTTAGACTCTTTATATTAATATCATAATTTGATTTATTAATAATAGGATCTTAAATTTTATTTTAAAAATAATTTAACTCTAAAACATGATGGTGACCTTACTTTACTTGTTTTCCATGTATATCTCCAAGGTTTAGTTTTAATTTGCTTTTAGATAAAGAAGACTTAATATTTTTGTAAACCAATAGGCTTGCCTTCTTGAGCTTGTAAATTAATAGACTTAGGTTTTGTTTGGGACAATCTTACTGCTTTTTAAAGCATATTTTTAGAACAAAAATTTTTGTACTAAAAAACTGCTTCAAGAAATAATAAGAAAATAGTCCCAAACAAAATCTTAATGTTTCCACAGGGGAGGAATGGCCACTACCTCTATCATTATAAGCATATCATGAAAAAGAAGCATGGCTAAGCATTTGCCCACCTCCTGTGGATTTTCCCAAGTCTCTCCTTCAAACCAGATGGAATAGCTGATGTAACTTGGGCAAAACATCAAGCAGTTGGAGGGCTAACTCACAGTCTCGAAAAATAAATATGAACAAAGTCAATTCTATTGGCACATTGCTTCATAATTTGTACGTCAAGATGGCTAAGCGAGCTGCCAGAAAGATCCCCAGCTACATGAATACACATACCCTGTTAATGGTAATCCTTTTGCATTGAAAGCTTTGAATAATGCTCTGTGCTCAAATCATTTTCACTTGATTAAGTTGGAAATGCCAAAGCTCTTTGGTGCAGAAATCTGGATTCACAAAATATAGTAGTTTTATGATTTTCATGGACTTTCTTACCAATATAAGTTATTATTGATTTGATTCAATTGAAAAAATGGGCTTGGAGAATATTAACTTAAACCCTGATTAAGGCTTCATTTGAGACGGTTTTTTTTACTACTTCTTGAAATAATTTTCTAATACAAAAAATTCTAGTTGTACAAATTTTTATACTAGAAGGCTGTTTTAGAGAGCATTAAGAAAGTCATCCCTAATAAAACCTAAGTCTTTATTTTGGGATTTTTTTTAACTGATTTATATACTAATTTTTTAGTATAGATTATTTTTAAAAAAGACAAAAATTAACCAAAAGTTGTAGCAAAGGAAGTCCAAGAAGTTGATAAAAATGGTTTAGGAGGAAACCTAATCCTAATTAATGTTTTGCTTGAGGGAATTTTTTTAGATTTCTACAATAATTTTTTAGTACAAAACCTTTTTCAAAACAACGAACAAATAATAACAAAAAATTGTACCAAAAAAAGTCTACGAAGTTGATAAAAAATAGCGACCAATCAAAATTTTCAGAATATTTAGATCAATTAAGATAAATTCACATATATGTTATATATGTAAGTCATGGGCGGATACACCCATGGCTTAGGGTGGGCAAATGTCCACCCTCACATTTTTTTTTTAATATTTAGAGGAGAGATTTTGAAATATTTTGGGTATTTTGGGCATTTTGCCCACCCCCTCAAAAATCTTTTTTGCCCTATTTTTATCAATCATAAGCATCTTTGTCCATCCCTTAAAAAAATTTTTTTTTTTGCCCACCCTAAAAAAAAAAAGTTGGATCCGCCCCTGATGTAAGTATCAAATTCAAAACTTCTTTGCTGATGATCAAAATTTTCGGCTAACATATCAACGGTGAGCTGCCTTTCAGACCAATCAATTCAGATTCGGCTGAATTGCTATCCTATTTAAGAAGAAAATGTCGTGAATTTTATTTAGTTCATAGCATAGCATTTTCTATCTATTTTTTTTACGAGGCGGCGCAACCGATTGATTGGTGATATATCTCCTACACACTTCTTATCTCTATCTCCCTGTCCGCAGCCATGCTGCTCTCCTCCGGCTCATTCCTGAAAGCCCCTTTCTCTCTCACAACCCACCCTTCAAATTTCCTCAATGGCTCCACTCCTCTTCTTCACAAACTCCACATCACCTCTTTCCCCTCTCCTCCTCCATCTCCCCCCTCTCTCTCCATTCATGCCATGAAGAAGCTCCAAGGTAGGGTGGTGTGCTCCACCAATGACAAGACCGTGGCCGTGGAAGTCATTCGCCTTGCGCCTCACCCCAAGTACAAGCGCCGTGTCCGCAAGAAGAAGAAGTATCAGGCTCATGACCCCGATAACCAGTTCAAGGTCGGGGATTTCGTCCAGCTCGAGCAGTCTCGCCCTATCAGCAAGACTAAAACCTTCATCGCCATTCCTGTTCTCTCCCGCAATGCTTCCAAGACCGAAGAGCCTCTCCCCTCTTCGATCCTCAACCTTCCGCTCCAGTCTCAGGGGAAATCGCCAATTCCAGAATGAGGTTGAGCAGGAGGAAGCGGCGGATGCAGAGTAAGAAGGGAAAGAACCTAGATTTTCTTCTTTTGTCTATTATTTTACTTTTTCGTTCTGGAAGTTTGGAATCGTAGAATGCTCTCCATTTGTTTGATGAAATGCGTGAATGAATTTGTGTCTGTTGTTGGCCATATAAGCGTATTTGATTTTGGGGGTTATGATTTTAACTTTTGAGATCAATTTCTTATTTTTTGCCTTTATGAGAATCAAAACGTATGCAGTTCTCATCATTACATGATATAGAAGGGCTGAAAGGGGTAGATATAAGTAATCTTATTCCTGCTTTGCAAATTGGTTGTTTCACTTGTTCAAATCCATGGCTTATGTAATTTTGTACAACAAGTGATTGCATCTAAGTATATAATGCAAAATAAGAATTAGGCATTCAAGTAAAATATTTCTCTTTTCGCTCAAGCATCGTATTTATAATGTTTAAAATTGTGCAATGAGGAATTGAGACATTTTCTTTCTATGAGGTGAGGTGTAAGCCTCAAAACATTTTTGAGACATGAGCCTCATAATTAAACTATTACATCAATAAAAAAATATAAAATAATAAGTAATATACTAATATCAAAGTAAGATAAATACTAAAGTATGATAATAAAAAGTAAAAAATAAGACCATTAAAAATCATACAAGGTTATAACCAATGCTAGATAAATAGTCTCTCCCACTCTCTGTTCAATATAAAAAAGTCGTTTAATTTCACATTTTATCAAATTAAAATTCTCTTACTATCATCACTTAAATGATCTTCATTAAAATCATTATTATAGTTAATTGTTTTCTCTCCTTTCTTGTACTAAAACTAATAAATGATTTTACAATATCAGTAAAGGAGGCCTTAGACGGCAACAAACTAGCGATGGCGATATAGTAGAGCTGGGTATGGGTGTAAGGGTTTTGCGGTGTGTGGTTGAGAGTTTGAGATTTTGTGATTTTTCTTAATTTTGATTTGAGTTATGTATAGTGAATATATTTAATTATGTATAAAAGTTTATAATCTTAAACTTTAAAAATACTTAAACCATAATTTTCAAGTCTTACGTCTCTTCAAAATTATATTAGAGTATGCCTTGAGGTGCGCCTCACCTCAACTGAGTTGTAAGCCTCATCTGGTTAGTGTGAGGTGTACGCATCATTGTCTTTTTTTTTTTCAAATCACATTGAGATGACCATTGAGGCGGGTTTCCAATTACTCAATTTATAAACCATGCATATTTGTCATTAGCCCAGCACACATTTCAGATAAGAAAGCTTGTGGTTGGCTTTTACATGCAATAGTTGAATAACCTTTGTACTAATGCTAAATGCTTTTATAATGCCAATAAAGGTTCCGGGTTATTCAGAAACCATTCAT
The DNA here is from genome assembly GCA_022539455.1 of Dendrobium nobile. Lineage (NCBI taxonomy): Eukaryota > Viridiplantae > Streptophyta > Magnoliopsida > Asparagales > Orchidaceae > Dendrobium > Dendrobium nobile. The sequence continues at coordinate 46,266,382 of CM039734.1, read as the reverse complement.
TTGTATCACCTTGTTAATTATGGAATTTAAAGCAGATATACTCAAAAGTTGGGATATGAAGCAGTGAGCGTATATAACAACTTAGATTGAGAAATTAATATTAGTTTGTGTGGATGCATCAACATGGCGTAATGACACCTCATTATTAAACTAAGCATCATTACAAAGTTTCTATATGTATTTGAAATATATATCTTTTCAATCAACAAGGAGGCAAACAGTGACGAAATAACAAAAAATACCCACATCAGCATGATGACTAGGTGGTTCCATTTAGATAAAAAACTAGTCGAAATTGACTTGATGTGAACTTGTTCAATTCGATACAAATTATTAATTAGCTCATGCAAGGCCATCCCAAACTTAGTCTGAGATTAAGAGGTCACTTTAGGTCCTTTTTAGCCTTGGCAGTACCGCATCCAACCAGCCGATAATCATAACAACTGCCACCTCTAGCAAAGCCTATAGCCTTGGCTTTTCAAAGCAGAAGCGCAATCATGGGTTGCTTTGGCAATAAAGGAGCATCTTCTTGCCACCCATATGACTACAAGGTAATGCTAATAAGTGGTCATAGCCTCTAACATGCCTACTTGGGATTGTAACTATTTATTGCTTTTACTATGATAGGCACCATTAGGTTTGGATAGTAATAAAATTTCAAGTTAAACACAATTGAAAATGAGAGAAAAAACACAATAGATATGAAAAACATAAGATATTCAAATTGACTTTTTTCTTATCCACTTTTCTTCCCTTCTCAAAGTCTACTTATAGTCGTAACAAGGCATGAGTGTGAAAATATATAATTAATTACAAGATCCATCCAAATTTTACAAGATCTATTAAATACAACAAAAGATATCATAGCTCACAATAGAGGTTTAACTATATATTTGCAAATCTCAATCTAATATTTACAAAAAGTAAGCAATCTTAATCATATATTTTAGAGATTTAATAAGAAAAGTTTTGACACTTTTCTTAGTGGTCAGTTTCTAAATAACACTTTGTACAACTCTTTCAAATTATCTTTCACGGAGTTTAACGGAGAATCACTTTGCAAAACCTCATCATTAATCCGACACCACTTTTGTGAGCATATTGGTGGGGTTTTCTAGCTCCATTGATCTCAACGAGCTATAGGTAGCCTCCTTCATGCTAATTAGATATCTAGTATTGCTTAGTTGTATGTATTTTATTTGGAAGTGAATGACTCTTTGATTTTAAAAAGGAGTGTAGCTTCTCATTATGACATGTCTAGTTATTCCCAAAAACTAAACAATCACTCTAAACAATTTGGATCTATATTGAAAATGGCATGGCATCTAGCCGCCTGATGAGATCAAGTCCTCAAGTCAGGGATATGCCTAACTTTGTATGGTTTCCAAGTGTTTTTCATTTATTTTTATGATTATAATATTTCTTATCTCTCCTATATTAAAGTGATTGTCATTAATAAAGAAAATTTTGCCATAATTCCATGTGTAATAATTGTAAGCAAATCTTCATCTAAAGAAGAATGCAAAGGCACACTTTTGTCCAATATCTATGTTTCCATTGGATAATCTGCATTGAGTATCAGTGCATCGTTAATGTTTTCCATGATTACATTCATTGTTCGTTCTTTACTTTATGCTTTTTTCACTCTTCTTCTTTATGTATTCTTTCATTATAGGGTTATGCCAATCTTGGGAATTGCTTCTATTGTGATTTAATTGTTGGTTCTTATGGTGAGATTCTAATTCTTATCAGTTATCCCTTGTTATTGCTTTTATTTTGCAATATGCTATTATTGTAAATATTTAAAATAAAAGATAATTTAACTTATCCCTTTTTTTCTTATATTATTTAATATTCTCATTGTGGATGAGATCTTTGATTTCGTTGAGCTTCAAGAAGAACAATCCATAAAAGTTTCTGACGATCATCATTACATTATTCTAGCTTTTAGGCAACAATGTAAGCAAACTTAAAGCACGGGCCTCCTTGTTGAACTTGATGTTCACGAAGTTCTACTATGTCATGGTTGAGTTGAACTTGTTAATATGATTGCAAATTGAAGCTATTTTTGACATCTTGAGATTAAAAATCTTTTTCTATTATATATATATATATATATATCTTATTGACTGTGAAAGGCTTTTCATATATTGGGAGAGTTCCTTTATGGTGCTTTGGTGCTTGTTGAAAGAGATATCATACTGTAAGTAGGTTGACACGTCTTACAAATCCTATTTACTATTACTTAGGGATGAGTTAAATACAACATTACAAGTCAATTGTCATGGTCCAAAAGTGCCCCCACATTATGGCTTTGTAATCAAGTCATACTTTTTTTTTGTTGCTTGCAAACAAATTACATTTACAAGTTCTTTGTCTTTAAAGGTGCTTCTCTGTATGTATGATGAACTTTATATCATATTACTCAACATTTTTATTCCGATTGAAATGATCATTACAACTTAATTATTATTGTTTGAAATTTCATGTTAGAGTTTGCAAATTATTTATTCATAGATCTTTACTTGTTCATTTCTCTTTGATCTTATCATTCTTATAATTCATGAACTTCATTTTTTTGTTAAGCTTTTAATTCAAATTTCTTATCAAATTCAATTCAAGTCCGAGTTTTGGTCCAAATCAAGTTCATAAGTCTCCTGCTGCAAGTTCTTTTTTGTTCAAGTGTCCAAGTCCTTGTTCATCTCATTTGATATTCAAATCAAATGCAAGTCTAAGGCACCATAAATTTCGGCAGCCTTCCGGTGTCTCCCCTATTTAGGAGAAAAATTAAGATATAACCTTCCCCTTCACGCTACATGAACGCTTCAGGTAAATGTCGGGTGAATCGCATGCTACATTTTCTTCAATCCTCACTATGCTACATGAGCGCTTAAGAGTCTTTGGTTCCTGTTAGAAAGAGCACATTTGTTTCCCCATGTACGTGTACTTCGTTTTCGCCTCCCCACGTTATATGAGAGCTCCGGGGATTACCCACCTCGTCGTAAGTGTCACACTGTGAGCACATAGGGAGGTTTGCCGGCTCGCCGCAAGCATCAAGAGTAGAATTTTTAAGTTAGAAAGTTTTATACCTGCTCGATGGTTAGAGTCAGCGACGACCATGCTGAAAGACACAAAAATATATTTCATTTTTCCTTTTTTGGAATTTCTTCCTTTTTTTATTTCTCTTCTTTTTTTTTTTTTTGAACTTTTCTTCTCTTTTTTTCTTTAAATCAACACACACAGAGATATATATACACACACACACGTAAGCTTTTATATAATTGACTCTTATAACAGAGATAACATAAATGATAAATAATATTAACTCAACTAATTATAATGCCAATAGCTAAAGATGTTAACTTAATTAACTATAGTGTAAATAGTTAAAAAAAATATCACCTTATTAACTACAGCAAGATACTAATTCAATGTCAACAACAATAAATAAAAATTCAGAAAATTATAGTAATTAATTACAGCAAATGAATATTACTATTTCACTTTTATCTTTTTTTTTTAAAGTATGTAAAGGGATTCACATATGGAAAGAAAGTTGGTTTGGATCTTAGTTAGGGAATTCCAATTTGATTTGACAAGATGCCCTTGAGAGAAAGGACAAAAGAGAGCTATTACAGTTTTGAAAGCTACTGTACTTTCCTTTTTTTTACAAAAAGCCATGTAGATTTCCATGTAAAGCAAGAGGGAAAAGACAAATAGAAGTAATTGTTGTAGAGTCAGAGGTGAGTTCAACTATTATCTTTAAATGAAGAATATGGCTCGATTAAGCAGGGAAATGGAGGTGTAAATCAGAAGGGAAGAGACTTCAGGTGGGAACAGACAAACAACAAGTTGATTGGGTCAGATATGGGATTATAATCCTAACGGTTTGGGGCTTTTGTGGAGATCAACAATGAGGGTGCAGGAGGAAGAGCTGTGGTCTTCACAGGAGGGAGGATGAAGCTGCTGGTTGGTTTGATTGGAGCTTTGGGTGCAGAAGATTTGACATGATATGCAGAATAGAGTCGGAGAATGACGAATCAGAGAATGTTGGATCATGGCTTGCTTTTGAGCTCAGGGAAGGTCAGATCTTGCATGAAGATGACAGAGGGCTTATGTATGTAGTGGAATCGTGAGGTGGTTGAGGATGGTTGGTCTGGTTTCCATTTAGAGCAGAGAGGGATTAAGAGATGATTTTGCAGACAGGGAATTGAGAGGTGGACGTCTGGGTGCTGGAGGTTTGCGAACTCAGTGAAGATCGGACGGCACTGTTGATGGGAGAAAGAAAGTTTTTTTTTTCTTTTGAGAGTTTGAATGTGAAGGTCGACTGAAATAAGGGTTTGATGAGAGTGCGGTTCTGAGAGATGGAGATTTGTTGAAGGTTTTTGCAAACGACTGAAGGAAGTTGGGTTTAGTTTTATGGAGAGAGGCTTTTGAATGAAACAATCAGATCAAAAAACCCAGCAGCTCACTCTGCTTCTCTTTTCAACGAGTGGAAGAGTTCAGTTGAGGCAATCTGCTATCAGCGGGATTTACGGGCCTAAACAGGATTCATTGCAGGATTTTGAGAGTTGATACGAGGTAACATTAATTTGATTGAGATTTTTTATTTGATTTTAGCTGAGTAATTTTCTTTAATTCTGATAGCATAATAATAATAATAATAATAATAATAATAATAATAATAATAGCAAAGTCCTGTTATTGTTATCCATAAATTTAAAATGTTGACAATACTTCAATCGAATAGAATTACTCATATTTGCCTACATTTTATTTTAAAATATGTGTAATCGCCTTGATTTACATGTTGATTTTGCCAAGTAATTTTATTTGGAAGAATTGGTAGTGCATCTTAGGCATTGTTGATATTCTGATACTAACGACATAGTCTGTTTTGCGATCAGACCTCATTTGGGCAATGTCGAGGCCAATTTCTCTCAAATGCTTGTTGTTGTGTCATAACTGCCTCGATTTTTATGCGCAACTCCAATTAAATAAATTGACAATTAATTTAGAGTATTAGCAGTATTTCTGACGCAACGACGAAGTTCGTTCGTTAATCGGACGTCATGTGGGTGTTGTCGATCATCATTTTCCTCGAAATTCGTGATTTATCTTGGATGCATGTCGACGTCTTCGCATATTTTAATTTGAGCAAATTAACTATCATCCTTAAATATTTAGGATGTTTTGAATGCAATGGCAAAATCTGTTTGCCAATCAGACTTCATTTGGTCCACGTCAATGCCTCTTTTTCTTGATATGCATGTCGTTGTTTTGGGATTCGTGCCACCACCTCGACTAATCCCAATTGACCAAATAAGATATATTTTGAGTGTCCACGACATTTTGGATATAACGACGAAATCTGTTCTTCGATCGGACATCGTTTGTGTGACGTCAAAGTCCTATTTCCTCTGTATACGTGTCGTCATTTTGGGATTTGGGCTACTGCTTCAGTTGATCCCAATTGAGTGTAAAAAATATAGTTATTGAGTGTTGACAATGTTCCAAACACAACGACGTGATCTATTTTACAATCGGACATCGTTTGGATATTTGTCATTATCAATTTCAAGTCACTCATTCCTTTGGACCAATCTCATCTGATTTTACTGCGAGGAGCCTCGACCTAAAAGAATTCGATATCCTGATCGTAACAGTACAATTCGTTTGACAATTGGTGGTTATTCGATCTTTCAAGTAATGTGTTTCGTCAAAGTGTGCATCCTAGATTCGTTAGTTTTGCTCTTCTTGCGTGTGGTTCATCGTATATGGGTCACAAATGCTCCATAACAAATGTGGTACACGTATATAGCGTATCATATTTGTTGACGATTTTTTAGTAGCTTCATTCTTCAAACATTTGATTTATTAGATGATTACTAAAACACTTTCTTCTTTTTTCATGTGCAAGAAAATGTTCTGTTGGGAGCGGCCATATTTTTTGCCTTCGAGCGAGCCTAGCGATGTCGCAATTTGGGAGGTCATTGACTGACATGACCGTCAAGAAGTGCTGAAGTTCGAGATAGATTGGAGCAGCATCAGGATATGTTATGGGGTGTGATATCTTCCACAACTTCTTTATCCGTTCCACTCTACTTCCAGAGTGCATTGTAGGCTTAATGTAGTTCGACGATCTTGACATGTGAGTTACTCGTCTCAAACTACAGTACAGGGGAGTATCACTTGTTGGAGAGTTCTATGACACAGGTTGGCTAGGGTAGTTATGATGTTTTAGTACCAGCAGTACAATACATTGGACAATTGGTGGTTATTCGGACACCTCCCTACTTCTTGAGCTCGTGGTTTAGTTGAGTTATAGGATGTCGGTTAAAGCACTTGTTTGGTCGAAGCAGAGGATCTCACACTTACACTTTCATACTTGTAGACAGTCTCTGGGTTACTAGTTTTTTAGCATCATTTTGAGAAGTGTGTTTCTCCAGACGAGTAGTTATTTTATTAGATTTCCTAAGCAGACTGTGACATGTGGGCAGATTAACGTTACCAGATGTTTATCCAGTACTTCTTCAGCACTACCATCGAGTGTACAAAGCTTTAGAGTTGTCAGCACGTGCTCGAGTCGGCATACCTGTGGACGTCTGGATCCACAATTTTCTTCAGCAGAGTTACTTGACTATTGTTAGAGCTTCACTTTACTACCTGTTCGACCTCAGCTTGCAGCGGGGTGCTCCGTTGTCAGAAGAGATTGTCGAGCCTTCTTCTAATTCCAGTCACACTTCTCTAGCGCTACTAGGTGTCAGTGAGGACTTGCTTTTGGTAGGGTTTCTGGTCACCTTGCTATGCACCTTTGTAGTTCCACTCAGAGCAGGATTTGTTCATTACAATATTCTTTTAACTACCAATTAGTTGTCATAGGGGCAGCATCTTTTTTTTACCAGCAATACTCACTAGGATCTACAAATCTCTATGTTTCTCTTCTGAGGCCACTTCGCTTGAGCTGCGGGACTTGACCTTGTCATAACCTCCAAAGTTTCTTGTCTGAAGTGTCCGTTGTACTTTATAAAGAGGGGGTACCTCACTATACTTCAGTTGACCTAGGCTTCTGCTACTTTAGAGTTAGAGATGATTCACTCTTTTTATTTGTCCCACACCTGATCGCTAACAGATTTTTTTTGTTCTACCAGTCAGACGTAGTCAGTTTGCTACCTCATATGAGGGGGATAGTTGTTATAGACGGGGTCGACCACAACGAGAGACGTACTTTATTACAGAGGAGATAGAGTTTGTCAGTTGCTGAGTACTTTATTAACATGCGCCTAGATTGGTTGTGCCACCGTTCAGGAAGTACAATGACTTTGGAGGGCTACCAGCCAAATACGATGGTTAGACAGTTCGGGTTCTCCTAAGCCACAGCCTACAACGGAAGACCACTCATCCATGGAGTTGTAAATAAACGTTGCATGGACATCGTTTCATTAGAGACCCTCCTTACACTTGGTGCTCCTACCCCCTCACACTGTGCTCTAAAGTAGGTCCGGAAGACAGTCGTACCCAAGCAGTCGTGTGTAACAAACTCTTATGTGAGTGGATAGTGGAGCAAGAAGAAAACTGGAACATGTTCCGAGCCTCAGTAAGTGTAACCAAATTAAAGCTGTAGCGTAGAGGCGGGTCTCCATTGGAATGGTGTTCATGCACGTTTATCTAAAACTCCAACGATGAGTGGCCGTCCGTCGTAGGCTGTGACCTTGGAGAACCCAAACTATCTAGCCACCATGTTGGGCTGGTAGCCCTTCAAAGTTACCGTATTGTCTGAACGGTGACACAACCAACCTGGGTGCATGCTGATAAAGTACTCAGTAACTAGTAAATTATATCTCCTCTATAATAAAGTACGCCTCCCTCTAAAGTTGACCTCATCTATAACAACTATCCTCCTCATACGGTGTGATAAATTAACTGCGTCTGTCTGGTAGACCAAAGAAAATCTGTCAGCGATCAGGTGTGGGGTGAAGAAAAAGAGACGGATCCTCTTTGACTCTAAAGTAGCAAAAGTTTGGGACAACTAAAGTATAGTAGGGTACCCCCTCTCTACAAAGTACGACGGGCACTCCAGATAAGAAAAGGCTCCAAGTATGTGCATGTGAATCTATCCATAAAGATGGTGCCATGGCAAGGTCAAGTACTACAGCTCAAGTGAAGTGGCCTCAAAAACAGTGTAGAGATCTGTAGATCCTGACGAGTACTACTAGTGCTTAACACTATAACGAACAAATCCTACTCTAAGCAGAAGTACAAAGGTATATAGCCAGGTGGCCAAAAATCCTATCGAAAGCAAGTTCTCACTGACACCCAGTAGCACTAGAGAAGTGTGACTGACAACAGAAGAAGACTCGGTGGTCTTCTCTGACAATGGAGCACCGCGCTATAAGCCGAGACCGAAATGGTCGTAAAGTGAAGCTCCAACAGTAGTCAAGTAGCCATACTGAAGAAAACTGTGAATCCAGACGTCCATAGGCATGCTGACTCAAGCACATGCTAACAACTCTGAGGCTCTATACACTTGACGGTAGTGCTGAAGAAATACTGGATAAATATCTGGTAACATCAATCTGCCCCCCTGTCATCGTCTATTGAGGGAATCCGACAAAATATTTGCTCGTCTGGAGGAATGAACTCCACAAAATGATGCCAAAAAATTAGTAGCCTAGAGACTGTCTGAAAGTGTAAGTGTGAGCTCATCTGCTCCGACTCAACAAGTAGCAGCATCCCAGAACTCAACAAAATCATGAGCCCAAGAAGTATGAGGCGTTCATACTCAAACAAAGAGGCAGCGTCATAAATCCTTGCCTCCTGAAGCGTGCCTTTGTGTGCTTGAAAGATGCGACGGGCACAACAAAAGTAGCTGCTGATCGGGCTTTGAATCCTTCCAACTGTAGTACCTTATGGCCACTCTAAAGTCGGCGACTACAGCTGATGGTGGCTAAGTAGGCTCGACTGCCCAACATGCTCAAACGTATCTGCTACTGGCACTAGAACATCATAAGGACCCTAGCTAACCTGTGCCACAAAACTCTCAAACCGGTGATACTCCCCGTATTACAGTCTGAGACGAATAACCCACCTGTTAGGATTGTCGAACTTCACTGAGCCTGTAGCACACTCTGGAAGCAGAGAGGAACAGGTAAAGAAGTTGTGGAAGATATCCCGCCCCTGTAATATATCCCGGTGCTGCTCCAATATATCTCAAACGTCAGCACTACCCAAAGGGTCTTATCTGTCAATGACCTCCTAAATTGCAGCCTCGTTAGGCGCGCCCGAAGGCAAATCATCTGGTCGCTACCAACGAACATTTTTCTGCACATAGAAAAGATGAAAGTGCTTTAGTAATCATCTAATAAATTAAATACGCAAAGAATGAAGCTACTAAAAAGACTATCAACAAATGTGGTACGGTCTAGACATGTACCACATTTGTTGGTGGGCATTTGTTGACCCCTATACCATGAACCATGCGTAAGGGGAGTGAATCTAACGGTGCGTACTTTGACAAAACACATTACTTGTAAGGTCAAATGACCTCCAATTGTCAAACAGGTTGCGTCGTTATGATCACGACATTGAATTCTCCTAGGTCGAGACCCCTCGTAGTCAAATCGGACGAGATCGGTCTAAAGGAATGATTAACATCGAAATTGACAACAATTGATACCCAAATGATGTCTGATTGAAAAATAGATCGCGTCATTGTGTTCAAAAAGTCATCAAGACTCAAGAACTATATTTTTTACGTTCAATTGGGATTTTCTGAAGTGGTGGCACATATCCTAAAGTGATGGCACATATATCGATAAAAGGGACCTCGATGTCACCCAAATGACAGGCAATCGCATAACGAATTTTGTCGTTGTGTCCGGAATGTCATTGACACTCAAAATATAAATCTTATTTGATCAATTGAGATTGGCCAGGATGGTGGCACGAATCCCGAGGCAACAACATGCATAATGAGGGAAAGAGGCCCCGACGCAGACCAAACAAAATCTGATTGACAAACAGACTTTTCTATTGCGTTCAAAACATCCTAAATACTTAAGGATGATATCCAACTTTTTCAAATTAAAACGTGCAAAGAGGTAGACATGCATCTCGAGATAAAGTATAAATTTTGAGAAAAATGATGCTTGATGGCACCCAAATGACGTCCGATTAACGAATGGATTTGCCGTTGCGTTCAGAATGCTACTAGTACTCTAAATTGACTATCAATTTATTCAATTGGAGTTGTGCATGCAAATCGAGGCAGTTTTGATGCAACAACATGCATTTCAAGAAAAATTGGCATCTACATTGCCTAAATGAGGCTTGATCGTGAAACAGATTGTGTCATTGCGATTGGAATATCAACAATGCTTATGATGCACTACCAATTCTTCCAAAGAAAATTACTTGACAAAATCGACTCGCAAATTAAGGCGATTGCACACATTTCAAGATAAAATGCATGCAAATTAAAGTAATTCTATTCGATTTAAGTACTATCATCACTTTAAATTAATGAATAATAATAGTAGGACTTTGTTATTATTATTATTATTATTATGCTAGCAGAATTAAGAAAAATTATACAGCCAAAGTCAAATAAAAAATCCCAATCAAAATATGTTTACCTCGTATCAACTCTCAAAATCCTGCGACAAATCTTGTCAAGGCCTGTAAATCCCGCTGATAGCAGATTGCCTCAGCTGAACTCTTCCACTTATTGAAATGAGAAGCAGAATGAGCTGCTGGGTTTTTTGCTCTGATTGTCTTGTTCATAAGCCTCGCTCCGTAAAACTCAAACCAACTTTTTTCAGCCGTTTACAAAAACCTTCGAGCGCCCAAGAGTTTCATTTAGATCTCCTATCCTTCACTCTTGCCGAACTCTAACCGGACATGCGATCCACCTCTTCAAGACCCGTTTAAATGTCAACAAACCTTTGTCTCTCAGAACCGCACTCCCCTCAAAACCCTGTTGTTGCTGACCTTCACGTTAAAACTCTCAAAGGAAAAAAAAACTTTCTTCCTCTCATCGACGGTGCCATCCAATCTTCACTGAGTTCTCAAACCTCCAGCACCTTGATGTATACATCTTAATTCCATGTTTGCAAAATTCTTTCTCAATCCCTCTCTAATCTAAACCAAAATCAGACCAACCGTCCTCAACCACCTCACGGTTCCACTGCATACGCAAGCCCTTTGTCATCTTCTTGCAAGATCTGACATTCCTTGAGCTCAAAAGCAAGCCACTATCCATCCTTCTATGATTTGTCCTGGTTCTACTCAATTCTGCATATCCCGTCAAACCTTCTGCCCCCAAATCTCCAATCAAAACAACAACAGTTTCTTCCTCCCTTTTGTGAAGACAACAATTCTTCCGCCTGCACCCTTACTGCTGATCTCCACAAAAGCCCCAAGCTGCAAGGATTATAACCCCGCACCTGACACAGTTAACTTGTTGCTTTGTCCATTCCCACCTGAAACCTCTTCCCTTTTGATTTACACCTCCGTTTTTCTACTAAATCGAGCCCGTACTCTTTATTTAAAGGCAATAGCTGAACTCACCTCTAACTTCACAACAATTTCTTTTGTTTGTCTTTTCCCTCTTGCTTTACATGGAGATCTATAAGGTTTTTTTGTAAAAAAAAAAGGAAAGCACAATAACTTCCAAAACTATAACAGCTCTCTTTTGTCCTTTCTCTCAAGAGCATCTTATCAAATGAAATTGAAATTCCCTTTCTAAGAGCTAAACCAACTTTTTTGTCATATGTGAATTCCTTTACATACTTAAAAAAAAAAAAGATAAAAGTGAAACAGTAAGATTCTTTTGCTTTAATTAATTACTATAGTTTCCTATGTTTTTATTTATTGTCTTTGCCATTGAGATAGTATCTTATTGTAGTTAATAAGGTGATATATTTTTTAATTATTTACGTTATAGTTAATTAAGTTAGCATCTTTAGCTATTAACTCTATAATTAGTTAGTTTAATATCATTTGCCATTTATCTTATTCTATTATAAGAGTCAATTATATGTAAGCTTACGAATGTGTCATTATATATATATATATATATATATATATATATATATATATATATATATATATATATATATATATAAAGATGTGTGTTAATTAAAAAAAAAAAGATTAAAAAAATAGAATTAAAGAAAAGGAAAAAGAAATATATTTTTGTGCCTTCCATCGTCAACATTGTCAACTCCAACCATCGTGCATGTATAAAAATTTTGTAACTTAAAAATCCAACTCTCGACGCTTGTGGCGAGCCGACAAATCTCACACGCACTCACGTAGCACAATGGGAGGAAAATCGGTTTGTCACTTGCGACGAAGTGAATAATCCTCGGAGAGCTCACGTAATGTGAGGGGGAGGAAAATTAACTACCCGTACGTGAGGAAACTTCTGTGCTTTTTTTTTTAAACAGGTGCCAGAGACCCTTAAGTGCTCATGTACCTGAGCGGGGATTGAAGAAAATACAGTCGCGGCGTCAGCCGACATCTACCGACATCTACCTGAAACGCTCATATAGTATGGAGGGGAATGTTGTCTCTTGGTTTTTCTCCTAAATGGAGTAGACGTCGAGAGGCTACCGAAATTTCTGATAAAAATAGGGACTTAGACTTGCATTTGATTTAAATATCAAATGATATGAATAGAGACTTGAACACTTGAACAAAAACGAACTTGTAGCAAGAGACTTATGAACTTGATTTGGACCAAAACTCGGACTTGAATTAGATTTGATAAGAAACTTGAACTAAAAGATTAATAAAAAATGATGTTCATGAATTATAAGAATGATAAGATCAAAAGGAAATGAACAAGTAATGATCTATGCATAAATAATTTTGCAAACTTATACATGAAATTTCAAACAATGACAACCAATTGGAATAAAAATGTTGAGGAATATGATATCAAGTTTATTTTGCATACAGAGAAGCACCTTTAAAGACAAGGAACTTACAAATGTAATTTATTTGCAAGTAACAAAAAAATTTCTTTTAGAAGTATGACTTAATTGCAAAGACATAATGTGGGGGGATTTTTGGATTATGACAATTGACTTGTAATATTGGATTTAACTCATCCCCAAGTAATAGTCAATAGGATTTGTAAGACATGTGGCAACCTACTTATAATTCATAATGCCAAAGCTTCAATTAACTCATGAAAGTTATGGTAATTGGAACATAGCTTGCCAATTAGCATTAAATTCCACTGTTATCACTCATAACATGGGAATAATGTGGATGATGCAATGACGCACCGATGATCAACAACATGAAGCTTCTCAATCAACATTAAGAGATTATCATATGCACAAGGAGAGGTGGCAGCCTGCATATGATTGGGCACATGAATATAATGCTCACAAAATTCAACAATTCCCTTATGAAGAGATTTGTAATAAATACACAAATGGGAGACGGGCATATTGAACCAGCTTGTAAGCATATGCAATAATTCATTAATTAACATGTATGAAAGGATTGGTGTTAAATGCTTCAACACCGATTCTCCAACATCAATGCACAGACAACGAAAGTGTACTTGGAAAGTCTAAGGCAAAAGTCATCTTCATATGATTAGTATCACTTGGTTATAAGAGAATGTACCGTTCCAGTACCAATAAAGATGTACAACTTGCAGCATATACAAATGCCTACAAGCTACCGTAGGAGACCTGTCTTACACACCATATATCAGTTGTAAGCATAAACAAGAGAGATGCAGCATTCACAGACAACTACAGGCCACTGTAAGAGATGCTTAATACATGCAGTATTGTCTGCAAGTGCAACGCAAGAAGAGGTGTGATGAATGTGAACATCTGTCGATAATAATGGAAGATGTGTCGTAGATGCAACAGTGATAATCAGCAGCGAACAATGAATATTACAATATCCTTTCGATTGACGACCACTTAATGGAGGGCAAATACGTCGACCCCCTTTGCAACTAGAAGTGAGCGACATCAGTAGACCCAAACTCCTATGAGCTACAGTAGGAGGCTTGTCGTACAGTCAATGCGTCATCCACAGGCAAATATAGAAAGGGCTATGACAAATATGAATCTCTACAAGTTGTTGTAGCAGAAAGAAGACCCGTCAATATCCAGAATGTCCCCGTACATGCATTGTAATATGTATGCACATAGGTACACAAAAGAGGGACATGTGTAATTACACAATGCACATTAGCCCCAACGAGTGTGTTATGGGTACACGTGCCATCTAGGGAGATTTTGCGGGTCATTAAATGAACGTAGTTTGAGCTCGATCCTTCTATATGGATAAATAGGATTTCAAAGGAAATCTCTATACAGCTTACTGTTGGGATTCAAAATTCCTCATACAATGACAATGATATCTTATTCTCATATGGAACCCTCTAGAAAGAAGAGTCCCACTCCAGAAAGCCCTTTCGAAAGAGGTCTAATTAGAATGCTTCCGGGACTTGCCCCATTTATTGCTCTGCACCTCGGCAGGCAAAGTTGCCTTTTCAGCTTGCATCTCTGCTACTGGAGGGATCTAGGCGAAGTGATGGCGGGGAACTCCAACAGGTTTTGGTTCCCCCCTCACTGATTGATGGAGCCCAAGACTGCTTGAGTCGACATGGCTCGAACTATTAAATAAATATACGGTCAAGGTGTCAACCGAAATATGTGTTTTATACGTTCATATAAGACCTTCAAGGTCTATGACAAAAGAAATTCATCAGCAAAAATATAAAGCCTATGGGTCTGATCCTCTATCGATCTATCTATCGACCAGTAGATCGAGTCGACAAGGTTAAATCAATAAAGTACAATTGCATATTAACACTTCGATGATGGCCATGTTGAATGTAGATCTCAACCGAAAATGTTAATTCCAAATATTTCAAAATGCTTGAAAACGGAAATTTTCAAAAATCCAAAAAAAAAAATAAAATCAAATATTTAAAATTGAAATGAACCATCAAAATAATTAAAGTAAAATCCATACATCCTCCACAACAGGTTGCCAAGGTGAATAAATTGAAAATTACTAGCTCACAAAGAGCTAATTTTTAATAGAGAATATCATTAGGATTCATTTTCAAGTAGTCTTCTGTCAGTAAGGACGTAGCACGTGTCCTCTAACCGCTGATTTTGCCGCCAAATGGTACCGCAGGATAAACAGTTATGACCTGAGCCCTCTGAACCGAGTGTTTTTGCCGCCAAATGATACCACTAAATTACGGTTATGACCAGAGCCAATATTTTTCTTGGTGGCATCAAATCTTTGAGATATGAATAAATAGGATATGATCGATAGTGCATTAAATCTTCTATTAGCTAAGGTGGATTCAAAATTGTCCCCTTAGAAAAACATCTACCCCATGTCTATTAAGGTACTCTTGAACAAAACAACTCATGACTGTCAATAAGGATCCTTCTATTAGGTTGGGTCGGCTACCTCCTTTGACTAAGTAGACCATGGACCACGATGGTCCGGGACGACGAAACTATGAGATCTTAATTGGGTCCATCATCCATTCCCCCACCATCTGCTTTAAGTGTTAGACGGTGAAATTTTCATTTTAAATATTAAATTTCCAAACACCATGCCCATGGTGCTACTATATGCTAGATGCTTATTTCTACTTATCTGATTGACGACTAGCCTTAATCAAAAGTTCTCTCTCGTGATCGAGAGGAGTAATTAACTATAGGGGCTTGCGCCTAATGGAAATCAGAACTTAGATCATAAAGTTCTCGCAAAATGAGGGCGAAATCTCTGGGTAGTGTCTTATCTACAAAGTCATATGCCTTCCCAAAATTTAATTCGTTAAAACTCCCCTGAAAAGCAGCGGGGGAGGCGAGGCTGAATTTTCAGAGTCCACACATACCGAAGAGTAGGTAAATAATTCTCAAGGATTGTTTATCCAAAAACTTTCACTGTTTTTGCTCTATTGATTGTGGCTTAGTCCCTTAATGATTGATAGAGCTTTGTTTCGTATAAATGTCCATACCTACATCTTTTAGAATCCTAAGTTTTGGCCATCAAATTTGTTAATTTTTATCTTTTTGTCTTTCATGTTTAGATCTGATAGCTTTCTAAATTTAAACTTTGATACTATTTGTTAGTATACTAATAGAAATTTGAAATAAATAAATAAATAAATATGAGAAAAGAAACACTAATAATATCATAAATATAAGTAAATTCCTATGCTTTAGTGAGATCCACCTATATTTGTAGCTCTACATTTGATAAAATAGATCCATTAAGTTTTAGATTGGGTATATCAATAAATTTTTATTTATTCTTAGATATGGTTTAGAGTTAACACTATGAAATTGCATCCACATGTTATTTTTAATGAGTGCAAAATACACATTATAATTGATGCCAAATTGTGGGAAAATATAACCTCTTGTTTTAGGTGATAAAAATTGAAGGAGGTCAGGTGGAAACCAATGATGAAATATGTGGCAGAATTCTTCTTTCCTATAGTCAAGGCATGCATCGGACTCTTACTGTTGTGTTACATAAAGCCATCCGGATCCCCCTTTTTCTTTACGGATGAAGTGAACCCTCCTCTCCTTCTCTTTTTCTCCTCTCAATTTTTTTTGCTTTTGTGGATTGTAAAAGTCTTTTAAAAGCTCTGTTTATATTGCTAACAAGGCATGAGTTTAGAAATATATTATTAATATATCAAAAGTTTACATTGCCCGCAATAAGGATTTAATCATATGTGTACAAATCTTAATCCAATATGCATCAAGTGGGATATATCAATTATATCTTGTTGAGATTTGATTGGAGAAATTTTAACTACATAATTTGAACATAACAAGCTTCATAGTATTGTTTAGGAGATCTCCAATTTCATGCTCTCCTCAACACCTATAATGTTTGTGATGTTTAATGGTAATGGAACATATATCATATAACTTAGAAAAGAATTTTAATTCTCTAATAGGAATCCATATGGGCGGTATATTGCCTCTCTCAACCAATTCAAAAATGTAGTTAATGTAACCGCTCAAATTCTTAACTATCGAGATATTATTCACTTTGACCTAATTGTCTCACATTTTTATCTCATTGGTGTAACTTCCTATTAGGCCATCCATCCTAGGATTGCTCCTGCACAAGCACGTTGCTTTGACATTTCTTAATGAAATGCTAATCATTACACCAAAATACGTTTCGATATTTAAGAATTTAGTTTCTTTTTATTTGAGGGATTTCACAATCTTTCCCATTGACATCTTGTTCAGACCATCAATCCTTGTACAGTCAATCTACCATTAAAAGGGTAGCTATATACCACCCTACCTCTTGTCATGAGGATCAAGTGGCTCAATGTTGCCTCCCATCAGATCTAATAGCAATGATGAAGCTGCTCATCATTTGTGGTTACATGGTCCTTGGGGGCAGGGAGGAGAAATCTACCTAAATTAGGCTCTTTTTGATCGTCACTGTATGATTCCTCTCTCTGATAACCAATACATGCAACAATCATCAATGTAGATAAGCATTCAAGGTGTCCATCGATCTTTGACATCACCTACATCCTATTAAGCGTGAGTATGCCTTTTCACTACCATATGATCAAACCATTCACTAGAAAATTAATAATGTGTTGGCTATTTCAATTAATACTATTTTTTGATAGACTAAATAGTTCCCATCTTCATCATTGATAGACTACCAAGATTAAGTCCACATCAGTGATTGCTTCATAAGTAATAGAAATCCTAAATATTTAATTAATTGAATGTAGGGTGTAAGATAAGACCAATTACAGGTAAAGAGAGTATAAATTTAGTTATAAATTGACTACATAAAAAGGTTTAGTGAATATTTAGTTAAAAAAAGAGTCATATTCCAGATCTAAATTTGTGACCCCTACTTAAGAATCTGGAAGCATACTGTTTGAATTAGAGCTCTTTGCTCACATAAGAGTTTGCTTGTCAATTCTTTTGTAATATGAGTGCCTTTGAACATTTTGAATGTGCTGCAGCTAGATGAATGAAATTGTAAACAAATATATCAAATATCTTCTTTTTTTTATCTCTTTAAAGAGCATTAATATGGTATATTTTTGATTTCCTGAGAAAAATATCATTCAGTGGAGATATCTTGAGTAGGTAAATCTGAAACTACTCATCCCAGGGGACATCAATTCTGATGACCAATAATCTGGTGTCATCAAAATTCAGTGATAAATAAAGGAAAAATAAAGAAAAAAGAAACAGATTTATATGACCTTGAACATTTATGATTCATCTTCTAAAGATTGCCTACATAGATTTCCCTTTGCCCTCAATAGAACATTTATGGCTATCCTTTAGCTATTGCCAAGATAGGTTTCCTTTTGCCCTCAGCAGCACATTTATGGTTCATCATTTAAACATTGCCAATATAGGTTTCCTTTTGCATCATTTTATGCTCATCACTTTCTCCTTCTCAATAACATTTTATATCTAATACATTCTCCTCCTTTTTTGCATGCCAAGAAAGAATTAGGGAACTTAGTGTATTAGGGAAAATGAAATTAACAAAATACTTAAACATAATACACCCTATTTCAAGTGAATATTTGAAATATATTATCATTTGCATTGCAGCCCTTTTATATTGTTATCAAACAAAGTAGTATCTATGATTATGTGCTTTGTATGTCAATTTATCATGAAATTCTTCTTCAAAAAAAATTGCAGCAAAAAAAAATAAAAGAGTTGCATTCTTTTTGTAAGACAATCCTTAACTGTTCACCTAAATTTGCTTCAACTAGATAGATTTAGGATTTGTTTGGTATGGCTTTCTTACTTCTTCTTAAAGCATCTTTTTAATATAAAATTTGTAATTTTTGTACTAGAAAATTATTTTAAGAAGCATTAAAAAAGCCGTCTCAAACAAAGCTTTCGCAAGCCTTTAAAGCTAGGGCACGCCCACTAGCAGGCAAACTCATTTTTAGCTAAATAAAACTTAATGAATAAGCGTCAACTAGTGGTGTAAATGAGTCAAGTTGACTTGAGTATTTGTCTAATCGAGATAAGCTCATTTAATTCATATTGAGCTCGAAGTCGACTCGAGTTCATTTAGTGTGCTTGAACTTGATTAGTTCAAAAATTATTTGGCTCAATTTCGGCTCGATTACTTGAGCTCGTTTGAAAAGCTTGAAGTTGACTTAGGAAATATGTTTAGTATAGGTTATATTATATTATTATGAAATTAAATTTGAAATATATTTATATTTTAAAGGAGCGGCTCGACAAGCTTACGAGTCGAAGCCTCCAGGCTGACCTTGAGTATATGCTTGAGCACGAACACATGGCTCGATAAACTCGTCTCATGAGTTCATTAATGAGTCGAGTTCGAGCTAGTTCACTAGCGTACTCGGCTCACTTACACTCCTAGCACCAACCACCTACATTTCTATACCAACTTATTTTATGTATTCCATTGGAGACTAAATTTGAGCAACACTGCCTTTACCTAACTATCATAAATTACTTGGGTTGGTGAAACATAGTAATCCATTAATGTTTCATTTGGGACTGTTTTTTTACTGCTTCTTAAAGCATCTTTTTAGTTCAAATTTTTTATTTTTGTTCTAAAAAATTGATTTAAAAAACAGTTAAAAAATCATCCCAAATGAAGCCTAAAACTCTAATAAAATTGCAAGTTAATAAAATCTCAATAAAATTATAATGATATACTGTAAATCTAGTAAATTGCTAGGATTAGTGCAACCCTATTAGTCCATCAAATCTAGTAAAAATCATCACATTTCAGGATAACACCAGTAATTTTACTACAATTTGTTCTAAATCTGATGCATTTACCAGGCTTTTGAACTATTGAAAAGTGCAAGTACCTTCATTTATTAAAATGTTGAAAACTTGAGAGCAAATTTATACAAAATGAAAATGAAATGAGCCAAACTGTACTGACTTCAATTGTACAATTTTTTCCTTTCTTCCATATTTCTTCCCTCGCATGTGAATTAATTGGTTCAACAGGAACCTTTTGCTATATTAACAGGTGCATGAGCATTACCAAAAGGAGTGCAGCATGGACAAGCCAAAGCTTTCGCATTTGCAAGACTTTAAACTTTGTTAGCTGTTTTGGGTTTCTATTGCTCTTCTTTGGATATCTCATCCACTGCTTGTATGGTAAATGATGTGACATTTTTTAACAATCAACATGTTATTGCATAGCTTATACCTCCTTTATCTTCTTCTACATGCTAAGATATAAGATATTTTACTAAAACACAAAGCATTTCATCATGGCTTAGGGTGTTTTATTCAAATATAAATATCATGGCGTAGGAGTCGTATTAAGGTTATGGAGATCACTAAAGCGAGTTTTCAGCGCTTGTATGGTCTTCGTGAAGTCGTAATTAGCTTCATCATGCGGTGTATTTTATATACATCAAAAAGAAATTGAATGGAGTATTTTAAACTTCTCAATAAATTGTATTATTTTTCTATTTAATTTAATATATACTTCTAATACATCAAAATAAGTATTCAATAGTACATTGTCCGGTAATGCTTATCTTTGTACAAGCAACTGACAGTAATTTGCCTTTGATGACCTATGTTATGATTGTAGGCCTGTTTTAATTGAAACTTCAAAAAAAAAAAAAAAAAAAAAAAATCGGCTATTAAAACATCATTTATTATCTTGGGATACCCATTTCTCTTTATAAACCTAAGCTTGCTAGTTTTTCTAAATTGATGAAAACTATTACTCATAAGCTTTCAGGTTGGAAAGCAAAAGCCCTATCGTTTGCTGGCATATTATAATTTTTAAGATTTATCATTTGGAACACGATAGCTTATTGGAATCGTGGTTCCATATTACCAAAAACTATTTATAAGCAAATTGATAAACTCTGTGCCAAATTTCTATACTTTGGTGATATTTCCGGTCGTAAGCTACATTTAATCTCCTGGAGAAATAGCCTAAAGCCTTAGGGTGGCTTGGGCTTCCGTCCTTACAATCCATTCAGTTTAGTTATAACTGTTCTTTTATTGAGAGGATTTATAATAACAATAGTCTCATCTCTTCTTGGTTCTTCTATTATTATGTCTCCCCCTAGAAGCCACCTGTTCATAAATCTTCATATTTTTGGAAAAACATATGTGAAACTGCCTGGATATCCAAAAGAAATTTTCATTTTACTGCTACTTATATTCTCCTTTATCTCTCTATTGGGATCACTGGTTTAAGGATAAATTGTAGTATGAGGATAGTATTATGCATCCCATTTTAAATGCTTTTCCTACCAATGCAAAAATTTCAGGCATTTTACATGATAGTGAATGGGTATTGCCCTCGGAGATGCCTGATATTATTCTTCATAAACTCTCTTCCATCCCTTTTAATTCAAACGCTTACGGCTGCTTGCAATGGGGTAATGGTAAAGACTCTTCCACAAGTATATATATATATATATTAATATATATATATATATATATATAATATATATATATATATATAATATATTTATATAATAATATATATATATATAATATATATATATAGGAATACCCACTGTAAACTACAGTCACTTTGTTTGGCACAAGAGATTTGTGCTGAGATTTTCCTGTTTCTGCTGGATGGCTTTAAGTGGGCTTAAAATAGCTAATATCCTACTTTCTAAAGGTATAATTGTGGATGGGAATTGCCCTTTTTGCCATTCCAATGTTGAAATTGTTACCCATCTGTATTTGAATGTGATTACTCCTTAAACGTGATTTCTATATTGATTCCTAAACTCATGAGCCTTCTTTTCAGACCAAGTATTTTGCAAGCTTTTGAATATCTGGCAGAGAATCCTGCTCGGGTTAAGGCCTTTTATTATCTTTTAATATGTTGTTCTGTTTATCATAAATGAAGGGAAAGAAATGAAAGGAAATTTGACAATTCTTATCTCTCCTCTACTAGCTTAAGCCAAAAAATTAATAGTGTGGCATTCTCCAAAATCCTAAAATGGAAGCATGGACTCTCTTTTGGATATGTTGTAGGATCTATGTGTTTTGTGGTGTGGTCAGGTTTTTTTCTTGTCCAAATGCTGTTGTGGCTGATGTTGATTTTGGTTATATATAATTACGATGTGGGCAGTCCCCTCTCTGTTATGGACGCAATATGGTTGATTCCCGTGAGAAATTTTTTTGGCGCTTTTCTGAGGGCAAGGATGATCGAATTGCTCAATTTGTCCCTTTGGATGGCAGTTCTATTACGGTTTGGATCTTCTGCAACCAGGTTGATAGAATGTAGCAATTCTTGAGCCCGTAGTTGTCCCTTTCCAATCTTTGATTGGTGGTTTTTTTGTCAGCACATTTTTGTAGGTGTTAATTTTTCTTTGTAACACCTTATTGTCAGGTATTTTTGGTTTGCTTTTTCTTTTTGAGTTATGCCTTTCCTTGGATGTTGTATTATTTGTGAGGTTACCTTCCTTTTTCATACATGTAATTCTTTACATTAATGAAAACGAGCTAAGCCCATATTTTTCCCCCCAAAAAAAAAAACATCATTTATTTCGATTGAATTATTCTCTAGAGAATTGGGACCTCTTTGCTTTTTAATAAAATAAAATACATAAGAGAGGTTTTGGTGATAGTACATGATGATGATAAAGGGTTTTGACTGTTCGATGAACTAGAGGTCACAACCAAGGAGTTTGTAGATCTAGAGTTTAAGGAGTAGAGGCCAAAAGTCTGTCCCAAATTGGGAAAGAAATGTGAAAGAAAGAAATGAGAAATAAAAGCAATAGTTTGTGTCCAATCTAAACATCTAGTCACAAGCCTTGTCACAAATAAATGATATTCAAGTAGAAAAAGGTTTCTAAATTTTCATAATTACTTATGCATTCATATAAGGCATGTAAATTAAATTTAATTCTTTTAGGAAAATGTCCATTCTACTAAAGCTTCTTGTTTAAAATTGAAAGATTACCTATGGTCTTTATCATCAAAAACATTTTGCTTTTATATGAATTTTTTGTAATTCATTAGTTGCGAAATTTCAATTGTATGAGAATATTTTACAATATTCATATGATAGAATTTTATAAATTCTTTAACTTTAACATATCATTATTTTATGATATTTCCATTTAATTAATTAATTAATTTTTATTGATAGAATATAAGAGTAAAAATAAATCTTCTTGGCATACTTGTATGCTTAATTCCTCCAATCATATTTATTTTTTAAGCATTCTTGATAGATGAACACTTTAGTATTTACTTGATTAGTCATAGGTTTCATAATTACAAGTTCATAACTCAACCTCATTCTTATTTTGGGCCCAAATTAACAATGATAGGAGTTGTGAACTTATAATCTTGTATTTTACTAGATCATTATATTACACATTCATTAGGACCATATTGAGCTAGGATAAATTTATGTATATTCTTTGAGATAGCTTATGATGTTCATATCAATTTATGATGTAGGTGATGTTCATATCAAGTCCTCACATCTTTAAATTTTATGATGTTCATGATCACCTATAATTAATTGCTTTTTTGAAGAGTGTTCCACCAATAAGTACCATTGCCAAAATCTAGCATCAAAGTCAACATTTCTCATGGATTTATAAACCATTACTAATTTTAGTCATCAATAGTGGTTCAAAATGCTATTAAATTACAACGATTGCCATCATTGCAAATAGTGAATCTTGTTATATAAGATATCTTTAGTTGATCTTGTGTCAAAAACTCAAATGACTTTATGAGAAAAGTTTTATTCTACATAAGAGTTAATGTAGATATATTTAACCCTATAAATAAACCTACTAGAGTTTGACAATGAAACTATTTTATTTTTGTTCAAATTCTTTTTTTTCTCAATGTGATGCATTTGAACTAATTATTTTTGGGATCAACATCGAGATTAATCAAACTTTATTTTTAATAAACTTATAGTCTAAATGAATATGTTTTGATGGGATGAATCTAATGATATCAAGAGAAACTTGATCTAAGTATAAATGAACCTAATTCAAGTATTGGTAAGTATTGCTAAAAAGATTTTAGGGATTATTTGATAGACACATAATATGTCCTAAGAGTTGATGGTCTTGTAAACTACTCATAAGTATTATTGGATGTATCTATTCAAGAGGGATGTATAATTTATTGACCAATTTTTATTTAATTATTTTTTTATATTAACATAATACTCAGAGGCTTTATGTAGTGTAAATATTTAAATAAGATTAAAAAAAAAAAACCCATCCAAAAGGCTACATATGTGAAGCATATTTGCCCCAAGGACAATTGAGTTTTATTCTTACTACTTCGAGTCACATGAAGAAAGCATAGAATAAAAGTTAGGCATAACATAGATGTTGATGATGAAGAAATAAGGAAGTTATCATTATTATTTTTTATGCTCATAAAGAGGTATCTAGAAAATGCATACTCATATATCTAAATGATAAAGATATGAAAGCTGCTATATTATACATCCTTCTAAATTGTCCAAAGTTGAGCCAGTCATAGAATAAGCTCACCCTATGAAGTTATTGTAATTGTGAATTAGTTAAAATTTTTCTTCATTCGCATAAACTATCAAAATTTAGGTTGTTTGTTAGCTCTTTGTCAAACAAACACTATTGGAAAAAATAATTGAAGATGAGTTTCCCATGTGATTATAGTCATTTGCATATTTCAAATAATTCTTTTTTTTATATTTGTTGATTTATGAATAACTTTAGAAAATTTTCCTAACATTTAATAATTTTTTTTCCTAACATTTAATAATATATGTTAGGCACATGCTCCTTGAAATTTTGTTGAAAAAAAAAAGATTTTCATGATCTAGCATGGGGAATAGTATAAAGTGGTTAAGACATGGCCTGTTTTTTTTGTACCAATATAGAAAAAACAACCATTTTTTATAGCCATTTCTGTCAAAAAATAGTCAATTTCTATCAACTTTTAAATTTTTTGGCAGCATTTCGACAAAAAATATTCCACCATAAAAGGCCACGTAGGAAAACTAAATTTATCATATTAAAATTCGTCGCAAATTTTGTCAGCGGTCTTCTGATAGATATCTAGGGGACTTACCCTACTAAAATTGTCCCAATTCAATGGCAAAATTTGAGCGGAAAAACCACCAGGAACTTAAAACTTTTCTAGCGGCAGATTTTCCGGTGGTATTAACCACCGGGAATCCTACTTATGTCCAACAACATTATAGGCGGAACATTCCGTTGATGTAGCTGTTTGTAATGCCTCCCTATCTCTGATGACTTTGCTAGCAGAAACTTATGCATGTAATTTCATCGGTAATTATCGTTCTGATGCCGCTAAAAATAACGCTGAAATGTTTGAATCGAAAATTACCGATGGGCTTTCCACTAAAAAAGTCACCAAAAACCTATAGCATTTAAAAAAAAAAGTAATTCATTTAAAGTTGTCGATTCGCATATGTTTATGATTCATAGAACAATAGTGTATCATTCACATCAGTTTATGAAAATAAAATATAAACATGACAATACAACAATCAAATTTTAAACATAAATTTAAACAAAATATAAATAGTAAGATTACAACATTTGAATTTAAAATGTATATCACTAAAAATTAATTTCAAAAAATAAAGCTCTAAACATGAAATTTAAACTGTCTATCACCACCAAAAATTAAATATGAAGTTCAAATTATAACATTCAAATATCTAACATCTTCAAACACAGACTCAAACTCAGGATATGACTATTTATCCTTCCCCTTCAGATTTTGTTGAATATGTAAGCGCAGTTCCGCTTGTATCTCAAATTGTTGCATCATTATATGAGATTTTTGTGTTAGTATATTAGTCTGTATCTGTCCCATCTTCTCTATCTCTTTGGTGATACCAGCCACCCTTTGGCTTATGATCTCATATATGCTACTATCACTATACGATGATGAATCAGATTCTTTTGCCTCAACTGTATATGCTTAAGACTCTAAGCTGTAAACCCTACATTTTTGCCTCCCTCTACCTACTATGAACACGCAAGGTACTCAAAGTATTGTGTTGAATCTGAAGATGATCCCTCAACAAGAGAAGATCGACTCTCCCAAATTTGTATGAAATCATCTTATAATAGATTAAATATATTAATTTTAATTTAAATTAACATGTTATTCATGATCGAAGACTATAGAATATTAACTACTAATGTGAGGTTTTTTTCCTTCCCATCAACCCATTGCTAATCAACTTGGAATTGAAGTATTTGTGTATGAAACTCCAACAATATAGGCTCTCTACCAAGCATGTCATTCTACAAGAAAATTTTTAAACAATAATAAACATATATGTTGAATAAACATGTAATAAGAATCATTTACCATTCATCTTCTATGCTCTGTGTGAGGCACTGAACCACTAGTGTACAGGGAGCTCCCTAAACCCCCACAATCAGATACTCTAATTAGCTTGTTCTGCTCTCTCTTCTTTGCAAATTTAGGAGTGGCCCAAGCTCTTGTAAGTTCATCCCATACACCCTCTCCAATCTATAAAAGGAGCTCCTTTAACTTTATTTAGTAAGTAAATATATCTCTTAGGCCAGTAGAACATCTCTTATGACCTTTGCATTATGTTTGAGAAACCACTTGAACTCTTTCCATTCAAGATTCACAAAATGAAATATGTTTGTATACAAATATATCAACTACATGATTAATTAATACTTTTAACATGAAACTCAATGAACCTTATATCTCTTATATATTGTGAAATTTTTTTCCAATATATATAAGGAGCATTATATATATATTTTAATTATATCACAAATCTTATGTGTGGGCTGCCAAGCTGGAATAAACCTATATAAAATACAACCATTTTCTTATCATGCTTTACATTTATTAAATAAACTAAATAAAGAAGTAACAAATAATAAAAACTTACGTATCTCCCTTGGGCTATATGTATAGTCGTTTATCCTCTGAAGGTTCTCAATCCTTAACCCTAGTGTTTGTTATTTTAGAAGGTCCATCTA
This sequence comes from Dendrobium nobile, assembly GCA_022539455.1. Lineage (NCBI taxonomy): Eukaryota > Viridiplantae > Streptophyta > Magnoliopsida > Asparagales > Orchidaceae > Dendrobium > Dendrobium nobile. The sequence goes on along the minus strand of CM039734.1, from coordinate 46,239,345 downwards.
CTGTAGAAGGTCCACCTGCTTGTGGAGGTTGAATCGACAGTGGATAATAGTATGGATGATGGTATGGTGGACAAGGATATGTAGAGGGAACATTCTGTGATGGTGCTGGGGTAATATGGGTGGAATAGTGTTTATCAAAGTATAAACTCAATTGACACTTAATCAAATGATTATCTTGATGTTAAGTATGTCACTTATCTAATTATCTTTTAATTTATGTGTTATTGACTAATATATTACAAGGTGGTTCATTTTTTTATTTACAAATACATATGGCATCTAGTGACATGCCTCCTCATAGGTCAATCACATCAACTTTTTGTTAGCAAAAAAATCTGACTTCAGCCTAATAGGATTAAGTCGTATTAAGAACTTGCCTACATCATAGCCAATAATCTCTAGTTAGAGTACAACACCTTCTCCTAGCCATATAGAGCATATCCAACCAAGCCACATATTCTAGCTTTACTTGTACTTTTAATCATATAATGTAAGTGATCCCAATTCACTTTGATTCACATACCATCACTTGATTGCCTGGGATAAATCTAAATATCTAAATCTTATCTTTGAATGAGGAAAATTTATTCATACATCTTATCACATACCGTTTAAGTTGCAACAACAACATCTTCAAGACTTTGACCCACTATTGGGGGTCAGTTGCATAAATCATTTTTCCCTATTATGTCATGTTAAGAGTCAAATTCTTATTCAAATTGAATAAAAAGATCATTTCTAATACTTTCTAACCAAGTATTTTAGGTCTACCTCTACCTTTCTTAACATATGACAAATCTAATACATCTACTCTCCTAATAGAGTCAACAAAAGGCCAACATTTTATGTAATCAAACCATCTAAGGTGACTCTCTCTAATCTCCTCTACACTGGTGCTACTTCAACCTTTTCACATATATACTCATTTCACATTTTATCTCTAAGAGTAAATCCACTCATCCACTTGAGCATCCTCATCTCTTCAACACTTAACTGAATTTTATGCTTCTCTTTTAATGGCCAACTATCTATGCCATAATGAATGGCAGGTCTCATCACCATCTTATAGAATTTTCCTTAAGCTTGAGGGGTACTTTTCTATCATACAATAAACCTGATGCAGTCCTCCACTTCAACAATCCAACTTGAATTCTACTAATAATATCCCCATCTATTTCACCATCACTTTGAACAATAGAACCAAGATATCTAAAACATGTATCCTTTTTAATGACTTGATTGGCCAAATTAAATTACAATCCCCAACTAGATCTATTACTACTAAAATTACACTCCATGTATTTGATTTTAGATATACTAAAATGAAACATTTAGATTTAAAGGCTGGCCTCCATAATTCAAGTTTTCCTTCAACTCTTTGTCTAGTCTTATCAACAAAAAGACCATCATCAGCAAAAATAATACACTAGGGTACATCCTCTTGTGAATGTATAGCATTCCCTTAAAAATATCACATATATTTTAAGTTGTTAAGCCAAATTTCTTCACATAGATTTATATGTTTGGGTGAACTAAATTCACTTTAATTTCCATACCATTCCTTTTGATTGCATATACCAAATGTTGGCATTCAATTTTTTATTTGCATGGGCCAAAATCATTTAGACATCATATCATGCATTTTCTTTAAATGGTTTGTTTATATTCAACAAGTTGAAGCTCCATAACCTTCAAGTGTGCCAAGTTTACTTTAAGTGTTTAAATCATATCATATATTGACATATTCTTTTAATTAAGAAAAGTATGCTTAAGTTTTTTTTTTTTTTTTAATATTCTAGATCAACCAAATTGTTCTAGAATATGTCCTAATTTAATTTAGCAATTCTAATTGATAATATGACCAATTTAAACACTAAGTGTTATGATATGCATGACTATAGATGATATTAGCTAAGGATAGGTGTAGTTAGGATTTATGCAATGCTTACTGTGATTTATTATTCGGATATATTTGGCTTAATGCATAGTAATAAATATGATTATGTGTATTAGATTAGGAATATCATATTTTTGTATGGCTTAGCAATTAGTACCCTTGAAAGTACTAAATGGTGCTAGGGCTATCAAAATTGGGTCAAGGGTCGGGTTGGTGTTCAACCCGGACCTGACCTGGCACAATTCGAGTCAACCCGAACCCGACACATTTTTGAAAATGGGTTAGATTTTCAGATCTGAACCCGTCCTAGTTAGGGTTCGGGTCAACCCGACCTGACCCATAATTGCTATTTAGCCAAATCTCGTAAATCTGCGTTGTCTGCTATTGATTCAAAGCAAGAAGGCTAGGGTTTGGACTTTAGCAGTGGGACAATGGGACGACAGTGAGGAAGAGGTAGCGATGAAGAGAAACTGGCCGCGGGACAACGATATTATGGCATTGGCTTTAGGCGTCATTGATTCGCATTGGCTTCATGTGGCGACTGCCGCGGTTTGGAAGTTTCAATGACAAACGATCAACAAGCGGATCGGACAACAGGGCAATGATGGCGAACGGAATGGACGGTGGATGCGACTAACGGATGAGTGACGACGTATGCGGTGGACGACAGATGCAATTTTACATTGATTTTGGACAGATGACCGTGATTTCCCGGGTCATCCAAGTTGTTTCCCGGTTTTTAGGTCAACCCGAACCTGACCTAGTTTTACAAACAAGTTGAAATTCCCAAACCGAACTTGACCGGCTCAGGTTTATGTTGTCCTGAATCCAAAAGTTTTGAGTTCAGTTTGGGTCAGATTTTTTATCGTGTCAAATATTAACACCCCTACATGATGCTTATCACAATTCTATGTTAGGCTAAAAAGATTAGAGGCAATCTACATGTAGTAACTATATATATATAAATATATATATATATTATATATATATATATAATATATAATATATATATATATATATATATATATATATATATATATATATATATATAAATATATATATATATATATATATATATATATATATATATATATATATACTTCTTATAAGAAAATTCTATTGTAGTGAATTATATTATAAGCACCAATTTTCAAGTATATTAATAAAGTGTCACAAAAAAGGAGGTATGAATCAGGAGTAGAAAGACTCGTGGCTTATACCTTAGTTCCATCCCATACGGTATTTGTGTATAAAATTAAGACTATGATATACATAAGCATTGTTCTAGATCCTATCATCATTGATAGGCTCAGAGGAGAAGATTCTCTTTCTATAAAAGTTAATCAAAGTGTTGAAATAACTTTAAATTCAATTTAGGATAAAATTTCTCTAACAAAATCTAATGCATGTTCTTTGGACCACTTTTTAAAAAAATAAAATGATCCCTTGTATTTATATTATTTTATATGTGGCATATAAAGTAATCTATACTTTTTTAATAATGGAGAATTAATTGTCAACAAAAAATAGACCTAATTTATAAAGTATATCATAGCCTAATATCTCAAGCATATCTCAAGAATGCTAGTTAAGTCTTAATATTAAGGAAATATAATATCATATCATTCATTTCTCTTGGTGCATACATTCTTCATTTAAAATAAACCATTTCTAATTTGAATTCAGTTGGAAATTTTAGCACATTTAGGGTAGTCTTGATTCAAATGATATAATAAGCCTAATTGCATAGTTCTGCTTAGATCTTGAATTGCAGAAAATGGGAAGAAGAAAAGAAATAAGTGAAAAATCTATTAATTTTCATTGCTAATAATCAATGACTAGTAGCAAAATTATAGCCTTTTCTCATCATGATTTCCCCCATCATTGCTTAAGGATGGGCATGGCATGTATGTCATTACTCTAACTACCTTAACAATATAAACATATCAACCCTTCAAAATTCGAAATCACTAACATTTTATCAACCCAAAAACACCCTATTGCTATCCTTTCTCCATGTAGTCATCTTTAAGCCTTTTAGTTGTCCACCAATCCTATCTTAATCATCTGAAGACTGATGGGTTCTCTATCATATTGTCAGTGATTACATCCCTCTGTATAAAAAACAATCAAATAACTCCAAATATTCAAAATACACTGCATTTATTATACTTTGTCGTCCTTAAAATACACGAGTTCAAAATACTTTCAACCAGACAACCCCCCAAAATATGCAAAGTTTTCACTAAATCTAATCTCTAACTCCTTTCCCACTATACATATAGCAAAATTCAGTATGTTAGTCAGGAAAATTATGAATAATTATCCACATGTGGATGTGGTGGATGCAATGTTAAAGGTCACACTTTGCTAGATTCATTGTTTCTCCATCAATAAATGCTACATAAGCGATTAATTTCTGTTTCCTTTTGAAGAAAAAAGAAACATATATGCAAAGATGTAAAATGGAAGAAATGCAGCTATGAAGAATACGCTTCATATACAATTGTTTTATTGGAGTTTAATGGCACGCAATGGCCATCAATGTTGCCCGAATAGAATCCTTGGCTTTCAATTGCTATCAATGTCTGTATCTAATGTCAATTCTATCTATATAAATATTAGAATTTACTTAAGTAAAGCTTATCATGGCAGGAATTTCTTAAAATAAATTGTTCTTAGTGTTGTGGAAAGTACCAATCAATAATTTTTATTGACTGAATTTAATAGAAATATTTTAAAATCAAGTTAAAATAAGAAGTTTTTTCTTGAAACTGTATGTATGAGTATATTCTTTTTTTTTAATAGTACTTTTAAATTATGCAGATTGAAAAAAAAAATTAAATTTATATTTTAAGATAGGAGGAATATAAAATTTGTAATTTTTGAAGAAAAATATTATGTAAAATATTTTTTATATGTGTATAAAATATTCATTTGTTGAATGACATTTTTTTGCCAATTTTTAGATCTCTAATCGTCCGAGCATTCGAGCAAAAATCTTTAGATATTGATTTTGAGATCTTGAGAATTATTTTTTTTAAGAAACTAATTATGATTAAGATTACAAGGTCCAGTTAGACTCTTATAGTGATATGCAAATTTCTAAATTTGAGTCCAAATGGGGCTAAATCAAGCATCATGAAGAGTGAATAAAAAATTATCAATGCCATTTAAAGAGACAAATGTTATCCAAATTTTGGGTGATTATAATCACAATGAGTACGTTATTGAGATGAATGTGACAAGTAAAACATCCATCAATTTTTAGCATGTTAAGGTATTGAGTTGTTTAAAAAAAATCTATTTATTAAGGGTAAACTTGGGATGTTTGATGAAGTGTTCTATTTAAGGCATAAGTGACCGAAATCTCGTCCAAAAATTTCTACAGAGATCTTATTTTTACACAATCATGGGAGATCTTTTGAGTGTAAATTACTATGAAACTTTAAAGACTTTTAAAGCTCTAGCCACCTTTGTCCAATGTCTTATCAAACAACATCAACATTGGTCTTCAACCAACATTGACGCCTTTCACTAATTGCTAACCTACTTGACGCGACCATCATTTCTACAAGATAAGAACTATTGTTGCTAACATTCGATGGCCAACGACCATTGATGTCTGATGCTTGACTTCTTAATCAATTAGTCTTTCTCTTATAAGGAGGGTGATTGATCTAATCATTAATCATTGGTCAGTTTCTGAGAACCATAATTTATGGCCATTTGATACGTACTAAGAATTGAGGTTCAATATGCACCAGTCACTGACATCCAATCCACATATTCAAAATCGTAAGGCCTCTCGTTTTATAAGGATAATGACCAAGTTGAACCCCTCAATATCAATTGATCTTCGAAGTCTTAAATGATTATCATCAGATGCTTTCAAATTATCCAAGTCTGACATATGCCAACTACCAATATTTAATGTTTGCCAGTTATCGACATTCAATATCTATCTTCTTGGTCATTTATTTTTTCCTCTTATAAGGAGAAAAATCAAGTAGATAGAATGATGTTACTACCTTAAACATTAACAATTGACCATTATTTAATGTTTACCAAGATTGACATATGTTGTATGCCAAACTCTAATGTCCAATGTCAGCCTTCCTTGTCTCTCTTCTTACAAGGAGAATGATCAATCCTACTACCTAAATCTCCTAAATTTTAATGCTTATATTTTACCATTAATGCACAACTTCAAAGTTTAAATTATGATACCTATTTATTATTTGCTTGATCTCGACCTATCCTATAGATAGAGTGATCAAGTTGGCTACCTAACCAATATTGAAGTAGACCACCTAACATATGTTGGCCATCGCTAGCATTCCTTATCATTCATCTCAAAATTCCTATTTAAAATTGATTTCCAATAGAAATGTACATCTAACACCCAGTATCTTGATTACTTAATGAAAATGAGTAATTTGATCACTTAATATTATTTAACCTTACATATTTTCTTATAAATTATCACTTCAAGCCCATCGACATCCATCGGCCACCAATGTTTATCACTCAACTTTTGGCTATTATGTTTCATTATCTATAAGAATAATGATTAACTCAATTGCCAGTTTTGCCTGATTTTTATGTTACCTATTGATTATCAATTGATTTTACTATAGATTAACTCATTTATATATGTTAGTCACCAACATGTAATATCAACATTCTTGATTACTCAACATCCATTCCCCTAAGGAGAATAAATGAGTTGAATGGCTAATATGGTTCATCCTCTAATGTTCATATTTGATCATCTGTTGACATCCATGAACATTCAACATAATATAGTTTTTGCTCATCATTGATGATATCTTAAACTCCCTCTTATAAGCAACCAAGATGATAGTCTAATGATGGCAAACCTTTAGAATTCATCATTAATTACTTCTTGATCCCTACTAATTATTTTTGTTCCATGCTGATCTACAAATTGCTTGCTTTTTTTTACTATATATAAAATGACGAAGTTAAGTGTCCATCACTTAAAGACAACCCGGATATCTCATGGCTCCTCCTATAATCATCATATGAGAGATCATCAATATACTCATCTCTACAATATTATTTTCACATCTTCTTTAGTTACAAAGAAGATTGTCATTTATTATCATTATTTTTACACTAGTGAAATTATTTTAACTTAACTAAATTGTATATATATTTTTATTTTTTAGATTTGCACATAAAAAATAGCATGTCCTTAAGAGTTACTGTCAATTTATTAATGTGTATATGATTTTTCTTCAACACTAGTATAAAAAAACTATCCTTTTACCATTAGCATGTAATAATTTGGCATAATTTACAAAAAAAAAATAAGTTGAGGCTTGGGGAGAACCCTACTTATAGTCTTGAAATGGTGTTTATTATTTTTTTGAGCTTGATTGTAGTTGGGATCACTTTCCCTCTACCATTGATTAATATATCACGGCAACTCTACTACACATGAAGTAGTGCTAAGAATTTTGACATGTTGTTCCAACCATTAACGAAGCTTTCTCCATATCATATCTATTTGGATCCCGCCCGTCCATTGCTAGAGTATTAGTTGAACTTGATATAACTAAAACCTATCCGAAACATGTGTGGTTAGGTTCGGAATCCTTAGGTTATACTCAAGAGGTTGTTTTTGATGAGTTCCCTCAATTTTGTGACGGCTGCAAATGTATCGGTCATGTTCTGGGAAATTGCAAACCTGCTGTTCCTGTTAATCTGAATTCTCACAACCCCCCTTGTGCTTCTTTGGTTGCTATTAAAGTTGCTGAGGGTTGTTTGGAGGGTGAGATGATTAATAATTTTTCAGTTCCTGAGAGTCTTCCTACTGATGTTGTTGAGCCGTCTGCGAACCCTGGTTGTGGGGGGGATTCTGTTTCGCTGGAGGTTGTTAATGAAGCTTATTGTCCTGTTCTGGATGAATGCCCTTCGAATATGGCACCCATTTCTCTTTCTATCAATGTTGCTCAAAATGATGTTATTGAGTCTGTTAATCGAGTGGAGGCTGCGAAGGGTTTCTTATTATCTCCTAATGCCATTCCTTTTTTGCCCTCGGTTTGTGACCGTGTGGATTCTCCTTCGATTCCGCTGGTGCCGGGGGAGCTTTCTGTTGAGTTGAATGGTTCGGATGGCTCGCCTGTTCTGGGTGTTGTGAATTCAAAGGTTTCGGATGGTGGTGTTGAAGTTTTTGTGTCTGGTGCTGTGGTTCCGATTGGGATTGTGAAGGAGCTGTCGTCGCTGGATGGTGAGGAATGTGATCCGGATGCCAACAATTTGGTTGAGGTGCCTGTGTGTGAGGTCGAGACACATGAGTTGGCTAACTGTGTGGGTAATTCCTCTGGTTTGGAGATTAGGAATCAAAATAATTGGTTGATTGATTCGTCGGATGTTGATTCGGATTCTGAGTCTTTACACTCCGACCATGAGTTTGTTATGAGCCGCAATTCAAAGATTAATATTCGCGGGAAATTTTGGGGGAGAGGTCGTCGTAGAAGATGATTTTTTATTCGATTCTTATTGCTGATACTTCTCGGGAATTTTTGGCTTTTTTGTTCGATTGGAGGATTGTGAGGCTAAGAGCAATGATGTGGTCGGGGCTCGCGTCCCAGTCGTTTTTGCTGGTGGCAACCGTAGATGTGGATTTTCTGGTTGGTTCGTTGGGTCGCTTTCTTCATTCTACTGGAGGGTCCGTGTTGGACGTCTTGGACGCTGGAAGCCTTGACTAACTACTGAGTTCGCATTTTGCTTCAATCCCCTATGTTGTTTGGAAGACGGGATTCATTGATTTTCTCTTGCGATTCTTTTAATTTTGGGTGCTGTCATCTTGCTGATCTTGTTTGTGTTTAGCTTTTTTTGTAATTGTAAGATTTAGGAACAATCGGCTCGGAGGTTGTTTTTTTTCATTGTTTTTGTGCTCTTGCGAGCTTTAGTGAGCTGTAGTTTCCTATTATAGACTGTGTAATCGTTTATTTAATTTTAACGCGTAGGCCCCTTTGTGGGTTTTATAAAAAAAAATATATAAAAATAAATAAAATATATCTATATCTTAGACTAAAGAAGATGTACACATTGATTTATTGGTTGTGAATGAAGTGAAAGGAGCATCTCCCAAAATAACCTTGGAGGAGGGATCCATTATCTAAAAATTCAAGAAGACATACTAATTTGGAAGCCTCAAAGGGCCAACTAGTATTAAAAAGGATCCTCATAAAAAACCCAATGATAGCATATGTTAGATACGATTTATACTTATCTAACAATTTTTTTTTTAACATTCTTTGAAAGATATTCTCTTTTTAATAGGATATGTATAAAAAAATAAATAAGGGAAAATAGGAGATAAAGTCTTTACTAATTTTAAAATAAAAAATATATAAGCCACACTAATAAGACAGCTTCAAATGATAGTTAATATTAGATAAGTTCCTCACTAAAAGTTTATATAAGCATAAGTAGCAACATTCATTTATGTAAATAAAATCTTAAAGGCCATAATGAACAATGTAAGGTACTTAATGTCAAAAAAATCCTCCCTAAAATTCTTAAAGAAGGAAAATTTTCAAATAAATGTTTTTTCATATAATATTCACAATGATGTCTCATCATTACATAATTTCTAAAAGGTCGTGACAACATATAAAAGTCTTTTTAACTAAAATCTCATAATGGCGTACCAACTTAGAAGATTTTGTGGGCACTACACATTGCAAGAAAATCCTTAATAAATATTCCCTTTGAGGGCTTATTACTATTTTTTCATAGAAATACATAACATAATAAGAAGTAAAAACAACCTATATTTTCAAGTCGAGGGATCAATCCACCGTGCTTCATTTTAGGGTGGATTGGATAAGCAATACTAACATGCTCCAACTTTGGGATTTAACTTCAACTTAAGAAAATTCTAAATCGGTATTTTTCCTAATGGTTTATACCTTAACTCCAAAATATGTTCTTGTGGGTTATATTCTTACTCTTCACATTTTTGTCCCCTTCTTAGTAAAAAAATTAGGCACATATTCCATTTAGCTATTATATCAATGGTTCATCCTCTTCATTTGGCTCTTATATCAAGACATTGCACTTCTTAGATTCTTTTCCTAAATTATGTAAGTGTTCTAATGCCCACATCAAGAAATTTATGGGATAGATTTTTATCTACAAAACAAACACTAATAACAAGAAATTCTATTCTTATATTAATAAATATTCTTGGTTTACAACATTCTCAAAAATATTTGAAGGAGTTAATATCCTCTAATAGTCAAGAACTTAATAACCCCAATCACTCTTTAAAAATCATTGATTAAATAGGGATTATTGCCTTCAATGATGCAATTTTACAACCATTCAATAAAATCTTCCTAAAATAGTATTAGATGCATCTTAGAATGCTAGGAAGCAACATATATTCTCTTTAAAAATACTTCATTATTTAATGAAATGATAAACTTATGAAATTGATGAACTACTCTCTCTCTAAGTCATATTTTTTAATAACAAAATTTCATTTTTACAAAAAATATAAGAATAAAGTAGAACTTATTATAAAATAAGACATTACTGGTTATTAACACAATAATATTGACTGACATCATTATGCATGCCTCTATAAGATTATCCTTTTATAAGATGTATAGTTAAGTATGACTAGATAAAGTATTAAAACTAAAAATTTGTGAAGGTTGTTAGACCTTATAAAACTAGCCCGGGGCTAACCAAGAGAGGGGGTGAATTCATAATTTAAAAACTTCTTTAAACACAAAGAAAAAATCCCCTTTTTTTAAGCTTTTTTAACATCTAAAAACTAATACTTGTATCTCTTGATGTGGAAGCAAAGTAATTTCATAATAATAGAAAATTTGAGATTTTCAACTATGCAGTTATCACAAAAATAAATGCAAAAAATAAAGTGCAAAAAAAATAAAATCAAGAACAATCATACTAGAGATTTATAGAGATTTGGTCAGCTTTATCTACATTCACTTCCCAGAACCTCCCATTCCAAATATTACACAAAACCTTTAGTGATTCTCCTTTAGCCCCCATAGCTAGGAGGAGAAGCCCTTACAAAATCTCTTCCATAAACCCGATATGGTAGAGGACCAAAACTTTTTTCACAGGCAGAGAATCTTTATTCCTTTTTCTCCCTCTAAGAGATGGCAGAAAACCACGAATACCTTTCACCTTCCCCGATGTAGCGAAGTAGCTGAGTCCTTTGACACCAAAGAGATCTTCTTCTTCCCAAAACTTCCCTCAAGATAAATCTTGAATCTGATGGTACTAAGATGCGAGCTTGTCAGAGCAACCGTATGAAACCCCCTCCATACTCCCTTGAAACCCCACAAAGATCTTCTTCCTCTAAAACTCCCCCCTTTCCTCTCTCTCTTTCAAGGCTCTCTCTTCAAGTTTTCTCTAGAAGAACAGAAACTAAATGCATGGCAAAGAGACTTATAATGTCTTTAGATAAAGCTTAAATAGAGGTCTTTAAAAAACCCTAGAAACTCAATTCTACCTTCAAAGATTATACAATACGATAGTAGGATCGTCCAGTACGATGTGTAGAATTTAACCTGATAGTATTGTATGATAACTGGATAGTACAGTACGATCAGTTCAAATTTGTACTGATCATTTTATACGATATTGGGGATCATCCTTGACAATTAGATGAATAATTATGATATTTCATCTTGGACGATACGAGATCGTCCAATGAAATATCAAAGATCATCTAAAATGATTGTCGTAGATCATCCTGTACAATCTGATCTAGAAATTTAACTATAATTAGTCCTCTAATCACATGATTAATTTAGGCATGATTTTCATAGATCATCCAATACGATGCATATCATCCTAGATGATTTGAATCTTAAAAACTTGTCTAAATTATAATTGATGGCTATTTTTATGTTCATATTTGATTATCCTATACAATCTAAATAGTCTAGTATGATTAGTTAGATGAGCTGATCGTATAGTATGATATAAATCGTATAGTATGATTGGTTTAAATTTTAAACTTCTAGTTTTTTAACTCAATCTCACTCCCCTTGAGTATGTGTGTGTGCATGTTCACCAAGCTAGTATACACCCTTACAGGACATGACACAAGAAATAAAAAAGACATCAATAAATATTATAAAAATGTTTACATCATAACCTATTCTACCAAATCTTGAACCTTAAATCTTTGTTGGATGGTGCATGGTGTTCCTGAAATATTAGTACACTCACAAACAAATATATATTACAAATACAAGTAGACATAAGGATGTGAACCACAATATTTGTTATCATAAAAAATATAAACTTATGAGCTCGAGTTGTAATAAAAACTTGAGATAGATTTCCATCTCATTCAGTGAACCTTCCTTCTTTTAGCATCAAGCATCGAGATTCATTATATCGATTTTCTCCATAGACTTGAAATGCCTATGAAAGTTTGTAAACTAAAACTCTTTTTTTTTTGTTAAAACCAAAAGAGGGCCTACGCATTAAATAAAAAAGCAGTTACAAGGTCCTTAAGGGAGCCCTCAGCTCCCTAATGCTCAAAAGAGCTACAAAACAAAGCAAAAGAAAGCCTACAAGTTGATAGTCCCCACTAAGCCAAAAAATATGATGACCTAGTAACATGCTAATGATGCTATAGACAAGCATCCAAAAAAGAAAGATACTGATAGGAACATGAAGCACAATCTTTGTGCAAAAAATCTTGACTACAACCATAAGTAAATCCACCTGAGAATCAATAAGGCTGCAAAACAAAAAACTAAAGCATAAAATAACATAGAATTATAAATGGGAATTGACTAAATTAAAAGCAGGGAAACAAGAAGAGATATTAATAATATAAAGCTTTCGATCAAAAAAACCACCCATAGTTGAGAAAGAAAAGCTCCCACCCAATATAAGAAAACGTGTTAAAAACACCATATCAACGAACCAGGATATGCTTATTGCAAAGCATAAAATACAAAAAACAGGAACGAAAAGTAGTAGGACAAGCCATGCAAGCTAATAAAGAACTCCAAACCATTCCACCACTTAAAATCTAAATAAGGTGCATGCTGATAGAGCTCAGGATGATTGAAGTCAGCATTCATCACTTGGGTATCAAATGCCACTTAATCCTACCACAAAGCCCATACATCTACACCCTGACAAACAACTCTGAACTATAGTAATACAGGCTCACAGAGAGAGGAGCCTCCCACACACTAATAGAAAAACACCTGGATAGAGAAGAAAAATAACACAAAAGAAAAGTCGAAGGGCACAACAGCCACCAGCACAAATCGCAAAAGAGCCCTAGGCCAACATCAACAACCCACCCAAAATAGGCCCTTAAACCAATAACCAAAAGCAAGATACTCAAATAACAGGAACAGCCCCAGGAACCACACCAGATAACCAAAAGCCACCAATCAACCCCACAACAGGGGAAACCATAAAAGAAACACTATAGCCCTAGTCCCCAACATTACTCGCATAGATACCCACAGCTATAAAATACAGCCAAAACCAAGTCTCATAATAGCATCTGGAGGTAGGAGATAAATAACTAGGAAAATTATCAACAATCGAACTGGTGCAATCATAGCTCAAGCCCATATCCAAAAAAATCTTAGCTAAAAAGTACAAAACCACATAAAAACACTAACAGCAGTTCAAAAACACCAGAACAATATAAGGAAAGAAATAAAGCACAGCCCTAACATAATAAGGGAAGCAGTAGGTAACAACCACAAAATGCTCCAGAGAAAAATTAGCCCCCACGAGGCATATGGGCAAGACCCACACATAAAACCACCAATCCATGCAACTAAGAAAAGCGCCCAGGAATAAACATGAACCACAATCTGATTGGGAATAAAGCAATAGAGACGAAACCTAAATAACCAGGGAACATCAAAACTACAGCAGCAACCCCTTGACAGCAAAGAACCCAGGACAAAGCTACAAAGAGCGAGAAATCTGGACAAAACAAAACTAGGCTAAGTAGTAGAATTGCAAATAAAACAAAGACAAATCATAAAGAAAGAAACCCAACATATGCAAAAAAACCCAAGAGAAAAATGGAGAAGTAGACTCCAGGACCAAGCAAACCAAGTCCAAAGGCACCAGCCAACAGAAAACATTAAGGCTTAATAGGGCATACCAATTTTATCTAATCTTAAGAGACCTTTCAGTGGAACAGGAATGTTAATATAAGTATAATCAGTGAAGTAATTTAAGCCACACCCTCAATTGGCAAGCCAATTAACACACGCATTTTCTTCCTTATGAACAACATAATAAGAATAGTTCATAAAGATAAAGCAAGTTCTAATATCTCTCACCAGATAAAAGAATGTAGAATTGCACACTGTGTCCTCAACATAATTTAAAAATTGAAAACAATAATTGGAATCAACTTCAATATCAATGTTAGTTAAATCAAGAGACATGCATAATCTTAAACCAAGAAGAATTGCCAAGATTATACCACAGCTAATATCACAATTCTGCAAAGGACCAGCAAAAGCCATAATGAAACTGCCATGATAATCCCTAATAACACCACCACAACCCAACCCAAAGATAGCACCATCGACATTCAACTTATAAAAGTTTTGAGGAGATTTTGCCCAATAAATAAGCCTAGGGTATTTAGAGAGGAAATCATCCTCCAACGAAAGACCTAAATCAGAAGCGACAAAATAATTTTTTTTAAAATTTTGATAGAGAGTAACTTAACACAATAAAGAACAAAAATATTATCTTTCATATTATGGATAATTCTATTATGATTCATACCAACACCGTTGAAAAGAGAACAATTCCTATCCAACCAAAGATATCATAAGATAAGAAAAGAAATGATATTTTTGATGTGACATTTAGAATTAATAAACCAAGCATTAATCATAGCATTAATAGTCATTTTAGCATTGAAACAATTCAATTTGAAAATATCATCAAAATAAGTCCAAGTTTTAACAGCGAAAGGACCAGAGAGAAAAACATGATGCATATTCTTTACGTGATAACAATATTGGCATTTGGAAGGTAAGATAAAACCTCTTTAGTTAAATTGTCATCTATAGGAATGAATATATGTAAAATTCTCTAGATAAAAACCGCCACTATGGAGGAATACTTTATGCCAAAGCATAGGAAAAATATTATTGACCTCATTCTTAGATCTAAAAGCTTTCCAAGCATCCTTTAATCTAAAACAACCATCTTTAGATAAACCACATAAAAGAACATCATTCGAGTTAGTGTTCAGGGGGAGGCTTAAGATTTATTGAATAATAGAGGCTGGTAAGACATTAGCAAGCTTATCATAATCCCAACAATTATCATTAAAAAAATAATTCACCTTGACAACTGTAGTGGAATAGGTGTTTGTAATAGAGTCACTAGATTGATTCCCTAACCAACTATCTTTTCAAAGGAAAATGTCACCACCACCAAGACCCCAAGAGATAAAGGTCTCAACAACCCATTTAACTTTGCAAAGTATCTTCCATACTTTAGAATCACCAATTTTAAAACTATAAGTAGTGGGATGTTTACCCACACAATACTTAGCAAATATGAAATTAGCCCAAAGGTTCACTTTAGCATGAAAGTTATATCATAACTTAAAGGAAAAAGTAGAACAAATCATTCAAACTCTTACACCCCAAGGCTCCCTCCTCCGGAACACCACAACATTTGTTCCAAGAGGACTAGATATATTTAGAATTACTAGTAACCCCTTTCCAAAATTTTTTTTTGAAAAGTCTATCAATCCTATTTCAGACAGCTTCAGTAGGAAAAAGTGTTCGAAAAATATAAACAATCAGAGAGCAAAGAACACTTCTGATAAGAATTAATCTACCCCCAAAACTCAAAAAATTAGAATCCCAGGACATAAGCTTGTTTTGCATAGAAGAAATAAGATCATCAAAAAGAAAAGTTTTCTTCTTACCTTTAAAAAGAGGCACTCCAAAGTACTTAATAGGCAAATGACCATGAACAAAACTAGTTAAATCTTTAATAGCCAGAATATGGTCATTAGGCACTTTCTTAGAGGCAATAAAACAACACTTGTGCTTATTAAAAGCAAGACCACTAACCATTTCAAATTGATGAAAACAAAACCCACAAGTTTATTTATCCTATTAACATAAGCATTTATAAAAATGATAAAATCATCAACAAAGCATATGTGGGAGATGAGAAAACCACCCAAAGTTCTAAAATACAGACTAAGAGAATTCTCAAAAAGGTTGGCTAGGCCTCTAAATAAATACTCAGCAACAATAATGAAAAGGGCAGGAGAAATCAAATCACCTTGTCTAAGGCCATGGGAGGATTTAAAAAACCATTGCTTTTACCTTTAACAATGATAGAAAAATGAGATCCCTCAATGCATTTTTTAATAAGATTGATAAAACAGTATTAAAACCAAACAACTTCATAATATTATAAAAGAAAGTTTTAATCAATATTATCATAGACGTGACAGAATACACAAACTAGGGATTTTTCTTTTGAAAAACACTGATTACATAAATTTTCTAAGATAATAATGCAATGTGGGAATTACTAAGTAAAATCCTCTTCAAAATTTTTTATAAAAAATATTTAATCTTTGAATGAAGCATAAGAAAAAGGATAAAATTGAAGAATATATAAGGCATAACACATTCTTGAAGTCTTTAATCAAGTGAAGGAAAGTTTAGTGAAGTCATGGCTTTAGATTTTTCTATTCTATAAAATGATAATAATTTAGCACAAGAAGTAAAAGGAGTGACCTCATAATGTGGGAGACAATAAATTTTTTTTTTAATTTTGGTTTTTAATTTAAGCATAAAAATATGTTGAATCTAAAAATGTCACAACTTCAACAAAAAATTTAAAAAATGAAAACTCCTTTAAAATCCAAAGTAATAGAGCATCTTTCCAAAATTCTTTTGAGAAATGCATATATATATAAAAGATCAAATAACAAAAAATATTGGCTAAGATGACATAAGAATGAATAAAACATAATTCTAAATCAAAAATAGATTAATAACTACAAAATATAGTTTACATGACAACCACTAGCCTTCATGATGGCCTCTTTTTACATTCATCATCTAGTAACCCTGCTTTTCGCACATCACCATATTAACCTTCATCTCCTTCTTCTTAGATCTCAATCATATGGAAATGAACTTCATTTTAAGAATGCATAGTTCTTAGACACTTGATTGGGAGTTAGTCCTTTAATATATGATATAGTGTGGCGATATAGCAAATGACTATTATTTAAAAATAAACATTTTTTTTATTCAAAAGTATTGAGCTTCTTGGCTGCAATCTTCTATCAACTGATATTCATTAAAGATTTTTTAATGTCCCTTAACAATTGAGAATCAAGCTCAATATTTTATGGTATCTAAAATATACACATGCATCTATATAATATAGAAGTAAAGAGCGAAAAAATAATAATAATATAATAAAAAGCACACACAAAATTATGAAATAAAATAAAAATCAATAAATTCTCTTTCCAACCCAGCAAAAATGTTACAAAATTTTCTCATCTAATTTATCAATAAATTTCATCTTGGGTAATAACATGGAATAGAAATTATTAACTACTATACTTTTTATGGATAAATAAGTTATAAAATTTTTTAAGTTAATAATAAGCAAAATGACTTATTTAATAAAGTTTTTTGTTTGGAATTCTTTATCCTGGCAAACTACTTTTTCCATACATGAATATATTCCTAAAGGTGGATCTACATTAATCATTTTTTAAAAAATTTTAATGACATGTTTAATCATTAAAAATCTCTAAAGATAGCAACATTATAATTTAACATCAAGGCATTCAAAATGAAAGCTTTCCAAAAAAAAACTAGAAGATGGAATTTCATGATGAAAAATATTTCGCAAGGACATGCATGCACTCATGATTATCCCACAAAAAAATCATTTCAAAATTATAAAAATATAAGCAAAAACTTTTAATATTATTGGGGAAATCTTTCTTTCTCATCATTTTGTGTAGCCCCGCCAAGGACATATCACTGTGTCAACCATTTTCTCTTGCATGGTTTTGAGGGAAATTAACTCATCTAGAAGAGAAAATAAGAGCCTTAATATGAAGAGAAATTTTTTCACCTCAAATCTAATTCATCCAATCAACTATAGTTGACCTCTCTTTATGTGAACCTTAATCACCGCTCACACCTTACCACCTCTAATCAAATGCTTATAAACAATGATAGTTAACCCCCTTTAAATAGAAAGATTGGAGCCCAATCATATGGATTGAGAACCTTGATTTCCATGAAAAACTTTGCCATAATATCAAGCCTGTTAATATGGATAATTTGAGCATTCACAAAAGGAAGGGGGGATTCTAAATAGTCATGCTTGCCACTTTATAAGGATAAAGCCTCTTTAGGTTGAATAACAACTAAGTCAATAGTACATATTTTTTCTAAGTCAATAGTACATGTTGTTATAGTATTTTCATTTACTCACTTAAGATATTGTTGACCTAATTTTTGATTGAGGTTTAAACTCCCTTCATCATCACCCTTAGTGCTTAGGTGTTCTACCATTCATGTAAATCTAACCTATAAGAAATTTAGGAAGAAGTGTGAGTTTTCAATCTAGACTAAATCCAAGTGACTCAAGCATTTCCTAAACTATTTTCATGGTGTGTTAGAGACATCATAAATCCATTCTATATTTAAAATGTTAAATGCAAGTTCCCTATATTTACAATCTAAGCCACTCAATGTGGCATTTCATGTCAAACATAAACCTAAACCATGTGGAATGACCTAGACTCATCTATGCTAATATTCTAAGTGGCTTAACTCCCATCAAATCCATGGTCAAAACATGGTTGACCAAGTTTTACCATGGACGCCTTAAAGCCTAAATGTATATAAATGGCCTTTCTTAAGCTAGATCAAATCCTAAACCCTTGTATTGTGTCCCAAGGCTTCTAAAGATATCCATGAACATGTTTAAACCCATTGGAGCCCATGGTGAATCATGGTTGACCATGGTTGACCAAGTTAACCTTATAGATTTTATTTGACCTAAATGATCATTTTAATTATCAAATCAATTTCAACCCTTTTTTAGTGCATTGATTAACTAACCATCATTTAAAAGCTAATAAATATAGGGATAAATATTTTAGGAATCTTTACACATAATTCTAGGATAATTAATCATTTCTAAGTCAAGTGCCACTGATGGCTGAGCACATATGGATTGTGAACCTTGATTTCCATGAAATATTTTGCCATAATATCAAGCCTGTTAATATGGATAATTTGAGCATTTACAAAAGGAACTAACTGTTTTTTGCTTATGTATGTGAGCCTATGAAGGGGGGATTCTAAATAGACATGCTTGCGTCTTTATAAGGATAAAACTTCTTTAGGTTGAATAACAACTAAGTCAATAGTACATATTTTTTCTAAGTCAATAGTACATGTTGTTACAGTATTTTCATTTACTCACTTAGGATATTGTTGACCTAATTTTTTATTGAGGTTTAAACTCCCTTCATCATCACCCTTAGTGCTTAGGTGTTCTACCTTTCATGTAAACCTAACCTATAGGGACCTTAGGAAGAAGTGTGAGTTTTCAATCTAGACTAAATCCAAGTAACTCAAGAATTTCCTAAACTATTTTCATGATGTGTTAGAGACATCATAAATCAATTCTATATTTAAAATGTTAAACGCAAGCTCCCTATATTTACAATCTAAGCCACTCAATGTGGCATTTCATGTCAAACATAAACCTAAACTCTGTGGAATGACCTAGACTCATCTATGCTAATCTTCTAAGTGGCTTAATTTCCTTCAAACCCATGGTCAAAACATGGTTGACCAAGTTTTACCATGGACGCCTTAAAGCCTAAATGTATATAAATGGCCTTTCTTAAGCTAGATCAAATCCTAAACCCTTGTATTGTGTCCCAAGGCTCTTAAAGATATCCATGAACATGTTTAAACCCATTGGAGCCCATGGTGAATCATGGTTTACCAAGTTAACCTTATAGATTTTATTTGACTTAAATGATCACTTCAATTATCAAATCAATTTCAACCCTTTTTTAGTGCATTAATTAACTTACCATCATTGAAAATCTAATAAATATAGGGATAAATATTTTAGGAATCTTTACACATAATTCTAGGATAATTAATCATTTCTAAGTCAAGTGCCACTAATGGCTAAGCACATATGGATTGAGAACCTTGATTTCCATGAAATATTTTGCCATAATATCAAGCCTGTTAATATGGATAATTTGAGCATTCGCAAAATGAACTAACTATTTTTTGCTTATGTATGTGAGCCTATGAAGGGGGGATTCTAAATAGTCATGCTTGCCTCTTTATAAGGATAAAACCTCTTTAGGTTGAATAACAACTAAGTCAATAGTACATATTTTTCTAAGTCAATAGTACATGTTGTTACATTATTTTCATTTACTCACTTAGGATATTGTTGACCTAATTTTTTATTGAGGTTTAAACTCCCTTCATCATCACCCTTAGTGCTTAGGTGTTCTACCTTTCATGTAAACCTAACCTATGGGGACCTTAGGAAGAAGTGTGAGTTTTCAATCTAGACTAAATCAAAGTGACTCAGGCATTTCCTAAACTATTTTCATGATGTGTCATTCTATATTTAAAAGGTTAAAAACAAGTTCCCTATATTTAATGTGGCATTTCATGTCAAGCATAAACCTAAACCATGTGGAATGACCTAAACTCATCTATACTCATCTTCTAAGTGGCTTAACTCCCTTCAAACCCATGGTCAAAACATGGTTGACCAAGTTTTACCATGGACGCCTTAAAGCCTAAATGTATATAAATGGCCTTTCTTAAGCTAGATCAAATCCTAAGCCCTTGTATTGTGTCCCAAGGCTCTTAAAGATATCCATGAACATGTTTAAACCCATTGGAGCCCATGGTGAATAATGGTTGACCATGGTTGACCAAGTTAACCTTATAGAGTTTATTTGACCTAAATGATCATTTCAATTATCAAATCAATTTCAACCCTTTTTTAGTGCATTGATTAACTTACCATCATTGAAAAGCTAATAAATATAGGGATAAAAATTTTAGGAATCCTTACACATAATTCTAGGATAACTAATCATTTCTAAGTCAAGTGCCACTGATGGCTAAGCACATATGCTAAACTAGTTCTGGAGACCATTCTCGTCTACCTTATTTTTGCTTCACCAACATGCATACATTAGCCCATTCAACATTTTAATTTAATTTGACTTAATTGTATAGTTATACTCTATTAAAATATGCTTCCCTTTAAATTTAGCCATTTCTTTTTTGCTAAGTTTATCTTTGGCATGATATTGCTCTTTTAATTATACTATCTACTCTCCTCAGTGACATTATATTGGCTAAGAATATTCTTAGACATGATAATGAAGCTACTTATTTAATAATATAATAACATATTTCATAGGATATAAATTTTAAAAGATCATATAGTACTATTTTAATAAAAAAAATAATTTCACTAACCATTAACTATTATAATTAGCCATCATATGTTACACAATTAATAATTATACATTCAAAAATATCATTAAACTAGCAATTGAATATTTAAAATTGAAATGATAAGAAATGATATAGTTCATACCAAATGATCAAAATCATATAATATAATGTGAATCATATAGTACGATTAGTTTGAAAATAAATGAGTATAAGTTATTTATGAAGGTTAACTGCTAGTAAAGCTAATTTAATCTCCTTACTGGATAAAGCGCAAGTTGGTGTAAAATTTTCCTTGCCTAATTATGGAGTGAAGGTGTTTTTTTTTTGTAGTAATTCTTAGTAGAGATCCTAATGCCAAGTTGGACTAGGCATGGATGTTGGTTAGGGGCGCCAAACTACATAGAAAATCACTTGTGTCTAATTGTCCTATAGCTTCATTTTCTTACTTGTACACTTACTTTATATATTGGTTTTATGCCATTGTGTTCACATGGTGATGTACTTACTTAGTGATCTTTATACCAAGTTGGTAGAGTAACAAAAATCATTGTGCTTAACTAGTACATCTCTCTCTCTCTCTCTCTCTCTCTCTCTCTCTCTCTCTCTCTCTCTCTCTCTCTCTCTCTCTCTCTCTCTCTCTCTCTCTCTCTCTCTCTCTCTCTCTCTCTCTCTCTCTCTCTCATAATTATCTTTATATCACCATCATCTTTTACTATGGATATTTGAAAATTAGAATTTGCAACAAAATTGTTTATTAGCTCGCATAGAATAATAAACTCATATAGTCGATCTCTTAATCAATTTATTCACTATCACTTATATTGATGTGTTGATACATGTGAAAGAACTAGTTTCATTAAATTTAAATTTGTGTAATTATCATTAAGAGATATATTATTGTTGATAAATTAAATTGATCACACTTTAACAAATCGCATACTATATTATTTATCTCCTACATATGCATACATATTTTAGTGTATCCAAATTAATGTACAAGATTAGCATCATCATCATCATCATCATCATCATCATCACCATCATTATTATTATTATTATTATTATTATTATTATTATTATTATTATTATTATTATTATTATTATTATTTAATTATTTGCTAGTTGCTTTCATTATTATATATTCAAGTATTATATTTCATATTATTTAAGAAGTTTTTTTTTCCTAAGTTAGGAAGATTTTTTAAAATAAATTAGTGATGCACCACTTCATAAATAGTTCAATCAACCCCACCCCACCCAATCCATTGCTTGTGGTGTGCCTTCAACATATAGTAATTTTATTAGATAATTGATTATTTGACTTAAAATTAATAAAATAATGAAAATTATGTCATCCACCACTTATTTGGCGGCATAGTTACACATTAGGTAACTACTTCCATAACCATACACTTAGTTGGCCCACACACAACTCCCGCTCTTTCTCTTTATGTGAAGTTTACATTATTATAAATCTATAAACATTTTTTATTGAACTAGTGAATGAATTAATGATTTGTTAATAAAAATTTTGAATTATTTACTCTAAGATTGATGTCCAATTTTCCTTGTTGGGCATTTTTTGTTTACAATATCAAAACCTTGCATCTTTAGTGAGTTGCTTGATTTTTATCACTAAAATCCTAAAACATTTTTATGTTAGAATTTTTCTTATACATCTCCCCTAACATATTATTTTTCACCCTATCATCTTACTTAGAGAAGAAAGGATGGTATGCCTACTTTTCTGAAATGGGCTAATTAAGACAAGAGTGACCTATTCTTGATCCTACATATTAACAACTTAAAATTCCTTTTAAAATCTTTTAAACCCTAGAATATATTTATATACTCCAATATATCAGCTTTAGCAGTTCTCAACCACCAATTCAAACCAAAGTTTCCATTATAAATTTCTCAAACTAAAAAAAATCTACTCTTAAGTTGGTGTTCTGAGAGCCTTATCAGATTCCTATTTTGTGTCTCCACCACTATGTTTACAAGCCACCCTTCTTGAGCATATTACTATATATATAACATAATATACTTCACTTTAAAGCATTGGTGGCCTCAAATTCACCAAGGTTCTCCACCAAATATTGAATAATATATTATTCTCAAGCTAATGGATTGGGTGAAGCTTTCAATGAGACATTAGTTTAACTATCAAAGAAAACTTACATGAGGCTAAATGTATGTGGCATGAAAAGGTACTTGAAGCATTTTTGTCTTATCAAATCATAAATAGGATCCCAACTCAATCTACCCCATTTGCTCAAGTTTATGGATCATAGGCTATTCTTTGTTTAGTGTTATAGTTTCCATCTCTAAATTTTGTAATTAAAAGTGAAATAACCATTAAATATAATATCCAACTAAAGTTTGAAGAACTTGATGGTTTAAATGAGAAGCATTTGCAATCTCAATAGAACTTGGTGTTATGTAAAACCTATATACGTTAGAAGTTGCTAATTTAGTCCTAGTTCTTTATAAATTGATTATAGCTAACCATAAAATAGGTGCAACATTAAGCTTATATGGGAAGACCATTTTTTAGTGGATAAAACTTATTAATGAAAGTATTATCAATTAATTGATTGTAATGGAGAACATTATATATTACACATTAGTGGTTGTTACCTTAAAAAATATTATAAGGCTACATCAATTATTAGCAATGCTTCTACATTTTTTATTATAAATACCAGTCAAAGTTGTATATTGATACATGAAAAAAACATGCATTCAAGGGTTGAATAAATAAAAAATCTTATTTTAAAACCATATATATAATTATTGGATATACATGGTATCAGCACATTCTTAATCACCATCACCATCTGTAGCCTTTAAATCTACAAACTTTTGTGTCAATTTTAATTGGTGATCATTGTAATGCCCCAAGACCTAAAGGAGAAATTTAAACTTACTTTTTTATAATTCTAAATTTTTCATCCTCAATAAATTCATAGACACCATAGCCAACTAAACAACAAGAATCTATAAAATAAATATTCAGAGTATGTAAACCATAGATTCACTTCCCAAAATAATCATTTATAAAAGTTGAGATTCCAATACTTCCAATAAATATTTAACTACAATATGGGCTACAAAATCATAAATAATTATTAAACCTAGCCTTCAGCTTCCTATCGAATTGGACCTACTCAATAAAACTTTTACCTTAGCCTAAAATGATATAACAGCAGAGTGAGTATATTACTCAGTATATCAACCCCATTTTCCGTAATAGAATTCAATGCATACTACCAAAAAGATTAAAGTAAAATTGTAAGAATATTGTTTAACTTGAAGTTTTAGGTATACAAATGCAATTATGAATACATATTATATGTGTATTGATGCCCCTTATAATTATGAATCCCACCTCCCACCTGTTCAAGAAAGGCACAGAAAAGTGCAAAACCAAAATAGAACATAATTCCAATATAGAGCCAAATTTAGAGCTAAAACAAAGTATTCTAATAAAGAGCATTTCACCTTGGGCCCAAGTACATATTTTCAAAGTATTTCCCTTCCCATTTCAGAAACTCTATATCATGAATTGCATGATAACGTAAACGTAGAGTGTAATTAAACTTTCTAAGAAAATAGCATCACATGTCAACTTGTATAGAAAACATCCACATTTTAGTGGCCAATATAAAGTGCTGATAACTTTACCAATTTCATAGTGGTTTTGTATAATATAAAATTAACATTCTTTATTAATTATATTGTAGTTCAAAAATGTTATAATCTTCTAAAATAATAAAACATTCATACAATACAAACTGACCCACAAAATTTTACATTCTTATAACTAATTGTCCGAAATGGAGAATAAAATAATATACTAAAAAGTTACATGATAACATCTATTTTAAAACTTTAGAAAAATACTTTTAAAACCATTATTTTCATTATACACATGAGAATTGTAAACAAAAATGGGGCATGGGTTACCTGCCTTGAGCCTGACAATTTTCCTAACTGATCGGATGGGCAAAAATCAAATTTCGGATCTTAAATATTCTCCTTTTTTCTTCTCTTTCCTTCCTTTCCTCTCCTTTTTTCCTCAACAATCTATTTGGTTTTGGGTTAACATTAGTGATTTTAGATGTTTAATATTTTAAAAAGTATTAATTTATTCTAACATCGTAGTGGTAGAACCTTCAACACCGTAGTGCTAACAGTAAAACCCCCCAAACTCTTCCAAATTCTCATAAACTTTTTAGGTTCCATTCTCAACACCACAATGACACTACGCAGCCATGACACTCCCTAAAAACCTTATTTTCTCCATTTTCTTGAGAGCATAGTGCTGGAATGCCAAATCCGACACTATAGTGCTCGCAAAAGAAAAAAATCAAAAATCTAAATTTCACTTCCTCAACCCAAATCGTTAAGTATTCTAAGCTCCAAAACTCCCAATAACACTCACGACTATAAAATTAATTAAAATTTACACTTTTAAGAAGATAATTACCTGTATTTTCAGACAATAAATCTTACACTCCCATAAAAAATGACATCCTCAACATTTCAATCAATACAATTATGGATATTAATGCTTGATCTCATCTTCTTTCTCCAAGATTGCTTCCCATTATCTAGTGCTTCCATTAAACTTTGACCATTGGGATTTGCTTATGCCTTAGTTGCTTAACAACATCAAATGCCAAGATATGATCATGTTCTTCTTTATAAGTCAAATTGGGTTGCTCTTCCAATTCCGCATCAAGAACCTTTTGCTCTCTATTAGATACCTATTTTCTCAATACTGATAAATGAAAGACATTATGAATAAAAAACATATGACATGGTAGAAATAGTCTATAAGCAGACTTGCCACTTCATTTAATTACTTCAAATGGAATAACGTATCGAGGGCTTAGCTTACCATCCTTCCAAAATTGAATTATTTCATTCATAAGATCAACTTTCAAATAAATAAATCGCCAATTTGAAATTTAACGTACTTATACTTAAGGTCAACATACTTGTTTTGCCTATCTTGAGCTTCTTCCAATCATTTCTTAATTAGTCTAATCTTTTCAGTGGCATTATCCACTAGTTTAGAATCTCTTAAAACCCTTTCTCCAAGTTCCTCCCAAGTTAATGGTGTCCTACACCTTATTCCATATAGGGCTTCATACATGTATAAGCTCATTTAGGACAAAGCAAAAGAAATTACTGAAGAGGGACCATCAAAAGATTTCTAAGAAAGTCTTTTTTTCTTAATGGGATTTTGCACCTCATATTTCTTTTCTTAGAGTGGCTAAAAAAGGATGCTTCATGAAGGAAAAATATCTTACCTTTCTTTGCTATTCAAAATCATTGAGTGTAGAATATGATATGTTGAGGAAATATATTAATTCAAGTAGTTAGATTGTGATCCTTGCTAATTCTTGCTTGGAAATAGTTATTATAGGCAAACTCAATCAAAGGAATATGATCTTCCTAGTTTCCACCAAAATCTAAAATACAGAATCTTAATAAAACTATTAGAATCTGAATTACTCTTTTAAGATTGCCCCTTTGTCTTGGAATAAAAGGTTGTACTGAAATTCAACCTAAATCTTTCTAAATACTCTTCCATAACCTTGAAGTGAACCTACTATAACATTCAAAAATAATAATCTTAGGATATCCATGCAACCTAATAATTTCCTAAACATAAAGTTGGGCCAATCAGAGTTATTCAGCCTCATGGACAAAAAATGAGCAGACTTCATCAGTCTATCCATAACCACCCATATTACATCATAAGCTTGCCTTGATCTCGAAAAATCCATAGCAAAATTCATGGTAATTTCTTCTTATTTTCACTCAGGGATAGACAATGGCTATAATAAACCATTGGGATTTTGATGTTCAATTTTTACCCTCTTACAGGTCTAACATTTAGAAACAAATTTGGATACATTTCACCTCAATCCTGGCCACCAAAGCAAGCACTTCAAATCATGGTACATCATATTACTCTCTAGATGAATGGTATAATTGAAATAATGAGCTTCATGTGAAATCTCTCATCTCAGATCGCCACTAAGAGGAACTCATAATCTCTTCCCATAGAAAATGACACCTTGCTTATCTACCCTTAACTTAGGTTGCTTCTTAAATTGAATTTGATCTATTAGTTTCAAATATCCTTCATTTGATTTATGGGTTTCCATAATTCTATCTTTTAATAAAGGTTGGATAAATATCTGGGAAGGAACACCATAAGAAAGATTTATAAGAACACCACTTCAAGTTCTAGCTTTTCCATTTCCCAAATAAAAGCTACTCAAAAGCCAGCAAGCTAACTGCTACCCCTATTGAGTTCCTGCTTAGTGCATTCACAATAATATTTACTTTTGTAGGTTGATAGATAACATCTAGATCATAGTCCTTAATCAGCTCTAACTACCCTCTTTGCCTTAGATTTAACTCTTTCTGAGTAAATACATACTTTAGACTCTAATGGTCAGTGTAGATCTCGCATTGAGCACCATATAGATAATGCTTCTAAAACTTTAATGCAAAAATAATGGGTACTAATTTCAAATCATGTGTTGTGGTAATTCTTCTTGTAAGGCTTCAATTGTTTAGAAGAATAAGCCACCACCTTTATATTCTGCTAAAGCACACACCCCAATACTCTTAAGAACGCATCACTGTATACCTTAATTCCTACTATACTCGATGGAATAATCAGTACAGGAGCTAACACCAAACATTATTTCAACTTCAAGAAGCTCTCTTCACACTTTGGCGTCCAATCAAATGGTATAACCTTTTGGGTTAATTTTATCAAGGGAATAGGAGTCTGAGAAAACCTTTGACAAACTTTTGATAATATCTTGCCAACCCCAAAACTATGAATCTTAATCATTGATGCAACCTCAGTCAATCCACCGCAACTTATACCTTTTGAGGATCTATAATAATTCCCCCTTTACTCACCACGTACCCTAGAAATGCTACAGAAGTCAACCAAAACTCAAATTTCAAAAATTTAGCATATAGTCTCTGCTACCTCAACATGTCTAGAGGTAAATGGATAGTATGCTCCTCTTCATACTTTTAATATACCAAAATATAATTAATAAATATAACAATGAACTAGTCATTCCTTAGACATAGATGGTGCATGCGTCAACAGAATGACATCACATGAAATTCATATTACCCAAACTTAGTTTGAATGTTGTCTTCAAAACATCCCCATCCTTCACTCTTAACTAATGATAAATCGATCTCAAATAAATTTTAGAAAATATAGTTGTTCCTTCTAGTTGATAAAACAAATCATCTATTCTGAGCAATGTTTATTTACTCTTCATTATCACCTTGTTCAGCTCTCTATAATCAAGGTACATCCATAAAGATCCATCACTCTTCTTCATAAATAATGCTAAGGCTCCCCATTGATATCCACTCGATGTGATGAATCCTTTCTCTAATAACTCTTGAAACTGAACTTTTAACTCTTACAATTCTCTTGGTGCCATTCTATAAGGAGTTTTTGCTATCAGAGTGATACCTAGCACCACTTTTATACAAATCTCATCTCTCTCTCTCTCTCTCTCTCTCTCTCTCTCTCTCTCTCTCTCTCTCTCTCTCTCTCTCTCTCTCTCTCTCTCTCTCTCTCTCTCTCTCTCTCTCTCTCTCATGAGGTAACCCACATAATGCCTTAGAAAAAACATCAAGAAACTTCTTTACTACTAAAACATTGGCAATGTCTTCAATTGACTTGGTGAAGTCTCTCACATAAGCTAAGAATATAGAACTTCCTTTCTGCAAAGATTTATCCACTTGGAGCAAAAAAATTAAAGAAGTCATAATACTTTGGATTCCTAGAAAATAAAATACTTCACCATCCACACACAAACTCGCTATCTTCTTGCTATAATAAATTTGAGATTGATATTTACTTAACCAATCCATTATGACTATAATATTAAACTCCTTCAAAGGCAATATAATAAAGGTTGCTGCTAACTTCCTTCTAGAAATCTCAAACTCACATAAACAAACTTTATTTATTAATACTACCAAATCTCGTGTAGGTAACATAATAGACAACTCAGGACATAATGAAAGGTGAGGCAAACTCAGATAACCCAAAACATGCTTGGATAGAAAAGATTGATTAGCACCAGAATAAAAATGAATACTACAAGGCTATTCTAAATATAAACCATGTCAAACTATAAACTCTGGACTAAAAAAGAGGGGCACTACTGATACTCGTAAACTCTCTTTGTGCTCCTGACACTTTCCACTAAACCTATTCTTTCTATGCATTATCAACCCTTCACTAATAACTCTCAAAGGAGCCACTGCTTATGGCTGCCTCTAATTATCTCCAGCTTCAGATCTACCCTCTAGTATATTCTAGGACCATTGAGCTATCTTGTGACATGATTGGCCACAATGAAAATATTGAATCGTATACTTGAGGCATCTACCAGAATGCCTTCTACCACAAAACCCATATGAGGGGACATTATCGATAGATACAGATCCACTAGCACTCACAGAAACTAAAAAAACTTTCCCTCTTATACTCTCCACCACCACTAAATTTGATCCATTTTCAATTAACTCCACTCCAAAGGGCTCCCCTCTAAATATTCTCCTATTGACATCCCATCTCTACTACATTGCTATTAAATCATTTTATACCAATCTAGCCCACTCTACTAATTTAGAAAAGTCTCAGATATGAAAGGTTACCAGTGGATGCCTCAAACTATCCCTCAGTCCTCTTAGAAATTGATATCATTTCTCTTATAGAGTACTAACAAACTAAAGCCTATATCGAGATAGAACTATAAACTTAACTTCATACTACATCACTGATTTACTACCCTGAACCAACCTCTAGAACTACTTCTGCATTTGTTATCTCATAGATGTTGGAATAAACTAGTCTTTAAAAGTCTCCATAAACTCCTCCCATGAGATCTTAGCATTCATCCCTAAAATTTCTCTCTTCGTAGACCTAGCCACCAGTGCTCAGCTTCTCCATCAAGAAGAAAAATTGCCAAATGTACCTTTTTTCCTTCACGGTACTGCATCCCATCAAATGATTTCTCCTATCTCAATAACCAATCCTCTACATAAGGATCTATAACTTCTTAAAAATGAGGAGATTTCAATCTCAGAAATAACTATAAATGTTTATCTATCTCATCTTCTATTACACCTAACGTAATGCTCTGAGTTACTCCCGTCAATAGTGCGACTGGCCACTAAACTACATCATCAAATCTAGTGCTAGTGCTTCCACTATGCTATGGATCATATAACTCTAGAGCTCTATCCATCAGCTGCTTTAAAAATAATACTTCCAACACTTTATTGAGAGTTCATTTATTAAAAAAAACTTTCAACTATTCAAAATAAAAAGAAATTCAATACCAAATTCATCCACTTTTAATTAAAAATGTTGGATTTAATATTTATAGCTCCATATCACCCAATTTATACTAACAAATCATTTCCTAAGGCTCTATTACTGATTTAATTCCTCTCAACTGCTGCTCTGATACCACTCTGTAATGCCCCATAACCTAAAGAAGAAATTTGAACCTACTTTTCTATACTTCTAAATTCATCATCCTCAATAAATTCATATACACCATAGCCAACTAAACATAAAAAATCTATAAAATAAATATACAGAGTACACAAATCACATATTCACTTTTTAAAGTAATCATTTATAAAAGTCTAGATTCAAATACTTCTAACAAAAATATAAATACAATCTAGGTTAAAAAACCATAAATACCTAGTAAACTTGCCTTTCAGCTTCCTATCAAATTGGACATACTCAATAGAATATTTACCTTTTGCCTAAAATGATATAAAAATAGAGTGAGTATATAATTCAGTGGGTCAACCTTGTTTTCCATAATAAAATTCAATGCATACTACTAAAAGAGATTAAAACAAAATAGTAGGAATACATTTTAACTTTAAATTTTAGGTATGTTAATGCAGTTATGAATGCATAATGCATGTGTAGTGATGTCCCTTATAACTCCCAAATTTTCACCCATATGTTAAAGATAGGTACGTAATAGAGAAAAATCAAAATAGAATAGAATTCCAATATAGAGCCTATTCATAGCTAAAATAGAGTATTCTAATATATAGCATTTCCACCTTGGGCCCAAGAAGAAATTTTCCTTTTCATTTCAAGAACTCCATATACTGAAATGCATGATAATTCAAATATAGGCTATAGGATGCAATTGAACTTTCTAAGAAAACAGCATCATATGTCAAGTTGTATAAAAAAACCCCACATTTCAATTACCTGCAAAAAGTGCTCAAAACTTTACTAATTTTATAGAGGCTTTGTATAATGCTAAAATAACATATTTTATTAATTGTATTGTAGTTCAGAAATGTTACCATCTTCCAAAATAATAAAAATTCATACAAAACAAACCAACCTATAAAATTTTATATTCTTATAGTTAAATTAACCAGAATGAAGAATAAAATAATATACTAAAAGTTACGTAATAAAATCTTTTAAAACTTAAGAAAAATACTTTTGAAAGTGTATCTTTTGTTATACAATCAGAATTGAAATAAAAATGGGGTATGGGTTGCCTAACTTGAGCCTGTCAATTCTCCTAACTGATCGGATGGACAAAATTCAGATTTTAGGCCTCGAATATTCTCCTTTTCCTTCTCTTTTTTTTTCCTCTCATCTCCTTTCTTCCTTGGAAAGTTGTTGAGCATTTGGGTTGGCATTAGTGATTTTAGATATTGTTATTTTAAAAAATATTGATTC
Organism: Dendrobium nobile; assembly: GCA_022539455.1. Lineage (NCBI taxonomy): Eukaryota > Viridiplantae > Streptophyta > Magnoliopsida > Asparagales > Orchidaceae > Dendrobium > Dendrobium nobile. The sequence continues at coordinate 46,207,070 of CM039734.1, read as the reverse complement.
AACCTAACACCTTGGTGCTACAACCTCTAACACTACAGCGCTACTAGCAAAACTCCCCAAACTCTCCCAAGTTCTCGTAATTTTCCTAAGTTTCATTCTCGGCACCACAATAACATTTCCCAGTCATAACACTCTCTCAAAACCTCACTATCTCCATTTTCCCAAGAGCACATCACAGGAGTGCCAAATCCAACACTGCAACGCTCGTAGAAGAAAAAATCAAACTTCTGAATTTCACTTCCTTAACCCAAATCTTTAGGCATTCTAAGCTCCAAGCAACCCAATAATACTTACAACTATGAAGTTAATTAAAAATTACACTTTTAAGTAAATAATTACCTAGATTCCAGACAATGAATATTGCAATCTCTTCCCATTTAAAGTTATAGCAAGAATATAATATCTATCTGAAATTTAGCTTATCTTAAATGATACCAATGACATCAAAATTAATGTTGATATTTAACATCACCAATGTTGACATTCAATATTAATAATATGTTAAGAATCAAACTTCAGCTTTGATGGTACCTAAAATATACACACTTCTATATAAGATTGAAGAAAATATTAGAAAAGGAGATGAAAATTTTGACTAATATAGAAAAATCAAGGAAGAATATAAATATTTGAATTCTCTTTCTACGACATCAAGTGCACTAGAAACTCCATTTATTTGACAATTCAATGAACTTTTCTATTGTAACGATGCAATATAAGAATAACTAACCAATATTCACTCTATAAAAAAATAACTCAATAAAAATTTCATATTTTGAAATCTAAGCATTAATGGAAATATCTCTAAATGCTTTTAACTCGTTTGGCATGTATACAAGATGGAGTAAATTCTTAAAGTTTATAATAAGTAAAGTAATTAATTAAACAAAGTAGATAATCATGAATTATTTGCCCTATAAAATGATAATAACTTTAGAGGAAAAATTCATGTAGGCCCAAAATATTATCGATATTTAAAAAAAGTTATTGAATGTTTTGATTGATTACTAGTGTGATAAAAAAATTCATTGAGTATAGAAATATTATAATTTAAGTATAAATGATAGAATCTCATAAAAAAAAAACTTTTTTGGATAAATATAGAAACACATGTGACCATCAAATAAAAAATCAAATCAAAATTTTGATAAGTGCCCAAAAATTCAAAAGTCTTCTCCAAAATAAAAAAAGTTATATATTGAATAATATTTTAGTATTTTTTGGGGCACTTTACTCCTCATCTTCCCTAAATAATCGAACCATGGACTTGCCATTGCAACAATCATTATCTCTTGCATAGGTCACACCAAAATTAAAATACAATTAACTTCTTTGGAGGAAAAAAAACAAGTTTCAAAATAGGATGAAAAATTCTCCTAATGCGGATCTATTCCATCAAGATAGAGATAATTAATCTCTTTTAGAGAAAAAGTGGAGCTCTACCATAAGGATTAAGAACTTCTCTCATATTGTAACCAATCTATCCAAACAGAGATAGTCAACACATTTTTAAGAAGAACAAAGCTTTATCATAGGGATTTAGAATCTCTCTAACCTTGGATCAAATCCATCTAAATGAAGAAGTACAAGTCATTTTAGTGAACGGAGCCCCGTCATATTGATTGAAAACCTCTCTCACCTTAAATGTAATCCATGCACATCGAGACAATCAGCTCAATTTCAAAGTTGATCAAAAATCAATCACAAGAATTAAGAATCTCAGGTATCTCGTGTAACAACCCAACCAAATTTAACCCATAATCTTAACAAGTTAACTTGGATTAAATGTGGGACAACAAATCTACCCAAGACCTAAGTGAAAATAATTGTATCTCTTTATATTCTTATTAATCATGAAGAATTATTAAGGTAAATCAATAGAAAAAAAACATTTCATTCCATTTAATGTAGGCATTAATGTGTACATTTCTATCATTCTCACAAAAACTCATATGCAATGGCTAGGAATACATATATCAGATTATGCTATTTAAATAAATGAACCAAGATCAACCTCACTCCACTATTTCCCTATACCTTCCTTAAAATATGTAAATCACATATAATGAGCCAACGGCTCGGTAGGTTACATGAACCTACAACTGTAATTAATACATAATAATATAAATAATATGCATGTAATCAATCATCGTATCAGTATAAAGATGTACCAATATAAAAATATGATAATCAATATGAGTAGTAAAAATTGATGCAATCATTGTAACTTAGTGATCAATGATTAATGGTTATATAAAGGATCAACATATTTTAGTATTAAACCACAGTATATCAATAAATTTTCCTATGCCTCCATTTTCATATCATTTAGTATTAAACCACAAATCTTATTTAAAGAAAAACTCATCAGTCCACTCTCTGATACATGATAACATGTCTCCAATTAATCTGAATCAATCAATTATTTTTGGCATGCCTTTCTTGCTTTCACACACATGTCAAATCATATTCACTATATAATAGAAATTATAATGTAATTTAATACAATTATCATACATGTAAATCAATCTAATGCGCCCATCAGTATGTATGTGTTATGTCAAATGCATGTTATGCTAAATAAATAGTAATTATAAGCATGTGCTGTTTTTATATTCAGATTTAGTATATTGACTAATGATCTTTTATACTTATTATTACTCTATTCAATTCAAGTAAAAAGGGCACATATATGCAAATCCAACTAGTGAAATTTTAATATAAACCTGACAAAATATTCAAAATGATAATATCTACCAGATATTAAAAGTTACACTATAAAAACTTGCTAATTAAATTAGGATATAATCCATTTCAAAAAGATTTGGGAGAAGAAAAATCTTAGAAATCAAAATAATTTATAGCAAACATAGGATAAAGGTTACCAAACATGATTAAAACAACTTTCATAATTGGAGTGATCAATGAGAGATACAAGCTGAATTCATACTTTCTATCTCCTCTCTCCTTTCACCCCCTTCTTCTCCTTCTCCTCACTTGGGCATGTATGCAAATGGGGAGGGATGGTGAGGTTTGAATGAATGGATTTGGATATTGTATATATAAAAATATTTTGATTGTGTTGGTGCAGTAATGCTTATGAGATCAATGTCATAATGCTCCTCTTATTCAATTTAAACTCAAGAGGTCAATGCCGCAACGCCCAACCCAAGCACCGCTCACCAAGGTTTTCTTCCAAGCAACAAATCTTACACGAATCATTTATAGGTCATTAGTCTAACGCAATTAAGGGCTCTTACATCTCGACTTTAATTTATCCATATTGAGATAATAAACTTCTTTTTAGGAGATGAATAGAGTTCCATCATAAGAATTTTATTTGTTTGTGTGAATTTCTCCCTCACCCATGACATTATTTACAGTTAGAGAGAGAGAGAGAGAGAGAGAGAGAGAGAGAGAGAGAGAAGAAGAAGAAGAAGAAGAAGAACTTATAAGTTTTTCTTATAATTTTCAAAATTTTAAGATTTTTTTAACAATTTTTTTGGGAATAAGTTACATTTATTTCATAGAAAAATAATTTATAACTTTTCTTATAAAAAAATGGAGGCATCCATTTCTTTAAAAAATATTATAAACAATAAAAATAAAATAACTCTATTCATGTGCCTTTACTGAACAGATGACCATGCCTTACATTGTGTCGAAGACTACTAGTCATCTTTGTACCCTAGGCCAATCTAATATTAAAATTATTTTTGGGTCCAAACATGCATATTCCATTAATTTGGGTGTCCCTATGAATATTTATTAATATTTCAAACTTTATTTCAATACTTTTGAAGCCTAAGAGAACCTATATATCCACTTTTGAGTAATTTTGAATACTTTGTAGTAAATTTTTCAAATAATTTTGATTTCAATTCCTATGACAACTTTAGAAAATGTCAAAATTATAATTAAAAATGTTTTACTTAGATTATATGGCTTCCATGGGAGCTTTGTAGATATTTAAAAAGTAGTCGCATCATGTAATTTGTTTAAATTATAATTTTGCACAAGAAATTTTTTTTTAAGAACCAGATATACTATATTCAATGACACAGACTTCCATGTTTGAAAATATGAAATAAATGATTCATCTCACACAATAATTATTTTATGATTCAAGCCTATTAGCTCAATAAGATTTTAATAATAATTATCCATGACAAAATTAAAACATGTTACGCAATATAATGAGATTATCTAAATCATACTTATTGTATATGAATATCCCAATTAGTTATTAATTAGTGATGTCTTAAACTAATGAAGCACAAATTCTAATTTAAAAATTATTTGTCATCCCTAATTAATTTAATCAGATAGTACTTGTTATATATTAATATCCAAATTAGCTATTAATTAGTAACTCTTTAAACTAATCAAATACGAAAAAAATTAAAAATTTGTAATAATTAATAATAATTACAAAGATTAATTAACTTTTCATTAATATATTATGTCTAATTTATTAAATAACTTGAATTAAGGGCTTTTAAAAATTAATTTAGAATCCCTAACTGACATATAGAAAATAGGGAAAATAATAGTGGTTATTCAATAAAATAATCCTTCGTCAACTCTTTCTTCTCCTACTTGCAGCTAAACATGTTGAAAATCTTGTTACTCGTCATAAAGAGATTGCCTGATCGGAAGTCACGATAGGAGCTAGCCACGAAGGTAAAAATCTTTCTTTGTTCTGCCCGCTTCTTTGACTAAATCCTATAAACTCGTTGAACTCTCAAATTTAATAAATTTGAGAGTTCATAGATGTGAACAAAGTTGATATATGACATCATCGATAAAGCACATCCAAACTAGCCACAAAAATTTTAATGCCCGCCATTGCCAAAATATCAACTCATGCTACTGCATGTATATGGTTGATGCATGCAACGACACAAATGCATTTTGTCGCAAAAGTTTACCTCCATTGCCGCCAACAACATTAACGCACCTCATCGCTTATTAGGCCGATACAATTTATCAACACTAATGAGGATGGATGTTGACTCTATCTCCCACTACCGTCAATAATATCAATGCCCTCCATCACTAATAAAGCTGATGCACACAACATTAATACCAATTCTAACTCATTATATCACAAAATTTTATACTTGATTAATGATTTTCTAGTCTTCTTTCCTCAAATAAAGATGACAAAATAAATCACAAATAATCTCACTAAGGCAACTCAAAAGTCTCAACGCTCTTTTAATATATACAATATACAATTAAATACATCATATGCAATTCATGTCAAATACAATATAACAATCCATTCCAAGACAATAGGAATATCTCTATTTCTAAGCACCGTATATGCTACATCTATATACAAAATTAAGCCATGAAATCCTTTCTTTCTGCTGTCGTGGATATTCTAGAACATGGTATGTGAATTAAATTTTTTTTAGTGTTAGCTTCATTAATATTTTTTTAATTATTAAAATTATTTTATCAAATACTTACCTAATATGTTTTTTAAATAATTTTTTGTGAAGAATAATATTGCTTTAACAACTTATTACTGTTGTCCTTTGTAGGTCACGTAATTGCATTAATATCAGCCTCCTTACATTCCTAACCTCACTATATTCAACGCTACGATTCACCATTAAAATCAACTATGATAAATTCATTAAATTTATCGCTTAACATTTTAATTTAAATAAATAAAAGTCAATTGCATTTAAAAATAAAAGCTAAAATGCTTTAAATTAACCTAATAATTAGTCATTTTAGTATACTTATTTATGAATCGCCCTTCTAATAGACAATATGCATTCCAATTAATTATTTAATATGTTTAGAAATTAATGGCCTAATCAAAAAATATTAATTTAAAAGTACCCGCACAGGCTTTAACCATCACTTTATTAATGAAAAAAAATTAAAAATAAAGAGCAAAGATATTTAAAAAAAATAAAAGAAAAAAAAATTAATGTGTCACATGTGAACATTAATGAGGACAAGCTGGTGGCACCGTATTCCTCACCCCCGCACCGGACCCGCTCATTAATTGCGCCCTGATCCTTTCCCGGGCCATCTCCTTGGTCCCTATCTTGCAGTGGCGATACCCTTTGGATGAACCGTTGGATGGGGTACTCGCGAGATCCGACGGTGAAGATTAGCTAATCAGAGGGCTACCCAAACATGACCTATCCGTCCTTTATAAATGTTATTGGGGTAGTTAAGTCATTTCACACGGTACCAAACGGTTATATCTTCCTGTAGGCCCGCAGTCCGCCATGGAAATAACTCACGCGCCTAGTTTTGGACTGTTCTGCTTCTCGTTTGACGTCTTTGAGTTCGGTCTCTTTCGCAACAGAGAGTAAGATAGAGAGAGAGAGGAATTGGGTAATGTACTCTCTCTTTCAGAGTTGTTGTCTTGGTTTATTTATTTGTATTTGTAGCTTAGTATATTGATGAAAAGTGTAATTTTTTGGAGGAGGAGGAGCAGAGGCGATCGGGAAGTTGGAAGGAGGGGATTGTTCGTATCCAAGTTGCAGTTTTATATGATTTTTTTTATCTGTTTGGACTTTTTAGGTCAACTCGGATTTTACACAGCTTTCACCTGTGTGAGATTCTTCTTCTTTTCGTTAATTTAGTTTTATCTGAGTGGTAGTTTTTCGAAGGAGCGCCGCATGATGAAGCGGCTTCTCTAATTTGTGAGGCTTCCCTGAGTCCACATGTGCGTGTTTATATCATCTCCATCCGCTACAGTACTGGCAGCGGGATTTGAGCCCCTTTTTTTTTCTTGCCGTTTTCGCCTATCTTCTCCGTAGGGGGTAGCTCGGGATCTTAATTTGTTTGGTTTTGTTTGGAGGGAGGTGGCGAAGGAGGCGCTAAGTTAGCTTTTGGCTCTGTTTGCTTGGCTTCTATCTCTTCCTTTCCGTCCAATAAATCCGGATCCTTTGCGTTGTTTATTGAAAAGGGAGAAGATCGAAGCTCCGTTTAAGCGTTTCTTGTTTGTCTTCCTTGATACTCTGGGTTTTCTTTCTGTCCCTCAGTTTTTCTTTTTTTCCTCGACTTTCCTTTTTTCTTCTTCAGTGTGCTCGGGATCTGTTTGGTGGTTGGGGGTTCGAGGTATATATTGGTTTCAGAGGGATTATATATTGAAACTCGTTGTGGGAGAAAAAGGGAGGAATTTTAAATGAGTTTTGACGGCTTATTCGACTCTGGTAGCTCCGGCGGTCTGCCGCCGTACTCCGCCGGAGGCGTGCAGCAGACGCGTCTTCTCGCAAATCCAGCCTTTAGTTCTCCCGGCCTCTCCCTCGGCCTGGTAAGCGTTCAGTTAAGTTCAGCTTCAATGTTTCCATCTTTTGATTTGGATTTTATAAGTACCTGATATTGCGGGCAGCAAATGAACACCGCCGGGCAGGGGGAGATGAGCAGATTAGGAGTTTTTACCGGAGATGCGGAGACGATGGTTAAGAACAGGGAGGATGAGAATGAGAGCAGATCAGGCGGTAGTGACAACCTCGAAGGCGGCTCCGGCGACGATATCGACCAAGAGAATCCTCGCAAGAAGAAGAGATACCACCGCCACACTCCGCAACAAATTCAAGAGCTCGAAGCGTAAGACATGGTTATTAATTCTTTTAATTATAGACACTTTTATATTCATATTCCATCCCCTCGAACTCATACTATCATGGTACAGTCTCTTTAAGGAGTGCCCTCACCCGGATGAAAAGCAACGAATGGAGCTGAGCAAGCGTCTCAACCTAGACCCACGCCAGGTCAAGTTCTGGTTCCAGAACCGCCGCACGCAGATGAAGGCAAGAGAAATTAAATCAAAATTGACTCCTTCATTAATTTGTTCGCCGTTTGCTTATTTGTAATCGTCGAGCGATTTGGATGCAGACTCAGATCGAGCGGCACGAAAACTCGATTCTCCGGTCGGAGAACGACAAGCTCCGCGCTGAGAACCTGACCATCAGGGAAGCGATGCGAAGCCCGGTGTGCGGCTCCTGCGGTAGTCCGGCGATGCTTGGGGAGGTTTCACTTGAAGAGCAACACCTCAGGATTGAAAATGCTCGCCTCAAAGACGAACTCGACCGCGTGTGCGCCCTAGCCTCCAGGTTCCTCGGCCGCCCCATGTCCTCTCTATCATCCCCTTTCTCTCCGGCGCCACTCGACCTCGGCGTTGGCTTCACGGCCCTCACTGCAATGGGCGGCGGGGATAATTACACAGCCGGAAGCTCCATGCTGCAGCCCGCACGTGCCGTCCTTGCCGGCTCCGAGAGGTCGATGTTGCTCGAGCTTGCGTTGGCGGCAATGGATGAACTAGTTAAGTTGGCGCAGATGGACGCTCCCTTTTGGATCCCGAACATCGACGGCCGGGGCGAGGTTCTCAACTTAGACGAATACTCAAGATCTTTGCATCGCTGCGTTGGCCCGAAGCCGGCTGAGTTCGTCTCGGAGGCAACGAGAGAGACGGGAATCGTTCTCATCAATAGCATGATCCTCATTGATTCCTTCATGGATGTGGTCAGCACTTCATGATCATAATCTCTTAATTACCATACTCTTTCTTTCTTACTCTTTACTCTTTAACTCTTTAATATCATGATCCAAATTCTTCAAAGCAGACCCGTTGGGCGAAAATGTTCCCATGCATCGTCGCCAAAGCCGGCACCATTGACATCATATCGAGCGGCATGGGGGGCACTCGAAACGGCGCATTGCAACTGGTGAGAGAAAAAAAAAATCCCCTTTACGAATTGTTCTAAATCAAAATGCGATATGCGTATTAATTGATTGTGTTTGGCATCTATAAGATGCAAGCGGAGCTGCAAGTTCTAACGCCGCTTGTGCCGGTGAGGGAGGTGAGCTTCCTGAGATTCTGCAAGCAGCACGCGGAGGGTGTGTGGGCCGTCGTTGACGTTTCAGTGGACGGCATTCGCGAAAGCCTCGCTGCTTCCGGCGATCACATGAGTTGCCGGCGCCTCCCGTCGGGCTTTTTGGTGCAAGCAATGCCCAGCGGCTATTCCAAGGTATCGACCCCTCGAAGCTGTCTTCTTTTTGTTTTCGGTCATAATTGCTGTAATTTATTGTTCATGTGCTGATGATCGTTATTCCTGTCCATTCTTTATTAATACTTTAAAAACGGATCTTGGATCTTCAATTAAATAATTGTTTTTATAGGAGGAGAATATAAATCATTAAATAATTATTTAGTCAAATATATAAAATAATAAATTTACTTTAGAATATAAAAGGAATTTTATAATTGCTTAATAATGTTCAATCATAACTTATTTTGTAAATATCTCTCTTAACTAAATATTATATTTATAAATTTTTTTTATAATTTATTTTGTATAGTAAAGAAAATATGAACAGATAGAGAGAGGAGAGAGGAGAGAGGAGAGGGAGAGAGAGAGGAGAGAGGAGAGAGGAGAGAGGAGAGGGTTCCACTTTTCAACAATAGTACTTGCTGCAAGTCACGAGGAGGCATCCTATTTTTCTTAATTTTTCCTAAATTTAGATATATCAATATTTTTTATTTTTAAGGATAGAGGAGAATATCAGTACATGAATTTGATATCGGAAAATTATATTAAATTTGATAATTTTTTTAGTAAAAATAGCATTTCGTGTTATATAAGAATAAAATTAAACACAATAAAAAAATTTGTGATATATCTGCTTCATATTCAAATAAAAATTAATTTTAAAATTGAAAGTTACATTTTTAATGATTTTTAATATGTTGAATATATATAAAAAAAGCAGCTTTAGGTTTTCAAATGGAAGAACTTATGAGATACAGCTTCTCTCTCTCTCTCTGGAATCGTAAGTTGTAGCAGGAATGCAGGATCCAATAAAAATTAGAATAATAGTTTAATCACTCAAATTTATTTCTCACGTGCGGGTTTGATGATCAACCGCACAGGTCACATGGGTGGAACACGCGGAATACGACGAAACGGCGGTGCACCAGCTCTACCGTCCTCCGCTGCGCTCTGGCCTTGGACTCGGCGCTCGTCGGTGGCTCTCGGCGCTCCAGCGACAGGCCGAATGCCTCGCCATAATGGCCGCCTCTTCGCCCCCGCCCGGCGATAACCCCGGTGAGCACCATAAATCTATCTATTTGATACTGCAAAGTGCGCACTGCATTTTGAGCAATGGTTTGTGTTCGCCGCATACAGCGGCGATAACGGTTGCAGGGAGGAGAAGCATGCTGCGGCTGGCGGGAAGGATGACGGAAAACTTCTGCGCCGGAGTGTGCGCTTGGGCGGAGAGGAAGTGGAGGGAACTGCGGTCGGTGGAGGTCGGGGAGGACATGGTGCGGGTTATGACGAGGCAGAGCGTGGATGATCCCGGTGAGCCTCCTGGGGTTGTGCTGAGCGCGGCGACGTCCGTGTGGCTCCCGTTGGTCTCTGCGCAGCGCTTGTTCGAGTTCCTGAGGGACGAGCATCTGCGGCGGGAGTGGGACATTCTTTCCAATGGCGGCCCTATGCAGGAGGTCGCCCATATAGCCAAGGGCCAGGACCATGGAAACGCTGTATCCCTCCTCCGCGCCACTGTCCCCGCCACCTCTTCCTCTATGGTAAAAAATAACCAGTCTTCCTATCCCCTTCTAAATTTCTTCATTTATTTTTTTCATATACTGAATAAATTTGTTCTCAAAATTTTTACCAAATATATATGGATTGATCATTAAAGGAAGTGCATTCAAAATTTAAAATTTATAATATAAATTACAAAATTAAATCGCAAAATATTCCACTCGATACACGATGAAGAAAAATAACCAGGCTGCGGAAGTCTTCTGCGTAAAGTTCTTTGTTTGCTGTTGGTGAAAAGGAGGACCCAAGTCGTAAGATGCCTTTATCAGTACAGGAGGACGGTGAGACTTTTCCTCCGCTGACGTAAATCGGAGGCGCCAGGCGCAGTTGCATGGATTGGACCGTTCGCTAGTTTTTTTATTAATAATTTAATGGGCAATCGCTGGTCCCAAAAAAGAGCAATTAGGCTTGAATCTTTCCTGACATGCGAATGTATATATGCTTTACAATTTCCTTTAAAAATCAAAATATTAATTTTGTGTAAAAAAGAAAGAATTTTAACTCTGTGCTCGTCACGCAGTGTAAATTTTGTAAATAAAAAAGTTTTGAAAATAAGCAATTTATTAGCCTGTTGCTGATTATCGGCTTCCTCGTCGTCGCTGTAACTATTAATTCAGAGTAAGGCTGTATTTGTCATATAAATTTAACTTTATAGTATTTTATAAGGTGTTTGTTCTCTTTCTTCATAAATTTAAATTTGTATAATTTATATTTCTGTGCTTGATCTTTGGAAAAAACAAACTTTTAGTTTACTCATCCTATGATTTTTTTTTTTTGTATTTTATACAAATTGAAATCGTAAAAAAGTACATTGATGTTGCAGGATGCCAATGGAAATCAGAAACATGAAGATGAGAGCATGTTGATACTGCAAGAAACAAGCACAGATGCGGCGGGCTCATTGGTGGTTTACGCCCCGGTCGACGCCCCTGCCATTAACCTTGTCATGAACGGCGGCGATTCATCCTACGTTGCACTGCTGCCCTCCGGCTTCGCCATTCTACCTGATGGCAGTGGTGGCTCCGGCAGCGTAGGAGGATCCCTACTTACTGTAGCCTTCCAGATTCTTGTCACCACCCTCTCCACGGCTGAGCTCACCGTTCAATCGGTCGACACAGTCAAAAGCCTAATTTCCTGCACCGTCCTGAAAATCAAGTCCGCACTGACTTGCTAAAGCTGAATTTCCCAACCCCACAAAGCTACCTAATTTTTCCGAATTATATATATATTATAGATAGAGAGAGAGAGAGAGAGAAAGAAGCGCTAATAATCAGTTAATTAGACTTTTTTTTTTTGGTTTGTTTCTTTGTTGTTGTTGTTGGGAACAATAAAGTGGGCTAAGAAGAGAAGAAATGGTTGTGGTTTGCATGGTTGCTGTGCGCAATGCGGTCAGGGTCGAGTCAAGAACGAACCTCGCTATGAGGTGAGAGGTAAGGAAGAGCATCGAACAGCGGTGGCGGTTCGGGTATTGACTCCGCTTTCCTTGTGCCATGGTTCTTATAGATTTTATATTTCCCTATAATTCTGAAACTGTTCTAAGAAGATCATAAAGTGTTATAGTTTATGAGTCTGTGTATTAGGTCATCATCCTTTTGCTTTATGTACTGTTACTGGCCATCAATGGATTCCTGGTTGGGCTATTATTCTGTGGAAACTGTGAAGCTATCGAGCTCTGACAGCTTTTTGAAATCGTTTATTTCAGTACAATGAACCCTGCTGTATATGCGTTGGTAAAGAGACGCACTATGCGTCGGTGGCCGGCGAGCGGGCCGGCGCGGCAGGCCGCGGGCCAGGCTTAGAATCACGTGCGGGCGTTTCTGATCGCTCACGGCCACGCTTTCTCAAGCGCTGCATTGAATGTCTCACCGAATTGCCAGCCGGGCTTATTAACTGCTTGCTTCGCAAGAGCCCTGTATGCGAACGATGGCAGGAAATTTTTCTTTCCTGTGTGATTAAGACTTGGCCTTTAGCCTTTAGGGTTGTTTGGTATGCAATTAAGGTTGCGATTTGAATCAACTATTGCCCAGCAAGAAAAGCTTTTGATGGAGGGATTAAAGCTCTTTTTCTATACTGTTTCAAGGTTTTGGTGGGGTTTTTAAATCTCTGTGGAACAAGTTTTAATGAAGTTTGAGGCTTTGTTAAATTAGAATTTTCAAATTATTGATATTATTGATATTGAAGTAGCATAAATGCATGCGCTATTAGAAATATCAAATTTACTCTGTCATAACTTTGTGATGGACTTACGACTCGCCATATATATATGCTATTATGAATGCCTTAAATATTGCAATGAACATTTGACCAATACGATGTTGCGATGGATTTGTAACACTATCGCAAATATGTTCCAAAATTGTAGCATATTTATGATGGATAAATGGTCTGTCAAAGTATTGGCAAGAGAAGGAAAAAAAATAGGTATGTGATAGAGTTAGCAATGTTTCAAATTTGTAAAATGTATGATAAATCAGCCTTCCTTTTTTTGTTTTTCACTAAACCTTAAGTTAGCGTTGTAGTAATTCCAAACTCTTGCTCCCGATATCCCATGTACAAGGATTGCTTTGTTGATCTACTGCATCGCCTCTTAGAACTTAGAAAGATTCACACCACAATCTCACATACAATAGGAAATTCAGCTTTTGGCTGCTGAATAATTGGCAGCAAAACAAGAGAAATCCGTCGAAATTTTTGTTTTACAACGGATTTGTGACCGAGTAGAATGCGTCGTTTAAAATCTGAATCACAAAAGTATTTGCGATGGAAGAGATCTGTCGAAAATATTTTGCGAAAAATTTGTGGCAGATGTGCAACGAAATCTCAATAAATTGCGACAGAATATCTATCTTACATTGTAACGAAAAATCTGCCATAAAACCACCGCCATTTATGATAGATGTTATCTCTACTCTATTTTTAGTTAAAACATAATTATTTCGCTTGAATTGATAGTTTATAGCAAGTGGGGGTGAATTGATTAATTTAAAAATTAATTGATTACTTCAAAATACAACATTTATATTTTTTAATTTTTTTCAATAATTAAAAATAAGTAATAATTATCGCTTGATGCATAAGAGAATAATTTTATAAAAAGTCAAAATAACGATGATGTTATTCTTATCAACAGAATGAAGCATTAATCATCGATTTTCACCAAGCAATTATCACATAAATAAAGTGCGCATAAAAAGTAAAGTGCGGAAAATAAGAAATCAGAATCAGCACGCTAGAATTTATGGTGGTTCATTCAAATGATTACTTACGTCCTGTTTGTTTGTTTGAAATCGAATTTGAAAAGTTTAATCTTCTTTGGAGAATCTGAAATTGACTTTGAATTTTAATTTTGAAATTGAACAACCCATCAAAAAAGATATACTACCTCGAGAGGTAGAAATAAGATTTCAAAATGAGGTACAGATTTAGAATTGCAAATTCCACCTTGAATATGTAGCTAGATTTAAGAAAGAATCATATGTTATCCTAAAGGGTCAAAATGCAGTTCAATTAAATATCTAGCTACAATAATCTAGATGAATTATCGTTAATCTTGTATTCAAAATTTTGTCAATAAATGATATATCTCCTCAAAGGAAGAAAGTATTATTCATTATTAATTGTTTAAACATGGCGATAACGATCATCGTTGATTTCAATTTTCTAGGAGAAGACTAATTGGATTTTGAAAACTGATTTTTAAAAAGTTGAGTGTGAGTTCTAAAACTCCTACGAGCGCAAGCCCTCGTAGTTAATTATATTATAGGGAGGTTGAATTTCCTATGAATAATATCTATTAAAATAACATCAAAATTTTTGTTTAGACTTTTCAAGGATAGGAATCAAAGAAGTTGATTTTGGAATCTCAATTGAGATTATATTCTCAAAAGTTGGGATCTTATGATTCAAAATCCACCCTAAATTTCAAATCTAAATTGAGCACTAGATCACAGTAACTAAAACCTAACTAATGCAATGCAAAATATGGACTTTGCCCTGGCCTAGATTTGGGGAGCTAGCTATCCACCTAGTCGATTAAAATTTATGAGTCTTGTCATTTATATGAAAGAGTGGTAGAGATGTTGTTATTAAAACTTTTAAGAGTTAAGACTAACATCTAGAGCAGATCCTAATTGGTCTCTTTACTTATGTATGGTGAAAATACTTAAGACAAGTATAATTAAAATTTAAGACTCACTTTTAAATTGATTTCTAATGTAATATATACTGATTAACTCGATTAAATACATAAAATGAATATGTAGCAGTTTTTGAAAAAGGCTTAAAATTTATTTTTTTCTAAATATTGCACAACATCCCCTTGATAGATGTGCACCCTAAAAGGTAAGGTGGTCTGTTAAAACCTGCAGGTGGGGAGGTACCTAATAAGAAAGAGAAAGTAAAATATGCTTATGCTTACTCCAGATGGCCCCGGTCTTACTTCTTAGATCGTTAGAGTTTCTATGTTGGCCTAAAAATTTTAATTTTGATATTAAATAAAAAAAATTTATACGTGCCCTCATGAGCTTCCGATCGAATTCAGTCTAAAATAAAATGACATGCAAATCAGCAAAAAATAAAAATAAAAAAGCAGGCAACCTTAATTTCAATCAAACTATATCAAATATATTAAATATTCAAATCAATTAAATAAATATCCATAGGCAAACTGCCTATTTATTATAACCCAGAAATTAGATAAATTAAAAGTGGTTGGGCACCACTAACAACAACATTATATTATAATCGTAAGGGCAAACATAAGTGACTTTGAGTGAGACACTCTCTATCTTTCAACTCTTAGTCCTTCTCCTTTCAAGCTCCTTGGATTTGTTATACATGGATACCCAAATGAAAAAGAAAATCCTTCCCCTGAATGGGAGGTTATTCTTTTTATTTTGGGTATTAAAATCATCCAAACTTAGGCTTTCAAATAAAAAAGGACTATCCCCCTAAGGGATACCCTTTCCTTTTTGGAATTAAAATTTGAACATATATATCCCAACTCAAAAGTCTAACTTTACAACTCTTAACTTTTGAATAAATTGTATTGAAATTAATAAGAAAAATCTAGACTCTTCTATAGGGTTATCTTAAACATTTAAAATCAAATCAATCCCAAGAAGTTTATATATATATATATATATATATATAATAAAAACTAAATCACGCATATCAACCCTAACTATTATCTTATTTGGAGATTAAGTAGTTGAAGCACTTGTAGTAGTTATATTTGTTATAAATTTAGCCTTATTTTATTACCTTACATAAGTGTAGCCACCTACAAAAAACTTAGTGAACAATCAAATCAATCCTAATCTAAGAGTAAATTATCACACATCACATCAATTCATAGAATATAATTAAAGTAAATAAATACTCACATTAATCAATTTTCAATCAGTATACAATAAAAACTTAGAAACCTCAATACATAGTAGTAAAAAGTAAACATTGAACTAGCCTAGATTAGAGTTGATTATCTTAGCAAATCATCTAAAGTATATGCTAAAGGCTACATAATTGGGGTAGATCCTGAGCTGGGTGGTTTATTAAAGTTATATAGTGTTCAAGTTCATTAAAGGTCAAAAGAGGGAATTTGATTAATATTTGAATATTAATATATTAAAATTTAATTGAGGAATATTTTAATTATTAAATAATTACTATATTTATTGCTCACCGAGGCCATAAAACTTATTTTATCTTTCTTGGGCTAAGTTAATAATCTCGTAGGCATGGGTTACCAGTAATAATTAGGGTTGATTAAGTTAATATAATTGGTTGATAATTAATGGTTAATAAATTTTAATTAACTATATTGATTTTTGGTTTGAATAATTAAATTAAGATTTTTTAGAATTTTGAATGAATTATTGGATTTTAGAAATTTTGGAATTATTTGGATTATTTTAATATGTTAATTAAGGGGTTAAACATTAATTTTTAAAATTAAGGTTGGTTTTGAGGTTTTAATATTTTCTTGAATATTAAAACTTAAAATGAGTAATTAGACCTTGAGTTTACTCGATTTAGAATTTTCTACATTAAGTTATAATTTTTTTAAGTTAGTGTTGACCAGGGGGTTGACTTTTTAACTTTGACCAAATTATGGAGGTTTGATATTTTTTTTAAAATACTAGATTTTAATTAGTGTTGAATGGCTTTAAATTTGATTAAATTGGATTTTTTTTTTTTTTGAATTATTGATGATTTTCCAAAGTTTGGTTATTTTTTGGAATTTCTACTAAAATTGTCTAATTAAAGGGATTTTTAGATTTTGATCCAAATCAATTCCAATCCTCTTGAAATCATCCCCAAAGATTAGGAATGACCTAAGGGTATGTTTCTAAGAATTTAGGCATGTTTTTGAAATTTTTAAATATTATTAATTAATTAATTGATACTTTTCCTTAAAAATTAAATTAAAGTTAAATTAATGGTCTGATAATGAGACTTTTATTTTTATGAGTTAAGGGTTCAATTATAAGTAATTAGATTCTTTATGAGGATTGTTTGGATTTTATATGAATTAATAATGAACTCATTAAGGTTTTAGGTCAAATCTAGGAAGGGATTTTGGGGTTCCTAGTAAATGGACCAAATGGATTCCATTTCTAGTGAAAATTGAACCATAAAATTACCTAATATTAATGTCCAAATTCCTTGAATTTGGGCCCAATTGGAACTCTCTAAGGTGGTTAACCAAACCACCTAAGGTTAACTTCAAAAATTCCTAAGTCACTACCCTAGGCTTGGATGGGGATTGAATCAGTGGTTATAAACTCCCTAGATTATGCACAATAACTGCACCAAAAATTAGATCCTAAATCCCATTAGAAAGATCATAGAATTGATCTAAACTTAGGGGTCAAACCATGACCCATAAGCCTAAATTGGCAAGGACATGCGCTTAAACACCTTAAAAAGAGGAGGAAAATTGTGGACATGTTAAAGACTTGCCCAAATTTATTCTCCCAAAGTCCCAAGCCATGGTGAAATTAATTGAGCACATAAATGTAATAATACCATAATTATTAAAATTAAAATTGCCATTCATACAAAAATAATTAGAGCATGAGACTATAGATCTCACTGAGTTCTTTCCAATGAGCTTAAGAACACCTAAATTGGTCAAGTATGGAGGGATATATGATTTTTTAAAGTTATGTACAATTTATGGACTTTTTAAATACAAAATTACCCAGTCAACTGCACTTTCACACACGGGAGCGCTCTAATTGATCAGCCGATCATTAGCGGTTGACTAGGTAACATTAGATTTACCAAGGTTGTTGAATGTAAGATCAAGCGATTTGAATTAAATCTGCTCCAAATTTATGGGATTTAATCAAAGTCGTTGATCAAAACCAACGGCTCAGATTATATCTTCCACCTCCTACTCATTCCCGTAGTTGTAGGGTTTCTCTGGCTTGATTCAAGAGATCCCACTGGTGAAACTTCTCTAAGTTTTGCAGGGAGCATCAGTGAAATGGAAACATTCAATCCAACGGTAGAAATCCATTGGGGTGAAGGTTTCCTTCAAATTTGACCGAGCTACCTAACTAGGGGGCTCCGAATCAAAATCTCACCATGTAGAAAGCCCCAACAAATGGGTTTTTCTATCAGGAAGTATGAGGGAGGGATGGTAAGCACTTCTCCTTTAAATGTCCAGGTCGAAGGACTACTGAAAGTGTCTTTAAGCGGAGGGTGGAGAGATTTCATCGAAGTTCACTTGGGATCATAGCTGGAAGGGGTTGGGAGGTTGGGGGAATGAAAAGGAATGCTCAGAGAGCTCTGGGGAGGGTTTTCAAAAGATTGGGAGTTAATGTCGCTCTTTGGATTAAGCTGCCCTATTCAAATAACCCTCACGGCCATGGATGGTCTGGATGGCTCGGACAAGCCATTAGATAGCCGCTAGGTGGAAGGGGACACCTCCTTAGAGGTTCGTGAGCTCCAAATCAACGAATTGAGCCACTAGGTAACCTTGGATGAAGCTCGAGTTGGAGGAGACCTCCGGAGCTCTTTCTCCATTCATTCTAAACGTTATTGGCCATTAGCTGGATTAGAGTGATGTGAAAGGTTTGCTGGGAGCCTGCTGAACTCAATCAAGGAGTCAATTGGGCAAGAGATAGCCTGATTCAGTAAAGTGGGTCGGGTCGACCCAAACCTGGGTACAACTCAGGTGAAGCTAGATGGTGAGCTTGATAAGGAAGATATGTTAGGTCATGGTGAACCCAATCATGGGTTGAATTGGTCATTGAGTGGCCTAATTTCCCAACATGGCTTAGGTTGACTCATTTTTGTATAGGTTTGGGTCCATTTGGGTCAAACCCTAGTCAAGCCAAGTCATGGGATTAGGGTGGAAGGTGTATTATTTCAAGACAAATGGCTAACCCAAGTGAACCTAAGGCTTGGGTCCTCCCAGGGTCATCCCTAAGGGTCTAATGGGTGGTCCTAGGGGTTTGAATTAGCTTGGGAAAGCCTTGGTCAAAGGGTTTAAATGGGCAGAAGTGTATGGGAGGTTTGGTAAAACTTGGTTAACTCAGTCAACCAAGTTAACATAGGGTCAAGGGTTGGGTGGGTCCATTAAGATCAAATTGATCATATGAACTCAATGAAAGTGGTTTCAAATCAAGAGCAAATCATTTGGTTTGAAATGAGAGTTTAAACCCTAAAGGTCCACTTTGGTAAGTCAACAATGGTTGATTTGGTCAACCAAGTTAAACCCAAGTGTGGTTTTAGCTTCAATATGCTCCTAATGATATTTAGAGTCCATTGGGGTAGGTTTTGAAGATTTTGGAAGGTCATGCTAAATTTTAGATAAAAGACCAAAAACTCCTTTAAAGAGTATTTTATTCAGTTTGACCCCAAGTCAACCCTAGGTCAAACTGGGTATACAAAAGTGTAGGTTACTTACCAACAAATCATGAAAAAGGTCATGAATCTAATTAAGAGGTTTGGAAAGAATCCCAAGGTCAAATTTCACTGAATGGAAAGTCTAGTGGAATAGGCTGTAAATATTTGAATGTTTTGCAGCCATTGGAAATGAATCTTATTTCTAGTGCTAGGCACCTTAGATTGAGTTCAAATTTGGTGGGTTAATTTTAGAGACATATCTAAGTAAGATTCAATTAAAATATCCCAAATCAGAGGTCATTTGATTGGATTTTCATGTGATAAAAAATTATCTAAGAAAGGGTTTCATGTCCAAGGCCCTTAACCCTGGGATTTGGTTTTGAATATTGGATTTGGATTATATTTTGGAGTTGACTGGCTGAGTTTGAATTATCAACATTAATGAAAATCAAATAAGTGATTGAGATTGATTGGATATGATTTGAAAGTTAATTGAAAGTTAGTTGAAGGGTTGGACTAAAGATTGGATTGATGGGTAAAATTGGATTTAATTAGACTTGGATTTGGTTTTAACTGGGATCTATATGGATTAGAAGTGGGCACCTCTCAATCATTAGGTCACCAAAAAAAATGGCTAGGTCCTAGTAACCTCATACAAAAATGAGCTCAACACATCCACTCTTTGGTGTCCTCTCCGAGTATTGCACTAAACTTTAGTGTCTCTCCATTAGCCCCCACAACTGAGCGGAGAAGCCCTCACAATCTTTTTACCAACTTGGTATGGCAAAAAACCTTGATCTCCTTTCTCACCCTCTAGGTGATGACAGAGAATCACGACCTCCTTTCTTACTATCCTAGTGATATCATAGAACCACGAACTCCTATCTCACACTCTTGGTAATGTCAGGAAAAAATGAACTCCTTTCTCACCATCCTGGTGATGGAAGAGAACCACAAACTCTTTTCTCACCCTCCTTGTGATGACAGAGAACCACAAATTTGAGTTGAATAACTTCTTCCCAAAGCAACCCAAGGAATTTAGACAGACACTTGGAGGAAATAAGGCAAGACACTTATTTGGAGTGACTGTGTGAACCCCTCACACAAGCTCTCCATTTCTTATTCTTAAACCTCTCCTAGATCTTCTTCTATAAGCTTTCTCTCAAGAGAACTCGACAGCTAAAGACTTAAAATAAGTTTAATTAGATATATTAAATTCAAGGCCTCACAAAAAGCCCTAGAATTCAATTTTGACAACTCTAATTATACAGTACAATCCAAGATCATACGATATAATTAGTTCAAATAATCCTATTATTACTGTATGAAGAATAAGGCATTATATGATTAGTTCAATAAATTGTGTTGATCTTCCAGTATGATTAGTTCAAACAACTTGGATTATCATCATATACTACTGGCGATGTTAGAATATCATTCTATGCAAAGATCAGGTCATACAATATGATGGGGTCTAATCATCCTATATGATATGATTGGACAAGTTAACCAAAATCATTTTCTTAATAACAGGATTAATTTAGACAATATTTAATTACATTGTAAAGTATGATACCAATCCTATAATATGATTAGTATAAATTTTTAATTTTAAAAATAGTACTTAAATTATATTTGGTAGCTAGGATCTTGATTCCAACTGACCATTTTGTATGATTTAGATTGTACAGTTTAATTAGTTCAAATTACTTTAATTATCGAGTGGTCAAATTAAATCTAGTAAAAGACCCAAACTTTTTCTATTTAATTCTAGTATTATATTCTAAAAAGATAGATTATGTGATATTTTTATTGCTTAATTGAGGGCTGAGATTTTACGTTAGGTATACTTTTCAAGTTATACTATTCATCCTAGAAGTAGCAAGATGTACAGAGATTTAAAAAGTAAGTTCTTGTGGTTTGGATTGAAGAAGGATATAACAGAGTTCATTTCAAAATGTGAGGCTTATTAGTTGGTGAAGGTCGATCATCACATACTAGGTGGTCTTCTGTAGTTGTCGCCTATTCTGGAGTGAAAATGAGAAGAAGTGATAATATATTTTATTATAATTTTTCTAGATTGAGACATGGGCATGATGTAATCTAGGTTGTTGCTGATCAATTGAAATAATCTGTGCACTTCATTTAGATCCAAAAGACTAATCTGATAGAAATGTTAGCAAAGATATATATATATATATATATATATATATATATATATATATTACAAGGTGTGTCAAAGGTGATTGTATTTAATCGTGATGGTCGATTTACCTCCAAGTTATGGAGATATATTCAGCAGGAACTAGATACAAAATTGCACTTCATTATAACATTCATCTGCAAAAAGATGGATAGTTTGAAATAATAATTCAGGTACTAGAGGATCTTCTAAGACTTTGTATTTTAGATTTTGGGGGTAGTTGAGAGGATCATATCCCTCAGAAAGAGTTTTCTTATACCAATAGTTATCACTCCAACAAAGGTTTAACTCCTTATGAAACTCTATATGGTAGAAAGTGCATGACCCCTTTTTCATTGAAAGATATGGGTGATAGAAATGTGATGGGGTCAATTTTATAAATTATACTACAACAAATGTCCTTTTGATAAATTTTTTTGAAATCTACTATGGATAAGCAAAAGAATTATTATGATTTGAGGTACAAAATCATTGAGTTTCAAGTTAGTGGTTTTGTTTTTTTGTTTTTTTATTTATTTTGTTTTAGTGATTTTGTTTATGTCAAAGTCAACCTTATGAAAGGTTTTAGTATATTTGAAAAAAATCAGTTAGCTGAGTCCAAAGTATATTGGGCCTTTTGAGATGATTGAGCAGATTAGTAATTTTGCTAGCTAATATGCTACTATTGCCTTAACATATGTCAAATATATATAGTGTATTTTATGCATATCCTTTAAGGAAGTGTGTATCTAGTTCTGAGAAGAGGTTACATGTTGATGATATTAAGGTACATTCGAATTTGTAGTATCGGGAAGAGATCGATAAGATTATGGCACATGATGTGAGAAAATTGAGGAGAAAAAAATTCTAATGGCCAAGGTATAGTGGAATAATAGGATCTCTAAAGAGGCTACATGGGCGGAGCCTGAGGTGAGATAGCTATATCTAGGTTTATTCGGACTTGTTTTAATTTGAAAATATTGAGGACAATGTATTTCTATGGAGGGGAGAGGGTTGAGGCTTCCAAATTCATAGTACTATTTAGAACAAGTTAACTCAATCAGGATTCAAGTAAATTATTAAAATTTTAGCATTTGAACCCATTTATATGTATTTATAAATGTTTCAATTTGTGAAAAAGGGTTGCATATGTTTTGTAATGAGTCCTAGGGGTTTGAAATGTATTTTGGTAAAATATATATATAACTTTATTATTTAAGCGTCATAATGTTGGGAGTTGAAGCACCACAGCTCTACACTACATCGAGGTACTAAATTGTGACATTGTAGTGCTATAATCTCTGAAATTTTGAGTTTTGAAGTAGTGCCACAGTGCTGCTTGGTAGCATCACAACGCTAGGACAAATTATGCTTTTAAATATAATATTAAATACACTATTCCATTTATTTGAACATTATAGTTGCCAAAACACGAGAGAGGATGAAAGGGTTTTTAGAGAGAGGAAATCCATTTTTAGCCACTTTGGGACATTTTAAGCAATTAGACTAGTTAGAAAAGTTGTTAATCTCGAGGTAGGTTATGTTTTCCCTATCTCATTTTTTAATAATTCAATATTTTGAGATTTTCCAATAAAATTGATATTTTTGTTACCAAAAAATGAGGATAACTTTACATTGGTAAAACTTTTCACACTTTTTATATGTTATGGAGACTAAGATTTTAAATATTTTGAATATTACTTTAAAAATTTTCTTGGTGATTTTGGATTTTGTGCATTTTTTATTGAAAAAAAATATAATTTAGACTCTGAAAAATAGTGTCATAGTACTATTAAAGTCCTACAAAGATATTTTACACAATCTAAGGTAAATTAGTTATATATTAAAACTATGAATTTGGTTCAGTAGTATTTTTGTTGCCCACCATTAAGACATTTTGGTAATTTATAAATTTAGCCAAATTATGATTTATTTAATGAAATGCATTTAATATGTATAATAATATTGAAAGAAATGTGATATTCTGGATGTGAGAAGGGATTATGTTATGCTAGAGCTTGAGAGCTACTAAGATGGGATTCTATTGTACCAGAGCTTGAGAGTTACCGAGGTGGAATTCTATTATGTCAGATCTTGAGAGCTACCAATTTGGGATTTGGTTATGTCGGAGCCAGTGGGCTACTAAAGCCAGATTCTGTAGCGCCAGAGCTTGAGAGCTATCAAGGTAGGATTCTATTATGTTGAAGTTAGTGGGAATTCCTCCTATATATTATAATTTCAGGGCCTGAGGGCTACCGAGGAGGGATTTTGCTAACTAATAAACATGCTAAGAAATTAGAGTCTAAGGGTTATTCTAAAATTTGCTATAAGATTTTTATTTATATTTTAGTTTCAATATAGTTTAATAGTTATTGAAATGCATTCAATATTAGTATACATTTCAATTTTAGTTTTTCATAAAATACTACAGTTAATTATTATAGCATTATACTTTCATTTCTTTTGGTTTTAGTTATTGATATTATTTTAGGCTATGACAACCTACTGAGCCGTATTAGCTCATTCTTGCTTTTGCTTTCATTTGTTATGACAGGGCAAAGGTAAGGAGTGAGCTGAGTACGTAGTTTTAGATTTCAAGTTTTGGTCTGTTTTGTAGGTATACATTTTGGTTGGTTAGTTTTCTTTTGTAGGCTTCGCTTTAATTTGATTATATTATATGCTTCCAAGCATTGTTGTAGATACCTCAAATTATATATATATTTTTGGATGATATATGAAAGCATTATCAGGATTCAATAGTCTGCTAGTTTATATATTTAGTAGTGGCGTTGCATGTTATGTACAAATTAAAAATTTTGTTTCATTACTTTTCCACTTGGATCTTGAGGTCAATACTTCCACAATCATACATAGTATGACATATATGGTATTGTATCATATTGGGTCGCATTATGATAAAGACTCCCACATGAGACACACCAAATAACTAACATCACACATTGCCTTGACAAATATTGCACACAATCAGGTTGACCTGAAGAACCCATCAAGACACTACTCGCCCCTACTTACCTTAATGGGGCAACCTCAAATCCATTTTTCATTCTATGCCAACCAGTTCTCTTGACCACACTCCAACAATACTCACCCCTTTTCATCTCAATAAGGGATCCCATACCAGCTTCCAACTGATGTTGATGGGTTTGAATAATCTTGCTCGACTTGCCCTTCTCAATTGTCATCCCCCTCAGCACTGACAACCAAACTACAATAAAGACTGATCAGATAACCACCATACCCATGTCAAACTCATCGTATCTTTCCAAGCCCTATAAAAGTGGGACAGAAGGAACACATAAAAGAAAAAATATATATGCAAAAGAAGATACAAGATAATACATAAGAGAATACATGATCAAACCCACAAAAGAAGAGAGATGATGAGTCATTCTCCTTTTCCTAACTTAAGATCTATAGTTTTTCATTAATCTTGTATCTCTAGCTTGGATAATAAAGATTTTTCCTTGATTCACTTTATCTCCTATATTTATTCTCTCTTTTTTTTTTCTCGTACTCAGATTTTATTATATTCTCCCCTTGGGTTCTTAGTCCAAAGGTGGCACGAAGTCTGACCCGGCATCATCCACAAAGCAAAATGGGATTCAACATGTTGATTGCCATGAAAAAATGTCAAAATTTTATTACTATCAATTTAAATTTTCTAGCACATAATAAAAAATAATAATGAGACCACAAGGAAGAAGATGAAGATAGATGAGAGGAAGAAGAAAAAACACAACATTCCTATTGCTCGATCAAGGAAGGAGATGAAGAGGTAGGACCTCTAGTGTTTGTTGCGAGGGTTATAAGAAGGAAGAGACTCAGAAATGATTCGATGGAAGCAAAGGGGAAAAAGAGATGTGATGCCTTAGTTGCCAGCTTCCTTAAACTGGGGATTTAACGATGTCAATAAGCATGAAATTTCATGTGATAACAGCATGCTTAGGTGATTACTAAACATAGAGTTTTGTGAGGTCAGCGCAAATTTGTGGAAGGGGTGAAGTTGGGCCAGTTCACTTATTACATCTTTAATAACATATAACTAATAACAATTTGGCTTTTCATTATTGGGGTTTGAAAAAAAAAATTCCTTATAAAGTATAAAATAAATCTAAATTAAATTTCTTTTAAAAATTTGGGAATTAAATTTAAATTTTAAATCTGAAGTCGAATATACCATTAGGGATAATATACCGCCTCAAAAGATGAAGATAAAATATCCTAACTAGTTCAGAACCAAAATTATGGATTTTCTCTTGAATATCGTAACCTAATTTAAGGGAGAACCACATATGACCCCGAAGGGTCTAAATGAAGTTTAGTCAAATATCTTACTATGAAAATAAAGTGAAATGATCATTAATTTCATATTTAAATTTATGTTACCATATTAAATATCTTCCCAAAGAAAGAAGATATAATCCATTAGCAATCATTCTATTATGATGATAACTAAGTTTAATTTCCCAAAATAAATATTACTTAAGTTTTGAAAATTTAATGTGAGTTCTAAATCTTCTACGAGCATAAGCCCTCGTAGTTAATTACATCGTAGGAAACTAGAGTCTCCTATGAATACTCTTGATTAAAATAACAATAGAAATTTTGTTTGGGAAACTTCTAGGATTGATATCAAAGGGGTGGAACTAGAATTTGAATAGGAAATGGATCAAGTTTTGAACACTTATTTTTAGAGTTAATATAAGAGAGGTAGGAGACACTTTATGATTTTGAATTAATTTAGAAGTGTCACAACCTAATCTAAATGTTGAGCTTTAAGTTTTAGGTTAAAAAGAATTTTGATTTGAGTTAAATAAGTTATTAGAAATTTAAGATTATATTCCTAGAGGTTGGGGTCTTATGATTAAAAAATCTAACCCATATCCTAAATCTATTTTGGGTGTCAAACAATGGTGGGCCGAGCTAAATTAATGCAGTGCAAAATTTAGACTTACTCCGGCCTGGATTAGGGAGCCATCTAATCACCTAATCTTTTTAAAATCTATTAGTGCGATCATTTTTATGAAAGAGTTGTAGGAACTATATAATTAAAGTTTTTGGGAATTGGGACCAATGTCTAGAGTGAATCCTAATTGGTCCCTTGACTTATGTGGGGTAAAGATGCTTCAAAAGAAATATAATTAAAAGTTTATACTATTTTAATTAGTTTTTAATGCGATGCATGTTGATCGACTCTATCAAATACAAAAAATATTTATGAAGAAATTTTTAAAAAAGCTAAAAAAATATTTTTCCTAGAGACTGCATAACATCCCCTTGATAGATATCTGAACCCTCAAAGGCCAAGTTGTCTATCAGAACTCATAGGTGTTGAGGTGTCTAACAAGGAAAAGAAGGTAAAATATGCTTATGTTGGCTCCCGATGATCCCGGACTTACTTTTTAGAACATCATAGTTTTTATGTGAGCTAGAAAAAGTTTTAGCATGCCCTCACGAACCTCCACATATCCAGGATAAAAATAAAAATGACATACAAACTACCAAAAAAACAAGAAAAAGCATTTAACATTATATGCAATTGCACCAAATCACACACATCAATCAATATAATTAATTCCTTCAAGTAATATTCGAAGGAAAATGCCCCATTTATTATAACTCAGAATTGTAAAAATTAAAAGTGGCTAGGCACCGCTAACCAAAAACTCAGATTATAATCCTAAGATAGACGCAAGTGACTTTGAGAGGGATACTCTTAGTCTTTAATTCTTTATCCCTCTCATCTTTAAACTCCTTAGATTAATCATACATGGATATCCAAATGAAAAAGAAAACTCTTCCCTCGAGGGGAGATTATTCTTTTTCCCTTTGGTTATTAAAGCAATCCAAAATTGAGCTTTCAAATGAAAAGCACTGTCCCCCTACGGGACATACTTTCCTCTTTGGAATCCAATTTTAAGTATTTGTATCCCAACTCAAAGACTAACTTTCATAACTGTTAACTCTTAAATAAATTACATTGATTTTTTTTTTTGAAATGTGCAGATTTGCATTAAGGAAAAAAATAAAGAAACTAGTTACAATTGATAAAAGGGTAACATTCCTCCTTTATTAAATCCAGTAAATTACATTGATATAAAAATAAAAAATATAGACTCACTTGTAAGATTATCCTAAGCATTTGAAAATAAAATACATCTCAAGCAATTTATATATATCTGTAGTAAAGTAAATCATACTTGGCCACACTTTTATTTATTTAGGGGAGCTAAGCAGATGAAGCACCTATGACATTTATAATAATTATTAATTTAACCCCCTTTTACTGTCCTGCATGAGTCTGATCACCTATAAAAAACTCAACGAGCAACTAGATCGTTCATAATCAAAGGGTAAACTAACACCCATCATATCAATTCATAGAGTACAGTAAAAGTAAATAAATACTCACATCAAGAAAATTTTAATTATAGCATGCAATGAAATTTCTGAAAACCCGACACATGACGGTAAATTAAACATCGGCCTAGTCTAGACTAGAGTTATTTAGCCTTAAAAACCATCTAAAGTGTGTGTTGATGGTCGTGTGGCTAAGATTGATCCTAAAATGGGTAACTTGTTAAAATTGTCTAATGTTCGGGTTTATTGAAGGTTGAGGGATATATTTATGTTTGAGTCTGAGTATTAATGTATTAAAGTTTAGTTTAAGATGTATTTTAAGGATTAATTAATCAAATATATTTAGTTAGTTAAAGATTAAGTGATTAATGAATTTTAATTAGTTTGAGTAGTTGCTAATTTTAAAGATTGAATTAATTAAATTTTTTATCAACTGGTTTGTAGCGTTGTGTCACCCAACTTGAGGAACCAGGCCTCCTTAGGACACTTAGCCCCGTAGTCTATAGTAGTCTATCCTAAAAACTTGGCTGTTATTATTAGATTAAGGATTTTAGTTTAGTTAAATAATTAAGATTCATTTAATTTTAAAGTTTCACACTCTATTGAATTCATTTGTGGCGTTATGCCACTAAACTCGAGGAACTATGCCTCTTTAGGACACTTAGCTCTATAGTCTAGAGTAGTCCATCATAAAAACTTCATCTTTGGAGTGCTTGTTGTATACTAAAATATAGGTTAATCATTTTTATTAATCAAATCAGAGTTTTTTTAGAATTTTAGGTGAATTATTAAATTTTAGGATTTTTGGAATTATTTTAATATGTTGATTTAAGGGGGTTAAAAGTTGACTTTTAAAATTAAGGTTGATTTTGACATTTTTTAAAAATACTAGATTTTAATTGGAGTTGAATGACTTTGAGTTTGATTAAGTTGGATTTTTTTTTGGAATTAATGGTGATTTTTCAAAGTTTGGAATTTCTAAAATTGCTTAATTAAGAGAATTTTTTTATTTTTATCCAAATCAACCCCAAACCTCTTGGAATCACCACCAACAGTTAGAGATGACCTAAGGATATGCTTCCAAGCATTTTGAGAATTTTTGGAATTTTTAAAGATTTCTAGTTAATTATTTAAATTAATAATTAATTTTGTTAAAAATTAAATTAAGATTAAATTAAAGATTATTTGATAGGGATTTTATTTTTCATGGGTTGAGTGTTTAATTAGGGTCAATTAGAGTCCTTAGGTGGAATTCTTAAGTCACTACCCTAGGCTTGGATGGGGGTGCAATAAGTGGCTCTACACTCCTTAGACTAAGCATAATCAATACACAAACATCCAATTTCTAATTCTCATTAGAAATATTATAGAAGCAATTTGCAATCAAGGGTCAAACCATGACCCTTGACTTCAAATTGACTAAATTATGCCCTTAAACATCTCAAACAAGGGATAAAAAAATTTAAACATGTTAGATGCATGCCCATATTCTTTCTCCCAAAGTCCCAAGCCATGGTAACATCAAATAAGCACACAAATGCATAAAAACCATAAACATTCAAATGGAAATTAATATTAATACGAACATAATTAGGACTTTGTACCATATCTCTTTTGAAGATCTCCTTGAGATCTTTCCAATGAGCCTAAGAACACCTAAATCGGCCAAGCATGAAGGGAGATATGTTTTTTCAAAGTCTCCCTTAATTTTTTTTGTAAAATTATTTACCCCATTATCTAGTCAGCCGCATGCTTTCCACACGATGCTTTTCGATTGGTGGGGCAAAGATTAGCGGCTGACTATATAATGTGATTATACTCTAGTTGTTGGATGGAAAGTCAAACGTCTGTGATCAAATGACCTCCAAAATTGCAGGATATAATCCAAACTATTGATTGAAATCAACGCCTAGGATTGTGTCTTCAACCTCCTGCACGAACCCGAAGCAGTAGGCGTTCTCCAACATAATCTAAGAGATCCTACTGGTGAACTCCTTTAAAATTTTATAGGAAGGATTAGGAGACTACAAACCATCAATCCAACAATCAAATCTAGATGGGTTGATGGTTTGTTTCACACTTGACCAACGTTACCTAACTAGGAGCTCATAATCAAAATCTAACCATGTAGAAAGCCCCAACGAATGGGTTTTTCTATCAGAAAGCTTCAGGGAGGGATGGAGAGCACTTCTCCTTCAGACATCAGGACCAGAGGATGGCCAGAGGTATGACTTCGAGTGGAGGACAGAGAGCTTTCACCAGAGTTTGCTCGAACTGTTGGTCGGAGAAGGCTGGGATATTGAGGATTAAGAGAGGAATGCCTAGCGAGCTCTAGGGAGTGTTTTTGAAAGGTTAGGATTGAATAATGAGGTCTGGGTGGAAGTGCACTATTCAAATATTGGCTGCGAGCTTGGACGGTCGGGATCAATCAAGGCAACTCTTGGATGGATCTAGGTGGAAGGGGACATCGTCCAAAAGACTCATGAGCTCAAACCTAGCAAAGCCAGGCTCTAGAAGCCTTTGTGTAAAGCTCAAGGATGGGGGGACCACCGGAGCTAAATTTTTATTCATGAGCTCAAAGGTGGAAAGTTTGCTGGGGGGGTCTAGTGAGCTCGAAGGTGAACTCAATTGGGCATGGGAAAGTCAAATTTTCATGGGTAGCTCGGGTTGACCCAAACCTGTATGGTTTTGGTCTACTTGAGCTTAACTTATGTCAGGCCAGGGGGAGGGATTGAGGTGAAAGGTGTATTGGTTCAATGGGCACCCAATACAAGTGTCAATTAGATCGAAATTGTGTCTAAAGTGAGAAGTGGCTCAGGTCAAGGTGGTTTTGACCACTTTGGGCTAGCTTACAGGTTTACCCAAGTCAACACAAGGGTTGGGTTGACTATGGTAAGTGTGTTGGACCTAGGGCTATCCAATATAAGTGTTGATTTGGCTTGGTGAGGCCTAAGTTGGGGAATGGCTCAACCCAAGGTGGTTTTTGGCCACTTTGGGTTAGCCTAATTCCTAACCCAAGTTGAACCAAGGGCTAGGCCAACTAGCTAGGAAAGGTGTATTGGGTCAAGGGGAACCCA
Organism: Dendrobium nobile; assembly: GCA_022539455.1. Taxonomy (NCBI): domain Eukaryota; kingdom Viridiplantae; phylum Streptophyta; class Magnoliopsida; order Asparagales; family Orchidaceae; genus Dendrobium; species Dendrobium nobile. The sequence goes on along the minus strand of CM039734.1, from coordinate 46,175,985 downwards.
ATGCCATAATTGATTTGATCCAATTAGGCTAAGATTGGAGTTTGGCTCAAGGGAGACCCCTCTTTGGACACTTGGGTTAAGCCAAGTGGCTAACCCAAGTGGATAGGGACTTCAAGAGGGGTCTCTTGGGAACCTAGTGGGTCACCCCATGGGTTTGAATGGATTTAGAAAAGTCTTGGTTAAAGAATTAGAAAGGGTGGAAGTATATGAAAGGTTTGGTCAAACTTAGTTGAGTTGGTCAACCAAGTTAACCTAGGATCAACGGTTGAGCCATTGAGTTCAAATTGATCATATGACTTTATTGGAAGAAGTCCCAAAGCAAGGTGAATGAGTGTTTAAATCCTTAAGGGCCACTTTGGTAAATCATGGTTGACTTGGTCAACTAGGTCAAACAAAAGTGAGGGTTTGGCAATGTGCTCCTAAGGAAATTTAGGATCCATTGGGATAGGTTTTGGAGGTTGATGTGGGAAGACAATGTTTGGTTTTGAGGAAAATATCAAAATTCCCCTTAAAGGGGCATTTTATTTATTTTGACCCCTAGTCAACCTTGGGTTAGATTGGATTCAAGAAAGCATAGGTTACTAGTCAAAAGGTCTTAATGAAGTCTATGGAAATGATCAAGGAGTTTGGGGAAGGCCCCAGAGTCAATTTCCATAAGCTGCAAAACCTAGTGGCATAGGTTGTAAATAATTGAAAGTTTTACAATTTTTACACATCAATCTAGTTTGTGGGGTGACCTCCAAATGAGATCAAATTTGGATGGTTGGCACTAGAGAAATGTCTTAATAACATGCAGTTGGTAGACCCTGAATTAGATGCCAATTGACTGGATTTCAATGCAGCATAAAAATTATGTAGAAAGGGTTTCAAAATCTAGGTCCTTAAACCCTGAGTTTTGGTTTGGAATGCTAGATCTAGATTGAAATTCAAAGTTGAGTGATTGAGTTTGGATTATCCACACTAATGACAATTGAATAAATGATTGAGATCAATTGGATATGATTTAAAAGTTGATTGAAAGTTGATTGGAAGTTGGATCAGGGACTGAATTGAAAAGTGGAATTGAGTTTGATTGTGATTGAACTAGGTCTTAACTGGGACATATATGATTAGGAAGTAGACATTCTCCAAAAATTAGGTCACCAAAAAGAAAAACAAGTGGGTCTTAATGACCTCATATATAAATGATGTCAACATTCATTTTATGTTTTTCTTATTATATATATATATATATATATATATACATCCAAAATTAATTAATAGCTAAAAACTTTCCAACCAACATATTAATATTAGCTACAAAAGTTTCAAATTTCACTCCATCGTTTTGAATCCATTACTAGAATAACATATATAATGGTCCGCTTCAAAAATTTTATAGCATGTTTGTATGTGTTTTGTGCTTTATGGTAATAAGAATAAGGGCAAGAGTTCTTTCTCTCTTGAGAGTCTAGGGTTTCTTGTAAAACCTAATCGTTTTGTTGTTTCTCCTCGTCCTCATGCTAGAAGGATTCTCCTCTGATTTTACTTCTCTTTTCTTTCTTGTCGATGGATCATTCGAAGGTTTTTCCTCTATTGAAATCTTCTGGTCTTGTAGTTACCTCACCTGGGATGACCTTTGAAGTGCTGCAAAATTGGATTGCATAATTGTCTTACCGTCATTCTTCTTATAAAAACTTTTTTTGTTTCTTTTATTCTACAAAAGATAACTTGGCCCTTTTTACGAAAGAGGATTTCCAAACTATGTCAAAAAATTGGGGTTGATGTTGGTTGGTTATTCCATATGTAAGCAACCTTTCTTTGAGGCTTTATATTCTGTGATGTTGAAAGCTTATAACCTTAAAGGTTCGTTCTCTCTTATTTCTTTAAGTGATGGTTTTTTAATGAAATTTTTATGTCCATAAGATTATGATCTAGTTTGGATGGGGGGGGGCATGGTTGTTCTTTGGAGGACCTTTAATTATTCAAAAATGGTATCATCTATTTTTTCCTAATAGGTAAGATTTTTTCTCGATTCCTCTCTAGATAAAAATTATGGATCTTCCATTGGTCTATTGGGCCACGGAAGGCATTTCAAAATTTCTAGTTTAGTGGGGTTGCTGATTGCGAATTCATTAACAACGGAGCAATTACATTTCCACTTCTTGAGGAGATTAATATTTCTATTACTGGAACAATTTTAAGTTTAAAGGTAATCTATGATTGGAAACAAACTCTTTGCTCTGGTTTTGATTTGATTATTTATCCCCCTTCCCTTTGTCCCTTGGGTCCTATTGTGGATATAGATAAAGAAAAAGATGTTAAAGGAATAGCATTAGAAAAGGATAAATAAACTTTTAGAGGTAGGAGTAGGAGTTGAGTTTCTTGGAAGGCCTCTTCTAGTCATCAGGTTGAGAAAAATTATTATGGGGTCAAAGAAGGAATTGGGTAGCTAGAAATTCCTCCTCAATCTTCTGGATATTTCTGTTGCTCCTTTGAATAATATCTTGTCAAAAACCCAGGATGGTAATTCAGGTATTCCTATGGATCATGTTTCTAAAATAGAGGCCGAGAAGGTAGTTATACCTAACTTGAATTCCCCTTCAAAATTTTCACCTTTGGAGGTTTTGCCTACTAATTTTTCTATTTCTAGCCATTCTTCTAGTAGTACTAATTTTGAATTATAAAATAATAATTAGTTTCCCATCTTGCAAATGGAGGAGTTACCTATGATTATGAATCATGAGGATGAGTCTCATATTTCTATTTCAAAAGAGAATTTAAATAAAGATTTAAAAAGGGTATGATTATATTAATCAGACTGTTTTAAAGTTGCCTCTGGTTGGAGGTAAATTGACTAGAGCTAAATCTGCCAAGAGGCTTTTAATTTTATAATAAAATAAACATGTTTTTTCTTAGCATTGCTTCTTAGAATATTAGAGGTTTTAATAATCTTGAGAAAGTTAATTCTTGCAAGGATCGTGTTTGTTGTTTTAACATGGATTTGCTTTGTATTCTTGAAGTTGAAGTTAATCTAGCCTTAGTGGAGGATCCCAAGTTCTCTGCTAGGCATAGGATTTTTCAAAATGAAGATAGTTGTAATAATTTTCATTGCTCAGATTCTAAAGAATTTGGAATAAATGGAATGTTTCTCGTGTTTCTTTTTTTCTAATTTTTTCTTCTAGTTAAATGATTTATATTTGTTTTAAGGTGGGCTATGATTACTCTTTTCTTATTATGATGGTGTGAGTCTAATAATCCAAATGATATATTAGTTCTGTGGAATGATATTCTTTTTTTGGTTAAAAATATTTCCTCTCCTTGGGTTCTGCTTAGTGATTTTAATTGCTGTCATTTTTTCTAGTGAAAAATCTGGGGGAAATATTATTCCTAATAAAAAATTATGGGATTTTAACAATTTTATTTTTAATATTGGTGTTCTTTTTTCTATTAAGTACTTTTACACTTGGTTTAACCAAAGATGTGATTATCCTATTCATATCAAACTTGACAAGGTTTTGGTAAATATGACTTTATTGGATGTTTTTCCTTAATCTTATTATAATTTGGATAAGCCTAGGAGTTGTGATCATTATCCAATAATTCTTTTTAATAATAAAATCACTAATTTTAAGCACCATTTTATATTAAAAATTTACTAGTGTTCTAAACCAGAATTATGAGATTTACTTTTTGAGGCTTTTACTTTGCCTATTGTTGGTAGTCCAATCTATGATCTATATCACAAGTTTAATAAGCTTAAAGGTTATATTAAAGCTCAACCTTGGGTTTCTTCAAAATTTATTTGTGGTAAAATTGCTATTCTTCAGATGAAACAAAATAGGCTATTACAAGAAATTCAAAGTAATCCTATGGATATTCAACCGAATTCTTCTTTAAAAGAGGCAAACTCTCTTATTAATCATTATAAGGATTATGGGCTTCTTGGCTTATTTAAATATCTAAAGCTAGATGGCTTTCTATTGATGAAGATGATTTGGGTTTTTTGTATTCTTAAATTCATGGTAGACATATCATAAATAATATTAAGGCTATTTCTAATTATGATGGTTTGATTTCTAATTTTAATATTATATTTGATGCTTTTATTCAACATTTTAAGAAGTTTTTAAATCCTCCAAAACCTACATTAGCTTCTCCTAATGTAATTTTGATGGGGAGAACTATTTCTGATGTGCTTATGCCTAGTTTTATATATCCTATTTCTATGGATGAAATTAAGAATGTGATTTTCTCTGCTCCTTAGCTCCAAGGCCGGATGGTTACACTTTCAAAATTTTTAAAAAATACATGGGATATTGTAGGTCCTTTTTTCTATAAGGCTATTTTGCATTATTTCTCTAAAAATAAAACACCTAGAGCTACCACAGCTTCTACTATTGTTCTTATGCCAAAATGCACCAATGCTTCTTTTATTACTAATTTTAGACCAATTTCCTTGTGCAATATTTTTTTGTAAAACAACGGCAAAATTTCTGGCCAATAAAATGCAATTTGTTATGCCACATATTATTCATCCTTGTTAGTCTGGGTTTACTAAAAAGAGAATTTCTATAGATAAAATTTTATTAGCTTTTGAATTATTGAGGGGCTTTAATTATGCTAAAATAAAATATTTCTGTGTTAAGCTTGATATTCATAAGGCTTTTGATACTCTTTCTCGATACTTTCTTTTATACAAGTTGGCTCAAAAAAGTTTTCTAGTTTGATTTATTTCTTATATTAAAGGTTGTATTGAGGAAATTCCTTTCAGTTGCTCTTAATGGTTCTTTAGAAGGATTTTTTAGTTCTTCTTATGGTCTTTGTCAAGCATGCCTATTATCTCCTTATCTTTTTTGTATAGTGATGGATGCATTATCTAACTTGATAAAAGATATATCTTCTAACTCTCATTTTGAGGGAATGGTGGCTGGTGATAATTATATTTCACATTTACTTTATGTGGACGATGTTTTGGTTTTTAGTGAAGCTTAGGTTGCTAATGCTAAGAGATTAAATGACATTTCGGATTATTTCTCTAGATGTTATGGTCTCTTTATTAATCATAATAAAAGTTGGGCATTGTTTTCTAAAGATACCAATGAGAAAGATAGTATTTGCAAATTTTTACATATTACTAATTCTCATATGAGTATGAAGTATGTAGGTCTTCCTACTTCTACGAAAATGCTTGTTGGGCCTAATTTTCAACCTTTGATGAATAAAATTAATGGTTTAGTTTTTGGATGGAAGGAAAAGGTTCTATCATTTGCGAGTAGGCTGCAATTTCTTATATTCTTCATTTCAATTTTCTTATATTCTTCATTTCAAATTACATCTCTTATTAGATCAGAGATATGATTATACCTAAGTTTTGTATTAAATTTATAAGAAATGTTTGCTCTAACTTTCTTTATCATGGTGTTGTTCATGCTAAGAAAATGCATATTATTGTTTGGAAAGATGTTTATAAGCCTAAATGTTTTGCGGGTTTAGGTATTCCTGACCTTAATGCTTTATATTACGCTTTTAGTTGTTCTATTATTTGGAGAATTTAAAATGAGAATGATTTTTTACTAGTTGGGTCAAACATAAATACATTTCTCTTTGGAAGCATCCTTCCTTTAAGGCTTCAATTTTTTGGAAAAATCTTTGCAATATGGCTGGCTCGAAAAGGATAAGATTTCTTTTTATTATTATTATTATTGATAATAGCTCTCTTTTTTTTTTTATTGGGACCGTTGGTGTGGAGGTCGGTCTCTACATGATTTAGTTCCAAATTTAAGCTCTTCTTGGCATTCTCTTTTAGTGAAGAATGTTATCGATGGTGGTAGATGACTCTTATCTAATTCTTTAGATAATTTTGTTTCTTTAAATGTTGTTAATATTTCTATTCAAAATTAATATAGTTCTTGTATTGCTTGAAATGGGGTGATGTTGCCTAATTTTAAAAGATTACATTTGGATTTTAATAATGGATTTTCTAAGATGAATTGGTGCTCTTATGTTTGGCATACGTGGTTTGTGTTGTGTAACTCTTGCTATACCTGGATGGCTGTTAAAAATGGGTTTAAAATAGCTGATATTTTTCTACAAAGGAATGTTATTGTTTTTTAGGTTTGTGTTTTTTGTGATAATTTTGTTGAAAGGCATAATCATTTATTTTTTGCATGTGAGTTTACTTTTTATATTATTTCTAAGTTAATTCCTTGTTTAAGGCACTTCATTCTTAAGTCTACTCTCTTACAAGTTTTTTATTTTATTTCTGATTTAGATGCATCTAAGGATGTTAAGAATATGTTCTTTTTTATTGTTTGTTGTTCATTATATTTTTTTTATGGAGAGAAATGAATGAAAGGAAGTTTGGTGGTAATTGCAATAGTTTGGATTTGACTTATTGGTTGATTAAGCAAGCTATTTTTGCTAAGATTTCTTTATGGAATTTGTTTAATGAGGTAAACTGTTTTCTATCATAAGTTTGGCTACTTGTTAGTTTTTGGAAGAGACAATGATGTGTTGGTAAAAAAATTTAACCATGGACCTAGGGATGGATGTTTTGACAATCGATAATTCGATCTGGATGGTCTATTCTAGCAACCAAGATTTTTGGTTTTGCATTCAGTTTGGATAGGTTGGACTTGGATGGCAATTTATTTCTGGGATTGCCTGGTTTGTTCTTCTTTCTAAGGGAGCGGATAAAAATTTTAACCTTCATGAGTCTTTTAGTGGTTTATTTAGGTTGCTTGTGTTTTCTTTTGTCCCTTAACTTCTATCAGATATTTGGTTAGTTAAAGAATTGAGTTTGGGTATGCTGGTGATTTTTAAGACTGGATGCAAATTCTTGGTGGCTATAAGGTTTTTTTTTGGCTTTTGGTTTGTTTGTTGGCTGATCTCTGGTCTTTTGGTTTGGAAGGTTTTAGTTGAATAGTGAAGACATGTATTGATTCTTAGTGGTTACAAGGCTAAAAAATTCCGGCTTTTTGTTCGTTTGTTGGCTAGTCTATGGGAATTCGAATGTATTCGGAGGCGAATCCGGACGCGCCACATCACCGGGACGCACCATGTCATCGGATGCATTGGGCCCCAGTGATGTGGCGCATCCGGATTCGTCTCCGAACACGTTCAGATTCCACACAGAATAATTTTCCCATCTATGGACTTTTTGTTTGGCAGTTTTGCTGGAGAATGATGCCATGTATTGCTATTAAGCTCTTGTTATGAGAATGCTGAAGGATGTTCAGTTCGTTTCATGGATGATCTCTAACATTTTGATCTGCATGAGTCTTTAGGATCCCTTTGGGTTGGATGGTTAACTTTGCTGTTTTAACTTTGTGGTTTATTTAAGATGTAAAGACTTGTATTTCTTTGTTCTTTTTGGAGAGTGATTTTTCAGTTTTTTTTTTTGCATTTTTTGTTTGGATAGGTCATTAGATTTTTTTCTATTTAGCTTGAAAGCTTAATTTCTACTAATCAGGATTTATGAGTTTTTCTATTTTTTTTTACTTATCTTGTAATATTCACTTTGTATCTTTTATTATTTTAATAAAAATTGGTCTACTTAAAAAAAAAAAAAAAACCGCCTCGGTCCTCTAGTTTTTTTTTATTCCGACCAAACTGCCAGGCCGCCACGACCGGTTCGCTGCCGTGGAAAATTCGAAAGGGTAACTATTCTAATTTCCTCGGCTCCTCGTCCGGGATCCACTGTGCTGCCTCCTTTGAGGCAAAACGATTTCTTCACCACTTTTAGTGGAGGAATAAATCATGCAGCTATTCGCGATCTGATGGCTTAGGGCTTCCACATCTCTCACACAGTATGTGTTTTAGGGCTTTACACTGACTTTCGGTAACATTTGCTCGATTACTCTCTTACATTGTCAAATTGGTTCATCCTTCGATCCATATGTCGGCAACGAGAACGCTCAACCCGCTTACAGGAGCCACCATTGATCCGGCGCCGCTGCTCGGGGCGCGTGCCGGGGGCGGGTATGAACGCGGATTGCGACCGTTGCCGCGGCCGAGCTTGAGGGGAGCGGCACGGTTTCTGCGGAGGGCCAGCAACCGCCGAATGATGAGGGAGCCGTCGATGCTGGTGAGGGAGACGGCCGCAGAGCAACTAGAGGACCGGCAGAGCGATTGGGCGTATTCAAGGCCGGTGGTTTTCCTCGACATCTTGTGGAACATGGCGTTCGTCGTAGTAGCTGTTGGGGTTTTGGTTATGAGCCGAGAGGAGAGGCCGACGATGCCTCTGAGGCTGTGGATCGCTGGGTACGTGCTACAGTGCGTGGTTCATATGATCTGCGTTTGCGTTGAGTATCAGAGGAGGCATCCTCCGAGGCAAATGGGATCCGGGAACAGTGGGGACGGAAGCTTGGTGGTCGCGAGTCGCGGTAACTCTGATCCAGGCTCTCCAATTGATTTAGAGGGAGGTGTAGGAAACGAAAATTATGATTTACAACGAGGTCAGGATGAAGGTACAAGGTGAGGAATTATTGCTCAAGTTACATTGATGCATTGATGCTTTTTATTCGACAACTGTAGTTTTTAATATATTAAATTTTATTAGCCCGTTATTCTACGCGGATTTCATTTCTCCTTTGAGTTAAATGTTTAGATATCAGTAACATTAGTACTACAATGAGTGTGGATATTTTTTTTCTGCCTTGAGTTGAAGGGTTTTTTCATGTGTACCATGACATCCTCTATTTCAGTATTTGGCTTTCTGGCTTGTCCATTACGTAAATAAACACAAACCTTCTTGAGTGTTGGGTGTCTATTTGCATGATAATTTCAGATTCAGGCATTGATTGCATCAGTTATATTTGAAAACCTAATTCAAAAGTTCATCTACTTATCAGCTTTTTTCCCTTCTTTATTGCGTGAATTGAAACATTCTCATATTTTGGAGTTGATGTTTTAACCATCTACAAAATTTTACTACTCGTTACTATAGTGGGCCTATGCCAGCTTAGTTTACGACTTATTCTTTGAATCTAGTAGTGTTTAATGAGCTTCGTAGAACAGTTTTTCTTTGAGGCTTTTTTTTCTTTGAATCTAGTTGTGTTACAATTAATTTTGTATCATAACTTCTTGAAATCAATGCGTATATTTTGGAAACGTTTATGCTTCTTGTGATTACTTTTGTCATATGCACATTGTGATCTAGGAGGCTCTAAAGGCAATAAAAACATACTTGCATAATATCACATTTGCAGGACAAGCTAGTCTGAATGATGCCACACAAAAAAGACCTGCCACCTTTTCTCTCTACTCCATCTAGCTGGCCGCTAAAGCTTGGATTAAGGAGGAATTTCAAATGTTCATAAGGGGGAGGAACAAGGAGCATGAAACAACATTATCCTTAAGCGTACGTTAATGGGATGACATTACCATTAGTAAATGGGAGGAATATTCCTCCATTAGTTAGATTTGTAGTTAGTTAGGAGCTAATTTTGATTATTTAATGTATTATCTTTTCTTTTATAGATAATAATCTATATATTAAGATTTTTATTCATGAAAGAAATTGAATCAAGAAGCTATTCCTATCTCCCTTCCAACTTAGCCCCTCTCCTCTATTTCTCCATAAAGAAGCAAACCATGGATATCTTTCATTGTCTTTCCCTGAAACCCTCTCCTTTAATTCCCTATATACTTGAGGCCATATGGAGCTAGAAGAATGATTTGCAATGCAATAATAAAGAACAGACAGAAGAACCGAAGGAAAAAAGTAGGACCAAGGGCCTAAGTTCAAGAAGTTAAATATCTAGAGGTTGTGAAGTTAAATGTTATCCTTATTTCTACTTTAAAAATCTATTACTTTGTCTTGATGAATGTATTCTAAACTTCAAATCTCTATGCCCCACTTTACCCAAAAGTCTTACATCATATTTTTAGTGAACCCCTTGGAAAAGGTGTAATCTTTTGGGCTGACTCATTTGAGTTCATCGAGTCAAATAAGCTTTGGGAACTTAACATCGTACTACGACCTTTCTTATAATTTGTTGAGTAAGGAGAGCTGTCAGTGACTTGATTATATGTATGCTTGTTAAGTTTAACCTTATACACTCGCTTGAACCCTAGCTTTGAGCTGTAGAAAAATTTGTGCTGCTTTAACATGGCTTATTAAAGCTACAACTCTGAGTAATTTTTATTGGCCATTAGAGTCTTGATGTGTTGAAGAGATAATGATGAATACAATCAAGAATTGCATGAAGAAATTAATGATTTATGAACTTGCGAAGTTAAATATAAATGGATGCATGTCAAGATAGATCGTCAGAAAATTTCTATGGAAGAACTTAGCAATGTCAATGGATTATAATTAAAAGCACAAGAGACTAACAAAATTACACTACCAAATAAATAATAAACAAATGGCAATTAGCATAAATCCACGGTTTAAGATCTAGATCCTTCACCTCGGAGTCCCTCACTTACGCTCTTGTTGTCGCTCGGCTTAGCGGAAGAGGATTGCACACAAACTTAAGGATGCCACTAATAAACAAGTGACACCGAGGGGACTAGTCGTCGGAAAATGAGCCAGAGTTGGGGGAGCGGGTAGGCGTCTGATGATGGTCCACTCGTCTGCAGGTAGTTGCTCGTCGAGGATGTCCACGAGATGGGGAAGGATGCTGTTCAAGTAGTCCTCGACGGTGTGGTCGAATCCGAACCCAACGTCAAAGAACGGCGATCGGGTGACGTCGATGTCTCCTTAATAGTCGAACACAAATTCGTGGTCCTGCTCCAGATCGGCCATTCATGACCACGGGGAATCCTTATCGTGTGTAGAAACGTTGAGGAGGGGGAGCTGTCACTTGGGAGGAATTCGGCCCAAGAGGGAGGAAGTAAGAGGGCTCGGGTGGGAGGAAGGGGAGAAGGGGCGGGTGGGCTAGGTAGAGGCTTGGGAGAGAGAATTAGAAATCTGAATTTTGATTTCTAATTAGGTGGGATGGGAGGGAAATTAATTTGAAAATCAAATTAATCCCATAATGGGGCTGGCAGTTTAAGAGGGATTAAGGGGAATTAAATTGGGAGTAATTAATGAAATAGGGGAGAGAAAGTCCAATGAGGGGGGCTGGCCAAATAGAGAGAGGGGAGAGGGGAATTGAGATTAAGTAATTGGGGCCCAAACTCTAATCAAAGATTTAAAGAAAATCTGAATTAAATTTCAGATTTTATTTAAAAGGGGGGTTTCCTAATTTAAGTGCTAGTATTTGGAAAGCTTTTGAATTTCAAATTTGAATTGAAATTCAATTAAGTAGCTTTCCTAATCACTTGGACTTATTTTAGGAAAGCAATTAATGCCTCTTTTAAATTTGAATTTCAAATGCATAGGCTTGGGGAAGGGGGGGGGGAGGGGAAACGATGGCCGGTGGGTGGAGGACTGAAGGCCGGAGGCTAGATGGCTGGCCAGCGAGTGGGGGAGTCTCCAGGGAGGTCACGGGTTGGGGGTTTGGGTTCAGTCTTGTGAAGTTGAATGGGGGTTGGGGTTGGAGAGAGGCCGGCAGGTGGTGGGGATGACAAGGGGATGATTTGGCGAAGGAGTGGAGAATGGGCCGAAAACCTTGGAATCCACCAATGGTTGACGGGTCTTGCTATCACCCTCCTCGAGTCTCTCCTCTCATGAACTCACTAAGAGATCAAACAAGTAGCATAAAAATTTTCATTAACAATTCATCAACTAGTACAATGCATGAGGCCTCCTTTAAATAGGCCAAGATAAAACAAAGCTAGAAAGACACAAATGCCCTCAGGGCTACACAAGCGACTTAATACCCACAGGGGCAAATTAGGAAAATAAAATGCGAGAATAAATAAAATACAAAATAAATCAGAAATAAAGGCTCTGGATCGTAGCCGTCGATCTGCATCTCCGACGATGGTACACGTGTCGAAATATGATGTCCTCATCAGATAATCTTTTGGACTTTCGAGAATTATATTGCATATGATTCTTGAAAGAAAGATGACACCGGACCGGAGGGGGCTCGACGAATCCACGTCGACAATCCGGTGACACGACCAAGAACTCCTTCTTGGGGGAGGGATCACCACCTGAAATCCTTCAGGATACAGAAACCCAAAACAAGAGTAACAACTACTCAAATATTATTCATCTCAAATCTATCTCCATTACATGACATTGACTACCTATTTATAGCCCAAAAGAAGGAGCATACTAGGCTACACAAAACATAAACAAGAAGTAATCCTATGTTGCCATACAACTACCAACTAGAATGAAACTATCCTGAAGTTAATACAAATGACAGATCAGCTCCGGCGTCATACTACCGGGGTAGGAGGAACTTCAGGCTCATAAGGAGATATTCGATTTGACACAAGGAGGCGGGTTAGGTTGACTAAATCTTTCTGGATATATCTTTCTGTACAACTCAGCTGCATAAGGATGTGAACATCGACGAGGAGAAAATAAACCATAATCAAAGGAGACGAATGAGTTAATGTTAGGCTCATTCATAGTGGTCCAATAGGAAACCTTATCACCGAACTCTTTAAAGCATACATCAGCTAGTTCTTTGAAATCATAAATGATTTTTGGGCTCAACCATCCTCCATACTCATCTTGAAGCCCCTCCATAGATTTATCCACATTGCTCGCGTCTTCATTATATACGGGTTGATTAAGATCAAGAACTTCTACAAATATGTCATCTTCATACACGTCATATATTGGCTCGTCGTAGAGAGGCAAAGACGACGATTTTGGCAATGGATCTTCAAATTCTTCAAAGCTGGACTTGATCGGGGGTGGGGTAGAAGATTGACTAGGTGGTCCTTCAAACATGTCGTTGCCGACAAAAGAGAACTGATCATCTAATATACCCTCCTCGTCATCAGTTCGTAAGGATCTTTGTTCAATCTTTGACAATCTTAATTTGAGCCGGGCAATTTCTTGTAGAAGATATTCGATTTCTTCTTCTCGACATGGTCGCTGCCGAGTCCGACCAGGCCACATATTGCTTTATTTATTGCTGATTTCTGGACCGTTTGGATAAGCCACCGTGATCTTCAAGAAGGGAGGAATTTTGTTTCTTGAGCGTCCTCTGTTCTCTCTTTTGTTTCCTGATTTGAATTTTCACGTGGTGAAGGTTCAAGAAGGGAGGAAAGAATTCTTGTCGCTTCTTGAAGGAGAAATTCACTTGAATCTCTCTGGATGTATACTTCCTTGAAGGTGGATGTCTTGCACGACAGCAATGAAGTGGTCGACTGTTGTGACGCAAGGATCCGGTGGCTGAATGAGCCGGGGTAGGAAGAAAGAAAAAAAATGAGAAACTTGAAGATCCGCCAGGGAGGAAATCAGCCAACTCTTTGGATTTTTGTCCAAGATACCGAAAATAACACAAGAATAGTCTACTGGAAGACTACAGCACCCTTCTTGTCTTCTGGACCGCACTTCTTGATAGCTTGAAGGAGAAAGAAACTGCCAAAATGCATGAGAGGAAGAGATGGAAACCTGTTTCACGGATGAGACGCACGAATGGATGAAAATCACGACCAGCTCTCTTCCGAGACGGACATCATGGCTGCAGGCAGTGGAAAGGACCAGCTCTCTTTCGAGACGGACATCATGGCTGCAGGCAGTGGAAAGAACCTGATGATGCCAATCCAGACACTTGGGGGATTGGCTCTGATACCAAATGACACCGGACCGGAGGGGGCTCGACGAATCCACGTCGACAATCCGGTGACACGACCAAGAACTCCTTCTTGGGGGAGGGATCACCACCTGAAATCCTTCAGGATACAGAAACCCAAAACAAGAGTAACAACTACTCAAATATTATTCATCTCAAATCTATCTCCATTACATGACATTGACTACCTATTTATAGCCCAAAAGAAGGAGCATACTAGGCTACACAAAACATAAACAAGAAGTAATCCTATGTTGCCATACAACTACCAACTAGAATGAAACTATCCTGAAGTTAATACAAATGACAGATCAGCTCCGGCATCAAAAGATGCCATCTCTCTTTGCTATTGTGATTAGGTGAAGCCTATCCTTAATTATTTTAAATGTTTATTTAAGGATCTTGACATGAAACATAATATCAATCCAAATAAATATTTAAAAATCTCCCTAGCTTACAGGAGGAATAAAAGAAAACTTTTAATTGTTAAAAATAAAAAAAATGCTTGTCTTGTATGGGATTTTTATAATAAATATTAAATATTTTTATTGTATTACAAGAGAATTTCAAGAAAAATAATGGCTTTTATTAATCTTTTATAAATTATGCGATATGCCCATAGCACTTTTATCATTTTGATATGTCATTCTATTTTATTTTTGGCAAGGATCTTCTTGATTAGCTTTACTCATGTCCTGTTGAAGGTTTCTTCCAAGTCATTCGCCTTTGGATTATTTTATATGCATATCGCCAATAAATTTTATATTGATTAACGAATCTCTATATCTTAATGCTTTTGAAAGCTAGGCCATTGTTTGAGATTATATGACATGGCATATTGAATGTGCAAACAATGTTCTTGGTAAAGAAGTGTCACATGCTCGACAATAACTTCCTTGAACGTGGTCGCTTCAACCCATTTGGAAAAATAACTACTTATTATTAGTATAAAGCGATGTTTAGTTGATGATGGTGGATCAATCAATCTAAGTTGTACCCCATTATTCTCATAACCAAGATGTTATCGTATTATGCAACGAATTTAATGGTTGATATATAATGTCATTGTGAATTTGATATTCATTGCACTAGTTAGCATGGTTGGTGTAATCTCTCACCATCAAAGGCTAGTGATAATCCATTCTCTTAATTTTGGTTGTCGTTTCAGGACCTGGCTAGTGAGTGCCACAAAACCCTTCATGAACTTTGACCATGAACTTTGATTATGAACATATTAGTCTTATTGATCCTTAAGCATCTTAGTCACATTTGATCAATAGATCTGTGATAAGTGGTGTTAAAACTAGAGATTTATGAGGGAAAAGCTTGAATTTTATTAAGCAATCTACTCCCTATTTATAGATCTATACAAGGTGTATCGATAAGGAAACAAATAACTCTTATAATAACATGAATACAATTATTCCTAAATCAATGGGAGGAATTAATGCTATCCATGTAAGTCTTCCCACGGATTACTGTTCACAGCCGTGGATATCTTTGGGATCGTAAGGTTGAGATTTAACACTCCCCCTCAAGCTGGAAAATATGGATCCGTCATTCCCAGCTTGTCAATCATTCGGAGGAAGATAGAACTGTCCAATCCTTTAGTAAGGAAATCTGCAAGTTGATCCTTTGATGATACATGGTCAACACTTACTAGACCACTGTCTAGTTTTTCTTTAATAAAATGTCTGTCCACTTCTATGTGCTTGGTTCTGTCATGCTGGACTGGATTGTGGGCTATGCTGATCGCTGATTTATTGTCACAATGTAGCTTCATGGGCTCATCCCACTTAACTTTTAGATCTTCTAGGATTATTTTGATCCACAGTAGCTCACATATTTCCAAGGCCATAGCTCGATATTCTGCTTCTGCACTGGATCTTGCCACCACATTTTGTTTCTTGCTTTTCCATGTAATAAGGTTTCCTCCAAGAAATATGCAATACCCAGAAGTAGATCTTCTATCAACCGGTGATCCTGCGTAGTCAGCATCCGTGTATACTTCTAGGGTCATTCCACGATCTCTCTTAAAGAGAATTCCTTTTCCTGGTCTTCCTTTAAGGTAGTGCAATATCCTGTCTACTGCTTGCATGTGAATCTGCTTTGGATTCTGCATAAATTGACTGACCATGCTTACAGCAAATGCTATGTCTAGTCTAGTGTGGGAGAGGTAGATCAATTTTCCTACAAGTCTCTGGTAGGCCCCTTTATCTACATCTGGATCTTCTTTAGCTTCTCCTAGTTTAAGATTAGGTTCTACTGGTGTTGGTGCTGGTTTACAGGCTAGTTTACCTGTTTCTCTTAGAAGATCTTTGATGTATTTCTGTTATAAAATGAAGATTCCTTTGCTGGAGTGAGCTGCTTCAATTCCGAGGAAATATTTTAGTCTACCAAGTTCTTTGATGTCAAATTCCTTAGTAAGACTTTTCCTTAAACTGGCTTTCTCCTCTTCATTATTTCCTGTCAAAATAATATCATCAACATACACTAATAGTATTGTGACTCCCCCTGAGTCTGAGTGTTTGAAGAATAGTGTATGATCCCCTTGACTCTGTCGATATCCATTTAGGAGCATGAATTTAGAGAATCTTCCGAACCAGGCCCTTGGTGATTGTTTGAGCCCATATAGAGCCTTTTTCAGTTTGCATACCTTGTTATTTCAGATTTTTCTTTAAACCCTGGTGGTATTTTCATAAATATCTCTTCTTCTAAGTCCCCATGCAAGAATGCATTTTTCACATCCAATTGCTCCAGGTGCCAATTGTATTTGGCTGCTAGTGAGAGTAGTATTCGGACAGTATTCATCTTGGCTACAGGCGCAAACTTTTCTTGGTAGTCAATGCCATACATTTGAGTAAACCCTTTTGCCACTAGTCTTGCCTTATATCTCTCTAGTATGCCATCAGCATTGTATTTTACTGAGAATACCCATTTGCAACCGACCGATTTTTTCCCTATCAGTAGATTGACGATCTCCCAAGTTTTGTTCTTCTCCAGGGCCTGCATTTCATCCTTCATGGCATTTTTCCAATTTTTATTAGATAAGGCCTCAGAAACATCTTTAGGAATATGGATATCTTCTAATGTAACAAGAAAATTTTTGTGTGATGATGAGAAGTTGTTGAAGGATATAGAGTTATTTATAGGGTATAAGGGAGGTAGTGAACTTACCTTATTTCCAGGAGATGGTTCCGATTCTTGGATCTGCTTTAGAGCACAGCTTGGACTTGTACGTCTGGAGTAAATCTTTCCAAATCTAATGATAGTGTTGTCATTTATTTCCCTTTCTTAAGTTTCAGGTGGATTTTTCTGAGGTGATGGAGGAAGGTCAAGAGGTGCTAGTTCATTTTCCTCATCTTCCTCAAGTTCAGTCTCCCCCTGAAGATGAGTTTTTGAAAAATAGGAATTCTGTTCAGCAAAGGTAACATCAATAGAGATAAAGGTTTTTCTTGTAGGTGGATGATAACATTTATACCCTTTTTGGGTAGCAGACTAGCCAACAAAGATGCATTTGAGTGCTCTTGGATCTAATTTTCCTCGCTCCTGGCTATGAATATGAACATAGGCAGTGCATCCAAAGATTTTGGGTGTAAGATTATGATGGGTTCGAAATTCTGGGTAAAAAGAGGACAAGGTCTCTATTGGAGTTTTGAGGCCTAAGGCTGTTAAAGGTAGTCGGTTTATGAGATATGCTGCAGTTAAAAGAGCTTCCCCCCAATAGGATTTGGGTGTATTGTAGTGAAATATGAAAGCTCGGGTAGAGGCTAGAAGGTGACCATTTTTTCTCTCTGCAACCCCATTTTGTTGTGGGGTGTGAACACAGGAGGACTCATGGATGATCCCTTCACTCTGGAAGTAGGAGGAAAGGGTTTGGTTGAAATAATCTTTAGCATTATCGGAGCAAAAACTTTTTATTTTTACCCCGAATTGATTTTTGATCATGGAATGAAAGATGGGAACAATGGTGTCAACATCGGATTTATGTTTAAAGAGATAGATCCAAGAGACTCTTGTGCAATCATCAATGAATGACACAAACCAACGTGCCCCAGAGATATTGGGAATTTTAGAGGGTCTCCATATATCACTATGAATAAGATAGAAAGGAGTAGCACATCTCACTTTTGTTTGGGAATGAGGTTCTTTTATGTTTAGCCAACTCACAGGTTTCACAATGAAACATTTTATTGTCTAAATTATGAAAAAGTTGCGGATACATATGTTTTAGGACATCAAAAGATGGGTGTCCTAGTCTATAATGATGAAGCCAAATAGCAGAGTTCCTATCGACTAGGGATAACAAAGAGCAACTCCTTTTAGATTGGTTTGGTTCTTCTAGGTAGTACAATCCTGCTTTCTCCTTAGCAAGTCCAATCTTCTTCCCCGATCTCCGGTCCTGAAATAAGCAATAAGTAGGGTTAAACAATGCTTGACAATTATGATCATTGGTAAGTTTTTGTATATATATCAGGTTTGTGGATAATTGTGGTACGTGGAGCACATTTTTTAGGGTGAGGGATGGTGATAATATGATGTCTCCTTGGCCAGCTACCGTGGTAAGAGAACCATCAGCAGTGATGATTTTTTTGTTGTTTGGGCAAGGAGTATAGTTTATGAGGTGGGTTGGTGAGTGGGTCATATGATCTGTGGCTCCTGAATTAATGATCCATAATTCCTTTAAATGATTTCCAGAAGCACTTAAACTAATAGAAATTAGAGTCTTACCTGAGAGTGCAAGTGAAGAAGAAGCATTTGGTTTTTCAAGAGATATCAGGAGTCGTTTTAATTTATCAATATCTTCTTTATTGAATTCTCCAAGACTGTACTGAGCTTCTGGCTTACTTGTAGTGTTGTTGGCATGTGATGTTCTCCTTGTTTCACCCTTTTGATTCCACTCCTTGTTTGGGGGTTTTCCATGTATCTTCCAGCATGTTTCTTTTATGCGTCTTGACTTTTTGCAATAGCTGCACCAAAATGAGTCTTTATCTTTGAATTTTGAAGAATCTTTACCTTTCTCCTTCCATGATGATTCTTTGTTCATCACCATTGCTGAGCTTTCAACGGCCTTTGGTTCTAGCATCACTCCTCGTCGACTTTCTTCTGCTCGGATGAGAGAAATAGTTTCGTTGAGTGATGGTGTCTCCTCCTTGCCGAGGATCTGAACTCTAACTTGATCAAATTCTGCATTGAGTCCTGCAAGAAAATCATAAACTCTATCTTTTTCAATAAAGTTCTTTAGGATTGCAGCATCCTCCGGACATCTGGTTTCAATGCACCTATAGTGATCAAGTTCTTGCCACAGATTTTGTAGAATGGTGGCATATTCCTTCACAGTCTTACTCCCCTGCTTCGTGCTTCCAACTTTGACTTTAACTTCAAAGATTTGGGCCGCGTCACGAGCTTTGGAGTAGGTTTGTCTAGCAGCATCCCATATGTCCTTTGCCGTTGAAAGGAACGTAAATGTGTCACTAATTTCTGGAGTCATGGAATTCCACATCCATGACATAATCATGGAGTCTGCTTCATCCCATGCCCCAAACTTGGGATCTCCTTCTTTTGGTCCTCCTCCAAGGAGATGATGTATTTTACCTTTCCCCTTCAATTAGGTCTTCACAAATTGAGACCACTTCAGGTAGTTCTTCCCATTTAGACGATAGGAAGGTTGAATACTTTGAAGGTCACCTCGTCCTTGGTGCACCATCGACTCCTCAGTTTGTTCAATACTGTCGGAGGAATTAATTTCTGACATTATGATAGTAATCAAGACTATTTGTATGTCTGTGGTTAGCAATGAAGGCTTCTCAAAAAACTTTTCCTCCCCCTTTTTTTTTTCTCGGCTTAACAAGTCGACCGAGCCAAGTACTAGGCTTGGATCGGTAACCCGAGCCCAATCACGCGAGCACGCGAACTCAAATAGGAGCCTTCTAGCGGTCCTTCTGCACGATTCCGCCTCTTCTGTCGTAAGCCGGGCCCTCGGCTTCTTCCGATCCTTCCGCTCGACTCCAAGGGAACGCTGCGGCTGGAGGAAGAAACGGTTTCGACTGGTAGCTCCGCTCCTTCGTTCGTCGGCTCGGGAGAAGACAGCCGAAGATGGCGTTCGGACGCTCCTCCTTCGGATACGCCTGGACGTTCGGATCTCAGCAGCGATCGAGTCTAGGCAGTGATCGAATTGTTCGTCTCGTCTGGGTCGGCAACGATCGAGTTCAACACCTTCGGCCTTCCTCTTGGATCGGAAGTTCCGATCGAAAATTTCGATCGGGTTGTTCGTCTCGTCTGGGTCAGCAGCGATTGAGTCTCACCGACTTTGGCCTTTCCTCTCGGAAGATCTGATTGGTGCTTCGACGATCTAGGATCGTTCTCCGACGGCAATTAAGTCCGTTGGCTCTGATACCATGTTAAAACTAGAGATTTATGAGGGAAAAGCTTGAATTTTATTAAGCAATCTACTCCCTATTTATAGATCTATACAAGGTGTATCGATAAGGAAACAAATAACTCTTATAATAACATGAATACAATTATTCCTAAATCAATGAGAGGAATTAATGCTATCCATGTAGTCTTCCCACGGATTACTGTTCACAGCCGTGGATATCTTTGGGATCGTAAGGTTGAGATTTAACAAGTGGTATCATTGACAAATGCATACTGCAATACCCTTATTCCAATATGTGCGGCTAATGATTTGTTTGTTGATAACTTGCATTTTTTGAAGTAGCTAATGAAATGCTGACAACAATTGTCTTGTTCTTCCACCATGTAAGCACACTGTTGTGACTTTTGAGCTTCTTCAATATTGTGCTCTTTTTGAACAATCGAGGATCGTCTTGCTGTCCTTAAAAAAAGATTTGTGGTGGAGAGTAATTAATAAATAGAGTTGCATTATGCTTGTCTGAATTTAATGACCCCTCTTCTATGAGGATTGTAGAATGGTTGGTTCTAGCACTCAATGAGTGTGGAATCTAATCAACACAAACATGTTTTTCATACTTGCCATTTCTTTGGAAAACTTAGTTAGGGAATCCGTTTTGCTATTTTTTAGCTCGGCAGAGTTGAGTTATTATATGACATTATGAATTTACCTCATGTACTTGAAAACCCGCTTATGACAATGAACTAATTTAGGCTTATTAATCTTGTAGATGATCAACACTTGATTTATAACAAGAGAATCGCTGAAGATATGATAGTATTGGATCCCTATCTAAATGAAAATTTTGGGACCCACCATTGAAGCCTTATATTTAGTTTCGTTGTTGGTTCGAGACTCGGTTTTGAATAAGTAATTCATTATACTTCCATCAAATGTCATAAAGAGGAGGCCAATCCCCGCTCGAGCCTTTGGAAGATTTGCAGGTTGGCGGGCTTAATTGATGACACTATCAAAATGCATCTCGCGAATTTGTAACTTTTTTTTTTTTTTTGAATGAGCAAAATTTGCCCATCAGCTGGATCATCATTAAGCGGTGAATCTACATGAATCAGGTGCTCAATGAGAAAATATGCTAAGGTCAGCCTTTTGAGGAACATATATTATGTTAAATTTCAAGAATATGGATGCCCATCTTGCAAGATGGCGGATCAATATTAGTCTCATCATCAAGAACTTCAGCAGATTGAGGCTTTGGTAGGTAATCTTAAGAATGAACTGGCTTTGAAATTTCAAATCTTGAGCATGAACCATTAGTAGAGGGAGTCAATGTACAGCATGGCAAACACCATCAGATATGCAGGACTGTAGTGAAGTAGTTTGGAAACATGTCTCGGATCCGAAGAGCAGAGAACCGATGAAGAGAGAGAATACATTGAATGTCTGATATGAAATTCACCTCTTTGATTGCAATTACTGTACACCATCAGGAAAGGTTTTGTGATGGTTGATAGCGGTATTAATTTGAATATATATATATATATATATATATATATATATATATATATGAGCACGGTTTTGTTCTGTTTGGGTGTCTGATGTGAAAGCCTCTAGTGTGGTAGTTCTCTTTTTTATCAATATTGGATATGTTAGTATTCAATATCAATTAATGTTAGTATTAATTGTGTTAGTTTTATTGATCAGCGAACTGGATGTGAATTTCTCCGATATGCTGGCATTTGTTTGTCTAAATGCATTTAACCTTCAATATCTTTGAAATTTTAACCATGATGGCTATCCCGGTTTGTTGACTTTCTTCGAAGTTCTCTTTTGGTTTATGCTACTGTTCTTAACTGATTGTTTCTTTGGTTTTGTTCTCCAGTTTTTTTTTGTTATTATCTATTTTCAATTTTGGTTCCAGCATTGCGAAACATCTAGAGTCCGGCAACACAATGTTCTCATTCATATGGTGGATCATTGGTTTCTACTGGGTTTCTGCTGGAGGCCAAGTTTTGACTCGTGATGCTCCTCAACTCTACTGGTGAGAATAGTTTCCTATTCGCTTTTCAGTTTAAACATAATTAATTGCTCTCTCCTCACTTTTCTCTTTTATTTTCGTTGCTTGATTTACTATGCTCGCTCAGTCTTCTCTTGCAGGCTCTGCATTGTGTTTCTGGCATTTGATGTGTTCTTTGTTGTTTTCTGTGTTGCTCTGGCATGCATTATTGGCATTGCTGTTTGCTGCTGCCTACCATGCATCATTGCAATTTTATATGCTGTCGCAGATCAGGTAAATCTCGTTAGTAGTGTACTATTATATTACTCTTCAGGTTTCTATAATATGCTAAGAAGGCTCGACTTTTATGGCCACTATTTTTTCTTGGGGACCATCGTTTACAATCATGTATGCAGCATGGCCTTTCACCTCTATAAACCTGGTCCTTGCTCTGTTGAACTCTACAGTAACAGTTTAAAAGTAGAAGTTTGATATGACTAATGGGTTGGTGCTGAAAATTAGTTGTAATTTAATTTAAGGCAGCAATGTAGATGCTGCAGCGGATCTCTGAGCCAAATAACTTCAGTGTACATGATAAATATAGGAAAGCAGCACTTTTAACTGACAACTTCATTGATTCTAGTGGTGTAAGGTGTTGTGATGTACATGAGCATATGACCAGATGAATAATATGGCAAGCTCCCTTCCTATTCTTCAAGATTTGGCTGTTGATGTATACAGTATTACCCTTGCATTATTAAAAAAATTATGTCTATGACTTGAATCTATGACCTACACGTCACCATGAAGAAACATAACAAATTGAAAATAATTTACCTTTAGATGGTTGGCAGAATTAATGATCAGGTTGATTTCATATGATTGTTTGTCAGCAAGTATCAGTTTCTTGTAATATTTCACTTGCACCATAAAACTCTTAAAAACCTTTTAGTGTCAGAGTTTATTAGAAATAACATTTGCGAATTGCTTACCAAATGTTTATTTAAAAGATTACTTTCATTTAGAATGTGTGCACTGGTGCTCTACATTAGAGTGCGAAGCGTTGGGTCAGAGGGTTGAACTAATGGTGTATAATGCAGAGTGCAAATCAAGCAATGTTGTTATGTGGCCTGGAGTGGAGTGCATGTTGGACTTAGTTGAATGGCAGGTGCATGCAAGCAAGGTGTGAGATCATCTTCAAGGGCATAGCGTTTCTATACATGTAAGGAGCGTGCAGGTTGGAGTATTGCATGGGTGCAACCCAGGGCTAAACCTATCCGTTAATTTGATGGTTTGTCAAGAAAATGCTAATGCAAATATAAGACAATGGCTATAAAATTGTGAGTTTGAGAGGGAAAAATTGCTCTTTGTCCCCTCCTGGGGCTAAGTGGAAAAGCAGATTAGGCTGAGGGTATGATTGTGGTATGGTACCTCAAATTTATGTGTCCATGGAGGATTTGGTGTCTGATATTGGGAGTGCCTCTACGAACCAGTGTTGGTGCCTACTGACTATGGTTGAGCTAGCACCCACACTAGAAGAATGCACAGTCCATACTCACAAGCGAGATGCAATTGTGGAATAATGGTGGGGATGATTTTGTGTCTAAGATCCCTGGTGATGCATTCTTCCATGCTGCAGCTTTTTGTGTAATTTCATATGGTGTTGGATGAGTCTATTTGTTCCTCTAATCAGTTTATCTATGTGTCGAGCCACTTTTTCTTTACGGCTTGGTTGAGAGTGTTTTTTTGTATTTGTTGTATGTATGCTTTTGGTTGATTGTGCCCTTCTCAAGTTGTGGGTAATTCTGCTTCAGTTGAACAACATGAAGAGCTAGTAGAAAGTTTAGAGTTTGACCATCTCGCAAAAAATATGTATTTTTTTTTAACCGCACTTCACCCTTGTGAACTGATTCCAGATGCATTTTTTATAACATTGCTAACTGTAGAAAGACTTTAGTAATCAAATTTTGATAACTGTTATGGTTAACATGTGAAATTGTTGGTTAAGTTGCGGCATGTGATGATTATAAAAAATGTTTTTTCTGTTCTTTATACACTCGAAATGTAAGGTGAAAAGTTTTATGCATTTTTCCTTTCGTGTTGGACACCTTGTTTCTTTCAATGACATCTGATGGCATTTCACAAAATCTAGAATTTTTTGTTATTTAATGTAAACTGGGCATACTCTTCCAACCCCCTTTCACTGATATAGAGAAGCAAAATGGATGAAAGAAAACAGACGAATGGATACTAAAAGAGAGACTCAATAAGAAAGACAAAAGAACATGAATAAAAAGAGGAAGACGTGTCTTAGAAGGCGAGCAGATGGCTAGGTTTGAGAAACCAGTTTCAATCATTACCCAGTCTATCATTTTTCATCATCCATACCCTTGGGTTGTATTTATGGTAAAAAGATTTCTAAATCTTATCAAATAGATAAAGTCCAAATGTATCAAAGAAAAATTTAATATGCTAACATTAGCAAAGCTGGAAAATAACTAATCAATGTTGCCTATTGTAAGTTCTTATTGGTCCAACATCAACTACTTGAAGAACTGTCGCCCAGTAGAATTATACTAAAGATGCTAATCCAAAAAATTAGGAAAGATGCATTATAGCTCTTCATGGGCCACGCAAGAATCATTTAATGGTAGTGACTGTGGAACTGTCTCTGACTGGTAGGAATGCAAAACTCCACTTACAAGGATACTTGCAGGGAACTTTGGAGCATCGAAAAAGGTGATGAACCTCAATATGGAAGTAAAATTAACATTTATGTTGAAAGACCAATCATAAGTATAAACATAATAGTTGCTAGCTTTGTAAAATATAATATGCGCTAGGATTTGATGCTTTGATAGGTAATATATTGAAATTAGAATGCATAAAGCATACATGTTAGGTACAAACTAAATATAATTTCCAATTATAACATTTCCAATATGAAGAAAAACTTTTTTTTTTCAATGTTAGTAAATCAGTCATGCAAATGAATTACAAATAATGCATCATAATTAAAATAAGTTGTATGTAGGGGTAGTGAAGTAATACGTATGATGGGAAATTTCTTTAAAAGTTGAAAGCTTATGATAAACACTTAAGAAATTCAAGAAAAGTCTCAATAATTTTGATAAAAGTAATTATTTTAGGAAGTGAGCTATTTTCATAAAATACAATTGATCAAAGTAATTATTAGACAATATGATTCATCCACCTTTGATTTTAAAAGCATCTTTATATGTAGCATATTCTGAAGGAAGACATGAATATAGTCATAAATATACAGTTTTATAAGTTGTTTATTGGAGCTCAAGTATATTTAGTAGCTGATGCTTAAATAAGTAGGTGACTGGAAGTTAGAATAATTTTTTTTTCAATTCATTGTAAACTCTAATGATCAAGTGCAAAATACTAGGTCTTATTTATAGAAAGTATGCTTATTAAAATGTCGCAAAGTTACCTTTGACTGGATACAATAAAGGCCAAACTAACCCAAATTTACAGATAGTATGCTAATAAAGATTAACGCAAAATATACTCTTGAGTAAAGACTAAAGATGGCTACAATTGCATCATCCACCCACCCAAAAATTAATGAAGTGGATATGGCGTATTTACAGAGAAGCGACAGAAAGCATTAGTAGCTTGCTAATATGTATGGATGCCTCATGATCATTAGAATTGTTGCTATTTAAGAAAGTTGAGGAAGCTTCCAGAATATAGAAGGTAATGAAAGGGGTGACAGTGAGTGATAGGGGTTGGTGTTGGGTGACTAGTTTACTTTATTTTTTAAGTTTATCTTGAATGCGACAATCTTTCTAATGAACTACTTATTTAGCAAGTATCAATTTTGCATTTATTTATCATCATGAACTAGTGTTTCAGAACGTTAAAATTGCTATGAGCTACCAAGGTGTCTATGCAGTGAACATACTAGTTCTGGGTATTTTTCCTTTGTGGGTGTGTGCGTTTTTTTGTTTTGCAAATTTGAAAGCAAGCGTGTTGCACATGTACATTGTTTCTCATTTACTGCTTGTTGTACAATAGGTGCTTTGTTGTGCAACTCAGTCAAAAGAAATCTCCTAGGCATCGGATGTATGAAATGTGTACTGTGTATGGCATGCATCATCTACAAATTGTGCTGGAGAGTTCTTTTGTGTTGTCTTTTGAGCACCATGGCATTAGGACATTAGGATTTATATTGTTAGGATGGGAATTGATTGATAATATTTAATTCATTGTGGATAAACATAACTTCTCTCTTGTGTAAGGTTTACTTCATATGAACACTAGGTGAGGAGTTCATTAGCTAGGGACCAAAGTTAGGTTTAAAAACATGATATATTTTGAAATCTGTCTTCATACTCATGCTCAAGTAATTTAATGCTCGTATTAGAATCTGTATTTAAATTTGATGTTTAATTTATTGAAAATCATTTGTAGGCCGTTACTAATTTCATTGTTCCCCAAACTTTGATTTTAACTTTTTAGTTGCTAGATTTTTATAATAAGTTATATGTCTCTGTCATTTACTTTTTCCTGTTAATGTTATTTGAGCGACATTTACAACCTTCACTCATAAGATCTTTATCCACTATTGTTTGAGAAATTTATAGTAGTTATGAAACTTTTTAGGGTAAAATTATCTATAATTTCTTTGTTATATCCATGTTTCTGGCCTATGTGAGATATTATATCCAAAGAGCTTATTTGTTTTAGATAGAAAATTAGATTTCAAACATATTCAGCCACCAAAAAAGATGGTTGTAATTCTAGAACCATACCATTTTGTTAAATAGCAATGCAATGTATAATCAAACACACATCTATGCCAATTCTTGAACATAAGATCTCTTTGATAGAGCCAAAGCCCTCAATCAACTTAGGAACAGATGACCGAATCAACTCATTATGTTGTACTATTTTGATTCTAAGCTTCCTTTATTCTTGAGGCAGGAGGGAGCATCTGAAGAGGACATTCGCCACTTACCAAAGTTCAAATTTCGAAGAACCGGAGATTTTGAAAAATCTGGTGAGATATCAAAATCTTCTGGCGGTGTAATGACTGAATTTGGAGATCCTCATAACGAGATTGCTCTTTCATATGAGAATGCAGTAAGCGCTTTTAACTTTTCCAGACTTAGAATGCATATGAAAGTCCAATTTGGTCTTATTTACTTGGTGGTTTTGCATATGATATTATATATGTTATGAAGTGATTATTTCTTTTCATGTATGGCTATGAAATCTTCTCATCATGAATCACTTGTTCATTAATGCTTGAATTATCATTTAGCATTGGTATTGGTAATTTAATTGTGCATTTTAACATTTTATAGTCCAGTTTCATGTTGTTCAATTTGAATCAGGTCCCCTGTAATTTGCTCAACTCATGTGCATCTCACTCTGAATTGTAGCAACACCATGGCATGTCCCCCGTTTGTTGAGGGAAATTTGAAGAGCTGGGCCTTCCCACCACGCTAAGAAAGACGTGTATGGTAGGTGTCCGAAGATACCGCGGCCGTGGTCTTTAATCCCACAACGCCAAGAAAGACATGTATGGGTCTTTGGGGTACCTTCTTCGAAATGTACAATTCTTTTTCCCGCGGGCACTAGGTAGGGTTTGGGTACTTAAAGTTGTCCCAGTCACACTAAAAAAATCATGTACAAGGCCTACCCGACTCGTCGCAGCTGTCGCACCAAGTTCCTTTATACCATGCTAAGAAAAGCATGTATGGTGGTTGCCTGACACGTCATGCGCGCTGAGGGTGGGACTTGGGGGATTATACCTTGTGCGACAAGGTCGGCGGCAGTGTTGGCGGTTGTATTGATGTTGACATTAAGATCGACGACACACGAGAACTAAGGCAAACATTTTTTTAATAAGTTATAAATAGTAATAATTAACTATAATTACTAGTAATTAACTATAATTAATTGTAATTAAATATAACTAATCATAGTTAATAATAGTTAACTATAATAATTATTTATAATTAACTATAATTAATGATAATTGGTTAGTTATAATCAATTATAATTAATTATAATTAACATAACTAATTATAATTAATCAATAATTAATTAAAAATTTTACCCTTTGTATTGATTGGG
Organism: Dendrobium nobile; assembly: GCA_022539455.1. Taxonomy (NCBI): domain Eukaryota; kingdom Viridiplantae; phylum Streptophyta; class Magnoliopsida; order Asparagales; family Orchidaceae; genus Dendrobium; species Dendrobium nobile. The sequence goes on along the minus strand of CM039734.1, from coordinate 46,147,862 downwards.
ATGAGGTCGTCATAGTGAATGGGATAGATCAGTAGGATCCGGGTCTAAGTTTTCTGAGGTGTTTGGCAAGTTAGTCGATGCTTCACCTCTAGCTTGCAAGTATATATCGACACAGAGAGGCAAGCAGGGAGGTAAATCAAATAGGTGTGATTCTGCGCTGGTATCATGACTGGAGGGTTGCGGGATCAAGTGCTGGAAATAGAGGGGAAGGTGTCGGTTTGGCTTCAACAGATGGAAGCAAGTCAAGTTCGGGATAGAGGAGGTCAGGATTTTGCGGCTAGAGCTGGGTCGAATTCTTGGGGTCTTACAAGTGTGGGTTTCAGCTGTTTGGTCAAGATTGGCACGGTCGTTGATTTCAGCATAGGCAATGAGTCAGAGGGTCATAGAGGAGCTCGAGTGAGAGGAGGCGGGTAGATCAATATAGATCATATTTGCTGGAGTGGGAGGTGGAAGCAGGAGGAAGGGCTCGAATGGGAGGTTGGCTGTGGGTCGGGAAGTCGGAAGGGCCGCAACTGGGCTCGACTGAGAGAAGGGAATGCAATCGGAACTAAGGGTTTTTATGGCTTCTCATTTTAATAGTGGGAGCGGTTGAGGCCTGCAGGACGAGTGAATCACGAAGATCGTGGGAGATAAGAGGCGTCAACGTGCGAAGATGTGCGGAGCGGTGTAGGATGTCCGAATAGCAAATATCGTGGGATTTTATGGGGAGAAAGATGTGCAAACGACGTCGAATAGGTATGCAAGGTTTGTTTTTATTTGATTTTTTTTTTGTCGTTTAGAGGTCAACAATAAGTAAAGTTTGTAAGTGCTCCATCTTTTGCCCTCGAGACATCTTCTCCAACACTCCTACACAATAATTGGGGCGGACTAGCATGAGAATTAGAGATGAGTGCATCTTCTTTTTAGCTTGCTTAAAGTACATACCTCATCCTAGTCCTTAAACAAATCTTCTGCAATGTACCATTTGCTTATTTCAAATTGTAGCCCACATGAATTCATTTTAGTCCTAATATTTAAACTTCAATATCCTTTTTTGAGATTTAATGCTTTTTAATTTTTAATTCTCATGATCCCCTACTATTAGCATATTTAATTGGTGCTTGTATAATTGGTATCACAAATTTAGATACTAATTTAAAATATATTGAATAGTTGTTTTTTTAGGCCTATATAATTATTTGATATTATCATGACTACATGGGAAGCTATGAAGCACAGACACAAACACGACGATATGGATACGATACGACACAAACACGGGATACGTCAATTGTTGAAAATATAGGACACGAACATGTGTTGAACATGGTATTACAATTTTTATATTTTAAAAATAGTGTATAAAAATTGAATAAGCATAATATTAAAATTAATTTAGAAATAATAAATCATTTAATTATAATTTGTGCTTAAAATAAATAATATTAGGATGTCAAGAGTGGCATCGATGTCGTGTATCAGGCATCGGGAGAGGAGACGACAATGCTGATGATATGTAGTAAGTATCGGGCGTTAATATCAAGAGAGCGTTTGTCGTCGATGTTAACAGGGTGTTGGTCGTCAATGTTAAAAAGACGTCAGACAAAGATGAGCTATCAAGTTGTGGGTGTAGAAATTGCTAACTTCGAACATCAATGTTAAGAGTGTCAGAGTTTGATATGGAGATGGTTTTGAAATGTCAATGTTGTAACGATGTCAGATGTAGATGTTGAGATGACATCGGACATTATTATAAAACCAAAGTCGCAACTCGCCAAAGAGAAATGAAAATGAGAATATTCGATGAATGGTGTATTGAGTGCGGGCGAATGATTTGGTGTTGTTGATAGGAAATAAGAAATTTAATTTTTATTTTTTAAATAAATAAATATTTTAAATACAAGAATTTATATTTAAAATATTTCATAAATAATTAAAACACGTGTCCAATTTGTATTTAATATTTTTTTAATCAGACACGTTGTTGACGTGTAACGCGTCCGACATATATCGGAAGAGTGTCGGATACGTATCAGACACCACACGCCTCTTTGAGATGAAGTGTCGGTGCATCATAGATGGGAAGTCATTTAATACTTATTAATTTGTGAACCGTTTATTAACTCATTTATGTACTCATCTTTAAACACAAGCTAGTTCAATTATAAATAATTCTAAATAGGTCAAGTTAAATACAAGGCGTTCAATTATAAATAATTCTAAATAGGTCAAGTGTGAACATATTATTTGAATGCTCAACTTGAGCTTGTGTTGGACTTGAACAATTTGTCATACCATCAAGCTAAATCTGATCTATGATATGCTTGGCTCAATTACAACTTTATTCTTGCCCTAGCTTGATTATAGGTTTATTCATGCATTATTGCTTATTTGGCGAACACTATTATTGTGTAGTGCCTTTCTCAACTTAGAACTATGTTGCATTTGTCAGCATCTTTGAAGTGTAATGCAACACGTTCCATTATCAATTGGGAACTTACATATCATACTGAAGTTAAAGTGATCTAAATCACATAATATCGCTCTAAATATTTTTCTTTGAAATTTCGGTAAACTTGCTTTAACTTACACCAAATCATCTTTAGTTTCCCCATGTTGCATGGTGGTAAAATTTTGTTGTAGATGTGTAGCTCTTCTCTATATCACAATAACATAAATACTTGTTCTCTATTTATTTTTCGCATTTCTGGAGAATGAAAATCATACAATACACTCATACAATATTCCTTATTTTGATAGGACGTCTCCAATCAAGCAGTATTCAAATTGATGGAATTCACAAAACCTGCATAAATTTAAGGTGATTTTGATTTGAAAACGTGATTGCTATATAGAAAACTAGTTAAAATGGGAAAAAAAGGAGGCAAAAGCTAAGTATTTTCCTACTACCTCAGCCTAGGTACTCTTGATTCTCTCTCATGTGAATCAAATGTATATGAAATCAAAATCTATTTCAGGATCTTTTAATTCTCATTCCATATCATATTAAATATCATGTGGTTCCCTCAAGCTTGGATCTTTTTTTTTTTTTCTCAAGCTTGGATCTTGCTTCATGTAAATTCATACTTGAAAGCATCCAATTTGATTCTTAATGTTTGAGTCATGCTTTAGTGCTGTTATTAATAGTGCCATCAAGTTAGTGTAAAAAGGCATAAGTACCTCTTTACTTTCCCCTACATCTCCTATTTGCTCTCCTTTTAATACAAATCACCTGACCTCTCCTACTCTCAATTGCAGCTATCTCAAATAATCTCAGGCGATTTCAAGTCTTCTGGGTATTTTCTATGCTCACCCCTTATTTTTAAATTGGATGATGCTGGAGGCTGGATGGGCTTCTTTCATAGCCCAAACTATCTTATTCTTCTCCCTTTTCTTCTGCAATGCCATGCCAACATAGTGAGTGACAGGACTTCTTTGAAAATTATCTAACCTCATGAAAAATAATAATAATCTCAAGTCCTCTCTTGTCGGTTCCATCATATCATTGGTAAGACCTCTGTCTTCACTTCCATCACTACTATTCTTTTTTCTTCTCTGATGTTGATGAAATTAATGGCTCAACATCGTTGGTAAGTGAACTGACCTTGGAGGAAGATAAATTTTTAGTGTTATTTAGTCATGACAAAATATCTCATTTCAAATTTAAGTTAAAAAAAACCACGTCTACTGAATTAATGGTTTTATTAATGTCATCAGCAAATATGGAACTTTTTAAAGACCGGGAATAAGTTGGGAACCATAATGTAGTCTCAAAAGGTGTTAGAGGCCCAAATCTGAGGATCCAAATGATATTTATCCTAAATATTCCTTTAACTGCTTTGGGACCATTCCTTGATTTTTCTTGCCAGTAAAAAACTTTGGAACCATCTAAGCTCCCCTTTTTTCCCCCAAATTTTCATTTTTTTTGAAAAATCATTTATAGGAAGTTTTGATTGATAATGAAGCTTTGATCAAGCAACTTAAGATAAAAACCTTGTATTATAGGAAGACGTGATTATGCAACATAAATTTAAAAGGCTTTTATGTAGGGATCTCGTCTTGAAAACCCTTTCCTTCAATCCTTCAATTGACATATTATTCCATGCGAGCACAAAACGTCTAGTTAAATCTGCTGAAGGAGACTTATCATGGATTGCCGGTGAAGGTTTAGGTTGAACTGTGGCATTTTCTTTGAGTTTAACCTTTGGTGAAAATTCACAGGCTACTGTGTTTGTGCTTTCTTGTTGAAATGTGGTAAGTTCAAATCAAACCAGGGCTGCCATACTTCTGCAAACAAAAAAAGTTTTTTTTTTTTTTTTTTTTTTTTTAGCTTCGCCCCCGTGGTTTCAGTAGTTAAGGATCATATATCATTTGCTTATACTTGTTGCTTACTTTTTTTTATTTTATTTCATACATAACTCTCTTTTAATTTTATTTTTCCCCCTTTATTTTTCCTGTTGAGCAATGTAGGAGTGCTGCATCTGCCTATCTCCATATGATGATGGAGTTGAACTGCGTCAACTTCCTTGTGGTCATCACTTCCATTGTTCCTGCATCGACAAATGGCTTCACATCAATGCCACCTGCCCTCTCTGCAAGTATAACATAATAAGGAACAGCAACAGCTCGATGGAAGAAGCATAGGAAGGCCAGCTATGCAATCTCTTTCCCTTCTTTGCTTGTATGTGTGCTCTTTTCTTTCTTCACGCCCTTTGCCATTGCTTTTGACTAATTTAGGGTTTATCTCTTGTACATGGGTTCCTTCTCCATCTTTAAATTGCTGTTTCCTTGGGATTACATGCAAGGAAATCCCACTCTTGTATTCCTTTACATCAAGATTTTAGGGTTCATTTGGGTCAGCTTTTTTACTGCTTCTTAAAGCAATTTTTAGTATAAAAATCAAAATATTTGTACTAAAAAGTTGCTTTAAGTAGTAAAAAAGTCGTCCCAAACGAAGCATTAAATGCTATGGAGTCATGTAGATAGTTTCTAGCTTCTGTCTTTGCAAAGTGACAGCTTTTTTAAATTTGGAAGAAAGTTGCAGAAGTTGTTTTTTCTTTTACCAGACCAACACTTACACAATGAACTGCTGAGTTTTCATTAAAGTATATTAGTGACTGTTTCTTTGTTGTTTGCTCTTTGTTATGTTTCTGGGCATTTTACTTTGCTGCATTGCCAACGGTCGTTATCCAATTCTGCAACCAATGTATTTTACTGTTTGTTTCTGCAGATTTTCTTTTTTTTTTTTTTTTTTTTTTTTTTTTGGGACATTTAGGCCATTTAAGGCAAACTCACACACACAACGCATACACATAGACTCGAACCCTGAACCTCTTAGTTGGAAGCCTAAGCTCTCAACCAATAGTCCAAGGAGAGCGGTGTGTCTGCAGATTTTCTCAAATTGCACCAAAATTGTTTTAAAACTGTTTAACTATCTGAGTAGTATTATGCATTTGCACGTCGCTATGGTGTCCATCATTTGTAGTTTTTAATGTTTTTTTTTTTTTTCAAAATTGTCTTTAAATTTTTATTTTTGAAAAATATAAATCATTGTTGAAAAAGAAACTATAGGATTTAGGCTTTGTTTGGAATAGTTTTTTTTTTCAAAGCATTATGAACAGTAAGAAAACTGTTCCAAATGAAATTTAATATATATTTTTTCTTAAAAGAAAAGGTTTATTTATTTATTTATTTCAATATGCAATTCATGAAGATTGTTCTCCTTTTTAGTAGTTCCTAATATTGCAAATTTAAATTTCCATGCTCTTTGTTTAACACGTAATATTTGCTTTTCAATTTACAAAATGCTTAGTTCATTTCAAATAGTGTATCATGTAAATTATTGTAAGACATGAAATCATTTACCTCCTAGATAGAATCATAGATTGCCATTTTTTCATCTTAATTTGAAGCCACCCAACTAATTTATTTGCTATCTTTATCTATCTAATTGATATTTAAGACCTTTTCCTTTTATTTGCAAGTTTTTATTTCTTGTTAGTTCTGTCGAGTAGGCATTTATATTGAAAATGATAGAGCTTTAACATGTTTGAATTTCCTTCTTTATCACCTGCAATATCAAACTTTCCTTCATTTTCAGCAATTACCCACCCAAAAATGTTATTTTTTTCTTTAAAAAATAAGCATCTAAATTTTTTTTTTATAAAAAAAAATATTTAAATTTTTTGTTCCACATAAAATTATGCATTCCACGATTTTATCCCAAATGAAACATACTCTATAAAATTTTATGTATATTATATAAAAAATAATTTTCAATATATATAAAGTAAAATCTAGAGTGAGAAATATTAGAAAATGTTTATAATTAAATATTCTAATAATTAGAGCTTGCTTGTCTTCTTTAATATTTTATTCTTACAACTCCTACATATAAAAATAAATAAAATTATTTCTAGTTTATAGCTCAATCATGAGGTAGTCCTATGAGTTAAAAAAAAAAATCTTATCATCATGTTCCATATCATAAAGGGTGTATTCATCTTTTAACATTAATTATTTCATTAGATTTACATTTATAATTAAGTTGTAGTTCTTGTTTAGGATTGTTTTATTGCTTAAAAAAGGAATGAAATATAAAAGGAGTACTTTATAGTTGTTTGGATGAGTGCAAAAGAAATGCATGACTTTCTTTGTTTGATTTGATGTAAAGTGAATGCAATGTTAAGTGTAAAAGGTTGTGCTCGGGGTGGTCGTCGGTGGCCGGTGGCCGACGACCAAAGTTGGAGGGCGGTTAGCCGGTGACGACAAGCGATGGTGGGAAACGATGGAGCAACAGCCGGACGGCAGCCGCCGACGTACGGTGGCAATGGAGACGATGGCCTCTGTAGGCGATCAATGAAGCACTTGAGCGGTGTAAAACGTTCTTGCTCAAATTTGGCAAGAAAGTTTTACCTGAACAATGAATTAAAATAAACTAGAATAAATTTACATTATTTTACCTTTGATTTGCTTCTCATCCAATCAAACATCAAAAATGAACAAGTAATACATTTATTTTACTTTGCATTCACTTTTCTTCCACCAAACAATCCCTTAGAATTCTATTGAATTTTAGGATGGTTATTTCTCATGCAACTAATTTCTTTCATTAGCTTAATTTTGTTCAATACATTATAAATTATATGTTTTTTTTGTTATAATTTTTCATAATTGAAAATTTTTAATACAAAACTATTGCATTTGATCTTAAATCATGATATTAACTCAGAAGTTCAGATCAAACTCAATTATTTTATCTTGATTGTTGAGATACATCACCTTCCGGATCTAAGGTGTGATAGACTGATATCAACGCAATACTTTAAGTTCATTTTAAGTATTATTTGCCTATTTATTTTTGTCTTAGCTTGCTCTATTTTATTTTCACAAAATGACACCTATAAGAAGAGGATACAAGAATTAATGGGGAAGTTGCCCTTGCCCTTAGAGGTTTCATGGTCTATAAATCACCTTCATGTTACAACTCAAAGTAATGGGATCATTGGAGCTCCTACTCTTGATGTTACTTTTCTCATTATTCAAGCAATTCAGTAAGAAACGCAGCAAAAGCAACTAACAAGCTCATCGACCATTATAGAAACTAAAAAGTGGTTGTAGAAAGCGGAAATAAAGATGTTCCAAACGAAGCCTTAGATGAACTCAAGACCTCTTAGTTTATAGTCAAAGCTCCTAACCAGCAGATCAAAATGAGATGCATGCTAAAATAGGATTTGGAGTTTCATAAACTCTTTCATGCTAATGGAGGAGTGCTGAATCGAGTTTAAAAACAATTCTTACAAACTTTTCGTCTTGCATTGAAAAAAAGAAAGTATGGTGCGCAGATAGATTATGATGCTTGGCTTCATGAAGGAATACTTTTTTGTTAAGTATTTCTTCGATTGGGGAAAATAATATTTAAAATACTATTGTAAATTTTTAGTGTGAGCTAGAATTTTAGTCCAAGTCAAAGTTATTTAAAGTTTTATAACACCATTGTTACCTCGCCTTATCTAATCATCAAAGTCTCAAGTAAACGTAGGCATTACCAACCTTCTAAAGGATTCTTTAATAATCCAAAAATTGCATTCAATGGAATTAAATATCTTCAAATGTTAAAGGTGGTGTTATGAAGCCTAAAAAAGGTTTCTATATAGATTTATTGTAGTTTAACCATTCATTGAATTCTTTATTATTATTATTATTTTCTCATTATATGTAATGCTTTTGAATATCATAATATATAAGAAAAAAAAAGGTGGAATGAAATAGAAATCTATAAGAGAAATACTCTTCATCCTTATAAAATCTTATTGGCTATTCTTTTTCTCTCTAATTTAGGTGAAATTTATCATTACCATTTTAATTCTATTAGATTTTCATAAATACTGATTACTATTACTCAGCTCAACCCTCTCTCAATCCCACTATACGCCCTACATCATTCTAAGTGGACCTACTATTTCTATTGAGCTTACTGAGGTCAAGGAAAATGATAGATTGGCCGAGACTAATCACAATTTCAAATATAATTTCTTCAATTTAGGTATTGTATTTCTTGAGATTTTTTGCTTTTTCTTCGCCTCAAATAGATTAAGGCATCATATGGGATGACTTCTTTATTGCTTCCTTACTACTTTAAGAAACAGTAAGAAAGTCGTCCCAAATGAAACCTAACTCAAAGTCAATTTAAGTACTGCATGATTTGATTTCGGTGAGCAAATTCATCAAAGCCTCAAGGATTGCTTAATCCCAATTCCAATTCTCATCATCCCTTCATAGGGGACTAATGTATTTTAGATTTCTAGTGATGATTCTTATTAAAATTTGTGTTGTGCTCTAATGCAACACTACAGATTGATATCTTATGCCTCTAGACAAATGAAAATGTGTGAGAAAAAAATGCCATCATGACTTAGAGCTAACTACAGTTATTTTTTATATTGAAGATATGTAGATTTTATCTTTATATTGTATAGTGTATACTTTTCATTGATCATTGATCAGACAAGCTTGAAATGTATTTATAACTACAAGTAGTGGAATTTGATATAAAGGCAATGGCTTGAGTTTCTATGATTTACAAACTTAGTACCAGCCATAAAAGACTAAGGTGGTTACAAATGTGCAAACTATGTTCCCTTCCCCCCTATCTAATCAATGATAATTAAAATGACCATTCAATCACAATGTTCATATCACACTTTCAGTTGCACAAATTCCATCACTGATGCGGTTGATATAAACAAGAACAATATTCTCAGCTTGGCATCCTTAATTTACTGAATGATCATTTAATTTCATGTAATCTTAGAGCTCCTGATTCGCATTTCATGGAAAGTTTTCAAGTCCATTTTTCATGTAGTGAGACGAGAAATCAATATGACGCAGCTCACTTTGATCTGTTGTTTGGGAGCTTTTAGCTTTAACAAAGAGGTCTTGAGTTTGAATATTGTGTATGTGATGTGTGTGAGTTTGTCTTAATGGGCCTAAATTTCCCAACAAAAAAGAAATCAATATGAATTTTTAAGTTCTACAATGACTTTCAAAATCCCTTAAAAAGTGACAATTTCTCATGATCAAAATAAGTTCAAAAAAAAAAATCATCGTTTTCTCCATCTACAAACAATCAAATGAACTAAATAGCATTCAAGCATGTGGAAGGGAACAAGATCGATATACAGAAAATAACAAAACAAACATTGATATTAAGTCTTTCTCGTACCTTCACAAAACCCCAAGCATTGTATCCGAGTTCCCTTATTACACTCTGAAACTGGAGCATTGCCATGCCCAAAGATCCTCCAAATTATTTCGAAATTGATTCCTTCTCCTATTTCACTCCAGAATGCTTCTAACGCAATTTATACACATTACCACTGACAACTTGGAAAGAGAAGGCATAAGAAAGAATTCTAAGTACCAAACTACAGAAGTGCTAGATTCTAAACTAGAATTCAAGAAATAATACAAGGATGGGTAATTATCACCTTGTTGTTAGCTACATACAGTGCAATCAGTTCAACACTTAAGCATTTGTCATAGATGATCTGTATGGAAAATTATTTCTTATTCATTAACCTTATGGTACCTGAGTTGATCAGATGGTTGAGATGATGCAAACAAGCATAAGTAATTACAAAAATAAAGAGAATTTATTCGATGAGACCCTACCTACATAGATATTATGTTGCCCACTAATTTCTTGTCATCATTCGAGCACGTAAAGGAGTTGTTTTGAGCTTGTTTAAGCTTGTATAATAATTTTTTGGGTTTCAGCCTTGGCATCAAAGACCGACTAATAAACACTTGTTTCACTTCTCTCTCACTAAGGCAGCTCATCCCTGAAGCTTTACACAGTATATATTTGATAGAGTTTGACTAGAGAGTAAGCAAAGACTCAATAAATGACAGTGAGCCATGAATTAGACTTTCCTATTGGCAAGTTCTAAGTGCTTTGTGACAAATTTGAACAGGCGTGAACCAAAACGAACCAAACTGGCATACAAAAATCAAGCTAGCAAGCCCATTATGCTATCTAGTTTTTATAATCAAAATGCCACAGCTACTAATCTATAAATTATTTATATTTTTGAAATTATCGACATAACTTATACTAAAAAGACGTCTAGCTTGGAGCAAAAAAGTTGATCTTTTGTATGAGCAAAAAAGTGATAAGTGTCTACCAATGCCAACATTATCCACGATGGCCGGCATGTAGCCTACTATTCAAAGGTGTTGCATAAAACCCACAAAAATTATCCCACGTATCACAAGGAGTTTGTCTTACATCAAGCGGTAAAACATTTGAGATCTTATTTGTTGAAGAAGGAAATGATTTTGCATAAAAACCATCAACCATTATAATATCTACAAATTGATGAGGACATCCGACAATGGAGAGTTTACCAGAGGAGAGGTCGGAGAACTACGACCATGATTACACCACTCTGTTTTTAAGATGTTATTTGCATTTGATTAATTAGTGCAACTTTTCCGTTTTACCCTCACTTGGAGTAGGTTCAAGTGACCTCAGGAGGCATTTTTGTCTTTTTATTTTTACTGTTATATTTGACTATTTATAGTCTCACCTCTTTGGGGAGGGTAATGATGAATATTATGAAAAGAAATTTCTGCACTTGTGTTTTGGGAGAGTTCTTGTGAGAGTGAAGTACCTAGGTGAGGGCAAAGTACTACCCGTCAGCCGTAGGAAACGTCTGGGCTCACGGTCCACTCCTCCCTCCCCTTCCAAACCGCCGGCCACCTTCTCCGTCCCCTCCAAACCGTCGGCCACCACCTCCCACTCCTTCAAAACCCCCGGCCACCACCTCCTCTCCCCAAAACTGTCGGCCCTAAGCCCAGCCCGCCAACCCCCACATTCACGTAACCCCAAGCTACTTTCCTCCCATAGCCGTCGGCCTCCCTAGCCCCAAATAGTAGCCGTCGTCTACTTCCACCCTTCCTTGGCTACAAAATTTCAAATCTAGTATTCAAAAACCTTCCTAAATTAACTCCTTGTATCTTTGGAAACTATTTAAATTCATGTTCAATTGAATTTTATTTCCTAAATGAGGAACCCTTTTTTAGGAAAGTCCCTTAAATCATATCTATTTGAATTTTAAATAGGATTTGATTTAAAACAATCTTTCCTATTTCAAGATTCTAAATAGAGCCAGCCTTAACTCCCCTACTTAAAGCCCCCTCTCCCTAAGCAAGCCGCATGCCCCTCCCTCCTCTCTCTCTTACATTATCTCTCTTCCCCCCTTCGGAGCCCTAATCAACCCCTCATCAAAGCCCCCCCCCCCCCCCTTTTTCCCTTTTTGGATTGGAAATTCAATTTCAAAATCTCCAATCCACTTCCCAATTAAATTTCAGTTTTAATTTATTTTCCCTCCCTAGTCAACCCAAAAAATTTGAAATCAAATTCAACCCTCTCCTAGCCCGACCACCTATGTTTCTCCATCCTCCCCTACGCCTCTTCTCCTAGGCTTGGTACTCCACCTAAGGAAGAAGAAAAAAGACATCTTTCGGCATCATTATTCATGAATGTTTGATCCTAAACAAGATCACAGCTTCATATTCGACAATCAAGGGTTCATCGATATCCTCCGGTCACTATTCTTCGACATCGACTTTGAGAACGATCAATCTGTTGAAGGCTGCGTGGAGAGGATCCTCTTCTCCCTCGTCACCGCTATCGACCAACAGCACCCTCCCATCCAGTGGCGACTTGTTTCTAAATCCTAATAAAGGTGAACTTTCTCCAAGTATTTTCTCTTCTAAGTTTTCCCGCATCATAAAGGTTATGTTAGCTTTCTCCGTTCTCACCAATTATCAAAGAGTTGAGTGAGGAATTTTTCATAATGACTAGTCTAAATGTTAACATTGGGATTTCCTTTAAAACTTCCATGTATTGCAAAACTGATTTGAGTAGATTATTTTGTGCTCCTAACGATTATCGTGGAACCGATTGCCTAATCTATTCATCTCTTTATTGTTTTTAATCTTTCATTTAAAATTGCTAGAGGTTGGATAATTGTGATTACTCTGTGATAAGATTATAATTTCCTACTTAAAATCAATCCACTCATTTAGTCCTACATCACAAACTCAACTAACCATGCAACAGGCACAACTCATGAAATGGATAATGTAACTATAACAGTTCCATCTAATGATCAAATATAAGAGGGGAGCAAAAAATAAAATGGTAAATATGCTTTCCTAGTAGATTATAAGCACTATCATAACTTTGATTGTGGCCATGCAGGTCATGTTTATGCACCATAAGGAGTATAACACAATCTACAATGCATGCTAAGATTATCAAGAAGCTTTAGAGGCTCTCAGCCAAACCAAACAGATTAACTGTAGTCATCGGGATGGACTCCTCAACCATGAGGATCATTCATCTTTACTAAGGGATGCTAACAGTAACAGCTTGACCTACGTACAAGAGGCCCAAACATTGAGGATAGCATGACACTTCATAGTTGAGAAAACTCCCTATTGCATCTATTGGCCAAAATTACACTTGGATGTGAACCAACAAATGAGTGCAAGTCTCTTGATGTAGGGTCTATAAAATCTTTATAGTGAATGAAGCAACTTGAAGGTAATGGTGGAAGAATGCTTGGTGGTGGTGAAGAGAATATTAGGGTTTGGACAGATTTGGTGCCAAAAATTCTAGACTATCAAAAGTCAAATTTTCCTGAGGAAAAAGGGTGAGAAACTCAATCAATATCTAAGATTTGGTATCAAGGGAATTGATGTTTGTGTTTTTGGATTAATGGAGAAATAGTTGTGATATTTTTAATTTGGTTGCTTGCAACAAGAAATTGTCAACCAATATTTGTCTTTTGGATAAAGCATCTCCTAGATTAATTAGGGAGTTAAAATATTGGAGTTAAAAAGTTTTGAAGAGATTGGATCTGTTATTGGGTTGTGGGAAATTAGGATTAAGGTTATGTAGAGGATGTGAGAATTGTGTAGGGAAGTAGGAGTTTGGATTGGAAAAAATAACTAAGGGCTCACAAAAGCTCCAAGGGATCAAGCATCAAGATTCTTCACCAGGGAATAGGTATGATGTAGGATGACGTGCATATGTGATGTTAGTGAATTTGAAATTACACGCTTATGAATAGAACTTTACCCATTCATTAACTTCTCACGTGCTTAAACTAAAGATTAATGACAACAAGATAGTGATTAACCTCAAGCAATCAATCACATGATAATACTAGGATCACAAAATAATCAAATTAAATCATACCATGTTAATGTGAGGCTTTCAAAGAGAATCCCTAATTTAACAATTATAATAGTCACTATAAAAATCCACTCACTCACACTCCTACTATGGACTATGCGGATAAGTCTTCATGATCATGTGATGCCATGATTGAAGAGGAAATCAAAGATATAAAGTAAGAAATAAGGTTTAGCATCCTCGTGTTTTTAGTTCTTGTTCTAAAATTTGCTAGAACCCGACCGTCGATTGTCTAGTGTTGTCTCTTGTATCATTCAAACCTTGTAATCAATAATGGATTACGGATTTGGAAAGGATGTAAGGGTAGGGGGAAAAATACGGGCTTGATATTCCTTGCTTAGTGGGATCATTAAGTGGAGGACTAGGTGTAGGGGGGTGGAGGTGTAGCCGGCCTTGGGAGGGATTTTGTGCTCTCCTTCTTGAGGGAAGAACATGTTAGGAAGAATAATGGTCAAGGGAGAAGGTGGGGATGTGGCTGGCCATAAAGGGTGAGAGAAAGGTGAGATTTAATTTGGGATTTGGAGGGTAGAATAAGGCATGGACAGCAATTAGGATATTCTAAATTTAATTCCAGCAATTAACAAAATTCTGGAATTAATTTCTTGTCTAGGTGGCATGCAATTGAAGACAAGAATCAACTATCATTGATTAAAATTTAATGGCTGCTTTAAGTGGGGTGAGTGATTGGGGGAAAATTGAATTTGAATGACCCTAAAATAAGGAGAGAGGGGAGGGGGCGGAAAGCCTTGATGGAGGGGCTGATTGGGGAACTTAAATTGGAAAGGTTATTATTAAGGAGAGAGGGGAGGGGCGGCAAGGGCTAGGAAGATGGGGTTAATTAGAGGATTTAAAGGAGCTGACAATTTTAGGATGTTAACCGGGGAAATGGGATTTAGGGCAAATCTCTATTCAAAATTTAAATTAGTATGAATGAAGAAACTTTCCTAACATAACGCTTCCCTTTTTAAGAAAGAAATTTCATATTTAAGAGAATTAAATCTGAATTTAAGACTTTCCAAATTTAAGATAAGCTACTTGGTTTGAAATTTTGGAGTCAATAGAAAGAGGTGAATGGCCGGCGATTAGGAGGGGAAGGTTGGCCGACGGTTTAGGAGGGAAAGGGTGGCCGGCAGTTTAGGGTGAAAATCGGCCAAAAGGGAAGTTGGGAATGGCCGGCGGCTAGGGACAGAAGTTGGGCCGGTGGCTAGGGGAAAGAAGGGAAAGAGAGTTGGCGGTTGAGATAAACCTCAAGCCCGGACACTTCTTGCAGCTGACGAGTGGTGATTTGCCCTCACCTAGGGACTTCGTACAAGCTCTCATAAGAACTATCACAACTTACCAAGAAACAAAGTGTTGAAATTTTCTTTCTTCATAATCATCACTCTCCAAAGAGGAGGAGAGGCCTATAAATAGACGACTTAAAATAAAATGTCTAATGACAAAAGTGCCACTTGAGGTCACATAAGCCTACTCCCAAAAGTGAGAGTAAAAACGAAAAAATACATAATAAAAATAAAATATAAATAAATACTCATAAATAAAGTGTCCAATTGTAGCCGTAGATCTTCGGGCACTTCTCTGATAAACTTTCCACGGTCGGATGTCCTCGTCAAGTTAGCTACTAACCCTTTTTATATGAAATTTGCACATACAAAAAGTAATATTTATTTGACAAATTCAAAAATATAAAGCAATGTTCCATCTATAGATCTTTTTCAAGACGAGACAACCTTGAAAAGTCTTAGGAACTAATAAAATACTATTATATATATTGATGACTTGTCATAATATAAAGAGAAAGAAAAATAGATAAATAAAATAAATTCAAAGCTTTCAAATATTATTCAGATTGGCTAAATAAGAAAAGTATAGTTGTATTGAAATCAATCATTTTTACATTACATTCATTTTTAAAAATTAATAAGGATCTTAAATTAAGAGGTTGTTTGGTTGGGAGAAAAAGGAATGTAATGTAAAAGGAATGAAATGTAAATGGAATGTAATGTAAAAGGAATATTTTAAAATTGTTTGGATGACTGTATAATGAATGTAATATAAAGTCCAAAGATGGTGGTGGTCGGCGACGATGATGTGTGGTGGCAAATGACAGTGGTCAACTGCGGCAGAGGTGGTGGCCGGCGTGGCCGGCCAAAAGTTGCAATGGTGGTGGACGGTGGTGGTCGATGGTTTGCAATGGCAGTGGCTGACGATGGTGGGTGGTAGCCGACAGTGGTCAGCAGTGGCGCTTGGTTGTGGGTTGTTAGCGGCGGCAGCAGTGGTGATGGATGACAATGGGTGGTGGCGACCAGTGATGAGCGGTGGTTGACAGAGGAGGCAACGGCAGGTAGTGGCCAATGACAGCAATGGTGGTGATTGGTAGAGGCATGTGGTCGGTGGTCGGCAACGATGGTGGTGTTGGTAGGTGGCGGTGACAAGCAGTGGAGGGTGGCGGCTAGTATTAGTTGGCAACCAACGGTGGCAAAGGCGATGAATTTATGGTGTACTTGAAACTCACCTAAATCTGAAGAATTTCAAATACACTAAAAATGAACTAGAGGGTGAATTCCAAATGCACCAAAATTTTACACTGCATTTATTTTACTACAAACCAAACATCAATATTCTCAAAACTCCTGCATTTGAAATATTTTACACAAATTTTACATCAAACCAAGCAGCCCATAAGTTTCTTAGTTATTCTCCAATAATTTTAGAGAAATCACGAGTACTCGATGGGCTTGTATCTTGAATGTTTCCAATCTTGATGCAGCATCTTGAATGTTTCCAATCTTGATGCAGCATCTTGATCTGTGACATTATCCTTAGCTTTTATTTTGGTGTTGCATCACCTCCTCTGTAATATTGTTAAGTCATCAAACTAAAAAGTGGGCATTTAAACACCTTTGCTAATATGTAGCCAACCCTATGAGTCAATCTCAATGAACTTCTTTATAGAATTACTCAATTACTAGAGACTCAATAAGGATTCAATTACATTTTTATCATCGTTAATCGGTTCAACATGTTCAATTCCTTGCAAAAAGACTACCATAGGTGAGGAAGCAACAAAGTTTTTTCTTTAGCATATATAGAAGCACTTCAGATTGCAAGTCTCCATATTTATTAGGGGAGAGCAGATTCCATTGTACCATTTGAGATCACTATGGAAATTGATGGACATAAACTTAAAAAGATGTATTACATTTCACCTTCAAACTGATGGTTACATAGAGGTGATGTACAGGATGATGGTTCAAATGTTGCGAGACAGATTCTTGAAACTAGAAGCCTGAACAATCGCCTCCCTTAGCCCTAATTTTCCTTGAATTGAGCCACACGCAAATAAATAGCAATGTGCTTAGATTTTCTACAGCAAAGTTCATTTGATTAGAATTTATATAATAATAAGATTGAAACAATTTCAGGAAGTGATCCAAAAGATCAAATTAGAGGAGCACAAGAACCTTAAAGTCATTGTAGAAATAGAAAGTTCATAATGAAAAGCATTATATCGATTTTGCATTATAATATGGATATTTAGATTGGCTGCATCTAGGGAATGTAAGTTAAAAGTTAAGGATAGCAAAATCAAGCACATCCACTAAGAGCCATTTCAAATACTTCTACAGAATGCCAACAATTAATTTCAATTGAAATTATCAACCTATAAGAAGATCTACTTTGCTATCAACAACAACAACAACAACAATAATAATAACAAGACTTCAATGCAAAGAAATTCAAATCATCCAAGCCTTGGTTGATAAACAATGAAAAGGAGGACAAAAAGATGGCTCTTGTTCTGGAATATCAAAACACTGTACTGAAGGGTTCTTTATAAAAGTATTACATTTTGTCTAGAAGAATAACTTTGCATGAGATCGATTGCAGAATGACAACATTTTTGTTCAAGGGGCCCATGAAATTATGAAATCAATTCTTTTTTTAGATTTGAGAGTTTTTTCCTGATTAATTTGTTTCATTGTTAATTGTGACTTTGGGTGATCCAGTCGTTAATAAGAGTTCACGTTTTAGATATCTTTGGTCTATTGTTCAAAGTGATGGTGAAATAGACAGGGATATTATTTGTAGAATTCAAGTTGGATGTTTGAAGTAGAGGAATGCATCACGCTTGTTGTATGATAGAAAAGTTCCCCTCAAACTTAAGGGAAAATTCTATAAGATTGTGGTTAGACCTGTAATACTTTATGGTGCAAAATGTTGGCCATTAAAAGAGAAGCATAATATTAAGTTAAGTGTTGTAGAGATGAGGCTGCTCAAGTGGATGAGTGGCATTACTCTTATAAACAGGATATGAAATGAGCAACATGAAAAGGTTAGAGTTGCTCCAGTCATAGTTTAAAATTGCGCAATAAGAGGCGCGCCTTGAGGCATGCCTCTGCGCAATTCTACCCCAAAGAGCCTCATTGCTTAAGCAATTTTGGGTTTGGGTAAAGCTTACGCCTCATGGATCCTGAGGCGCGCCTCAGAGGTTCAATTGTGCAATTTTAGGTGAGGCTTGCGCCTCATGAAGCCGGGTCTCACACACTTAAGTTCTTAAAAAAAAAAAGTCATTGCATCCCTTTTTTCTTTCCGCCTATCCAAACTTAACGGAAGAGCTCCGCAAGTCGCAGTCCTCACGCCCTAGCTTCCCTCGGCCGGCCTTCCCGTCGCCTCTCACGCCGGCGCCGCCTCTCCCGCCAGCGCCGCCTCACGCCGATGAGCAACTTGACTCCGGCCGCCCTCTACGACACCTCTACTATGGGTTTTAGGTATTTTTTTTAATTCAAGGTTTGATTTTTCAAGTTATAGAAAATCTAGGGTTTAAATTTTTTTGAGATTTTTGGTTTGATTTTGCATTTGTGCATTAGGAAACATGGTTAGGAGAAAGGAAAAGTCAAATACGTCATTGCGGAGGGACCCTTCTTGGAGAGCAATTATTATGTCCGGTCAACCAAACGCATTCAGAGGCCAATAATCACACGCCACGTCATCAAACACTCGGTATTGCTCGGTATACATTCGGACCGTTCGGTTTTTGACCGGACGTAATAACTTCTCCTTCTTGGAAGTACAGTGTACAAGTTGACGTAAGCGGTGGTGAGAAAACATACGTGTATTTGAAATGCAATTTTTGTGATGGGACATGATTGAATTTTAAATGTTCTTTCTTATTTGTACTTTAGGAGTTTTGACTTTTAATAGACTTCAAGTTGTGATTTTGTACTTTAAATTATGCTATGAGATGCATATATTACATCTATTTTATTATTTTCCACTAAGTTCACTTCTCATTTAGATGTTTTTATTGTATCATACACTCTTCCTGGTATTTACCTGCTAAAATACTTAAATTCTCATTTACGCAATTCTTCGTCCACGTGGCTTACGCCTCGAGGCTTACGCTTCGGCTTATTCACGCAATTTTAAACCTTGGCTCCAGTGGAAGATAAGATTGAAGAGAGTCGCCTTAGATGGTTTGGTCACATAAAACGGCGGCCTTCCGATGACCCGGTTAGGAAAGTAGATGTATTAAATTTGACTTGTGTTAAGAAAGGTAGAGGTAGACCTAAAAAAACTTGGTTAGAAAATATTAGAAATGACCTTTCTTTATTAGATTTAAATGAAACTTTAACTTTTAACAAGGCATAATGGAGAAAAAGGATTCAAGTAGCCGACCCCACATATTGGGATAGAGGTTTGATGTTGTTGTTGTTGTTGTTGTGTTGTTAATTGCTTTCTTCTTTTGAGATTTAGCATTTATTTACTATTTTTCCCACCCAAAGTCTGAATGATGGGATTTATTATAACTTAGGCAAAATTTGAACCCAAGACATTGGCAGCAACTTCCAAGGCACTCTACCAATCGAACTAGCTAGCACCCCCTAGCATTTGTTTACTTATTTTGATATTAAATATTCCTTTTCTAACTTATATGATTCCTTTTTCAAATACTTGCAAATTTATTTAAACTCCAAATAGGGAAAGAAATAAAGAAATGAAGTTTCCCCCTTCAATTTAGCCCTTAGCTAACAAGCCTTTCCTCATCTTCCACCATAATTTCCTTTGATAGGATGAACAACAACAACCCTACCACTGACAACCATCCAAGAGGCCACAATCAGCTTCCCTACTTCTTCCATTTACTTAAAATACTTATGGTGTACTTATTTTTGGGTATATTTTATCTACATTAAGTTATTAACTCTATTTCCCCATCTTATTGATGCACTCTAACTATCCCATTAATTAATCAAATTGACTAAATTTGTACAATATATTTTTTCTTTAATAGGTGTTACCACGACCCTCTTACGAATATAATCAGTTAGCTAAATATCAATTCGTTTTACTACACATCCATTTTAAAATTGCCATTTCTAGCACATTCCACTTTGATGTTGGTTAATTCTTTGTTTCCCATGGACCCAGAAAGCAAAATTCATCCACTTGTCAGCACCCAAATTGACTTATAAATTCTTACAATATTCTTATATCACTTAGCACATCAAGACGCATCTCCATATTTTTCTTCTCCTTCCATTTGAGGTAACAACCTCCCTATCATAATAGCCCCCCATTTGACTCCGTTAGTTATGTCACATATTTATCCTCATTCTTTTCCAAAACTCTCAACTCAAAGCCCAATCAAAATCATTCCATCAAATAATTTAAAAGGTTGGAGATAATTCATTTCTTTCTTTGGTAAGCTTTATAGTTTGAGATTTATCAAGGGCTCTTTTCATTTCAAACTTAAATAATAAACTGAACTACATGTGAAGAACGGAAGAAACACACTCTTCACTAATATTTTTATAATTTTAAATAATAGAAACTTTAAATAAATATAAACATCTAGCCATAATTCATGTCTAAGTTGATATAACTTTGTCTATACAGAAAGAAAAAATATAGAGTCCAGTATGTAGAGTTTATGACTATTTTCTAAGCAAAAAAGCTAAAGCATTAGTTTTTCAGCCTTCTCATACATAGATGTTATGGAAAAGGTGATTTACTACATAGCCTTTGGCAAGACCATAGATTTCAACATTATGAGTACCAAAAACAGAAGACAGATCCATCTAACATGAAAATCCATTACATTAAGGACGTGTAGCCGAATTGTGAATCGGGTATAATCTCCATTTTCAGAACATCTTGTATAACATCCTAAAGTACAATGAATGGGAACCAAAGTGCTGCTAAAAAAACAGTTGAGCATTGAAAGACGCAAAAAATCATGAAACAAATACAAAACCACACCTATGAAGAGATAGAAATAACAACATTAAAACAGATTGACCAAACATAATCCACCAGGCTATAAACAAAGCCATTTCCTTTACAATATCAGAGCATTTCATTAGTCCGCCAGCAAAAGGAAAGCCACCAAATAAATTACCTCTCAACTGAGACAACCCAGCAAGCAGCAATACCAGCACTGGCGACGCAAAGAATTGAATCACAGCAAGACAAACATAGTGGTTGTGTAAAAATACCTTCGCCCGACCATAATCCAAGTCCGGAACCCTACTAGAATGCAGCCGCTGATACCAACACATCACGGGCTCATTCAAATACATTTGAACATTGCTGCGGAGCACCAGAAGCTGTGAGCCAGCAGCTGCCGCCAATGCCCATACTCTCCAATCCTCGAAGCGTTCTGCCAAAGCTAAGGGTTTGACCCAAAGCAGCGGGGCGACGAAGCTCAAGATAACCGAAGTGTAGAGGAGTACACGACCAAATGTTCCACAGGAAATAACAGAGAGATTCCAGCGTAACTGATCGGTACCAAGCCAAAAGGACCGGGCGGCTCGTGCAGCGGGTGTGAAGAGGATCCCAACAAGGAAGCCGGCAAGACAGGCTACAGCAGGGGAAACAGCACCGGGGATCCGGAAGTCGAAGACAGAGGGCGACAAGCGGATAAGTATGATGAACGATAAAAGAAAGCTGATCAGAGCTGATAAAAGGCTAAGGCGGCGCTCCGAGAAGCGAGAGGCGGAGCGTTCGAGGGATAGGATTAGGAGAGAGATGAGGAGATGAGAAGCAGAAATGATAACAGCGGCGAAGGGGATGGCGGCAAAAGGATCCGACAACGGAAAGAGAATGCAGATAGAAATATTGAATAGAGAAATGAAGGATGAAAGGAAGGAGGAGCGATAGGTGGCGAAGAAGAGGCGAGAAGGGAGGAGGGAATCAGCCAGGCGGAGGCGGAAGAGCTGGGCCTTGGATTCATCGAAAGCGAGGCGGGAATCCTTTGATCTGGATCGACGTTTTGGATCGGGGAAGGAGGATCCAATGGCGCCAGGGCGGCGAAGAAGGGCTTTGGTTCCGTCGGCAGCAGGGATGGAATCGGGATGGATGTAGGTGTGGAGACCTTGGAGGGTTAAGACGGGGAGGTTGAGGAAGTAGGCGAGAATGGCGGCGGTGAAAGAGATGGCGGCGTGGAAGAATATGCCGGAAAGCATGATCGGCGGCGGCGTAGTAGAGTAATAAGTGAGAGCTGGATGGTTGGTGGAACTGATGAGTCTGAGTCTGGACCGGAAGTTACGACGGGAGAGCTGTAGACTTGTAGTTAGTTATAAGTGGTGAGCATGCCTCATTGAGTATTCATGATGTTATTTGGTCTACCGAGGCCAGTAACCCTAAGTAGCCTATTATGATAGTGAGATTTAGAGGTAAAGCCTAATCTTATTAATTAAAATGAATAATTACATCAAAAGAGATTAAACAAAAAAAAATTTAAGATATCATAAAAGGGAGTAGTAGGAAAAATAGAACAAATCAAATATAATCTAAAACTATGACTTGAAATCACCATAACTATGTGTAGTATCTGAATTATCTAAGCACGTACCAACACCTGATTGTCAGTTAGGCCATCCAAGGGAGATCATTAATATCGAGTGCAAAAAGCTTTCATCATTATCCTGTAAAATGTTCCCTAAAAAAATAGGTATCTGAACCAAATCCAATGAGAGGTGATATTGTCATCCACCAGGCCAATAGGTAACAAGAGAAAAAAATGCCATCCACGGACCACCCTGGTAACACCTCCTTAACAAGAAATACAATAGACCAACACATCCAAGCTGAAGCCATGTAAAAGGGCATTGAGAGGGGTGAATAAGATGCATAACATCATAAAAAGATCTTCCATTGGATTTCTTAGCAATAATAACTCCCAAGATTTGGTGGCAAATAGTAGATAAACTACTAATAGAATGCCCAAGGAACCTTGCATTCCTCTCTCACTAGATGAAGTAAATACAACAGCATGTAGTTAAATAGTACATTTTTTTAACATACGAGAGAATGTGAGGTATATCAAAAATATATTGAAATAGTTGAAGTTTGGCCTCAATAAAAACAAAGTGGCCCAATGCATGAAATGATAAATGATGCTAAATGAGAAGTCACGTTCAAATAGGAGGTATGAAGTACTTTCATCAAAGCTGTTGCAAAGATTGCTAAAAGCTTGCACAGAAATGCCTCTTCTTTTTAAATTATTAGCTACTTTTAGACCACCTATAAGCGACAACCACAAAAAATAGGAGAAATATAAATTATAGTTTTTATGCCAGATGAAGTGATGCCACAAAATAGTATGAGAATCATCATAATAATACCAGGAAGTCCTAAAAAGTAAGTGAATCCAAATTTCTCCCAAAAAAGTCATAAATTATATCATTTATAATATCATTTCTAATAGCAATTGGTATAATATCCAACATGTTCCATTAGCCATCGATTATAAAGCATGAGGTGGTCTAGGGGGGTGAAAGAAAGAAGAGTGTTGCCATAAATTTATAAAAGTGGTTTGCTATTGCACCAGGGGTCCCCAAGAAAGGAGAAGTTAGAGGTAGCAATAATATAGAGATTAAAGTTAGTTTTACTTTTTCTCAATAATCTTATATATATTCTTCTAAAAAAGGAGAACAATGCTGAGGAAACATGTTCTAGTAAAATAACACACCAGACATAAAGTAGATTGTTAAAAGTAAAGAGGTGTTAGATCAAAGTGCATCCATGAGCATGACTTAGCCCTTAAGTGCTAAGAAGACCTAGACTATCCTTATGCTTAAGCAGGCAAGTTTTTGCCAAAAAATATGATGCAGCTTATGAGAATTAGTACATTCATGGTAAAGAAAGTTTCATCTTTTATATAGAAATTTGCAACAAGCCTTAGGAAGAATAGATCCCCTAATCCAGTATGAAATGCAATTCCATATGGTACATCTTAGGTAGTGTAGCCTACCTACCAAGGATAATAATTTGGCTTTCCAACCATCAAGCATCGTGGAGTTCTTATGATACTAAGAGTGGAAATTAGAGATATTGGCTCTCCTATAGGAGATGGGTATGCCAGTATATTTTAAGGGAAAGATAGAAGTTGGGAGATTGAGTATAGAACTAATGCAGGGCATTAGTAGTATTGGATGAGAAATAGAGGTGGTGCTTATTATGATTAATCTTAAGCCTCAACTAATGGCTAAATTTTGTCAAGATTTTTGTTGAGAGCAATAGCATTCTGAGTGGTAGCTTGACCAATAAGAGGTAATCAACAAAAAATCAAGTGAGAGAAAAGATGGCACAATTTGGGGATGCCCTTATAGTCATTATTAGTGGTGGAGCTTTCAAAGAGAGCAGACAAACCATCCATGAAAATACAAAAAAGATAAGGAGATACTAGGAAATCTTGTCTCATACTAGAGGAGAAGCCAAAATATCCTTCTAGGCTACCATTCAAGCACATAAAAAAAATGTACATACTCAACACATTCTCTAATCCAATCAATAAACCCAGCTTGAAAGGGGTTAATAATTTGAGGTTCCATCCTTTATATGAGAAAGCTTCTAGAAATAGTATCAAAGGCTTTGAATTCAGTTTCCCACAAAAAGGGCCATTAGGGGGGTTCTCTTTGAATTCCCCAAGAAGCTTTGAAGCAAGATAAATATAAGCCGTAGAAACCCTTTTTCTAATAAACCCGGCTTGAAAGGGGTTAATAATTTGAGCCATAAGATTCTTTAAAATTATTTGATAAAAGGTATTACATATGGAGATGGATCTTAATTCAGATATATTTATAGCGTTAAAGCCATTGGGGATGAAAGTAATGCAATGGCTTTAGCCATCTTAAAGACTTATGTAGTATTAATGAACTGCCTTACAAACCAGAAGACCAATGATCAGCTAGGTGTGTTTATAAATTTCAAAGGTAAATCCATTAGGGCTTGTGGTCAACAATTTATGGCTGAAAAAAAAAAGGATAGTCTTAATCTCTTCATCTGAAACAGGGGTCATAAGAGAATAAATCATGAAATAAAGAAAAATATTGCCCTTGGGTAGAGTTTGAGTGGGAGGCTGCTATGAGTTAAAAAGTATTTGGAAGTGTGATATAATAGCTTGTGATTTCTCATTTGGGACATTAAATGAGCCCAAGGGGGTGGTAATCTCCCTAATGAAGTTTGGATTTTTCTTAGAGTGGAGTTTCC
Organism: Dendrobium nobile; assembly: GCA_022539455.1. Taxonomy (NCBI): domain Eukaryota; kingdom Viridiplantae; phylum Streptophyta; class Magnoliopsida; order Asparagales; family Orchidaceae; genus Dendrobium; species Dendrobium nobile. The sequence goes on along the minus strand of CM039734.1, from coordinate 46,122,619 downwards.
CATTAAGGTATTTACTATTATCTTTAGTTCTTCATCTTAAGAGAACCATTATGCTTTAATTCTATGGATGATCTAGGAGGACCAAGCAGAGTTAGAATGAGTAAGATTTTCTCCAATAGCCTTTACATTAAGATTGAGAGCATGGTCAGTAGGATTAGAGTCAAGCTGTTGAAGGCAGAGTAACTGCTCATGTTGAAGGGCCTTTATAGTTTGAGAAAGATTATTGGAGGAGGCCCAATTTTGGGCTTTAATAGGCCCTTAAAGACTTCAATTTGAAGTAAATATTAATGATGGGATTTCCAAAGGCAGGTTGAGTAAAAGTGGAGAAAAGGATCTCCCAAAATTGGGGTAATTTAGTTCATTAATTTTTCAATTAGAATCTATGGGTTCTAATCTAATGAGGCCAAGTAAAAAGGATCAAAGGGGAATAGTCCGAGCACCTTGGGCTGTCAACTCTATGGCTTCATTTACTAGCATTATATCCAACTTGAGATGATATGATTACTAGGTTTTTTATTAAACCAAATATAATTAAGACCAACAGGGGAAATGTATTTTGTGCCAATGTCAGGTATAAATCAATTAAGCTTCTAAAGCTTGATATTGGGGGTGGGGTTCCTCTCAGCTTTCTCATGCGAGAATCTACCGTAATTAAATTCCCCCATAATGATCCAAGGGGAGAAAGAGTTCTCCCTAATTTCCTTCAAGTCTTGTCCAAGAGATGTATGATTAACCATAGAGTTAGAGGCATAGATAACAGTCAACATGGAATGGGGAAGAGAACCAAATAAATTTTGATTATGGATGTATTGGTAGGTGGTGGAGATAGGGGAGAGGGATAAAGTAGAAGCAGTCCATTTTAACCAAATCGTACAGAGGTTAGAGAAGGAAAAGTCATCAAAATAGTTCTTATTAACAAATAATTTAGGGGTAACCAAAAATCAGGGATTAAAAGCATAACCAACCAGCACTTTAGCTTTAAGAATGCACAGAAGGTCAAGCTTAAGCTATATGACTAAGTCCTTACAGCATAAGACTTATTAGGGTTGTTAAACCTCTGCACATTTTAGGAGGCTATTATTGGGAAGGACTTTGGAGGATGAGGGGTTAACCTTTTTGGATAATTTGAACTTTGTGAATCTTGTGATTGGATTTGAGATGTGAGGGTTGGTGAAGGTAGGAAGAAGGCTTCAAGTAATGACAGGGAGTATTATATGTTGAAACTAATTAAATATGAGTTAGGTTGTTAGACCTGAGCTTATGTTCAAATGGTTAATCAAGAGGGGGGGGGGTGAATTGATAATTTAAAATTTTACCTCTTGTTAACTGAAATTTTTTAGTAATTTTAAAAATAATTTTTCAACTACAGATAATAACAAAACAGAAAAATTAAAAACAACATAAAATAAAAAGACACAAGATTTACAGTGGTTCGGTCAAACACGACCTATATCCACTCTCTGAAGTCTTATATTTCATGTATTGCACTATTATCAATAGTGTCTCTCCTTTTGCCTCCACAACAAGGCGGAGAAGCTATCACAAAAACTCTCTTCCACCACTACTCAGTGCGGCAGAGAACCGTGATCCTTTTACACCCTCCAAGTGTAGGCAGAGTATCGTCCTCCTTTTACACTCTCCAAGTGTAGGCAGAGTACATTCCGCTGTTCACACTCTCCAAGTATAGGCAAAGAACATTCGGCTGTTCACACTCCTCGAGTGTTAGCAGAGAACCGGAACTTCTTGAAAGATCTTCTCACGAGAAATCTAGAAAGACAAGAGAAAAAAGTGAAGTAATCACCAATTACACACAAAAATCCTTACCTTTGAGTAACCAAGTGAATCCTTCACACTCCAATAGTAAAAAAATCTCCTTCAAACACTCTCTCTCTCACTCTCTCTTTCAAAATCCCTTAAGTATGCACTAAGATCAAGTGACAAAAAAGATTTTAAGTCAATTTAAAATGGACCTTTTATAGAAAAGACACGAAAAACTATCCAAAAATTGCAATTTTCAATTTCTAACCGTCCACGATCATCCCGTACGATTCAATTATGTACATACGAGCAGTGTAAAAAATGTTGAGTACAAACTTAATGTGAACTAGTACGAAATGCCTTCGTACCTGATCATCGTCTCGTATGAACATGGTTCGTCCGGTACGAATAGTTATTGTCAAAGTTCCTTGGTACGAAAAGTAGGATGAATTCCATATTTCCATAACAGAGAAGATCATCATGGGATAAACCATAAATATCGTCTTGATGAATAGTTCATTTTGGCAAATTCAGAGTCCATCGTCATGGGACGAACGATAAATATCATCTGGACGAACGCATCTAGAGAAATTTTTTTCTCCAATCTCTGTTAGTTCCATTGCTCGTTTGGGAGTATAACTGACCAGATCGTCCCGTACGAACATGGTTCGTCCTGTACAATCAGTTTTAAAAATTATGAATTTTAACGCCGGTGTGTAAGTGCTAAGTTACTCAATTACAATCACACTCTCTCATACTCAAATAAAATGAAAAAACACAGACTCCAATTTTATAAAATATTCTAAGCAGATCTTGACTTAAAGTCTTTAATAATCTATAGTATGATTTTCCTAAAATGTTAGTACACACGAGAGCAAAAAATAAAAATTCTAAAATATGTTAGGAGAAAATAATAATCAAAATAATAATATTTGAAATCATCAAAAAAATACAAGTTGCAAGTGTGTAAACATGCAAAGCTAAGTAGCAACTTTCACAACAATCTTTTCTTTTTTGATGATGGCAAAATAATTATTATTTGTGTATATTTAAAAATCCTAAGTTTCTCCTAAACTCCTCCTGAATAAATAAGCATGTGAGTATAAAGGGGTATGTAATAAGTAGAATAAAAAAAATTAAGTTTTTTACACACAAAGACTAGCACATAAAAAACAATACTGAAATAAAAAAGAAAAAACTTAAACAACCCTAAAAACAAGAAATGCACAAAAATAAGAAAAAAATTAAAAAGACAGGAAAAATACAAGACAAATAATATTTCTCCCCCTTTTTGAAAATAGCAAAAAGAGAGTAAGAAATATACAATAAAAATGAAATAAGTCATATGAGAAACTTTTTTATAATTGATCCTGAAAGAGATGAATGTATAATAGCAATGATAAAAGTAAGGTTCATTAAAAAATAAAAATTCATATCATTTAAATTAATATGTAACAAAAATAAGATAAATATATCAAAATCATGAATCAGTCTAGACAATGTGATAAGGAGAATTATTGCAAAATTGATGAAATGAAAATTACTGTAAGTCAAGTTCCAATATTAATTATAATTAAATATTAGATTGATTTGATATTAAATATTAAAAGATAGATGAAAGAACATATACTTGTGGCGACATTGCACATCTTTTCAGTATTCGTGGCACACTTTGTGCTTCTTTTTACTTTTGGGCTAATTTTGTGCATCTTTTTCAATTTGTGAACTATTGCGTATTCTTTCGATTTTTGTACCTTTGTTCAGTTTTCAAATTTTCAAGTTGTTCTTCCAAATATCAATAATCTAAAAGCTGAATTTTTTCTAAGTACAAAGATAATTATATTGAAAAAATAAAATAAATAATAATAAGAATTCAAGATTGCAATAATAATACTACAATTTTGTATGCCTAAAAAGAATATGAGAATGATATCCTTAACTTGATTAAGTTATAAGCTAATTTAAATTTATGAAAAATTAGATTTTCTAATGATATGAAGTTTTGCATTGCTTTTCAAAATATACCACTTTTTAGATCACTTATCTGAAGATAATTATATAAGCTATCAAACATTTCCAAAAATTATCAAAATCAACTAAAACAAGACAATATGGTTTTTATTGATATCAAAGTAAATGATATTACAATTTAGTATGATTTATGTCAATTTAGAACAACTAATATAAGAACAACAAACATAAAAACACATACCAAACAGTTTTAGAAATTCTAAACATGAACATATCACGTCACATCACATCACATCTCAGCACTGACAAAGAAAAACACAGAAGAAGTAAAGTCATCACTTAGAGGGGCCTTGATCTAGAGGAGGTTGATGGTTGAAGAAATTAAAATAGCTACTCATCATAGCCATATTTGAGCTCACAGAGTCAAATTGACCTCTTATCTAACCCATGTCCTGTTGGTAGTACGCTTCCTACTGCTGTAGATGCGTCTCAATTTGATCAAAGCGTCGATCAAAGTGACTCTCGAAACTATCAAAGAAATGAACCAACTCGTGAAGATTTGGTCCACCAACAGGCGCAGGTGCAGGTCCTCTCTCCTCTCCCTCAGTGTCAGCACCTTCATCATGTTTTGCAAAGATAGCTCGGAATGAACCATCATTGTAGTACAAAGGCTCTTTTAGATGAGACACATCAGGATGAACTAATTCATACTTCTTCTCAAGAATATATGCCACAAGGTGTCCTAAGGCTATGTTCTTCTTTCTCTTATGGGATACATGGCCAATTTCAGAAAACCCATAAAGGTAGTCAAGAATGAGTTGAGCTTTATCAATAGGTTGACCAGTAATGATCAGATAAGTAATAGTGAAACAAAGATGAGTTATATTAATTATATCACCAGCTTTTGGAATAATGAAAGTTATAAGAACATGCTGGATGATTCTAGCATCTTGGTGTAGAGTGTTTACCTTAGGCAAATGACATTCTTGTCTAATCCCTTTAAGTACCTGATTTATCTCTATCCAATTGAAATTAGAAGCAGAAGTTAAAGTGTGGGCTCTTATTCCTTCAGTCCTTAAGTTTAAGAAAACTCTCAGATCTTTCTTGGTTATTTCTACATTCTTTCCTAGAATATAGGATCTAATCCTATCTTGATCAGAATTAAAGGTCATGTTTGGTAGGAAATAATGAAATGTAGATATGTTGAAGGAGTAAATCAGAGTAAGGATAAACTCAAATTGGTTAGAGGCGACAAGTGGCAGTATCTGATAGATTGTATTTTCCTGAATCATAACTATATAAGGGGTTATTTTTGCAGATACAAACCTAGGAAAGGATTCCTCATTTTCTTTGGACAAAAAGTTTTCATTGGTATTCCTAAAGGAAGGTCCCCTAGTCAGTTCCTTAGCGTGCCTAACCCTCTTGCTTGAGCTTGCCATAGAAAGATCAAAGGGAAAGAAGGTTGGAAAAGGCTTTTGAAGAGAATGAAGTTTGAGTTCTAAACCTTTTCAATTTAAAGAAAAAAAATGATATTTTGTACAGACGAAAATGAGTTCGTCCCGTACGATGCATGGGTTCGTATGTACGAAGCCACATTTCATATGTACGAATGAATACGGTTAAAATGAAACGACTTTTTATAATCATATGAGTTATGAGGCGCCATTTCATACAAACTTTTTGACAAAACGATCGTACAGATGAACATGTATTCGTCCAGGACGATCAGTTATTTAAGATCATTTTTATGACGGTTTGAATCGTCCCCCATTCAAAATGACACGTGGTTCGTATATACGAATTCCAAGTTCATACGTACAATCTAAAATAATAATTGCTTTTGTCCGTATAATGCTTACATACGATTGAATACACATCGTCCAGAGGATCGTGATAATCGTACAGACGAAGTATATTAAAAACTGAAAAACTGTACACATTTTATTTTATCCAATCAATTAATATGCTATAGAATTCATCCAGTATGAAAGTAATTTCGTACAAATGAATTTCACACTTAGAAATTTTGTATGATTGCTTTAAAAAATGAATTTGAATGTGGAAATGTTTTGAAAAAAAAGAAGATAAAAAGGATAAAAAAAACCATACACAAAAACAGAAAAAATACACAAGTAAAATCACAAAACTAAAAGCACACTTACAAAAACACATATCTAGGTTACATAAACATTTAATTAATCATTTAAATCAATCATGCTAAGCCTTATTCTTAATGTACTAAAAGTATCAAAGACTAGTGATTTTGTAAAAATATCTGCAAGTTGATTTTCAGTTGAAACATGATTGAGTTCAATTTCTCCTTTGGATACATGATCCCTTATAAAATGATGTCTGATGTCTATATGTCTGGTCCTTGAATGTTGAATAGGATTTTTAGAAATACAAATGACACTAGTGTTATCACAATAAATGAGAATTATGTCTATTGTTAATCCTAAATCAATAAACTATTATTTCAACTAAAGTACTTGTGCCACACAGCTTCCTAATGCTATGTATTTAGCTTCAACAGTAGATAGGGCTACGAAATTCTACTTTCTACTAGATCAAGAGACTAAAGAATTTTAAATAAATTGATATGTTATAGAAGTACTCTTTCTATCAACCCTGTAACCTGCAAAGTCTGAATCTGAATATCTAATTATTTCAAATAAAGAGCTAAACTTAGGATACCAAATTCCTAAGTTCTGAGTTCCCAAAAGATATCTCAAAATCCTTTTTAATGCTGTCAAATATGATTCTTTTGGATCTGATTGAAATATAGCACACAAATAAATATTAAACATAATATTGGGTATGCTAGCTATCAAGTAAAGCAAAGATCTAATAATTCTCTTAAATTTCTTTTGCTTAACAAATTTTCCCTTAGGGTTCTTATTTAACTGAACTAAAAAACTTATAGATGTACTAATAGGTTTAGCATTATCCATTTCATACTTTTTGATGATATTCTTAACATACTTCGACTGATTAAGAAATGTACCCTCCTCAATTTGCTTAATACAAAAGACTAGAAAGTAACTCAAATCCCCCTTTAAACTCATCTCAAATTTACTACTAATCATTTTAGAAAAATCATCATAAATATTTTTATTTGTAGATCCAAAGATGATATCGTCAACATAAATTTGTACAATGAGTATAACTCTCCTAATTTTTTCAAAAAGAGAGTTGTGTCCACGCTTCCTTTTCAAAAGATCTCTCAAGTAGGAAGGTGCTCAATCTCTCATACTAAGCCCTAGGTGATTGTTTCAATCTGTATAATGCCTTTTCAATTTGAAAATATTATTTGGGTGTTTAAAATTTTTAAAACCTCGAGGTTGTTCCACATAAACATCATCTTGAATCACCCCATTTAAGAAGGCACTTTTAACATCCATCTGATACAATTTAAATCCTCCGAAACATGCAAAGGCTAACAAAACCCTAATTGCTTCAAGTCTAGCTATAGGAGCAAAAGTCTCCTCAAAATCAATTCCTTCAATCTGTTTATACCCCTTATTCATCAATCTAGCCATATTTCTAATGACTACTCTGGAGTTGTTCATTTTATTTTTGAATATCCACTTAGTTCATACTACACTTTGATCCTTTGGCCTTGCAGTTAATTCCCAAACTTCATTCTTACAAATTGATTTAATTCTTCTTGCATAGCCAATATCCAAAATTCATCCGAAAGTGTTTAATCAATATTTGTTGATTCTATCATTGAAATAAAGGCTGAATGATTGACTTCTTTGTTTAGTTCGCGCCAAGTCCTAACACCCTCACTAGATTCATATATAATCAATTCTTTTGGGTGTTTTTTTGAAAATTTTAAATCTCTAGGCAAAGGGTTTTCTATCTCCAATTTTTCAACCAAATTTATTTTTTCAATCTTTTGGGAGTCAATTTCTATCTCATCCTCTTCAATAATAGGCTCTTCCAAAATTTCAGATTCATCAAATATAACATGTGTGGTCTCCTCAATTATCAAAGTTCTTTTATAGAATTCTCTATAAGATTTTCCAATACTATAGTATCCTATAAAAATTCTTTCATATGATTTTGGATCAAATTTATCTAAGGCAGATTTTTCATTATTATGTATGAACACCTTACATCCAAAAATATACAAATGTGACAAATTAGGTGTTCTCGTCTTAAGTAACTCATAGGGTGTTTTATTTAAGTTTGATATGACATTCACTCTATTCTGAACATAACGTGCCGTGCTAACCGCCTCAACCCAAAAATATTTAGGAAGTGAATATTCTGCCAACATGGCTTGGGCGGCTTCTATTAATGTTTTATTTTTCTTTTCAACTATCCCATTCTGCTGAGGGGTTTTAGGTGCAGAAAAATTGTGATCAATTCCTTTCTCTTTACAAAAATCCTCAAAAATTTTATTTTTAAATTCTCCTCCATAATTACTTTAAATTGTCAAAATCTCACATCCTAGTTTTCTCTAAATCCAAGTCAAAAAATTTCTAAACTCCTCAAATGATTCACTCTTATAAAATAGAAATCTAACATATGTGAATCTAAAAAAATCATTCACAATCACAAATTCGTATACCTTCCTTCATAGGCTTACAGTTTTAACTGGTCCAAAAAGATTCATATGCAAAATTTTTAATGGTTTACTAGTTCTAATATCCTTATTGGACTAAAAAGAGGACTTCACATATTTTCTTAATTGACATGCATCGTAAAGGTGATCCTTAGTAAAGTCTAGTTTTGGTATATCTCTCACTAAGTTTTTTTGGATAATCCTTTCTGAGATTTTTCATGCTAGAGTAATAAAGTCTCCTATGTCAAAGCCATGACTCATCAGAAATAATTTTTAAACAAAAAGAGGTAGAAGTTTTAATACAATTGAAATCTAGCATATAAATATTGTTTACTCGTATATCATGCAAAACATCATTATCATTCAGGCTTAATATGCAACTAGTATGGAAAAATTTAACATAATATCATTTACCTTATAGCTGACTAATAATCAGTAGATTATGCTTTAAGTTTTCTACTAATAAAACATTTTCTATAAAAAAAAACTTCAAAGTTCCCTATCATATCTGATCCTACCACCTTCCTTGTGGTGTTATCTCCAAGTGTAACCCTACCTCCACTCCTGGCTTCCAGCGATATGAATTGTTTAGTATCTCCAATCATATGATTTGAGCAACCGTTATCCAGGTACCATATTCTCTCATGAGGCCTTGTGTGAGAGCTATCCTACAAAATCATCAAATGTTATACCTGAGAACCCAAACAAGTTTGGGTTCACCTCTTAGCAAATTATAAATAGATGCATGTATGTTATGTCGGGATTTATACATCTTAGGCTTCCACACCAAATGAGTTTTTCTTTCCAATGTACAAGTGTGTATTATATATCTAAATAATCCATAATTATAACATTTAACTCTAAGAAATGGATTTCTCAATCTTTTATATTTACTTTGTCTCTTCTCGAGTTGCATAAATTTTGGATATAAAATAGGATTAGTGAAATCTTCAAGTCTTGGGGGTTTTCTATTTCCTCGAGAGCTTTTATCTTCAATATAAAAAATATATTCATATCTTCCAATATACGATTTATATAATTCATCCGATATTTTTTGTTCTCTAATTCATCCTTAAAATCTTTAAATTCTTTTTTCCATTTTGTATAGGATGACTTTAAATTTTTATGGTTCTTATTCAAATCATCGAACTCATCAAGTAATTTAATGTTGTTGTTATCAATTAATGCATGATCTTTACTAATGATTTCTTGTTCTCTTTGCAGTTCTTGTAACTCAAAGTTCAGACTAGCATGCATTTTCTTTAACTTCCTATATACATCATGTATGCATTCAAAAACTTCTAAAAGTTCATTATAAGTCAAGTTACATACCTCTTCTTGATCTGAATGATCAAGATTATCGGCCATCAAACATAGATTGGTGACTTACTCTTCATTTTCAGTCTCTGATGACTCTAAAGCCAAGTCTGCTCAAAAAGCTCTTTGGAATTTTTTCTTTCCCTTTTTCACAATTAGTTTCTCCTCTATCTTTTCCTAGCTAGGAGTGGCTTCAAGTTTTGGGCAGTCTGACTTAATGTGTCCAGGTTTCCTGCACTCATAGCAAATCACATCATTTGAAATCTTAATATTCTTATTGAACTTACCTCGATTCCATTATTGGCATCTTTTTGCTTCCTCTTCAGAAAGCTTCTGAACTGTATAGTCATCAACGCGATGTTATCATCATCCTCAAGTTATGATAGATCACTCTCAGACTCCACTTTCAGTGCTATGCTCTTCTCCCTTCGTGGTTCACCTGCATCAATCTTTTTTTTACTCACTCTTTGCTCGCAAGCAATTAATGATCAAAGAAGATTGTCAATAGAGTAAACATTTAAATCTTTAGACTCTGATATAGCAGTAATTTTTGCATCATAAGCAGTAGGCAAATAATGGAGAATCTTATTTACCATTTCAGCATTTGTTAATTCTCTACCTAGTGCATGCAAAGAAGTTACTATCTAAGTGAATCTTGTGTACATGTTAGAAATGGATTCATTTGGTTTCATGCGAAATAATTCATAGTCATGCAACAAGATGTTTAATCTAAACTGTTTAAATTCATTAGTCCCTTCATAAGTTATACAAAATCTATCTCATATGCCCTTTCCACTCTTGCATGTAGTCCTCTGACTTAAGTGCACAAAAGAAACTATTTAAATATTTAGCATTAAGTTGTGCTAAATCACGTTCTTCTGTAGTCCAATCCGTAAAGGGTGTTTCTACTCTAATGTCATCAACTAGTCTAGTTGGTTTTGTATACCATTCTTGTACTAAGATTTACATGCGATAATCAAGTGACTGTAAAAATTTAGACATACGTATTATCTAAAAATCAAAAGAGATATTATCAAACAAAGGAAGTCTAATGATCGAATACCATTTAGGTGTGTTTCGATTTCCAAATGTAGCCATGATCGTTAATCAAAAAATAGTCTAAACTTATAGTTTTGAAACTAGGCTCTGATACCACTTATTGAAACTAGTTAAATATGAGTTAGGTTGTTAGATCTAAGCTTATGTCTCAATGGCTAACTAAGAGGGGGGTGAATTGGTAATTTAAAATTTTACCTCTTGTTAATTGGAATTTTAAATGTTTAAAATGATGAAATTTTTTAGTAATTTTAAAAATAATTTTTTAACCACAAATAATAACAAAACAGTAAAATAAAAAATAGCAAAAAATAGAAAGACACAAGATTTATAGTGGTTCGGTCAAACACGACCTACATCTACTCCTTGAATTCTCCCACTTCAGGTATTGCACTATACCACTAGTGTCTCTCCTTTTGCCCCCACAGCAAGGAAGAGAAGCCTTCACAAAAACTCTCTCCCACCACTACCTGGTGCGATAGAGAACAATCATCCTTTTACACCTTTCAAGTGTAGGCAGAGTACCATCATCTTTTTACACTCTCCAAGTGTAGGCAGAGTACCTTCCGCTGTTCACACTCTCCAAGTGTAGGCAGAGAACCTTCGGCTGTTCATACTCCTCAAGTGTTCACAGAGAACCTGAACTTCTTGAAAGATCTTCTCACAAGAAATCTAGAAAGATAAGAGAAAAAAAGTGAAGTAATCACAAATTACACATAGAGATCCTTACCTTTGAGTACCAAGTGAATCCTTCACACTTCAATAGCAAGAAATCTCCTTCAAACACACTCTCTCTCACTCTCTCTTTCAAAATCCCTTAATTATGCACGAAGATCAAGTGACAAAAAAGATTTTAAGTCAATTTAGAATGGACCTTTTATAGAAAAGACATGAAAGATCGTCCAAAAACTACAATATTTAATTTCTAACCGTCCAGGATCATCAGTACGATCCGATTACGTACGTACGAACAGTATAAAAATTGTTGCGTACGAACTTAATGTGAACTAGTACGAACTGCCTTCGTACCTAGTCATCATCCCATACGAACATGGTTCTTCCAGTACAAACAGTTATTCTCAAAGTTCATTGGTACAAAAAAGTAAGACGAATTCCAAGTTTTTAGAACAAAGAAGATCATCCTGTGACGAATCATAAATATCATCTGGACAAATATTTCATTTTGGCAAATCCAGAGTCCATCATTCTAGGACGAATGATAAATATCATCTGGATGAATGCATCCAGAGAGCATCATCCTGGGACAAATGATAAATATCATTTGGACGAAGTCATCCAGAGAGCATCGTCCTGGGATGAACGATAAATATCGTTTGAACGAATGCATCCAGAGAGCATCGTCCTGGGACAAACGATAAATATCATATGGACGAACTATACTTAGAAAATTTTTTTGCCAATCTCTATTCGTTCCATTGCTTGTTTGGGAGTATAATTGACCAGATCATTCCGTACGAACATGGTTCGTACTATATGATCAGTTTTAAAAATTATGAATTTTAAAGCTCTCCCAAGTGTGTGTATGCTAAGTTACTCAATTACATTCATACTCTCTTAAACTCAAATAAAATGAAAAAATACAAACTCCAATTTTACAAAACATTCTAAGCAGATCTTAATTTAAAGTTTTCAATAATCTGGAGTATAATTTCTCTGAAATGTTAGTACACACAAGAGCAAAAAACAAATATTTCAAAATGTATTAGGAGAAAATAATAATCAAAACAATAATATTTGAAATCATAAAAAACATACAAGTTACAAGTGTGTAAAACATGTAAAGCTAAGTAGCAACTTTCTCAACATTATAAGTTTTTTTGGCTAATAAGATGTGGATTTCATCTATAAGGGGGAAACCATTTGCAACTTGGACTCATACACGACCAAAGGCCAATCTATATTTATTCAGTATGAGTTTATCAACCGCTAAAGGTTGTCCAATGAAACTAGCACTTTTGGAGATATTATTGGGGTTCTAACCGGAGAGAGAAAGGTTGTGGATTTTGATCCGTGACGGGATGTCAAAGAAATCATCTTGTATAGGCTTGAAGAGATGGTACCATTTATGTAGGATAAAGGGTTTGCTGAGAAAGAATCAAGGTCTACCCCCATAAGCTCCAAATAAAAGTCCTCTTTTATAGAGAATTTGAGTAAGAAGAAATAGTCACCAAGGGAAAGGGGAGATAGGTTGCCTTTAAGTTTCCATGCCTTTTTGATAGCCAACAATAAAGCCTCCTAATAAGGTATCCTCCAACTCGAGTAACCAACCTAAGAAAGACTCCATTATTCAGAACATTTAGAGATTACATCATCCGAGAAGGGAATGACCTTTTAGGAGGGGGAATAAAGCTCAGTGGGAAGGACTTGGAGGAGGAAAAACCTTGGTTTAGATGTTTCTTTCAATTTAGGCTAAGCAGAACATGTGAAGCATTAGAGTAGGAGGATGCAGTGTGGGCATGAAATAGGAGAGCAGGGGAAATGAAGGGTTTAAAAAGAGGTTTGGGCCATGAATGAGAAAGAAGGGAAAAAAAAGGAGACAAAGAGGGAAAAAGGCCTTCGATGATGCTAAGGGTGGGGGAGAAGGCTCACCAGGGGATAGGGTTGTTACGAGCGCCAAGGATTTTACAGCTTTGATGCAAACCATTTTGATTTATTAAATGACAGCTTAGACAAATCATTATAGGTTTAAGGTCTGTAATATATAAATCTATGAATATGTTAATGATTAAATTTGCTTAAAATTTAAAAAATTTATAATAATAATATCTATTTCACATACTTATTTTTTTGCTGGTGGAAAGAAGAAAATTTAGAGTCTTATTAAATTTTCATTGATAAATGGAAGTGAAACACATTATACTAGTGTGTAAAATATCTTTAAATAACCATCTTTGACGGAAAATTAATATATTGAAGATGTCATAGACATAATATGTGCCAATTTAGTGGGCCCCTCCCATAAGTTTGTAAATCAATAGCATTGTTAAGAGTAAATTACTCTACTATATACTCGTTAGACTCCCTTATATTGATATATGGTTTTCATAAGTCCACCAAATGGAAAATCAATTACAACTTTATCTTCCATAATTGATCAATTCATTAAAGATTAACTCATTATATATAACTAGTGGGTTTTTTCTCATGGGTATGCAAGATATAAGTTATTTATAGTTCTCATAAGTGGAGACCTAAGGACTAAGGTTGAAACACATATGTCCCATGTACCTTATCAAAATCCAAATTTTATGGTCAAATGATAATTTAGTTTCCTTCATCATGGGGTGATGTTGTGGAAATAGACCTACATGTTTACCACACATAAATGTCAACTTATATGAATACCAAAGATGACATTCATCTTTTTTTTTTTTTACAAATAGAAGAAAGAGGAACAAATGTAAATTAAAGGGATGAAGCTCTTTATGACCCTACTCCAACTCTTTCAATGTTAGAGCCTTCCTCGAGTCCTTTAATACGCTATACCCTTAACATAATCAATTGAAATAAGGAAGGCTCCCTCCTGATTAGACATATTTTCTATATTGTTTGAATAATTACATTTAATTAGATTCATGGTCCAACATCAGGGAATAATCATCATGAACAACCCACTCTATCATCCTATAAGTTTGCCTTAAAACTTATGGCCTTCAAAATATGTCTTATGTATTATAATAAAGCTTGGTCATCATCGATCATCATATTCTACAAATCATAGATATCAATAGAATGGTGCACAATTTATGAAAATTCTATAATTATTCTGATGTTATTTATTATATCTAAAAATATAATTATTTTTATGTTTATATACCTGAAATTTGTGAATTGGTGAAGTTATAATGATATATTGGAGATTCTATTGTACTATGCATAGGGAGTTATAAGAGCCTAAAATTCTAAATATCTAAGTGTTATGCATTGGGAGTCATAAGGGCTTAAAATCTAAATTATGTATTTTTTGGGAGATATAAGGGCTTGAGGGAAATGAATGTGTCTATTATGAACAATTGGTGTGATGTGTTTACTCTTCAGCCACTTATGATTTAGCATGATAGAATTATTATTTACTATTATGTAGATACCTGCTACATACCTATTTGATCTTAGTAGTCTACTTAGACTTATGTACGGATGAATTTATTTTATTATTTTGCTTCATCATTGTTATTTATTATTAAATTTTTAGGTAGGTTGAATGTGACCTACTAAGCTATGGTTGCTCAAGCATGCTTTATGTATTTATTTTTGTGGATACCTACTTCATGTTTGATCTAAGTAGTCTACTGAAACTTCTGTATAGATGAATTTATTTTATTATTTTGCTTCATTACTACTATTTATTATTAAATTTTAGGTAGGTTAAATGTGACCTACTAAGTTGTGGTTTCTCATTCATTCCTTCTGAATTTGTTTTTAAGTCAATATAAGGGGGAAGGGCATGCTAGTTATAGAAAGATTCTAAGATCTGAGATCTGTGTCATATAGGTATGTTTTGTTAGGTTTTGATAGTCATGACTTTTATATTCTATTCTATGATGTTTTTGCCATGTATTTTTTATAGTAGTTGTTTTGATTGTAAACATTTTTTAGATGAATGAAAAAATTATTTAAAGATGAGTATTTTATTCATTTATTTGAAATAAATTAGTGGTTATGTAGTCTGAAAGTAAATGAAAATTATATGATTCTCTACAAATAGGTCTTAGGAGTTCTACCATGTTACAATCCAACACAATATAACTTGTTCTATTGGTGGATTATATCAAGTTAGTCTATGACAATATTTCTATTATTTTATAAAGAATTCAAGTTCTTGCATTTGGGTTCTATTATTCATAAATACTTTTTTAGTCTTAGTGTTAATTTCATGAATCTTAAGATTTAAGAAATCAACTATTCTTGTCAAGTGTTTAATCTTATTTTGAGAAATTGATATGAATTTCATGAGATAATTTTTTAAATATATAAATATAAATATCGAGATGAGAGAAAAAGGGATATATATATATATATATATATATATATATATATATATATATATATATATATATATATATATATATATATATATATATATATAATGAATTCCTAATTAAAAGAACTTCTAGTGAGGAGGGGGTACAAAGAACTCTTATGTCTCTAACTCTCCTTAAATAGTTTAGATTTTCTTGGTAAAATTATTTTTAACTTCGAGCACACTAAATTTTATACACATTTATTATTATGTATGCAATTTTTAAAGAAAAAGATATGCCTATATCTATAAGCCTAAGTCATTAAGATTTAAATTATTAAATTCATGCAAATAAACAACTAGTTTAACCACAAGTAATTAACATTAAAAATAAAGAAGGCTACCTAAAATTTTATTTGCATAAAAAAAAACTTATTCTTTTAAAGTAGATCATTCCATTATCAAGATTTTTTCACTTAAGAAAAACTTGATATATTAACACAAGGGATATACGTCGAATTATACGTAGAGCTCACTAGTTGGATTTTGATATTATTACCATATGCTTGCAAGTAATATGTTTGATATCCTTGCTAGCTATAAATATGGAATAATTTATTTAAAAAAATATTTACTAAACTTAAACTAATTGGACTTAAAAGCTTTTTAAAATAGGTCGATCATAAAAATAAAAAATATAATTGTCCGAAAGTTTTGATTAGATTTTCTCCTTCCTAGACATGCTCTACTATCAAATATGATGGTTGTGGATGGCCTTTTGGTAAGATTAATGGATATAAAGAATATATTTTTTTAATTTTATACTTGAATAAGTGTTTTAAGCAATCATATTTGGAGGAAAATCAGTGGAGCGAAAAAAGGAAGAGAAAAGGGAAGTAATTGTCATTAATAAGAAAGAGTTTCAACCGTCTATCTTCAATGCTTCATCCATAGGAAATCATGTCATAACTGGCCATGCAAGTTCTTAGATAGAAAAAATAAATAAATGATAGAATATTATAAATTATATTTTAAACATTATAAATTATGGTTCTTTATTGGGCTCTTATAATTGAGCATTCTTTTAATTTTATTTTCATAGGTTTTTGACTTTAGCTCTTGTAATTATTTTTTACTTTGATTTTCTTCATCATGATGAAATGCTACATCACTTGGGTTTGGTTTAAAAAATATAGTGAGTTGGGAATATTCATTTGTGCCTTACTGCAAGCTACCCTTAAGATAAACTGCTAAGAGGTTGTGACCTATCATAACATAAATGCGTGTACAAAATTTATTTATATATGTAATAGGCATCAACTTATATAATTATGATGGGCTACAAAGCTTGTTTATCTAAAAGGATCCAACCAAGCTAATGCATATTGCCCTAATATTAAATTTTAAAATTGATTCGATAATGTTAAAAAGTTTAAAACTAAATATGTTTTGATAAAATTTTAATGGTATGAATTTAAGATTTATCAAAAGCTTTGGCCTTATGTATGGCCTTAAATAATTAAGATAATTTTAAAATTAATTAAGATAGCATGCTCTTTGTTTGTAATTTAATGCAAGAAAGTCAGCAATTTGCGATGGATTTATGGCACACTTTATAGCGGATTATTTTTTGTCAAATATGACAACAAATTTGCCACGATTTTTTTTGCCAAGGATTTGCATCAGATTTTTCGCCACCAATTTACGGTGGAAATTGCGACCGCAATCAAAGTTATAATATAAATAAAAACAAATATTTTTTATTGTGTTTTGTCTGTGCGGCCGAGTGGAGAAGGGTGTTGATTTAAGAGTGATGTAGGTTCAAATCCCAGGCTAGCTTGTCATGCGAGATATGGCGCGGAGAGGGTAGCGGGTAGTCGGTCAGGCTCGGACAGATGACAGTTTGATCATACATGGGCAGCGGGCAGCCCGCCTAAATTTTTTTTTTTCTTAAATTCCGCCGCAAATCCGTCGCAAATCCAACAAAAAATTTTATGGCAGATTTTTTCCGCCGCAAATAATTTTGCGACGCCACTCTTTGAGACGGAGCAAATCATCTTTTGCAACGGATTTTACTTATTTTGCGGCTGATTTTTCCACCACAAAAAAAGTAACTTTCTTGTAGTATAATCTTAAACAATCCTACAAGTATGATTATGATAGGATGGTCCTTATTATAAAGCAAACCATATTATTGTAAACCAACCATAATCATAGGTTAAGTCTTAAAAATAAAGATCGACCTACCTAGTCAATATTGTGTTTAAGTGTGGTAAAACACTTGAAAGGAAATATTTTGAACTTTTAGAAAGAGTTCTAAATATATAAAGTGCAAGATGAATCCAAATAGAGTCAATCTACTTATAAGGAGGAGAATGGTTACAAGTTTATACCCAAAATCAAAAGTGTTTAACTAGAGAGTGTGACTTAATAATTGAATGAATCAATCAAAAGCATATGACTAAGGCTTCCTTTGGAACGACTTTTTTATTACTTCTTAAAGCTGCTTTTTAATATAATTATTTTATACTAAAAAGTTTCTTCAAGAAGTATAAAAAGCGGTCCCAAATGAAGCCTAAGTAAAGGCAAAACATAACTAAAAAAAGCATGGAATTTTTCAAAAGGTTCCTAATAGGAAGGCACTAAGTTAAAGGTACTAGGGTTAAAAGAGATAACTCTACTATGTATTGCATGGACAAAATGTTTGGTTAACTTACTGATAATTTTATCAAAATAGCTTGAAGAATATTTAAAATGGTTGGAGCCTATACATTATACATAAATATGTTGCATTCTGCCTACATTGTTGTTTGTTCAAGCCTCAAGAATAAATTACAATAGGTTAAGAGGGAGGAGGTTCATTTTTTAAATATTAATTTATTTATATGTTAAATTTGCCCACCCTTAGAAAAGAAGCTTGTTCCGCCATTGTCAATATACAAATAAAGTAGGATGCCACCAAAAAATGAAAGGTTTATAGCATTTCAAATGCCCATTAGCTTAGATTGCTATTAGGAAATAGCTCCTAACAAGCCAAGTGAAATAGATCCTCATCACCATAGTCGGCAATAAATAATTTAACAAAAAGAAATACTTATAAAGCAATCAAATATCACCACAAAATATTTTTTATTATTAAATTACTGATAAACCACACATGATGATTCTCCAAGGTTCTTGGCATAAACAGTATTGTTGGAAAAACAACAGTCCCTCGCCATTATTTCTTTAAGTTGTGGCTCCTTCGCAGGCTAGATGACACCTAACAATTTACAATATTAACAATTAGTACTCTAATAATCACATTAGGCTCTTACACTATTGGGTTAGTGATTTATTAATGATATGATGTATATGTGAGTTTGACTTAATTAATTCAAAAGTCTCAAAAAAGATAGTTTCAGCCAATTTAAAATTTATTTATATAAATTATGTGTAAAAAAAAGTATATATTGATGCACAATAACAACAACAATAAATCTTTATCTCACTACATAAGGTTGGCTATATTAATCATTTTTCTCTATTATGCCTCATTAAGAGTCACTCTCTCATTTAATTATAATAAGAAGGCATTTTAAATACTTCCTATCAAAGTCTTTTTAAGTCTACCTCTATCTTTCTTAGTATATGTCAGATCTAATATATCTACTCTCCTAATAGAGTTATCAAAAAGCTGACGTTTTATGTGACTAAGCAACTTGAAGATGACTCTCTCTAATACTATAAGTTATAGAGTTACAAAAATCTTTTTCCGTATGTACTCTTTTCATATTTTGTTTATATATATATATATATATATGTGGTGTGATAACAAAATTGAAAAAAAATTTATATGTATAATCATATTTTTAATGAGTAATATAAATTTATTTTATTAAGATTCACGACAATTCAAATCTTTTTCCAAATTTAGGGGCCCGACCTTTCTTTCATGCATGGTCTTGAAACTCTTCCTTTCTCTGTCACCACAGATATTTGTAAAATCAAAGTTGCCAACTCATGTGAAGATGCAAGAGCCACCCTAGCGCCACTAAAAAAAAAATCTTGTAGCCCAGCAGAAGAGTAATGGCCGATTACTCTTGAAAAATCTGTCTACAGCTTGACAAGTGGCCTCCAATAATCTAAATATTAATGAGGACACCTACAACAAATTCAAACCTTTAAATAAAGATCTCGAAGTAATCAGCATTATCGTCACTCTTGAGGGCACAATGAATCAAACTGGAGCAACGTTCAACAACTATTGAACCACCTAATTGCTCTCATTAAAAAAAAAAAAATCTCTTCGTTATAAAATGTTGAACAAGTTTCATAAAGTCTAACAAAAAAAATTAAAAAACACTCAAGGCCTACCAGGAATCTTCGCTTCAAGCACTTATAAAGATACCAAACAGGCAGCCAAAAAAAAATCTAACTTTTTTAATCAACCTGCTATGGATTTTTTGCTGCTCCTTTCCTGCAGCACAAAAATATCTGAGATATTTTATCTACTTTCATAATAGAACTTCATAATGGAACAACGGTGAAAAATCTACGTTTATTGCTTGTATAAATGGGACTTGCTGGGTTTGGGAAGAAAGCAACGGTTGATGGAATCCAAGAAGAAGATGGGGGAGGCATGGACAGAGGAGAGGCACAACTTGTACATCAGCTGGTTGGAGCATAACTTCGTTGAGAAGTTGTACCGCCGGCTACAGCCAGAAACTGGCAGCGGCGGCTCTGATGACATCAATGAGATTTCTGAAGGTGAATCTGAGTGTTCGTCTCACTATAAATTAGACCGTTTGTTGACACACTCAACCAAAGTAATGGATGAGGATTTCGAAGTAGTAGAGTCTTCAGAGGCATCAAGCTAAGGTGATTGAGAGAAAATATGTATTTACATGTTTTATCCATCATTTGGCCATTATAAAATGAAGAGATGTGAAAAAAATTACGTGTTTCAAACCAATGCTAAGTGCTTATGTGTTGTATGTGTTAATTTGACTTAATAGCTCAAATGTTCCACAATATAGGTTATTTAGCTCTTATAAATACGCACCTCTCTTACTGTTTTGCATTAGGTGAATAAATTTTTTTCTCTCATTTCTTATATGAATAGTTTAACATGGTGTTAGAGCCAAGATTCTAAGATTTCGTTTTGGACGACTTTTTTACTGTTTCTTAAAGCAGTTTTTTAAAAAAAAAATATGAATTTTATACTAAAAAACTGCTTTAAGAAGCAATAAAAAAGTCATCCGAAACAAAGCCTAAATCTTTATCTCTCTTGTCAAAATCATCGTGGCATTTTCCTTTTGTCAAGAAGGTTCTCTGAAGATCTGAAAGGATTTGTGCATCCATGTTTAACATCGGGCACTGTTGCTCAGCATCGTTGCTTCCAGCTAATTCCTGCTATGTTTGACTTCTCGATCTTACATAGAATCACAATTGCAAAAATGGCTTCAATTTCTTATAATCTACTTTCTTCGTGCTTTGATCGGCTTTGATTTCACAACCTTAGCCACTCGTTTTAGTTTGACAGCAAGGTTTGTCTTTAGCTTGGTTATATCGACCTTTGGATTCGCTTCAAAAATTCCTTACAAATCTCACACTTTTTATATATAACAAAAGAGAGTGCATGAGATTTGAAAACTTGTGAACTTGCCAAGTCACCGAGATCTTCCTTTGAGCTTGCTCGGCAAGCAAACTCATGAACATGCATCTGCAAAACCATTCCTAAGCTCGTCTCAGCTCACCTCGTTGAAATCACTAAACTTGCCTCGAGTTCAGCTTTCCCCTTAGATTATTTTCTCTTAATCATAACTGTTGTTAAACATAAAAGGGCCTCCAACAAAAGCTTCTCCTCTGATGGCACCTCCAGCCATGAACTAATCATTCATGACCACATCAGCAGTCATAAAAGCTTCTCATCAAATCAACCACTCATAAAGCACAACATGAATGAGCAAACATATCTCATATGGGATCAATCAGGTATGATGCTTAGAAGTGTAATAATTTATAATTATCTCATAGGTGCAACCAATCCTCTTGGATAAGATGCTTAAAAAGTTATGAACATAAATACCTTTAATTCAAAGTTTTAATCCGGGATGAGCACACTTATTATATTGTTAACAAATTCATCTATTTATATATAAATACAATTCAAAACCCAAACTACAATCATGACTAACAATAGAAAAGTATATTTTCATTCAATTCCTAAGGACTATCATCTTTAATAAGGGATTTCATACCAAAACTCTTATATATACAATCCTCAACAAAATAGAATTGTTGAAAGGAAAAGTAGACATCTTTTAGAAGTATTAGATCTATCATGATTACTAGCAATATTCCAAATCTATATTGGAGAGAGTTTGTCCTAATAATTGGGTACTTTATTACCTAAGTGTCATCAAGAATTTTCAAATTCAAAACTCTTTTTTAAGTCCTCATCAAAATATATCACAAAATAAACTTTACTGTTAATCTCAAAGTCTTATTGTATTTTGCTTCTGTTCACATCCAACCTTATGAACAAAATAAACTTAATAA
Source organism: Dendrobium nobile (assembly GCA_022539455.1). Taxonomy (NCBI): domain Eukaryota; kingdom Viridiplantae; phylum Streptophyta; class Magnoliopsida; order Asparagales; family Orchidaceae; genus Dendrobium; species Dendrobium nobile. The sequence continues at coordinate 46,100,420 of CM039734.1, read as the reverse complement.
AAAAGCCATTAAATACATTTTTATCAGTTATTCTTCGAACAAAAAAGGGCATAAATATTATTATCCTAAAAATAAGAAAAAAAACTACACTTATATGGATGTAACATTTTTTGAAAATCAACTCTTCTTTCCTTCATGGGAGAACTCCAACTAAGGGTGTAAATGAGCCATGTCGGGCTTGAGTCACCCCTGATAGGAGCTTAAGCTTGATTAATTTATCGATTTCTAGCTCAAGTTCATGCTTGATTCTAAAAGTTTGAGCCAGTGCTCATGAGTAGGCACATTTATTATGAAATAGAGAATAATTATGATTCAAGCAAATATTATAATAAAATTAAAGAAAGAATGAAAATTTAGAAGAAAAGTAATAATCAATGATTTAATATAACAACGTTATATATAATTTTTTACCATTTTCAACAACTTTGTATTTAAAATAATGAATGCTAATATATTTTAAGTGTATTTTATATTGATATTTTTTGAACGAATCAGCTCACAAGCTAATGAGTCAAGTCAAAGCTTGCTCGAGCATGGCTCTTTAGCTCATCAAACTCATCTAACGAGCTATTTATTAAGTCGATCCCAAGTCAGCTCACAACTCGGCTTGACTCATTTTCACTTATAATTCCAGCACTACTTATGAATATATAAGTATTTTATCCATCCCACGAATCTCTAGTCTCCATCTCTTATTGGTCTCTCAGAAACCTAACAAGCTAATGATAATGAAAAAACTCAAGATCATTTATAACAAACCAAATATAAATGCATGATTTATACTAGATGTCAAAAAATTTTAACAACAATTGATGAACCATGAATTTCTCCAAAGTAAAATCACATGTTAATTTGGACCAAGCTTTAACAATCCTTCACAAGGTAACACTAATTCTAACTTTGATATTCCAATTGCATATGGGGAATGTATAAGTACAATAAAATATTGTACAAGGTATTTGATCATTGAATATATTTCTTATAACAACTTATCTTTTCAATTCCATGCAATTAGAATTAATCTTCACAATATGAATATCTAAAATAATTTTCACTTGGCAGTACAAATAACCAAATGGAGAGATGTTGTTAACCTAGAAATGAACTCACTAGAAAAGAATGATACATGGAAATTATTGATCATACTAAAAAAAAGAAATTAATTTGATATAAATGGATATTTAATGCAAAATATAATGTTGTTGGAGCATTAAAATATATAAAGCTAGACTGTTTGATTAAATTTATGACATTTTATATCAAGAAATCTTTGACTAGTAGCTAAGATTAGCTTTTTTCTAGACATCTTCTTACTAAATGTGGATCCTAATTGACCTCTTCACTAACTAGACATATAAAATGCCTTTCTTAATGGAGATGTTGAAGAAGATGTGACTATTCCTTATGGAATAAAGACCATTGACAATGAAGAAAAAATTTGTAAGCATAAAAAATCTTAAATGGCCTAAAGAAATCTACAAGAGCTTGATTCAAGAGAGACAATACTGTAAGAATAAAGAAATTCATATCTAATGCTCAACACAAATATACACGGGATATGCAAACCCGTAAATACTTCTATGGATTTTATCAGTAAAACTGGATCAAACGGTGGCACTCTCCAAGCTGATAAAGAAAAGCATTAGTGTTTGATTAAAAAAAGTATCTCTCTTATATTCATTCAGACTTATAATACTATATTAATATGGTTAATTGATTTATGAATGCTCCTATTAATGAGCATCTTGATATAATCTATAGGATTATGGTTGCTGAAAGGACTCCTTAAAAAAGGTATATTCTTAAAAATCGATGATAATTTATGGTGTTGTTATGCTCTCAAGCACAATGTTGCAGCTCTCCAGTTTAAACCTAAATTCTATTTTTTTATTTTTAAAGTTATTTTTATGATTATTAAGTTATTACACTCTCAGACTTTGTGAATAATGGGGACTTAATTTATTTATGTTTGCCCAATCTGTTCATTTTACAAGTAGTAGCTATAAAAAGAATGCCTAATGTTGCAATATTAGAGAGAAAACTTTAATGACTTAATATTATATATAGATCCAACATATAAATAAAAAGGTCTCAAGAGAGTCTAGAGTATTTACTTGGAGAATACAAAAAAGAAAAAAAATCATAGGTTTTTGGCCAAATTGAAATGAGTCCACAGATGATTGTCATCTTTTATAAATAATGCGCTTTTCCATGATTAGTTAATTTTTAGCTACAATATAATAGGCATAGGTTGTATAGAGCGAATTATGTGATGAAAGTTGAAAGAGCTCTGTGGCGTGGGAGCTATCTTTAAGAGATGATTTGCTATCTATTTAGTCATTCTCCTTTGAGGGGAGAACAGAGACCAAAGTTTCAGAATAAATTTTAGTGCTGATTTTAGGAGTTAGAGTTGATGTGGAGGTGTGCATTGCATTTATAGATAATGAAATGCTTTGATGTTATTAGTAGTAATATATAGCAAAATCTGTAGGTATGAATGTATGCAAAGTGATAATGGTTGAGAGAGTGTGTTCAAATGATGATAGTCAAGAGATCATAGTTTGATAATGATGGTCTAGTATGTATTCAAGCAATAGCGGTCAGAGGTCTGTAGTCAAGTAAATTTGGTCAAAAGATTGTAGGTGGGTGATGGTTGTTGGAGTATCATAGTTGGGGGATGATGGTTGAAGGGCTATAGTTGGGCAATGGGAGTTAGAGGATGGAAGTTGGGCAATGATGATCAGATGATGGTAATCAACTAATATTAGTCAAAGGAAAGTAGTTGGATGAAGGTAGACAGAGAATATTAACAAGCAATATAATCAAAAGAATGTGTTGAAGAACTATAGATGGGTAACGGTTGTTGAAAGAATATAATTAGGTGACAATGATTGGAGGACCTATGGGCTTCAAAAGGCCCCCATGGCACTATAGTAAATGACTAGTTATAGTTGATTAATGCACTCTATAGGACCATGGAGATCAATGGAAAGAATACTAATTATCTATTATTTCAAATTTTTCTATATGATGAATGTGGATCCAAATAGGATTTATTTTGATTTAGGGGGTTAAGATATTTCAATGGAGGAAGCTCCTTAGGTTAATTATACCTTGGTTGGGTCTGAGAACACTCTTAATTAAGGAATTGATGCTTATGTTAAAATCAATAATGGCTAATGTAATTAAGATAAGGTGAAGTTAGGAATGAGTAAATGATAAGAAAGTGAGGATGAATCTATCAAATGGGTATGACACCCTCATTCAAGATCCCATGGTTTCATTATTTTGGGTTTGTCGGTACCCTTAGTCTACTTAGTGATGTAGTAATATGAAGACTACTATTAATAACGACTTCTTACCTCATCCATGAAGATCTTATATACTAGGGTGTGGTCTTAGTCCTAGGATAATAAATATGAATTACATTCTCCTATTATATGAAGAAAAAAATCCAAACTAGACTTAAAGTTCTGTGCGATGGTACTTGCTAAAATTGATAAGATTACTAATATCTGAGGTTGATGAGTAAGAAAGGAGAGTATCTTCTTCATAAGGAAGAGGTGAGACACGAGATAGAGTATATAACTCATTCATGTCAGATCAAGAATATCTAAATATCTTCTAAATTTGATAGATATGAAAAATATGAATATATCCTCAATGTATAGAGAAGATAGGGCAGATACAAACATTTTTTTAATGCAGTAGAGAAGTTATAAATGGATTAGGCCTTAGGACCCAAATCAACATCTATGGAATAATTTGAAAGCTTAAATAAATTTGTAGATAGTTTAGACCTTAGGCTACATGAAAATGAATCAAAGATCCAAGAAATATTAGAAAAGGATGACTTGTAAATACAAAAACTCAAGGAAAACAAATTCAAAACCCATAGCTCAAATGTAAAATAATATAATTCCAATCACACTTATAACAATAAGCATGTCATACCTATTAGAAAGAATGAAGAAGATTCCTTATCAAATCCTAGGGTTTGAACTAATCAATAGAAGGACAACCTAGAAGGACAGAAGTAGAAGAAATAATCATTCTATGAATGCTAAAAACTTTAATGATCTATCGAGAAGTTTTAAAGTTGAGGCACCTGATTATGGTATTAATCATGACACAAACAAATTCCTAGTTCAATTAACTCAAATAGACGACTTCTTTGATAGATACAAAAATGATGATGACCAAAGAGTTAACTTTGTTAAGATGAAGCTAGATTGGCATACTAAAATTTATTTGATAAATACCTTAGTAAAAGAACATAAATAAGGAATAATCACCCTAAAATGGAGAGCATCTATTAGCTCATTATATGTACTCCTACTCAGACTATCTTAATTAGGTTTACAAATAAGAAAGTGAGTACCACAATTATAAGAAGAAAATAGGGAGAGAGAGCATAATTAGTTGCATATCAATCCATACCCTCCTATAATGAGTTGAAGCAAATTATCATTATGGTGCATGAGTTAATAAGAAATTAACTTAGCCCAAAAAATAGTCAAATAATATTGGAACATAAATTATATGCTTTGAATAAAATTGTTCATATTTTTATATATAGGAGGAGAAGAAGAAGGACATTGACTAGGTAATTATTATTGACTTAGCCAAACATTTATTTGAGGTTAGAGATGAGGTGTAGAAGAAGAAGGAGATGGAGGAGTGGCATAGATAAGAGACAAATCCACTTCTATTATATGTACAAATAAAAAGGTGGAGAAGGCAAGAGATGTTAGTCCATCTCTTACTGTTATATGTAGAAGTAAGACAAAGTTATTGGATTAAATGTGAAGGAAGAAGAAGAATATGTACTTGATTGGAGACTTCATAGATCCATTAGAGAAGAGACACATGCCTGCAAATTCATGCTAAATTGATTCCCTTTGCCTAATTGATGAAGAACAATAATCTATCTTTAATTCTTGGATGTTAATATTGATAAATAACTCCAACGAAAGGGAGCTAGGAGTGAGTAGTGGGAGCATAGTGTGGTTTCAGTAGTTAAATATGCCCACTACTTAGCAAGATAATATGATAATAAATCTATTAGTTTATTGATGGAATGAGTTTTTAAATAGTTGAATACACTTCAAATTTATTTTTTGCTATAACACGTATATTCTTTATATTACCTAATAAGAGAATGAATATGGTGCTACTTAAGGATTTATGAATTAGACATCATTATGTTGAATGAATTATTGGATCATTACTACACATCAATAATTTTTGTGCTAAAGAGGAATGATAGTTTCAAGTGGCAAGAAATGCTATCTAGTATGTTACTAGAAAGGAGAATTTTTTTTTTAAAATCATGGATGATGAAGAACTCGTATGCTGTTAAAATGAACTAGAACAAAGTAAATTGGATGATACATGACATCTCACCACCATGCATAAAGTTATATGAATTTAACCCCACTTACAATCCAATGTATATCTTTTGTGCAATGTTGATTTCAATTTGCAAGCGCTTTCCTAGATTGCTTAAGATGGTAGGGTTATTTGACAATATGAAAGAACTTTTGTTACACAAATATCCTTGGAAGTGGAGAGGACCAACAAAGATGATGTTCTAAAGTTTGTGGTATGATAAGATATTTGATGATTAACTAAACTTTAATCAACATAAGATGAGTAATCACTTGCATGGAAGAAGTTAGGAGTTAATTTATAATAATGATCTACCAAATAAATAAAATTACTCCTTATCATACTATTGAATTACTCCTTATCATGATTGACAAAGAATTATTTATAAAGAAATATTAACCAAGCTTCCATACATCATCCTTTTCAATGAACTAGCTATAGTATTATACTCCTTATCATACTATTGAATTCCTTCTCACAAGGGTATTCTCCAAATTCCATTATAGTGATTAGAACAAATTCAATAATATCAAATATTATATCCTTGCCTCCAATATTAAACATAACAGAATAATCGTTATTCTCATAATTATCAATTATCCTCAGTAATAACTGATAAATTGGGGATTAATAAATTTGCAATTTAGGACATTTGAAAAAATTGATTAAAGAGTGATTTCTTTGCCTTACCAATCAGATCATTGGTTTAAACTATCTAACCACTTTTTCCATTATTCCCAGAGCACTATATATAACCTGCATATTATAATACCTCTTTAAAGGCAGGCTTAGAATACACATTTGCATACATAACAAAATAATACAAATAAGTCAATTCCAAAAGAGATAATAATGGAAAAATAAAATGAACCATCATTAAACTATGTTCAAACTATGATCAAATTATGATTCAACCATAATTGAACCATGATTGATCCATGTTGAAACACGATGAAACTATCTTTGAATCATGATCAAAACATCTTCAAATCATATGATCGAAAAATCTTGCCACATAATCGAATCATCTTCGTCTCTCTTCAAATCATCTTTAAATCATGTGCACAAACTATTTTTTAACATTATTTGAACCTTATTTGAAAGTTTGAATGAGGTTCAAAGATAGCTTAAAGATGGTTAGATTTTATTCAAAGATGATTTGATCATAGTTCAAAGATAGTTCTATTATGGTTTGAAGATGCTTCAAAGATAGTTAGATCATTGTTCAAATATATTTCAATCATGGTTCAAAGATGATTCGATCATTGTTTGAAGTTGGTTTAGTTATAGATCTAATAAATTTATATTGGGTATTGTGATGTTTAATGATGTTTAGGGTTTAGAGTACAAATAATATATTTGAATCTAAATAACCAAATGTATCATATTACTAACCTTGAACATATGGTGAATAAAGGGATCACAACCAAGAGATTATAATGCAACTCTAAAGCACACTCTATAAATTGCCAAATATTGAGAATGTAGTCGGAATAGGAAGAGTTGATGAGCTACTATAATCGAAGGTTCACGTAACCATTCAATGAAGGCTTCAACTCTTATTTTTAGAAAGTATGTATTTTAGTCTGAAATGAAGTTTCAAATCTATTTATCCAAAAATATAAATAACAAGTAGCTAGGTTTCTCCAATTATACCTATTCTAAGACATATATAAAATCAAATTTCTCTTAAATGTGTGCTTATATAATTATGCCAATACGCACATACATGAAAATTAAAAAAATCTTATGATACATGCCAGGATTAATTGTTTTTGGTTGTAAACTATGCTAAATATGAAACATAATCTCACACAACTATCTAACATTAGATTAATGCTACCCTCAACATCCATAGCTCCATAATTCATTTTCATAATTTATATTCTCTTTAATAATCACATAAATATTCATATTTTTATCTTTTAAAATTTAGATAGAGTTTAATGTCCGATCCGATTTTCACTGAAAATATATATATATATATATATCACTTTTTTTTTATCCTGCGAGTAAAACTTTATTGATCAACATAACCCCCACTGCAATCCAAAACCCAAGCTAGGGGACAATGGCCGCTGTTCCTATGCGGCTCGTCCCGCTGGTCTCCTCTCCTTGCTCTTCTCGTCCAGCCGTTCAACTTCCTCCTTCTGGCATCACTGCCGACTTGAACCTAAGCCGATCCTTCCGCGGCTCAGCCTCCCGATTTCGGTGTTTCGCCGGACAGACCGACTTCTTTACGAGGCTTGGTCGTCTGATAAGGGAAAAGGCTAAGAATGACGTCGAGAAGATATTCTCCGGATTTTCGAAGACCAGAGAGAATCTTGCCGTTATCGATGAGCTGCTCCTTTACTGGAATCTCGCCGACACCGATCGCGTTTTAGACGAGCTCGAAGAGGTTGCTCCCTTCTCCTCCTCTTTTGCAAATGACAAGCTTGGTAAGCGGTTATCCGTTTCTTTAGTAGGCATTGCTGGTATCTGATTTTGGGCCAAAGATTTCCATGAAGATTGTCGACAGTCTCAGAGATGATATCCTGGCTGGAAAACTCAAGTCGGGAAACGAAATAAAGGTTGTGAGTTTTTCTTCTTTCTCCAAAATGATTTTCTTTATTTTTCTGGAATTTTCTGCGCACTCTAATGAAAGTATGCTTTATTTAGGAAGCGTTGAAGAAGAGCGTTCTTAATCTTTTGACAGGAAAAGGTGGCAAGACAGAGCTCCAGCTAGGCTTTAGGTATCATGTCTCTCTCTAATGGATAAAACAGTTATTATTTGGGCTTTTGATGGGGAATGTCTTTTCAGGAAGCCTGCTGTAATCATGGTTGTTGGAGTTAATGGAGGGGGAAAGACTACCTCTCTAGGTAATGCATTCTGATAACACAAAATTTACTTTTGGCGAACTCCATGGGGTACGTCCATTCAATCTAGTGAAACTTATTGGTGATGAAGCTTCTTTAATTATGGAGATAACAAAAAAAAAATTATGGTTTTAGTATATCTATGTTTTTCATTTAGTATCTTTGATAGGAGATATATGCATCGACCCCGCCCCAACTTCGCCACTTTACCTTTTATTCTTGATATACGCACCAGTTCTTTGTGATGTTAAATACCCTTTGATTAAATGATTTAATCTTAATGGTAACTGCCGTGCCATACTTTTTGTCCAGGTTTCTTCCTTTACTGCGCATGGTTGTCCCTGCTATTGGTCCCTGCTATTAATGAAAAAATATTATACTGAGTTAAAAAAGTGAGCATATCTGCTTAAAATCCTTGGAACTTCATTATTTAGCAAGCATCTTTTGTTGCTGTGCCGCTTCCCGTTCCTTTCATAGCTTCCTTTTCTTGAAGCCTCATAGCAGATGAACTTTTAGTGCAGGCAGTTAGTTTTTCTAGCTGGAAGTGTTGATTTTTTAAATGGTTAAGAAATTACTCTTCTAAACTCCTATGATGCTATCTTGAAACCGCCAACAGCAATAATGGTTGCAGATATTTCTTCAAACTCTTTAAGTTTTTTTTTTAATGGATATATTCAAATGAACTATGAAGTAATGAGTAATTTATCTATTCGTATCTATTTGCATAGGAAAGCTTGCTCGGAGGTTAAAGAATGAAGGAGTAAAGGTGAGGTTGAAATTCTATTGTTCTATACTTCAATCGTACCAACGAACTAAATTTTTGCACTGTCTTTTGTATAAAATAGCTTAACATTTATTTCATTAATGAAGCAAACTTAGTTTCTTTATATGATATTCATTCAATACACAAACAAAAACCAGGTTGACTTGGGGAAAGAGAGCGATCTTTTGAAACCTTTACAGCTCCCCTGAATATTGTATACTATTTATTTTATGCTAAATCATATCCTACATAATTTTCTTTTAATTTCAGGTACTGATGGCTGCTGGCGATACGTTTAGAGCAGCTGCTAGTGAACAGCTGGAAGTTTGGGCTGAGAGGACTGGATCGGAGATAGTCACGGCTGAGGGTGACAAGGTTAAAGCTCCGTTAGGTGTGTATGCATATTAAAGAACACCAATTGATAAGTGAGGAAATATTCTCACAAGCAGGCTCTTTTTGAAATATATGAATCAAAATTTTCATTGTTATTTGAAGCTGTTTGTGGATAGTTCTTTCACAGGCTGTCAAGAAGGGTAAGGAGCAAGGTTATGGCGTTGTCTTGTGCGACACATCTGGACGTGGGTGTCACTTGTTTATTTTAGATTGTTTTATTTGATTTATTTAAATTTACATTGTAAATTTTGATGCGGACATTAAAATTTTCAGGTCTGCACACCAATTACAGTCTCATGGAAGAGTTGGTATCATGCAAGAAAGCTGTAGCTAAAGTTATTCCGGGTGCTCCTAATGTATAATTTTTCTCTTCTTATTTTCTATTTCTTTTCCAATTTATACTTAGTAGGAAAAGGCTCTTAGTTACAGCATTTCTTGCATTTCTTTAAGTAACATCTTAAAGATATGAATATAACATAAGGCACTAGTTTGTGCTCTGTGTCTGTAGTTAATAGCATGCAAATTGGATGATGTAACCTAGGATTCTCTTCAACATTTAGAGAACCTTCCAAAACATTCAAAATCAAACTTCCTGAAATATGAAAAGATTCCAAGGAATATTGGTTTCAACTTTCAATGAGAATTGCTCATTGAATTTTGGGCCTTGGATGCCACAACGATGTATTGGATTGATATCTTGATGACAACAATTATTTAAGTTGGAAAAGTGATGTTTTTTTGGTTGTCGCTATATGGAGTTAAAATCTGTTGGAATGTAGGCTGATAGATATTTCTTTGAACTTTGATGGTAATATTTTCAGCTAAACTGCAGGTTTGACCTTCAAAAAGTTCTAACCTTTAAAATTTTCATTTGGGGTTGATGAATGTTTAAGCTTAATTGTAAATATTTTTCTTAATCATCTGTAAATTTTTTTCTAAACACCACTGGTTCTTGAGCCATAAATTTCATGTTCAACTGAGTCAGTTGCATTTTAGCTACATTAGCATTTATAAATATGTTACTACTTTTCTACTGATTATTTGTTTTTGTAATAATATGCTTTTTGTTTGTTTTCTTACACTGCATAATAATAGTGTCAGACATGTACAATGAAGTATATAAAATGCACTCATTAAATGGGCATATAAAATTTGTGTAGGAGAAATAAATGGATAACAGGTAGATCTATGTAGCATAGATATAAGCTATTCATAATAATTTGCAAAGAATATGTTTATTACTCCTACAACACCCCAAAAAAAAGAATGAAAACTGAGGTTTCATAAAGCTAATAAAAAATAACTAGGATAAGGCTAGTGATGATGACTTACACCATATAATATTGTTGCATTGATTTGCACATCGTCTTATTTTTTTCCTAGTTAAACTTTTTTTAATTTTAATGTGGGTGGGTTTGAAGTAATGGTTTGTTGTCTCCAGTGTAACTGCGAAGCTTCATGCAATATGTATGCTCTTATTCAAATTTATTTTAATCATGTGCTAGTTACTTTTGACCATTTTGAGTTGTTTTTTTGCTTTGTTATATTGCTTTCTTGTTTTGATTGATCCACCTTTTCTTAGTGGCATTTCTTGCTAGGATCTAGGGGTATGAGTCATGCCGACTCATGAGTTGACTCATACTCGATATAACTAATGGCTCATAAGCCAAGCTTAACAAGCTGATGAGTCAAATTTGAGCTAACCTCGACTCTACTCGTTAGCTCATGAGCTTGCTCTTTTAAAAATATTAATATAAAATAACCTATTAACATCAAGACTTTAAGTTTAAAGTTATTAAAATATTTAAAAATTATACCTCATTTTCTTAGATCAAGTGATTCATTATTATTTTTTTTTCTATTTTCTCATTCTTTTACCATTTTATTATAATAATTGCTGGAATTATAATCATTTTATCTCTTTTATAATAAATGAGTCGGATTGTTAGACGACTAAAACTTGTAGAATGAAGCTCGAGCTCGAGTTCAAACATGATTAATTAATCAAATTCAAGCTCAAGCTACAGGTGACTTGAGCTCAGTTTGACTTGTTTAAACCCCTATTAAGATCTATCTCCCTCATTTTCTTTTGGTTATCAATGTCAAATTTGAGATTCTTTGGATAGGCTCTTTTTATTCAGGACAATGCTTTTTCCCAGAATGATACGCTTGATATCATGGGTCATCTTAGCTTGCTTTCTTTCTTTTCTTTATCACAGTATACCATTGCATGCCAGTTATATTTCTGCTCTATTGTGCTTGTAAAGTTTATAGTCTAACTATACAGCTCATTGTAGAGATTGTACTATTTGAATTGGTATATCACATATCATGATAACTTATTGAAATTTAATTCAAGGAGAAGAGGATTATTTTCTGCAGTATGGTGGATGTCATTGAATCAATCCATGTACGAATCCCACTGAAATTACAACTAGGTTGCTTGAATTAGTGAAAGGAAGAAAAGACTCATGATTTTTGTTAAAAGCATTTATACTCAGAATAAATCATAACTTATTGAGTAAACATGAAATAGTATTAATATTCTTTTGAGTAAAAAAAAAGAGGGTAAATTAAATTTGAGTTCTTGAGGTTAAAAGGTTGCTTCATGTTGGTCCATTTTTTAAAACTCCCTATTATGTTGATGTAGGAAACTTATATTTTCATCTCTTGCATACATCATTAGGGGTACCACATCTATTGGGTTATGACACCCTTCTCTTGAATATGCTTTGTATGTAGTAGGAAGTGTTAGGGGGAAACAAAATGAAGAACACTTATTCACTCTTCAAGCTCTCACAAAAAGAAAGATTTTAAGTTTCAAGCAAGCAAGAACAAATGAGGAGGAAGGTGATTTCAGTGAGCTTAAATTATCTGGTAAACCAGGAAGCAACAACAGTAGTAGGAGTGCCAGAGCTCCTAAAATATTAGGAGAGCAGGTGGTCGAACTAAAGGGGACAAATGGAAGAGGTAACTCACTTTTGTGAGAAAATCAGGGATTGACAAATTGAGATGAAAATGATGATAACTCATAGCATGGACCAACAGGACCAGTATTATAGATATACTTCAAATTTTAATGATGAACTTGTTGGTATGTTTAAGGACAACCTTTTCGTGGAGCATCTTGAACAGCTTGAGTTCCCCTCGGCACCTACCTAAGACCATTTGTGTGGTATCCTAGAGAGAAAGGACATCATGATGATGATGAGGAAGACCTTGATTTAGAGAGTTAGGGGTTGTTTTTCTTTTAATTGAAAGAGAGAGAGAGAGAGAGTTTAAAAGCTACTTTTGTTGGGTAGCATATTTATTTTATTTTGATATGTTGTAATAGATAGTCTGGATGATGACTTAAAATTTAGTGCTTATGGGATTATGGGAGGCAACCCACTTGATGTGCTATGTATGGTGCCTATTTTATCACCCTAAATGAAAATAAAGATTTTTATTTTTATCGGCGTATAAGTAAAACCGACGTTAGAGAGGCTTTAAAGAAAATAAAGTGTGGAAAAGCTGTTGGATCCGATGATATTCCAATGGAGATGTGGAAATACTTAGGAGATGAAGGAATTTCTTAGCTTACTAAACTTTTTAATACTGTTTTGAAGACTAATAAGATGCCAGATCAGTGGAGAATTAGTGTGTTAAATGTTAATTCTTATTTTTAAGAATAAAGGTGATGCATAGGAGTGTGCGAATTATAGAGGAATTAAGTTAATGTGTCATACTTTAAAACTATGGGAGCGAGTTATGGAGCGTAGCTTGCGGCGTGTACTAATGTTTTTCGAAATCTATTTGGATTCATGCCGGGTAGGTCTACTATGAAAGCCATACATTTATTGAGAGGCTTGATGGAGAAATATAGAGAGAATAAGGTGGATCTACATATGATATTTATTGATTTAGAGAAATCATATGATAAAGTTCCAAGAGAAGTGCTATGTAGAGTTCTTGAAAAGAAAGGAGTTAATAATGCTTATATTAAAATCATTAAAGATATGTTTGCAGGAGCTATTACTTGTGTTCAAACACAAGGTGGTTTGATCAAGTATTTTTCGATTTCGGTTGGATTACATGATCAGCCTTAATCCCTTATCTTTTTGCTTTAGTCATGGATGTTCTCACTAGACATTTGCAAGAGGATGTACCTTGGTGTATGCTTTTTGCTGATGATATTCTTCTTGTTGATAAGACTAGAGAGGGAGTTGAAGGTAAACTTGAATTATGGAGGTCAACTTTAGAGTCTAAAGGTTTTCTCTTGAGTAGATCTAAAACTGAATATATAGAGTGTAATTTTAGCAGCAATAGACCTAGTGAGGGGATTATGACTTTGGGCGATCAAGTCATTAATAAGAGTACACGTTTTAGATATCTTGGATCTATTGTTCAGAGTGATGATGAAATTGATGGGGATATTATCAGCAGAATTCAAGTTGGATGGTTGAAGTGGAGGAATGCATTGAACTTATTGTGCGATAGAAAAGTTCCCCTCGAACTTAAGGGAAAATTCTATAAGATGATGGTGAGACCTGCAATGATTTATGGTGCTGAATGTTGTCCATTAAAAAATAAGCATAATACTAAGTGTTGCAGAGATGAGGATGCTTAGGTGGATGAGTGCTTGACCCTTAGAGATAGGATACAAAATGAGCATATACGTGAAAAGGTTGAAGTAGCTCCAGTGGAAGATAAGATTAGAGATAGTCGCCTTAGATGGTTTGGTCACATTAAACGGAGGCCTTCCGATGACTCGGTTAGGAAAGTTGAGGTATTAGATTTGACTTATGTTAAGAAAGGTAGAGGTAGACCTAAAAAGACTTGATTAGAAAATATTAGAAATGATCTTTCTTTATTATACTTAAATGAAAATTTGACTTTTAATTAGACACAAATGGAGACAAAGGCTTGATGTTGTTGTTGTTGTATCACATGTTTTATGCACCTTTTATCATTTATATGAAAGCATTTGTAGTGTTAATTGTTGTTTATGTTTTTTTTTTTAATTTACGTTTATTGAAATTTCCCTCATGCTTATTATAATTCTTGTATTCTGATTATTTAATTAATTATAGTAAAATGATAATTAAAAAATATATAAAATTAGGATAATAATAAAACTCTAGATTATAGTTCAAACGAATACTGTTTATATGTTATAGAGTGAAAACAATTAATAATTAACTAACTTAGATCATTTAAGTTATTGCTTCAATTTGAAATTATAAATTATACCTTTATGCATTCATTTTTGAAATAAAGATGAATAATTAGAATTAAAGATTATATATGAGTAGATTAAAATTATAAATCATAAGTAACTCAGATTTGGAATTGCTAATCTTATAAATCCTTACATTAAATTCATTAATATTGTAAAAATGTTCAAATAAAAAATTAATAATCAAAATCATTAATTATATACTCCATAAATTAAAAAAGAAAAAGAAAAGAAACTGTGAAAATTGTTCTAAAAAGAAGAAGAAAAGAAATAGAAGAAAAAAGAGATGGGTACATTAAAAAATTGGTATAAGTCAAAATCTTAGAATCTGATTACAATCCTATACTTAAATTTATAAAGGATAAAATAAGAAAACTAGTACAAATGATGGTGAACTAATGAAAGTTTCAATTTTAACTACTAATATATTTTATCATTAAGCTACATTATTCATTTTAAAATTAAAACTGTAAGCCGTAAACTCAAATTAAGTAAAACTAGAATTATAATTTTATTCATTTTTACTATTTATAGACTGTGATGTATTATCATATATTTTGGTAATTTTAAATTGTTAATTTTTTATTTTGGTTAATTATTGAATAAAAATTGTAATATTTTTATTGCTTTAGGACAAACAAAAGTTTTAGTTGAGGAGAATTTGATAAGTATAAATAATTTATTATTTTATGTGTTATATTTTTAGTGAAAATGTGTTGTTTAGTTGTTTTGTGCAGGAACGATACAAAAAATACACAAAATTTTAAGTCTCATTTAGCGCCGTGGGGTCGGATAAATCAATGCCTCAGTGCCATCGAAGGCACCATCGAAGTGCTACAACATTGACACGGCAACCCCAACTTCTCTATTGAACAGTGCCACAACGTCAAAATGGCCAACTTTGTAGTGCCATGTTCGCTATCTTCAAGCGTCGCAGCGTCACAATCTACACGTCTTGGCACCAAAATTATCATTATGATGTCGTAGCGTTCGAAAGTTAGCAGCGCTGTGCCGTAGCAGTTGTAACTTTCAAAGAACACTATTTGTTAGCCAAACAATGCGATTGTTCACTAAGCAACTGATCCACGTCAGCTTATGATGCACCGACACGGACACGCGACATGATATTTTTTAAAAATATAGGACACGGGTGCGGCGTGGATACGACATAATAATTTTTTAATATAATATATAAAAATTAAGGTGACATTATATTAAAAATGACAAGCAATAATAAATCAATGTCATGATAACTTGTTTAACTTATAAGATAAAGATGTTTAGTACAAAATGTCTTGTACAACCACAAAAATATAAGCAAAAATCATTTAGTACAATATGAAGGTTCAACTACTCAATAGAGGGAATGATAGATCTAGATTCAGAGGTTGGTCTTTGGCCTTTAATTGAATATCATTGCTTCTAACTCTGGTTCATCTAGAGAAAGATTTGCAACCTCCAATAATCTCATATTATCAAGGCACTCAAACTCATCTCCAGCAACATCTCACATCTTGTTATCACCTGTCATATAAAGTGAGGTTTTCTTTGATAGAAGACGAAGATTTGTATGCACATAAATTAAATCTCCAACTCGTTGTGAAGTTATTCTATTTCTCTTCATTGATTAAATAAATGAGTATGTGTTCTAATTTCTCTCACAACAGGAACATGATGATACTTGAACAGGAAGTTTTATTGCTATTGTTTGAAGAAGCGGTGTTGAAGCTCCATAAATCAATCATCACATTTTTGGATCCATCCTTCATATTTCAACCAAAGATTCTTGATTACCAAACTCCTCTAAATATCCAATGAGCTTTGCAAGTTCTATATTAATTTTTCTTCTTCCCTCATTTGGGAAATATCGTTTCAAGCATATCTTTCTCATATTTGAAATTTCTAAATCTTTTTGTGATGAGATGCGTTGAGGGTCTTCTTGAAGTCATTCTTTACTTGAATACCTTCAAATAATACAAAACATATAAAATTATCTGTTCATTTATCAAGAAATTTAAATTAATTTAAAAGATGAATACAAATGTATCTTGGATTTAATGAATAAGCCAAACAATGCAGATGTGTGTTACTTTTGCTCCACCTATCCTCAAGAATGATATAAAAAACGCTAAAAAAACTCGAGTCTTCTTCATATGATTTTCTTTCATGTTTGTATATAATTTCTTTCACTTTTGGAAATATAGAGTCCCACATCTCATAAATCAAATGTAGACATGATTTATCCGTGTCAACCTCTCTCAACATATCATAAATTGGATCAATGAAAGACAAAATGTAATCTACATTATCCCACCCCAAATTATCAAGACCTTTTCTTTAACATACCTTGCCTTCCCAACATCATCTTCTCAATAGCAAGACCACTTGTCACTAATCATCATAGATTGAAGAGCATTTTTAATTTGTTTGAATATTCTCAACATGATTATTACAGAGGCAAAACGAGTTTTAGCAATAGTTAACATTCTCAAGTGGGAGAAATCATTAAACATTGAAAGTCTCATCAAATGGTTCATAATAAAATTTTTGATCGGAACAACATCATCTGCAATCACTGTTATCCAATGACATTCAGCATAGATGATTTTATTAGCCTCTGTATTCTTTGCTGCATAAATATTTTTTAGTACAAGATTTAAAGTGTGCACGATACAGGGTGTCCAAAACATATGGGAATAAGTTTGCTCAACTAACATTCCTACAACTCTGCATACCGGTGCATTATCTGTAATAACCTGCACAATATTTGAAGGCCCAATCATGGCCATCACCTCTTTAATCAAATTGACAATAAAATATTTATCCTTGTATTCTCCTTCCACAGCTTTAATAAACTAGGGTAATTCTCTATAACGACCATGAAATTAATGAGTGTCTTCTTTGAGGATCTGTCCAATCATCACACACCAAACTAATAACGTTTTTCTTTCCACACTCATTTTGTTGGTTCAAGTAATGTCTCAATATGTGCTCTTTCCCTTTCCAATAGTTTCGATCTTAATGCATTGTAGCCAGGTGGAACATATCTTGCAAGGTTGTTATTATATGCAAAATCGAATACATTTTTATAATAAGGATTTATTTCAAGGTTGAAAAGAAGTCCCGCTGAAAAAAACATCCTTGTTATTTCACCATCTAATTCCTCTCGCTGCTGCAAGTTAAACGCCTTCTCTAAATGACTAGCGGCAACTCATTTTCTTTTTTTTTGTTTCATATCCTTCACTTCTAAATGATAAAAAATGATCAACTCTCAGAGATGAGGAAGAAGTGTGGGATGAGCCATGAGTAGATGACAAATGTATCTCTTTAGAGAGTGTTCTTTTGATCTTAGATTCAGGTTCATCAACTTGTCTGTTCAATTCAATCAACTGCGACGTAGTAATCTTAAGACATTTTAATTCCATGGCCAATAATCTTCAGTAGATGTGCTTTCAACTTAGAATATGATCCTTTGTAGATGCCACCACAATAATTGCATTTGAATGAAACATTTTTCCTCCTTCAAAAGTTTTTCCTAACTTTGTAACATGAATTCATAATGACTTATCAATTTCTACAGATGGCTCTTTTGAACCTTCGCCTAATCCACTCCCACCAGCACTAGAGCTCATTTTGCTTTTAAATGTACTGGTTAAATAGAAGAAATAAATGCTTAATAAAATCAAGATCTATTGTGACTCTTAACTTTTGTAAAGAACAATTGAACAACTTAGAAAATGATAGAAAATATAAGCACCATACATTGTAGTGAAACTATTACATTTGTAACTTAAAAATTTTAAATGACCTAATGAATCCAAAGTCTTCAATCACAATAGGAAAGATAATATCAATGTACAAAAATGGGAAAAATACCAATTTTGCAACAATCTAAATACAATCCATCAAAAAAAATTACTAACAATAATAAGGCAAAACTATAACAAGCTTGCAATGGCCCACAAACTCAAACTCTATTGACATTCAAAGACTATTATTAACACATCATGACAACAAATACAATATATTAAATTAGCTGCTATACCTTAAAAGTGAGAACAAAACATACATCTTTCATAAAATTAGGGCAACAAATGAGTCTCCAACAAATGCCATTAGAGAGTAAAAATCATCAATGAAAACTCCAACAAATGATTTAGGTATTTTTAACTATTCTCATTAGAATACTTTCAGAAAAAAAAACAAAATCATGCTAATACTTTCAACATCCAAAACCCAAAACATTCAAAATAGTTTCATAAAAAAATAAAAAAAACTTAAGAGGGATACCTGCTAGCGGTGCGATTAAGAAGAAATAATGAGAAGCCTCGGTTGCGTGCCGAAATGACGAAGAAGGAAGTCTGCTCGTGGTGCGACGAAAGAAATAAGAACAGTGAAGCCTCGGTTGCGTGCGAAAATGATGAAGGAACTATCCTTGCTCGTGGAAATGTCAAAGGAAACACCTGCTCGCGCGGAAACAACAAAGGAAGGGAGATCGGTTGCCTTGGATGCTCACCTCACTCGCACTAACGATTTGGATTGCGAAAAGGTAGGGCTTCGAGCGTTATACAGTGATATTTATGTTATTTTTTAATTATTAAATAATTGGACACGCGTGTCCGACACATGTGTCCGATTTATTTATTAAATATAACACGCCATAGACATGTCCGGCACGTGTCCATGGCATGCCGAGCACGTGTCCGTGTCCATCAAGTGTCCGACATTGCATTTCTTCTTTAGACAGAGTGTCGGTGCATCATAAACGTCAGCAATCGCCACGACAGAGCTAAAACAGTAGCGCAACGACTTTAGTTCATTTTCTGAGCACAGCGGCGCTGATCTTTCATGCGCTGCTGTGCCAATTACTTTGTGTTTTCCTATAAATAGTCATTGTATTATGTTTGTAAGAGAGTTCAATTACTTGTATAATTTCATTACTTTTTAGAGTAATTTTTAGATCTCTCTTAGAATCAAATCTAAGAGAGATTAGGGAAATACTATATACAATCATTTGAGTGTTTAGTCAGTGTTTGTTTAAGTAACTCCATATGTTAAGGAATGAGTGTGAAGGAGATATATTAATCCTTCATGGTGATATCATTCTCTTGTATTTTCATTCTTCAATGATTTCAATAAAAATTGGTTTGCTTATCTTTTCTTCTATGTCTGACTAATTTTTTAGTTTTAGATTGATGATGTGTAGAACATATTAAGTACTAATGAAAATTCTTGTGCTCTAAAGTTAAATGATATTTTCAATATTATTCTGCTCTTTATTGAATGCACATAATGACCATATATATAGTTAAAGCCTAGTATGATTTATAGCCTCGACGGAGGAGTGCAGAAATAACCAGGAATATTAAAATAATATATTTGCATACCTCGACATAGGATGTATAATATATTATGTTCTTAAGGACATGATATAACTGTAGGAGGTTAGCTGATATCCTTTTCACCCTTACAAACTCGACAAAGATCAAGGAATGCATATGCTCTGACTCACATTAAAAATAAGAATTTCATTAGGAAAAATATGCAATTTAGATTCATTAGTCTAAAACACTTTATTTAAATATTGTATCTATTATTTTATTATTTTTATTCAATGATTGAATCTTCACATCCAACAATTTTATTTAAGTAGGATAATTTTGCAATTAGAGTAAACAATAGTAGTTTGTTCAAAATCATACTTCCTCTTGGATTCGACATTTTACTCTATCACTTTATTACTTGATTTGACATGTATACTAGGGTATATTAAGTGGAGTTTGTTATTTTTCTACATCAAAGAAAATCTAAGCATTGTATAGGGGAGATAGAGCCTTAAACATTTTTATAATTCAAAATTACACTCCAAAGTAACTCCTCATCAAGTTTTTGGCACCGTTGTCGGGGAACAAAATGAATTATATTTTCATCTCTTATGTACATCATTAGGATGAGGAGTAATAAACACCTAAATGACGAAACAAGCAGGAAAGTAAAAGCAGCATAAATATAAAAGATACTAGGATTTAATGTAGAAAAAACCGAACATAAGGGGAAAAAATCACAAAACAACACTACACCAAGAAATCCACTGTGAAATTTGGAGAAATAAGTATAGATTTCTCATATCTCTCACTTTCTTCTTGCTTTTCTTATCTCATGCACCATTCTCCAATATCTAACACTCAAAATATAAGAGATAACCAAGTAAATAACCCTGAGGGACGTAACCTTTCAGTAAAAATGAGAAAGAAAACTGTCCAATCTGTCTCGCAGCGTTGTGGCGTCAGGCTGAAGCGCTGCGGCGGTTGAACTTTTTTCTTGATCCATTGCAGCTCCATATCTATGTCGCTACGGCGCTCTGCTCTTTGTCGTTCAGCACAGGGGCGCTCAACCAACTGATGCTAGCTCCATAGCCTCTTCGAAGTCACCAGGCGTCATCACTTTGACTGTCGCCCAGATTTCTGGTTTCAGTCCTTTCATTAAGTTCCCCTCTAGCACGGTCTTAGAAAGACGGTCCAATCGGCTAGCAAGGTACTTGAACATCTCCCATTACTCTATCACTAATTCAACTTGTGTTAAGGCGAAGAACTACTCGTAGAAGTCTCCTCTGCCGGTTCAGAATCATTTTAACAAAAAATCCTTGAACTCCCTCCAACTCCGTATGGGTCGTCGCATGTCCCTCCATTGGTACCAATCCAAATCCTTCCCTACCAAACATAGGCCATCTGCTGTCAGTCTCTCCTCCTCTGTCAACTTGTTGACAATAAAGTACATTTCCACCCTGTAGATCCACCCATGTGCACCATCTTCCTCAAAAATAGGCATCATCAATTTCCTCACTCTTAGATCTCTTCCGTCAACCTTGCTTCCTCCAAAATTTTCCATTCCCCTAGTGGGTGGTTCCCTAATTGTGCCAATCATCTCTCATTCTCTCACACCCAAACCTTTCATCACAAGCCCACCTTCTCCCTTCAAATTCGGCATGCCTTCGATCATATTCAACCCCTTTCCTTTCGAATTCGACACCTCTTTGATCGTAATCATGTCATCGTTTTTCAAATTCAACCCCTCTTCTTTCAAATTCAATATCCCTCCATTCATGCCCAACCCCCTCACGCCTCTCCACATACCCTTTACCCGACTCCTTCCTAGGAAGCCCTAGTGGAGGCATTTTTTCTGCTCCCTCCAAAATCTCCACCCTTGATCATCCATTCGTTTGATTGGCTTAGGATTTTTCCCACTTCCTTGGCTGTCGGCGCCTTCCCTCACCTCCGACAGTGATATTTTGGTCTGACCCTCAAGCACTTTCTTCAACATCTTCTCCAGGATGGAAAATTTCAAATCGAATTTATCATGGATGGTTGAAATATCTTTTTTTAAATATGAAACTTAAGTTTGAAGATCTGAAATTTCAAATTTCATTTGTCTGATCTTCTCTTCCAATACTTATACTTTTCTTCTTGCCATAAGTCCCCGAATCTTTGTTAGGCCCGAAAATTCGGATTTCCACCACAAAAACAGCGGTTCGAAGGAGACAAACTGCTCAAGAATCAGCCCAAACAACCCGAAAACACCCCCGGACACCGCTCAAGCTCAAAAATTTGGATTTCCACCACAAAAACAACAAAAACAACTGTTCAAAGGAGAAAAGCTGCTTCAGGAATCAGCCCAAACAGCCACCCAAACAGGCCCGGACACCGCTCTGATACCAATTTGATAGGAAACTCTTGAAGATCTTGAGAATTTTGTATCAATCTTTGGAAAACAGCAAAAAATCTCTGCAGGAATCCACACAAAACCAGGAAAATAGTATATAATTTATATTATTTGATGAATAAAAATGGAAAATACCAAGATACAATTGATCCTCTATTCGGGAGGAGGATCTATCTCTCCCAAGTCTCTAGACGCCGCTAGAGCCCAAAAAATCCCCAAGAGATCTCAAATTCAGCCAAATTCAAGATGTCCTAATCCTAGGAAAACTAACTATTTAATGCACACAATCCAAAATAAAATTTCTAAACAGTCGATACATTCAAATTTCCCTCCTAACTTCCTCAAAAACCTTCCTAATCAGCTCCATTGGAATGACGATTCGTTCGGCGCGTACATGAGAGGTGGAACTCTTCCGTCTCTGTCCGTTAAAGGACCGGCTGGACCGGTCCATTGGATTGATTTAATAGAAAATTATGGCAAAACCTTAACTAATTCTTTCCTCATCCTTTTCAATTTGCTCTCCTTGCTCAATGCGCCTTAGCTGACGCTGAAATCAACCCATTAAGGCCTACACATGGTTTCCCTTGCCTTGGTACGATGCCCTCATTTGCCCCTTGCTTCCTTGCTCAATCAGCCTACCATTCTCTTTCTTACTCGCTCTCTCTCTTTGATCTCCCGCTCTCTTTCGATCTCATTGTCTCACTCATCCCATCTCTCTCTCTATATCTCTCTACCTTTAGATTACACACAAAAATAAATTTGATCTCGATGGCTCGATTAAGTTTTAAATTTATTCATAACATTTTAAATTAGCTACATATTTTAATATTAATGTTTCTTAATTAATTACATTACCGCTCTATCTATTTATAGACTGCTCTCATATCAATTCCATATAGGCTTAAAGATCAATTTTAATTTTATTTCACAACTTACATCTGCGGTAGGAAGAGAGGGAAACCTGTATATTCCTATCACAACAACGGATACAATCTCCAACAAATAGGTGGAAGTCATGACGCAGAAGTGGAACCATATATGAGGATTGAGGAGGAATTATAGTAACAACTGGCCTGTATAATGCTCAAGTGTAACATAAGGGACGCAACAACTAATTCGGGAAAAAAAAAAAAAATAGAAGATGCAGCCGAGGAATAATTGTAACAGCACACAACCCTGATGGAAACCAACTAATAAAATCAAATAAATTTTGCTTACATCATTGATTGATATGATGCTTCCAATGAAAATAAACACGTTGATTTATATCTCATGAACTGTTAATTTTTATTTGTAGATTTTTTTTTAAATTTTAATTATGTATCAAGTAATTATTATTCTTTATCATTTGTTGAAAATATATTTTAAGTATAAATTTGGTCCTTTTTAGGTTTGGACGTTAGAGGGCCATAAGAATCAGGAGGAAAAATAAGGTAAGGTTGTCCAAAAATGTCTTCTCTCCATGTAAAGAGTCTTTGACCTAATGCCCACCTCAGGTACTGAGATATAGTAGTCACATAAAAAAAAAAAAAAAAAAATTATATATATATATATATATATATATATATATATATATATATATATATATATATATATATATATATATATATATATATATTAGTCGCATACCAATGATCGAAATGTAGATTTTGTTATATTTTAGAGACCTGTAAATTGTAGATTAAAGCTCATGGGCCTACAAGTAAGACGATCAAAACAAGAGGGACCTGGACTAGTTTAAAGAATCCAGAATTTTAGCTATTATAATCAATAATCTAATAATTTGCTTGTGAGATCATTAGGGACATGTGATGATTAAGGTGGGACCATGGCTGGATTTATTCCTTCAGTTTGGAGGTCTGGTTGAAGAACTCGTTGGGGATTATTGATTGTAATTTGTAAACCATAATCTTTTTGCTTCAATTGGATGGACATGTCTAGTAGCAACTGTTCAATAAAACATCCACTATTCATGTTTAGAGGGACTAGTACATATTTATTTTTTGTTTAAAAGAATTCAAATATTCTTATGGTTTTTGCTTTTGTTCTTACAAATCAAAACTAATTGTGAAATTCACAGGAGATTTTGCTTGTTCTGGATGGGACAACTGGTTTGAATATGCTACCACAGGCTAGAGAGTTTAATGAAGTAAACCTCTTACCTGAAATGCTACCGAGTCTTTCTCATATTTTTCTTGCTTATGTTTTCCTACAATTCGGTCTCTTATGGCTATTGAATTTTTGTTATCAGTTCAATCATTCGGAGTATGTAAAACTTCTAGCATTTGCTGATTCTGTGTGAAGATGTAATCTAGTGTTTTACAATATATTAGGGGGAGGCATTTTAGTCCTAGGCTGTTTAAATTGTCTATATAACCTCTCGACTGCTCAAATATAATTCCCATCGTTAGAATTGTTATTTAATTTGATGAAAGTTTCACATCATGCATGTGTAGAGTGAGAGTATTATATATATAAATAAAAATTTATAAGAACCTCCTTTTTGAAAATACCCTCATTCCTCGCCTCATCTATGATCTTTACATGAAATTTCTATCAAATTAGACAATGATTTTAATTTGGGACTATTTTATATCATATTTGAGCCATCAAGAGGTTAAATTGGACACTTTAAAATGACCCCAACAAATAATCTAGGAATCATTTTGATCATTTTTTTAGTCGAAATCTACAATGAGCAGGCTATGAATGAAGCTTGAAGTTATACCACTTCAAAGCCAAACTGATCTATTAGCGTTGTGATTAACTCCATTGCTTATGTCAAGAGGTGGTTATGTCCTAATGACATTAGATTATTTTACACTCAAGACTTTGATGAACTTTATTCTGCAAACCAGCTTATTAACTCTAAAACGACGAGTTCTCAGGTTTGTTCTTTTATCCATCTATATCAGATATGCCTGACAACATATGCACCCTTGTAGTTTTTGGTTACCATGCGAAATACCTGGATTTCTGCATATTCCGATACATCCCAGTCAGCGCAAATGGGTGTCAGAGCCTGCAACTTTTTTTAGTTTCCCCTGTTTCCAATTGCATTGACTGCTTCCTGAAGAGATTCTTGTTATCACTCGCGTCAGCATAAATAGGAATAAATTGGAGCTTTCAAGAAAAGTTGGGCCCAGCTTGATTACTTGCAATGCCATGGGAACAAGTTTTCTACTGGCAAATTCATCTTGAGGTGGCTCCTCTACCTTTTTGTGAAAGGACCACTCCCAGCACTAATGCAATTTTGAATTAGATTATAGATTCTAGTACTGCTATTTGTGAACTCTACGATCTGTGGTGGAGATTAGCTGTAAGTTCCTGTTCAGTGACTGGGATGGGACTGCATTTTGGCATATCGTTCCGTAATTTTTTTTTTATCATTTGAGCTTATCCAAACTTCTCAACAGGTTGTTGGCGTTACTGGTTTAATCCTGACTAAGCTTGATGGTTCAGCTCGTGGTGGTTGTGTGGTATGCCCAACGTTTCTTTTTCCATTTTTCAGTTTCTTGCTGCAAAATGTTCTCCCTCCACATGCAATTTGAATGTATATTAAAGTTTAAAATATTAATTATTATTAAATAACTAAAGGAATTATGAGATTAGTTATTAATTAATTAATGTTTGATTAAGATCATTACAGTCCCATAATATTTAATTATGCAATTTTGCTTGATATAGTAATGCAGTCAAGAGTTATCATTTTATGTTTTCTTTATTTTTTACTTGTCTTTCTAGTTTTTTTTCCTCTAGTTACTTTTTAGTTTTTTCTCTCAACTCTTCATTTTCCCTGTTGGCCCCTCGGTTTCCTAGCTATCTCTCAGTTTTCCTGCTATTGTCTCTTAGTTTCCTAATTGCTGGTTGTTCGTTTTTTCCCCTTGCTGATTTCCTATGCTAAGTGCTTTAGTTTCATATTATGAGGGCTGTCTTGAAAGGTTTTTATTGGCTATTTTGATGGCACAATTATGTGGTCTATTTAATACAACCCCCCCCCCCCCCCCCCTCTATTTCTCCTATAAATAGTGATTTTCATTTGTGAAAAAGGAGACTGAAGAATTTTTGAAATGTGATAATTCAAAACCTGCGGGTTTTTTTCTAGCTTGCGAGCTAGCTTGTTCTCCCTATCAATCTTATATTTCATCTTGGACTTCTATCCATTATTCTCTTCGCGATTTTCATTCCACCTATATTTTTCTTCTCTAAAACTATTGGAAGTTTTAATTTGTGTCGTGTCCTGTTTTATTATAAGTTGGAAGTTGTGTTGTATCTTGTTCTATTATAAGCTGTAAGTAGTATTGGTACTACTTTATTGTTGTGTTTGTTTGCGTTATTTAAGGTTTATGTGAATGAAAAAAGAAGTTTGTTTTTATTTGCATTCCTAGACCAAAGTTTATCCTTATTGCATCATATAGTTAAATTGTCAAAAAATTAAGCATTTAAATTTTGACAAATTATTTATTATTCTTAATCATGAATTTATTACAATTTTAATTAAGATAAAATGATTTAAAATTTTAATTTTAATTTAATTTTCACTAATTAAATATATTTTAATTATTTATAATGTTGATTAACTTAAGAATAATTTATTAGTGATTATGATGTTATCTTAGATATATAACACTTGAAAAAGAATTGATTATAATAATTATTTATTTAATATAGTTATGTGCTATAAAATTTATGGCAAGAAAGTGTTTAATATTTTAGATTATACAAATATTCAACATGCATACAGATAGAAGTTGCAATAATGACAATTTTGGTGTGGAAAACATAAAAAGTTGAAAAAATTATGGTGCCTCTTCTAGTTGTAATAATCCACTATATAGTTATAGATATAAGAATATACCTTTCTTCATAATTGAAGAAGATAGGATTACATAATTGAGAACAAGTGCCTGATCCCTGGTTTAAGTATTACATAAGTCGAGTGTCCACTGGCTAACAGTTGAAGTCTAATAATGTGGCTGGATGTTAGTAGTCAGATGATAATAGTTGGATAACAAGAGTTAGGCCTTGGTGGTGGCGATTGTTGATGGTTGTCATTGATGATGATCACTAGAAAATTCTATAGAGTTATTCAGTTCTCTCAGCTTATGAACCCCTTTGACGTAGAAAATAGAGCCTTTTTTATAGCTTTTTTGTAGATGGGTACTTTAGTAAATTTTGGTAGAATCTAAAACACTCCATTGAAAGACTCATATTAATCTCCTTGATTATATATTTTTATTTAGAGCATTTGAGTACCCTAATGATATCATAATTGAATGATTTTGAGTTCGATGGATTTGTTTTATTTATTTTCTTGATTTGATTACAATCACATAATATTTGGAGATTGTTTGGTCCTCCAATTACTGTCCCAAAGGTTTAAATTATGTTTCATGTGCTTGGTTTGATTTCATTTAGAATCATATTGGGTCACTTACGATATTGATGGGTTTGTTTAGTTGAGATGTATAATTTGATTATAAGCTTGTTGAAATTAGAGTTCAGATGGTTATGAATTTAATTTTGGAAGTTTCCATTTCAAATATTGTCTTGAGGTTATTCTAATTAATTGAATTTTCGAGTGACATCATTTGTTTCCTTGTTTTATAATGCCAAATATTATATTATTTGAAAATATATATCTTGCATTTGAAAAAATTTACAATTCAAAATTATAATTTTGGAATAATTACTAGGCGCGATTGCTCCTTAGATGCAACGTTGACCTTATATCGGGGTTTGTGTATCTAGTAAAAACTCTTTAATTATAAATTTAGCTTTCTATGAAGTTGACACATTGATTGGAGTGAAAATTGTTAGAAAGTTTGTTCTTTATTCTTTAAATTTGTTTGAAATTGATCGTAGAGATTTTGTTGGGCTCTAAAAATGAAAACATTGAGCCTAGGATGTTGAAAAATAATTTTGGTGATCCAAAAACACTTGAAATGATTTTTTTGGGCTTGAATACAGGCTTGATTGAACTAGGTTAGGAGGCGGTGCTGGCTAGCCAGTGCCACTTGGCTCAACTCGCACCTGTCAATAAATGCACCTGTCAATAGGCTTTTGTATATAGATTTAGAGTGAATTTTTTCTCTTATTTTTTGAGAGAATTTTCCTCTTTTTAATATTTTTTTTGTTCATTTTTTTTTCCTTCATTTTTTGAAATTACTAATTTATAACTTCCAATCATTCCTCTTCAGGGGGTGGGAAATTCAATTCTCCTCGTCTTATAGGTTCTGATTTTTTTTTTTTTCTTAAATCCCCAACTATGCTTCAGTAAAATACCATCCTAAGTAGGCTGTGTATCCATTTGATATGCTTTAGTGCTTCT
Organism: Dendrobium nobile; assembly: GCA_022539455.1. Classification (NCBI taxonomy): domain Eukaryota; kingdom Viridiplantae; phylum Streptophyta; class Magnoliopsida; order Asparagales; family Orchidaceae; genus Dendrobium; species Dendrobium nobile. The sequence continues at coordinate 46,071,749 of CM039734.1, read as the reverse complement.
CCACAAAGAGCAAGGAATTGTCCTTTATAGTTATGGAAAAAATTTAGATATATCAATACTTTATTTGAAGGTTTTGGTTCAAACTTTTAAGGGAGATTTGATGTTACCTTGTATGGGCGAAACATTCTCCCTTTAGAAACTTTGATGCTTTCTTTAGCAGGAGTACTAAATAACCTACAGGCAGAGTTGCGATTGAAATTCAAAGTTTGTAGTCTTTGTGGTGGAGCTTTAGTTTTCTTCTCGGAGGGGTTTGATTATGTCTTTTGAAATGGCTGGATTTGAAAAATAAAATTTCAACCTATTTCGAATTTTCTCTCCAGTGGGGAAGTAATTATTATTAAAATTTGAAATAACTTTTGTAAAAGATATGGGTTGATTCAGTAGTGATAATACGAAAATGATTTTTAAGAAAGCACTCTTCATAGAATTTGACTTTCAGTTTGATAATAACATTTGATGCAAATATTGGTTATACCAAGTAGTAGCATTAGGGTTAAAGCTATTAGAATCATTTGAGATGTGTTAACGATGAGATAAAATTTGCATCGTTGCTCCTAGCTTCAAGTGGGAAGAGAGTGCTTGTCCGAAGTTCATGTAGGAGTTTGGAGTATATTGTAGAAGATTGTGTTTTAACATTATGTGAATTCAAGTTTTGTATGTGGCTTTGAAATGTTTATTTCAAGTGTTATTGATGTTCATAATCAATTTGTAAAAAATAATGAAGTCTTCATCTTCGTGCAAGAATATTTCAAATTTATAAAAACTTGCTCCTAGAAGAGATTAAGTCCTTTATATATCATTGAGACATACTTCACTAATAAAATAATAGTTGAATCTTTTTGTTAGTAATAAGATATTACTCACTTGTAAAATAATGAGATTAATTTTTTAGGACCTTATGGGGTTTGTATTTTTTGAGTTATTTTGATAAATATATACCTTCTAAGGCTTGAGGCTTTTAGCCTTCTAAGATTTTTTTTTTTGCACTGAAAATTTTGTATCTTTTGAGGCTTTTAGCCTTTTAAGATTTTATTTTTTTATAAATAAAGAAATGTACCTTCTAAATCTTTTAGCTTTTTGAGATTTTTGGAGAATCAAAGAAATATATATTTAATGAGATAAAGTCTTTTGAGTTTTTAAAAAAATTAGAGAAATCTACACCTTTTATAGCTTATAGCCTTTTGAAGTTCTTGGAAAACTAAAGAAACTAATACTTTATGAAGTTTTTAGCTTTTTAAGGGTTTTGAGAGTTGGAAAAAAATTGTATCTTTTGATGCATTTAGCATTTTGAAATTTTAAAGAATCAAAGAAAAACCTTTTGGGAATTTTCTCCTTTGAGGTTTTTGAAGAATCGGTGAAACCTATATTTTATGAGGCGTATAGCCTTATAAGTTATTTTGGCTAAGTGTAGATTTTGCTAACCATTTTCTCTCATGGAATTTGGTGAGGATTATGTCCATTACTATCTTCCCATCGAGGTTACTTCAAGGTTACTTCATAGGTGTGCTTAACATGAGTTTTGAGTGGAGACCTTATCTGTTACTTGCTCTCATGGAGTCTTTTAATGATGATCCCTGTCCACTATTAACTTTCCATCAAAGTTGCCTCATAAGTATGCCTTGTAGTGGTTTTTGTTAGAAGAAGTATTGTTCGTAAAAAAAAAAAAAGATTTAACTGATATTTTAAATAAATTTTTACTTGAAGGATATATCTATATTTCCTAGAGTTCAGATATAAGTTCTTTTATAAATTTTAAGAAGTCAAGTTATTCGTGATTCTGATGAAGAAGATCAACGTAAGAGCGGATTATCTCTCGCATCAATGAGTAGAATGGTCTAGAGTAAAGACCTCTAAGAAAGATATCTTGCAGTAATTATATATTTACTCTTCAAAATTGATGAGCTTCGGAAAAAAACATTTAAAATATTTGTTAAGGATCTCACTCTCATTTTGACAAATTTCTGAAATATTATAGGATTCATTAATGGTTTTTTGATTGAACATAAATTCTTTGATGAAATATTTGACTAGATCATTAAAAGTATGAATAATTCTATTAGGAAGAGAGTAGAATTAGATGTGAGTTTATTCTTAAGAGTTGTGAGAAAGACCTAATAGAAGATTATAATAAAGGTTTGTTGAATATGCATGATGATTTTATAGTGATCAATATGCTCCTAGGAGTTAGAAGTTTCATCGTATGGATCAATTACAAGCAACTTAAACTATATTTGAATATGATGTTGGAGAATTGTTTTAGTCAGTGGTGAAAACTCTGTACTCTTGAACATGACATTGAAACTCATCTTTTATAAAATCATGAGAGGCGTAAATATGGTGAGATTCAATTTAAGTCCTTTAAGGCTATAGGAAGATTACTAGTTAGTTGAGTGTTAGATTTGTCCAACCGGTCCACGCGGGACCGACCCAGGCGCGAACGAGGCTGAACATCTCTGCCTCCTGCTCTAGCCGCACGAACTGCAAGCTTTGCGGGAGCCAAATAAGAAAGATTTTTGGGGGAATTAAGAGGGAAATTTGAATGTAAGGACTGTTTAGAGATTTCCCTTTAATTTGTATGCATTAAATACTTTGTTTTCCTAGGGTTAGGACATTTTGAATTTGGCTGAAATTTGAGATCTCTTAGATTTAGGTTTTCTTTGGGCTTTAGCGACGTCTAGAGATTTGGGAGAGATCGATCCTCCTCTCGAATAGAGAATCAATTGTATCTTGCTATTTTCCATTTCCCTTTCATAAAAAAAGATACAAATTATCTACTGTTTTTGTGATTTTGCGTGGATTTTTTTGGAGAATTCTCGTTGTTTTCTGAAGATTGATAGGAAATACTTGAGATCTATAAGTGTTTCCTATCAAATTGGTATTAGTGCAAGTCTTGGGACCATTTGGGGGTTGATTTGGGCCAATTCCGTCGGTTGATTTTTTGCTGTGAAAGGAGAAAGTTGTTGTTTTTGTAATCCAAATAAAAAATTTTTGGATATACAAAATCCGGATCGAGATGACGGTCAAGAAAGTAGATGTGTTTGAAGAAAGGCTTGAAGGGGAGATGAATCAAAACAAGATGACGGTGGAGGAAAGGATTTCCTCCATGGAAGAATAAGCCAATCTCCGGGACATGATGAAGAAAATGTTGGAAATGCACAACCAAACGACGACTTCCGAGGCAAAAGGAGTGGAAGGGAAAAGCACGAATTCTGAAATCCGTAGGGAGGAAGATGAGATGGAAATCATGGAAGGAGAAAGAAGAAGGCCCCATCTATAGCCTGTTCAGAATGAAGAAAGAAGATGTGGATATGTGGAATGCCAAGAGGGATACTATGGCCATCAAGGTGCTGATTTTGAAGAAAGAAGGGGGGAATTCGAAGTGGGTTTGGGTTATGTCAGGGCAATGGAAGACCTGGAGACGTGGGGAGGGCCAAGCACTTGAGAGAGGGGAAGCTATGGAAGAAAAAGGGGGAATGGTGGAGATCAGAAGGTGAGAAAGTTGAAGATGTCCATTTTTGAAGGGGAGGATGCTTATGGGTGGATTTATAAGGTGGAGAGATACTTCGCCGTCAATGAGCGGACGAAGGAGTAGAAGCTGACAGCGGCAGGCTTGTGCTTGGAAGGAAAGACTTTGTCATGGTACTAGTGGAGAGACAAGAGGAGGCCTATCAGGAATAGGAGGGAATTCAAGGACTGCATGATAGAACGTTTCCAAACCTATCGAGGAGGAGATTTTTATGAGCAGTTCTTTGCTCTGACACAGGAGGGATCAGTAGCAAACTATCGGGAGCGGTTTGAGCACCTGGCCAGTAGGGCAGAGCGATTATCAGATACTGTACTGGAGGAAAATTTCATGAAGGGGTTGAAGGATGAGATCCAAGCAGCAATGAAGGCTCTGATGTCTCGTGATTTGGGGGATGCCATGAAGTTGGCACATATGGTGGAAAATTAGAAGAATATAGAGAAGGGAGCTAGGATAAGCAGCTCAATAGGCTCTTACAGGATGACGACCACTCTTCTAGAACCCAAGGGCCTGCATTAGAAAACATTAATGAGATCACCAGGAGAAGCCAATAGGAGGAAGTGGAGAAAATTTTAAGAGGTTGACAGAGAAGGAGATGCAGGAGAAGAGGGCAAAAGGGTTATGTTTTCGGTGTGATGAGAAGTATATTCCAGGGCATGTGTAGGGAACTCTTCAGCTTCTCACTATCTGTGATGACGAGGAAACTGAGGAGGTAGGTGAGAGAGAGAGAGAGATGGATGACAAGTTGCATTTGGATGTGGTGGAGATCTCCCTGAATTCAGTAGTACGATTCACTTTGAATTATATGATGAAGGTAAAGGGGGAAATAACAGGCATGGAGGTGGTTGTATTGATTGACAGTGAGGCTACCTATAATTTCATTTCCACTCAGGTCGTCAACCAACTGAGAGTGAAATTGGTGGACACCGATTATTATGGGGTGATGATGGGTACAAGGAAGGTGGAGAAATGTCAGGAGATTTGTAGAGGAGTGGTGTTGACCATCCAAGGGATTTAGGTAAGGGAGGATTTTCTCCCACTAGAGTTAGAAAGTATTGATGTTATCCTGGGGATGAAGTGGTTGCATACCTTGGGGTAAACCAAGGACAATTCGGGAGCACTCATGATGAAATTAATGGTGGATGGGAGAAAGGTGGTTATAAGGGGAGATGTAGGTCTATCCAAAGTCATGGTATCACTTAAGACCATGGTTAGGAGCCTACAAGAGGTGGGGGAAGATTATATGGTGGGACTACACAAGCTGGATGTGATCAGGATGCAGGATGGTGGAGGGAGGGGATGTTTCTCTTTCAGTGCAACCCTTAATTCAACAATTTGATAAGGATTTTCAGCCACCTTAAGGATGGCCACCTCTATGAGAAATGGGAATATAAGCATATCTCCACCTTGAGGATAAGGTGAATCTTTGGGAGGGGAGTATTATTAGACTTGTCTATTGGGCTGGTCCATGCAGGACTGGCACAGGCGCGAACGAGGCGGAACATCTTTGCCTCCTGCTCTAGCCACACGAACTGCAAGCTTTGCGGGAGCCGAATAGGAAAGAATTTTGGGAGAATTAAGAGGGAAATTTGAATGTAGGGACTATTTAGGGATTTCCTTTTGATTTATATGCATTAAATACTTTGTTTTCCTAGGTTTAGGACATCTTGAATTTGGCTGAAATTTGAGATCTCTCAGATTTAGGTTTTCTTTGGGCTCTAGTGCTGTCTAGAGATTTGGGAGAGATTTATCCTCTCGAATAAAGAGGATCAATTGTATCTTGCTATTTTTCGTTTCCCTTTCATAAAAAAATACAAATTATCTACTTTTTTTGTGATTTTGTGCGGATTTTTGTGGAGAACTCTTGCTGTTTTCCGAAGATTGATAGGAAATACTTGAGATCTACAAGTGTTTCCTATCATTGAGCAGCACAGGAAGGATATGATTATGGTTGAGCTATAGCATGTTGATGAGTAGGCACTCTTGATTTTATGGTTGGAGAACTCCATTTTGTTGTGATAGTGCTAATTGTTGTCTCGCCTCTAAAAGTTGAATATTGGCTTGAAGTTCCTTCGTCCTGCATATGCAATCCATCAAAGTTAAGCATGGGTAACCTTCATCAACTATATTATGGTATTTTTTATTTAGAGATTGGTTGTTAGTCAATGGAGAAGGGCTTGTAATATGGTAAGAAAGATTCTCATAGATGACATCAAATTGTTACATATTTGAAAATTTTTAGCCATAGAATATTTGATATTTTAGGTTAAACAACTATTCTATATTTATTCAGAGAAAAGGTACAAGAGAAACTTTTTATGTGAAATTCCAAAGTCAATTACAATAGCACAATATATAGCTATAGATGCAAAAATTTGCTCTTTTTGAAGAAGATAATATTACACAACTTAGAATAGTTGTAGGGAGTACTGGAGTCAGGTTTTCACAGGTTGATAGTTGGAGTGTAACAACGGTGTTAGAGGTTAGTAGTTAAGCGAAGATAATTAGATGATTAAAGTCAGATAATGGTGGCGACGATTATTGATGGTGGTCAATGATGATCGTTGGAGAAATAGCTCCCAAAGCCCTTCATGTAGAAAATAATTTATAATTTTTTTGAGAGAGGATGCTTTGATAAATTTGACCAAGCATGTTGAAATTAGAGTTTGGATGATATTGAATTTAATTTCAAAACTTTTCAATTTAAATATTATCTCGAGATTTATATTGATCAAGTGGATTTTTTGAAGTCATATCGAGAGTAATAATGGATAAAATATTATTTTATGTTAAATATAGATAATTTCTATATTCAGTGGTGCAAATAAGAATAAAAGGAAATTTAATATAACAAAATAAAACCAAAAAGCAGATTTATGCAAAGCAAGCCAAACATGATCTAAATTAATAATACGTAGTTGGTCTCTTTAATCTATAGAGAGCATTATTTTTTTAATCTTTATTTTATTGAACCATACATTGCAGAATACTTGTTCAGCCCGCTTGAGCTTATTTCTCCTTATAATTTACCGACACGAACTCTTCAATTTGCAGGTCAGTGTAGTTGATGAGCTCGGAATCCCCGTCAAATTTATCGGAGTTGGCGAAGGTGCTGATGATCTTCAACCATTCGATGCGGAGGCATTTGTCAATGCCATCTTCTCATGAGCGAGAGAAAACAAAACCATCAGACTTGCATTTCTGCCACCTGCAATGTCAATCTGTTTTTGATTGCCGCCTGTTCTTCATCATATCCATTTCATCCAACTGCAATCTGGATGTTCCTCAGGGCTTGGTGGATCTGAGCGGGATTATTTTTGAATGGAATTCTGCTGGTCTACTAATGTTTAGTCTGCAACTACGTACTTCCATCTGCTTCAGTTCGCAGGATCAGGACATGCCTGTTTTGTAAGGGACATTATTGTGTATTATGCATTCATTTTGTGTATTTGGGGCCTGCATTTTCCTCTAAATGCGCATTTGTAATGGAGCTCATTTTGATCTGTCGGTTGAGACTTGAGAGTTTTAGCCATCAATCAAAAGGTCTTGGGTTTGAGTCTGATGTATGTGATGTGTGTGAGTTTGTCTTAATTTACCTAAATGCCTCAAAAAATATTCATTTTTACGCACCTAATTTGATGATTTTTACCGGGGTGATATATATATCCTTGTGCACATTTCTAAAAGTACACCTATCATGCACATAATAATTTCTCTATGTAGGGCTTAATTTGTTTTATTAGGATTTATTTGGAGCATTTTTTTCGACTGTTTTCATGGTATTGAAAATAGTATATTTTAAAAAGTTTTTTACTATTATTTTAAATTTTTGCCTTAAAGAAAATATTTTTGAATTTTTTTTTTGAAACTATAGTTTATAAATTTGCTTTTTTTTAAAAAATAAAAATAGGAAAATTTAAATTCTTTCAAATAAAATTTTATTATAAATGTGTTTGGAAGTGATTATATTACATTTGTTTACAAATGTAATTTGTAAATGTTTTAAATTAAAATTTGATTATAAAAATTTTACTTGCTTGTAATGCAACAAATTGATGCTGAATGTCAGAATGTTAACTACTTATTTTAAAAAAAAAGTTATCATAAGTACTGTAAGTCTAAGGCTTCGTTTGGGATGGCTTTTTTATTGCTTTCTAAAACTCCGTTTTAGTACAAATTTTTTTATTTTTGTTCTAAAACTCTGTTTTAGAAAGTAATAAAAAAACCGTCCCAAATGAAGCCTAAATCTATAAATAGAATGTCTTTGAGAAATTAAACTATTGAATAAATAATTTTTTATTATTCTCATATTCTTTTTCTTCTCTTTTATTATTATTACATGAATTTCGATTCTCTATTACTTTTTCATTTCAGGTTCCTTTTAATAGCCTGTCAGCATTTTATTATGAAAAAAAAGGGACTGCAACAGGATCTATCATTTTAAAATTGAAAATTCTTATATATTTTGAAAATTTTGAATAGAAAATTGTAAACTAGTTGGTGGCTGAGAATTAGTTAAAAACAGAAAATGAGTGGCAGTTTAAAGATTTTAGGATTTTTTTTTCAAGCCTAATGCTCTTATTCTCTTATCACTACATTTTCCGTGCATAAGGGTGTAAACGAGTTGGAGCTTGAGCATGAGCTTTATTCTATAAATTCAAACTAGCTTATGAGCTTGCTCATTAATTATTAAAAATATAAATTTATTATGATTTAAGCAGTGATAATAATAAAATGATAAAAAGAATGATATTATAAAAAAACATAATAAAGAATTATTTAATATAAAATTTAAATATATTTTATATCAGTATTTTTTAAACATGCTGGCTCACGAGCTTACGAGTCTAGTCAGGGCTAACTCAAGCTTGGCTCACGAGCCATTTATCGACCCAAGCCAGAGTTGGCTCACGAGTCGGCTTGACTCTCTCTCTCTCTCTCTCTCTCTCTCTCTCTCTCTCTCTCTCTCTCTCTCTCTCTCTCTCTCTCTCTCTCTCTCTCTCTCTCTCTCTCTCTCTCATCTTAGGAGAATTCAATTGTAAATAAAATAAGAAAGGTACCAAATTTGAACACTTTTGATTGAAAATTTAGATTTTGTTTGTGACAGTTTTCTTAATGCTTTCTAAAATAGCATTTTAGTTATTTTTTTTAATTATAAATTTTTTGTATTAAAAAACTATTTTAAAAAGTAATGAGAAAGTTGCCTCATACTAAGCCTTAAACTCATAATCAATAAGTTAATGTGGGCTGCGTCTCTCTCTCTGATCATATGAGCATGTGATTTATGTTTGATTTAATGATAATACATTTTATATTATCATTTAATTATTTAGTCAATAGTTTTTCTCAGACATTTCAACTAGCCATCAAGATGACTTCAAAGAAAACTAATGAAATTCGATTTACTAATGATTGTAGGATAAGTTAAATAAAAATTTAAATTTAGTTATTTTTATTCATAATATCTTTTAAACATTCCAAAAAAAATATTTCCTTGTTTTTAAATGCTTATTTAATATTATTTTCTTTTGATTTGATTAATTTTTTTGTTTATTATTAATTTTTTATTTTATTTTTAATGATCATGAGCATAAAAATTAGTCATACTCATGATATTGCTCGCTTATATTTTGGCACATTTTAATTGGACTTTAGTTTTATATTATATTAATTAAATTTGCTAATTATGCTTAATTATATTAGTTGTAATATTCTTTAATTAGGAAAATTGCTCGCTGTTAAGTTGGCCAGAACATCTTAATTAATCTTATTCAACTTAGCAAAGTTATTCAATTCCAAATGTTTCAATTATTTCATTAAAATTGTTATTTGTTAATTATACAATATTTAATGAGTTTGTTCTTCATTTCTATTACATTACATCCATTGAATTCAGGTGCTTATATGAACGTTTTGATCATTTCAGATTAGAAGCTCGGATGTTGTGCAACACAAGTTAAAATTTTATTTAATTAGCACAATTCAATGCCTTCATTTATATTAAAATTTTTTAAAAATTAAATTCATGATCATCCAAACTCTGATCTAGACAAACTTATAGTCAAACAAAACATCTACATAAGATGAACCCAATGACACCAAAGGTGATCCGACATGAATCCAAATAAACTCAAATTAAACATTTAAAACATATTCGAAAACTTCATGATATTGATTGATGGACCAAATGATTTCAAATTTTGTATGTTTATGGTCAAAGTGAGTGGCATGATTAGATGAATCCAAAGAGCCCATGATCATTTAATTATGAGGTTTGTAAAATTTTCAATGGTGAATAAACTTTATATGATTAAATTATTCAATATAGGCCATTCAATGGAGTTTTGTAAAACTTTGATTAAGTTTATCAAAATATCACTCCAAATAAATAAATAAACTCCTATCATCCACGTGAAGGGGCTTAGACTCAAGTTTGGAGAGACCTTAGTGATCTAAAGAACTTCAGAGTTTTACTTAACTTTTGACGTTGATAATCACGGCATGAAAGTACGAGATGCGCCAAAAGGGAGGGGGGGGGGGGTGCGGGTTAATTGGATATTTAAAAACATCTTTAGTGAAAATAAAAATCTTTATAACATGATGAGAAGCTAATTACATTCACAAAAAAATGTAAATTATCAATTTCACCAACGTAGTTAATCACAACAAAAATAAATGCTGAAATAAAGTGCAAAAATAATAACTGAAAGAACACACCAGATTTATAGTGGTTCAATCAAATCTTGACCTACGTCCACTCATCGGAGGCACCCTCCGAGTATTGCACTAAACCTTTAGTGACTCTCATTTAGCCCCCACAGCTAGATGGAGAAGCCTTTATAAAACCATTTCTAACTTTTTTGGTGCGGTGGAGGAGCCGGGTCCTTTGACACCTAAAGAGATCTTCTTCTTCTCAAAAGTTCCCTTAAGATGAATCTTGAATCCGATGGTACTAAGGTGCAAGCTCGCTGGAGCAACCATATGAAATCCCCACCACACTCCCTTGAAACCTCCTCTAAATATCTTCTCCCTCTCAAACTCCACTATTTACTCTCTCCCTTTCAAGTTTTCTCATCAAGTTTACTCTAGAAGAATGAAGACATAATTGCTTCCAAAGAATCTTACAAAGTTTTATGAGAAAGCTTAAATAGAGGGCTTCAAAAAAAAAAAAAAAAATTCAGCTGTCAAAGATTGGACAGTACGATCGCAGGATCATCCAGTATGATTTATAGAATTTAACCTGTTAGTATTATACGATCACTAGTTTGTGCTGTATGAATAGTTCAATTTACCTGTTTGTATTGTATGATCACCAGTTAGTGCAGTACGAACAATTCAATTGAAACACAGTTTGTTCAGGATTAAACATGGGATGACCAAAATTGTCTCTATCGATTATATGATCCAGTTCATACAGTACGATTAGAATATCAAAATAAAACAGTTTCGATTGACTAATCACAAGATTAAATTAGGAAAAGTTTTAAATATCATACAATATGATTATAAGAACTTTTTAAATTCCCCTAATTTAATGGATCTGGCTTTCTAATTATAACAAATCGTTCAGTATGATGTGGTGTTCATATTGTACGATTGATTATTTTTCAAAAATATTTTTCCATGAAAATAAAATTTTTTAATTAATTTCTATAATACCAGATCATACAGTATGACCTATATCGTATAATATGATATATAGAAAAAATTAAAATATTTAAAATAATTTTTGCTCCCCTTGTGTGTGCTCGGTCACTAAGCTAACATACATCATTACAAGACTTGACTCAAGAAATTAAAATAATTAAATAAATGAAATTACAAACTCATTTAACATAACCTATTCTACCCAATCCTGTGCCCTGAATCTTCAAAGAACGGTGCATGGTGTACCTGAAATATTACTCAACACACAAATAAATATGCACTGCAAATACTAGGAGAAATGAAGAGGTAATCAATAATATTTGTTATTATCAAAATCATAAACTCAGAAGCCTGAGTTATAATAATCTCTCCCTTTTTGTTGATGATAAATAATATTTGTTGAATTTTTAAACTAGAAATATTTTTTTCAAAATTCCCTCTCACTAAAAGAATAATATTAAAAATAGGAGAAATCATTTTTTAAGACATAAATTTTTAAAGCTAAATAAAAGAAAATTTTAAAAAGTAAAATATAATATAAATACAATAAACTATAATATATTCTTCTCCTTTGATATTATAAAAAAAGAAGAGATAAAATAACACCTAAAATTAAAATACATGTAGAAGAAAATAATAACATAATACATATATGAAAATATGACATTATGCTTAAAATATAATAAAAATCAAACACACAAAACAAATAAACAAACAAACACACAAAACACATAAATAAAACACACAAACAAACCTTAACATACTTATACCTCATCATCTTGCTCCTATTCTGATGATTCAATAGTTAAGTCTGCCAAGGAGATTTTATTTACTTTTTATCTTGTTCCCATATTACAATTGGCTTATTTTTACTCTTTTCTCTTGCAGGAAGATTTCTTAAGTTGAAGTATTCAAATTTTAGATATTTGGATTTCTTACATATGAAGAAAATAATGTCATAAGAAAACTTAATATTTTTATCATTTTTACTGTTGCTCCACTTTTGTTGATACTTATGCTTGTGCTTCAATAGACTTTCAAATTTATTTATTATCAATGTTATCTCCTTACTCTTATCATCTACTAAGCTACATTCATCCGTGTCTTTAGCTTTTATCACTATAGTCTTTTCATCACCTGCATCTAAAGTCTTTGACTCACACTTTGCTCGTAGGAAATGAATGAGCCTATTAGATTGTCTATAGAATACATATTCAAATATTTTGATTCACATATCAGCCATGACTTTTGCATCAAATTTATCAAGTAGAGAATATAATTTTTTTTAACCTTTTAAAGTTTGAAAGTTCTCTACCTAAAGCATGCAATAACATCATAATCTGAGTAATCCTAGTATACATGTCTAAGATCGTCTCATAAGATTTCATGCTAAAAAGTTCATAATCATGCATTAAAAAATATTCAACTTAGATTGCTTGACTTTACTAGTACCTTCGTATGTAGTGCATAATCTATCTCAATTTTTTTTGTCAATAGTATATATGGAGATTCTCATGTAATCTTCAGAATTTAAAGCACAAAAAATTAATTCAAGCATTTAACATTCAGTTGAGCATTTATTTGACCTATTATGCTCCATTAAAATGAATATTAATTTTAGCTTAATCTATAATATGTGATAATACATAATAACCAATTTAAATCATATGCCACATTTGACAATCAATTAATTATAAGAAAGTACACATATAAATTTTTAAAAAAGTAAAAGAAATATTTTTAAATATAGGTGATTGCATGATTGAATAGCCTTTCATAGTATTACAATTTCTAAATTGTACCATGATCATTTCAAGGTTTTTTAAAACACTACTTTTAATCCCGCTATGATACTACTTGAAAGTATGAGATGCACCAAAAGTGGGGTGAATTTGATATTTAAAAACTTTTTTAACGAAAAGAAAAATCTTTTTATTACTTGTTGCATAAGAAAATTATATTTTTAATAAAAAGATAAATTATTAATTTCATCAACATAGTTAATCACAACAAAAATAAATATGGACATAAAGTGCAAAAATAATAAATGAAAGAATATACGAGAGTTATAGTGGTTCGGTCAAACTTGACATACGTCCACTTCCTAAAGGCACCCTTCGAGTATTGCACTAAAATTTTAGTGACTCTCCTTTAGCCCCCACAGCTAGACGGAGAAGTCATTATAAAATCACTTTCACCTTCCCCTGTACGGCGGAGGAGACGGGTCCTTTGACACCAAGAGATCTTCTTCTTCCCAAAACTTCTCTCAAGATAAACCTTGAATCTGATGGTACTAAGGTGCAAGCTCACTGGAGCAACCATTTAAAATCTCCTCCACGTACACTCCCTTAAAATCCCCTCCAAGGATCTTCTTCCTCTTAAACTCCACCTTTTCCTATCTCCTTTTCAAGTTCTCTTTTCAAGTTTTCTTTAAAAGAACGAATACATAATTGCTGCCAAAGACTCTTACAAAGTCTTATGAGAAAACTTAAATAGAGGGCTTCAAAAAAATCCTAAAAAAACAATTCAACTATCAAATATTATATAGTATGATTACAGGATAGTCTAGTATGATGTGCATAATTTGACCTATTAGTACTGTATAATCACCAGTTAGTACTATATGAATCATTTAATTTGTCTATTTATACTATACAATCACAAGTTAGTACAGTACAAAAAGTTCAATCAAAATGCAGTTCATTTAGGATAAAATATGGGACGACAAAAATTATCTCTGTTGATCGTATAATATGATTAGAATATTAAAATTAAGTAGATTAAATTGAATAATCATAGGATTAAATTAGATAATGTTTTAAATATAATAATAATGATAAGATTCATATAGTACGATTATAATAACTTTTCAAATTTAAAATTTTGCCTAATTTAATGGTCGGAGGGCTTTCTAATTATAATATATCATCCAGTACGATGTGATGTTTATACTATATGATTAGTTATATTTCAAAAATATTTTTATCAAGAAAATAAAATATTTTAACTAATTTCTATAACGCCATATCTTAAAGTATGATGTACATAAAAATTAAAATATTTAAAATCAATTTTGCTCCCTCTATGTATGTGCACGATCACCAAGCTAACATACATCTTCACAGGACTTGACTCAAGAAATAAAAAAAAAAAAAACAAATAAATGAAAAGTATAAACTCATTTAACATAACCTATTCCACCTAATCTTGAGCCATGAATCTTCAAAGAATAATATATGGTGTACCTAAAATATTAGTCAACATATAAATAAATATACACTGCAAATACCATGAGAAATAAAGTGGTAATAAAAAAATATTTGTTATTATCAAAATCATAGACTTGGAAGTCTCAGTTGCATCACCGCCCACCATCACTATTGTCCAATTGTCATTGTCTGACTGTTGCCACCCAACTCTTCCCATATGACTATTATTTTCTCATTGTAGTATTCTATAATTTTCAATTTTGCATCCTTCTATTGTCTTTGTTTGAACTCTTTTATCTATCATCGTCACTCGATTGGCATTATTCATCTAATGTTAATATCTATCAATCACTTCTCTTACAAACTTTGCTACAACTACATTAGATGAAGCATGTGATCCTAATTTTATAAACTCATCTTCTCTAGTTGTGGAGAAAAGTGGACTTCTCTATTTTTTAGTACATAATGGATTCTTTCATTTGTGTGATGCCTCATGGTTCTTTCCCTTATGTTTCTTTCATGTAAAACTCTATTGTGTATATATATATATATAATATATATATATATATATATATATATATATATATATATATATATATATATATATATGAATCAAATTTAGAAACCTCTTTTTGAGGTAAGCATTGATAGTTAATGTGTATCATTCGAATGATGGTGTGAGAAATTAAGTGTACCCGATGCCCCACATGCTTAAAATCCATGATCTAGTGGGACAAGGTTAAATTATTTATTCGACATAAGGCTAAATTGGTTCCCAAAATTTGATCCCTTTTGTAACAATGTGATATTTTGAAAATAAATTTTAAATGAAAAATTTTAAATTTCTGTTTGAACAGAAGCGTTGCGGCACAGAGATTATGAATTTTGTTGCATTGAACCTGTGAGCACAACAACTCAAAAAGTTACTGTCGTGACATTGAAGGCTTTGTTCTATAATAATTTTGAATTCAGCTTGCAACACAGCGTCGTTAGGTAGTGGTGCTGTGACGTTACACACTAAAATACATACACTAAAATACATACACACAATATATATTTATATATATATATATATATATATATATATATATATATATATATATATATATATATATATATATATATATTATATAATATATATATATATATATATATATATATATATATATATATATATATATATATATATATTATATATATCCATATCCATTATCTCACTCACTCTACTAGTACCATGGCTTGTCATGGAAGGAAGAAAGAGAAAGGGGAAGGAAGGAGGAGAGACACTACAGGAAATTTGATGTTTACTGGAGCTTTGATCTCCACTATTAACTGGCAGTTTGATCACTACTATTAACTGGCAGTTTAACCACCATTATTTAATATGAAACCACTAAAAATACTGCTAATTTGTTCTTTAGGCGTCAACTGTTAGCGGCAGTTTGACCACCGATTTTAAGTGATTTTTTTTTTCGGTGGTTTAGACCACCGGGAATGGCCTTAAAATTAACCACCTCAGCCATTCCTCCTCATTTCTTTATTTTATTCATTTTTGTCTAGACACCCGTAGCCTTGCTCTCACCCTCGCTGAAGTGCAATCGTAAGACTCCAGCCGTCGAATGCTACAGTGCCTTGCCTCTAACCTGCGCATGTAGGACTCTGGCCACTGCGCTCTCACTTTGGCCTGCGAACTCCTTGAAGGTGATCTCCTCCATATATTTCCTTTTTTTTCTTTAGCCATGGATGTTCTCAGTCGACATTTGCAACAGGATGTACCTTACCTTGATTAATTTTTATTTTTATTGTTAATAATCTTCTTATTGATAAGTCTAGAGAGGGAGTTGAAGGTAAATTTAAATTATGAAGATCAACCTTTGAATCTAAAGGTTGATTTTGATAAAGCCTTAAGCCCATATCATTTTGCTTTTTTTGTGGTTGTTGTTAATAGACATTTGCAAGAGGTTATACCCTAATATTTTTTTTGCTTATGATATTATTCTTGTTGATAAGATTAGAGAGGGAGTTGAAGGTAAACTTGAATTATGGATGTATACCTTAGAGTGTAAAGGTTTTTGCTTGAGTTGGTCTAAAACATGAATATATGGAGTGTATTTTAGTAGTAATACACTTAGTGAGGGCGTTATGAATTTGGGTAATCAGGTTATTTTTAAGAGTACACATTTTAGATATATTGGATCTCTTGTTCAGAGTGAAGGTGAAATAAATGGAGATATTATCATCAGAAATCCAGTTGGATGGTTGAAGTGGAGGAATGCATTAGGGTTATTGTGTGATAGAAAATTCCCTCTCAAACTTAAGGAAAATTCTATAAGATGGTTGTGAGACCTGTAATGCTTTATTAAATGAGAAGCATAATACTAAGTTAAGTTTTGCAGAGATAAGTCACCTTACATGATTTGGTCGCTTAAAATGGAAGCCTTCCAATGACCTGATTAGGAAAGTAGAGGTATAAGATTTTACTTATATTAAGAAAAATAGAGGTAGACCTAAGATGATCTGGCTAATAAAATCTTAGAAATGATATTACTTTATTAGATTTAAATAAGATTTAAGGCTACACCTTTTCTAATAATTCATTTATGTAGGGATTATTTGCTTTAACATCCAAATGAAAATCTAAGAAGAGTGATATTGAATATATAATATATTGTTACCGAGTCAAAGAGGATTGATAGATGAATTTATGAATGGAGTTGAGACTTCTATTGAAGTTATATCTCAATTAGCTTAGTTTAAGTTCGATGAAATGTTTAGATATCCATGTTTGAAGCACAAAAATCAAGCATTCCTTAAGCCCGATGATACAAAGGTTGATTTTTATCGTAGGGGATTTATTCCAGACTACTAGATTTGGACCTCACATGGCGAGTATGTGCCATACAGAGATACACATGCTTGTCCATCCATAGCTTTTGAAATAGTTGATGAAGATCAAATGAGTAGACTATATGAAGAACTTATTTTTAATATAACAAATCCTAATTTAAGGGATAGTGTGAAGAGGCACCAAAGGCAGAAATCAAAAAATTCTTTGAATTACTACATGTTGTTCAAAAATTATTTTGGGATGGTACAAAACTCATTTAGAATTATCAATTACTATGAGGATGCTAAGTATCAAAACTGAATATAATATTTCTTATGATTGATTCAATGACTTCATTGGTCTTCTAAAAAAAATAAATTTAGCAAATAATTTAATCCCTATAGATTTTTATTGAATGAAAAAATTAGTATTCAAGTTGGGTCTCACTATTATAAAAATTAATTATTTTATAGTTGGATGTTTGCTATACTATAAGGGTGATGCGATATATATTTATTATCGCACCTACAATGTGCCTTGTTTTAAACCAAACTCAAGAAAATAACATCATTAAAAAAAAGATGTTTCATATTTTTGTTTATTTTATTTATCGATTATTTCAAAAATTTAGTGGCTCTACACATCAATGAGTTCAGTAGGCCATATGAGATGACATAAGGAGAAATTAGCTAATAGTATTGTTCTTTCTCATCCTTCAGATATTGAAGCATAATTTTAAGGAGAACTATTTTGATTAAACACATGCTTCATTTACTGCTGAGCCACATAACATAAGATTAAGATTATGTACTGATGATTTTACTCTATACAGTCATGTAGTTTCATCGTACTCTTATTGGTAGTTATACTGACACTATACAACCTTCCACCAGAGATTTGTATGAATACACCATACATATTCTTAACACTTATAATACATAAACCACATAATCTAAAAGAAAAATTTAATTTTTTTTTGCAACCATTAATTAATGATTTTAAGTTCTTATGGGATGAAGGTGTCCTCATATATGACATCACTATCAAACAAAATTTTCTTCTTAGAGCTGCATTGCTTTGGACCATTAGTAATTTTTTAGCTTATGGAATGTTATCTAGTTGGAATAGAATAGAAAAATTAGCTTACCCTTACTGCATGAAGAATTCTAAATCTTTTACACTAAAATATGGAGGAAAAAAATATTTGATTTGATTATCATTATATATTCCTACATGTTGATCATCCATTTAGGAGAAATAAAGAAGAATTTATTAAAGATAGAGTTGAGAGGTCACCTCCTTCATCTAGATTAAGTGGTGATGACATACTGTAGAGGCTTTCTAGCTTTTCATCAATTATTAATTTTCTAACATTATCAGAGTGTAAATTTCTGGGATATGGTGTTCAACATAATTATATTAAAAAAAGTATTTTTTGGATATTATCATATTGAAGAATAAATTTGATAAGACATTATTTGAATGTTATGTATATTTAAAAGAACTTTATAGATAACAATTTTAATACCATTATGGATGTTAAAGGTAAGAGCTGTTTGAGATTACTGCAACTTAATTCTTTATTATTGATATTCTTGTAGCATATTTATTTTTAATGATTCCAAATATTATTATTTTAATTATTATTTCTCCTAACATATTTTGGATGCATTACTTTGTTGTTTGTGTACTAACGTTTCACGAAAGTCATACTCTGGATTATTGAAGACTTCAAATCAGATCAATTTAACGACTATTATAAATGAAGTATGTAATTTTTCATTTTATTGAGTCTGAGAAGTGTGATTGTAATTGAGTAACTGTACACACACACAAGGGGAGAGATTAAAACTTGAAATTTTAAAGCTAATTGTACTATATGAATTCACTTCATACGGGACAATTTGTTTAGTTATTTTTCCCATCGAGCAGTCAAATGAACATAAATAAAAATTTTTCTAAGTATGGATCATATTGTACAAATATAGTTCGGAGATGCATTCTAGAGTACGAAATAGATGGGTTCCAGATTGTGTAAAAAGAATTTTTAGAAGTATGGATCGTACTATATGAACATAGTTCGTACATGCATTCCAGAGTATGAAATAGATGGGTTCCAAGTATCGTAAAAATAATTTTTCTAACTATGGATCGTACTGTATGAACATAGTTCGTACATATAATCTAGAGTACAAAATTATGAGGTCCATTTTCATGCATCCTGACCTTTCATCCCTATGAACTTGATATTTTTCATAACTTATCATACTAAATGATGTCATCATAGTACGTACACCGATCAGAGTACGAAATTATGGGGTCTCTCTTCATCCAGACGAAGATGAAAAATTTTCTAACTATTCGTCCTAGACGAACTTGGTTTGTACTGGACGATGATCATGTACAAATTGGTTTTGTATTGGTTCTTAACAGGTTCATATGCAACAGTTTTAAACTATTTGTACATACAAAATATGAACGTACTGTATGATCGTGTATGTTCAAAATTGAAAATTTTAGTTTTTTGGATGATTTTTTGTGTCTTGAGTATAAAAAGTCCACTAAAATTGATGTGAAAAGTGTTGTTTTCTTGATTTTTTAAGGAAAATTGAAAGAGAGAGTGTGTGAGAGAGATTTTTTACTAGTGGAGTGTGAAGGATTTACAAGGTTACTCAAATGTAAGGATCTTTGTGTGATTTATATTTTTCATTCTTCCTCTTATCTTTCTAGATTGCTCGTGAGAAGATATTTGAAGAAGATCTGGTTCTCTGCCGACACTTGGAGGGTGTGAAAGGATGACATTTCTCTATCGGCACTTGGAGAGTGTGAATAGTCGATAGTTCTCTGTCGACACTTGGAGAGTGTAAAAGGATGATACTTCTCTGCGGCATCGGGGATTGGTGAAAGAGAGTTTTGTAAAGGCTTGTCCGCCTTGCTGTGGGGGCAAAATGAGAGACACTTTTGGTAATAGTGCAATACCTGAAGAGGGAGTCTTCAGGGAGTAGATATAGGTCGTATTTAACCGAACCACTATAAATCTTTATGTCATTCAAATTTCTATAAGTTTTTATTCTGTGATTGAAAAATTTGTTTTTAAATATTATCAATTAACATGCTATGAATCTTTAAAGGTTTTTAATTTTTAAATCCAAGAGTAATTTTTAAAATTATCAATTCACCCCCCTCTTGGTTAGCCTTAGGACATTAGCTTAGGTTTAACAACCTAATCAAGATTTAACAAGAGCAATGATAATGTCAAAGCTAGAATGGACATTAAAGAGTATTTCCCATAAAGAAATCTAGAGTTAGTAATAACTATTAATGAAAAAATAATGAAGCCCAAAGTACCTTACTCTTTCATGTTAGAGCAAAAAAGATCAATATTTCAATAATTTAAATGTTTAAAAATATTTGATGGCTATGGATCAAACATAAGCCGTTGTGTAGACCTTAAATCTATGAGATTATTTGGACTAAAAATTCATGATTGCTACATAATTATGAAGGTTCTCCTTATAATTATAGTATGTTTGTTACCAGATTATATATCGAATCCATTGATATAGCTTGGCCTTTTCTTCAAAGACTTATGCTCATCTAAACTAAGCGAGATGCTTTATGGAGGAGCAAGAAGAATATACCAATCATCCTATATAAGTTAGAAAATTTTTTTCCCTTAGGATTCTTTGATTCTATGGAATATTTTCTGGTCCATTTACCTTATGAAGCTAGAGTTGGTGGGCTTGTACAATATCATTGGATGTACCCTTTTGAGAGCTAAAAGATATTTTTAATATATTATCTTAAATATTTTTAATTATAATTGATAATTCTAATCATTTAACAAATATTTAAACAAATTGACAAAATATGTTAAGAATAAAGTATGACTAGAAAGATTAATATGTGAACCATATTTATCTCAAAAAATTACTCACTTTTACTCCTACTACTTTGAGCCTCATGTAAGGAGTACATGAATAAAGATTAGTAATATAAAAGAATAATTAAAATATACACTATTATTTTAGAAGTCATGAAAAGCCCAGTAGTAATTGTGTTGAAAAATTCCTCAATAATTTGGAAATCAAAATAATGACTTTGTATATATTATTGAATTGTTAAGAAGTTCAACCAATCTTAGAGTAAGTTTTTCTAATAATGAACAAAATGAATCATGATAATTTTAATTACTGCAGTCTTATTTCAATGATTTATCACCAGGTATTTTATAAGTAATTTGCTCTAACAGATACTATAGATATTGAGAAACTTATTGCAAATGAATTCTCAGCTTGGTTTAAATCTTTTGTGAGCCCTTAAATTTCAAAATTTTTATTGATTTATATCTTATTTAATACTAGAAGTATTAATATTTAAAATTTTTCTTAGGTACATAACCTTGGTAATAGGATTTTTGATAAAGGTCTACAAGCACTAGCATGTATGTAAATATAAATACCTAGCCAATATATATATTTAATGGATTCATATTTCATTCTAAGCCGTAGATTAAAGGAAGAAAAACTGAAAATTATAGAGTTTGTGTTAGAGGGAATACTCATGAATAAGATGAGTGTAATTATTATGGTATTCTGATTAAGGTTCTTGAGCTATAGTATCTAAGAAAATATGAGAATCTTGAATGTTTATTCTACTATTAATTATATGTTCTAATACTAAATAGAGGCACAAGGGTTCATCTTGCATATAGTTTAATAGAAGTAAAACATAATATAAGATATGGAAAGTTTGATCCATTTATGTTAGCAAATCAAGCTATCCAAGTTTATTTCAGAAAATATCCCTACAGCCATAGAGATAAATAAGATTGGCTAGCTGTCATAAAAATAAAAGCACAGGGGAATAATTAACTAATAATATATCACAGAAACTACACATAAAAAAATGAGATGTCAAATTATGTCTGTTGAAATTAATGAGATATCAACTACATCACATACTGTTCAAATGTAATTAGAATATGTGAATAGTTCGGTAAGCTCTTCAAATGAGAACTAGGAAGAAATTGAAGATACCTTGGAGAGCAATGGAAATATTTCCAATTCTGAATAATTCTTATAATTTAAGTGACTAAATTTGTTGTAATGTACTTATTATATTATAATTTTTAGAAATTAAGTTAGTAAATAAATCTTGGTAAATGCCTCTTATTAAATCCTATTTGTATATAAATAATTATACATTATGTGATTTTTCATGTTTGATACAACTAAATATTATATATTATATTTTTTTATTTTTACTTATGCAAATCTTCATAATTATTATAACTTAATTTTTTTATTAGTTACAATAATTTACTAATTACTTATTTTACCATAAATGGCTTCAGATGATGATCCTCCTCATAGATCATTCACTTCAAGGTTTTTTTTGTAAGAACTATTTGAGCACTAAACTAAGTATGTCTAAACAAGGCGATGAAGGTCAGGGGCAGAGATTAATTCCACCAGTGATACCATCAGTACACCACCTGGGAGTCAGCAGTAGTCCACCACTGAGTAAGGTTAGGGACTTTCCTCCTCTAATGTCAGATCTAGTTGTGGTTGGAGTACCACCCCTTTATAGGTACTTTCCTCCTCTAATGTCTATGAGTCCTCAATTTTCCTTTTTAGATCAAATACATTCAGCTCCATTTTATCCATATTATCCCCCACTAATATCAAAAATAGCTCCATCCACCTACTCTTACCCTCCTTACCCCATATATATTATTACCCATCTCTTGTACAGCCAGAATAGAGCGGGCCATCAACATAAGTAGAGGTTGGTACTAGGGATCCTCCAATAACAGTAGATAAGCATATATACATCTAGCCTAAGGGCGATACATAAGTTTAGTTTATTTTATAAAGTTATAATAATTTGATTTATTATATATTATTGACAAAAATTTTAACTTGCAGCTTCAATCCCTCAAGGAAGCTTACCCACAAGATTAGTGACATCATACAGAGAAAATATGATGCTCCTTACTTATCATGGAAGAAGAACCCAAAGAAAGTTAAGGATATGTGACTTAGAAAATTTTAGGTACATTTATTTGACATTGCTTAAAATATTTGATTTTATTTGTATTAATATTATTTATAATGTCTATATTTTATAGAAATATTTTAGGTGGTTGCCTGAGCATGATATAAGGATCAAAACAAATTTTGAGAGGAGAGGATTAACTCATCTTAGGGACATGCTCACAAATATTAAAAAGTTTGGGCAGTATCTATTATGGATTGATGAGGGAGTATGGGCAGATTTGAGCAGAGTTTGGACGAGCCCTGAGTTCACCAAATTGAGAGAGCAAAATAGAGCATCTGATTGTTGGGGTTTAGGAAGCTCTCTTCATACTAGTGGATCAGTGCCTCATATTGAATATAAAAGATGATTGGTAAAAACTTTCAATTAGTTTAATAAATATATGTATATTATTTTAATTATATTTTATATTTGTATAAATAGTTTCTTAGGCTGGAGCCAACACCACTAGAGCTGCATATAAGGACTCACCAATATCAAGCTGATCATTAGTGGGTTGATGAGAAGGTCAAAAAGCTCACATAAGTATAATTTTTTGAGATATAATATAAATAAATAGAAATTTATTTTAGGGATTTATTCTTACAGGATGATCTTATATGAGTTCAGGAAAGTCAGTAGTCTATTAGTGAGGGATCTTCTTTAGGAGCGACTTAGTATTCTGAGTATGACGTTTAGTCAGATATTATTAGAGGAAGGCAGAGAAGGAGGGTTTATGGCTTAGGTACATAAGGATATACTTATGAGGGCAGTATATCTACTTCAATATTTTATAATATTAGTTGAGTTGAAGAAACTATTAGCTAGAGGGTTGCTGCCCTAATAAGAAAGATATAGGAGATGAGAAAGATTCAAAATAAGATACAAGTGAAGTTATGATCATATTGAGATGAAAATCAGAAGAAAAAAGAGCAAGAGTCTATACCTGAATCATAAGGCACCGAGGACATGGAGGATGATTAGTGTTATTATTTATTTGAAGAATTTTTTGGTGTATTTGGAACATCTGACTGTGGATTTTTGAAGAACTATTTCTACTTATTATGGATTGTGCAAATATATCTATTGATTGTGTTTTGTTATTTCATATGAACTATTTTATTGATTTTAGACTCTATTTTTGTGGGTTGCTGCCCTTAAAATTTATGTTTTATATTTTGTGCAGGTATTATGGAAATTCATATAAATAGAGGGGGCTGTCAATTTTTTTTTTTACAAATGTTATAGGTTTCTGGTGACTAATCGGCGGTTTAGTTGCTAGAAACTTCGACACCAGATGACTACTTTTAGTTGTCAATTTTTTTATTTAGCTATATGTTATTACCAATGGTTAACTAGCGACTTGGCCTCCAGATATACTAGTAGTTTCTACGGCCATTAAGCCACCGGTAATAAACTGGCAGTCACCAGCAATTTTTGCATCGGAATTTACCAACGCAAAAACCTGTGGTTTTGGGTTGGCTAATTTTCGACTATTTTCACCATAAGAAAACCACCAGAAAAGTTTGCCGCTAAAAAATGGTTCTCAATTTTTCTTTCATATGTAGTTTATTCCACCGATTTTTAAACTTCCAGAAATTTTACAAACAACAAAAAAATATATCTATACCGCCGAAAATTGCTGCTGGTAATTGACACTTCTCCTGTATTGAGATGAACAGAAAATCTAAGTTTTGGTCTCCAATTCATTTCACTACTTCTATGAAAATTGCATAAAAAATGGTATGCGAATTTTATCATATTCCTATTTTCAAAGATTTTTATTTCGACTGTTCGATTTCTTTCCAATTAACTTTATTGCATTTTCTCCATATTTAGTGAACTTCCACCATGTAACTGTTTGTATATTGTAGTAATGATTATTCTAAAATTTTAATTAGTTGATTTCATAATTTTATCCAATAAAATGAAAATTATCATGTTTATATGATTTGCATAGAATATTAATTATGGTATTTTAGTATAAGCATATTGGTAATACAAACATTATGAATGAATATGAGTATGTGAAGGGATAGTAGTTAGTTATTATTACTATTATAATATTTTGATAATAGTATTTGTGATGACAAGTAAATGTTGAATTTTACTGACGTTGGCTGGAGATTGACTAACATGTACAGGATGGTGGGCTGATGCACTTTTTTTAAATACTATGGTTTGGTGTTATCATATATTAATTCACATGATTCACTGATTGTAAGTTATAAAAAGTTAATTACTGTGTCAATGTGAAAAGAGTGGAGACTCAATTTATTGAGCTAACAGTTACTAACTTACTAACTACCAGAAAAATACAATAATAACAAGAACTCCTTACTTATTTAATATGACTACAAGAATGCATGTTGCTGTATTGATTTACTATTATTGCATTATTATTATTGTACTATTTTAATGTTATAGTTATTACTATTTTTATTATTATACTATTTTACTATTATTATCATCGATTTTATGGATACTACTATTATTACTGATGATACTGATATTATTACTATACCAATTTACTATTACTATCACAAATTTTATGGTTTGATATTGTTACTGATGATTATGATGTTTTTATTAATACTACTATTGATTCATTATTATTGTTAGCATATTACTACGATTGATTCATTGTTATTGAGCACATGATATAAGACATTAATTGATACTAATATAAAATAATTGAATATTATGTGTACTATATTTTTATAGATTTTGATAGTCTTTATGGATATTTTAGTTCTATTAATTTATATAACTTTTTTATTAATTTGATAGTATTGCTATGACAACAGCTTTATGATTTGACATATGTACAAATTTATTGGTTTACTGATTTATAAATTTCACTATTTATGTTTTGTACTATTTTATTGGCCTCCGTATTATATTGTTCCATTGCTTTAATAATTTTGCTAATACTGTATATGATTTTCTATTTTTGCACAAATTCGTGGACTAACTAGATGCATACTGCTTCTTTATAAAGCTTTGAGTTCAATTGTAGGATTTAGTGACTTGTTTGGATTTTTAACTCATAATATGTAATTTTAATGATTTCAGCTAAGGAAAGAGGATCGAGAGTTTGAGACTGATTAGTTATAGGATTCTCCAAGTTTTTTTTATTATCTTTTTTATATATTCTTTTGTACTCAAGAGCAGAAAGAGGGGTGTTGTATTTATATGACTCCTAGATATTATATATAATTTTTGGGATATATATATATATTGATCAATAGATTCATTTTTGTTAATTTTTATACTATTGATAAAAGAAGTTAGAAAACTATGTAGGTTATTGTCATTATTAAAAGATAAAAGAAAGAATTCTTTTAAATTAGACTATAGGGTGTGACTCATTTTCTATCTTTCCCAAGGATAAACTCAACATGGTTGACCATTATGAACATTCTTTATAAGAATAAAATCATATTCCACCCCCCCCCCCCCCCCCCCTAAAAATGTTTAAAATTGCTACTCCTCTAAGATGAGGAAAAATCAATCCTCTACAAAAAGTTTAAATTATAACTAATATTTAGAAGTCATTCTCATATTAAATTTTCCTAAGCCCATAAATGCTTCCAAATATGCACAATTCTAAATTAAAAACCCCTAAAAATATAAAAAATTATCAACACTCCTAAATGAAGCTTAATGAACACCCAAATTAGAGATAAAAAAAAGAGCCTTTAACTTTTCTTTGATGGGAATAATAAAGTCTATGTTCCTTAAACATGTCAATGCTTCAAAATGAGTACTAGATTAAAATGTTTTAACCTCTCTTTACTTTTTCTATTATGAATTTAAACTGCAACTCCATAATCAAATACATCCAAAATATGTTACCATTATAATGAGATCCCAAACTCAAGTGCCTTAGTCCGATGCTGAGGATCAAAACCAAGTTAATTTGGTCATGATTGATTAGGCAAAAAAGGCTACAAACTAAATATTTTTATCTTTAATAGTTCCCTTCTTAACCCAAAAATACTCTCTCCACTCTTATTATTGTCCACATGATCCAATGGAGTCAAGCCTTACACTATAAGCTACCAAACTTAACGTTAGAACCCAAATGATGTGTTAGCCTAATTCTTAATCCAAGGGAGTTGAAATTTCAATTGATAATCTTTCTTGTGGATAGGCCAAATCAACCTCCATCTAAAATTGAAAAATCAATTTGAGTATCTATAGAGGGTCACCCCTATAAGTTTTCCAAGCTTAATGGGTCTCCCAAAAGTCCAATGCATGATAAAGCATATATAATAACCCTTTGTGATGATGGGAAAACTATAAGTTGATTGTATTAAGAGGGAATAATATCAACTCCACCAAAATAAGGCATATGACCTTATGCCTTGTAAGCTCTATTGAAATAAACATGCCTTATTCCTTATGGTTTTCACTTTATATCAAATCCAAATAAAAGGGATTTCCTTCCCATTAATCTAATCCACCATTTAGATCATTTTCTTGTGTATTATACCCAAATTCCAATTATTAATCAATATTAGCTTGCCCCAAAATTATCAAACCTTAACTTCATGTAATATAAAATGAATATTTATTACCTTAACAAAAATATTATAAAAAATATAAATAAAGATAATAAAATAATTAAAAATCAAGGAAATATATAAAATATAAATATAATAATATACATTGATGCAAAACTCCACCCATCACATCAAATTGATCTTAAAATTCTATGCTAATGAGACTTTCAAAATATCCTTTTACCATATGATATCAATAAAAAAGGTGGCAACATTATAGTATGACTATGTTTAAAAAGTATATAATTAAATGATTGGTTTTAAAAAAAGATAGTTCCATTGTAATACTATTATGATAAATAATCACATATTCCCCAAGGGCATGAATTCAAGTTTTTGGCCGTTGCTAAATGCATATGATAGGGTACAATGTCATTGCACAAGTTTGAGTCACTATGAAATTTGTAATTTAATCAACATTTACCAATAGTCATTGATGTCCTTATGGTTGATCCACCCATGATTGTTGATAAGGATCATCTTGTCAAATTTGGTTGACTATATTCTCTAATAAAATAGATTATGGTCCATGATAACAAAATCATTATAACTTGATTAAACAAATCATCATATAACAAACCTAACTCTTTTTTAACACAAGAGTAAATGATATATTCACATTTGAGAGCTATTGTGACAATGTGTTTATAATAGAAATAACACAACTAACTTAATCAAAAGTGGACCCTCTCATGGGTTGCAAGAACTCTAAGGAAATTTTCATATCAGGAAAACATAGTTCTCATAATAGGGAAAAAAGTCATGTAGTTTCATTTATAAGGTTTAAATCTACCTCTAAAAATTATTCATTGTTCATATCTAAAAATGAAGGTGTGCTTTAAAAACCTATAAACCTATAATACATAAGAGTCAAAATAAACACAATTACATAAGTTAGTAATAGAGAAGTATGTCAAAATAATCAAAGGCTCACAATAATCTAAAAACTACTCAATGTTGATGATAATGATGCAGCGACAATATCTTAAATTAGGATGAGGGGAGGCTACAAAATTTCATTTGATGTTAATTTTATATTCTTATTTTTCTAATGTTCCTTTTGGTTTGTTTATTCCTTATGAATTCAGATTACATCATAAGATAGCCATTGTATGATGCTTCTGCATTTGACTGGGGTTTATGATAGAAGAGAAGAAGAATAAAAGGCCACAAAGAAATCTCTAATTA
This sequence comes from Dendrobium nobile, assembly GCA_022539455.1. Lineage (NCBI taxonomy): Eukaryota > Viridiplantae > Streptophyta > Magnoliopsida > Asparagales > Orchidaceae > Dendrobium > Dendrobium nobile. The sequence goes on along the minus strand of CM039734.1, from coordinate 46,042,748 downwards.
TTGGTAAGACGATATAAATGAAGACTTAAGGATTTTTTTTTTGTTGTAGGAACACGCACACACAAATTTCACTTAATTAACATGATTTGATGCCTTCTTTTGTATAGAAAAATTTAAAAATTAAATTTAGGATCATTTGATGTTGTTATAGTCATGAAACCATCAATCATGTTTTTATGCATGGCTCGATTGCTATGAAGGTTTGGAATTCAGTTCAAAATGGTTTAAATATTCATATTGACCTTCATGCTACTAGCGTTTTGTCTTTTTTAAATGCTATATATCAAACTAATAACTTTGATCATTGGATGATGATCATTCCGTTAATAATTTTTTGGTTGCTTTGGAAAGAAAGAAATAATAGCAAGCATGTTGGCATTACGATGCGTGAGGATTGATACTCTTACTTGTTTGATGAACTTATGATGAACTTATGTGTGAACTTATTTGGTTTAAACATTTGATTTGATGAACTTGTTGTGTTAAAGCGAGGACTTCATTTGTTTGGTTATGAACTTATTATGAGTTTATTTGTTTTGATAAATATATTTGTGATAATTGTTGTGATTGATTATAGTGGCTTCTTACCCATATTTGTAATAATTATTGTATTTTATGCGCAGGTTTAGAGTTTAGGGTGAAATTTTATAAATATAGAGGGGAGGTTGTCAAATTTTTTTTCAAATGCTATAGGTTTTTGGCGGCCAACCGGTGGTTTGGCCACCGGTAACATCAATACTAGATGGCTAATCATAGCTACAGGAAGTTCACTATAACCACATATAATTACCGGCGGTTTTCCAATGATATGCGGTTGTTGAGCTATCGCCTATCGTTAATTCCTTTGGTTATGATCGTCGGTAAACCATCGGTGATTTACTAGTGGTTTACCTACAATTGCCGCTGTTAGAACGATGATAATCTGGTGGTTTGGTCATAAAAAAAATTTGGTAAACCGGCGGTTAAACAGTCGATATACCGCTGGTAAATAACCGGCGGTCACATGCATTATGACTGCCGGAAACAACCGTGGCATGGACCATCGAAAAGCCGCTGGTGCGAAAAACTGCCAGAAAAAGACCATCAGAAATCGTTTCCTATGCAGTTTTTATTGCTATTTCGAACCACAGAAAAGCCGCCAGTTTTTTTACAAAACTGCTAGAAAGCTTATAATAACTATTGGAAAATACCACTGGTAATGAGTGACTTTCCTGTAGTGAGAAGAGAAGGTTGTACAAAAGATCCTCATTAGCCTTACTGCGAGCTATGATCATGTGATGGCTGCGATCAATGAGTATAAACACCCCTCCTCATTATTGGTGACAAAGTTGATGAGCTCATTATATGCTCATGAGCTTCAACTTGAGAGAAGGAAGGATACGACTCTTGAAACAACATTTCAATCAAAAGTCAACATGAAGAAGCAAAAGATAAAAGATGTCAAAAAGAAGTCTAAAAAGATTACAAAGAGTGGAGACAACCCACAAAAGAAGGAATTCCCACCATGTAAGATCTACAATGAGACAAATCACTTGGAAAAAGAATGCTTTCATAAAGGTAAACCTCTATGTTCTTATTGTAAGAAGTTTGGGCATGAAGAGAAGGATTGTTGGCATCAAAATTAAAAAAAAATCAGCAAGCTAACTTTATGGAAGAAAAGGAGGAGCAATTGGTCTATGTCTATCATGCTACAACAGAATAAAGGAAAGAATGGTTTCTTAATAGCGGGTGCAGTAATCATATGAGTCCATATGAGAGTCTATTCACTTAGATTGATAAATCTGTATATGCTAAAATAAAACTTGGAAATGGAGAGTTGGTAGAAGTAAGTGGCAAAGGAACAATTGCCATCAAAACCAATGAAGGAACAAGGCACATAAGAGACATTCTTCTAGTTCCAAGCCTTGATCAAAGTTTTCTCAGTGTTGGGCAAATGATATTCCCTACATTTTGAAGGTGATGTATGTATCATTCTAGACCTAAAGAAAGACAATCAAGTTGTAGCAGAAGTAAGAATGAAGAATGGTAGAAATTTTTCTATCACTACTTGGCAATATCCAAGAGCTTTATTTACAAAGAATGATGATACATCTCTTTGGCATCAAAGATTCGGTCACTATATAACTTGAAAGCTTTGAGATTGCTAAATCAGAAAAATATGGTAAAAGACTTACCTATTTTAGCTCAAGATATGCCTATATGTTAAGGATGTATAATGGGAAAATAACACAGAGAACCATTTCATTTTGGAGAATCTTGGAGAGCAAAATCAGTACTTAAACTTGTTCACAATGATATCTGTGGCCCTATGAAGACTCCATCTCTAAGGAATTGTAAGTATTTTATTCTCTTTATTGATGACTATTCTAGATAAAAAAAAATCAGAACTTTTGATATTTTCAAGAACTTTAAATTCTTAGTTGAAAATCAAATGGCCAAAAGATAAAGATCCCGAGAAGTGGTAGAGGAGGTGAGTTAAACTCATGCAACTTGGAGATTTTTGCAAAGAAGAAGGGTTGGAGCACCAATTAACTGTTGCCTACACTCCTCAACAAAATAGAGTCACATAAATGAAGAATAAAACTATTATGGAGATGGCAAGGTCCATGCTAATAGCAAAAGACATTCCAAAGAAATTTTGGGCTGAAGCCATTAACACTAATGTCTATATGCTAAGCAGATGTCCTATAAAAGTTGTGAAAGATATCACACCGATTGAAGTTTAGAGTGGACACAAGCCTTCTATTGATCACTTCAGAGTATTTGGGTGTCTCTGTTATGTTCATCTTCCTAAACAAAAAAAAGATAATCTTAAAGAAAATTTTGAGAAAGGAACTTTCTTGGGTACAACTCTCAATCCAAAGGATACAAAATCTTTAATCTCAAAACACAACAACTAGTTACTAGCAGGGATGCCAAATTTAATGAGGATACTATCTAGAAATGGGAAAACACAGAAGATCCCAAGCTATTTCTTCAAGTACCATCTATCGACGACACTACATAACAAGCCACAGCTGACACTGTATTACCAACTAATGACCTCGGGCTAATACCGACATCATCTACCTCAATCAATAATGAGGACTACAACAACACTTATGAAGGTGAAATTTCTTCCACTTCTTCACCAGGTTCTACTCCAAGAAGGTGCTGGGCTTAATCTTGTAACTTCAAATTAGTAGAACCAGAAAGTCATAATGCTGCCTCAAAAGAGCCTATTTGGATGGATGCTATGAAGGAGGAGATCAAGATAATTGAAAAGAATAACACTTAGGAGCTAGTGCCTTATCCTAAGAATAAGGATATAATTAGCGTTAAGTGAATATACAAGACAAAACTTAACCTAGATGGCTCTTTAAACAAATGTAAGGCAAGACTTGTTGCCAAGGGCTACTCTCAGCATGCAATAATAGACTACAATGAAACTTATGCTCCTGTTGCTAGACTTGACACTATCAGGATTATAGTCGCTCTTGCAACTCAAAAAAATTGGAAGATCTCACAATTGGATGTAAAGTCAGCCTTTTTAAATGGAGAACTCGAGGAAGATGTATATGCTTAGCAACCTGAAGGATTCATAAAAGAAGAAAAAAAAGTTTATAAACTTAAAAAGGCTCTTTATGGGCTCAAACAAGCACCTAAGGCATGGTACAACAAAATTGATAACTATTTTTGCAACCATGGACTCATCAGGAGTATAAGTGAACCAACCCTCTATGTGAAAATAAAAGGAGGTAATCTTCTCATTGTCTATCTCTATGTGAATGACTTAATCATTACTGGGAATAGTCTGAGGATGATCAACTCGTTCAAATTTGAGATGATGAAGACCTTTGAGATGAGTGAAACATGGGGCACATGCATTACTTTATTGGTATGGAAGTACATCAAGAAAGAGGAATCTTCATTTCAAAGAAAAAGTATGCTACTAATCTATTAATTAAATTGAAAATGAATGAATGCAAATCTGCAGACACTACTTTAATTACAAATAAGAAATTGATAAAAGAAGATGGTACTAAAGAGGCTGATGCAACTACCTATAGAATCTTAATTGGGAGTTTACTTCCTAGCTGCTACTTATCCTGACATCATGTTTGCTACCAACCTTCTTCTAAGATTCATGCAAAAGCCAAGTCAAATTCATTTTAGTGCTGCTAAAAGAGTATTAAGTACATTCAACGCACGAAGGATTTTGGTATATAGTATAAACCAAGTACTCAATTATCCTTAGTTGGGTTAGAGACAGTGATTGGGCTGGTTCTCAGGATGATATGGAAAACACAACAGGCTATTGCTTTACCTTGGGTTCTGGTGTGTTTTCTTGGGGTTCTAAGAAGCAAAGTTCAGTTGCGCAGTCCACTCCAAAAGAAGAATGTGTTGCTGCTGCAGGTGCTACAAATCAAGCAATTTGGCTTTACAAAATACTTGAATATATGGGATCAAAACAAGAACTTCCTATAGTGATTTTTTGTGACAACAATTCTGCTATTTCTATGGCTAAGAATCCTATATTTCACAATAGAACAAAACTTATTGCTATAAAATATCACTACCTACGAGAAGTAGAAGCTAAAGGAGATATAAAGTTGATATACTGCAAATCTGAAGAACAACTGGCATACATCTCCACAATGGCTCTACCCAGAGATAAATTTCAACAACTTCATGATAAGTTTGGAGTCGCGGAAATGAGCAGCAAGGATGAGTATTAGAAATTATTAATTTCATATGCTTCTCATTGTAGAGTATTCGTTATTATAGAATATTCCTTTATCTAGATTATTCCACCATTAAATATTAATATAGAATGTTCTAGGATGCTTATCTTTTGTAGTAAATGATTTATTAAAAATAAATGTTTCTAGAATATATAGAGAAATCTAGAACTATTTGTAACCATTAGTATAAATAGGGATGATGCATTATTAAAATCTAAGAAAAAATCTATTCTCCTGCTTCCATCAACATCTCTCTTCATTTTTCATTTCTCTAACAGTAGGGTGTATCATTTCCGCCAACCCAAAGGGCAACCAAACAAAATGTAATATATCATGTTGTCCCGTTTTAATTTTGTTCCATAGTGTCCATTCTGCTCTTCTGTAGCGCACATGCTAAACACGTCGTCACATCTATAAGGTAGTGTAGTAGCAATAGTCACTATTAAAAATAGCAAAGAAGGGCTGTCTTATCAACCATATTTTATAGTATAAAAAATTAGTAGCATTATTCTTTGGCTCTCATCCCTATGGGAATGTTTGCTGCCTCTCCTTTATTATTTAAGGAGAGAACTAAGCATTGACAGTGGTGGTCTGTCTATCTCTTTTTTAATATTATGGCATTTGAGGATTGGACGCAAGCAGGAATTAATAATTCGTTTGCTTTTAGTTCGAAGCAGGTAAACCAAGCTTCCTTTATCTTGCTTCATCATGTTCTTGCTTCATGCTTCAGTAAATAAAAGAGAAGTAATTATCGCATAATGTTCCACAAGCTAATATTTTACTTAGTTATTTTCGACGAAATAAATATATTATCCTGCAAAATATATAAAAAAAATCTCACTGCATAAATAAATGTCCTTCATTCTAAATCATTTTATGACTTTAGCACTTATTTGGGATGTGAGGGGCAATATCAGTGGTTGAGCACAGGCGATGCCTCCCACTGGCTCCTGTTCTAACCCTAAACGGCCTAATAAATAAATAAATAAATAAATAAATATAACATAAACACATTAAGACTTTGTTTGGGCAGTTTTCTTAATGCTTTCTAAAAATGTTTTCTAGTAAAAAATTTCTAGTTAAAAAAAGATTTGTACGAAAAAATTATTTTAGAAAGCAGTAAAATTTTTTTTTAAATGAAGCCTGAATCAAACATAATTTTTCATAAATAAAAGCCAACTAAATGGAAGGGCAGTGTAAAGATGAAGGTGAGATGTATCTTGTTATATATAAATATAACCATTTGACATCTGTTAGTACTAATGAAAAAGTTTCAAATGGTAGGAATAATCATGTAACATAAAAGAGAATGGCAAAAGAGTTGTAGGCCTTTAAGCCTGTCTGTTTCAACTCTTACCACCTAGCTTTGATGGCTGTAAAGTTAGACCTGACTTCTATGTGCTGATGTATATAGTTCAAGATGAATCAAAAGAAAGTAAACAAACAAAACTGATCATAAATGTATAATCAATGTACTAAAAAGATTGCTGAGATTTCTCTATGAATTGAAGAAAAAAAATGTTATAATTTATAGTCTGCTTATCTTGCTGAAGATTAAGCAATAAGAAATAAATGTAGATGATTTGAAAATCTATAATTAATAGTAGAAAACATTCCAATAATGAAAATTCATTCATTAAGTCAAGGAATTGTGAAGAAATGGGAATTAAATAAATTAATAGACCATTTCTAGAATCTTTTAAGGGACTAGAACAAGTTAAATCTCAAATGACATTGAGTGAACAAACAAATAAGAAAGATTTTTGAAGAAAGATAATAATAATTTAGATGATGATGATGATGATTTTTAATTTCTTAATATAATATAAAAAATTACAAATACATCAAATCCACTACCATTAACTTTGAAAAAATGCTCTCTGGCTAGGTCATGTAAATCAACATATTTTTAACCACATTTCTATTGAATACATTATATAAAGATGTGATGATGACCTATCACATTAATTCTTGCATATCTTGTTGCTCTTATAATTATTGTCATTTGAATTTGGGTGTCAAAAATATATGTTGATCTTATAGTTGAGTATGTATGCATTCCTCAAAATTAGGTTAAATATTAAATATATGAGAAGTGAATGTTGTATGTGATAAAGTAAGATGATAAGCCAATATCATATTTATTTATGACATATTGTACATATGTAGTAATGAAAATATGTTGATTATAAGGTGGTAGAAGTATTTCCACACTAACTTTATTGCAACTATATATATGGGATTGTGGTAAAAGAGTATTTGAGCATTAATGTCAGACTGATAGAAAATTGCAGAAATTATAAGAAAAGTCAGAAATACATACATATATAACATTTGTATACATATAATGCATGAGTAGTGATTCATTGGAAACGACACAATTCAGGCCAAAATGCAATTCCTACTACCTGTAGGAAGAAAGAAAAGAAAAGCAAACACAGTGGACATTCTAAGCCTCCTGTGTCATATCCCACCCGGATAATTAACAAATTTTCTACCGAAGCCTACCTCTAAGAAGCTTCATCAAGCCCAAAGGATTGCTCAAAAAGAAATGGAAGAGATAACTAATGGCAGATCTGACTTAAATCTCATGGACCCTTATCAAACCTGCTCCATTTCTGAGCATCAAACTTCAAACACAAACCAAACATTATCATATAGAATAGTACAACAAAACAAAAGCAAACATGTTCGATCTCATCATATTTCATTGTCAATCTTCAACTTACCACATAATTATTTTGTACTGGCGAGCTCATCTCTAATTACCATGTTCCTCCTCCACGTCCATTCCCTCCATTCCAAAACAAACCAGGATCCTCTTGTTCTTGCACAACTCCATTATCCTCTTCTTCATGTCCTCCATTATTCACATGAACTTGCTTTAAATCTTCAAAAGGAAACAATAATCTACCACCTCCTCCCTGCTGCATTTGATGCATGCTTCCACTAAACCGACCATGATGATCCAATGGAAGCTTCAAATTAGATTGCCTCATGAGCTCCTGAAACCCAAACCCAGATCCAAAAACTGATCCTGGTGCAGCGGGAAAAGGTGCGAATCCTTTTGCAGAGATTCCACTCCTCAGCAGCTCCATAGCTGAGATAGAACCAGAAGCAGCACCAAGCTGATCATGATGAGCCAAACTTTGGTTCTGAAAAGAGAGATTCAGGTCTTGACCTGATCCTTGGTAAAATTTGGAGCTTGCAATAGGGATTTGAACTGTGGGAATGGGCTCAGTAGGCTGCAGATTTGGCGAAGACAAAGAAACCAATGATGTTGTCGTTGTAGTAGGGTTTGAAGAAGAGTTATTAGCTAAAGAAGATCTCTTATTCTTCCTTGAGCCGCCACCAACTGGCACATTTCTTAAGGATCCACCCTCAGTCCAATACCTCCTACAAGTTTTGCAGAAATACCGTGGCTGGCTGAGGCTGTAATTGTTGTAATAGCAGAACTTTGTGTTTGTTGAATTGCACCTTGGACAATTTAATGATTGCTCTTTGTAAGGCCTCACTCTCTTCTCAGCTTGGAGTTGTGGCTGCCTTGTGTTGCTGATCTCTACTTCCTTCACAACTCCTATTCCCTGATGATATTAAAGTACATGTACAACATATTTAAAGGAAAAGAAGGATAAAGATGAAAGAGATGTATGTCTTTACTCTTTAACTTTGCACATCAAAAGAACAAGACTAGCTATATACTACCCTTTTCATGCCACTTCTTGCTTTTTAGGAAAAAAGCTTAAAAGATGAGATGGAAGAGAAAGGAGGAAAAAAGCTAATGGAAAAGAAAAGTGAACTGCTTTACAGGATTGAAGGCCTTGATTGGGGAGCAGGTTTAAAGGTAAATGAAAAAGGAGAGAGAGAGAGAGGGAGAGGAAAGGCGGATGAAACTGGTCATCAAGAGATTGGTAAAGTTAAAACGAATCCTTCCTTCCTTCCTTCTACCATCTATAGATCTAATGAATAAATTTTCATGCCTTGAAACCCTACAAAAGGTTGAAAGATTTAAATTTGATGGAGTAAATTGAGGCCAAAAGATAGATCATGATATAAAAATCAGATCTTTGAGTTTCTAGTTAGTTACCTGCGTAGTCCATTGAGCATCCATGCAAGGGTCTTTTGGTTGTTGTGTTTGATCTCGGCAATACAGGAGCAGTTCTATTAATGAACCTTGCTAGCTGCTGCAAGGAATGTTTCTCTATGTTCTTAGTGGGGAATACTTGTTCCCACACATATCTCAGAGAGAGAGAGAGAGAGAGAGAGAGAGAGAGAGAGAGAGAGAGAGAGAATGGTTTTCTTTTTATTTAATGCATAAAAAATGCTGCAAGAGGGGCTGCTGCATCATATTAAAAAAAGAGTTTTTGGTATTTGGCTGCCAAAGATGTTTTGTCTATAGCAGTTTTATATGGGCGTGGGTAAAAAATTTCCATCAGGAGTTTTTTGATCGAAATTTATGTGGTTTTATTAGAAAAGTGGCATTAAATTTTTTTTATACTGAATTTTTAGCTTTATGTTGTGATGAAATCTATAGCACAAATAAGACTTATTGTTAAATAAAAAGAAATTAACATAAAAAAGTCTCTATCTACAAGAAAATTATTTCTTAAAATGAATAAAATTCACTTATATTTTTTATATGAAAATATTTCTCAATCTTCAGTCCAGATTTGTTTTTGCACATATATAAATTTCAGTGGAAAACAATAATCCAAATGATATTTTTTGAAGCCTTTCTCATAGAATTTCTATTAGAAATATTTAGCAATTTTTACTTATAGCGCAAAATTACCTTTTAAGTAATTTAAAGCTAAATATTATAGTTTAATCATAATTAGTCTTCTTTTAAGTGTAATTAAATTTATGTTTAAGCCAATTATTTTGTTTTTAGTAACAAATTGTTTAGTAAGTTTGATTACATGGAAGACTAAAAAAATATTTTTCATTAAAAATAATTTTCAAATTTAGCTCTCTTTTAAGAAATTGATTAGAATTTTTAGTCACACACTTAAAAAAAATGCTGCGAACATTATTAATTACATTGATAATTTTTAAAAATAAAATACATGCTGATGTTGAGATTTTCCAGCTTTTGGCAATTGTGGGGCTTTGATGTTTGTGTACTTGATTCAAATATATGGAAGTTGTCGGTATATAATGGATATTAAATTAACATCTTTGTGAAGATTATTATAAAGTGTAATATTTACCAGTTGCAGAGAGATTTTTTCTGATCTGGAGCTTATTGCTTTGGATATGGGTAGAAGAATCATTTGATTTGTTAAACAGTCATTACAATTAACTTTGTAAAAAAAAAATTACAATTAACTTTGTAAGTACGCCTAAGTAGTTGAAATCTTTTGTCTTCTTTCAAACAAATTAATAATCATGATTGAAAGTGGCAATTATACAAACGAGACAGAAAAGGTCAAGCAAAAGAGGAGAAGATGGAGAATGCGGATACAGTCATACTCCACTTCTCTTTCAGATACATCATAGAATCGAAGGGATTTGTAGGAAGATTTAGTAAGATGAGGGCATTTAACATGAGCCTTTTATTTTGCCCCTAGCTAGCACGATGCTTGCGTTGATCACCGCTGCCATTAATTCGTTGTCGACGTTCGTCGCCAACCTTGCCCATGTTTGTCGCCGTCCTTGCCGAAGTTTGCCGCCTCCGTTGATGACGTTCTCCACCTTATTTGCCGGAAATGCACTGTAAGCTTTTTCCTTTTGTCATGGATGTTCTCGGTAGGCATTTGCAAGAGATTGTACCATGGTGTATGCATTTTGTTGATGATATTCTTCTTGTTGATGAGTCTAGGGAGGGAGTTGATGTGTATGTATATTTTTCATTGACATTAGAATGCTCTTATGAAATGAGATTAAAGGGAGGGAGAGTGAGAGATGTGTATATATATTATTAGTTGAGATTAAAATGCCGGAGATTATAATGCTCTTATGGAATTTACTCTTACAGATAAGATATGAAATGAGCATATACGTAAAAATATTGGAGAGCTCTTAATGGAAGATAACATCACAGAGAGCGAGAGATTTGCCTTAGATGGTTTGCAGAGATTAGAATGGTCATGAATGGCTAGCTTTACTCTTAGAGACTAGATACAAAATAAGCATATATGTGAAAATGTTAGAGATATGGAAGATAAGATTAGAGAGACAAGATAATTTTCTTAGATGGTATTGTCAAGCAAACTATGTTTTCACACGTCAAGAAAATTGATAAATCTGCCAGTAATATCTTCAATGCAAATTAAATCCAGTGGTAATACATATTCACACAAGTACCCCATTGAAGACCTATACACACCTTTCTTGGCGTGGTATAGAATTGAAGATCATGGCCGCAGTGTCACCTAACACCAACTGTACATATATACCTTTCTTGATGTGGTGAGCAGGCTAAAACTTTTTATATTTCCCCTAAATGGGGAAGACACCGGGAGACTGCAAAATTTTTCATTGACAGAGGACTTGTGTGAAATAATACTATTTGATTTACAAATAAAATTAAAATACATCTATTTTCCTTTAATAGATGTTACATATGAGATTACCAAAGATAAACTTTACCAAAAATCTAAGAAGTATTATTTCATTGGATATGGTGGAGATGAGTTTGGATATAAATTCTAGAATTGTGAAAGTGATAAAGTTATTACAAAAATATATATTATATTTAATGAATCTATATTAAATAAATATAAGTTAAGCATCATTATAAAAGATACCTCCACTCACTATAAAAAATAATGGCTATTAGGGCACTTTAAAGTGCCATAATATGTATATATAAGGGCACATGATGTATTGGGCATCAAAAAAATTGTGTCACTTAGGTGGCCATTGGCATAGGGTTTAGGGCATCTTTATGTGCCCTAAAAATTTAACTTTCATGACATATATTTTTGATGGCATAGTCTCTTTAATGACACCTATAAAGTGTCATAATAGACAAGCTTTCCTAACAACTTCATATGATAAAATTTGTGAATAAATACGACAAATATTATATGTCATAATATGTAAGCTTTCCTAAAACATTTATTTAATGGAACATGTTTAATAATAAAAAATATTTAAGTTGCCCTAAAATATATAATTTCCTAACACTTACATTTAATGAAATAAATTTTAATAAAATACATTATTATGTGCCTCAATATATGTTATATCCAATATAAATTAAATTCAATTATCAATTAATTATTATGACTCATAATCTTTCAATTGTAAATAATTAATCTCCACTCAAATTTCTAAAAAAACTCACATACATATGTGATCTTACGTAAGATATTTTTCATGAAATAAAACATTTATTTCATAAATCTAAATTTACAATAATTTTTCACCTTAAATATAATAGAGGTTTTACTTCAATCTTCATATTTATACATAATCAATTTATTACAAAAAGCATATATCCTGATGAACTAAAATCAGACTAACTTCGAACAAGAAAATGAACTTCAAGATCAATGTCCTGATGAACTTCAAGATTAATAGAACATTTACCTTTCAGCATCGTAGAAATAGTCAGCGTTCCACGAGAGGCAAGCATACGGTCGACCTCAACCTCAAGAACCCTAGATAATGAAAGGAAAAAAAATAAGAAAAGTTTATTAACCCTAGATAGTGGGCATTCGACATTCTAGGATGGATTAAGGCCAACGATTAAAAATGCATGAGAAGAATTACTTGATGCGGTAGCGATTGCCGGTGTAGCAGGAGCGATTGGCGAGAATAAACGCTAGATGAAGAAAATGCACGCTAGGCAAAGACGTTTGATGGAGGAGGAAATAGATTTGAATATGAGTTAGATGAAAGAAACTGGCACAAAACTTATCGCACAAATTTCTCTCTTACCTCCAAATAGCTCTGTTAGCTTCAAATCTACCTCTTAGCGCAAATTTAGAATATGTCATAATAAATATTTTTTAAGGCACTTAAATAAAAATGTCTTAATATATATGTCGTTAAAAGTTAATTTTTTTGTAGTGACTCCAAAGCATGTTGAACTAAATGAGACACTTACCTAGAGAAAAGGTGAGAAACACCTAAAAAACCTTAGGAGAAGTCTTAGCCAAATACACATGTGACCCAAGCCAAAAGGTCATAAATATCTCACAAGCTAACTAATCATTATTTTCCTTCAAATTTTTTACATATGAATGAGATATTAAATGCTACAATAAATTGATATAAGTAGGGCTGCAAACAGGGGCGGAGCCACAAAACTCTTTGAATGGGGGCACAAATTAGTACTAGTCATTAAATTGCTCCTAAAATACTATTCTTCTTTAGCGTAATTGCAAATTATAAAATAATTTTTTAATAAAAATAATAAAAAATTCATCCAAAATTATATTTATTTCCAATAAAAGGGAATATATATCACTTGATCATTAGCTTGTTGTTCATTAAGAAATTAATATTTTTTCCAGAGGACTCTTAATGAATTAAGTTCAAATAAATTATTTTTATACTTAAGATTATTTTTTTAATTAATTAAATAAAGTCTTAATTAATTTTTAACTATTTTTAGATTACTTAAATTTAAATTAGTATAAGATAATAATTTATCTAATTCTAAATTAATTATTTATTAATTCAAAATTAATTTGATGGTTCACATTTATTCAAAGAAAATCATAAAAAAATATAAAATTATAAATTTAATATAATTAAATTAATTAATTTACTTACTAAAACATCTTAAATTTTTTTATTAATTCTCCTCCTCTCTCCAAGAAAAAAAACAAAGAGCTAGTGAGCAGCAATCTTGAGCAGCCAAAAAGGGAAATTTCCCCAAAAATAAATGCGGGGAGAGAAATAAAAAGTAAAAAAAGAAAAAAGAAAAAAAGAAGAAGAAGAGAGAGAGAGAGAGAGAGAGAGAGAGAGAGAGTTGTGCCAACAATACATCATTAAAAAAAACCTGAACGAAGGCAGCGGAGCAGGAGGCAAAGGCGGAGGGACATATTAATCTTATAAATTATATTTAACTTAATATAGGTTAATTATTATATTAATATAATTTAAGATGGGCTAAATTTTAGTTGTTGGGTCAGTGGGGGCCCATGCCCCCAAGGCCCCCACTATAGATCCGCCCATGGCTGCAAAATGAACTTAGCTGAGTCGAATATATGTTAATTCATTTTTGAGCTTGTTCAAGCTTGGTTCGAGCTCAATTAGAGCTTTTTCGTTTCTGTTAAAACTTGGTTCATTTCAAAGAATAAATATTCATATTTGAATTGTGTTTGGTTCATGTTCGGTTAGTTGATGCTTATCGAGCTTTAAATAAACAAGCCTTATTAAGTACACTTACAGATTAAAAATCACCTAGAACCTATTCGTGAACATATATAGGAGTATTTTTGATCTACTAAATGAGCCTGTCTCAGAACAAACAAGCTCATAAAATGATTCTTCTTATAAACAAGATTGTCATAAACACTTCAAATAAAAAATACTGCAAACATGACTAAATACATCTTGTTTATAAACAAATTCATTTTGTTGAAATTATATAACATAAAAAATGTAAATAAATTTTTTGTAATAAAAATAATTTATTTTAACAAAAAAAAAATGAAAAATTGTGAAAGTATACAAAATAATGATTTAATAATGCTTCTTAATGAGCTTTTTATTGAGCATGTTCATGAGCATTAATTAATGTTATTCATGAACATAAATGAGCAGAACACCTACCTATTCTTGTTTGTTTATTTTACATTCGAGCATTTTAAAAATTATTTAAACATGTTTGATTAATTAAATAAACGATCATGAATGACTTGTAATCGAGCCTAACCACTAGTAACTTGTCAAACGATCCATTTATTTGTAGCCCTACATACAAGTTTAGGAGTATGTCAAGTGAGAATTTACTATGAACAAAGAGATTGAACCACTATAAAAGTTCAACACATGAACACTGATCAACCTTCCCAAATATAAGAAGGCATTAAAACATAAGTGGATATACAATGTAAAAGAAACAAAGGAATTGAAAGGTGTAAGGCGAGGCTTGTTGTTAATAGATTTTAACAAAAAAAGGCATGGAATTTACAGAGATAATATCTCATTGTTGGTGGAATTTTTGAAAGCAGGTTTTTGAAAAAGATTAATTTTCTTTGAAAATTTAAAATTGACTTTAGACTCAAATTTTGAGATTGAACATTCTATTAGAAAAGTCACACCACTTCGAGAAGTGGAAATAAAATTCTAAAATGGGGTTTAATCTAAAATTACAAATTCTACTTTGAATATCATAACCAGATCCGAGATAGAACTGCATATGACCTCGAAAGATCAAAATGGAGTTTGATCTAATTTCTAACTTTGATATTCTAAATAGATTATCATTGATTTTATGCCTAAAACTTTATGAACAAATGATATAACTCCCTTAAGGAAGGGGATATCATTGCTTAATAATAATTCAGGCATGACGATAATGATCATCGCTGGTTGAATTTTTCCAAATGGTTGAATTTTTCTAAGGAATACTGATTTATGTTTTGAAAATTTCTTTAGGTTGAGACTAAGTCTAGATTTCAATTCTAAAATCGAACATACTTTTAGAGATGATATACCATCTCGAAAGGTGGAGACAAAATCTCCTAACAAATTCAGATCAAGAATTATAAATTTTCTCTAGGCTATCGTAGCCTAATTTAAAGGAGAACCATATATGACCCCTGGAGAATCAAGATGGGGTTCAATCTAAAATCGGACCATGATAATCAAGAGGAGATGATCGTTAGTTTCATATTTGAATTGATGCTAATATATGATAAATCTCGTTGAAGAAAGAGAATGCCATCTATTAGCCATCATATGATTATGATGATAACGATCGTTATGAATTTAATTTTTCAAAAGAAATATCAATTAAGTTTTGAAAATAAATTTTGAAAATTGATGTGGGTTCTCAATCTCCTACGAGCACAAGCCCTCGTAGTTAATTACATCGTAGGGAAGTAGAGCCTCATACGAAAACTCTCGATTAAATTAGTGACAAAAGTTTATTAACAGATTTTTTAAGAGTGATATAAAAGGAGGTGAATTTTAGAATTTTAAAAAGGGAATGGATCAAGATTGAACACTTATGATTAGAGTCAAGGAAAGAAGAGTAGGAGACACTTTAAGATTTCGGAACCATCCAAAAGTGTCCCAATATAATCTAATTATTGGGCTTTACGTTTTGAATTAAAAGAAGATTTAATTAAATTTGAGTATTTTATTAAAAATTTGGGATTATATTCTTGGAGGTTGAGGTTTTATGATCTAAGATTCGCCCTGGATCCTAAATTTAAATTGGGTAACACACATTGGTGATATGAACCTAACTAATACAATGCAAGATTTGAACTTATACTGGCCTAGATTGGGGAGCAAACTAGCCACTTAGTCAATTTTAAATACCTGAGTCTGGTCATTTTTATGAAAGAGAGGTAGAAACATTTTTATTAAAGTTTTGAAGAGCTGGGGTCGACATTTAGAGACTTTCTTAAGTGGCCCTTTTGAATAATGATGAATGAAAATGCTAAATATTGATGCAATTAAAATTTAGACTCTTTTAAATATATTTCTAATGCAATGCATGCTGGTCAAAATACATAAATCATGTATGCTCAAAATTTTTGAAAAAGGCTTAAAAATAGTTTTTTAGAAGATCAGGCTTCCCCAAGTTCAGAATATAATCCTTATAGATTGAATAATCCAAACTCTACTCATAGGTGGGGATTGAAGTGTCTTGAGCAAAGAAAGAGAAGAATCTAGTAATATGCATGCGACCCCAGGGGCGAGATCTAGCTAATTTTTTAGATTTATTATCTTTTTATATTCATTAACTATTAAAATTTTAGAACTTTAATTACAAGTAGAAAAATTTTCACACCCTCATGAGCCTCTCATATCTAGGCTAAAATAAAGAGCGGCACACAAACATAAAAAAAACTAAAAAAAATAGGCAATCCTATACGTAATTATATTAACACATTAGATATAGTCAAATTAATTAATAAATATCTATAGGCAAATTATCTTGCTTATTACAACCTAGGGTCTAGCCGAGCACCACTAACAATAACCTGAATTCTATTCCTAATAAAGATGCAAGTGACTTTGAGTGGGATACTCTTCATCTTCAATTCTTCAGTCTTGTTTCCTCTAAGCTCCTTAGGTTCACCGTAGCTAGCTACCTAAATGGAAAAGAGAACTCTTCCCTCGAGGGGGAAGGTTACCCTTTCCACTTTGGGTATAAAAAATGATCCAAATTTGAACTTTTAAATAGGAAAGGACTATCCCCCAAAGGGGTAACTTTCCTTTTTGGAATCTAACCTTTGGATCCGTATATCCCAACTAAAATGTGCACTTTTACAACTCAATACTCAAACAAATTATATTAATATGAAATAAAAAATTCTAGACTCTTTTGTAAGGTTATCCTAAGCATTTAAATATCAAAAGACATCCCAAGCAATTATATATATGTGGGAAAAAAAGAAAATACATTGGTCATGCTCTTTTTATTAGAGGGTTAAGCAGCTGAAGTACTTGTAGAAATTATATTTTATTATTAATTTTTCCCCTTTATTATTCTATATAAGCATGACCACCTGCAAAAAATGCGGTGAGTATCCATATCATGATCATTTATATCATAGGGTTAATCTAATCACCAAACACATCAATAGTCTACATAGTATAGTAAAAGTAAGCAGACACACCAAGCAATCTCTATCAAAACATGCAATAAAATCTCAAAGATCTGGCACACAACAAAAAAATAAACATCAGTTTAACCTAGATCTAGAATCAGTTATTCTAGTAAACCATCTAAAGTGTGTGTAGAAGGTTATGTTGATGGGGTAGATTCTAGACTAGGTAGTTTATTAGAGTTATCTAAAGTTTGAGTTTGTTAAGGATGAAGGAAGGTTTTATGTTAGAGTTTAAGTATTCATGTGTTATGAATTGACTTAGGTGTATTTTAAAGGTTAAATAATTACTACATTTGTTTCACATCGAGATCATGGAGTTTATTTTATCTTCCCTACGACTAAGTTAATAGCCTTGCAGGCTTGGGTTGCCCAATAGCAATTAGGGTTGATTAAGTTGATTTAGGTTAGTTAAAAGATTTAGAGAATTATGAAATTTTAATAAATTATCAAATTTTTTGGATTTGATGGAAATATTCTAATGTATTAATTAAGGGGTTAAAAGTTAACTTTTTCAAATTAGAGTTAATTTTGAAGGTTTTAGATTTTTAATAAATATTAGATCTTATGAATGAGTAATTAGACTTTTAGCTTGTTCAATTTGGAGTTTGCTGTAGAAAGTTATGGATTTTAGAAGTTTGAGCCTAGGTTTTAACTTGCGTTTGACCAAATGGATGACTTTTTAACTTTGACTAAATTTTGAAGGTTTAATATATTTAGAAAATATTAAATTTTAATTTGAGTTATATGCATTTGAGTTTGATTGATTTGAAATTTTTTAGAATTAGTTATGATTTTATGAAATTTGAGTATTTATTGAATTTTATTTAATTATTTTAATTAAGGGCCCTTTTAATGATTTGAACCCAAATGAGTCCCAAACTCATTGAAGTAACTTCCAAAGATCAGAGATGATCTAAGGAGGGATCATCAATTATTTGAGAAATATTTGGTATTTTTAATTATTTTTAATTAATTAAATTAATTAAATATTAATTTTTGATTAAAATTAAATTATTTTTAAAACTACTACCAAATTAAATTGGATTTATTTTTACTTGATTAAGAGATTAATTGTGCTCAGTTAGAGGTATTATACATATTTTTTAGATTTCATTATGATTTATTATAACTTTTAGAAATTTAGGAGGTTAATTAAGGTCTTAAGCCTAAGTAAATTAATTAAGGGCCTAATGACTTATAAAATCAGTGGGATAATTTATATGAAAGGGTAATATCGCTATGTTTATTTATTCAAAACTTCAAGTCAAGAGAACATGCATCCTAATTATTATAATTTTCTAAGTTCTCTACACAAATCCATAATTTTTGTCTTTAATGGTGTCACTAAGTTGCAAGGGATTAAATTAATGTTGCTAACCCTTAGACATCACATATACAAATACAAAAACATAGCACAATCAAGTACTTAAGTCTAGGAGATCCTAGGCAAAGTGGTGTGTGTATCCTACACATGCAAGAGACTAAAGATAACTAACATATATCAAGCTCTAATTAATGAATGATTGAAATGCGACCATTCACTAATTATTTCCCATGATTCCTACTTATATAGGATCAAGAATTTTTAAAATTTTAAGATTTCCCTCAAGGCTCTCAAGATTTAATGTATGTAATTAAAAAAAAATTAATTTTATTAAATTTTAGTAATTTCTAGAAAATTTCAAGTAATTTAAAATAGTTTTGAACAAATTTCAAAAATAGTTTTTAAAATAGTCTTAAAAAAACTTTGAAAATATTTTAATAATTTAGGATGATTTAAAATAGTGGTTTTTTTTTTAATTTTAGAAATTATTTGAATTAAAATTAATTAAATATTAATTAGATATTAAAATATTATGTAATTAAAATTGTTTTTTTTAAAGAACATAAATTATCTTAAATTAATTTTAATTCGAATTAAAACATTTTCAAACAATTGTTTGAATATTCAAAATATTTTAAGGAAATTATGATTAAAATTTTTAAAAGTATTTTAATAAATATCTAAGTAAATATGTATTAAACATTTAAATGGTCAAAGAATTAAAGTTATTTAAAATAAACTAAATATTTAAAATTAATCTTAAATTATTTTTAAGAATATTTCAAGTTTATTTAATTATTAATAGAACTATTTTAAAATAAGCCTTTAAATTTTGAAAATGATTTAAGTTAAAATTAATCAAATATTTTAATATTAAAATGATTTTAAGATATTCAATAAAAATATTTTAAAATTTAAATTAATAGTAAAGTTAAATATTTTAAGTATTTTATCTGAATATTTAAAGTAATTAAAAATGAAATATTAAATTTTAGAAAATAATTAACTCATTACTTAATTTAGATTTTAATTAAAATCTTCATATTTAATTATTTAAGATAATTTAAAATTATGTTAAACATTTTAAAATGAGTTTAATTTTAAATTACAAAGAACTAAAATACAATTAATTTGATATATTATAATATTTTTTTAGATTTATATTGTATTTATAATAATTTTTAAAGTATTATGGTTTAAAAATAGATTAAAAACTATTTAAATTTAATAATAATTAAATCAGTAGAGCGACGGTGGTGGATCGGACATGCGTCGGCCAGGGATTTACGGGTTCAAAACACGGGTAATGATTGACTGGCGGCGCAATTATTACGCTGCCGGTAATTGTTGGATAATAATGAAACCGTGGACGCAGTTTCACTTATCCGAGTCAGGTTGACTCCTACGTCATCGAATCTTCTGTTGTAACGAATCAACGACTATGATTCAGCTGGACGGAGTAGATGGCCACGGAAGTATACCCGAGGTCACAAAAATGCATGGAATGGCTAGATCTTGGCTGTTGATCATGCGATTAGTGGCCTAGAAAACATACACTAAGGGTACATAGCGAACAAACCCTTAGAATAGGTTTTTGGCTCGTTCGCTCAATCCGATTAACTAAATCAATTAAAATTTTAAATCTAAGCTTAGAACATGAACAAAAATCCTGGGGTATCCTCAATGTGACTTAAAACACAATAAATAAAGTGCTAGATTACCCTAACTACTATGACCTAGGGCTAAGGGTTTTAAGAAATTTTACCATAAAATCTTCAAGATCTTGATACGGTTGAGCTTATAGACTTTCCACATAAGTTTTCCTAGTTGAAAGAACTGCTCGAAATGCCTTAGATCAACTAGACAAAGATTTGGATGAAATGGGTGCATGGGTGGCCGGAAGATCGTCGCCAACGAGCTTCCAACGACTAGGTTTCACTTGGAGAGTAAGAAGGAGGGTCTGGAGATTTAAAAGGAATAAAGGGATAGATTAGAGAGACTTGGAGTGGAGAGAGAGCCTAAAGATTAGAATGAAGCTCAAAATGGGGCTTTTTCCCTATTCAAATTCCCTGGAGGACATTAGACGGTCCTGATACATCATGGAACTTTCTATGATGAGGGACAAGTGTCCTAGGCTGTTGGAAGGCTGAGCCAAAGGCTGGAGTGGCCTTGCTCCCATTGGATGGCTTTTGGATATGGGTAGAGGAACCACTATTGCCCAAACTATCTAAGCTAGCTGCTAGGGACAGCTTAAGCAATATTTAAGTAGGGCAATAAAGCTAATAGAGTCAACTTACGGCATGTGATGTAGGAGGAAGTGGAGCTTTATAGGGGTTTGGCCATGAAAAGGGGTTTTACATATGGATTGACTCCCTTGACCAGTCAACCAGTCAATGTATGCTAAGGTGGCAGGAAGAGCATATAGGGAGCAGGTTGGGTGAACCCCAAGCCTAGGGAAGGGTTGACCACTTCAAAAAGGGGTTCTAAGGCCTTGTTGACTTACTTTTAACTAGTCAAGAGGGTCAAGGCTGGTGATTTGGCAGCTAGAGGGTGTAGGGAGCTATTTGGGATAGCTTAGGCAAGAGTCAGGGTCAAGGTCAAAACTATGGTGGTGGGAGCACATGCCATAGAAGTTTAACCAAGGATTGAGAGTTGATTTGGTCAACTCAATTTTGGTTTGGTTGACCAAATGCTAAGTCATGCTCATGTCATGGTTAGGAGTTAATTTGAAAGGGTGGTGAGGGTTGGAGAGCTCAAATATGTTAGGTTAACCTATTTAAACCCCTTAAGGGTTAATGGGTCAACCTAGGTTGACTTGGTCAACCAGGTTGACCCAAGACTTGGTTTTGGGTCCAATAGATTTGTTTGGATATTTGGAGTTTAATGGGTGTGATCTTAAGATCTGGAAAGGTCATTTAGGTCAAATGACCTATTTGGGCTCTTAATGGGTCATTGGGTCAACCAGGTTGACCCAAGGGCTATATTTGGGATCAACAGATTTGAAATAACATTTTGAATTTATTAGGAGTGGTCCCAAGGCATGGGGAGGTTATTTCAATCAAAATGAATATTTTGACCCTTAGGAGAGTTTTAGGTCGACCCAGGTTGACCTGGTCAACTAGATTAACCAGAGTCTAGGGTTGAGTAATGTTTGAAAATGATTGAAAAATGTTTCAAATGAAAGTTTGTTAGGGATGTTAAGCCCTTATGAACTAGCCCAAGACTAACCCAGAGGGGGGGGGGGGGTTGAATTGGTATTTTAAAAATTTCTTAATAAAAAGTACAAACTCAAATCAAAC
The DNA here is from genome assembly GCA_022539455.1 of Dendrobium nobile. Classification (NCBI taxonomy): domain Eukaryota; kingdom Viridiplantae; phylum Streptophyta; class Magnoliopsida; order Asparagales; family Orchidaceae; genus Dendrobium; species Dendrobium nobile. The sequence continues at coordinate 46,020,652 of CM039734.1, read as the reverse complement.
CAAAATTTACCACAAAGAAAATCAAAGTGTGGAAATTAAATATATAAAAAGCAGTAATAAAGAACACATAAATTTAGAGTGGTTCGGTTAACTTGACCTACATCCACTCCCCGGAGCATCTCCTCTGGGTATTATACTAAACTGAGTGACTCTCCTTTTGCTCCCACAGTAAGGCGGATAAGCCTGTATAAACCTTCTTTCCACCAACACCGGTGAGGCAGAGAACCCGACTCCTTTTACTTCATCCTGAAGTAGGAAGAGAATCTGACTCCTTTTGCTTCCTCCTGAAGCAGGCATACAATACAAGAAAAGCAGTCGTTACCGGCGGCTTTAATCCGTCGGTAAAGATCAAAATGCACCAAAAATATAGGTTTCTAGCAGAATTTTGACGAAAATTCATGCGACGGTAAATTATGCGATAGAAACTTTTTCCATCGTATTTTTTTTGCCGGAACTATTTTTTGGCAGAATATCGACTGAATATTTGCATGTCCCGGTGAAAATTTCATCCTTATCTTCCGTTGACCTTTCTTCCAAAATTTGCGGTGGAAAGAATGCGCCGAAAATGCCGGCGGACAATCTGATGGAAACAAACCGATGGATAACTGTCATCGGAGAGTACCAGCAAAATAACCGTCATAAATGTCTGCCGGAAACCTCGTGATATCATCTTATCGATAGGTTTCCAGCGGTATATCCACTGGAAACCTGTAGCAGAAAGAAAAAAAAACCTTCCTCTATTTGAAAAGTGGTTTCTATAATTAAATCTACATAAAAGAAAATACAACAAAATATGCATTATACATCAACTTTTAATCAAGAACATCACCAAATATGTAATTAAATGTGTCCAAACAACAAATAATTAAACAAGTACACAATAAACATAAACAAGATGTTCAAACAACAAATATATAAACATGACAAAAAAAAATTAAAATAGAGGTCCACATCAGTAAAATAAATAAATAACTTCTACTCTGATTCAGTTTCATCCTCAATTGATGCTGTACTCCTCCCACTACTCATCTACTCCCTCATCTTTCACATTTCTTCTAACATTTCAGCTTGCTGCTGCTGCATATGCATCTGCTGCTACTGCATTTGCAATTGCCAATCAGCTTGTGCTTTTCTTACCTGTTCTAACTCGGTTGTAAGGGCAACCATTTCTTGGGTATATAAAGACTCCTGGGTACTAGGTGAAAAACTGGAGCCTCTAGATGTCAGCTCTTCATATGTATAGGCTTGTGAGCCTAACCCATATAATCTGTTGTGCTGCATTCCTCGTACAGCTTGTGACCAAGTGCGGTTGTTAGAATATTCTGCTGATCCACGAGAAGAATATTTACATGATGCAGCCTGACTCTCTCAAAGCCGTGTGTACTCATCCTATAAAAGTTAATAAAAATTTAATCATTTTATACATAACATCACAAAAATAAAACTTATATATTTACATAAGCTTTCCTTGCTCGCTCGTTAACCCATTGCTAGTCCTCCTACCGCTTGTGGGTACGACTATGCAATTCAACAAGAGTCGGTTCTCTACCCAGCACCTCTTTCTATGAAAAATATATGTTAGTATTCTAATTAAAGTAAATTATTAAATATTTTAAATTTCCTTACCAAATGTTTTCTATGCTCAATATGAGGAATAGAACCCCCTATATGAAGGGAACTACCCAAGCCCCCAACATCAGAAGCTCTGTTCTGTCTATTCTGATCCCTCCTCCTGGTATAATCTGGGCTACCCCAAGCCCTGCTCAACTTTTCCCATCCACCCTCACCAATCTAGAGTGGTCGCTGGCCTGACTTTCTAATATCAGTAAATATGTCTTGTATGCGAGTCGAGCCACGCCTCTTAAAATTCTTTCTGATTTTATCATTATGTTGTGGTAGCTAACAAAAATCTTTCTGCATTTAAACACATACAATAAAAAATAAATAATTTTGTTAGCTTATGTAAATTACATATAATACAAAAAAAATTTATATAATTGTAAACCTCAAACTCTCTAAACCACATGTCCCATACTTCTTTCTGGACTTTCTTCCAAGAAGTTTAAGGAGTATCGTATCTACTCCGTATTATATCCCATATTTTATGCATTGCTTCTTTAACGGATGAAACATGAAAGAAATATATTAGTTGTTAGAAAAATTAATTCAATTTTATTTGCATGGCTAAAATAAAATTAGTACTTACGTGTAACCGTCAGGTTTAATCAACATGTGACCCTCTGTAGTAGGCTGAGATGGTGCTGTAGCTGGCTGAGGTGGTGCTGTAGCGGGCTGAGGTGGTGCTGTAGTGGGCTGAGGTGGTATTGTAGCGGGCTAAGGTGGTGCTGTAGCTGGATGATCAGGTGGTGGTGGGACATTTGGCGGATATGGATATGGATATGGGTATGAATATGTAGGATGGGCACCATAAGAAGGTGGGGGTGGGTAAGAGGGGTAGAAAGGAGTAGTCTGCATAAGGTCTGGTGAAGGTAAGTGTGAGTGGTGCACCCATTTCATATTGGTTGTTAGGAAGCATGCAACAAATCATAAAAATTTTGTGCTTCTTTATTAGGTGACTCTTCTGTATATTGTTCAAATTATGCTCCACTTGCATCATGAATTAAGTCCTCAAGATTAGCTATGACATGTTCTTTCTCATATATAGTATCACTTGTTGATGGGCAACATCAAGATGTCATCCAGGCTTAGGTGCACTTGATTTTTATGTTTAGAACATGTGCAACGAAACTGTCCATCTGAGATGAAACTAGGTAGTTGAGAAGCCGTCTGAATAAAAATATTCACCCTCTAATAAACTCATTCGTTAATTTCTTTCGTCCTTACGCCAATCGATTATACATCGAAATTCATTGAGTTCTGATATCCATATATTGCCCTACATATACTTTGGATATATTAGATAATGTTGTAACATTTATTAGAACTAATATTGCTATGATGCTTCAATAGTTTTAAGTTATGCATTTAATTGAAAATACTAAATTTCATCAATGAAAAGGGTTACAACCGTATGAGATCTCGCCTTGGGATAGATATCTCTCTAATCAACTAGCATAATTTTGATCATACTATATGATAAGACAAACCTTTTGAATGAATTAGATTGAACAAATTGATTGAACTCGATCATTTTGTACGATCTAGTTGTTCTATTTAAAGAGAGGGATTTCAAAACTAAACCCTAAACTCAAATCTCAATTCCTTTATCATTCCTTCCCTCTAAGATCTCACAATCTTTATCAAACTACTAGGATCACCCCATCTGAGATCATAAATCCCTAGCTATATTTGATGATGATTAATTCCTACATATTATGCATATGCCTAGCTAATTCCAACACATGATGATGATTAATGCACAATGTTACTAGAGAAAGAAAGAAAGTTACCTACACAACAAGCGAACTCACGTTAAAATATCTTAAGTTATGATCTAGTATGTAGGGAAGGTCGTCGAAGGAGCGAAGTTGAATAAGTTATGTATACAGCAAACGAGCAAGCATAAATGTGGAAGCTAGGTCATCAAAGTAGTGAAGTCAAATAATGAGAAAGGGAGAAAGTTACCTAGTATTGATCCAGTAGGAACGAAACGTCATTCAAAGCAGCAAAGTCGAACAGCGATGAAGGAGTAAGTCGAACCGCTTTGAAGGAGCGAATTAGAATGGCTTTGAAGTAGCAAAGTTGAACTGCGATGAAGGAGTAAGTCGAACCGCAATAAAGTAGCGAAGTCGAACGGCTTTGCAGGAGTGAAGTCAATGAAGGAGCAAGTTGAACCACGATGAAGGAGCGAAGTCGAACAGAGTCGAAGGAGCGAAGTCGAACAGCGTCGAAGGAGCGAAGTCGAACAACATCGAATGAATGAAATCAAGCAGTCGAAGGTCGAAGGAGCAAAGTCGAACAGCGTCGAAGGAGGAACAATGTCCGAGGAGCAAAGTCGAACAGCATCAAAGTAGCAAAGTTGAATAGAGGAAATGAGAAGGCAGCTCTAGGGTTCGCCTGATATAAGCTAATTATCGGTGTTGTTCTAGTGGACTGTCCAATGGTAATTTTATCGAAAGAAATTTTTTCTGTATCATCTTGTCGTGTTTTAGTTACGTCAATGCCAAATACGTCGAAAAATTCGTTGGTCATTACCGGCAGATTATGCACCACTACATTTATAACACCGATGCAAAACCGGCGTATTAGCTGCCAACAACATAGCGATGGATAAGCTGCCAGAAATGTCGTCGTAAAATCACCAGTGAAAATTTTTGCTGGTGGTGCTGTCGCCGTTGCCGACGTATATTTATCCACCAAAAAATTTTGACTGTAATAAGGCATTTTCCTATAGTGAGAGAACCTTGATCAATTACTGAAGTAGATCTCTCTTAAACCTCCAAGGAATCATGGACGACGACTGGAGAAGATGACTCGGATCCTTTCTTGGAGCAACCTTTATGAAGCCCCTCACAAACTCCCCTCACAAGATCCTCTCTCTCTCTCTCCCTTACTCTCCCTCTCCTCTTTGCTCTCTCAGGTCAAGACAGCAGCAAAATATGTACTCTTGGGTAAAATAAGAGGTCTTATATAGAAGAGCTTCAGATTAGATCTTAATTGCAACAAACTGATATTATCATCTAGGACAATCTGAAGATTATCCTGTACTATCAGTACAAATTCAGCTCAATCAGTCAGGATGATTTGGGACGTTCAGAAGGTTAATTTGTTTATATTGTCCAGGACGATAGTATATCATCCTGTACGATTAGTTAAAGTCATTGAATATCATCAAGAACATCGCCCTGAATGGATGTCTGGATGATGAAAAATTGACAAGATCATCCAGGCCGATCTAACGATCATCTTGGACGATTAGTTCAAAACATCACGTATCATCCAGAACATCACCTTGAATGGAGCTAGGCCAATTTTTGATCATCTAGGAAGAACTAAGGCTTTTTAACTGATCGTTCTGAATGATCCTGCGATCGTCCAGGATGATATGATCTAGCAATTAAACCTTAATTGCTTTCCTTAATTACCAGATTAATTTAGGCATAATTATACTGCATCGTCCAGGATGATGTCCTGGATGATGTTCAAAAATAAAAGATTCCTAAATAGATATTGTAGTTGATTCTTTCTGAATTGAACCTATCATCCCAGATGATGATAATATCGTTTAGGATGATTCGCTTAATTGCGGTTGCCTTAACCAGGATGCCCTAATTAGGATTTCTATTTTTAATTGATCATCTAAGATAATGTTTGGATCGTCCCAAATGATGTGATCAAAAATAGAAAAACACTAATCAAACAGACAAAATTTTTCCCCCAAGTATATGTGTGTAAGGTTACTTAGCATTAGGATCCATATCATTTACAATTGACTCATGAAAGGATAAAAGACACTTGCCGTACATTACAAACTGACATAGTCCTAATCTACCCAACTTTGAGCTGGTTCGATTTGCAATTTGATCTTATGGACCTAAATGTTAGTAGGCAAGGCAATTATAGAAAAATAGAAATGTTTGCTATCATCAAAAATCTATTCCCTGAAATCAGATTAGCAACAATCTCCCCCTTTTTGATGATGGCAAACAATCAAAATAATTAAAGTAGTTTAATAAAAATAATATGAAAAAAGAAGTTCAAAATTTACTTAGGGACGAACACAGTACAACATAAAATAGTATAATTACTCCCACTTTTAATATCACAAAAAAGAGGAGGGAAAGAAACAAAATAAAAACTACCAAATAGAAGTAAACTACACCAAGGAAAAAAAAATAATAATAAGAAAACAAATTAAAAAAAGAATGGCTCCTGATTATCCGAAGGAGGAGGTGGTGGTGGTGGCGGTTAAAAGAAACTGAAAAGAGTGACCAACTACTCTCCAAACCAAGCCATGTCCTAGTCGTGCTGGCGCTGCTGGTGAGCCACGTAAGAATCAAATTGAGCAATGTCCTCCGTATGCTTCTGCTCTTGTGTAGCAATGTAGGACTTGAACCGTGTCTCCTATTGGTCTAACCACTCTACCAGCTGATCTAGCTGTGAGTGCTGGCGGAGCGGAGTAGGTGCAGGAACAGGTGCAAGAGTCACGTCCTCCTCATCTCCCTCAGCTTCCTCGTACCCCGGGTGGAGATGAGTACTGTGAAGAATGTGGAAGGAGTTATTTGAGTAGAAGGCAGGCTGAAAGTTTGGTGGGGAAGGATATTAGAGGTTGTATTTGGATTATAGGACATAGGTTATGATGTGTCCTAAGGCAAGATTGAGCTTCCTTTTATATCCTGGATCTTTAATGCTCGTCAAGTGCTCAATGTATTAAAAATTGAGACTAGTAGCATTAAAATCATGGTGGGCCATGATGTAGAAAGTGGTGATCAAAAGGAGTAGAGTGATGTGAATGCGATCATCAGCTTTCAGAAGAACTGAGATATGGAGGACATGTTGGATTGTCCTAGCATCTTTAAGTAAGCTGCTAGACTCTCGAACATGATAGGAAGCATTAGTGTTCCCCAGAAAGTGATTGGCCAGAGTCCAATCATAATTGGGGTCTTGAGATAAGATGTGGAGCTTGTCTCTGATTATGGACAATTGCAGGAGCTCTTGATAGTCTCAATATTTGATTTCTACATGATGCCTATTAACATAAGACTGAAGAGCGGTGAAGGAGGAGTTAATGCAAAGGCTAGCAAAGAACTCAAATAATAATTCAAAATTGAACGGGATGGTAAGTGTAAGGATAAAGGTAAGAGATGTGTGCGCAAACAAGTCGAGGACATGATAAGAGAGTATGTGAGGGTTGACCATCTGAGATAAAGTGATCCCGACCATCTTGTATCGCAGATAGGCGACTTGGTCAGCTACCTCAGTGAATCGAGGGTCAAGATTGGCCCTCGAAGAGCTTCCAGAAGGCATGCAGGAGTGCTTTTCACTAGCCATGAACACAAAACCAGAGAAGGAATGAGAGCTAAGGTGGGAGGAAGAGATTAGGTGAAAAAAATCATTTGTAATCCTTAAATTTTAAAGAAATGAATTGATCATCTAGGACAATCGTAGAATCATCCAAGATGATCAGGTGAAATAATTGCGTCCAGGATGATTGGTCAAAAAGGCGGTAATATCATCCAAGATGATCAGACACTATCCAGGATGATAAGACATAGTCGATCATCCAGAGGAGTCATTCTGGATGACTATTGAAAAAGCATATCATCCGGGATGATTAGATGGATCGTCTAGGATGATCGATAATAACTGATCGTACCTGCCAAATTAAAGTCATGTAACGAACATGCTACGTGGATCATCCAGGACAAACAGGTGGATCATCTAGGATGATCTCTAATAATTGAATAGAAATTGTGAAGATCATCCAGGACAATGAGGATCATCTAGGATGATTAGGAATTATTGAAGCAGAAAATAATCAAATCGTCTAGGACGATAATAGATCGTCCGAGACGAACAGAAGTAGAGAAGTTAAATTAGCCATCAAAGAGTGGATTGAAAATATCATCTAGGATAATGTGATAAAAAGTTTAAATTCAGGGGATGGATGGAGATGATTAGAGAAGGCCCAAAAATATGAAAATCAACTATAAAAGATAAAAATAAAATACAAAAAAGATACTAAAAACATCAAAAGGAATGAAAAATAAAGGTTTTTTTTATTAAAGTTCAAATAAGATAAATTTTCTATGTGATTGAATTAAAAATTTGTAAGAATCAATGAGTTAACATCGTCAAAATCTGAAAAATGGTAGAATAACTGATAATGTTAGCCCTAGATCGGACTTCTCACAGGGAAAACCAACTTTTAAAAATAAAAATCTAAATAAAAAAAAGCAATTGGATAAGAGAAAGAAATCCATTCAAAACTTGGTTCCAAAAAAATATCTTACAAAATAGTATATCAAAGTAATAAGTCACAATCATGAATGTCGAATACAAGTCCTTGCAAATATCAAGTGACACATATATTCTTATAAGATTTAAAAGTTTGAAAGAGAAGGAAACTTGCTTTTGGGGCTCATTTTATGTTTCTTATCACTTGATTGACGCATTTTGCGCATCTTTTGATTTTCGATACATTTTGTGTATCTTTCAATTTTTGGCAGTCGTTGTGCATCTTTTCATCATTTTTTTTACTTTTTGGGCTCATTTTATGCACTTGACATTTTTTTTTACAAGTTAGATCTCTTTCGAAACTCTTAGATACTCTCAGTTGTGAGTAGATCTTCCAAATATTAGAAAAGAAAAACTCACTCTCTAATATAAGGAAGAATAAACCACAAAACAGATTCAAATTCATATGATAAATGCAACGACAAGACTACGAATGCATGAAAGTGATTTAATGACTTTGAATATTATTTATATAAGATAAATTACTGTAGCAAGATAGAAAAGATCTCAATTGCAAAGTCCATTTGCTAATTTGAGATATATTTTTGTTTAAAAAAAATTACACCACTAAAAGAAGTTAGAGAAAGCGAAACAATCAACAGTGTTTCTTCCTTTAATTGATTTAAAGATGTCAAAATATTGACTACATATTTTCAAAAATAAAAATAAGGCACAAGATATCAATTCAAGAGTGATCAAGAAAAAAAAGAAAAAATGAAGAAAATTCAAAATATAAAAAATAAATACATGAAATGAACAACAAAAAAAATAAAGAAAACCACAGTCACCAAGAAAGGAAAATAACAAATAATGAATCAAAAAATAAAAATAAGAAATCAGAGAGAATTAAGTTCATGCATTTATATCAATCACACCCAATCTGATCCTTAAAATGCTGAATGTGTCAAAGGCCAGTGGTTTAGTAAAGATGTCAGCCAGTTGATTCTCATTTACCACATGGTGTAACTCAGTGTCTCCTTTGGTCACATGGTCTCTAATAAAGCGACGCCTTATGTCAATGTGGTTGGTGCTTGAATCTTTGATAAGATTCTTAGAAATGTAGATGACACCAGTGTTCTCACAAAGGATCAAAATTGTGCCTACAAATAATCCTAAATCTAGAATTTGCTACTTCAACCAAAGGACTTGCGCCACACAACTCCCCAAGGCAATGTACTTATCTTTAGCGTAGAAAGTGCAATAGAGTTTTGCTTTCTATTGGACCAGGAGACTAAAGATTATCCCATAAATTGACAAGTCCCAGAAATGCTCTTTCTATCCACCCTACATCCTGCAAAAGAAGAATCAAAATATTTAATAATCTTAAAAGAAGTTCTTTGCCTAGGATACCAGATTCCTAAGTTTTGGGTCCCTAAAATATATCTATGAATTCTCTTAATAACAGTCAGGTGGGATTCTTTAGGATCAGCTTGAAATCTAGCATAGAGACAAACACTAAATATTATATCAGGTTGGCTAACAGTCAGGTAAAGTAAAGATCTAATCATCCCTCTATACTTCTTTTGATCAATAGATTTTCCATTCGGGTCATTATCCAATTGAATACTGAAGGTCATGGGAGTATTAATTAGCTTGACTTTATCCATTTGATATTTTTTAAGATGTCTTTTATGTACTTTGATTGATTTAGAAAAGTTCCATCATCCAATTGTCTTATGTTAAACCCCAAAAAGTAGGGCAACTCTCCCATCATACTCATCTAAAATTGCTTACTCATTATTTTAGAAAAATCATCACATAGCCTTTTATTAGAATATCCAAAAAGTATATCATTGACATAGATCTGAACATTGAGTAATCCATCTCTTACTTTTCTCAAAAATAGGGTGGTGTCTACGCTCCCCTTAACAAACTCCCTCTCTAGTAAGAATATGCTAAGCCTCTCATACCAAACTCTGGGTGTCTATTTTAATCCATATAAGATATTTTTCAATTTGTAAACATGATTTAGAAATTAGAAACTCTCAAAACTTGGAGATTATTCTACAAACACATCATCTTTTATTACCCTATTTAAAAAGACACTCTTAACGTCCATTTGGAAAATCTTAAATCCCTTATAACAGGCAAAGGCTAGTAGCACTCTAATGTATTCCAATCTAGCTACAGGGAAAAAGGTCTCCTCAAAATCAATCCCTTCTATTTAGTTGTACCCCTTATCCACCAATCTCGCCTTATTCCTAACCACCACACTAGAATCATTCATCTTATTCTTAAAGACCCATTTGATTTCAACTACACTTTGTCCATTTGATCTTTCTACAAGCTCCCAAATATCATTCATAATAAATTGGTTTAATTCTTTTTGCATGACTAAGATCCAAAACTCATCAAACAGGGCTTGATTGATATTGGTGGGTTTAGTCATTGAGATAGATAAAGGCAGAGTGGTTCACTTCCTTCCTAAGTCCATGCCTAATCCTAACACCTTTAGAAGGGTCTCCTATGATCATTTCTTTAAGATGACTCAAAGAATATCTCCAATCTCTAGGTAAGATGTATGTAGGTTTAACCCTTTCCTCCAGATTTATATTTTCTACTGCTTGGGTAATCTCATTTACTCCTTCAGTGTTTTGGGCTCTACCATCTTCTCCAAAATCTTTAACTCCTTGGGTAATCTCTCCAACTTCATCTTCATCCTCAACTCTAGACTTCTTAAGATCAGATTCATCAAACACTATATGAGTAGTCTTCTCCACCACCAATGTCTTCTTATTAAACACCCTAAAGGATTTCCCCACACCTAAATATCCTAAGAACACTCCATCATATTTTGGGTCAAATTTTCCCAATTGTGACTTCCCATTGTTAAGAATAAAAATCTTACAGCCAAAGATATGGAGGTGGGAAAGGTTGTGTGTCCTACCCTTAAGGATCTCATAGGGTGTCTTATCAAGTTTGGCTCTAACATTCACCCTATTTAACGCATAACAAGCTATATTTACCATTTCAGCCCAAAAGTATTTTGAATGTGAATACTCATCAAACATAACTCTAGCAGTTTTAACTAAGGTCCAGTTTTTCCTTTCATCTACCCCCTTCTGCTAAGGGGTCCTAGGAGCTAAGAAGTTGTGACTAATCCCCTTATCCTCATAGAAATATTCAAATATCTCATTTTGAAACTCTCCCCCATGGTCACTATGGATGGTCAAGATCTCATAACCTAGCTTTTTTAAATCCAAGTGAAGAAGGATCTAAATTCATCAAAGGACTCACTCTTATGTGACAAAAATTTAATCCAAGTGAACCTCGAGTAGTCATCAATAATCACAAATCCATAGACTTTCCCCCCTAGGCTGGTATTGCTAATGGGTCCAAATAAATCCATGTGAAGGACTTCTAACGATTTAGAGAAACTAATGTCCTTAATGGAATAGAAAGAGGATTGGACTTGCTTCCCTAGTTGGCAGCATCACAAAGGTGGTTTTTAAATAACTTAAGCTTAGGGACACCTCTAACTAGGTATTTCTAGGTCATTTTTCTAAGGGTTTTCATACTAGCATGACATAACCTCTTGTGCCACAACCATGAATCATCAGCAACAGTTTTTAAGCAAAATGAAGCAGCACATTCAATATTATTTAAGTCAAGCATGTAAATATTGTTGATCCGCTTTTCCTGCAAAACAGTGTTGTTATTTAAGCTGATAATGCAAGTATTTGCCAAGAATTTTATGATGAAGCCTTTATCGCAAAGCTGACTGATACTGAGCAAGTTGTGTTTCAATCCATCTACAAGCAAAATATTTTCAATCAAAAGGTTCTTGAAGTTTCTGATTATACCTACGCCCACTACTTTCCTAGAGGTGTTGTCACTAAGAGTAACCTTGCCTCCAACCCTGTCCTCCAGTGAAACAAATTAGTTAGCATCTCCAATCATGTGTCATGAGCATCTGTTATCCAGTTACCACATACTCTCATGAGGCCTTTTGTGAGAGTACTCCTACAAAATTATCAAACATCAGATTTAGGAACCCAAATAAGTTTGAGTCCCTTCTTATAAAAAAAAGAATGCAATGCATATATGTTATAATGTGAATCATACAATTTGGATCTCCAAACCCAATATATACTACGGTGAACAATGTAAGTATATGAAATATGTCCTAGAATGCCACATGAAAAATATCTAACACCAAAAAAAGGGTTTATTAATCTATTTGGGTTATAGTGCATCTTCTTAGGTTTCAAAAATTTTTCTTTGGATCAGGTGTGAGTGTAGTCCTATTTTTTTCAAGTACTTTTAATTTTTTAAACTCTTTTTCTAACTCAACATGGGATGACTTCAAGGAATTATGTGCATCAAATAATTCAATATGTTTTTTTGTTTAATGCATTAAACTCATCAAGTAGTGTCAGGTGATTGCTTTCAATTATAGAGTGATCTTTAATTAAGATTTCATACTCTTTTTGCAAATTTAAAAACTCCAATTTCAAATTAGCATGCGATTTCTTAAGTTTCCTATATGATGCATAAATTTGTTTAGAAACTTCAAGTAATTATTCGTAAGTTAGTTCACATACCTCTTCTTGGTCAGACTGACCAAGATGATAGTCTTTCATCAAGCACAAGTTTGTAGTCACTTCTTCAGCTTCAGTCTCAGAGGAGTTAGATGTAGAATCTGCCCAGAACGTCTTTTGGGACTACTTCTTATCCTAGTCCTTTTTAAACTTGGGTTTTTCCTCACCCTTCTCCTTACTAGGACGAGCCTTAAGTATAAGACAATCAGCTTTAATATGTCCCGGCTTCCTGCATTCAAAATAGATCGTATCATTAGAACTCTTAAAATTTTTCCTACCCTTACCTTTATTCCACTTCTTATGGTTCTTATGCTTCTTCCTTAGAAAAATTTTGAATTGCCTCGTGATTAAGGCAACATTATCGCTTTCAAACCTAGAAGGATCAGTGTCCGTGTTGTTGGCCTTCAGCGCCATAGTTTTCTCCTTCTTTTTCTCACCTGCGTTAAGGTTTATTGGATTCACTCCTTGCTCATAAGCAATGAGTGATCCAAGTACGTTATTAATCGAATAAGTATTCAAATCTTTAGATTTAATAATTATAATAATCTTAGCATCAAAGGAAAAAGGCAAACATCTCAAAATTTCATAACTTTTTCATAATTCATGAGTTCTCTTCCTAAAGCATACAGTGAGGTGATAATTTGAGTAAATCTAGTATACATGTCAAAAATCGATTCAGTAAGTTTCATACAAAAAAGTTCATAGTCATGCAATAAAATATTCAACTGATATTGCTTAACTTCATTTGTTCCTTCATAAGTGATACAAAATCTATCCCAAATTTCTTTACCAGTAGCACAAGTTGAAACCTGCATGTAATCTTAAGATTTTAAAGCACATAAAAACAATTCAAATATTTTGCATTAAGTTGCACTAAATCCCTTTCATCAAAATTCCATTCAGTAAAAGGAAGTTCAGTTTTAATGCCATTAATTTTACATGATGGAGGCTAATAACCTTCTTTAACAAACATCCACATGCGATAGTAAATCGATTGTAAAAATGTAGACACGAAAATTTTTCAAAAATCAAAAGGAATATTATCAAACAAAGGTGCTTGGGTAATAGAGTACCCTTCCGTAGTATTATGATTACCAGAGTTAGCCATAGGTCAAAATTTAAAAGTTTTTCAAGAACTCAATTTTATGAATGCCGCTCTGATATCACTTGAAAGTTTGTTAAGGATGTTAAGCCCTTATGAACTAGCCCAAGGCTAACCAAGAGAGTGGGGGGGGGGGGGGGGGGGGGGGGGAATTGGTATTTTAAAAATTTCTCAATTAAAAATGTAAACTCAAACCAAACCAAAATTCACCATAAAGAAAATCAAAGTGCAAAAATTAAATGCGAAAAAAGTCGTAATAAAGAACACAAAAATTTATAGTGGTTCGATAAACTTGACCTACGTCCACTCCCCAGAGCCTCTCCTCCAGGTATTGCACTAAACTCAATGACTCTCCTTTTGCTCCCACAGTAAGGTGGAGAAGCCTATATAAACCTTTTTTCCACCGACACCGATGAGGCAGAGAACCCGACTCCTTTTGCTTCCTCCTGAAGTAGGAAGAGAACCCGACTCCTTTTTCTTCCTCCTGAAGTATGCAGAGAACCTCAATCAATTACTGAAGTAGACCTCTCTCGAACCTCCAAGGAATCAGGGATGATGACTGAAGAAGATGACTCAGATCCTTACTTGGAGCATCATTTATGAAGCCTCTCACAAACTCCCCCTCATAAGATCCTCTCTCTCTCTCCCTTACTCTCCCTCTCTTCTTGGCTCTCTCAGGTCAAGACATCAGCAAAAGATACACTCTTGGGTAAAACAAGAGGTCTTATATAGAAGAGCTTCAAATACAAATTCAACTCAATCAGCCAGGACGATTTAGGATGATCAGAAGGTTAATTTATTCATATCATCTAGGACGATAGTATATCATCTTGTACGATTAGTTTAAGTTATCGAATATCATCCAGAACATCACACTGAATGGATGTCTGGATGATAAAAAATTGATAAGATTGTCCAGGCCGATCTAACGATTGTTCGGGGCAATTAGTTCAAAACATCACGTATCGTCTAGAACATCATCTTAAATGGAGCCAGGCCAATTTTTGATCATCCAGGAAGAACTAAGGTTTGTTAATTGATCATCTTAGATGATCATAGGATCATCCATGATGATGTGATCAAACAATCAAACCTTAATTGATTTTCTTAATTATCAGATTAATTTAGGCATATTTGTCCGGCATCGTTCAAGACGATGTCCTGGACAATGTCCAAAAATAAAAGATACCTAAATAGTTATGGCAATTAATTGTTTATGAATTAAGCCTATCATCATGGATGATGATATTATCATCTAGAACGATTCGCTTAAGTGTGTCTGCCTTAACCAGGATGCCCTAATTAGGGTTTCTATTTTTTTTAATTGATCGTCCAGGACGATGTTTGAATCATCCCGGATGATGTGATCGAAAATAGAAAATTCTAATCAAACAGACATAATTTTTCCCCCAAGTATATGTATGCAATGTTACATAGTATCAGGATCCACATTTCAAAAACTGTTTTAGTGAAGAAAAAAAAGGATCTTCTTTGGAGCTTGGTTCTTCTGGTTCTATATACAAGCTGTTCAAAGAATTACAAGATCTAGGACCGGTGAAAGATCAAACTAGAAGGAGGATTACTGATCTCAGAATGAAGAACAATTTGAGAAGTTCTTCCCAAACATCTCATTAATATGATACTTGAAATTCTCATTGCAAATAGCAAAGTCAGAAGTTACATAAGGATGGAAATTTTGATCAAAGAATTTTCCAAATCTTTTGCTTGGTACTACATAATTGGAAGTTCGAAAAGACATCTAAAATACCTATTATTGTTATTCTTAGGTATTTTGAGATTGTCCTATTTTTTTTGTAATTTTCTTTTGTGCATCTTTTGTAGTTTTCTTTTTCTTTTGGCTTTTTTGTTTTTTAAACTTATTACATTTGCTTATGAGATCGTTACTAGATCCTATTCTTTAATCGGATGGGAACTCTGGGATACTAACCAACCCTTGGGTGGTTTCAAACTTTGGTATCCCCTGCATCTCAACGGTTTCAAAATAGGAAATAGTGGGTTCCATTTCAAAAATAATAAGTTTAATATTAACAAAATTGCTTTCAATAAGGATACTTTTTCTTTTGATCAAGGATCTATTAGCTTTTTCTTCCTAGTTTGTATTAGGTTGTTATTTCTTTCTTTTTAATGCAACTTTTGCATTTTCTCAAAGAAAAAAAAGGATCCACATTGTTTACAATTGACTCAAGAAAGGATAAAAGACACTTGACATACATTATAAGCTGACTCAGTCCTAATCTATCTAATCTTGAGCTGGTTTGATTTGTAATTTGATCTTTTGGACCTGAAACGTTAGTAATTAAGACAGTTGTAGAAAAACAAAAATGTTTGTTATCATTAAAAGTCTATTCATTGAAATCAGATTCACAACATTAAAGGTTGGTGATGTTGAAACACATTGAATTTTGGTCAAAAGTCTAAAATCCCCTTAAAGGGCATTCTAGTCATTTTGACCTCTGGTCAATTCTTGGTCAAAGTGAGTCCAAAAAAATTTAAAGTAATATTTTACCTATCAATACCAAAGGCCTGGACATGATCAAAGGGTTTGGAGTGGGATCCAAGGTTAAATTCTACTAGATCAGAGGTCTAGTGGCATAGGCCATAAATATTTAAAAGTTTTGCAGCTTTCGGATTTCTTCTAGGGTTAGAAGGGTCATATTAAGATCAAATTTGGAGGACTGATCCAAGAGACATGTCTTGTCCATATAAATTTTATAGACTCTGAATTGGGGTCAGTGGATTGGGTTTTGAATTTCTTTTAAAAAACACTGGAAAAGGCTCTTAGGACCTAAGCCTTTAGCCTTGGATTTTTATCCGAATTGATCTAAGATCTAACTTGAACCTAAGGGTATGGATTCTAGAAGAATCCTAATATCTAAAATCTAGAAGGAACCTAAGGTCTAGAGTCTAGGAAAGGGTCACAATGACCTCATACAAAAGTGAGGTCAACACTCCTATAATCAAAATAATGACTAATAATGTAATATACAACCTAGATAGCTTATAGATTTATAAATAAATGAATAACTGTAGATTATATAATCATTTTCTGAAGAAGATATTATTCCATGCCCTAGTCACCATCTTTCCATGACTTATCATCCATTCTCCTTTTCTTGACTTTGTGTATTTTTGTCATCTCCATCTCAATAAGATCATACTCTAGTATGTGGTGATCACTAGTGTTTTAAGGTTTCATTTGCAATTTCTTATCATCATTAATTTTCCTTGTTTAACCCATCTTTCAATGCATATTAAAAGAGTTCATGATACGATCTTTGCTAGGATCTTCTTTCTTCATGGTTTGATTTCACTACTAACCGCCTATGCTTGGCTAAGATTCCAAAGTGGCACCCACTATGTCTTACTTTAGGTCCTAACACCTCAGAGCTTATGCTTTTTATTTCCTTTAGCTTAAATGTCTAGCTCGGGGCTAAAGTCTTAGTTGTTATTGTATTTATCATGCGAATAGTATTCATTCAAAGTCTCCTCTCCTCCTTTCAGTATTCCCTCCTGAGATCCCTCTAATTCTCTTGTTGCTTAATTTTCACTCTCATCATCCAAATTCTTCATCTATAGAGTTGCTTGCATCAACTTCATCCCCATTTGCCTTATGTTTTCACTTTCATCAACCGCTAGATTCTTATGATTTTGTTACAGGTTCTCAACTATTGCCTACTTCCCCATCCTTTATTGGTAATAAGTCCCGTTGTAGATTTTTTTTGATATAACATTAAATAATTATTAGAATATGTATATGTAGTTATGTTTGTATTATTATTTTTTATTATAAGATGAGAAATTTAACTTTTCCCCATTTCATCTCTCTTAACTAGGTAAATTTTTGAGTGAGAGACCTTCATTGAAATATTTTATGAACCACCTTTATGTAAATTAATCATTTGAGAAGATCTCTATTTCACTACAAAATCCCAAAGATGTGCTATTAGATTAGACAAAGCATATTATTACTATATTGCATTTTTAATCTGGGTTATATAAATTAAAAGTTTCTTCTTACATATGAGTAAATAGATTGTAGACTTTAGTTTATTTGGTGTAAGTTTAACAACATATGTTTTCATGTAACTTTCTTATATTAGGATTCACCTTTTTTATTAAAAAAATTTATTACTCTAGCTTTTTTGTTGGAAAATATCACGACCCATAATCTAAGTTGGAAGAATCCTACATTTTATTATTATTATTTCTAAACATCAACTAGAGCTCATAGGATTCAATACAAACAAAAAATATAATTGTATTATTATTTGTTAAATATCTACATATCTGTTAAGTTTCTAAAATAATATATATAATAGCCAATAATATGCTATAAAATAATAAATTAAATTAAAGAGTGAGAAATAAAACCTAAACTATCACTAACTAATTAGCCTCACTTTATAGGATCCTTACCCTTATCTAAAATCATGTAAAAATCATATAATAAGCACATAACCTAACAAGTAATAAAAAACTTGCAACTGAAATCAATGTTTAAAAAAAAAAATAGTAGGTTGTAAATCAAGGAAGAAAATATATGAATCAATATATATTATATATACTTGTCAATTGCATCAATTTATCATTTTATTTCATATTACATCTTAGTCTGTTAATTATATCAATTACCTCAAATATCAATCTTGGTCATAAATTAATCTTTATTAGTTAATAAATTAGTCAATTCATCTTTCTAATTTAATTATTCTTGTTCAATCAACTAGTCTTATCATTCATTCTATCTCATCAGAATATTAGTTATATCAATAAATCATTTATATCAATATTCGTATTATATATTAGTACTATTTATCATATGTTAGTACTATCAATACTCTTATCGTCTATCAAATATTCATATAAGGGTATCATGATCGTGCTCTTATCACTACAGGAAAATGCGCTATTGCCGGTGGATGAAATTCGCCAATAACAATCAAAATGCGCCAAAAATATCACCTTTCCAACACATATCTAACGCAAATTTTTTTGACGGTAATTCGGGCATTGGAACGAAAACACCGATGAATATTTTTCACCGGAATATCTTGGGTGATTATTCTAACAAAATGCTGGCAAAATAAGAAGAGCAATTGATGCCTTTTTTGATGCCGTATTCCGATGTAAGATATGTCGGTAATTCTGGTGGATAAGATACGCAAAAATTATTGGTGCATAATCCACCAGCTAAAAGACATCATTCTGTTACCGATGTATATTACCGTTGCAATATCCCCCAGAATTAACAGGACAAGTTTTTGCCAGAAATATCGTTGTGTCATATTATCAGCATTATTTCCACTGGAGCTACTCCAACCTTCTCATATATATGTTATTTTCATATCAAGTCTATAATCAAGCATGCCCAATGCATTCCTTTATGTTCTCACAACAACACCCAATGCATTCCTCTACGTCCACACAACAATGCCCAATGCATTTTACTCAACATCACAAGATGTATATTATTATTATTATTATTATACATTTATTTATTTAAAAAACATCAAGAAAACTATCCAAACAAAATTTAAATTGTAACAATAACTGTTGCTAACTGGGTCAAATATAGTACTTTTACTTTTCTAATTGGGTCATCAAAGGCTGCCTTTTTATATGACTGAACCATCTAAGGTGACTCTATCTAATCTTATCTTCCATTAGAGCTACTCAAACCTTTTCATGTATATGATCATTTTATATCCCATCTCTAAGAGTAAAGCCAGTCATCCACCTGAGCATCATCATCTCTGAAACACTTAACTTAATATTATGCTTCTATTTTTATGTCCAACATTCTACATCATAAAGCATTGTAGGTCTAACCACCACCTTATAGAATTTCCCTATAAGTTTGAGGGAGGCTTTTATATCACACAACAAGCCCAATGCATTCCTTCACTTCAACCATCCAACTTAAATTCTACTAATAATATCCCCATCTATTTCACTATCACTCTTAATAACTTGTATTTTTATTAATGACTTGATCACCCAAAATCACAATCCCCTCACTAAAATTATTTTTTACTAAAATTACACTCCAAATATTCAGTTTTAAATCTACTCAAATGAAAGCCTTTAAACTCTAAGGTTGACCTACATAATTTAAGTTTACCTTCAACTCCCTCTCTACTTTCTATAAATTACACTCCATAATGCATACACCAATATTCCTTCTCTTGCAAATGTATAGTAAGAACATTCAAACTCAAGGTTATGAGATAATACCTTCTCTTACCAGTGGCATTCGGAGCTGCTTTTGGAAAAAGTCGGTAAGGGTTCGGTCAGGGCAGCTCTCGGACGAGAGGAATAAGTGCTCGCCGGTTGGTCGTCGGGGAAGCTCTCGGACTTGAACGAAGAGAAGGTGATCTCTAGGTGTCTCAGACTTCAGCAAGGAGAGGGTGATCTCGTGGCATCGATGCATCTCTCGGACATGCAGTATAATGCGAGAGAAAAAGAAAGAAATGAGAAGTTGTTCGGCAGATTCACCAAAATAGGGCTTTAACCGACAAATTTTCTGGCATATTATTTACTGGTTATACAACAAGTGAATAATATTCCGGTACTAATTTGTTGGATTTAAGTAAACCGGTGCAATATGCGTCGATAATTCCATCAGTCATTACTAGCAAAATATGCGCCGGACACCTAAGAAATGCCAGTGGAAAGCCGGCAGAATTTGCGCCAGTA
Organism: Dendrobium nobile; assembly: GCA_022539455.1. NCBI lineage: Eukaryota > Viridiplantae > Streptophyta > Magnoliopsida > Asparagales > Orchidaceae > Dendrobium > Dendrobium nobile. The sequence goes on along the minus strand of CM039734.1, from coordinate 46,000,375 downwards.
TTTTTGCGGTGGATATTGCACTGAATAATGCACCGTTAAATTACCAGTGCTTATTTTTCTGGTACGTGTACTGATGTTACCGGCGTATAACTTTTTTTTTTGGAAAGTCCAACAATAATGGCACATTTTCCTATAGTATATACTTATGACTCTCATATCAATCTTCAACTTCTTATAACTCCCATCTTAAGGGTATCAAGTGGTTTATCTTATCATATATCTAATATTAATTAGTACATCAATTTCAATATACCTTATGGTGTTTCATATATATCATCCTTTAGGCTTTCCAATTTTTTACATATATGCCAAATATTTCATATTATCAAATTCACCTTGTTAGTATTCTTATGATATTAATGTCAAGATTAGAATTCAGTACATACCAACATATGAATTATTTCAGCACATATCACATTTCAGCATCATCACATCAAAAGTATAGTATACTACATTTTATCCCATTTTTAGTACACATTTTTCTACTTATTTCACATAGAAATTTCTACACACATGTTTAATTGATGAAAATATAATAAAATCATATGAAATTATTAAGAATGATAAAATTGATAGAAAATCAAAAGTTATACGATATAAAATTATGAAATAAGAAGATAATATATTTTTGATAAATTTATGAGAGATGAAAATTATAAAACTCATAACCATAAAAAATATAAGTAAGATTTCAGTCACTTACAAAAATTAAAATATAATCTATAACAAAAGTGATAGAATAAAAATCCCTCAAAGGCTTTTCTTCACTCTCTTATTCTCACTCCCTTCTCTTCTTCTCATTTTCTTCCTTGGTAAGAAATGAAATGAGGAAGGAAACATATTATGAGGTATAGGAATATTTAAATTCAAAATATTAAAATTATTTTAGTATTTGGTATCAGAACACCCAAGACTTAATGTCTCTGCACTGCATATTTTCCCTAAAGTTACTATAAAATAGAGCGTTCAATACCATGACAGTAATTCCTGGTGCCGCAGTGCTGCTGTTCTGCCTAATGGATCCATATTTTCAAAAAAAAATTCAAATAAAATTTTTGTGTTATTATAGAAAACCCCCTTCAGATTGATGCAGTAGCTCTTATACTTACTAAGTCATTTATTGCTATGGTTCTAGTTAACATTGATGTTACAATGGAGTTTCCTAATTTTGTGTGGACTAATTCACATTTGAATGACTATATATAAAATTTGGTGATGGAAAGGACTCCTATGCTTTTATCTCACTATTAACTTTATGGGAAAGACTTTTTAATCTGATATAAAGTTGAAAAGTTAAGTGATGGTATACATAATATCATATATGACTATCCCATCTCCAATAATATGTATTTCATTTCATGAATTGGTTCCAATAAGTACTATAACATCAGTTTCTTCTTCATCTATATCGCTTAGTTATACTTCTTAACCAGCTTATTAGTCAATTGATTAGCAGATTCAGGTGATCCAAACTTTATTTCTAATTGGGTGATTTTTATTTACTATCTGTTCAAGCTAATGTGAAGTTTGACCTCCCATAATCATTAAAATTCTATATTTGAAGACCATGTCTTAGTAATTATGTTCATCCTATTTAAATTAATTACTATTAGTCACTCCATAAATAGTCTTACAAAGATAAAAAACAAAAAAATCATTGAATGTTATTCTTTCTCCTCCATCTCCTTTAGCTAGTGTGACATTCAACATCTCATTACTAATCATGAATGGGGAAATTATTGATTGATTTTATATTTGAATAATATAATATCAAAACATAATTTTTCTATAAAGTCTTTAGATTATTTTCAAAACCATTTATGAAACCATTGAGGTAGAAGAAAGATGAAATATTATGAGAAATCCTCTCATATCATAAGAGTTACAATTTGATTCTTATTTGAATTTGGAATATTATTACATCTTGTTGGAATTTGACAACCAATTTGGGTTACATATCAACAAGGACAAAAGCTCAATATTCAATTGATAGACAAAACTTCTAATTAAAAGATAAAGATGAGCTTCTTAATATTAAAAGTAAGGAATTTTTATATACATAACAGTTGAAACTTTGAAAAATACATATCCAACATCCAAACAATCATATTTACTTATATACCTTTAATATCTCCCATTTTTATCTATTCTCTCATGTCATTTAAGCTCCGTGTAAAAAGCCCTATTCGTGTGTAATCTTCCCTTCAGTCATGAGAGTGTCTTCACCATCCAAACCCTTGCCTTCTCCATCGGGCGTCGTCTTCCCTTCGGTTGCAAGAGAGTGACTTCTCCATCTAATTCCTTGCTTTCTCAATCGTGTTTGATGGTTTTGCACGTGTTGCATCTGCTCTTGGCTGAAAAGTATGAGGTGCGCCAAGAGGGGGGGGGGGGGGGGGGGGGGGGGGGGGAATTGGAAATTTTCGTAATAAAATAACAATCCTAAACATGAGTTCTAATTTTTTTATTTTTAAAATTTAAATAAAAATTTAACTTGATTCGGAAGCGACTAATTATAAAATGATTGCAACAATAGGTAGTGAAATTTTAAATCACGAAACACGGATCTAAAATATAATTTTCACCATGCAGTTATAGCAAATGTAAGATGCAAAATATAAGTAAAGTGCAGTAAATGGAAAAATCACACCAGAAGTTTTATAGTGGTTCGGTCTCTTGGCCTACATCCACTCCCCAGAGTCCTCCACTCTAGGAATTTCTTACTCAAAAGTAATTCTCCATTTTCCCCCACAGCAAGGGAAAATGATTATACCAAAAGAAAATAACAATCCTAACCTTCTTTAATCTACATCATGTACAATACGAATAGTAATTATATTATACCAAATGATTTGAATGCTCAGCCACATGTATCATACTATACGATACAAATCATACAGTACAATATATAGACAAAAAATTGAATCTGGACTGTTAGTTGAACAGAGGGCTGTGATTTGTGCAGTTTTGATAGATCGTACAGTATGAACCAAAGTCGTACAGTATGATGGGAAAAAATGTTCAATTTAGGAGTTCAGTGGGGTGAGTGTGTGTTGATCAGGAAACACCTAAGACCTTTTTTTTATCATGCATTTATGTCTATGTCACCAAGTCTTATCCTCAAAGTGGTAAAAGTGGCATTGGCTAGTGGTTTTATGAATATGTCTGATAATTGATCTTCTATAGCTATATGTTGTAATTCTATGTCCCCTTTAGCTACAAGATCTCTTATAAAGTGATGTCTAATGCTTATATATTTTGTTTGAGAGTGTTGAATTAGATTTTTAGATATTTAGATTGCACTCATGTTGTCACATATGATTGGGATGGTTCCTACGGATAATCCAAGATCTAGAAGTTGTTATTTCAACCATAGTACTTGTGCAACATAACTTCTTACTGTTATATATTCTTCCTTGGCCATGGAGATGGCTACCAAATTTTTCTTCCTACTGGATCAAGAAACTAAAAATTGTTCTATGAATTGGCAGGTGCTAGAGGTTCTTTTTCTATCTACCCTATATTCTGCAAAATCAAAATTCGAGTACCCTATGATTTTAAAGAAAGTATTGTGCCCAGGATACCAAATTCCTAAGTTTGGGGTGCCTAGTAGATATCTAAAGATTCTCTTGACCACAGTTAAGTGAGACTCTTTCGGATTAGCTTGAAATCGGGCACAGAGGTGCACACTAAATATTATCTCTGGTCTACTTGCAGTTAAGTATAGGAGAGATCTGATTATTGGTCTATATTTTTTCTAGTCTACTTATTTTCCATTTGGGTCTTTATCTAGTTGAATCATAGAGCTCATTAGAGTGTTCATGGGCTTAGTACTGTCTATTTCATATTTTTTTAGAATATCTTTGATATATTTTATTTGGCTAAGAAAAGCTTCATTTTCCATTTGTTTTATACTAAATCCAAGAAAATAATTAAGCTCTCCCATCATGCTCATTTCAAACTCATTACAAATTATTTTTTAGAATTCATCACATAAGGTTTTATCTACATATCCAAATAGAATGTCATATATATAAATCTCAACAATGAGAATTTTATCTTTTACCTTTTATAAAAAGAGTGTGGTGTCCATACTACCCTTAACAAATCATCTATCTAATAAGAATGAGCTACGTCTTTCGTACAAGGCTCTAGGTGCTTGCTTAACACATATAGTGCATTTTTTAATTTGAATACATGGTTTGAAAATTATGAACTTTCAAATCTGGGGGGTTGCTCAACATAAACATCCTCTTTGATTGCCCTATTTAGAAAGCACTCTTTACATCCATTTGATATAATTTAAAACCTTTGAAGCAAGCAAAGGCTAAGAGCACTCTTATGGCTTCTAGTCTAGCTACAGGGGTAAAGGTTTTTTCAAAGTCTATGCCTTTAATCTGGTTATATCCCTTAGCTACTAGTTTAGCCTTATTTCTTACTATGGTTCCTGAGTCATTCACCTTATTTTTAAAAACCCATTTTGTTCCAACTACACTCTATTCTTTAGGTCTCTTGACTAATTCCCAAACATCATTCCTAGTAAATTTGTTTAATTCTTCTTGCATTATTAGGATCTAGAATTTATCTCCTAAAACTTGATCTATACTTATGGATTCTATCATAAAGATGAATGTGGAATGACTAACATCCTTTCTAAGTTCGTGCCTAGTTCTCACACCTTCCGATGGGTCTCCTAAGATTAATTCTTTAGGATGACTAGAAGACTATCTCCATTCTCTAGGCAAATCTTCCTGAGGTTCTCCCCATTCTCATATGATCATAGTTTCTACTCTCTAAATTGCCTCTACTTTATCTTCTTTAAATTTAGGTTCATAGAGCTAATCCGATTCATCAAACACTATATGGGTGGACTCTTCAACTACTAGGGTTCTCTTATTAAAGATTCTATAGGCTTTACCTGCATATGAATAACCTAAAAGGACACCCTCATCAGCCTTGCGATCAAATTTTCCTAAGAAAAATTTTTCATTAATTAAGATAAAATATTTGCAACTAAACACATGTAAGTATGAAAAATTTGGTGTCTGACCCTTAAGGAGTTCATGAAGAGTTTATTCAACTTTGACCTGATGTTTACCCTATTTAAGACATAACACGTCGTGTTTACTACTTCTACCCAAAAATATCTAGGAAGAGTGTACTCAGCTAAAATTACCTTAGTCGCTTTTACTAAGGTACTATTCTTTCTTTATGCTATTCCATTTTACTGAGGAGTTTTAGGGGCAAAGAAGTTATGCTCTATTCCTATCTCTTGACAGAAGGATTCAAATTTTTCATTTTGAAACTCTCTACCATGATCACTATGGATTGTTGAGATTTTGTATCTTAATTTTCATTGAATCCAAGTGAAGAAAGTCTTAAATTTCTCAAATGACTCATTCTTATGGCTAGGAATCTTACCCAAGTGAATTTAAAGAAGTCATCTATAATTACAAATCCATAATTCTTCCCACCTAGGCTAGCTGTGCTAGCGGGTCCAAATAGGTTCATGTGAAGGATTTGTAGTGGCCTAGATGTAATCACAATCTTGATTGAATGAAAAAGATGATTTTATTTATTTTTCTAGTTGGCAGGCATCACATAGATGGTCCTTAGTCAAGTCTAACTTAGGTATGCCTTTAACTAAATTTTTTTGGGTGATATTTCTAAGTGTTTTCATACTAGTATGACATAGTCTCCTATGCCATAACCACGAGTCATCTATTATTGTTTTTAAACACATTAAATTTCAATTTTTAATGCAATCAAGATCTAACATATAAACATTATTTATTCATTTTCCTTATAATATACATTTATCATTTAAACTAATCAAATAGTTGTTGGAAAGAAATTTTATGTCAAAACCTTTGTCACATAATTGACTAATGCTTAACAAATTATGCTATAAACCATCAACTAATAAAATATTTTTAATTAAATTTTTTTTAGCATTTCCAACAATACCTAAGCCCACCACTTTTCTGGTGGTGTTATCTCCTAACATGACTTTGCCTCTAGTCCTGATCTCTAGTGTAATGAACTTATTCAAGTCTCCAATCATATGTCTCGAGCAGCCACTGTCCAGATACCACATGCTCTCACTCGGTTGTGAGAGCACCCCTACAAGGTCATTTAAGGGTTATATTTTTTTGGAACCCAAGTGAGTTTGGGATCCTTCTTATGCTTGTATGAATGAGATGTATACATGTCATGCTGTGATGAATGCACTTTCGATCTATATATTAGGTGTGTCCTATGGTGAATCGTGCACGTGTGGGCTATATGACCTAGCATGCCACAAGAGAAGCACCTAACACCGAGAAATGGGTTCACTAATATATGTAGGTGGTGATGCCTCTTCCTAAAGTTATGTGATGCATGCAATGTCAGGGGTTGGCTTGGTTGGGCTAATGTGGATGATGTCTTATCTTTTTTAAGAGTTATGATTTTTAATTTCAATGCATTATTTTCATATTCATATCTTGCAACATCCACTTTTAAAAGATGTTTATTATGATCTATTTCCTATATAAATATCTATAATTTATCAAACACCTTTTCTAATTCAATATGCAATGTTTTTAAGGATTCATGTGCATCAAATAATTCAATATACTTCTTATTTAAGGCATCAAACTCATCAATCAAGGATATGTGATATCTATCTAAATCAAAATGTTCTTTAACTAAGTTAGCATGCTTAGTTTGTAACATACTAAATTCTGCATTAAGATTAGCATGCATTTTCTTTAACTTTTTATATGAATCATGGATTTTATCAGAAATGATCAATAAATCTTCATATGAAAGTTGACATACCTCATCTTGATTTGATTGATCAAGATTATTGTTAGCCATTAGACATAAATTCATTACCTCCTCCTCTACTTCTTCTTCTGACGATTTTGAGGCAGAGTCGGCCCAAAATGCCTTTTGTGTCTTCATCTTCACTTTCTTATATTTCACTTTTCTCCTCACCTTTTTTCTTAGTTGGTTGGTTTTTTATGTTGGGATAATTAGCTCAGAGGTGACCTGGTTTCCTGCACTCAAAACAAATCATGTCAGATAAAAGTTTAATAGTTCTTGAGCTTTTATCTTTGTTTTAGTTGCTTTGATGACTCTTTATTTTCTTTTCAAAAAATTCTTGAACTTTTGGGTCATCAAGGCTATATCATCATCTTCCTCCGCTGCAAAACATTCACTTTCTAAGTTGTTCGCTTTCAAAGCCACCGTCCACTCCTTCTTTTCTCCTGCATAATTTTTCCTTTGACTCACTCCTTGCTCGTAAGCAATGAGTGACCCAAGTAAATTATCAATTGAATAAATATTTAAGTCTTTCAATTCAGTAATTGCAATATTTTTAGCATCATAGGAACTTGATAAGCATCTCAAAATCTTATTAACTTTTTTCAGAATAAAATTTTTTTCTACATAGTGCATGTAAGTATGTTACTATCTGGGTGAACCTTATGTACATGTTGGATATAATTTCACTAGGTTTCATACAAAAGAGTTTATAATCATGCAATAAAATGTCTAATCTAGACTGTTTAATCTCACTAGTTCCTTTATACGTGGTACATATTCTATCCCAGATCACCTTACCAGTAGTACAGGTAGACACTCTCATGTAGTCCTTAAATTTTAATGCACAAAAGAAACAATTCAAGCACTTTGTATTTAATTGAGCTAGTTCCCTATCATCATTGCTCCATTCACTAAAAAGTGTTTGAGTTTTCATGCCATTCACAAGTTTAAATAGTGAAGTGTAACCTTCTTGAATCAACATCTATATATGATAGTCTATAGGATGTAAAAATATAGACATTCTAACTTTCCATAAATCAAATGGTATATTATCAAATAGGGTGGAAAAGTTATAGAATAACTCTCCATAGTATTATGACTACTAAAATATGCCATGATCAAATTTTTAAGGTTTTCTAAAATATTATTTTTGAAACACCGCTTTGATACTAATTAAACGTATGAGGCACGCCAACAGGGGGGGGGGGGGGGGGGGGTGGGGGGTGAATTAGAAATTCTCATAATAAAATAACAATCCTAAATAGGAGTTCTAATTTTTTTATTTTTAAATTTTAAATAAAAATTTAACTTGATGCGAAAGTGACTAATTAGAACATGATTACAACAATAGGTTGTGAAATTTTAAATCACAAAATATAGATCTAGAATATAATCTTCTCCAGGCAGTTATAGTAAATATAAGATGCAAAACATAAGTAAAGTGCAATAATCAGAAAAATCACACCAAAAGATTTATAGTTATTTGGTCACTTGACCTACGTCCACTCTCCGGAGTCCTCCACTCTTAGAATTTCACTACTAAAAATTAATTCTCCTTTTACTCCCATAGCAAGGCGGAGAAGCTTTTACAAAACCTCACTTTCACCTTCCCCGATGTCGTGAAGTACCAAGCGTTATGTCACCCTCCCGATGATGGCATTGAACCTTTTCATTTTTTCTCTCCTGGAAAAGGTAGAGTACCTTAGAGGACACGAACCTTGAAGGATCTCCCTCTTAGAAAGTTTCCCATAAGTTCTTCTCAGGCTATATGAGGAGCAAGCATGTAGCAAGCTAGGATCAACCGTGTGATCTCCCTCACACTCCTTCTCCCTCATAAACTCACCTTCTCCTTTCTCTCACAAACCCAAAATCTTCTCAAGTAGCTCTGTCTCAAGAAGTCCCCTTCTTGTCATGTTCCCCTCCTATTACTTCTTTTAAGAGATAGAAGTTTCATATATAAATCTAGCTCCAAAAAATCCTAAATTTTTAATTTAGTCATTTCAATTCGTACATTATGATCCAAGATTATACACTTGATCAGTTCAAAATAGCCTCTTGATCAGTTCAAAATAGCCTTCATCCTGGTACGAAGGAGTATAAATAGGCAATTTTTCTAAACAACATCATACAGTACGATACAACATCGTCTAGCACGATATGTTATTTTCCTTCTATTCATACGTGACGAATGATGGGATAACCAAAACTCATCTTTGTTCATCGTCTAGCACAACCCACTTCGTACAGTACGATATATTAAAAGCTTCAGGTTGTTTGGTATGATATTCACATCTTCTAGTACGATTAGTTCAAAAATCAAGGGGTCATCCAGTATGATGTTCGCGAGATCAAAATAAGTCTTGATTAATCATACAGTACAAATCATGTCGTAAAGTATGATTACCAATCAGTAATTAATCCTTGATTTAATTGACTAATCATGCTGGTTAATTTTAGTAAGTATTCAAAATTTTGTATAGTATGATTTGATTGTATAGTATGATCAGTTCAAAATTCAAGATTTAAAAGCTTACTTAAATTAATCTGGGGCAAGGGTTTCATATTAGAAGTATATTGTATAGTATGATTAGTTGACAACTAGCCGTTGAGCCGCAGTAGTTCATATAGTACGATTTAAAAGTATACAGTACGATTTAAAAGTATACAGTACGATCTACAGATAGTTTAAAAAAATTACACTTAAAAGAAAGATCTCCCCTTGTGTGTGTGAATGGTTGCTCAGTTTGCATACACTTTGTGGTCAGACTCAAGAAAAATAAAAATAAAAGAATAGATGAAAATTATAGCATTACAGACCTCACCTCCTACTCTACCTAGTCTTGAGTCTTCTTGTTGTCCTGAGTAATATGTGATCTCCCTGAAATATTAGTACTCAGAGACAAAAGCAAAATTTAAAATTTTTAATGAATAATGATGTAATTCATATCGACATTATTTATCATCATCAAAATCTCAGGCTAGGGTTTATGGACTGTAACATTGACCTCACATCTTATCTATCCCATTCGAAGATCGATCAATATGGTTTGCTTTCATTTTTTCCATTTTTTGAATGAAGGGTGGTTTTGATTTTTTTTTTTACCATATGAATGTCTTAGTTGTTTGCTCTTCTTCTTCCCAATCAAGCGCTCTTCACCTTCTCCACGGCTCACCTTCAGGGAATAACTAAAAACATAATTAGATGAGGGAGTCCTTATGGAAGTTGGAAGCTTGTCAGGAATTTGGCATTCCTTCAAGAATAGAAAGGAGTAGTGCAAATGTTTAATTGAAATTATATGGTAGAATTTGGATATAGGGTTGATAGAATTTCATATCAAAAAAATTAAATTTTATTCATTATTTCAAATATTTGATAACTAATTTATCATCTTTAATGTTATGCATTACTGAAACTTTTCATTTTTAATTTTGAAGGCATGATTTTATTGCTTCTCAAGCTGTGCAGCCATTCTATAATGAGTTCGAGCTCCTCGGCGATGTTAATCAGAAATCCAAGTAAACAAATATATTGTCATTGTAATTTGTAATGTACAATATGAACATCATACAAATCACATAGTTATGGAAACAAATTCTACAGATTCTCCCGGAATAGACTAGAAGATAATTATGGTTTTTTATAGCAGTGTGATGAACTAAATGATTCACATAGTAGTGTACAAGTTGCTGAAACTAGCCTAACTCAAGTTGTTTTAGTTAGAGCTGAGCTTGTACAAATAAAAGTCTTGTTGGTCATTGTGGTTATCCTAACTTTGATTGTAGTAGTTGTTGTGAAATCTCTGCTCTCAAGATGTAATTGTAATTGTTGATTGATTATTTCATTTGAATGAAACATAATGTTCACTATCACTTTTTCATTTGAATGAGAAGTCTTTCTATTGTGGATATTGAACGAACAATTTTAAATAATTAAAAATTATGTATTAAAGTGATTTTTTTATTTCTAGTTTTACATTGCTCGGAAATATTTTGATCACAACATTGATGGAGTTCTGAATTGTTGTTGAGATCAGCATTGCTTTGTTGAGTGATCAACATTGCTTTGCTGAAAATCCAAAACTGGAGTGATAGCAGGCATGATCACGAATGACTGAGCGTTCTAAGTTGCCTCTGAAAATTGGTGTGCTGGGGAAATTTTTTAGCCGTTAACTGCTTGCTTGGGAATGTTTGTTTTGAAATTATTTTGATCACAACATTGCTTTGTTGAAGCATATAATGAATTCAAATTTTAAATGGAATGAATAAGCAGAAAATATTATATCAAACATAACTGCTACCAAAAATTTTGTATCAAAATAATTATGTTCAGATATATGTATCATAATAATTCAAAGCTACAATTAAATGTAACTACTACCAGTCAGAGCTACCTTTCAAAAAAATTCCTTATTTTTAAGGACACAGAGCTATCATTCTAAAATACTGCACAATCATACAAAACAAAACTAAATCGAAACTATTCAAAGCTATCATCAAAACTAAACCACTAGACATTCTACTATCAATCCTGTCCAAAATACTCCATCAGTTGAGCCACTATAAAAAACAAAACTAAACCGAAATTGCACTATTTCATTAACACTGAGCTTGGATGACATATATTCAATTTTGGAAGAGCAGATGATGTAGTAGGAAGATGTTCATCATATATATTCTCATTACAATCTCATCACCTCCCACTTTTAATGGATTCTAACAGGTGTTGATGGCCCCATAAGTTACAACAAATACACATGTGACCAAGTTTTACTTTCTTTCTTTTCTCCAGAAAATTCTTAATTCACCTTTTTTTAGGTCTACCTCACGACCGAAGTGAATTTGGCATTGTAACTACCTCACCATCACTGATTGTAACCCACATATCCTTCTCGAGTAGTGTTGAGATTGCACCATCATATGTCAGTTTGTATCTAATCATTACACAAAAAATTTTAAGATAACTAACATAAAAAATAAATGACAAATAGGTGGAAAATGAACAAGGCAAGTAACTTACTTATATAGTTGGTAGTGTTCATCAACATTTTTATTTCATAAGGTATGTTGTCTCGTTCCAATGAATGCAATACTATGTATATAGGGTAGACCACTTAATTTCTACAATCCACAACTACATTCTTTCTTTCTATGTCAACCTCATGTCTTTCATGAAGTCCCTCAACTTCAGCTTTCTTGTAGTCGATTAACGAAAACTGAAATGAACTTTCCTTGTAGTTATATCTCCTATGTAATCCTCCGCCATAGGGACTAGTTGACCTCTCCAAGAGACAAAATTAATCTTTCTATGAGAGCATTATTCCATAAGCTTTCCCTTAATCATGTCAACCAAACCAACTACGGGCTTACGTTTAGCTTCTTTAACCCATGCATTAAAAGACTCGGACATGTTGTACGTATTGTAGTGATTTTTAATGTGATTTGAAAATTTTACTTTAGAGCACTTGCATGACAATGAATTCAAGTAATAACATACTTGTGGACTGATTTTTCCAATCTTCTCAAGTTTCATATACAAATCATGTAGCTTGTAAGTGTTTGCGGCCGTCTAAACCAACTTCTGAAGCTTGTTGACATCTTCACAATGAAATAGGTTTTTAATATTCTTCCATAGGTGTCTCATGCACACTCTATGCTCAAAATTTTGGAAAATAAGCTTTATAACTTCACTAAGGCCCTTCTCCATGTTGGATATGAAAGCTAATTCTTCAATTTCACAACCAAAACTTTTCAACAAGTTTCTCAAGAACCACTCCCATGATTTCTTGGACTCTGATTCAACAATGACACACGCTAATGTGTAGAGACCATTACTACCATCCAAATAATTTGCGGATAGTAGTATGCCAAGATACTTTGACTTGAGGTGGCAATCATCAAGCCCAATTAAATATCTGCATCTAGCAATGAAACTGTCATTGAACACTTTGAAGCTAATGAAGAATTGCTTGAATGCATTTGTTTTGCTGTCACCCTTCTGTGTAAAGTGAGAGCTAAGATTCTTATTTGTTAACCCAGACCTCAGTATAGCATCCCACATATAGTTATCGTTGACAGAGCTAAACATTATATCTCTTGCTAACTCCCTGGAACGTAAAAGTTTCATATATGGCAATGATAATCCATAAATTGTCTGCAAGTTATTACTAATATCGTTTGGTGTGATATCATGATTTTTCTTTACAAGATCCTTTACTTCATGAGCTACCTAACCAGTAGTAGCTTGGTTTTTTTCAGCTCTATTAACCCCAAGACATAAATGAGTTGAATCTATTTTTTTAATTTTGAAGGAGTGCCCATCAGGGCACAATGAGGCACTAACTCTCCATAAACAACCTCTTGCATGTGCAAGTAATAATTACTATGGATTTATCACTAGCATGTATCTTTATAGCATAATTCTATAAAATTACAATAGACCTAAATGCTTGCTTGAAACTTTGGGAATCCTCAAACTGTAAACCAACACATATACTATTTTTCTCATCAGTTTGAGGTATAAAAAAACTCATCACAGATATCATCTACTATAATTTCATCATTTTCTATGATTTTTGAGTTGAACTGATGCATTTTAGTTAATTGGTTCTCAATTTCAGTTTGAATGTTTTGTGATTGGGACATATCTTCCTCATGATATTTTACTGCAACCGCCACCTCAATTCTATTCCTTTCATAAGAACTGTCAAGCATGTCAACTGCATCTAATCGCTTAAAAGCAACATATAACTCTTAGGTGATGTTCCATTGACATGATAGTGTAAGTCGAATGGTTGACCCCTAAGCCAATGAAAAAGTGCTTCAACTTGTTCTTTTAGTAATAACAAACTGATTTCATCTCTTTGAAGCTTTATCATTTTATGACTTCCATCGACATACTTCATTCAAGCTTGACCCTACACCTCATTCCAATATCCACCAAATTTGAGGATAATTAATCAAAAATGACTTGAATCCATTTGTATGTGTGCATATAATTAATGAGTTAGACAAAGTAAAAAAGTGAATCTAAATGAGTTAGCCAAAGTTAACAAAATGAATCAAAATGAGAGAAGATCTTATCGGAGCATTGATCAATTGATATAGAAAAAATGACTAAACCTAGGGAACATGAATGGGTGGGTGGAAGAAAGAGTATCACGAGAAGGCAAAGATTTCACGGGGAAAGAAGGTAACACTACCTGCTCGAGCGAAGAAGAGGCCATGGTCATCGGAGAAGCTTTTGTGTAGGAACAAGAACCGATTCGTAGAGATGTCGAGGAGGGGTTTCAACGGGAATGTAACAGAGTTACATTTCAAATGTTAGGAATGTTGTTTAGGTGGTATATAAGTAAATATGATAGTTTAGATGTCAGATATATATTTTTTAAAGTTTCAAGTGTTATGTATGTAAAATGGAGTTTCCTAATTTTGTGTGGACTAATCCACATTTGAATGACTATAGATAAAATTTGGTGATGGAAAGGACTCTTATGCTTTTATCTCACTGCCAACATTATGGGAAAGATTTTTTTATCAGATATAAATTTGAAAAGTTAAGTGATGGTATAAATAATATCATATATGAATATCCCATCTCCAATAATATGTATTTCATTTCATTAATTGGTTCCAATAAGTACTACAACATCATTTCCTTCTTCGTCTATATCACCTAGTTATACTTTTTCACCAGCTTATTAGTCAATTAATTAGCAGATCCAGGTGATCCCAACTTTATTTCTAATTGGGTGATTTTTTTATTTACTATCTGTTCAAGCTAATGTGGAGTTTGACCTCCCATACACATTAAAATTCTATATTTGAAGATCATGTCTTAGTAATTATGATCATCCTATTTAAATTAATTACTATTAGTCACTCCATAAATAGTCTTACAAAGATAAAAAAAAAATCATTGAATGTTATTCTTTCTCCTCCATCTTCTTTAGCTAGTGTGATAATCAACATCTCATTACTAATCATGAATGGGGAAATTATTGATTGATTTTATATTTGAATAATATAATATCAAAACATAATTTTTCTATAAAGTCTTTAGATTATTTTCAAAACCAATTCGGAAACCATTGAGGTAGAAGAAAGATGAAATATTATGAGAAATCCTCTCATATCAAAAGAGTTACAATTTGATTCTTATTTGAATTTGGAATATTATTGCATCTTGTTGGAATTTGAGAACCAATTCGGGTTACATATCAACAACGAGAAAAGCTCAATATTTAATTGATAGACAAAACTTCTAAGTAAAAGATAAAGATGAGCTTCTTAATATTAAAAGTAAGGAATTTTTATATACATAACACTTGAAACTTTGAAAAATACATATCCAACATCCAAACAATCATATTTACTTATATACCTTTAATATCTCCCATTTTCATCTATTCTCTCATGTCATTTAAGCCCCGTGTAAAAAGCCATATCCATGCGTCGTCTTCCCTTCGGTCACGAGAGTGTCTTCACCATCCAAACCCTTGTCTTCACCGTCGCGCGTCGTCTTCCCTTTGGTTGCAAGAGAGTGTCCTCGCCATCTAAACCCTTGATTTCTCCATTGTGTTTGAAGGTTTTGCACGTATCGCATCTGCTCTTGACTGAAAGTATGAGGTGCGCCAAGAGGGGGGAGGGGGGGGGGGGGGGGGTGAATTAGAAATTTTTGTAATAAAATAACAATCCTAAACAAGAGTTCTAATTTATTTATTTTTAAAATTTAAATAAAAATTTAACTTGATGTGGAAGCGACTAATTAGAATATGATTGCAACAATACGTAGTGAAATTTTAAATCACAAAATGCAGATCTAGAATATAATCTTCACCATGTAGTTATAATAAATGTAAGATGCAAAACATAAGTAAAGTGCAATAAATGAAAAAATTATACTAGAAGATTTATAGTGGTTCGGCCACTTGACCTATGTAGGACTCCGGGAATTTCACTTCTCAAAAGTAATTCTCCTTTTGCCCCCACAATAATGAGGGGAAGCCTTTATAAAACCTCACTTTCAGCTTCCCCTGTGTGGCGGAGTACCAAACACTGTGTCACCCTCCCGGTGATGGCAGCAAACCTTCTCATTTTTCTTCCTCCTGAAAAAGGCAGAGTACCTTAGAGGACATAGACCTTGAAGGATCTCCCCTTTAGAAAGCTTCCCATAAGATCTTCTCAGGCCATAGGAGGAGTAAGCGTGTAGCAGGCTAGGAACAACCATGTGATCTCCCTCACACTCCTTCTCCCTCACAAACTCACCTTCTCCTTCCTCTCACAAACCCAAAATCTTCTCAAGTAGCTCTCTCTCAAGAAGTCATTTTCTTGTCATGTTCCCCTCTCATTACTTCTTTCAAAAGACAGAAGTTTCATATATAAATCAAGCTCTAAGAAACCCTAAATTTTCAATTTGGCCGTTTCTATTCATACAGTACGATCTAGGATCATACAGTACAATCAGTTCAAAATAGCCTTCATCTTGGTACGAAGGAGTATGAACAGGCAATTTTTTTGAACACCATCATACAGTACGATACAACATCGTCCAATATGATATGTTATTTTCCTTATATTCATATAAGATGAACACTGTGATGACCAAAACTCATATCTGTTTGTCATCTGGTATGGCCCACTTCGTAAAGTACGATATGTTAAAAGCTTCAAGTCATCCGATATGATATTCTCATCGTCTAGTATGATTAGTTCAAAAATCAAGGGATCGTTCGGTACGATGTTCGGGACGATCAAAAATAGCCTCGATTAATCATACAATATGAACCATGTCATACAGTATGATTACTAATCAGTAATTAATCCTTGATTTAATTGATTAATCACTAGAGTTAATTTAAGTAAGTATTCAAAATTTTGTACTGTATGATTTGATTGTACAGTAAAATTAGTTCAAAATTCAAGATTTAAAAACTTACTTAAATTAATCTGGAGCCAAGATTTTCAAATTAGAAGTTCATCGTACAGTACGATCATGATCGTATAGTACGATTAGTTCACAAGTAGTTATTGAGTCATAGTAGTTCATATAGTACGATCTACAAAGAGTTTAAAAAAATTTTTACTTAAAAGAAAGCTCTCCTCCTGTGTGTGTGCATGATTTCTTAGTTTGCATACACTTTGTGGATATATTCAAGAAAAACAAAAACAAAAAAATAGATAAAAATTACAGCATTATAGACTTCACATCATACTCTACCCAGTCTTGAGTCTTCTTGTTATCTTAAGTAATATGCGATCTCCCTGAAATATTAGTACTCACAGATAAGAGCTAAATTCAAAATATTTAATGATTAATGAAGTAATTCACATCGATATTGTTTGTCATCATCAAAATCTCAGGCTAGGGGTCATGGACTGCAACAATCTCCTCATTTTTAATGATATCAAATAATGTTATCGACACACAAATTAGCATAATTTTTTTGTTTATTTTTTTTAAGGAAACATAAAAGCATGAATAAAAGCACGAACAAATAAACAAACATGCATTTCATAAGTAAAAAAGGTAAACAAGACATCTAAACCAAGCACACTACAACAAATTACAATAACCTTCTCATCCTTTTGACATCACCAAAAAGAGGAGTAACAAATAAAACATAGAAAAAACATAAGATAGTGATAAGTCAAAAAGCAGGATCTTGATCAGGTGGTGGTGGAGGTGGTTGAAAGTAGTGGTGGATAGACATGAACTGTTGATCAATCGAAGAAAATCTTTCCCCAAACCATCGCATGTCATCCTCGTATTGTTGGTGTTATTCTTGTATATGAGCATCAAGTTGAGTTTGGAGCTGGTTGAAATGTTTGACTAGATCATCATGAGGATAAGCTGGTGTAGGTCCTCATTGTGGTGCATGTCGTCTTGGTTGAGAAGGTTCTCCTGTTGGAGCAGCCTCTCCTTCTTCATCAAAATCTGGTTCATCATGCATATTCCCCTGATGAAATGAAATACTGAAGGAGGCATCCATATAGAAAATAGGTATATTTTTAGGTTCACCAGAATAGGTTAACCAATATTTGTGCTGAAGAATATAACCTATAAGGTGGCCAAGGGCTAAGTTGAGTTTTTTACAGGTGGTAGGAAGGCAAACTAGGGTCATGTTTTAGATATAATCAATTATTAAATTGGCTTCATCAAATTTAGTGTTTGACATGATAAGGTAGGTGACAATAGATAGGATTGGGGTCATATGAATCCTATTGTCAGCTTTGGGTACGATTGATGTGCGATGAACATGTTGAATGATACAGGCATTTTGGGTTAAAGATTGGGCACATAGTTGGTATTGGTGAAAAACAACATTTCTAAGGATGAGATTGATGACACGCCATTCAAATTTATTTGTAAGGAAAGAGTGGGCTCTAGGACCTTCATTAGAAAACCTGATGTACTATACAAGATCAGCTTTTGTGATTTCTACCTTTTGATGGCATACAAAGGAGGTGAGGGTCAAGTTTTTGACATTCATAGTTAGATTTGCCAGAAATTTATAGAGAAGCTCAGAATTATAAGGGAATGCCAAGGCGAGTAGGAATTGGAAAGTAGTAGATGTAAATGAGCTCATCACCTCAAAGTTTAAGGTGGCTTGATTTAGCATTCAAGAGGGGGTAACCTTGCACACCTTGAACTTATGGTATGCTTCTTCATCTTTAGCAGATAAAAAATGGTCATCATGATGATGAGAGTAAGAAGAGCTTCTTTGGACAAGTCAGTCGCGCTTGCTTGAGCTTTCCATCGAGTAAAATTAAGTGTAGAGTGAGTGAAGTGGGAAAGTGAAAGTGCACTGAAGGCACTTGAAAGTTCATTAGGGATGTTAAGCACTTATGAACTAGCCCAAGGCTAACCAAGAGGGGGGGGGGGGTGATTGTTATTTCAAAAAATTTCTTAATCAAAACACAAAACTTAATCAAACCAAAATTCACCATAAAGAAAATCAAAGTGCAGAAATTAAATGCGGATATAATAAAGGAAAGAACACAGCATATTTATAGTGGTTCGGTCAAACCTTGACCTACGTCCACTCCTCGGAGGCACCCTCCGAGTATTACACTAAACTTACTATCTGTCCTTTAGCCCCCACAGCTTGGCGGAGAAGCCCTTACAAAATCACTTCCACCTTGCCCGGTGCGGCGGAGTAGCTGGGACTTTTGACACCAAAGAGATATTCTTCTTCCCAAAACTTTCCTCAAGACGAGCCTTGAATATGATGGTCCTAAGGTGTAAGCTCGCCAAAGCAACAGTGTGGAACTCCCTCCACACTCCCTTGAAACTCCCTCCCAGGATCTTCTCCCTCTCTCAAACTCCACCCTTTCCTCTCTCCCTTTCAAGCCCTCTCTTCAAGTTTCCTTCAAAAGAACGAAGCTTCAATGGTTGCCAAAAAGACACTTACAAAGTCCCTTATAAAAGCTTAAATAGAAGAGCTCCAAACTAGCTCATTAATTGCAATTTTCCGACTTTATCATCCAGGACGATAGGAATATCGTCCTGGTCAATCAGTATAAATTTCGCTCAATCCGCCAAGTCAGTTTGGGACGATTAGAAGATTTTTGGTCATATCGTCCAACTGATCATCCTGGCCGATCCTGCGATCATCCAGGATGATTTGATGGTATCAATCAAGCTTTAATTACTTTCCTTAATTACCAAATTAATTTAGGCATAATTGAGTTACATCGTCTAGGACGATGTCCTAGACGATGTCCAAAAATCAAGAATACCTAAATAGCTCTGGCGGCTGATTCTTTCTATTTTGAGCCTATCATCCCGGCCAATATGAATATCATCCAGGATGATGTGCTTAAAGACGGCTGCCTTAACAAGGATGCCCTAATTAGGGTTTCTATTTTTAGTCTCATCGTCCAGGCTGATATTTGGATCGTCCCGGATGATGTGAGAAAAAACAAAGAACTCTAAAACAAAAATAAGTGAGCAAGGTTACAAGCAAGCAAACACCCTTACAAGACAAAAAATATAGTAATGAAAAATATAAAAAGAACATTTCCTGCTAAAGTTTAGCCTTATAAGGTGCACTGTAATCCTGAAATATTAGTAAATACAGAACGAAAAATATATTGTAAATACAGGTAGATAACAGAAAGTGAGTCACAATATTTGTTATCATCAAAATAAAAACTTATAAGCTTGAGTTGCAACAATCTCCCCCTTTTTGATGATGATAAATATTACTGGTTAAATTTGTAAAAATGAAAATATTTATTCCTAATCTCCCCCTCACTAGAATAAAAATTTTAAAAATAGGGGAAGACAAAATTTTTATTTCTTAAAAAAATAAAAAGATACAAATACAACAGTACGTTCTCCCTCTTTGACATTATCAAAAAGAGGAGGGGCACAAAAAACAAAATTTTCCCTGACATAGTAAAAAAAAATCAAATATTCTTAAAATGAGAAAGTTACCTCTTGATTTTATTTAAAAACTTAGTAAGGAATGAATTGATAATGCATAATTCAGAAAGGGTTAGAAATCCTGAAATCGTTAATCCAAGCTCAAGTTCTTGTAAAGGCTCAAAAAATTTTTAATCCAATATCTAAATTAATAAATAAATTAGAAAAAGAAACACTAATTTTTCTAAAACTCCTTTCATAAAACGTATCTAATAGAAGATTAATGCAAAAATTGGTGAATAATGAATCATGATTTTTAAGCTCAAGTATCAAAAATATCAAGGGTTTTCTTAAGTTTTAAGAAGTAAAAAAAATGTAAGCATTACTTTTTTTGGGCTCATTTTATGCCTCTTGTTAGTTTTTTTGGCGCACTTTACGCATCTTTTACTTTTTGATATACTTTGTGTATCTTTCTTAATTTGGCATCATTATGCATCTTTTTGATTTGGTGTCATTATTCATTTTTTTTATATGCTACCTTTCTGAAATTTTAAAAATAAAAGAAAATCCATTCTATTGACAAAATAAATTACTTGATTAAGAAAATTATGAAGTAGATTCTATAACTTGCAAAAGATCCTTATACGATAAACAAAATGTAGGGAGATGAAAAGATTAGTTTCAAAATCTAATTTATATTATGATGAAGATTTTGAATCAAAAGTAAAATAACTCTTTAAGAAAAGAGATAGAGAGACAAAATCATGAGTTTCATTCCTTTAACTATTTTTAGAGAAGTCAACCAACAACTTACATAATAATTTTTTCATTTTTAAAAAAAGTGAACGTGTGTGTTGATCAGAGAGAACTACATAAAAAAATTAAAGACAAGTTTAAAACTATACTGAAAAAGAAAAAGAATGAAAAATAAATAAATAAATAACAAAGCCTAAAGAAACTATAAAAAATAAATGAAAAACAACGAACAACAACAAACAAATAAATATAAAAACAAGGGTTTAAGCATAATCTTGCTCCTGATCTAATGATTCAAAAGCTAGGTCTGCCCAGTATATTTTTTGTTTTTCACTATTTGTTGTTTTTACAATTTGCTTAGCTTTGCCCTTTTCTTTTGTAGGAAGAGTTCTCAAATTAGGGCACTATTTTTTCATGTGTCCATGCTTACAACATCCAAAGCAAATAATATTAGAAGAAATCTTAACATTCTTATCATTTTTATCTTTATTTCACTTTTGTTAATGCTTATGCTTTGGTGAGCTTTTTAATTTGCTTGATAAGTCATCGCTTTCGCCACCAACTAAGCCACTTTTCTCCGAGTCTTCAGCATTTAGCACTATCATCTCACCTGCATCCAAATGTTTTTGACCTAAACTTTGCTCGTAGGCAATGAGTGAGCCAATCAAATTATCAATAGAATATTCATTCAAAATTTTTGATTAAAAAATATAAATAACTTTGGCATCAAACTTATCAACTAGATAATGCAAAATTTTATTGACTTTTTCAAAGTTTAAAAATTCTTTACTTAAAGCATGAAATGATGTCACAATTTGAATAAACCTAGTATACATGTCTAAGATCGACTCATAAGATTTCATGCAAAATAATTCATAATCATGCATTAAAATATTTAATCTGGATTGCTAGATTTTACTAGTGCCTTCATATATAGTGTGTAATTTATCTTAAATTTCTTTGCCAGTAAAGCATATGGATATAAACATAAAATTATCAGAATTTAAAGCACAAAAAAATATATTTTAATGATTTAGTATTTAATTGAGCATTGATTTGTTCTTCTCTACTCCATTGATTAAAAGAAATATCATTTTTAATTCCATCTATAATACATGACAGTACAGAATAACCAGTTAAAATCATTTGCTACATTCGGAAATCAATAGACTGCAAGAAAGCAGACATATGAATTTTCCAAAAATCAAAAGTAATATTTTCAAATAAAGGTGGTCTGATGATTGAATAACCTTTCACAATATTATGATTACAAAAATTAGCCATGGATCTAAATTCAAAAGTTTTTAAAAACTCATTTTTATGAATCCTGCTCTGATACTACTTGAAAGTGCATTGAAGGCACTTGAAAGTTTGTTAGGGATGTTAAGCCCTTATGAAATAGCCCAAGACTAACTAAGAGGGGGGGGGGGTGAATTAGTATTTTAAAAAATTTCTTAATCAAAACACAAAACTTAATCAAACCAAAATTCACCATACAGAAAATCAAAGTGTGGAAATTAAATACAAAAATAATAAAGGAAAGAATACACCAGATTTATAGTGATTCGATCAAACCTTGACCTACATCCACTGCTCGGAGGCACCCTCCGAGTATTGCACTAAACTCAGTGTCTCTCCTTTATCCCCCACAGCAAGGTGGAGAAGCCCTTACAAAATCACTTCCACCTTCCCCGGTGCGGCGGAGTTGCCGGGCCCTTTGACACTTAAGAGATATTCTTCTTCCCAAAACTTCCCTTAAGACAAGTCTTGAATCTGATGGTACTAAGGTGCAAGCTCATCAGAGCAACCGTGTGGAACCCCCTCCACACTCCCTTGAAACCCCCTCCAAGGATCTTCTCCCTCTCTCAAACTCCACCCTATCCTCTCTCCCTTTCAGCACTCTCTTCAAGTTTCCTTCAGAAGAACAAAACTTCAATGGCCGCCGAAAAGACACTTAGCAAGTCCCTTGTCAAAGCTTAAATAGAAGAGATCCAAACGAGCTCATTAATTGCAACTTGCCAACTTTATCATCCAGGATGATAGGAATATCGTCTTGGTCGATCAGCATAAATTTCGTTCAATCAGTCTGGTCGGTTTGGGACGATTAGAAGATTTTTGGTCATATCGTCCAGGGGCAACTAAGATATTTTGAACTGACTGTCCCAGCCGATCGTCCAGGTTGATTTGATCGTATTAATCAAGCCTTAATTGCTTTCATTAATTACCAAATTAATTTAGGCATAATTGAGCTGCATCGTTCAGGACAATGTCCTGGATGATATCTAAAAATAAAGAATACCTAAATAAATCTGGCGGCTGATTCTTTCTGTTTTGAGCCTATCGTCCTGACCGATATGAATATCGTCAAGGACGATGTGCTTAAAGATGGCTGCCTTAACAAGGATGCCATAATTAGGATTTTTGTTTTTAGTCTGATCGTCCAGGCCGACATTTGGATCGTCCCGAATGATATGAGAAAAAATAGAGAACTCTAAAATAGAAATAAGTTAGCAAGGTTACAAGCAAGAAAATACCCTTACAAGCTAAGAAATACAGTAATGAAAAATACAAATAGAATATGTTCTGCTAAAGCTGAGTCTTGTAAGGTGCACTGTAATCCTGAAATGTTAGTAAACATGGAAAGAAAAATATATTGCAAATATAGGTAGACAGCAGAAAGTGAGCCACAATATTTGTTATCAACAAAACATAAGCTTATAAGCTCGAGTTGCAATAGTAAGGAATGAGTGAAGTGAACTTAGGTCCCTGCCAATTTATAGAAGTTTTGGATGATCATACAGTACGATGTGTAATTATGTCGTCTAGATGAATGGTTGGGAAAAGGTGGTCAAATTATACAATATGATTAGTATCATACAATACGATCTAAATAAAATTTGTTCATGCTGAGTGATCGTTAGTATGACCTTTGACAAAACACTTCATACAGTACGACTGGCTATTCATATAGTATGAATCACAATTATATCATACCGACCGATTATAATTCTTCTCAATTCATTTCTATACGTGGATCGTACAATATGAAGAAGGGATATCATATAGTAAGAATATCAATTATATTATACCAAATGATTTGAATACTCAGCCATATATATCATACAGTATGATGCAAATTGTATAATATGATATGCAAATAAGAAATTGAATATGGACTATTGGTTGAACAAAGGGCTGTAATTTGTGCAGTTTTGATAGATCATATAGTATGAACCAAAGTCGTACAATACGATAGGAAAAAATGTTCAATTTGAGAGTTTAATGGGGTGAGTGTGTGTTGACCAGGAAACACCTTAGACCTTTTTCTTTTTTTTTTGTCATGCATTTATGTCTATGACACCAAGTCTTATCCTCAAAGTTCTAAAGGTGTTGTAAACTAATGCTTTCGTGAATATGTCTGACAATTGATATCCTATAGCTATATGCTGTAATTCTATGTCCCCTTTAGTTATAAGATCTCTTATAAAATGATGTCTAATATCTATAAATTTTATTCGATAGTGTTGAATTAGATTTTTAGATATGCAGATTGCACTCATGTTCTCACACATAATTAGGATGGTTCCTACGGATAATCCAAGATCTAGAAGTTGTTGTTTCAACCATAGTACTTCTGTAACACAACTTCATACTGCTATATATTATGCCTTGACCGTGGAGGGGGCAACCAAATTTTGCTTCCTACTGCACCAAGAAACTAAAGATTATCCTATGAATTGGCAGGTGCCAGAGGTGCTTTTTCTATCTGCCCTATAACCTACAAAATCAAAATCTGAGTACCCTAAGATTTCAAATGAAGTGTTATGTCTAGGTTACCAAATTCCTAAGTTCAGGGTGCCTAGTAGATATCTAAAGATTCTCTTGACCATAGTTAAGTGAGACTTTTTAGGATCAGCCTGAAATCGGGCATAAAGGCACACACTAAATATTATGTTCGGTCTACTGGCAGTTAAGCAGAGGAGAGGTCTGATTATTCATCTATATTTTTTATGGTCTACTTAATTTCCTTTCGGGTCTTTGTTTAGTTGAATTGTAGAGCTCATTGGATTGTTCATGGGCTTAGCAATTTCCATTTCATATTTTTTTCAGAATATCTTTTATATATTTTGTTTGGCTAAGAAATGTTCCATTTTCCATTTGTTTTACACTAAATCCAAAAAAATAATTAAGCTTTCCCATCATGCTCATTTCAAACTCATAACTCGTTATTTTTTAGAATTCATCATATAAGGTTTTATCTATAAATCCAAATAGAATGTCATCTATATAAATCTGATCAATGAGAATTTTATCTTTTACCTTTTATAAAAAGAGTGTTGTGTCCACACTACCCTAAAAAAATTCTCTATCTAGTAAGAATGAGCTAAGTCTTTCGTACTAGTGCCTTTTTTAATTTGAATACATGGTTTGAAAATTGTGAACTTTCAAATCCGGGGGGTTGCTGAACATAAACATCCTCTTTGATAACCCCATTTAAAAATCACTCTTTACATCCATTTGATATAATTTAAAACCTTTGAAGCAAGCAAAGGCTAAGAGCACCCTTATGGCTTCTAGTCTAGCTACACGGGTAAAGGTTTCTTCAAAGTCTATGCCTTCAATCTAGTTATACCCCTTAGCTACTAGTTTGACCTTATTTCTTACTATGGTTCCTGAATCATTCACCTTATTTTTAAAGACCTATTTTGTTCCAATTACACTCTGCTCTTTAGGTCTCTTGACTAATTTCCAAACATCATTCCTAGTAAATTGGTTTAATTCTTCTTATATTGCTAGGATCTAGAATTCATCTCCTAAAGCTTGATCTATACTTGTAGGTTCTATCATAGAGATCAATGTGAAATGACTAACCTCCTTTTTAAGTCTGTGCCTAGTTCTCACACCTTCTGATGGGTCTCCTAAGATTAATTCTTTAAGATAACAAGAAGAGTATCTCCATTCTCTAGGAAAATCTTTTTGAGGTTCTTCCCTTTCTTATATGGTCATAGTTTCTACTCCCTGAATTGCCTCTACTTCATCTTCTTCAAATTTAGGTTTAGAGGGCTTATCTAATTCATCAAACACTACATGGGTGGACTCTTCTACTACTATGATTCTCTTATTGAAGATTCTATAGGCCTTACCTATAGATGAATAACCTAAAAAGACACCCTCGTTAGCCTTGTGATCTTCTAAGAGAAGTTTTCTATTAATTAAGACAAAAAATTTGCAACTAAATACATATAAGTGTGAAAGATTTGGTGTCCAACCCTTAAAGAGTTCATGAGGAATTTTATTCAACTTCGACTTGATGTTTACCATATTTAAGACATAACACGTAGTGTTTATCGCTTTTGCCCAAAAATATCTAGGAAGAGTGTACTCAACTAACATTACTAACAACTTCTACCAAGGTACTATTCTTTCTTTATGCTGTTCCATTTTGCTGAGCAGTTCTAGGGGCAGAGAAGTTATGCTCTATTTCTATCTATTGACAGAAGGATTCAAATTTTTTATTTTGAAACTCTCCACCATGATCTCTATGGATTGTTGAGATTTTACACCCTAATTTTTGTTGAATCCAAGTGGAGATAGTCTTAAATTTCTCAAATGACTCATTCATATATGCTAGGAATCTTATCCAAGTGAATATTGAGAAGTCGTCTATAATTACAAATTCATAATTCTTCCCACCTAGACTAGCTATGCTGATGGGTCCAAATATGTCCATGTGAATGATTTCTAGTGGCCTAGATGTAATCACATCCTTGATTGAATGAAAAAGATGATTTTATTTATTTTCTTAGTTGGCAGGCATCGTATAGATGGTCCTTAGTGAAGTCTAACTTAGGTATGCCTCTAACTAGATTTTTTTGGGTGATATTTCTAAATGTTTTCATACTAGCATGGCATAGTCTCCTATGCCATAGCCACAAGTCATTTATTATTATTTTTAAACACAATGAATTTGAATTTTCAAAGCAATCAAGATTTAACATGTAAATATTATTTATTCATTTTCCTTCTAATACAAGTTTATCATTTAAACTAATCAAATATTTGTCTAAAAGAAATTTTATGTCAAAACCTTTGTCACACAATTGACTAATGCTTAACAAATTATGCTTTAAACCATCAACTAATAAAACATTTTCAATTAATTTTTTTTAGCATTTCCAATAATACTTGAGCCCACCACTTTCCTGGTGCTGTTATCTCCTAACGTCACTTTGCTTCAGGTTCTGATCTCCAGTGTAATGAACTTCTTCAAGTCTCTAGTCATATGTCTCGAGTAGCCACTATCTAGGTACCACATGCTCTCACTATGTATTTTGTGAGAGCACCCCTACAAGGTCATTCAAGGGTTAGATTTGGGAACCCAAGTGAGTTTGGTTTCCTCCTTATTCTTGTATGAATGAGATGTATGCATGCCATGCTGTGATGAATGCAATTTCAATCTATATACTAGGTGTGTCCTATGGTGAATCATGTACATACAGGCTATGTGACCTAACATGCCACAAGAGAAGCATTTAACACCAAGAAATGGCTTTACTAACCTGTGTGGGTGGTGATGCCTCTTTCTAAAGTTGTGTGATGCATGAAATGCCAGGGGTTAGCTTGGTTAGGCTAATGTGGATAATGTCTTATCTTTTTCAAGTGCTATGATTTTTTAATTCAATGTGTTATTTTCATATTCATTTCCTCTAACTTCCACTTTTAGAAGATATTTATTATGATATATTTCCCATGCAACATTATCTAATTTATCAAACCCATTTTCTAATTCAATATGTAATGTTTTCAAGGATTCATGTGCATCAGATAATTCAATATGCTTCTTATTTAATGCATCGAATTCATCAAGCAAGGACATGTGATATCTATCTAAATCAGAATGTTCTTTAACTAAATTAGCATGCTCAGTTTGTAACGTACTAAATTATGCATTAAGATTAGTAAGCATTTCTTTAACTTTCTATACGAATCATGGATTTTCTTATAAATGATTAATTAATCTTCATATCAAAGTTGACATACCTTGTCTTGATCCGATTAATCAAGATTATCATTAGCCATTAGATATAAACTCATTACCTCCTCCTCTGCTTCTTCTTCTAACGATTCTGAGGCAGAGTCATCCCAAAATGCCTTTTATGTCTTCATCTTCCCTTTCTTATATTTCACCTTCTCCTCGCTTTTTTCCTTAGTTGGTTCGTTCTTTATGTTGGGACAATCAGCTTGGAGGTGACCTGGTTTCCTGCACTCAAAATAAATCGTGTCAGATAAAACTTTAGTGGTTTTAGAGCTTTTACCTTTGTTCCAGTTGCTTTGATGACGCCTTTGTTTTCTTTTCAGAAAATTCTTGAACTGTCAGGTCATCAAGACTATATCGTCATCTTCCTTTGCTGTAGAACTTTTTCTTTCTGAGTTGTTTGCTTTTAAAGCCACCGTCCGATACTTCTTTTCTCCTGCATCATTTTGCCTTTAACTAACTCCTTGCTCATAAGCAATGAGTGATCCAAGCAAATTATCAATTAAAAAAATATTTAAGTCTTTCGATTCAGTAATTACAATAATTTTAGCATCATAGGAACTCGGTAAGTTTCTCAAAATCTTATCAACTTTTTTCAAAATTAGAAATTTTTCTACCTAGTGCATGCAAGGATGTCACTATCTAGGTGAACCTAGTGTACATGTCAAATATAGTTTTGCTAGGTTTCATATGGAAGAGTTCATAATCATGTAATAAATTGTCTAATATAGACTATTTAACCTCACTAGTTTTTTCGTACGTGATACACATTCTATCCCAAATCTCCTTACTAGTAGTACAAGTAGATACTCTCATGTAGTCCTTAGATTTTAATGCATAAAAGAAATAATTCAAGCACTTTACACTTAATTGAGCTAGTTTCCTATCCTTATTGCTCCATTCACTAAAAGGTGTTTGAGTTTTCATGCCATTCACAAGTTTCAACAGTGCAGTGTAACCTTCTTGAATCAACATTTACATATGATAGTCTATAAACTGTAAAAATATAGACATTCTAATTTTCTTGAAATTAAATGGTATATTGTCAAATAGGGGTGGGCGAGTTATAGAATAACTCTCTGCATTATTACAATTACCAAAATATGCCATGATCGATTTTTCAAGGTTTTCTAAAACATTATTTTTAAAATCCTCCTCTAATACCAATTGAAAGTATGAGGTGCGCCAAGAGAGGGGTGAATTCGAAATTCTCGTAATAAAATAACAATCCTAAATAAGAGTTCTAATTTTTTTTGTTTTTAAATTTTAAATAAAAAATTAACTTGATGCGGAAGCGACTAATTAGAACATGATTGTAATAATAGGTAGTGAAATTTTAAATTACAAAACATAGTTCTAGAATATAATATTCTCCACATAGTTATAGCAAATATAAGATACAAAATATAAGTAAAGTGCAATAAATGGAATAATCACACTAGAAGATTTATAGTTGTTCGTTCACTTGACCTACATCCACTCCCCGAAGTTCTCCACTTTAGGAATTTCATTACTCAAAAGTAATTCTCCTTTTGCCCCCACAGTAAGGCAGAGAAGCCTTTACAAAACCTCACTTTCACCTTCCCCGATGTGGCAGAGTAACAAGCACTATGTCACCCTCTCAATGACGGTAGCAAACCTTCTCATTTTTCTCCCTCCTAGAGAAGGGAGAGTAACTTAGAGGACATGGACCTTGAAGGATCTCCCTCTTAGAAAGCTTCCCACAAGTTCTTCTCGGGCCACAAGAGGAGCAAGCGTATAGCAGGCTAGGAGCAACTGTGTGATCTCCCTCACACTCCTTATCCCTCACAAACTCGCCTTCTCCTTCCTCTCACAAACCTAAAATATTCTCAAGTATCTCTCTCTCAAGAAGTCCTCTTCTTGTCACGTTCCCCTCTCATTACTTCTTTTAAAAGATAGAAGTTTCATAAATCAGGCTCTAAGAAACCCTAAATTTTTAGTATAGTCATTTTTGTTTGTATAATATGATCCAAGATTGTACAGTATGATCATTTCAAAGTAGCCTTCATTATGTTATGAAGGAGTATGGATAGGTAATTTTTCTAAACAATATTGTAAAGTATAATATAATATTGTCCTGTATGATATATTATTTTCCTTCTGTTCGTACAGGATGAATGCTAGGATGACCAAACGTCATCTCTATTCATCGTCTGGTGTAACCCACTTCATATAGTATGATGTAATAAAAGCTTTAGGTTGTCTGATACGATATTCACATCATCCAGTATGATTAGTTCAAAAATCAAGGGATCGTCCAGTATGATGTTCGGGATGATAAAAAATAGCCTGGTTAATCATACAACACAAACCATGTTGTATAGTAAGATTACAAATCAGTAATTAATACTTGATTTAATTGACTAATCATGGGGATTATTTTAAGTAAGTATTCAAAATTTTGTACTGTACAATTTGATCAGTTCAAAATTTAGGATTTAAAAACTTACTTAAATTAATTTGACGGCAAGGGTTTCAACTTAGAAGTACATCGTACAATACGATTAGTTGACAAGTAGCCGTTGAGCCATAGTAGTTCATATAGTATGATTTAAAATCGTATAGTATGATCTACAGAGAGTTTAAAAAAAATTTCACTTAAAAGAAAGCTCTCCCCCTGTGCGTGTGAATGGTTGCTCAGTTTGTATACACTTTGTGGACAGAATCAAGAAAAACAAAAAATAAAAAATAGATAAAAATTATTATGTTACAGACTTCACATCCTACTCTATCCAGTCTTGAGTCTTCTTGTTATCTTTAGTAATATGTGATCTCCCTGAAATATTAGTACTCAGAGACAAGAGCAAAATTCAAAATTTTCAATGAATAATGATGTATTTCATATCAACATTATTTATCATCATCAAAATCATAGGCTAGGGGTTATGGACTGCAACATTGACCTCACATATTATCTGTCCCATTCTAAGATCGATCGACATGGCTTGCTTTCATTTTTTCCATTTTTTGAATGAAGGATGGTTTTCATTTTTTTTTACCATATGAATGTCTTAGTTATTTGCTCTTCTTCTTTCCAATCAAGCGCTCTTTAACTTCTCCACGACTCACCTTCAGGAAACAACTAAAAATATACTTAAATGAGGTAGTCCTTATGGAAGTTAGAAGCCTGTCAGGAATTTGGCATCCCTTCAGGAATAGAAAGGAGTAGTGCAATTTTTTAACTGAAACTATATGGTAGAATTTGGATATAGAGTTGTTAGAATTTCAAATCAAAAAAATTAAATTTTATTCATTATTACAAATTTTTTACAACTAATTTTTCATCTTTAATGTTATGCATTATTGAAACTTTACATTTTTAATTTTGAAGGCATGATTTTATTGCTTCTCAAGCCGTGCAACAATTTTATAGTGAGTTCAAGATCCTCGGCGACGCTAATCAGAAACCCAAGTAATCAAATATATTGTCATTTCAATTTGTAATGTAAAATATAAACATCATACAAATCACATAGTTATGGAAACAAATTCTACAGATGCTCCCATAAAAGACCATAAGATAATTATCATTTTTTATAGTGGTGTGATGAACTAAATGATTCAAATAGTAGTGTACAAGTTGTCGAAACCATCCCAGCTCAAGTTGTTTTTGTTAGAGCTGAGCTTGTACAAATAAAAGTTTTGTTGGTCATTGTGGTTATCCTAACTTTGATTGTAGCAGTTGTTGTGAAATCTCTGCTCTCAAGATGTAATTGTAATTGTTCATTGATTTTTTCATTTGAATGAAATAGAATGTTCACTATCACTTTTCATTTGAATGAGAAGTCTTTCTATTGTGGCTATTGAATGAACAATTTTAAATAATTGAAAATTATGTATAAAAGTGATTTTTTATCTCTAGTTTTACATTGCTTGGAAATATTTTTATCATAACATTGCTGGAGTTCTGAATTGTCATTGAGATCAGCATTACTTTGTTGAGTGATCAACATTGCTTTGATGAAAATCCAAAATTGGAGTGATAGCAGGCATGATCACGGATGACTGAGTGTTCTAAGTTGCCTCTGAAAATTAGTGTGCTGGGGAAGTTTTTTAGCCGTTAATTGCTTGCTTGGGAATGTTTGTTTTGAAATTATTTTGATCACAACATTGCTTTGTTGAAGTATATAATGAATTCAAAATTTAACTGGAATGAATAAGCATAAACTATTATATCAAACATAACTGCTACCAAAAATTTTGTATCAAAATAATTATGCTCAGATATATGTATCATAATAATTCAAAGCTACAATTCAATGTAACTACTACCAGTCAAAGCTAGCTTTCAAAAAAATTCCTTATTTATAAGGACACAGAGCTATCATTCTAAAATATTACAAAATCATACAAAATAAAACTAAACAGAAACTATTCAAAGCTATCATCAAAACTAAACTACTACACATTCTACTATCAATCTTGTCCAAAATACAGCATCAGTTGAGCCACTATAAAAACAAAACTAAACCAAAATTGCACTATTTCATTGACACCGAGCTTGGACGACATATATTCAATTTTGGAAGAGAAGATGATGTAGTAGGCAGATGTTCATCAGATTTATTCTCATTACCAATCTCATCACCTCCCACTTTTAATGGATTCTAATAGGTGCTTCTATGATGGCCCCATAAGTTACAAAGACTGCACATGTGTCAAAGTTTTATTTTATTTCCTTTATCCAGGAAATTCTTAATTCACTTTTTTAGGTCTACCTCATGGCCGAAGTGAAGTTGGCATTGTAACTACCTCACCATCACTGACTACAACCCACATATCCTTCTCGGGTAGTGTTGAGATTGCACCATATGTCATTTTGTATCTAATCATTACATAAATTTTTTTAAGATAATTAACATAAAAAATAAATGACAAATAGGTGGCAAATGAACAAGGCAAGTAACTTACTTATATAGTTAGTAGTGTTCATCAACATATGTATTTCATAAGGTATGTTGTCTCGTTCCAATGGATGCAACACTGTGTATATAGGGTAGACCACTTAATTGCTAGAATTCATAACTACATTCTTTCTTTTCTATGTCAACCTCGTGTCTTTCATGAAGTCCCTCAACTTCAGCTTTGCTTGTAGTCGATTAATGAAAATTGAAATGAACTTTCCTTGTAGTTATATCTCCTATGTAATGCTCCACCATAGGGACTAGTTGACCTCTCAAAGAGTCACAATTAATCTTTCTATGAGAACATTATTCCATAAGCTTTCCCCTAATCATGTCAATCAAATCAACAACGGGTTTACTTCTAGCTTCTTTAACCCATGCATTAAAAGACTCAGACATGTTATGTTGAAACTTGTTGAATATGAGTTAGGTTTTTAAACCTAAGCTTATGTTCCAATGGGTGAATTTGTAATTTAAAAATCTTCCTCCTTTTGTAATTAAAAATTCAAAACTGATTAAAAAATTGAGCAAATTGATTTTTATGTTTACAAAAATAATTTTTCAACCACTGAAAAATAAAAAGCATAAATTAAAGGCAGCGGAAATAAAAAAGACATAAAGGTTTATAGTGGTTCGGTCAAACATGACCTACATCCACTCCCTGAAGTCTCCCACTTCAGGTATTGCACTATTACCACTAGTATATCTCCTTTTTCTCCCATAATAAGGCGGAGAAGCCTTCACAAAAACTCTCTTCCACCACTACCCGGTGCGGTAGAGAACCGTCGTCCTTTTACACATTCCAAGTGTCTACTGAGAACCTTCCGCTTTTACACTCTCAAAGTGTAGGTAGAGAACCTTCCACTGTTCACACTCTCCAAGTGTAGGCAGAGAACCTTCGGTTGTTCACACTCCTTGAGTGTCGACATAGAACTGGATCTCCTTGAAAGATCTTCTCACAAGAAATCTAGAATGACAAGAGAAAAGAGTGAAGAAATTACAAAGAACACATAGAGATCCTTATCTTTGAGTAAACAAGTGAACCCTTCACACTCCACTAGTAAGAAATCTCTTTCAAACACTCTCTCTCACTCTCTCCTTCAAATTCCATTTAGTATTCACGAAGACCAAGTGACAAAAAGATTTTATGACAGTTTTAAGTGGACCTTTTATAGAAAACACATGAAAAACTATCCAAAAACTGCAATTTTCAATTTTTGAGCATCCACGATCGTTCCGTATGATCTAATTTCATACGTACAAATAGTATAAAAATTGTTGCGTATGAACTCAATATAAATTGGTACGAACTGCCTTCATACCCAATCATCGTCCCGTACGAACATGGTTCGTCTGGTACGAACAGTTATTAACAAACTTCATTGGTACGAAAATGCAGGACGGACTACAATCTTTTAGAACAGAGAAGATCATCCTAGGATGAATAATAAATATCGTATGAATGAACAATAAATACAACCAATCATCCTGAGATGAACAATAGATATTGTCTGGACGAACAGCGATAGAGCTGATCGTCCTGGGATGTATAATAAATATCATCTGGACAAACAACGACAAAGTTGATCGTCCTGAGATGAATGATACATTTCATTTGGACCAACAGTGATAGAGCCGATCATCCTAGGATGTATAATAAATATCATCTGGATGAACAACGACAGAGCCGATTGTCCTGGGATGAATGATAAATATCATCTATATAAACTATACTTAGAAAAAAAAATTAGCTCTATGTTCGTTCCATTTCTCTTTTGGGAATATATAACTGACCAGATCGTCTTGTACGAACCTGATTCATACTGTACGATTAGTTTTAAGAAAAAATATGAATTTTAAAACTTTTCCCTAGGTGTGTGTGCTTAGTTACTCAATTATAATCACACTCTCTCAGACTCAATAAAATAAAAAATACAGACTTCAATTTATAAAATATTCTAAGCTGATCTTGATTTGAAGTTTTCAACTATCTGGAGTATGATTTTTCTAAAATATTAGTATACATAAGAGCAAAAATAAATCTTCTAAAATATCTTAGGAGAAAATAATAATATTTGGAATCATCAAAACATATAAGTTGCAAGAGTGTAAAACATGTAAAGCTAAGTAGCAACTCTCTCAAACAATCTCCCCATTTTTGATGATGGCAAAATAATTATTGTTTGTGTAAGATTGAAAAACCTAAGTTTCTCTTAAACTTCTCCTGAATGAATAAGCAAGTGAGTATAAGGGACATTTATTATGAACAAAATAATTTTTTTTTATTTTAAAGTTTTTCACATACAAAAACAACACTAATACAAGAACCAAAAAACCTTAAACAAACCTAAAAAATAAATAAAAAATACACAAGACACGAAAAAAACAAAAATAAAATAAGACAAATAAAATTTCTCACCCTTTTTGACAATAGCAAAAGGAGAGGAAGAAACGAACAACCGAAATATAAGAAGTCATATGAGAAGCCTTTGATAATTAATGATGAAAGAGATGAAGTTATGATAGCAATAATAAAATTAAAGTTCATTAAAGAAAAATAAAAATTCATATCATTTAAATTAAGATATAACAAAAATAAGATATATATATCAAAGTCATGAATCAGTCTAGACAATTTGATAAGAAAAATTATTGTAAAAGTGATGAATTGAAAATTAGTGTAAGTCAAGTTCCAATATTAATTATAATTGAACATTAGATTGATTTGAAATTAAAGTTTAAAAGATAGAGGAAAGAACATATACTTGTGGCGACATTGCACATCTTTTCAGTATTTGTGGCACACTTTGTGCTTCTTTTTATATTTGGGCTAATTTTGTGCATCTTTTCAAATTGTGAACTATTGTGCAATCTTTTGATTTTTTATACCTTTGTATATTTTTCAAATGTTCAAGTTGTTCTTTCAAATATCAATAATCTAACAGCTCAAATTTTTCTACGTACAAAGATAATTATATTAAAATAGAAAATAAATAATAATAAGACATCAATGTTGTAATAATAATACTAAAATTTTGTATGCCTAAAAGGAATATGAGAATGATGTCCTTAACTTGATTAAGTGATAAACTAATTTAAATTTTTGAAAAATTAGATTTTTCTAATGATGTGAATTTTTGCATTGCTTCTCAAAATATACCACCTTTTAGATCACTTATCTCAAGATAATCATATAGACTAACAAACATTTCCTGACAAGATGGTTTTTATTAATATCAAAGTAAATGATATTGCAGTTCAGCACGGTTGATATCAATTCAAACTAGCAAAATAAAAATAAAGACAACAAACATAAAAACACACATAAAAGATGATTACAAAAACTACAAACATCAATACATCACATCACATCACATCATCAAAATTGATAAAGAAAACCATAGAAGAAGTACAGTCATCATTCAGAGGGGCCCTGATATGAAGGATGTGGTTGGTTAAAGAAATTAAAATAGCTACTCATCATAGCCATTTTTGAGCACAAAGAGTCAATTTGACTTCGTATATAGCCCATGTCCTGCTGGTACTGTGCATCCTGATGCTATAGATGAGTCTCAATTCAATCAAAGCATCGATCAAAGTGACTCTCAAGATGATCAAAGTGATGAACTAACTCTTAAAAGTTTGGTCCACCAGCAGGCGCAGGTGCAGGTCCTCTCTCCTCTCCCTCAGTGTCAGGACCTTCATCATGTTTAGTAAAGATAGCTCAGAATGAACCATAATTATAGTCAAGGGCTCTTCTAGATGAGACACATCAGGATGAACTAATTCATACTTCTTCTCAAGAATATATTCCACAAGATGTTCTAAGGTTATGTTCTTCTTTCTCTTATGGGATTCATGACCAATTTCAAAAAGCCCATAAAGGTAGTCAAGAATGAGTTGGGCTTCGTCAATAAGTTAGCCAGTAATGATCAGATAAGTGACAGTGGAAAGAAGAGGAGTGATATTAATTATATCACCAGTGTTTGGAATGATGGAAGTCCTAAGAACATGCTGAATGATTCTAACATCTTAGTGTAAGGTGTTACTTTAGGCAAATGACATTCTTGTATAATTCCTCTAAGCAGATGGTTTATCTCAGTCAAATCAAAGTTAGAAGTAGAAGTCAAGGTGTGAGCTCTTACTCCTTCAGTCCTTAAGTTTAAGAAAATCCCCAGATCCTCCTTGGTTATTTCTACATTCTTCCCTAGAATATAGGATCTAATCCTATTTTGATCAGAGTTAAAAAACATGTTTGCAAGAAAATAATGGAATGTAGCCTTGTTGAAAGAGTAAATCAGAGTGAGGATAAACTCGAAATGGGTAGAGACGAAAAGTGGAAATATTTGATAGATTGTATTTTTCTGAATCAGAACTCTAAAAAGGGTGATTTTTGCTGATACAAACCTAGGAAAGGATTCTTCATTTTCTTTGGACAAAAAATTTTCATTAGCATTCCTAGAGGAAGGTCCCCTAGTCAGTTCCTTAGCATGTCTAATCCTTTTGCTTGAGCTTGCCATAGAAAGATCAAAAGGAAAGAAGGTTAGAAAAGGCTTTTGAAGAGAATGAAGTTTGAGTTCTAAAGCCCTTCAATTTAAAGAAAAAAATGATATTTCGTACAAAAGAAAAATAGTTCATCCTGTACGATGCTTGCGTTCATATGTATGAAGTAGAATTTCATATGTACGAATTCATGTGGTTAAAATGAAACGATTTTCGTAATCATACGAGTTACGAGGCATCCTTTCTTACAGACTTTTTGACCAAATGATCATACAGATGAATAGGTGTTCGTCTAGGATGATCAATTATTTAAGATCATTTTTATGACGGTTTGAATCGTCCCCCATTCAGAATGACACATGGTTCATATGTATGAATTCCAAGTTTGTACGTACGTTCTAAAATAATAACT
Source organism: Dendrobium nobile (assembly GCA_022539455.1). Lineage (NCBI taxonomy): Eukaryota > Viridiplantae > Streptophyta > Magnoliopsida > Asparagales > Orchidaceae > Dendrobium > Dendrobium nobile. The sequence goes on along the minus strand of CM039734.1, from coordinate 45,962,570 downwards.
ACTTCTATCTGTATAACTATCTAGATGCGTACATACGATTGAATACACATCGTCCAGATGATCATGAAGATCGTACAGATGAACTGTATTAAAAATTGAAAAACTATATGTATTGTATTATATCCAATTGATCATACGCTAAAGGATTCGTCCAGTATGAAATTAATTTTGTACATACGAATATCACACTTAGAAATTTTGTATGATTGTTCAAAAAAAATGAATTTGAATGTGAAAATATTTTAAAAAACACAAAAATTAAAAAGATAAAAAAATAAAAACAAAAACAAACAAAAGCAAAAGCAAAAAAACACACAAGTAAAATCACAAAACCAAAAGCACACTTACAAAAATGCATATAAATGTTGCAGAATTTTAATTTAGCATTCAAATCAATCACACCAAGCCTTATCTTAATGAGCTGAAAATATCAAAGACTAGTGATTTTGTAAAAATATTTATAAGTTGATTTTCAATAGAAACATGATTGAGTTCAATTTCTTCTTTCAAGATATGATCCCTTATGAAATGATGCATGATATATATATGTTTGATTCTTGAATATTGAATAGGATTTTTAGAAATACAAATGGCACTAGTGTTATCATAATAAATGAGAATTATGCCTATTGTTAATCCTAAATCAATCAACTATTATTTTAACCAAAGTACTTTTGCCACACAACTTCCTAAAGTAATGTATTCAACTTCAGCAGTTAATAGGGCTATGGAATTTTATTTTCTATTGGACCAAGTCACTAAAGAATTTCCAATAAATTGACATATTTCAGAAGTACTATTTCTATCAACCCTATAACCTGCAAAGTCAAAATCTAAATATCTAATTATTTTAAATGAAGAGTTAAACTTAAGATACCAAATCTCTAAATTCTAAGTTCCCAAGAGATATCTCAAAATTCTTTTCACTACTATCAAATATGATTCTTTTGGATCTGATTGAAATCTAGCACATGAACAAATATTAAACATAATATCGGGTCGGCTAGCTATCAAGTAAAGCAAAGATCTAATAATTCCTCTAAATTTCTTTTGATCAACAAATTTTTTCTTTGGGTCCTTATCCAACTGAACTGAAGAACTCATAGGTGTACTAACAGGTTTTGCATTGTCCATTTCTTATTTTTTGATGATGTCCTTAACATACTTCGATTGACTAAGAAATGTTACTTCCTCAAGTTGCTTAATGCTAAAACCTAGAAAGTAATTTAAATCTCCCATTAGGCTCATCTCAAATTCACTACTCATTATTTTAGAAAAATCATCACAAAGATTTATATTAGTAGATCCAAAGATGATATCATCAACATAAATTTATACAATGAGTATGTCATCACCCAATTTCTTTAAAAATAGAGTTGTGTCCACACTTCCTTTTTCAATAGATCTCTCAAGTAGGAAGGTGCTCAACCTCTCATGCCAAGCTTTAGGTGCCTATTTTAATCTACACAATGCCATCTTTAATTTAAAAATATGATTTAGGTATTTTGAATTTTCAAAGTCTAGAGGTTGTTCAATATAAACATCCTCTTGAATCACCCCATTCAAAAAGGTACTTTTAACATCCATTTGATACAATTTAAATCTTCTAAAATAGGCAAAGGCTAACAAAACTCTAATTGCTTCAAGTCTCACTACAAGGGCAAAAGTCTCCTCAAAATTAATTCCTTCAATCTGATTATACCCCTTAACCACCAATCTAGCCTTATTTTTAATAACTACTCCTGAGTCATTCATTTTGTTCTTGAATACTCACTTAGTTCTAACTACACTTTGATTATTTGGCCTTACAATTAATTCTCAAATTTTATTTCTTATAAATTGATTTAATTCTTCTTGCATTACCAAAATCTAAAATTCATCTGAAAGTGTTTGATCAATACTTGTGGGTTCTATCATAGAAATAAAGGCTGAATAATTAACTTTTTTTGTTTAGTCCATGCCTAGTCCTAACACTCTCACCAGGTTCACCTATAATCAATTCCTTTGAATAGTTTTTTAGAAAATTTCAAATCTTTAGGTAACAGGTTTTCAATCTCTAAATTTTCATCCAAATTTATTTTCTCAATCATTTGGGATTCAATTTCAATCTCATCCTCTTCAATAATCGGCTCTTTCAAATTACCAGATTCATCAAATACAACATGTGTGGTCTCCTCAACTACCAAAGTTCTTTTATTGAATACCCTATAAGATTTTCCAACTCTAGAGTATCCAAGAAAAATTTTATCATCAGATTTTGGATCAAATTTTCTTAAGACAGAGTTTCCAGTGTTATGTATGAACACCTTGCATCCAAAAACATGCAAATATGACAAATTAGGTGTTCTATCCTTAAGTAACTCATAGGATGTTTTATTTAAACTCGATCTAATGTTCACCCTATTCAGAACATAACATATCATGCTAACCGCTTCATCCTAAAAATATTTTGGAAGTGAATTTCTGTCAATATGGCTCGAGCGACTTCTATTAATGTTTTCTTTTTTCTTTTGATTATCCCATTCTGCTGAGGGGTTCTAGGTGCAAAAAAATGTGATAAATTCCTTTCTCCTTACAAATATTCTCAATTTTCTCATTTTCAAATTCTCCACCATGATCAATTTGAATCATCAAAATCTCACATCCTAGTTTTTCTTAGAATCCAAGTCAAAAAATCTCTAAACTTCTCAAATAATTCACTTTTATGATTTAAAAATCTAACCCATATGAATCTTGAAAAATCATCTACTATAACAAATCTGTATATCTTTCTTCATAGACTTACAATTCCAATAGGTCCAAAGAGATCCATATGCAAAATTTCTAATGGTTTACTAGTTCTAAGATGCTTATTAGACTGAAAATAGGACTTTACATATTTTCCTAATTGACATGCATCACAAAGGTGATCCTTAGTAAAGTCTAGTTTTGGTATACCTCGCACTAAATTCTTTTGGGTAATCCTCCTAAGGTTTTTCATGTTAGAGTGACAAAGTCTCCTATGCCAAAGCTATGATTCATCAGAAACAATTTTCAAATAGAAAGCATTAGGAGTTTTGATACAATTTAAATATAGTATATAAATGTTGTTTACCAGTATACCATGCAAAATATTAATGCCATTCAGGCTTAATATGCAACTAGTAGGAAAAAATTTAACACTATAACCTTTATTATATAGCTGGCTAATACTCAAAAGATTATATTTTAAGCCTTCAACTAGTAATATATTCTTAATAAAAAAGTTCTCAAGATTTTTAATCATACTTGATCCAACCACCTTTCTTGTGGTATTATCTCTAAGTGTAACCCTGCCTCCACTTCTGGCTTCCAGCGATATAAATTGCTTAGTATCACTAGTCATATTCTTTGAGCAACCCAGGTACCATATGCTCTCATGAGGCCTTATGTGAGAGCATTCCTGTAAAATCATCAAACATTAGATCTGAGAATCAAAACAAGTTTGGGTTATCCTTTTGGCAATTTTAAAACAGATGCATGTATGATATGACTAGATTTATGCATCTTAGGCTTCCACACCAAATGAGTTTTTTTATCCAAAGTATATGTGTATGCTATATGTCCAATCAATCCATAATTAAGATATTTAACTCTAGGAAATAGATTTCTTAATCTTCTGTAATTATTCTTTCTATTTATAGATTATATGAATTTTGGATACAAAATAGGATTAGTGAAATCTTTAAGTCTTGGGGGTATCCTATTTTTCTCGAGAGCTTTTATTTTTAATTTAAAAAATGTATTCATATCTTCCAACAAATGATTAGTATAACTTAACTGATATTTTTTTACTCTCGGATTCATCCTTAAAATCTTTAAATTCTTTTTCCAATTTTGTATAGAATTATTTTAAATTTTCATTAGTCTTATTCAAATCATCAAACTCATCAAGTAATTTTATGCAGTTGCTATCAATTAATGCTTGATCTTTCCTAAGGATTTCATTTTCTCTCTGTAGTTCTTGTAGCTCTAAGTTCAGATTAGCATGTACTTTCTTTAACTTCTTATATGCATCACGTATGTGTTTAGAAACTTCTAAAAGTTCATTATAAGTTAAGTCACATACATCTTCTTAATCTGACTGAATAAGATTATCTGCCATTAAGTTCAATTTGATGACTTCTTCCTCCTTTTCAGTTTCTGATGAGTCTGAAGCTGAGTCCGCCTAGAAAGCTCTTTAGAATTTCTTCTTGCCTTTCCTTATAATTAGTTTCTCCTCTACCTTCTCTTTGCTAGGAGTGGCTTTGAGTTTTAGGCAATCTGACTTAATGTGTCCAGGTTTCCTACACTCATAACAAATCATATCATTAGAAACATTGACATTCTTATTTAACTTACCTCGGTTCCATTGCTGGCATCTTTTTTGCTTCCTCTTCAAAAAGCTTCTGAACTGTCTAGTCATCAACGCGATGTCATCCTCATCCTTAGGTTGTGATAGATCACTCTTCGATTCCTCCACTTTTAGTGTAATGTCCTTCTCCTTTCGTGGATCTCCTGCATCAATCTTTCATTAACTCACTCCTTGCTCATAAGCAATTAGTGATCCAAAAAGATTATCAATATAGTAAATATTTAAGTCTTTAGATTCTATAATTATAGTTATTTTAGCATCATAAATAGAAGGCATAATGAAGTATCTTATTAAATATTTCAGCATTTGTTAGTTCCCTACCCAATGCATATAAAGAAGTGACTATTTGTGTGAATCTTGTGTACATGTCAGAAATGGATTCATTGGGTTGAATGTGAAAAAGTTCATAGTCTTGCAACAAATATTAAGTCTGGATTATTTAACTTTGTTAGTCCCTTCATATGTTATACAAAGTCTATCCTATACGCCCTTTCTACTTTTGCAAGTGGAAACCCACATGTAATCTTTAGATTTAAGTGCACAAAAGAAACTATTTAAATATTTAGCATTAAGTTGTGCTAGTTCACGTTATTCTACAGTCCAGTCTGCAAAGAAAATTTCAACTCTAATTCCGTCAACTAATCTAGTTGTTTTTGTATACCTTTACTACTAAGATCCGCATACGATAATCAAGAGACTGTAAAAATATTGACATGCGTGTTTTCTAAAAATCAAAAGGAATATTGTCAAACAAGGGAGGTCTAGTTATAGAGTAACATTCTAGTGTGTTTTGATTTTCAAATATAGCCATGGTCATTAATCAAAAAGTAATCTAAACTTATAATTTTGAAATTAAGCTCTAATACCACTTGTTGAAACTTGTTGAATATGAGTTAGGTTGTTAGACCTAAGTTTATGTCTAATGGCTAACCAAGAGGGGGGTGAATTGGAAATTTAAAAATTTTCCTCTTTTTATAATTAAAAATTCAAAATCGATTAAAAAACTAAGGAAATTGATTTTTATGTTTACAAAAATAATGTTTCAACCACTAAAAAATAAAAAGCAAAATAAAATTAAAGGCAGCAGAAATAAAAAAGATACAAATATTTATAGTGGTTCGGTCAAACATGACCTACATTCACTCCCTGAAGTCTCCCACTTTAGGTATTACACTATTACCACTAGTGTCTCTCCTTTTGCCCCCACAGCAAGGCGGAGAAGCCTTCACAAAAACTCTCTTCCACCACTACCCGATGTAGTAGAGAATCATCATCCTTTTAAAACTTCCAAGTGTCGGCAGAGAACCTTCCTCTTTTTACACTCTCCAAGTATAGACAGAGAACCTTCCGATGTTCACACTCTCCAAGTGTAGGCAGAGAACCTTCAGCTGTTCACACTCCTCAAGTGTCGACAGAGAACCGGATCTCCTTGAAAGATCTTCTCACAAGAAATCTAAAAGAATAAGAGAAAAGAGTGAATAAATTATAAAGAACACACAGAGATCCTTATATTTGAGTAACCAAGTGAATCATTCACCCTCCACTAGTAAGAAATCTCCTTCAAACACACTCTCTCTCACTATTTCCTTCAAATTCCCTTTAGTATTTACGAAGACCAAGTGACAAAAAGATTTTATGACTGTCTTAAGTGGACCTTTTATAGAAAAGACACAAAAAACCATCCAAAAATTGCAATTTTTAGTTTTTGAGCATCCACAATCGTCCCATATGATCTAATTTCATACGTACGAATAGTATAAAAACTGTTACATACGAACTCAATGTAAATTGGTACGAACTGCCTTCATACCCGATCATCATCCCGTACAAGCATGATTCGTCCGATATGAATAGTTATTTACAAACTTCATTGGTATGAAAATGCAGGATGGACTACAAGATTTTAGAACAGAGAAGATCATCCTGGGATGAACAATAAATATCATCTGGACGAACAATAAACATAGATGAATGATAAATATTGTCTGGACGAACAACGATAGAGCAGATCATCTTGGGACGTATAATAAATATCATTTGGATGAACAAAAATAGAGCCAATCGTCCTGAGATGAATGATAAATATCATCTGGATAAACAGTGATAGAGTCGATCATCCTAGGACGTATAATAAATATCGTCTAAACGAACAGTGATAGAGCCGATCATCCTAGGACGAACGATAAATATCATCTGGATGAACTATACTTAAAAAAAAATTTAGCTCTCTGTTCATTCCATTTCTCTTTTGGGAATATATAACTGATCAGATCGTCCTATATGAACCTGGTTCATACTGTACGATCAGTTTTTAAGAAAAAAATGTGAATTTTAAAACTTTTTTTTCAGGTGTGTGTGTGCTTAGTTACTCAATTACAATCATACTTTTTTAGACTCAATAAAATGAAAAATACATACTTCAATTTATAAAATATTCTAAGTTGATCTTGATTTGAAAGTCTTCAACTATCTGGAGTATGATTTTCCTGAAATGTTAGTACATACAAGAGCAAAAACAAATCTTCCAAAATATATTAAGAGAAAATAATAATTAAAATAATAATATTTAGAATCATCAAAACATATAAGTTGCAAGTGTGTAAAACGTGCAAAGCCAAGTAGCAACTCTCTCAAACATGTTGTACGTATTGTAGTATTTTTAATGTGATTTGAGAATGTTGCTTTAGAGCACTTACATGACAATGAATTCAAGTAATAACATACTTGTGGACTGATTTTACAAATCTCCTCAAGTTTCATATACAAATCATGTAGCTTGTAAGTGTTTGTGGTCGTCCAAACCAACTTTTATAGCTTGTTGCCATCTTCGCAATGAAATAAGTTTTTAATATTCTTCCATAGGTGTCTCATGCTCAAAATTTGGAAAATAAGCTTTATAACTTCACCCAGGCCCTTCTCCATGTCAGATATGAAAGCTAATTCTTCAATTTCACAACAAAAATTTTTTGATAAGTTTCTCAATAATCACTCCCATGATTTATTGGACTCTGATTCAACAATGACACACGCTAATGTGTAGAGACCATTACTACCATCCAAATAATTTGTGGATAGTAATATGCCAAGATACTTTGATTTGAGGTGGCAAGCATCAAGCCCAATTAAATATCTGCATCCAGCAATGAAACTGTCATTAAACACTTTGAAGCTAATGAAGAATTGCTTGAATGCATTTATTTTGTTATCACCCTTGTGTGTAATGTGAGATCTAGGATTCTTATTTATTAACCCAGACCTTAGCATAGCATCCCACATATAGTAATCGTCGACAGAGCTAAACATTTTATCTCTTGCTAACTCCCTTGAACGCAAAGTTTTATATATGACAATGATAATCCATAACCTGTCTGCAAGTTAGTACTAATATCCTTTGGTGTGATATCATGATTTTTCTTTACAAGGTCCTTTATTTCACAAGCTACCTAACTAGTAGTAGCTTGGTTACTTTCGGCTCTATTAACCCCAAGACATAAATGAGTTGAATCTATTTTTCTAATTTTGAAGGAGTGCCCATCAGGAAACAATGAGGCACTTACTCTCCATAAACAACCTCTGCATGTGCAAGTAATAATTACTATGAATTTATCATTAGCATGTATCTTTATAGCATAATTCTATAAAATTATAATAGACCAAACTGCTTGCTTGAAACTTTGGGAATTCTCAAACTGTAAACCAGCACATATACTATTTTTCTCATCAGTTTGAGGTATAAATGTCACGCCCCAAGATCTAACTTGGAAGAATTATTCAGTCAATCCTTTAAATAAATCTTTTACCAGAGCTATCTATAGTTATCAATCAGTATTAAATAGTCTGACAAAAATCTACAATTCAAAATATCATGTAAACATTTTTATTCATTCCCAAAAGTCTTTTACAATATTCAGGATTTACACATCAATTATAAGAAATCTATCCTGTCCTGAGTACAAAAAGAATCACTATAACAAAAGAACAAAAAACCTGAAGATTCCTGATCAACCTCAATCTCCTACTCCCTTGCCCTGACCTGAAAATATTAACCACATATAATGAGCTCAAATAGCCCAGCAGGACACCAAATACTTACAACTGAAATCAAAGCACGGTATGGAAGCAATATACATGTCAATCAGTCAAATCATAGCAGTCAGTTACACATGATCATTGAATCAATACAGATATGAAAATCAGTACAAAAATAGTATTGATGTAGATAACAAAAATTAATGTATGAACAGTAATCAGTACAGTAACGATAGTTAATGAGTAAACAGTATCAATAAGAACGATAAAATCCTCAATCGACAGTAGAAGAATCAGTAAACAGTTTAAAGGTCCGTAAAGCTCAATAAATCAGTGCTTGCGTCAAATCTCTATAAAAATTATGAAATCTATATCAAAAGAAATCCTTATATAATTAATATCGATGAAATCAGTCAAATCAGTCAATAAATCATAATAACATTTAAAACAGTTGAAATCAATTAATACCGTAGAATCGTCATTTGCAATTCAGTTATCCAATATCACGTGCTCAGTGCATCACATGCAATCCAATAATCTATATCACGTGTGCAGTAAATCACATGTCACTATATCACGTGTGCAGTAAATCACATATCACTTACTCAGTATATCACGTGCATAATGTCAGTACAGTGAATCAGTAGTATTAGTGCCAGTATCAGTAACAGTCCAGTGACATGAATAGTAAGGCTATAACAGTGAAATCATGCATTAATAGTAAATCTGTACAGTGACGATAAATTCGTACAATAATAATAAATCCGTCAATAGCAGTAACAATACTGCTAAACATGCAATTCAGTACAATAATCATACAGAGCAAGTAGAAGTACTGGCTATTAAGGTGTTTTTTAGTCTTGTATCAATATTTTGTATCTTGTATCTTGTATCCATTGGCTCAGTAAAAAGAGTCGTCACTCTTTGCCCGTCGGCACAGTATTCATCTCCTTATGACTCCCTTCAGTAATCATGTGATCAGTAGAGGATAACACCAAACCATTATTTAAAGGAAAGCTCGTTGGCCCACCATCCTGTATAGGTATCATGTCTCCAACCAACGGTTCAACTAGTTTTTACTTGTCTTTCACACACACAGTAGTATCAGAGTAATATAACAATGATTTCAATCATATAATCACATTCATCAGCATCTCATCAATACATTGCAATAGTAAAACATGATTTAGCTCAACCTAGAAAATCCCTTAAATATCGTATAGTAGATAGAAGTCGTAAAATGCACAGTTCCAGAAAATTACCAAATTACTAGAAATCGTGTAAAATATTGTTTCAAAACTTTACTTGTACTAAAGCAATAATTTTTAATAGCCAGATTATTTTCTATTCGATTCAAACCGCACAGAACTCAAAATATCCGGTGAAAACTTTCCAGAAAATACTCAAAATATGCAGAATCACCATCTAAAAAACATACCAAAAGTTACGCGGTAAAAGTTTCGTCCACACAAAGTCATGCGCGTTTTTCGGTAACAGAAACACAAAACTAAGCAGAAAAATACCAAATCTCGAAATCTTTGAAATAAGAAATAGGATTCGGATTCCTTACTGCGAGACGAACAAATCTTCTAGCAGTGGCGACGGACAAAAAACGCTCCGCGGCCTCCAAAAATAAGCTTTTCCTTCCATTTCCATCTCTTTCTCTCTCCTACCTTCTCTTTCTCTCTCTTCAAATGATTCAAAATATCTCAATCCAATATATATCCATTCAGATTGTCCCGGACGATCCGAATTCGTCTCGGGACAATTTGCCCTCTAGACGAATTTTGTACGTACGTGTACAGTTTTCGTCCCTGGATGACTTGCTCTCTAGACAAATTTCATCCCGACGGATCGTCCCGACTCTTACAGGTTCGTACAGACGATCCATACATATTCTTCACAATTTTCTTCAGTTCGTCCCGTACAAAAGTCAGTTTGTACGGACTAACTGCACTCAAAAAAATCTGCTTCGGAGGAGTTTTACAATAAAAAACTCATCATAGAGATCATCTACTATAATTTCATCATTTTCTTTGATTTTTTAGTTAAATTAATGTATTTTAGTTAATTGGTTCTCAATTTCAGTTTGAATGTTTTGTGATTGGGACATATCTTCCTCATGATATTTTATTGCAACTGTTACCTCAATTATATTCCTTTCATAAGAATTGTCAAGCATGTCAATTGCAACTACTGACGAATTCAAGATTTTTCTAAATTGATCGTATTATATGATTCCTTGTTCGTATAGACGATGTCTAGAGTATGAATTAGACGTGACCCTTTTCGTCCCAATGAATTCAAGCTTTTCTGAACTGATCGTACTATACAATTCCTTGTTCATACAGATGACGTCCATAATATGAATTGAATGGGTCCCTTTTTGTCCAGACAAATCTCAAAGTTTCCTGAACTGATCGTACTATACAATATCATTTTCGTACAGATGACGTCCATAGTACGAAATTGAAGGGTCCGTTTTCATCCCATGAATGCTAAGTTTTTCTTAATGGATCATATTATACGGTTTTTTGTTCATAAAGACGACGTCCAGAGTACGAAAATGTGGGGTACCTTTTTGACCTAATGAAGTTTAAAAATTTTGTAACTATTCGTACATAATGAAGTTGTACTAGAAGATCATCATATATGAAAATATTTCATACAAGTAACTCTTAGGTGATGTTTCATTAGCATGATAGTTTAAGTTAAATGGTTGACCCCTTACCCAATGACAAATTGTTCAACTTGTTCTTTTAGCAATATTAGACTGATTTCATCTCTTCGAAGCGTTATCATTTTATGACTTCCTTCGACATACTTCGTTCAAGCTTGACCCTACACCTCATTCCAATATCCACTAAATTTGAGGAAAATTAAGCAAAAATGACTTGAATCCATTTGTATGTGTACATATAATTAATGACTTAGATAAAGTAAAAAAGTGAATCAAAATGAGTTAGCCAAAGTGAACAAAAACAATCAAAATGAGAGAAGTTCTTATCGGAGCATTGATCGGTTGATATAGAAATAACGACTAAACCTAGGGCACAGGAATAGGTGGGTGGAAGAAAGAGTAACACGAGAAGGCGAAGCTTTCATGAGGAAAGAAGGTAACACTACCTGCTAGAGCGAAGAAGAGGCCATGGTCGTCGGAGAAGCGGAGAAGCTTTCGTGCAGGAATAGGAACCGACTCGCAGAGATGTCGAGGAGGGGTTTTAACGGGAATGTAATAGAGTTACATTTCAAATGTTAGGAATGTTGTTTAGGTGGTATATAAGTAAATATGATAGTTTGGATGTCAGATATATATTTTTTAAAGTTTCAAGTGTTATGCATGTAAAATGGAGTTTCCTAATTTTGTGTGGACTAATTCACATTTGAATGACTATAGATAAAATTTGGTGATGGAAAGGACTTTTATGCTTTTATCTCACTGCCAACATTATGGGAAAGATTTTTTTATCTGATATAAATTTGAAAAGTTAAGTGATGGTACAAATAATATCATATATAGATATCCCATCTCCAATAATATGTAATTCGTTTCCTTAATTGGTTCCAATAAATACTACAACATCAGTTCCTTCTTCATCTATGTCGCCTAGTTATACTTCTTCAACAGCTTATTAGTCAATTGATTAGCAAATCCAGGTGATCCAAACTTCATTTCCAATTGGGTGATTTTTTTTATTTACTATCTATTCAAGTTAATGTGGAGAGTTTGACCTCCCTACTCATCAAAATTCTATATATGCAGATCATGTCTTAGTACTTATATTTATCCTATTTAAATTAATTACTGTTAGTCACTCCATAAATAGTCTTACAAAAATCAAAGAAAATTTTTCATTGGATGTTATTCTTTCTCTTCCATCTCCTCTAGCTAGTGTGATCTTCAATGAAGAAATGAGATATGTGGAAGAGAAACCAAATTAATCTTATTAGAAATTGATTTCTACTCCTTGGTGTTTACATACGTTTAATCCTGTATTTATACATTTCTACAGAAGGTTCTGGAATATGATGAGCTGTCCGTTCTTGAAGTCCGGTGAGCTGATCGTTCTGAACTACGATGAGCTGTTCGTGAGTTGTCGCTGAGTTTACGTGGCAGATCGTTCCTCCTCGCTCTGCTTATAGCTTCTTCTTCTACATGTGACTCTTCTCGTCTCTGTTCTCTTCGACTCTTCTTTCTCTGTATTTATCTAATGTGCTGGTTGTTGCTAATATTCCCCCTCAAGCTTACTGTCCGGCTGGATGGTGAGCTTGTTCCTGAGATCTTGAAATCTGGCTATGGTTAAAGGTTTTGTGAAAATGTCCGCTAGTTGATCATGTGTAGTCATAGGGATCACCTTGATGTTTCCGCAGTGTATATGATCACGAATGAAGTGTTGATCTATGTCTATGTGTTTCGTCTTTGAATGAAACACTGGATTATTTGCGAGAGCAATAGCAGACATATTATCACACCTTAGTTCTGTTAGAGTTTTTAGCTTCACATTGAAATCTTGTAGTAGTTTTCTTATCCAGATAACTTTCGCTGTCGCTACTACCAGCGCTCTGTATTCGGCTTCCGTTGATGATCGGGAAACCGTGTTTTGTTTCTTTACACTCCATGACAATATAGTATTTCCGAGAAATGTACAATATCCTGTAGTTGATTTTCTTGTCTTTTTGTCACCTGCCCAATCTGCATCTGAATAGGCATGTAGATCTAGTGAACCTGGAATAACTGGAATACCATAATTGCATGTCCCTTGAATGTATCTTAGAAGTTTCTTCAGGGATTGAGCATGTTCAGCTTCAGGTTGATGCATGTGTTGACATAGGATGTTAACTGCATACGAAATGTCTGGCCTTGTGATCGTTAGATACTGTAGGGCCCAAGTTATTCTCCGATATGTTTAATGATCTGATAGTATAGGATCTGCTTCTGGATTTTGAGTTTGTTTAACTGCTGTTGGGTTGGCAAGTGGTTTGCATGTGGATAATCCAGCCAAATGAATTATGGATTTTGCATATGATGACTGAGATAGAAAATATGTGCCTTTGACCCGAGTAATTTGTATGTCGAGAAAGTTGTTTACTGTTCCCAGATCCTTCATTTCAAATTTCTGATTCATTTGGCTGATTGTCTGAGCGATCATACTTGGGCTGTTTCCCGTAAGTAGTATATCGTCCACATATATCACCATGTATAGTTCTATATTATCCTTTCTTAGGATAAACAGAGATGAGTCAGCTTTGCCATTCTCAAAACCGAGCTTTTTGATGTGTGCTGAGAACATTTTATACCACTGTCTTGGTGCTTGTTTCAGTCCATACAGTGCTTTTCGAAGATGACATACCATTTCCGGATTAGTCGTATCTTCAAATCCCTTTGGCTGTCTCATGTATATTTCTTCTTCTATGTCACCATGTAAGAATGCATTGGTTACATCTAGTTGATGTATCGGCTAGTTTTTAGACGCTGCTATGGTGAGAAATGCCCGGATTGTTGGAAATTTGGCTACTGGACTGAATGTGTCCAGATAATTGACACCATATTCTTGGTGATTTCCTTGGGCAACTAATCTTGCTTTGTGCCGGGCGATGGTCCCATCCGAGTGCCACTTTGTCTTGAATGTCCACTTGCACCCCAACACTGCTATATTGGGGGAGCTTGTGTGAGTTCCCATGTCCCCTGTTTTTGCAATGCAAAAAATTCTTCTGCCATTGCTTTTCTCCAGACAGCATGTTTGATGGCTTCTGTGTATGATATAGGATCATCAATGTCTGTTGTTGCTGATGTATTAGCATGAAGCAGATCAAGAATTTGTCTGGGCTTTAATGACCCCGTTTGAAGTCTGGTAATCATAGGATGAGTAGTTTTGAGATGATTTGAATTTTCTACTTGTTGATCGTCACTGATTGGAGACTGTTGAGGAGAGATGTTCTGAGTTGTAGGTTGTTGTGTATACGTGGTTGGGTTTTGTGAGGATTGAGAAGTTTTTGTAGTGGTAGACGAAGCTGTGGGAATGAGGAGCCCTGGGGGAATGTTGAGTTGAATAGGTGTGAGATTATTGGCTGGTGTTATGTTTTTGAAAGGAAAGCATTTTTCATCAAAATTTACATGTCTGGAAATGTATATTATGTAGTTAGAGAGATCTAGACATTTGTATCCTTTTGAGATAGATGAGTAGCCAATGAATATACATGGAACTGATCTAGGAGCTAGTTTATGTCTTTGATTTGGTGGTAGCCATAGAAAACACTGACATCCGAATGTTCTCATAAATGAGTAGTCAGGTTTGGTTTTGTATAGGCATTGAAATGGCGAGAGATTGTTGAGTGTTCTGGATGGCAATCTGTTGATTAGATACGATGCGGTTAAGGTGGCTTCTGGCCAGAATGTTGGTGGCATTTGAGCTAAGTGAAGAAGTGTTCGGGTAGTTTCAATGAGGTGTCTGTGCTTACGCTCAGCCACCCCATTTTGTTCAAGAGTGTATGGGCAAGATGTTTGGTGTAAAATCCCATGTGTGCTGAGGAATTCAGACATTTGCTGATTAAAAAATTCTTTGCCTCCGTCTGTTCTCAGGCATTGAATTTTTAACTGGAGTTGATTTTCAATAAGTGTGGCAAATTTGATAAACACAGATGGCACTTCAGATTTGGTTATCATAGGAAATAGCCAAACAAATTTCGAAAAATCATCAATGAATATTACGTAGTATTTGAATCCTTCACGAGATGTAATTGGGGCAGGTCCCCATACATCAGTGTGTAGTAAAGCAAGTGGTCTAGATGACCTGTTTATAGATTTATGAAAAACTAATTTGTGACTCTTAAATACAAGACAGTCATGACATACTATTGTAGATGAGGATATGTTGAGATGCTTGTTGTTATTTGCAATATCCGTAAGGATTTGCTGATGAGGATGTCCCAACCGATCATGCCAAGAAAATGCAGATCGTTGTTTGGCTGTGAGAGCGGAGTGATTTTTGGTGGATACAGACCATTAGAACTTGGACCCGTGAGTATAATTTTGTGTGTCTTCAAATCCTTGATGATATAGCCATTGCCATCAAAAGAAATGGAGATGTTATTGTCTTTTGTGAGAGCATAGACAGATAGCAAATTATGTGAAATTTGTGGAATATAAAGTATTTGAGACAGTTTTAGCTTACTGTTTGGTGTAGGAAGAATGCCGGATCCAAAATTTGCTATTGAAATGTTTCTTCCGTCTCCAATTGTGATGCTATCAGATCCACTGTATGGTTGAGGTTGATTCAGATTCTCAATTGAGTTTGTCAAGTGTGACGAGGCGCCTGAGTCCAGGTACCAATCTGGATTTGGTTGTTCTGTTGATGCCACCATTGGTTTTTGATTTTCTTGAGCTGTTGTTTGTTGAGGATTGTAATTCAGATTCAACCTGTGCCAACAGGTTGATGCTGAGTGTCCTTTCTTGTTGCATATTTGACATATTTGCGTGTTATTTGATGTGTTTCTTGATCCAGAGTTGTTCATTCTTCCTCTGCCTCTCCTTCCTCTGCCACGTGAGGAATACAGAGCTATTCCTGACTCGGTAATAGTCAGTTGTTTGAGAGCTTCTCTTTGCATATTAACTTCCTCACTCATCAGAAGCGAGTACAAATCATCCAGACTTATTGGATTGAGATTTGTTCTGATGGATGTTTTGAATACCTGATAGGCTGGAGAAAGACCGTTGAGCGTATACATTAAGATATCTTCAGTATCTAATGTTACTCCGGCTGCAGTAATTTGGTCTACTATCATCTTTACTTCACTGAGATATTGTGTCATCGACTGGTTTTTCATTGCCAGGTTGTGTAATTCACTTTTTAATTGAATTACCTTTGATCTGTTTGTTGCTTGCAGACGTTTCTCTATTGTACTCCAGATGGCGGAGCATGATTCCAGATGGATGACATACGGAAGAACAGTGGCTGAGATCGTAGAACACAATGCTGCGGCTAAATTTTGATCAATAAGATTCCATTTAGCATACTATGAATTTATCACATTGTTTCCTTTCGTCGTTCTTGTATATTTTTCTGGTGGATCTGTTGTTGGAGACAAGAATGACAAGAATCCATTTGCTTTGAGTAGTTTCACGACTTGTGATTTCCATATAGGATAGTTATCCCCTGATAATTGCGTCGGAACCAAGTTCTTGATATTGGAAATCACAAATTTGAGTGATGCTGGGATGTGATGTTCTTCATCTGTTTCTGTTCGTGCAGGTTCTCTGACCTGCGACGATGATGAAGACAGTGATTGCGCCATGATCGAGCGACGAATCTTGATCCGTCTTAGCGCTCTGATACCATGAAGAAATGAGATATGTGGAAGAGAAACCAAATTAATCTTATTAGAAATTGATTTCTACTCCTTGGTGTTTACATACGTTTAATCCTGTATTTATACATTTCTACAGAAGGTTCTGAAATATGATGAGCTGTCCGTTCTTGAAGTCCGGTGAGCTGATCGTTCTGAACTACGATGAGCTGTTCGTGAGCTGTCGCTGAGTTTACGTGGCAGATCGTTCCTCCTCGCTCTTCTTATAGCTTCTTCTTCTACACGCGACTCTTCTCGTCTCTGTTCTCTTCGACTCTTCTTTCTCTGTATTTATCTGATGTACTGGTTGTTGTTAATATTCAACATCTCATTACTAATCATGAATAGTAATTATTGATTGATTTTATATGTAAATAATATCACATCACAACATAATTTTTCTATAAAGTCTTTAGATTATTTTCAAAACCATTTCTTAAATCATTGAGGTAGAAGAAATATGAAAAATTATGAGAAATGCTCTCATATCATAAGAGTTTCAATTTGATTCTTATTTGAATTTGGAATATTATTGCATCTTGTTGAAATTTGAGAATCAATTTGGGTTTCATATCTACAAGGAGAAAAACTTAATATTCAATTGATAGACAAAACTTTGAAGTAAAAATAAAGATGAGCTGCTTAATATTAAAAGTAGTTATTTGGAGAAATTATTCCGTGCGGAATCTGCATAAGAAGTTTTCGTCCGATATAAGTGTAAACACTATGTATATATAGTTTATATATATAATTTGAACTAAATTCTATAAAAAATTAAAATTATATATATTATATACAATGTATACTCAAAATTCGAATAAAATTTTTCCGTC
Organism: Dendrobium nobile; assembly: GCA_022539455.1. Classification (NCBI taxonomy): domain Eukaryota; kingdom Viridiplantae; phylum Streptophyta; class Magnoliopsida; order Asparagales; family Orchidaceae; genus Dendrobium; species Dendrobium nobile. The sequence continues at coordinate 45,944,993 of CM039734.1, read as the reverse complement.
TAAATTCTGCATGAAATAATTTCTCAATTATTTGTGACATATATGTGAGCTTTACCCGTAAGCCATAAACCAGAGGAGGGGAGGGTCCACAGGTACAGCTTGCTGCACCGCACAGCAGGTGCCATCAGTCCAAATCATGGCAGTTCGGGTGGCGCTCTCGCCTGCGAGGGAACACGTGGCACGGGGAATATGTAGACTCCCGATACGAGATTTAGTGGTGGGACCCATTTCTGCGCATGCGCGGAGCTCTGCTGAATTAAATTATTAAACATAATTGAGATGGCCACCAGTAGAAATACAGCTATCTCTATCTGTCCTTTTACCAATCTTTCGTGCACGAATTTACCTCTATAGGTTTTTTTTTTTTTCTGTTTTGAAAAATCTATGGAGATAAAAAAAAAGGTATGTGTAAAAAAAAATTATTTGAACACGTTTCGATTTAGCAGTCTAACATTACGTACTCCGAAGTAGTATTCAGAATATTTAATAGTTTATTTAAAAGAAATAAATTTAGGATCCAACCGTTGATTTTTATAAAGATGATTAGTTATCAAATTTTTATAAAAAAAAATAAAATTTTAGTGTAAAAAATTTGTGAAAGAAATAAAAAAATAGCAAGCAAACACAAACTATGATAGCAACCTGAAAATCAAAGCATTAAGAAAACGAAATCTTAGACTAAGACTTCATTTTGGATAATTTTTTTACTACTTCTTAAAATAATTTTTTAATATATAAATTTTAATTTTTGTATTTTTATGAAGCCATAAGAAAGCTATTTTGTGAAGTCATAAATTTTAATTTTAATTTTTGGGCCTCGTTATAGACGACTTTCTTACTACTTTTTAATGCAAAAATTTTATATCTTATACTAAAAAGTTGTTTTAAAAGCAATAAGAAAGCCATTCCAAATAATCCCTTTTTTCAAGAAGCAATAAAAAAATCGTCCCAAACAAAATCTAAAGCATGGATTCACATATATTTCACAAAAGCTTTTTATATTTATAAACTTAATAGTTTTTTTTCTTCATCATCTTCCTCATATATCTCTCTATAGGTTGAACACCTAAGGGACCTTGTTGCTAATGTTCTATTAAAATGGACTATATGATCTATTCCTTCCTATCACATGACTAGTATTCTCATTAATGTTTCTCTCAAAGTTTCTTTTAGGTTGATGGTGATAAGAAGCTTGATGCGAAGAATCACCTATCACCAAAGTGGCGCACTTATCCATGCGAGACAGCTTCCACTACCTCTGAGCCGTTGCACCTAAGTGCTCCATCTTCAACCATATGATTTCTGCTCACAATATCCTCAACGTTCATATACAACAAACTGTCCTTATATACTGAAAGATGACTACTGTATATATTCCAGTAGCTATAGAAAAATACTCAAGGTAGTAGTTTTATCTTCGTTGCCTCCTTACTGTTATCTTACCTTTACTGAATGATTTAGCTCTGTTTTTAAATTCTTTATGGTATCAGAGATCTTGGTTACTCTCTCATGGCTACTTCATCTACTACTGTATCTACTACATCCACTTCTCTTCACTCCCTCATCACTAGGAGTGATGTTCCCATTCCCCCCTAACTTAAATTCTTCTTGGCTACTGTGAAGAATATTGTCACCATTCAGCTGACAACAGATAATCTTTCGGTGTGGAAGGCTCAAATCCTGAAATTGTCACAGCGAATGGTTTTGACGGTTATTTGACTAGCGTCATTATAAAACCTCCAAAGAAGCAGCTTCAAGTGGATGATTCTGTCATTCTTAACCCCTTATACCAATCTTGGATACTTATAGATCAGAATTTGTCGGCTGCCCTCTACTCCACTATTTCAACTTCTTTCTTACCATATGTTCTTAACCTAGATTCATGTCACAAAATCTGGGTTACAGTTGAGAGTCATCTTCAATCTACAAATAGATCATGTCTACTTCAGCTGAAAAACGAGCTTCATCAACTTCAACTGAAATATCTATCTATGATACAGTACCTTTCATAAATTAAACAGAAAGTCGACGCTATCACTGCTGCCGGCTCAACCATTGATACTAAAGATATTATTTTGTACACCTTGAATGGTTTACCTGCATCCTACCAATCCTTTAAGACATCCATTCGCACACAACTTCAATCGATCAGTCTTGATGATTTCTATTCCCTACTTTGTAGCGAGGAACTAAACCTTGCTTCTGATATAGCTAAAGATTTTATTAACACACCAACGTCTGACTCTTCATTTTCTCTCGCTACGGCTAGAGGCCGCTATCGTGGTCGTGCTGCATCTTCAAATTACTCTCGTGGAAGTTCTCCATCCACTGGTCGTGGTTGAGCTCCCTTTTATCCATTCGGCTATGGCCGCAATTCTTCTAATAGTTCACTAGGTGGTTGTTCAGACCATTCTTTTATTGAATGCCAGATCTGCAGTAAAATAGGGCATGCTGCTCTACAATGCTGGTACTAGCATGACACTTTGTTTCAGCCACCTCAACAAGCTTATGTTGCCACTGATCCAAACCTTAGTGGAGATTGGTTCTTTGACTCTGGAGCTACCAATCATTTAACTTCCAATGCTAATCAGCTTACTCGTGCTCAACCTTACAGTGGTACTTCTCAAGTTCAAGTGGGTAATGGTCAAATGCTTCCCATCACGCAAGCTGGCCAAGGCATCCTCCCGACTCCCTCGCATAAGCTTACTCTATCCAAAACTTGTCATGTTCTGAATATCTCTCATAATTTACTTTCAATTCATTAGTTAACCACTGATAACCCTTGCTATGTCCTTCTTCATTCCAATGGCTTTCTCATTAAGGATTCTCGGAACCACCAGATTCTTCTCTAAGGGACCAGTCGACATGGTCTCTACCTTATTGATGCTCCTGCCACTTCATCATCTTCCTCCTCTGTCCACAATTCGAGGGCATTATCTGCGTCTACCTCCAACATCTGGCACTATTGTCTCGATCACCCCCCACTTGTTGTTCAACAATGTTTACCTCAGCAGCTTCGTCATCATAAATGTCTTACAAATGCTTTCATTATTCTACCTGTATTCGAGCCAATACTCGGCTCCCTTTTTCTTTGTCATCTACTATTACATCGTAATGTTTAGAACTTATTCATATTGATACCTAGGGCCCGTCCCCTATTCTATCAATGCAATCTTATTATTATTATCTAATGTTTGTTGATGATTATAGTCATTTCACTTGGGTTTACCCTTTAACTGCTAAATTTAAAGTTTTCACTAAATTTATGCAGATCAAAACTCTTGTTGAAAAGCAATTTCAATTACCCATTAAAACTTCGAGATCAGATGGTGGTGCTAAATTTGTTAACACCAATTTTTGAAATTCATTACTTCAACATGGTATAATTCATTAGGTTACATGTCCGTACACACCAGAACAAAATGGTGTTGCGAAATGTAAGCATTGCCATATCCTAGAAACTACTCAAGCACTTTTGTTTCATGCCCATGTACCTTCCAAATATTGGGTTGATACCTTACTCACGGCTGTTTATCTAATAAATCGCTTTCCCTCCAAGGTTACTAGAAATAAATCTCCATATGAACGTCTCTACCATATCTCACCTGATTACTCTCTTCTTCGCACTTTTGGCTGTCTCTGCTACCCATGGGTCTCACCAAGGATTATTAATAAATTTTCTCCTTGGGCAACACCATGTGTCTTCCTTGGCTATGCACCTTACACAAAAGGCTACAAATGCCTACATATAACATCAGGAAAATTATATATATCTCAGCATGTCCTCTTTAATGAGATAATATTTCCTTTTCACCATTCACCTCCACCACAATCTATCCTTACTAATAATCCTTCAAATCTTCATATTCCACCATATGCACTCATTCCCATTAACCTACAGCCTTTACAACATAATTCCTAACCTATGCCTTTTCAAACTAATCTTCCACCTATACAGCCATATTCTTATGTCCAGATTTCCCGCTCACCATCTATAACCCCTCAACCTGAAGTCATCTTACGACATCATCCCATGGTGACTCGCTCTCAAATAGGACACTTGAAACCCACCACTATTTTTGATCTTTAGCATTCGGTCATTCCCACTACTCCCACAACTTATTCTCAAGCTATAAAGTATCTTGTTTGGCGTCAGGCCATGAGCACTAAGTTTGAAGCTTTACAACATCAAGGAACTTGGAATCTTGTCCCATCATCCACCACTACAAAATGTCCTTGGCTGCAAATGGTTGTTTAAAACCAAATTTAACTCTAATAGCAGTATTGCTCGATACAAAGCCCAGTTGGTCGCTCAAGGCTTTAATCAGCAACCTGGACTCAACTTCCATGATACTTTTAGCATAATAGAAAAATTCCCTACTATTCGAACATTTCTCACCGTAGTCATTACTTATCAGTGGACTATTGCTCGATATATTAAATGCTTTCTTATATGGATGTCTAGATGAACATGGGTGTCTAGATGAACATGTTTATATGAAACAGTCGCCCGGATTTGTTGATAAACAATTTCCAAATCATGTTTACTTGCTTCAAAAAGCTCTCTATGGGCTTAAACAAGCTCAACGGTAGTGGTTCTCTATGTTTTCTACCTATCTTATTGACTATTGATTCATTGCAAGCACGGCAGATCCCTCACTACTCTATTACAGTCAAAATTCTACTCAGATGTACATTTTAGTCTAGGTTGACGACATCTTAATAATTGGTTCGGATACATTAGCCATTCAAACATTGCTCTTAGCTCTCCTTTTTTGCTTTAACATGTGTAATCTGGGGCCTGTCAGCTACTTTCTTGGTCTTGAGATGACCTATCAAGACTCTGGCATTCATCTCAATCAAACAAAATATGCAACCGATATCCTTCGACGTGCTGGCATGATTGACTGTAAGCTAGTTCAAACTCTGCTTCCTTCAAAGCATCCATTAGCTCCTGCCAATTCGTCTCCATATTCTGAACCTGCCTTCTACCACACTCTAGTTGGATGCTTACAATATCTCACCCTCACACGTCTATATATCATGTTTGCGGTGAATCACCTATGTCAGTTCATGCACAGTCTAGAAACTCATCATTTCCAGCTACTGAAATAGGTGCTTCAGTATGTTAAAGGTACCATTAATTTTGGCTTACCAATTTATAGATTTTCTCTTGCTCTTCAAGCATTTGCAGACTCTGATTGGGCCACTGACTATGTTGATCATTGTTCAATTACTGACTATTGTGTGTTTCTGGCATCTACTCTTATTTCGTGGTGTGTTAAGAAAGAAATCGTCGTTGCTCAATCATCTATGGAGGCTGAATATATATCGTTGGCAACTGCAGCATGTGATATTATTTGGCTAAGATCTTTACTTTCAAACTCACCACGCCTACTACTCCTCTTTTCTCTAACAATATTAATATTTCTGCACTAGCACTAGCCAACAATCTAGTCTTCCATACTCGCACGAAACATATTGAAATCGACTATCATTTCATACGAAATTGCATTAAACATCAACACATTACAGTTCATCACATTGCAAGTGAAGATCAACCAGCTGATTTATTCACTAAATCACTCAGTCATGTTTGCTTCCACAATCTTCACTCCAAGCTGACAATCCAACCTCCTATTGTCACCTTGAGGGGGCCTGATAAGAAGCTTGATATGAAGAATCACCTATCACCAAAATGGCACACCTATCCATGTGAGACAACTTCCACTACCTCTGAGCCGTTGCAGCTAAGTGCTCCATCTTCAACCATATGATTTCTGCTCACAATATCCTCACCGTTCATATACAACAAACTGTCCTTTTATTGAAATGACTACTGTATATATTCCAGTAGCTATAGAAAAATACTCAAGGTAGTAGTTTTATCTTCATTGCCTCCTTACTGGTTATCTTACCTTTACTGAATGATTTAGCTCTATTTTTAAATTCTTCATATGGGGATAAATTATAGATCTAAAAATGACCAATAAAGATGTACATTCACCCCTTAATAATTTGTTCTAAAAATGACCACCAAGGATATACATTTAACCCACTTAGCATACATCCATGAATGCTTCAATGCCAAACTTAGATTGACTAGTATTCTGCACTTCATAGAGCTGTTTCACATAACTTTTATTTTAAAGTGAATATATACATTATATTTTAATATTTATTTTCAATCACAATTTTAAAAAATAATTTTTAGAAAGAAAATTACAACAATCATATGGAATCAACATAGATGAATTGATAAGTTCCTGCCTTCACATGAATACATGATTCCTCTACAAGAGCTCAATCTTTCTTTAAGCTTGCTTCAATTCTTTCTCTAATAATGATATTTAATTATGCCACTGTCGACACCAAAGATAAGGGAATACATCATTTGGATCTAAAAAAAATTAAGGATACCAAGAATCAAATGATTTTTATGCTTCTCTATCAATTGAATGTCACAATATACCATCTTTTTTATGTGTTACTAATGCCATTTTATCTTCTCAACTAAATTAATCGTTTTAAGTATCATTGATGTGTATTTATTAAAGGAAAATATTGAGCAAGTTTTTTTTGCCTTCATTTGATTTTATTTTCTACCTCCAACAAAATAAATTCTTCTATTTTGATAAAATGTCCACTATAAGGATTCAAAATAGGTCAAACTAGTCTCTTTATAAGGTTCATTTTTCAAAAATTTCATACAATCATTAGAGCGTGTATCTATCTTTGTATGCCCAAGATGAATCACTTTCATATTCATTTTACCTCATATGAATTCTTAGGCAATACTATTCCTTTACAAAAAAGTGTGGATAAAAAATTTAATTTTATGGCATATCCAAAGATTTATTCATCGGAAAAAAGTGTAAAATATTTAAGAAAATATTTGTAAAAAATATAATGCACCTTGAATGGAATATTTATGTGCTTGCATCTTCTAATATATATGATTGAGCATGCTATGATTGAAGAAATAAACAAAAATAAAAAATAATGACAAATTATTATTAAGGGTTCAAGTATAACTGTACTTATAGAAAATGGTGAAGTAACTCAATAGAAGTTTACTAAAGTAGATGTCAACTTTTAGCATGAGTGCATAGGGAGTTGAAGTTCAAAATAATGAATAAATCATGATATTTATTGCTTATATTCATTCTTCATAAGATGTCACCCCCTTTTGTTTCACACTAATGAATAAACTATGAAATTTTACTATTTTTGAGTAAAAAAAGTATATAATACTAACTCATGTAGCTTAATTACCACCCTATAAAGAACTATCTTTTGCAACTCAATATGTAGGTCAATCTAATATAAATTTGATAATATCCAAAATATTGTTATCTAATGTGATAATTTCAACCTATATTTATTTAAATGATGAAATATGCATCAATTTGATTATAATATTTCATAATATCTTTTAACTTTGATTCAAGAGTTGGATGAATAATATTCTTTTCTCTCATAAAATTATCAATCAAAATACATAGAAAATATATGCTTTATTTTATTTTATTTTCTCTTCCCTTAAATACTTTCTTACCTTCTCTCAACTCTCAGTAAAGTTAAAAAATAATAATAAAAAAACTATCAGTAAAAGTGTTATCAAAGATACCATTCACATTTAAGATAGACATGGACATGTGTTATCAAAGATCTTGATTTCTTCTCTAATTTAGTTCCTAATTTTTCTCCTATAGTTATTCGAGATGATGGTTGTTCTAAAAGGAATCCCTCTCCCTTAGAACAAGAAATGTGGCTGAATGCTTTGCCTGTGGATAGTACGGGTAATCTTGAAGTTGTTCTTGACCTTGGGGACATTGAGTCCTCCAAGGTTATTGATCCTAATATTGTTAATGATCTTATTATTGTTAGAAGTGATCCTATTTTGCAGATGAAAGATTTAATCCTTCAAGGGAATCATATTATTGTCTAATCTAAAGGTGATAAGGATTACGGTGAATGTATTGAGAGGAACATCTCTACCGCGGAAGATGGTATTTTCTATTTTGAAGGTGAGAAGCCTCCTATGGAGTCTTCAGGTAATTTAAATAATAGTGAGTTGCTCTTAACTAATAATTATCATTGTGATGCTTTTACTAACACTAAAGTGGATATTATTACTAAATGTTATGCTAGAGAAGATCATGATTTGAGCATCTCTAAGGTTTGTGGTAAGAGAGGTAGAAAACCTAAACATGCTTTTTACAGTCTCCTAGGAATACCCGTTCTCATACTTCACGTTAATCTTGTTTTCATGTTTAACGCCATCATTTGGAATGTGCAGGGTATTAGTTGCCCCACTTCGAAATTTAGAGTTAAAAACTTATGTCATATTCATAATATTTCTATTCTTGTTCTGCTCGAACCTCTTATTTTTGTGGATAAATTATTGGGCACTGCTAAATATTTGGGTTTTAAACATGCTATGTCGAATGTTGCTAACAAAATTTGGATGTTTTGGAAAGATTTTGTTAGAATTGATATAGTTAGTGAATTTCCTCAAGTTTTACATTACAATATTGAAAGTTCCAATTTCTAATGCTATGCATTATTTTTTTATGCTGCTTCTTCTCATTATTCTAGAAGGATTTTCTGGGTTCAAATTAAGAACTTTCAAATTTTTTAATTTCTGTGGTGCAGAATAGACTGTCTTCGTGGGATTCAAATTTTTTAAGCTTCGATGGCCGTCTTATTCTTGTTAAAAGTTTTCTCTCTTCTATTCCATTTTATAGCTTTCAAACCATTTTTCCTACCAAGATGGTGTGCAATAGAATTGATAGAATTTTTAATAAATTTTTTTGGAAGGGTACTGGTAATAATTCTAGGATTCATTGGACGTCTTCGACTAATTGTAGTGGGACTTTGCAGGAAGGGGCTCTTGGGTGTAAGACTATGTTTGATCTGGCTTCTGCATTTTCCTTTAAATTGTGGTACAATTTTAGATCTAATGTGAGTCTTTGGGCCAATTTTATACTGGCCAAGTATTGTGGGGGGATCCATCCTTCCAGGTGTTATTTCTCTAAAGGCCAATCTAAGGTGTGGCATCGACTTTGTTTGGTTAAATGGAAAGTGGAGCCTTCTTTAGTTTTGGGGCTTGGGGAGGGAAATATTTTCTTTTGGCAAGATAAATGGATTAATGACCAATTCATAGATTCTTTATTAAACACTTTTTCCATTGATAACATGAAAGTTAACTCTTTCTTTTCCTCTAATGGGTGGGATTGGGAGAAGCTTTTTGTTGTTCTTCCTGATTTTATTATTCAGCTGGTTTTAAATATTCCCCTTAATTTCAACTTGAAGGATGTTTTGCTCTGCACATTTACTAAAGACGGTTTATTTTTAATTAAGGATGCTTGGTAGTCTTTAAGAAGTAAAAATGAACCTTCTAAGCTTTTTAAAATGATTTGGCACAAAAACATTCCCTCTACGATCTCTATTTTTATTTGAAGAATCCTCCACAAGTACATTCCTACTGATGAGATGTTGAGGAAAAGAGGATTTATCCTTCCCTCTAGATGCCAATGCTATTTCCATGTCGACAATATGCACCACGTCTTTATTTCTAGTCCCATTGTTGTAAAGGTTTGATATTTTTTTGAGGACTTATTTCACCTTAATTGTTATATATAATCCTAATATTTTAGTTTTTAATTTGCTTGATGGTTGGTTGGTGAGGAATAGAGGTCATGTTCTGAATGTGATACCTGCTCCGATTCTTTGGTTCCTTTGGTTGGAGAGAAATGATTCCCGATTCAATGGGATTATTATTAATCATCAGAGAATCATTCATAAAGTTAAGGATAAGGTCACTGCTCTTTTTTCTGCCAACTTACTTTCGTTAAAAAAATTTAAGAAATTTTTTTTTACTCTTGATGCTTTTGGTATTTCCTTGGATGTGGCTAATTCCCAAATGTCTTCTAGAAGTATTAATTGGTGTAAGCCACTTCCTAACTCTTTTAAGTTGAATGTGGATTGTGTTTATGTGGGGAATAATTGTTGTGGTGGTGGTTTCATTAGAGACCATAATGCCACTTTTATTTTGGGTTTTACCGGCAATGTTAACGGTGATGATAGGAATTGTGCCCTTTTAACTGCTGTGCTTCATGATTTAAATCTTTGTGCTAGTCTTTATGTTAATAATATTGTTTTGAAGGTTAGCCCTTACTTTGATTTAAATTTTCTTCTTAATTTGGACGAGAGCATTTGTTCTTATTCCCTTTTCTACATTCAGAGGAGTATTAAGGAGATCTTGGTTTCTCTTAACTGCTTTGTTTTGACCATTTTGGATGAGGGTAATGCTTGTGCTCAGGCTTTAGCTAAGTTGGGTTGTAACTGTTCTAATATGACTAAGTTCTCTCTTCTTTAATTACCGGTCCCGATTCAAGATCTGGTTAGATTGGATCAAATTGGGTTATCCTATGTTAAACATTAATTTTTTTTGTTTTCTTGCTGTTCTAGTGGCTGTGCTCCTTCTCTTTTCTCTAGGGTCCTCTTGTTGTTGTGCTCGGTTGGTGTGCTGGGAGGTTCTTGTTTGTTGCTCCCTTTTCATGTTTCAGGGTTCTATGGTTGTTTATTTTTTTTCCTTTCTCCTTGGTGGCTTTTTATTTTCGGGTTACTATGATGTGTTCGGTTGCTACTATGTTGATTTCGGTGTCTGTCTCTGTTTCTTATTTTACTGGCTGGTGGCCCATTTTTCTCTGGTGGAGTCCCAGGTGTTCTGGGTGCTGATGGGGTGGCTTTTTTGTCCATCTTTGCTCCTACAGGTTTGCTGGTGTGATTGGTTTTCTATAGGTTTGCTGGAGGTGTTTTTGTTAGCCGGGATGTTGGCTAATCTTTTGCAAGTTGGGTGGATTATTTGGAATTATTCATGGTGTTTTTTGGATTCTCTGAACGTTGGGCATGATATTAATATTGGGAGCTGCGGTATGTATTCCTTCTTGCTGAAGCTCATTTCTGGTATTTGGTCTCTTTTAGATCTGAGGTTGTCTCCCTTCATTCGGCTGTATCCTTTTTGGGTATTTTCTAATATTATGTTTAAGAACCTTATATGCTATATATTCTGCTCTATTTCTCTTATCTATCAGTTGTTTTTGCAGGTTCATTTTTGTGCGATTGACTATGAGGTGTCCTTGGGGATCTGTTGTTGGGAGCATTTTGGTTGTTTTTTGTTAGCTCCCTCTTTTTTTATGCTTTTTCTTAAGCACCGTAGCATGTTCTTAGGATTTTATGTATTGATTTTTAGCGAGGAACTCGAGCTCATAGGTTTCTTTTTTTTTTTTTGTAGCTCTTTGAGCAGTAGTGAGATTGAGTTCCCCTTAAGAATCTTGTACTTTATTTTTTTAATTAACGCATAGACCCCTTTTATGGGTTTCCCCTTATATATATATACATGTGTTATATCATTAAAGGTGATTATGAAAATCAAAATTTCATTCATAAAGGAATACCAAAATTAACTAAATGCTTTATATATATAGTTGTTTAGAAGAAGATAGATGCACTTGTTTGACTCAAAGGAAAATAAAAAATAGATAATTATGAATGTAGAGGAGAGATCTAAGGCATCAACACAAAGGTTTTTTTTTTTTTGGATAAAACCCATAAAAAGGCTAACTCGTTGATTAGGGAAAGTAATATAAGTCCTTAAAGGTCCAATAGCCCACAACTGCCCCAAGGAGCTTTAACCAAATTAAGTATAAGCCAAACAAATAAATAATAACCATAGAAAAAAGAGCAACAAGACGAGAAGAAAAACAATAAGAAAAAGGAATATTTGGATCCAATGACTGAGAAGGAAGCAACACCCTATCAAGAAAATGACCTACAATAAATAGAATAACAAAGCTAACGTAGAAGTCCAAAACAGAGCTAGAAGCAGTCTAGGATGAAACAAAAGCCACCCACAAGCAAGAGCTAGAGAGATCAACCTCCAGTCCTACAAGAATGAACTACCAAAGAAAGTGAGCAAGCCAGCATTGGGAAAAAAGATAAAGAATCAGGCAACCATAAATTTCACAAACCACGGCATCAGGGGCATGCACACGGCCAAGCCTACTACCTAGAAAGCCAACCAAACATCACCAAAATTCGGCTTAACTAGTACAGAATAAGACCCAGAGCAGAGGGGAACCGGCCACAAAACGAAATAAAGAAGGAAAACCAAAATAAAGAAGAAGAAGATTACTTTTTGTTTTTTGTTTTTTTCCTACTTCTTTTACCAGCATCATTAGAGAAGGCTTCATTATCGATTCAAACCACATTCAAAACATAAGTCTCTTGAAAATCCTTCCCATGCTCATCATTTTCCTCCACAACGCCCCAGTTAGCTGATTATCAATTATAATCAGCTAACCAATCAGAATGATCCACAAGTGATTGGTTGTCTATTCCTCTTTTAAGTCTCTGTCTCATTTGTTGATTATTTCTCGTGTTAAAGAAATTTCTTACATTGAACTTTCACTCCAACTTCAACCTAAATCCGCAAGTTGCGCCTAGCCCTATTAACATTTAGTGATTACTCTTCTATCCTGCTAGCTAACTTATAAATTTGTCATAAACTTTTCTTTATGTGCGCGCTCTTTTTACAACAATTAAATTCCGTTATTTAATTCATCTCTTTGACTATTTTACTTATTTTTCATTAACATTCATAAATAAGAAGAAACAATGCAAAAATTATAAAAATAACTATTATAACCGCTATTATATTATAATTACATAGTTATAATCGCCATAATATATATTTATCTTTGCAGCATTTTTATTCACTACAAAAAAAAATGTTGTTGCATCCTTTTATTAAACAATTTTAATGCTAAAATCCAAGAAGCCTACAATCAGTACCTAAGGTTTGCTTAATTTAAAAAATGTATAGGTAAGCAAAGTAATTGCTCCTATGTTGGAAATAAGGGTGACGCTCATCCGCTTAAATTTGATAAAATCTCATGTAACTGTTCATATAATTTGAGCTCCATTGAGAGAATCAAAGAAGGAATACCTTTAGAAACTGTGAAGAGGAAATATATTGCACACACTAAATACGCACATCACCTGTAGTTATATTTTTTGAAGGGATGCAACACCAGAAATTTCTAACCAGAGGATGCTCGATACGTTGCTGATGCACCAGTACCAAGGCCATCTACAACCAAACGCTAAACCAGTATTTACTGCCCGCGAGCTGCTCCATCCGAAAGCAAAAATGTATGCCATTATGGCGACATGAGCAGTGCGACGTATCGCACTGTTCAAGAACGACATTTTTTTCAGTCCGAGAAAGAATATGCCCATAATATTTTTTCCGGGTGTTATGAAATGGAGTTCCGTTAGAGATGAGTTATTACATTTTTGAAATAGTTGAGTTTTTCTATTGGGATGCCCTAACACCATTTGCATGCACGTTTATAAAATACACGTAGATCTACGTCTGTATCATGCATGCTTATAAGTAACATCCTAAGTTGAAGCTGGATCGGCCTGCAAGAAGACGAAGGATGTAAGAATATGAAGTGAGTCTCAGGGGACATGCCTTACAGTGGGCCACTTACATAAAAGAAAGATTCTCTGCAATGATGGAATCAATCTATGCCATCAAATTCATATCTTTTTATATAATAAATAATTTGATTGTCAGCACTTTCGGTATCAGATCTCAAGCCTTGGCGAATGTCAATAATCCTTTTGGCTAATCGTTGGATTCTTTGCTTCATCATCTAGATTTGATTTTTAAGATATTGCATCGAAATAAAGGCCCATATGAAATTATTTTATAATTTTGTTTTTATTTTTCTTTTTAAAGAATATTTATTTTGTATTTTTTTAACAGTTTATGTTTTCTAATTTCGAAAATAAAATAATTTAACGACTGATCATCGGCGGAAAGTAATTTTATGTATTAAAAAAAAACAGGTTTATTTATTTAAAAAAAAAAGAAATGATCTCAAAATAGCTCCAAAATTAATTTGATTTTTTTTATAAATTAAAAACTGTTAAAAATATAAATCAAACATGTTTTTCAATGCAAAAAATAAAAATATAAGTGTGCCTAAAACATTTCAATTATCTATAGTCTCTTTGTTTTCAAATCATAGTAATGTTGTTATAAATTGAAAGAAAGTGAAACAACCAACGGTATATGAATGGAGACACAAAGTTTGCTCTATTCGTTATTCTTTTACTCACGACATGATAAATTATTCCAAAATTTTCAATAATAACATCCCTAAAACTCCTAGTATATGCTTAGGCTTCGTTGGCTTTCTTACGGCATTCTAAAGCAGTTTTCAAGTACATAATTTTATTGTTTAAAAATTTTTTATACTGAAATGTTGCTTTAGAAAGCAGTAAAAAAGCCCTCCCAAACGAAGTCTTAGTCAAAGGAGAAGCCATAACAAATAACCTTCTTCAGAACTACCCCAAGATTGTATAACTCGTTCCTTTAAAGAAGCCCTCGCGGGAGGTGCTTCTTCAGCTCCGAAGCTGAGGTTTGTGCATTCTTCGTATAAGGGTTGTCTTGCTCTGATTTTTTAGGACTCTGTTGTTGATCAGTTAGCCACTTCTTATGCTCTAACTTTGGTGGGGAAATTTGTTTTGAGAATACCTAATCTTGATGTTATTCGCAAGTTTTTTGTTAATCTTAAACTTTCAGGTTCTTTCCATAAAGGTTTACTTGATCAAAGGCATATAGCTATACAACTTTCTAATGATCTCGACTATAGTAGGATATTTGCTAGGAGATCATACTACATTCAAGCATGTCAAATGCGTTTACTGAAGTGGACCCCTGATTTTGATGTTAGGGAGGAGTTGCCTATAGCTCCGATTTGGTTGGCTTTTTCGAACTTAAGATTACATTTTTTTAATCAAAAAAAAATTTATTTGGTTTGGCTTCTATCTTTGGCCGTCCTCTTCAAACTGACCAAGCGACTGCTTCAGTCTCCAGGCCGTCTGTCGCTATGGTGTTGGTTGAGCTAGATGTTTCTAAAAAGTATTCGACTGAAATTCGGCTTGGCTCTGAAATCAAAGGTTATTTTCAAATGGTGGAGTTTGAGAATTTACCTATTTTCTGTTCATTCTGTAAAATGCATGGACATGCTATAAGTGACTGTTTTCAAAAATTTCCTAATTTACATACTGAAAGGAATAATTTAAAACAATCAAAAGAGGTTTCATGTAATGATAAATAGAATTTGACTCCTCTGGATCCCTCCAATATTTTGTTAGCTGAACATATTAAGACTTTGGTGGCCGTTCCTATGGAGCCCGAGGTTTTGGTTGATATTGTTTTGGTTCCTCAGGTTATTTTAAGCAATGTTCAATAAGAGGATGTCTCTAAATTAAACATTATTATTAATGATGTTTATAAGGTGGTTGATTGTGAGATTGAAAACAAATTAGTGAACGATGTGACTATTCAGGATAATTCACTTGCTTGCATTTTACACCATAACTCTAATGCTATTAATGACCCGATGAATGCTATTGCAGTTCAGGAAGATATTTCATTGTATGTTCATTTGGTTGGGGAAGAGGAGGACACCAACACCTTGGATTTGGAGGAAGGTGAATTTCTACCTTTGGGAACTCATGGGCATACTTCTTCTTGCCTAAAGGAGTCGACCTCAAAAGTTAATATTAATTGGGATGATGATGGTAAGTTTATGGAGGATGATTCTCCTGGTTTACATAAGGAATCAGGTATTGATGGTAAATCTCCTTCTCTGTCTAATTATAATAGTGATGCTCTTTCTGATTTTGAGGATATGAATATTGAAGCTAGATGCTATACTAAGGATGATCATGACACTAGTTTTATTAAATTTTAGAATAAAAGAGGCCGGAAGCCTAAGCATGTTTCTTTACAACCTGTCAGATCTAATGTTAGAAATACTCGCTCAAATACTTCCAATTAATTTTTAGTTTTTATATTTAACACCATTATTTGGAATATTAGGGGAATTGTATGTCTTTCTTCTAGAACTCGAGTTAAGAACTTATGTCGTATTCATAACGTTTCTATTCTTATTTTACTTGAACCACTTATACCTTCTTCTAGGTTGGATTACATTACATCTTATCTTGTTTTTAATCTTGTTATGTCTAACAAAATTTGGGTTATGTGGAAAAATCATATTAAAATTGATGTTGTGGGAGATTTTACTGAGATTTTGCATTGTAAAATTGAGGACTTTAATTTTTATTGTTGTGCTTCTTTTATGTATGTTGCATCCTCTCTTTATATTAGAAAATTACTAAGGGAACAACTTAAGAATTTCTATAATATTTGCTAGCTTCCTTGGTTGGTGGGTGGCGATTTTAATCATATCTCTAATTCATCTGAAAGGAATGGTGGAGCCACTCCATCTTCTCGTTCCATGTACGATTTTAATAATATGATCATGTCTTGTAATTTGATTGATATTGGTTTTGTGGGTAATAAATTTATCTGAAATAAGGGGCACTTATGGCAAAGGTTGGATTTTGTGTTATTTAATGACTCTTGGATCAATGATATTAATGATACTACTGTGCATCATCTTAGTAGAACTTTTTCTGATCATTCTCCTCTGCTGATTACTATTAAGAATAATCAAACAAATGCTGGCTTTATCTTTAGATTTCAAAATATGTGGTTACTTAACAGTTCTTTTCTTGATATTGTGAATCATAACTGGAATGCCCCTCTTCATCCTGATAACTCTATGGTTGGTATGAATAGATTTTGGCTTAAGCTTAAAAGGTTGAAGCAAGCTTTAAATTGGTGGAACCATAATTTTTTTAAGATTCTTTTCACTAATATTCTCCTTACTGAACAATGTGTGAAACTTAATTAGATTGCTTGGCAGAATGATCCTTTTGATGGCCATTTGTCCGTGCTTAAGCAGTCTAAAATTGATCATGTTAACCTTCAAGCCCAAAAAGAGATCTAGTGGAAGCAGAAAGCTGCTGCTAGGCATCTGGTTGAGGGTGACAGTAATACTAAGTATTTTCATGCTTTAACTAAGAGGAAAAGGATTAAGAATAGCATTAAGAACATTCAAAGGGAGGATGGTTCTTATGCTAATGACCAGGGTGAGATTGCCTCTTTAGCTGTTCATTATTTTCATAATCAATTTAACAAAGTTTTCAATCCTATGGTGCCGCTTGATGCCTCTTCTATTCTGAAAATTATCTCCCCTAAGGATAACTTACATCTTTGTGCACCTCCTTCTTTTGAAGAGGTGAAAAACATGTTAGATCACATGAATTCTGACTATGTGGCGGGTCCCGATGGTTATACGACTCTCTTTTTTCAAAAGTGTTGGCATATTATTAATTATGATATTTATTCAGCTGTTCTGGATTTTTTTGATGGCACTCCTTTCTTTAAGTTTTTTACTTCCATTTCTTTAGTGCTTATTCCTAAAAATAATTGTGTTCAAACTTGGAATGATCTTTGTCCAATCAGTCTTTGTACTTTTTCAATAAATTGGTTTCCAAAATTATCTCTAATCGCCTTTCTGTTATTTTACCTAAAATTATTTCTTCTTTTCAAATGGGGTTTGTGAAAGGTATAGGCTATCACTGAGAATATTCTTCTTGCTCATGAGTTAATGCAAGATTTGGATGTTAATTAGGTCTAGAGGGGGTAATATTATTTTGAAACTTGATATCATCAAAGCTTATGATAATATTAATTAGAATTTTATATATTTTATGCTTGAACTTTTCGGGTTTAACTCTTATTTTACCAACCTTATTAAGAATTGTATTGATAATGTTCACTTTTCCATCATTTTGAATGGTATTAGGCATGGTTTCTTTAAGTCTTCTAATGCCTTAAGACAGGGTGATCCTATTTCTCTTGCCCTCTTTATTATTACGATTGAATTTCTTTCTAGAGGTATTTCTAATTTATTTGAGCTTAACCCTGGGCTATACTATAGAACTTTGAAAGGTTTTCATATTTCCCACTTATGTTTTGCAGATGATTTTATTGTGTTCACTAATGCTACTATTAATAGATTTCAAAAATTGATGGATTTTTTTAACAACTTTAAATTAGTTAGTGGGCTCTCTTTTAGTAAACATAAATGTTGCTTTATTGCTTCTAAGAACATTTCGAATGATAGGATTTTAGCTATTAAACATGCCTCTGGTTATACTCATTCTAAATTACCTTTAAAGTTTTTGGGTGTTCCTCTTTTTAGAGGTAGGAGACAGACTTTTCTTTTTGATGATCTCATTTCTACTGTTCAAAGTAAACTCTTATCCTGGAATTCTAATTTTTTGAGTTTTGAAGGCAGACTTTCTCTTATCAAAAGTGTTCTTTGTGTTGTACCTGTGTACATGTTTCAATCCATTTCTCCCACTAAAGAGGTGTGCTGCAGAATTCACAAAATTTTTAATAAATTCTTCTAGAAATATACCTCTTCTACTTCTAAAATAACCTAGGCTTCATGGGATAATTGTTGTGGTGTGTGAATGAAGGTGGTCTTGGTTGCAAGGATCTTCATGACCTTGCAAAGGCTTTCTCTTATAAACTCTGGTTTACTTTCCGTGCTAATGATAACCTTTGGGCTACTTTTATGCATTCTAAGTATTGTGTAGGTCGGCATCCTACTAACATTGTTCCTAAGCAGGGGGATTCCAAAGTGTGGAAAAGGCTTTGCAAAGTTAAATGGGAGGTGGAACCCCTTATTTCTTGGGGTCTTGGGGAAGGAAACATCTTCTTTTGGAAAGATAAGTGGCTTGGCAATGATTCCATTGATTCTATTTTAACTGCTTTTTCTAATGCTCTTATTAAAGTTAACCATTTCTTTAATAATAATGGTTGGGATTATGATAAGCTTTCTAGTGTTCTCCCTATATGCCTTACTAATCGTATTTTATTACTCCCGATTAATGCCTCGGCTAAAGACACTATTTTGTGTAATTTATCTAATGATGGTGCTTTTTATATTAAGAAGGCTTAGAATTATTTTAGAAAGAAAGGAAACAATGATAAGATTTTTAATATGATTTGGTAGAAAAGCATCCCTTCCATGATTTCTATTTTTATGTGGAGATTTTTACATAAGTTTATTCCTATGGAGGATAGACTTCTTTCTAAGGGTTTCAGTTTACCTTCTAAATGTCAATGTTGTTATCATAGTGAGAATTTACATCATGTTTTTGTTTCGGGTCCTGTTGCCATAAGAACTTGGATATACTTTGATGATTTATTGAATTTGAATTGCTTTAATGCTCATATATCTCTGCGAAATTTACTCAATTCTTGGTTTATTGGTACGAAAAGCCATATTCATAATATTATTCCCTCCCTTATTCTTTGGTTTCTTTGGTTGGAGAGGAATAATTCGATGTTTAAGGGCATTAAAATGAATCATCATAATGTTATTGATAGGGTGAAGGATAAGATTTTGATTTTGGTGGCAGTTAATTTGATCAACATTAAGAGCTTTAAAGATTGCTATCATGCTAGTAATTTATTAGGGATTATTTGGGACCGGCCTCCCTCTATTGTCAATGTTGAGTACTGGTGTAAACCTCATGCTAATTTCTTTAAACTTAATGTTGCTGTTGTTAATGTGAATGTTAAGGTTGGTTGTGCTGGTCTTATAAGGGATTCCTTTGGTAATCTGTTGGTTGCCTTTGCGGGGCCGACTAAAATTGCTCATCCTCAGACGAATATCTTTAAGGCTATTCTGTATGGATTGCAGTTGTGCAACTCTCTGAATGTTTCTAACCTGTATATTGAGGTTAACTCTGGCATTAATATCACCCCTTTGCGTGAGATGGTTGATGCGGGTTGCTCTCATAATGATTTTTATATTGTTAGGGACATTAGAAGACTCTTGTTGCACTCTCACTTTCAGATTTCTCAGGTTAGCAAGTTGGGTAACTCGTCTGCTACTTGGCTGGCTACCTGGGGATGTAAGTTAAACTGTATCATTGATTTAATTCCTACTACTATTTCTATATATCTTAAAGGTTTACTCTATCTTGACAAATGTGGTACCCCTTATGTCAAACTTTAATCGTGCTGGCTTTTAGCTGTGTCTCTGTATTTTTTTGGGTACTATGTGGTTTTATCTAGGTCTGGCTCTTTTGAAATTCTGTTCAAGTTTGTTTGTCCTCTGTGATTATGCGGTGGATTTCATTGTCTAGATGGTTATGTTTTTTTCTCAGAATGTCCTCTGTGACCACTTAAGGCAGACTCACACACACATCGCATGCACAAGACTCTAAATGAAAACCTCTTAATTGGTAGCTTAAGCTCCCAACCAACAAACCATTGTGAGTTGTGTATTAATACTTGATTGAATTAAGTATTTACTTTGACGAGAAAGTAAAAAAGCATTCAGATGGGAATGAGAAACATATATAATACTTAATTCAATCAAGTTGAACACAGTAGTATGATTTTACGTCATTCTCTATCAAACTGTGTTAAATGCATTGGTCATCTCTGACAAATTCAGATACTGACAGGTACATAATCCAGCCTGAACCGTTAAGAATGGTAGAGCCCACCCACCTCCATCTGTTGTTAACTTCTCCCCTACCTCCACTACTCTCTGTCTCCCCAAGTCTAGATTGCCAAATCCCATTCCAAATCTTACCAACCATTCCCTCATAATCTGACCAAAGCAATCTTATTATTTTTCTAATCACGAATCTGAATGCTTTATAATGAAGCATCGAATAACTGCTTATGTCATCCTTGCAGCGAAACCTGTACCATTACAAGTTTACAAACAATAGTAATGCTATTTCATTTCAGTGCTCATTAAATTTTGATGCTGACATTAAAGAACTATGCAATGCATAGCTATATGAGATTATTAAACACTACCGCTTTCTCTCTTTGCTGTTAAGACTAAAATTCTTCTTATTATTATTTTATGGTTGCTTGTGAGTATTGTAGCTAGCGGTGAAACCAAAGTGGAGTTGTTTGCGAGAGAGAGAGAGAGAGAGAGAGAGAGAGAGAGAGAGAGAGAGAGAGAGAGAGAGAGAGAGAGAGAGAGAGAGAGAGAGAGATGGGAGTAAAACTTGGCGAGTACCAGGGCTGTGTGTGGAGCATCAGAGCCCAAATCAAAACGCATTTTTCAGCAAGTTGCTACAAAAGAAAAGCGTTTTCGTGCTGTTTTATAGCGTAGAAAAAAAAATTCAAGACCATTAGAAGAATGTATAGAGCATGTGATGAATATCGAGTACTATATATTTCTCCAATGACAGAGATTTATTTTTTGGAGCTATAGTATTGAGCACTATAGCTAAACACGTTAAAAAAAATATTATTATTCTATGCACTGGAGCCACTCCTTTGGTCGGAGTGCACTTTGACAAAGCGGAATACTGCTCCAAGGCCAAGAATGCTAATTTTAAGATACATGCATCTCCGAATATATGAAAAGAAACTTGGTAATGGACTCTGCAGAAGAAAACTGCCCCACTTGAACATCCAACTTCACCATTATATAAATAATTAAAAGCTATTTGTAAAGGAGAGCTTCAAACGTAGGACTATGAGTGGAGAACTAGCTTAAAATAATGGAAGCTGTTCAAGATGTACAGATCCATAGAAGAGGAAAGTAGAAGACTGATAAAAAATTCAGCTTCAGCGTGTTATGGAACGTCAGAGGATAATCATGCAGGAGACTGCTTTTAGAAACTGGAGTTTAAGTTCAAATCAGCAAACCGTCTAAAGAATCTGCATATATAGTAGCTGTTTAACTCATTTGCACCATGCAATGAAAGCGAACAAATAGAAAACCATCTGATGTGAACATAAATTCTGAAATTTTATGTTGTCATGGGGGTTTGAATTATTTTTAGCTTTATAGATTTTTTTTAATATTTTTTTAAGGATTGTTCTAGTTAATATTATTAAATTTGTCAGAAACATGGTAGCAATCTATTAACAAATTGATAATATTTGTTCTCGATTTATTAGGAGTTTCTTATTCTTCTATTGAAAAATATTTGAAGTAAGAGTCAGGCAAGAAAGTTTGTAGAATAAATACAGTTCTTATTTTGGATATGAAAGCTAATCTTGTTCATTTATTCTAATATTCCTTGAACAGATGTGGACTTGAAAATCTTTGAAGAGTAGCAAATCAGCTATTCAAATTTGAAGAAGGCTTATCAATTTATCCCTGATGCCTGTATTTTGGGAATATAAAGTAAAGTCAATGAAATATATTTCAACTCAAAGTTTTGAGATTAAGTGTACAGAAAATCTTTTCTAATTTTCCTATTCGGTGGATCATAAAATAAATATAGACAAGCATTGTTTCCATGGTTGGATGCTACAGAAAGACAAGTTTAAGGGTTCAATAGCTTCATCAATGCTGTGGATTGCATATTTATTATTATTATTGCGGGCTAGAATATATGCGGCGATAGAGTCAGAAAATGTTTGTCTCAGTTGTATGGATATCTAGCACACAAACACAAGATGTATGGTTCAAGCTGTATTGATCGCAAGGTATTCTCTTTTTAGTTTTCGATTGTTTTTTTCTGTTATTTTCAGTTTTTTTGCAGGAAGATGGAGCTGAACGGACTTATTATGCGCTTCCTTTTTTGGGTGATGTCTCCTCATAAACCTAGGTTCTTATTTAGTTCTTTTTGTAATTGTAGAAAAAGGATCCACCGGCTTATAGGTTTTCCTTTTCCTTTTCTTATTGTAGCTCTTTCGAGCAGTAGTGAGCTGGAGGATCCTTCTAAAGATTTTTTTAACCGAATTTTGAATATTAACTCGTAGGCCCCATGAGTGGGTTTATCCCAAAAAAAAAAAATGAAAGAACACCAATATTTTTACATGAAAAACCCTGGAAAGGGAAAAAACATAGGGCCATGCCCAGTTGAAAAAACTCCATAGTGTTTGCTTAGGTTACAAGAGGCTGATTCGTCCCTAAAATTTAAGAAGATCAAATTACAATAATCAACTCTTGGTTTGAAATTCAGTTACAAACGGATATCGAAATTTCGGTGTTAGTTGGCGATCAGGCAGAAAACTGGCGTTAGTTGGTTGTCAGACATAGTTCTGGCATCGCTTGGAAGTCGGGCGGAACTCCAGCATCACTTGGAGGTCGGGC
Organism: Dendrobium nobile; assembly: GCA_022539455.1. Classification (NCBI taxonomy): domain Eukaryota; kingdom Viridiplantae; phylum Streptophyta; class Magnoliopsida; order Asparagales; family Orchidaceae; genus Dendrobium; species Dendrobium nobile. Next base: position 45,921,894 of record CM039734.1, on the reverse strand, counting down.
AGAACTCCGGTGTCACTGGAAGGTCGGGTGCAACTCTCGCATCACTTGAAGGTCGGACAGAACTCCGGCGCCACTTGGAGTTCGAGCGGAACTCTAGCGATGGTCAAGGAGGAGTCTCTTCTTTCTCTTTTTCCTTCTCTTCTTGCTTGGGTACCTTTTCAAGAGAAATAAGGGGTCTATTTATAATTTTTTAAGAGTGGCATGACCAATAAATATGAGGAAGATTATGGGTAAATTGAGAGTGGTCTGAATAGACAACCAATTTTGAATCCCTTAATCTTGTATCATTTATTAGGCATTTGAAAGCTATATTCATATCAAAATTCGATGATCTTGATCTTGATCTTGTTGGTTTCGATTAGTCGAGCCGCTCGATTCAATTATAAGTACGCCATATTTGGAAACTATTTGGTAATCAAATTTATAGTTTAAACCCTGCAAATGTACTTCGAGTAATTGATTTGGACTAATTTGGGCTCAGATTGACTTGAATTTGGAATCGTTGGGTTTGTATTTTCAAGACGTTCAGTTCGATTATAAGCTTTTTTAAATCGAAGTTCAGATAATCCCGAATTTAATTTTTGAAAATTCCAATTTAATTTTGCTTCAAGATTCGTGTCCGATCAAGATAATTTTTTAAGTATATAATAGTCACCCCCCTATTTTCAGATGTAGAAGCTCGAGGAGTCCAAAAATATATATATCTTGACACTTTAAATTGATTGAATGTAAAATAATTTCAAAAAAAAATATAATTTTACTTAAACTTGGTCTTGGAAGCTCTGTACGTTGAGCTCCAAAAATATAAAAAATGAGTCTGAAACATTGAAAAATATGTCCGGGGACTCCAAAAATGTCCGATTTGGACTGTCCGGGCTTGAAATCGAAGACTAAACACATAGGTGGCCGAAACAGCTGGCACACTGACTGTCGGCGGCCGTGGGCGGCCGCGCTGGCACATAGTTCCTGAAGCACTCTTTGGTGGGCGCACGGTTCGGTAGCCGGTAGTTGCCAGCTATGATTTTTTTATTTTTTATTTTTTTGAGGGGGAGAGCCACCGCCCCCTCATAATTTTTTTAGATTTTATATTTCAAATTTTTTTAATTTCAAAATTTGTCACATTTGGGATCGCATAAAATTTAAAAAAAAATAGAAACAATTTCAAAAATTTTAAATAAAATAGGACGGAATCCCCCCTCCCCCCCCCCCAGTGGTAATGAAATCTTTGCACCATTGTCATCTTCTCCATTCTCTCTCTAATTTTCTTACAGTTGAGGCATTCTCCAATTTTTTATAGGTAGTATCTCGTACTAAATTTAGGGCACATCTCCTTATGTAGAAGTTAGAATTTTGTAGACATTTATTTTCTTTCTCCTCTCTCATTCTAACTTTCTTACAATTGAGGCCTTCCCCTATTTTTTGTAGGTGACATCCCCTACTAAAATTCAGGGTCCATCTCCTTGTGTAGAAGCTAAAATTTTGCAGTCATTCATTTTCTTTCTCCTCCCTCATTCTTACTTTCTTACAGTTAAGACATTCTCCTATTTTTTATAGGTGACATCCCCTACTAAAATTTAAGGCCTCTCTCCTTATGTAGATGTTAGAATTTTTGCAGCATTTTATTTTCTTTATCCCCTATTTTCCTTCTTACTCTAGAGGTTTTTCACTATTTTTGGTAGGTGGCATCCCCTATTCAAATTCAGTGCCCCTCTTTAGCATATAAGTTTAAATGAGTGACATGACCTCCACCAGAATCCCTCCACCCAAAGGAGATCGCCTTACTGTCCGATTTAAGGGTTTAAAGAGGACTCATAAAGTGGTCAAAGCGAATGACATCATATCCACTATAACTAGTAATGCCTTGGTCCTTTTCAAGAAGAAATTTCACTTCCCTAACGATCTTATGATGAAAGTGCCCGAAAGATTTACTCGTGCATATTCCCCTCTCCTAGGATTTTTGATGATGTACGAGTTTAATTTGCATACGAGACTACAATTTTCCCCTCCTCTAGAGTTGATTGATATTTTAGCGACATATGGAGCGAGTTTGTCCTAGCTTTCTTATAGATCCATGTCAATTATAATGGGGTTGATCATATTTTTTAGAGATCATGAAGCGATATTATCCCTAGAGTGTCTTTCTTAGATGGGTAGACTTATTTGTGATACACAGGGTCATATCTCTTTCAGATCTAAGTGGTTGGATGTTCACACTTAAGATTAATTAAGAAGCTGGGTTAATGATTTTTTTTTTTGTGCAGAATGATTGAAATCTCTAGGAAAAATGAAAAAAACTGAAGGATTTGCCCATTCCCTTACACATTGGAGTAGAAGACTTATTGAAGATACTCAATTTCCTTGCTATCGACACCCTCCACTATGAGTTAAGATATCTGAGTAGATATGAAGATGAAGAATATTTATTTAAGGTGGGATTATCTATTCAGGTAAGGAGATCACAAGCTCGTATGCTAAAGAAGTCAACCAAAGTCCTAGAGGTAATTATCCAACCTTCAAAGGCTCCTCCTAAACAATCATGAAATGAGGATGATCCGCAGACATCCAAGAAGAAAAATGTGGAGGAGATTTTAATAATTACTAATAAAAGTCACTATGTCTCTCCATCCAAGTCAAACATTTCAGAAGATATTCTAAAGCATCAATGTGTTGGCCATCGACGGACTAAAGAGTTGGTGAGTTTCCAGTGTCTTTTTTGCTTTTTCTTTTGATGCTCCCATAAGAATATATCCCTTATGAAAAAAAAATTATTATTTTAGTTGGTGAAATGCACGGATCTTGAAATTAAAATGATTAAGACTTTAAATGACTATAATATTGAGTTTGTGAAGGTCAAGTACTTTGAGGGAGAGTACAAAAAGAAGTATGATAGCAAAATTAATGAGATGAAGGATGTGAAGGAGCAGCTAGTAGAGTGTAGAGCAGAATTTGCTACTATAGAAACTTAAGCCTCTTTATAGAATCAATAGATGGACCACCAACATATTGAGTTGGTGGATGCATAGGCAGTAATCAACCAGAATATTAAGGATTAGCAAGTTACTGAAGAGAAGATTATAGCCATTGAGAATGAGGTTAAGAGACTCGAGAGTTTATTATCTAATTAAAAAGGAAGCCATATCCAAGTCAGAACAATCACCTTCCAGAGTCATATAAAAGTTCAAGAAGTTTGTTGCCTTTAAGATGATCATTCAAGATAAGATTCAAGAATCTTGTGATCACATATATAATGTGGAGGTGAAGGCCTTGGAGTTAGAATGTATGGAGGAAGGCTTTATGAGAGGTTTTTTGAAGGGCATCCGTCTAGTGCAGCATAAGACTGGACTAAAGATTGAGGGGTTGACACCTAGTTAGGCTTCTGGTGACCCTTCTTTAGATTCTAGTGGTGATGAGATAGAGAATGAGTTACAGAAGACCTTCACCCTTGAGGAGGAGGAGGATGATAATATTGAGATTATGTAGTATTATTCTGTTATTGGTTGTACCACTTTATATGTTTTAGTGATGATTGTATATATTTGGTGTTGATATTTTTATATGAGATATATGATGTCCATTGATATATTAAGAAGTTATTGGTATTCTTCCTTTTTTTTCTCATATGTATATAAAATTTACTTAATTTTATTTCAATTTGGATGATGAAAAATATTTTAGTAAACTCTTTTAACTTAAATAAATGTAAGAGACATCCTCCTTGGATGTTTTGACCTATCCGAGGTTGTTAATCAAAGTATCTGCATTATGATATTTAATATGTATGGAAGAGGTCAAATCAAATCTTCCTTGGATTGATCATTCAATAATTTAAAATTAAAGACATCCTCTTAGGATATATGACTTATCTGAGTTTATTAGGTAGAACATTTTCTTGATGACATTAACATGTATGAAAGAGTTCTGACCATATCTCATTAAGATTGATCATCCAGTGATTGAGATACAATATAAATTATGTATTTATCAAATCATGGATAAAAAAGTTAAATTCTCTATGGTTTTCTATCTTTTATAGGAGGAGATAATATCATAATAAATTGAACATCATATTATTGTATTATATAAAACAATACAACAGTTCCCTAGTATAACTTAGGGATTTAGGGGCTAGAAGTGTTTTTCCACAATTAACATATAAGGAATGTATGCAATGTTAGTATAACAATACTGGAAGGATACACACGAGGACAACATAACAACTTGGGGGAATATAACATAAGATAAACAATACTATCAACATGCACTGATAATATTTGCAAAGGTTGCCAACATTCAAAGTTTGAGGGAGCATCTTTCCATTAGCATCCTTTAGTTTGAAAGTGCCAAGCTTGACCATAACTGTCTCCAAATAAGGACCCTCCCATGGGAGAGAGAGTTATTGCATTGGGGACCCTTTCTAGCTACCTCGATGCTACAAAGAACTAAATACCTAATTGAGATACATCAAGGTTTCACCTTCCGGTTGTAGTGACGGGGAACTCTTTGACGATATGTAGTGTTTCAAAGTGAGGTTACATCTCTTTCTTCTAGGAGGAGATCCAAGTTATTTCTGAGCTTCTCATTATTATTATTGAAGTTGAAAGTCTGAACTCTATTGCTTGGAACTCTAATTTCAACTGGTATGACTACTTCTGTGCCAAAATAGAGATTATATGAGATTTCTCTTATAAGAGTTCTGGTAGTAATCAGATAAGCCCAGAGGACATTTGAGAGTTCTTCAACCCATTATTCCCTAACCTTCCCTAGGCATGTCTTCAGCCATTTCAGAATTATCCAGTTTATAACCTTTATTTACCTATTTTCCTGGGGATGGGCTATCATATTTACAAAAAGATGTAAAGATCTTCTTGGTAAACTATGTCCTATTGTCAGTTATGACCCTTATATAAATACTAAAATGATAGACTATATTCTTCAACATGAACTATTTGGTATTTGCTTTAATAATCTTCACTAGAGGTTCTACCTCCACCCACTTGATAAAGTAATTTACAACTAGGATGATGAACTTTCATTATCGAGTGGCAATAGGGAATGGTCCTATTATATCAATTCCACACTGGGTGAAAGGCCAAAGGTTCTGAAGTAATATAAGCTCCAGAGCAGGTGTATGGGTGAGATTAGACTGCAATTGATAGTTTTTGCATTTTTAAGTAAACTCAAGTGTCTTATTTCATTATAGGCCAATAGAATTCATACCTTATGATTTTGTAAGCTAATACTTTTCCTCCAAGATATTATTTTTATACTCCTGAATGGACTTCTCGAAGTGTATAATCAACTTCTGAAGGTGGGAAACATTTAAGATATGATCCAGTTAAGGCATGTTTGTATAACCCGCCACCAATAATAGCAAAATTTGATGCTTGTCTCAAAAGTCATGTTGTGGCCATGGGTTCCTTAGGCAACACTCCATCCTGTAAAAAGGATAAGATGGGATCATTCTAAGAAGCCTCTATTAGTTCATCGATTGATTGTATGACAAACGAACCTTGGATACTAAGAAAGTGGATCTCCTTGATACACTTTCTCTTGTAAACATCTCCTGTTATTGATGTAGCAAGTTTAGAAAGAGCATCAACTTGCTTGGAGAATGTGAATGATTTGGTACTCTTTTATACAGGCTAAGAGCAACTTTACAATATTATAGTATTGGGTCAGTTGTGGGTTGTAGATGTTAAACTCCCCCTCCACTTGAGAGGGGACTAATTGTGAATCAGTATGAACCACCAAGTCAGTCTGACAATAAGTGCCTCATACTCTATTGTATTATTCATGGAAGGGAATTTAAGTTGGAGCCCATACTCAAGATTAACTTACTGTGGAGTGATCAACATGATTCCTACTCCGATGCCAAAATTTCCAAAAGCTCTATCAATATATAAAGTCTAGCACGGGGGAGAAGGAGAAGTACTCGGTGACTCATTAGTTATGGGGATGATGCATTTAATCATAAAATCTACAAGGGGCTGAGAAGCTTTTGTAGGATACTTATCAACAACAAATTTATCTAAACTCCAATTATATGAGCTTGAAAGTAAGGGCATAGTTTTTTGGAAGAATAAACTAATGCCAATGCTATTTTATCCGTTAGGTGATAGCGTCCCTCTATTTAGATAATATCTTACTATCATAATAGATGGGGCATTGTACAACATTTTTTTCTCATACTAAGATCAAACTAATAGCTTGGGCAAAAATAATCATATATAAATATAACTTTTCTCCTAGTGTTGGTTTAGAAAGTAGTAGGGGAGATGCCAAATACTTTGTAGCTATTCGAAGGCTTATTAACATTCATCGATCCAATGGAATCCAGAGCTATGAGCATCACTGAGTATCTTGAAGAAGGGCATATATTTTTCTTCTAGATGGGTTAGGAAATGAGATGGCGCTATAATTATTCCATTTAATCTCTAAACTTCCTTGATATTCTTTGGGGGCACCATATCCCTTAGTGCCTTAATTTTCTTAGGATTTGCCTTGATTCCTCGATGGATTACCATGAATCCTAAGAAATTTCTAGAGGCGACTCCAAAAACATATTTGGTAGGGTTGAGTCGTATATTATAACATCGTAGCAGATGGAAACACTATTCCAAGTCAGATATATATAAAGATTTCTTAAGACTTTTCACTAGTATATCATCTACATATACTTTCATAGAGTGCCCAATAAGGTATTTGAAAATCTTATTAGTGTTGATATATGGCTCCAACATTTTTGAGCTTGAATGACATCACTAGATAGTAATATAACCCTTTGTCCTTTTGAAAAGCTATTTCCTCCTCATCAGCAGGATCCATCTTTATTTGATTGTAGCTAGAGTAAGCATCCATAAAGCTTAACATCTAATGTCCAAAGGTGGTATTGACCAACTGATCAATACAAGGAAGCAAAAAGTTGTTTTTGGGTAAGCTTTATTAAGATATATATAATCTACACACATTCTCCAAGCTCCACTTAACTTCCATACCATGATGATATTTGCCAACCAAGTGGGGTAGCGCACTTCCCGTATAAATCCAGTTTCCAAAAGTTTATCCACTTCCTGCTTGATTACTTGTAGACGATCTGGCAAAAAATTTTATTTCTTTTGGGTTACTAGCTTGCCCGTCTAGTTGACTTTGACGGAGTGCACAATCACTTCAAGGTCAGTTTCAGGCATATCTGTTAGACTCCATGCAAAAACATCTTGATTCTAACGTAAAAATTCTATATATTTTTTCTTATCCTCATCTAAGAGAAGGGATCCCATCTGTATAATCCTTGAAGGGTGCTCTTCTGATATGGATACAATAATGAGGTCTTTTATAGGAGAAGCCCTCTAAGGGATATCCTCACTTCGTAGATCAAAGTCCTCAATGCTTTGGGTAACTATTGGACGTGGTTGAACTTGCCTAAGATAGCAGGTTTATACTATTTGTTAATCTCCGTGACTACACTAACTCCTGTTGGGGTAAGAACTTCATCTTAAGGTAAGGGATGGAGGTAATAATCCCAAAGATCTACTAGAGTGGCCTTCCAAAGATAGTATTGTAAGTAGATTTGGACTTTACTACAATGAATTGGATAGAGTGTATAGTATGCCGGGGGAAATTCTCCAAGTACAAATGGGAGACTAATTATCCCTTCTACTTGTACAGGTCGATTATCAAACCAATATAGTGGGCCTATAGTAGGCTAAAGCTTTTCTCTTATAAGACCCATATTAAGAAAAGTAGAGTAGAATAGAACATCCATGGAGCTTTCATTATCCATAAGAATTCTTTTGATGTTGTAACACGTGTCACCTATCTTCATATTAATCACAAGCCAATCTTGATGAGGGGTTTTTACTCCCTCTAAATCAAAATAATCAAAAGTGATAGAATGATTGATATGAGCTTTCTTTGGTGTTGAATTTTCATCTATAACTAATAAGACCTAATCAGATAGTAAGAGGCCTCGATAGTGTGGCCATGACTAAGATGAAAATGATAGTATTAATGATCTTTAATTTCTTATGTTCAGCTTCAAAGGATTTGACCATTTCACAATATCTTGATCTCGAATAGCCATCAATATATTTGCTCGAGATATGTTAAGTGGTGTATACTCCTTCTCTTACCAATTCCCGTCGTGGCAATGGAGACTTAGGATGAAGATTATTATTTCCTTGTTTTTTTCATTATGAGAATGAATTATCCATCCTAGGTGCACTTTTGTTCTTCCAATTTGTTTGCTTAAAATGCTTTCTATGAGCATTTATAACTTTAATTGTAATGATTTGTGCCTCAACATGATGGATCAGGCTGGCATATGAATGATCTGTATCTCGCATGAGTGCCGAATAGAAGGGGCTAGGACAGAGGCATCTAAGAAAGACTCCTCTCAATCATTCAGGATCTATCTCTGAAATTTGTCTAGCTTTAGTGGAAAATTACTTAAAATACTCATTCAACGATTATCCTTCATTTTGACAGATCTTAGAGAGATGAGAAGAAACTTTAGCAATTCTTCAATTGATAACGAATTGTTCGACAAACATTTTGACTAATTTGATGAATGTAGAGATTATTCTGGCTATAAGTGAATAGAATCATATTCGAGCTTGTCCTTTAATGGTAGCAGGAAAAACCTGACAGAAGAATACATCCGAGGCTCGCTAGATATGTATGATGGTTCCATAATGATCAATATGCTCTTACGGGTCGAATGTATTATCGTAAGAATTAATGCTTGGTAGTTTGAATTTTGTCAAAATGGGGTACTAAAGCATGGCTTTAATTAGGGGTGATGACTCCTAAAAGTCTCACTAACAAAGATTTTTCCTTATACCTGCTACGAGGAACTCATCTTAGACAAATCTTCATACTTCATGATATAAGGTGTTGCGAGGGAGCTCAGTAATGTGTGGTCGGGCTAAGTCTTCAGAGAGGTTTGGAGGAATATGAGGTTGTCGATCTTTGTGCGAAGGATAGGTTGAACTTACTATATCAGCAAGTTTGTTATCTTAATGTGATTATGGATGTCTCTTTGGTGGAGGAAGAGGAATATCTGCTTGAAGATGTTTTAGTTGAACATCTTTGGCCGGTGGTGGATCTTGTAGGAGAAGAACATCCTCCCGTTGTGCTAGCACTGATTACCGAGTCTCTTGTAGGAGTTGTAGGATCTAGTTTTGAGATTCTTCCATCTTTCAGATTTGCTCCTCTAGGGAAGGTCCTGAGGTTCCTTCTCCAACAGCTTTTCCCCCTAGGATAAAAGAGGTAGATACTAGGCATCCATAATTCATAGATTAATTCCTGGATTAGTGGGAGTAAGAGCTAGAAGCTCCCAAGATATGATTACTATGCCTGTTGGACATTGAAGCATCACTTAAAATTGTGGGATAGTATTCTCACAAACGACACCAAACTGTTGCAGGTTAGAATATACGCGGTGATAGAGTTAGAAAATTTTTGTCTCTGTGTTGTATGCATATCAAGCACATAAGCAGAAGATGAAAGAACACCAAGATTTTTATATGAAAAACCCTAGAAAGGGAAAAACCATGGGGCCACGCCTAGTTGAAAAAAATTTATTAGTGTTTGCTTGGGTTATAAGAGGCTGACTTGTCCCTAAAATTTAGGACAATCAGATTACAATAATAAACTCTCAGGTTGAAATTTAGTTATAAATGGATATCAAAATTCTAGCGTCAGTTGGCGATCAGGTAGAAAACTTGCATCAATCAGTTGTTAGACAAAGTTCTAGCGTTACTTGAAAGTCGGGCAAATCTATGGTGTCACTTGGAGGTCAGGAGAAACTCCGGCGTCACTTGAAGGTCGGACAGAACTTCAGCGCCCCTTGGAGTTCGGGGGGAACTCTGGTGGTGGTCAAGGAGGAGCCTCTTCTTTCTATTCTTTCTTCTCTTCTTTCTTGGATCCCCTTTTAAGAGAAATGAGCAGTCTATTTATAATTTTTGAGAGTGGCATGGCTAGTAATTAGGAAAAAGATTAGGGGTAAATTGGGAGTGGTTTGAATGGATGATCGATGTTGAATCCCTTGACCATGGACCATTTATCAGGCATTTGAAGGCTCTCATGATATCAAAATTCAATGATATTGTACTCGTTGGATTATTTCATTGAGCCACTCAATTCAACTATAAGCATTCCATATTTAGAAATTATTTGGTAATCTAATTTATAGTTTGAACCCTCCAAATGTGCTTAGAGTCATTGATTTGGGCTCGGATAGAATTGAATTTGGTGTCCTTGGGTTTATATTTTTTGAGACGTCCAATTTGATTATAAGTATGCTGAAATCGGAGTTCAAATGGTCCTGGATTTAATTTTGAAGCTCCTAACTTGATTTTTGCTTCGAGATTTATGCCCCATCAAGATAATTTTTTGATGATATATCAATTATGGTGGATGTGAATGTCACATATCTTAATGTATTGTGCAAGTCATGATGTAAGTCCCAAGGAGCATTGGGAGAAGATCAAAATTAAGGATCTAACACAAGAACGCATAATACCATTGGCAAGAGATAATTTGAAATGGGGATCCAGTGGGAATGACCATGAAGTCATCCCAAAGGGACGAAAATTTGGTATTGTGCTAAAGGAGGATTGGGGAGAATAGGTGCAAAGGTAGCATATAATAATTACAAAAGGTGGAGTCAACATATTTGAATAGATTCGTGAAGAATAATGTTTCTTATTGAGTAGTAGTAGTGGTGGTTCTTCTATTTCTCATGACATGTTTAAAAATTAATAAATGAAAAAATATATGCATTTAAATAATTAATTTGTATGGATTATTAACATAGATAATGGCTTTGCCAAAACTTAAAGCTTAATGGGCCTTTATGGGCATTGCTCAAGTTACTGGTCATCTCTCAAGCATGGTCCAATCTATCTTCACTCTCATGGTCTTAACTAGCTTCAATTGGCTTAATGGATTCCAACATGACCTATGCTGGTATAGTGTTAATCCATATCCCCTTCATAGTGGTCTGGGGTTTAATGAAACTAACCATCACAAGCCCTAGAGATTGGGTCTGACCAAATGGGTCAAACTAATCCTTGATTCAATATAACACCATCAAGGGTGTATTTTCAAGGACCAACCTTAATTCCCTAATGCCATAGTCTTAGTCCATTCACCTAAATAATATTTACCTAAGTAGACTCTATGGACCCCTAGGTCAACATTAGATTACCCTTAGGGTTAATGGGTAAAGCCAATGTCTAAGTGACCTTACCACCCTAACTCATGCTACTTGTGTGCTCTAATGGATACCTTAGGGACCTTAAGGTATGGCTAGCCATTAGGAGCCTCATAGGCACACCTAAGTCAACCCTAGACCATAAGTCAAACTTCCTCCCATCCAAGTTATTTAGGCCAAACTCCACTTTTAGTCTATTTAAAGTCAACAAAACAACATCTTAGTAGTTATCGACTAAGCCCATATTAAGGAGAGATTATTCTGTGCGGAGACCTCACTGGAGAATCGTCAGGTACCCGCTTGGTACCGAGCATGGTACACTTTTGGGGTGATGTGATGTATTTTTGTTGGTCTGTAGACGACATTTGGACTCCGCACAGAATAAAAATTCCATATTAAGGGATACTAACCCAAGTTAGTGGGCCCACCTAGGACTCATGGGTCAAAGCCCTTCATAGCATTTTAAGAGGGAAACCCCCCTCATTTTCCCTCTCAATCCCAATGGGATTGTTGATCTACTTATTGAGTTGTAGATACCACATCAATAGCAATCTAATAGTAGGTAGTGGCACCTCTAATGCATTAAATATCCCTAAAGCATGAACTAATATAAGGTAGTTAAAGAAGGGTTCTCTTGATTTTTTTTTCCTTTTTTTCTTTTTTTTTTCCCTGGGAAAGGACTTGACTCCCACCCTATATATTTAAATTATATGTAAGATCAACACTTTTAAAAAAATTATCTACATTTATTTCTAATATATATATATATATATATATATATATATATATATATATATAATATGTGTTTACCTTACTTTAGACTCTAACATCCTCTATTGCATTCTGGTTTAGTTTTGCTAAGATGAATTTAGATTTGTTCTTTTGTTATAATTTTTCTTCTTTTTCTTTTGGCTTTTTGGCCTCTAGTTTATCTATTTCTTAGGTTGGTGGTTCATTGGTTTGTTGTTGTATTCTTATTAACACTTTGTTTTTGAGTTTTTTGTCAGGTTGTTATGTTAATTAGGTGTAACTATAGTTTTTAATTTTTTACTATTTATTTTTCATTACAGAACAATCCTTTGGTTTTTCCCCATTATGTCTAGATTTTTTTTTGGTATGATGGTTATTTGTTTGCTTCTTTTATACCTGCTTTGTTTCATCTGACCTCTTTAATTTTTTGTTCATGTTTCTCTTAGTTCGTTATATTTTCTTTGTTGCTACTATGTTATTAGGTCTTTCTAACTTCTCGATTGTTCTATTTCTAATCTTTTTGGTTTGCATCATCACTTTGGACCTGCTTGAACTTCTGATATTATTTTGCTGCTCTATCTTGTATTTAATGCTAACTATCTTATGGGTTTCTAGCTTTTTTTTTTCTTTTTCTTTTGACTTTACAGGTTCTTTTGGCCTTCGTCCTCAGGTTCCTTTGGGATGCTTTGATCCAGTTTTGTTGGTGGTTTGTCTGCTGTGTTGCTTATCGCTTTCATTTTCATCAACCCGCTTCTCTTTTGCTTATATTGAATATCTCAACTTTGGGTTGCATATTTTTGGTTTTGGCTTTTTTTCCTACCTTCTTTAGGTTTATTTTCTTTTTATTATTTTTGGATTATATTTAGATAGGGATATTTAACTCTTATGGTTTTTACCTTTTTGTTTGTATCTCTTTTAGTATTGGTAGGTTATTGATCCCTTTAAGGACTTGCAATAATTTTTTGAATATTAACACATGGGCTGATCCTTGGGTTTTCTCAATAAATAAATAAATTAGAAGCACTCTATATGAAGCTAAGGTATGAGCATTGATATGTCTTCAAAAAAGTTTCTTGATGGTGAATGATTCTCGAGGCAAAATCAAGTTGGAAACTTCCAAAATTAAAATTGGGACCATTCAAACTTTGATTTCAGCAAACTTATAGTCAAACTGAACGTCTCGGAAATACAAAGCCACAACACCAAATTCGATTCAATCCAATCCCAAATGGTGAATGAATCTGGACCACCACCTAAGGCCCAAACTTTTTCCAGACACCCATCTGAGGCCAGGACTTCTACTGGACCACCACTTGAGGCCCATACTTTTGCCTGACCACCACCATAGGCTAGAACTTATGATGGACCATGAATTGAGGCTTGAACTTCTACCGGATCACCACCTGAGGGCCAAACTTCTGCCATACCACCACTTGAGGCTTGAAGTTCTATTGGACCACCACATAAGGCTCGAAGTTCTAGTGTACCATCACTTGATGCTTAGACTTTTGTCAGACCACCACTTGAGGCCTTGACTTATGTCGGACCACCACTTGAGGCATAGACTTCTGCCAGACCACCACTTGAGGACCAGACTTCTATCAGACCACCACCTGACACCCAGACTTATGCCAGACCATAACTTGAGGCCCAAAGTTCTACAAAACCACCACATGAGGTTCGGATTTCTAACGGACCATCACCTGAGGCCTAGAGTTCTACCGCACCACCACTTGAGACCCAATGTTCTTCTGGACCACCACTTGATGCCTAAACTTCTGCTAGACCACAACTTGAGGCCCTGACTTTTACTGGACCACCACTTGAGGCCCATATTTCTACTGAACCACTACATGACTCCCAGAGTTCTACCAGTGTACCACTCTATTACAACAGTCTTTTGGACCCCCATCTCCTTCTGACTTTCATGACCTACTACGGTCTTTCTGACTTCCATCAATAAATAATGGTCTTTATGACCCCAGTCTCCTACCGACTATGATCCTTCCAACATCCGTTTCCTACTACGGTCCTTCCAACCTCTATCACCAGAAATAATATTTTTGACCCCGGTCTCCTGCTAACTATGATCTTTTGGACCCATGTATCCTGCCAACTATGATCCTTTTCACCTCCATTACCTACTATGATCTTTCTGACCTCCATCGCTAGATAACGATCTTTTTTACCCTTGTCTCATGCCTACTACAATCTTTTCAACCTCTATCCTATCAATTATGGTCCTACCATCCAAATAAATATGTCTATGTTGATTATTGTAACTCTCACAATATAATGCACTCTATATGATGTATAATTGTGACATCAAGCCAAGGCCTTCTCCCTAGGATGGGCCTTATTTGTAATCGACTATAAATACTAGTGGATTCATTCAAACTGGGCCAGACTCTGTGGTTTTTCCTCTTTTTAAGTGTTTTCACATAAAAACCCTGGTGTCCCTTATGAACATTACGCTATCTCTTTCAACTACTTGTGTGTTGGATCTTCATACAATGCTAAGACATTAAACTATATATTTCTCTATTGTCACAAATATTCCAAGACACAACAGTTTGGGGTCATCTATTGGAAAGTGGTTCTCGACTGGGCGGGCAATTTTTGCTCCAATCTCAAAAGGTCATTCATGCCAACTTTCTAACATTAGCTATTACTACATCAATTTCATGGGAATTAATCTAGACTAGGGGCAACCTTGACTCTGATATTGGTCAAGAAGATCCCTCAAATACTTTTAAAACCAAGATAATATATCAGGAAAATCCTAGCAAATTTTAGGATGCTTCCAATCAACTATATGCTTTATATAGTCCCTTGCTAGACTTCTACTCCTTGGGTAAGGTCTTTATCTCGACATAAAAAGGCATTAATATTATAAAGATAGACCATTCTTCACCCTTGATTTGGGATACATATGGCATTCGCCCCCTCCTAATGAAGGCATAGTCAATCCCAATGGGATTCAATTTGACCTCTTCCATACATATTAACGTCATCGAGCAGGGCTCTGACATACAACCTCATATAGGTCAAACATCCTAGGAGGATTTCAATGAAATTTAAATCCTTGATTTAAAAAATATATAATCTCTATTATGACTCAATCACTGGATGATCAATCCCAAAGGGTTCAAAATGACCTCTTCCACACAGGTTAACATCATCGAGTAGTGCTCTGGCATGCAACCTCGAATAGGTCACACATCCTTGGTGGATTATCTCGATCTCTTTCACATAGGTTAACCTCATCAAATAGGGCTCTGACATACCACCTTGGATAGGTTATACATCCTTAGTGGATTCTCTCGACCCATTACATATAGGTTAACAACATCTAAAAAATACTCTGACATATAATGTCGGATATCTCATACATATTTAGTGGATTTTCTCGACCTCTTCCATATAATTGGCTCTAGCATACAACCTTGGATAGGTCATACATCCTTTGTGGATTCTCTCGACCCCTTATATATAGGTTAACGCCATCAAGAAAATGCTCTGATATATAACCTCAAATAGGTTATACATTATTAGTGGATTTTCTCGACCTCTTTCATATAAATTAACATCATCGAGCAGGGCTTTGATATACAACCTCAGATAGGTCATACATCCTTAGTGTATTCTCTCGACCTCTTCCATATAGGTTAATGTCATCGAGTAATGCTCTAACATACAACCTCAGATTGATCATAGATCATAGGTGGATTCTCTCGACCTCTTACCTATAAGTTAATGTGATCGAGCAATGCTCTAACATACAATCTCGAATTGGTCATACATCCTTGTTAGATTCTCTTGACCTCTTTCATATAGGTTAACGTGATCGAGTAGTGCTTTAACTATAACCTTGGATAGGTCATATATTCTTAGTGGATTCTCTTGACCTCTTCCATAGAGGTTAACATCATCGAAGAGGACTATGACATATAACCTCGAATATGTCATACATCCTTGGCGTATTCTCTTGACCTCTTCCATATATGTTAATGTTATCGAGTAGGGCTCTTACATACAACTTTGGATAGGTCATATTCTTGGTGGATTCTCTCGATCTCTTTCATATAAGTTAACATCATCGAGCAACATTCTGACATACAACCTCAGATTGGTCATATATCTTTGGCAGATTCTATTAACCTACACTCTACTACCCATCGCTAGTCTTTCATCAAACTTATGAATGTTGCTGGACTATCATTGGACTTCTACCCGATACATAACTTGTACCCGTCATCAGACTTCTACCCAACATCAAATTTCTACCTGTCATTGAACTTTTTCCTGTCGTCGGACTTTCATCAAACTTCTACCCAATGCTAAAGTTCCACCCATCATCAAACTTATGCCCATCATCAGACAACTACTTGTCACTGGAATTCTTCCCATCATAGGACTTTTATTGGAATTCTACTCGATACTGAACTTCTTCTCGTCATTGGACTTCTGCCCGTCATAGGACTTTCATTAGAATTCTAATTGACGCTAAAGCTTCCTTCTGTCGCTAAACTTCTTCCCATTGCAAGACTTTCGTTGGAATTTTACCTGACGCGAAGCTTCCTCCCATCGTCGGACTACTACATGTCATTGGACTTTCGCCCATCATAAAACTTTCATTGGAATTATACTCGATGTTGAACTTCCTCCTATCACTGAACTTTTGCCAATCGTGAGACTTTCATCAAAATTCTACCTGACGTTGATCTTCCTCTCGTAGATAGACTTCATCAATTTTTGACCCAACACCATACTTCTAACTGACGGTGAATTTCTACCCAACATCGGACTTCGGCCAGTCACCAGATTTTTGTTGGGCTTATACCTGACGCCAAATTTCCACTTATCATCAGACTTCTTCCCGACACCAGACTTTTTTTCTATTGCCAGACTCCATCTACTAATATCAGACCTCCTAAGAATCTCTCAAAGAATGAGGGAAGAACTCCTGCTCAGTGAAGGGCCCTAGACCTGGATAAGGGATACCACCTGAATAGGATTAAGGGAATACCTCAGCGTTAGGGAGAGAAGGAGGAAGAAACTCCTTCATAGTGAGGGTCCCTAGACCTTTACATAGGATACCACTTGAAAAAGACTAGGGGAATGCCTTAGTGTGAGGGAGAGAAAAAGAATAGGGAGGAATCTCTTTCTTGAAGAGAGAGGCTCAAGGCCTGGACTGGGGATACCACCTATACAGGGCTAGGGGAAGGTTTTAATTGAAAGAAGGGAGGAGAAAGAGAATGTGTGATTTGAATACCCATGGAGGGGGTATTTATAGTTGGAATAAGGGCGATTTCATTATTTTGAAAAAAAAAGAAGAAAAAAAATAAAAAATAAAAAGGAGAAAAAAGAGTATATATATATATATATATGAAGTTAAAAAAAAAAAGGCTGGCGGTTAGACGACGGATAGCCAACCTCTAGCGGTTAGCTAAACTACCAGCCGCATGTTATGTGGCTAGTGCGCCACATCAGCCACGACCTGCACGAGCCGGCTAATGGGGGGCAGAGCTACATGGCTCGCGGGCAAGACGCGAAAAGCCCGGGAAGCTGGTTAGCCTCGTTAGCTAGCCGACACATGGGCAGCGGTGCTAGCGGATGCCACCGGTAGCCGAATGTTTTTAAGGTCCCCAAAATTATTTTTAATGTTCTTGACTCAATTCTGGCACTTTTAAAGCTGTTTGGGACCTCTAAGCATAAGATTAGATTATTTCCAAACTTTGAGTCACAAAAAAATTTTCCCAGTAGTTATAATACATATTTTTGAACTTCTGGAGCATCGACGTCCAGAAATAGGGGGGCAACTAATACATCTTCAAAAATTTATCTCGATCGAGCATGAATTTTAAGGCAAATTTAAGTTGGAAACATTCGAAATTAAAATTGAGACCATTTAAACTCTAATTTCAGCAAACTTATAGCTGAATTGAACGTCTCAGAAATACAAACCCATGGACACAAAATTTGACTCAATTCGAGCATAAATGGGTCCAAATAAGGGGTCTGAAGCATTGTTTGAGGGTTTAAACCACAATTTGGATTACCAAATGGTTTCCAAACATGACATGCTTATAGTCAAATCGAGCAGCTCGATGAGAAAAATCCAACGAGCCTAATATCACTGAACTTCAATATCACTAAGACATTCAAATTCCCATCAACTGTTCCACGAATAAGGGATTCAACCTCGGCCGTCAATCCAAACCACTCCCTATTTACCCTTGATCTTCCTCCTATTTATGGGCCATGTCATTCTTAAATCTATAAATAGACCACTCCTCTCTCTTGAAAGGGGGCTCCAAGCAAAAGAGCAAGAGACAGATCAGAGGTCGCTCTTGCCTCCTTGCTCCTCCTCAATCACCGCCTGAAATTTTGCAGGACCACTACTTGACGTCTTGAGTTATGCTGAACCACCTCTGGAGGCCCTGAGTTCCTTCAAACCACAATTGGAGGCCCTGAGTTTCACTAGAACACCACTAGAGGCCTTGAGTTCTGCAAGACCACCACTTGATGCACATACTTCTAATAGACCACCACCTAAAGCTCGGACTTCTACCAGATCACCATTTGGCATCTTGACTTCTGCCAGACCATCACCTAATGCCCAGACTTCTACAAGTCCACCACCTAAGGCCCAAACTTATGCTAGACCACTACTTGAGGCTAAGACTTCTATCGGGCACCCACTAAAGGCCAATATTTCTGCCGGACCACCACTTGAGGCCCATATTTTTATCGCACCACCACCTGAGGCCTGGACTTCTATCGGACCACCATCTGAGGCCCACACTTCTACCAAACCACCACCTGAGGTTTGAACTTCTTATGTACCACTACCTGAGGCTCGAAGTTCTACCGAACCACCACCTAAGGCCTAGAGTTCTGCTGGACCACCACTTGATGCGAGGACTTTTGCCGAACCACCACTTGAGGCCCTAGCTTCTGTCAAACCACCACTTAAGACCCAAACTTCTGTAAGACCATCACTTGAGGCCCGGACTTCTATCCAACCACCACTTGAGGCTTGAACTTCTATCGAACCACCACCTGACGCCAAGACTTCTACTAGAGCACCCCTTGAGGCCTGAACTTCTACCGGACCATCACCTGAGGCATGAACTTCTAGTGGACCACCACATGAGGTCCAGAGTTCTGTTGGACCACCACCCGAGGCCCAAAGTTTTGTCAGACCACCACTTGATGCCCAAACTTCTTTCGGACCACCATTTGAGGCTCGGACTTCTGCTGGACCACCACCTAATGCCCAAACTTTTGTCAGACCACTACCTGATGCCTAGAGTTCTACCAGAGTATCGCCCTACTACTACAATCTTTCGAACCCCTGTCTCTTGCCGACAACTATCCTTCCGAGCTTTGTCTCCTACTACGGTCCTTCTAACCTTCATCACCAGGCAATGGTCTTTCTAACCTCGATCTCCTGTCAACTATGGTCCTTCCAACCTCTGTCACCTATTACAGTCCTTCGAATCTCCATCACCAAATAACGGTCTTTCTGACCCCGGTCTCCTGCCAACTACGATATTTTGAACCCTTATCTCCTACCGACTATGGTCCTTTCGACCTCCATTGCCTACTACGGTCTTTGCGACCTTCATCTCCACACAACGGTCTTTCTAACTCAGTCTCCTGCCTACTATAATCTTTCTGACCTATATCCTATCACTATGGCCCTACCGACCAAACAAACATGTCTATGTTGATTATTGTAACTCTCACCATGAAGGGTCTCTTTTATAATCGACAACAAATACTAGTGGATTCATTCAAACTGGGCCAGACCTCATGGTTTTTTTCCCCTTTTCAGGGGTTTTAACATAAAAACTCTGGTGTCACTTATGAAAACTATGTTATTTCTTTCATCTAATTGTGTGTTGGATCTTCGTACAACGCTAAGACATTAAACTATATATTTCTCTACCGCCGCGAATATTCCAGAATGCAACAAGCATGATTCCCAATAGAGCATCATGATCAATACTATGATTATATGGAGGCAATGACCATGAACATTTAATTCATATCTAATATCCTAGTTTCTAGTGTATAATTTTATATAGATTTAGGAGCATGTTGTGTATTTATAGAGTCTAATCACTTCTTTGTATTGAGTGTATTATAGAACCCAAGTGTAATCTACCTTTAGTTATTATTTACTCTTTCATTGATTATTTATTTATTGTACTGGGATTTTGTAACTTTAGTTCTTGCTTGTGGTTATCTTGAATTTCAACTATATAAGTAGCATGGCAAGATAAAATATCTTTCTATAAAATTAATAATTTTTTAATAAACCATCAATCATAGAGAAATAATTTTTATGCAAAAAAAAGTTATTTATTGTATAACCTTATGGATGCCTTTTCAAATAAAACAAATTTTATTTCCATGCATTTTGATTATGTGGCTTATTGCTTACACATTATGTCCCATATGTTTATTCATTAGGTAGCTACAACGTCTACAATATGAACACCATTTTACAACGGCCAAAAGCATATGATTAGATCCAATGGCAATTTTCTTCTCGCAGCAATGGAGAACTTTTTCTTTCATTCCACTTTCATTGATATATTCAACAAATTTATTTTCAAAATGCTTAATCTCCATTACAACTAAGGTGGAGTTGTCTAAGACTTTGTTTGAGATGATTTTATTTTTTAATTTTTAAAGTAGCTTTTTAGTATAATAATTTTAATTTTTAAACTAGAAATTTATTTTAAGAAACAATAAAAAAAATCATTCCAAACGAAGTCTAGGAACAGCTTTCTTACCACTTTTTAAATCAGTTTTAGTACAACTTATTTTTTGTACTAAAAAGCTGATTTAGAAAGCATTAAAAAATTGATCTTCTGGGATTGTTTTCTTATTGCTTTCTAAAACAGCTTATTAGTAAAAAAATTCAATTTAAAAAAAAATTATACTAAAAATCTGCTTTAAAAAGTTAAAAAAAAAAAAATTGTCCCAAACAAGCCTAAATCTCTGGTTAGATTTATTACGTATTTACATTATTGATATCATATCTTCCACTTTCTTTATTGCTAAACATGATCATATAACGTTCTCGAAAAAAGGAGTGGATAATTCCTTCTCATTTTTTGATAATTATGTTATGGTTCGTTGATGTGATATTCTCTCATATAGAGTTGGCTTTAGAGCAAGCATTATTTTCTTTGGGCCTACTCGCCATAACAGTTAGAGTCAGTGCCTGATTTATCAGTTTATGGTTACTGCTTGGTTACCTGCTCTGATTATTCAAGGAAGTAATTCAAAGAAAAGAAATCGAATTGATAAACATATTTATTAATTCAGGGTATGTTTCGTTGAGGTTCAACTTAATGGAAAGCAAAAAAAAAAAGGAGGAAATTTATCTGATATTAAGGTTCCTCGAAGCCTTTTCCTGCCTAAAATAGCTCCCACCTACCAATAAAATGGTTCGTTGATGTGATATCTGATTAATTCAGGGTATGTTTCGTTGAGGTTCTCGCGAGTAAAGGAGATATTTAAACTATTGGTCACTTGACCTCCACTGCCATGCTCCTCTTTCAGATCTAGAAATCAACTCCCACCTACCAATAATAGTGGACAAAAAACAGATAGTACGGATAGACTTGGCAATTCTCTCAAAGAAGGTTTCCTAGAAAACTGAAGGAAGGAAAGCCATTCACTTTTACTATATAGTACAAAACATACTATGATATCAGCATTGTATATTCACATATGCCTTCTCAAGTACCTAGCAAGTAGTTGGTTGGCCGCCACAAAGAAACCTCCACCAAGAGTGCCCCATGAAGGAACTCGCTAAGGACTATCAGATTTGACTTACATGGAAACTCAAAGGGAAGCCAAAAGTCGTCGTAGATCAGATGACGCACCACTCACCCTATGAAGGAAGATCGGTCATCAAAGCTACTCTCCCTCGCCTAGGGTGGGTACCTTCATTGATACTCGCCTATCTTTACTATAGGAAAATGCCCACCCACAAAGCTCTTAATTCATCCTATCGTGATCATCTAGCCATAGACCTTATCCTCCTTACAATAAAAGCTCACCCACTACCTACCTTAAAGACTCGCCCATGCACACTTGCTTGTACCTACACAGCACTACTATTATGCTCACTCAGAAACAGATCAACAAGAATGATATGCCACTGTTCCCATTACAACTAACTAGGATGTAACATCTATCATCAAATTCAAGTGCTTTTCTATAACTAATCCTCAGAATGTTGGATGAAGCAGAAAGTAACCAAGGTTTGGGATTAAAAAGGTAAAAAATTCAAGTTTGAATTTTGTTCCGAGGGTTCCATGCAAGTGGATACGGAGCCTTGGTGCCAAGATCTTGAGAAAATTGGAAAATTAATAGGTTTGGTGAACGCCATAGTGTTGGGTCTCACGTGAGTATATTCTAGGGACATCTAGTAGATTGTTTGGAACGTTGTTCCATTGGAGAAATCGGCACCATGATGCTAGTTCAAAAAAAATGAAAATTTAAATATAAAAATATCTTAAATTACTTGCTAAACTCACCCCCGCCCCCACCCTAGGCTTGACGGAGAAGGGAGGAGGAGAAGTAGGAAAGAAGGAGAAAGAGAAAGAGAGGGAAGATGATGGGTTCTATTATTTATGCTAGCACTACCATATCTGACATGTTTTAACTTTGGCAACATATTTATAATTTTTAAGTGGCGTATAAGGGTCCTTGGTTTATTGGTGATGATTTTAACATTATTTCGAACACTGAGGAAATGATTGGTTGCTCTCCTCCAATTCTGGTTGTTGTTGATGATTTCAATAATATGATTTTTACTGTGATCTATCTGATATTGGCTTATTTGGTCCAAAATTTACTTGGTCCAATCATAACTTGTGGGAAATATTTGATGGAATTATATTTAACAATGATTGATTAGCTCTCTTTCTTAATACCCAAGTCAATCATCTTAGTAGGACTTGCTCGGATCATTCTCCTCTTTTAATTTCAATTAAACTCACTGACATCCCTCGGGGTTTCCCTTTTAGATTTAAAAATATATGGCTTTTCACCCAGAATTTCATAATAGGGTGGAGAACAATTGGAATGCTCGCGTGGATCACTATAATGGCTCTAATGATTTTATATTATTTTCTTTGAAAACTAAATGTTTGAAACAAATGCTTTGTTGGTGGAATAAGAATAACTTTGGCAACTTTTTTGAAACTATTATTATAGTCGAGCTTGAGGTGATCAAATTGGAGAACCTTTTCATTGACTCTCCTAATGATATTAACAAAAACAATTTTCTTAGTGCTAAAAACTTTCTTATTTATCTTCAATGGAGAGAAGTGGAGCACTAGTATCAAAAAGCTAATTCTAAACATATATTTAGCGATGATAGAAATTCTAAATATTTCCATAATCTTCCGCTTTCATTACATTCTTGGCTTTGATGGTATTATTGTGGATATATCTAATCCTCAAGTTCTTCCTCAAATTATTAATAATGAGGATAATTTTATCTTATTCAAGATTTTTACTGATAATGAACTGAAACAAGGATTCAACTGCTGGTTCTAATAGTTTTACTTCTCAGTTTTACCAAAATTGTTGGAATATCATTAAACGAGACCTTTGTAAGGCTATTACAGCCTTTTTCAATGGATTTCCTATTCCTAAATTCTTTACAAATACTTCTATTGTGATCATCCTAAAATTCATTAATCAAGAGAATTGGAATGATTTTAGACCTATTAGCTTATACAATACTTTTCACAAAATTATATTTAAAATTATTGCGTTAGATTGGCTCTCATCGTTCTTAAAATTATCTCCAATAATCAAAATGATTTTGTTAAGGAGAATTTGTTATTAACAACATTTTATTAGCCAAAGAGCTAGGGGTGTCAATTTTGGGTCACGGGTCGGGTTCTGGTCGAACCCGTGACTCGAAATTGACCCGGGTTCAAACGGGTCGACCCTAACCCAACCGGGGTATGTAAACAGTCAGAAACTCGAATCCGGACCCGACCTGACATGGTTTGGCATCTGGCGGCGGCGGGACAACTGGCATCGAGCAGGCGGAATGGCTGGCAGTGCATGCGGGATGGCCAACGGGGTGCAAGCGTGGACGCATGCAGGCTGCGTGGATGTGGACTCGTGTGAGCAGCGGTGGGCCGTGAGCGGGCATGGGCGCAAACTACGTGGTTTGGAAGAACGTGCACTAGCAGGCAGGCAGCGTGCCGGGGGCAGCTCGGGCTGCAGCGGGGCGCGTGTTCATGAGGTAGCTGGCAAGCGGGCGTGGGGGCAACTCGGGCAGTGCGAGCGGGCGACATCTGTCAAGCGGGAAAGCGGGGGCCGCTCGGGTAGCTGCGGTTAGTTCAATTTAAATGTGTTTTTGGGTTGACCTAGCAACCCATTGGGTCAACCCAAACCCGACCCATTTTTTAAATGGGTCGGATCTGGGAACCGAAACCTGACCCGCTTTGAAATCGGGTCGGGTCCAACTCGGATTTTCCAGGTCGAGTTTGGGTCAGGTTTTCGTGTCATGTCAAATATTGACACCCCTACTAAGAGCTCATTCAAGACATACATCTCAAAGTTTTCGGTCAAAATATTATTATGAAGTTGGACATCTCTAAAGCTTATGGTAATATTAACTGGACTTTTTATTTGGAGTGTTTTGAAGCTTTTTGGTTTTAGTGATCAGCGCATTTATCTTTTTTGAAATATCAATGAAAATGTTTAGTTGTCTATCATCTTGAATGGTAAATTGCATGGTTTTTCCAGAGCTGCGAAGGGTATTAGATAGGGAGACCCTTTTTCTCCTACTCTTTTTTTTTTACCATTACCGTTGAATATCTTTCTTGTGTTTTAACTCATTTATTTTCTAAATAAAGTTTTCTTCCCTAAATTAATTCTGGTAGTTTTATGCTTTCTTACCTTTGCTTTGTTGATGATTTTATTATTGTTTTCAATAATGATTTGATAAATGTTAAAAAGATAATCACTTTTGGAGAAATTTAGCTCTGAAAGTGGTCTTCATTTTAATCAGAATAAAAGCTCCTTTATTACTAGAAAATGTATGAAAAGGGATAAGATTAACAAGATTAGGAACATCATTGGTTTTAACATCCAAGCTCTCCCTCTTATTTATTTGGTCATCCCTCTTTATAAAGGTCATAAGAAAACCTTTTTTTATATATAAAATATTTTCTAACATGCTTCACAAATTTTCTAATTGGGAGTTTAATTTGCTATCTATGGGTGGAAGATAGGTGTTAATTAAAAGTGTTTTATGCTCTATTCCTATGTATTTGCTTCAAACTGTTAATCCTTCTTTGGAGGGTTGTTCTAGTTTGATAAACTTATTAATAATTTTTTTAGGGATCTTCCTAGAATAGTAAGAAGATCCATTGGGATTCTTGGTATTCTTGTTGTGGCCTTCATGTGAGAATGGCTTGGGCTGCAAATCTATAGCTGAAATAGTGAAATAATTTTCTTGCAAATAATGGTGAAAGTTTATATTTAATATCTCTTTATGGGCCAATTTTATGAAGTGTAAATATTGTTGGAATATTCACCCTACTCAGCATTTTTTTAAGAAGGATCATTCTTCTATCTGGGCTAGATTGTGAAAAATCAAATGGATTGGGGAGCATCACCTTTAAGAGGTATTGGTAATGGTTCTTCTTATTTTTGGCAAGATGTCACTAGGACCTACTGAGGTTTTCTTTTGGTGACCTAATGATTGGTAGGTTCCCAATTTTCAATCATATGGGTCCCAATCATATCCCAATCCCACTCTTAATCAAGTTCTAGTCGATCTTCCATTCCAACCTTCAATCTAGTTTTCATACTCCTAAGCCGTATCTAGCCTTCCATAACTTTCAATTAACCTTAAAATTATATCCAATCAATCTCAATCATTCATTTTTTTTATTTGATGTGGATAATTCAAACTCAACCATCCGAATCCAAAATCCAATCCAAATCCAAGTTTCCAAGCCAAATCCTAAAATTAAGGACCTTGGTCTTGAAACCCTTTATGGGTAGTTTTTTTGTACCACCTTAAAACCTAGTAAAATGATATCTAATTTTGGTTCTATCAATTAAATATTGTTTATATATATATATAAAGGTTAACCGACAAAATTTGAGCTCATTATGAGGTCTCTACCTTCAGAAATCGAATTGATTTCCAAAGGCTGCAAAACCTTTAAATATTTACAGCCTAAGCCACTGGACTTGCCATTTAGTAGAATTTAACCTTGGGTCTCTTTCCAAACCCTCTAACCACACCCATGGCCCTTGTCATGACTTGTTGAAAAGTAACCAACACTTTTATGGACCCAGTTTGACCTAGTGTTGACCAAGGGTCAAAATAACCAAAATGCTCTTTAAGGGTTTTTATCTTTTCCCCAAAATTCAACATAGTTTAACCATACAAACCTTCAAAATCTATTCCAATGGATCCTAAATATCATTAAGAATGCATTGGACTCAAACTCACCCTTTGGTTTGACATGGTTGAACAAGTCAACCATGATTGACCAAAGTGCCCTTCAAGGGTTTAAATACCACTTTCTAATTAAATGAGCTCCCTTTAGCTTGGGACCACTTCCATTGAGATCCTAGGAACAATTTGAACTCATTGGACACAAACCTTAACCCTAGGTCAACTTGGTTGACTAAGTCAACCAAATTTGACCAAACCTCTCATACACTTCTACCCATTCAAATCCTTTGACCAAGGCCTTGCCAAGCCTACCCAGACCAATGGGATGACCCATTAGGTCTTTAAAGAAGTCCTTTTGAGATCTCAAGGCTTGGTCCCACTTGGGTTAGCCATTTGGATTGACCCAAGCTCCCAAAGAGAGGTCTCCCTTGAGCCATATTCCACTCTAAGCCCAATTGGAACATACCAATGTTGGCATCGTGTCCCCCTTGACCCAATACACCTATGCTAATTGACCCAGTCCATGGGTCAACTTGGGTTGGTAAATAGGCTAACCCAAAGTGGTCAAAACCACTATGGGTTGATCCATTTCCCAACCTTAGCCTCACTAAGCCAAATCAATCCCTCAACTAGGTGGCCCTAGGTCCAACACTCCTACCCTAGTCAGCCCAGCCCA
Organism: Dendrobium nobile; assembly: GCA_022539455.1. NCBI lineage: Eukaryota > Viridiplantae > Streptophyta > Magnoliopsida > Asparagales > Orchidaceae > Dendrobium > Dendrobium nobile. The sequence continues at coordinate 45,894,780 of CM039734.1, read as the reverse complement.
TGGGTTGACTTGGGTCAACCCCTAGGCTATCCCAAAGTGGCCAAAATCACTTTGACTTGAGCCATATTCTATCACAGACCAGACCAAACTCAATTGATGCCTACATTGGGTTTCTCTTTACCCAGTGCACTTCCCCTATCAGTCCCATAAGCTAGTTTGACCCAGTCTGAGCCAAATTGACCCAAACAGTACAAGTTTGGTCAACTTGAGCTCATCCCAACAATTGGGCTCCCCATGCCCAATTGAACCCCTAGTTGAGCTCACTTGAATCCTAGCATTCTTTCCACCTTAGCCTAACCCAACTTGTGGCTGCTGGCGGCCAAGACAAATGAGAAATAGAGTTCTGGTGGTCACCTCTATCTCGAGCTCTACCCAAAGTCTTCAAGAGCCTAGTTTTACTAGGTTTGAGCTCACAAGGCTCTGGGATGATGTCTACTTCCACCTTCCGGCCATCCAGCTCAAAGTCCTACCTCCAGTGATCCTTCAGTCCCGATGTCTTAAGGAGAATTCTTCTCCTTCATCCCCTTAAGCATCCTGATAAAAAAACCCATTTGTTGGGGCTTTCTACATGGTGAGAATCCTTTTTCAAGCTCCTAGTTAGGTAGTGTTAGTCAAGTGTGAAAGAAACTTTCAATCCAACACAATCCCACCATTAGATTGAAAGCTCTTACCATCCTGATCTTTCTTGTGAAATTTTGTGAGAATTCACCTATGGGATTGCTCATATCACATTGGAGAAGTCATACAGTTATGAAGGTATGCGGGAGGTTGATGACATAATCAAGACCGCTGATCTCGATCGATAGCTCTAGTTATATCACGTGGTCTTGGTTAGCTTTAAATCTAAACTGCTCTATCTTTCGTCCGACGGACAAGGTTCAATTTGCATTATCTAGTGAGCCGCTAAACATTACCTTGCCAATCAGAGGGAGCCCATGGAAAGCACATGGCTGATTAGATAATTATGCATTAAATTTCATAAGAAAATTAGCGAAACTTTGAAAATCATATCTCCTAACACACTTGTCCAATTAAGGTAATCTCTTAGGCTCATTAAAAAGGTCTTGAGGAGTCCTATCAAAGCCCTATGGTTTCAAGCCACAATTCTGCATAACTTCATTTCAATTCTAGTAACAGTATTTATTTTTTTTTAGCGTTTGTGGTCAAACTTTGTGTCCCCATGGCTTTAAACTTTAGGATAGAAATCTTGGGCATGTCAAAAATTTCTCCCATCCATTTAATGAAATTAAGGTCATATTTGAATTGATTTGGGCCTAACGGTCATGGTTAGACCCTTAATTTAAAGTCAACATATCTACCTATCCAAGGAGACATATAATTTTAACATTTATGTGCTGACCATGTTTAGTCTAGGGAGTTTAGAGCCACTAATTCCATCCCCCTCCAAGCCTAGGGTAGTGGTTTTAAAATTTTCTGAAGTAACCACAACAACTTAGGGGAATCAATTTGGGCACAAATTCAGTGAGCTTGGGCCATAAGATAAGGTGATCTCATGGCCCATGTTTTACTAGAATTGGTACCCATTTGGTCAACCAACTAGCAACTAAAAAATTCCCTCCATAATTTGACATAAAATCTTAATTAATTCATATTAATCCATATAAAATCCTAAAAATTCAAATAATGTCTCTAATTTATCATAACTGAACTCTTAATCCATGAAAAAAAATCCCATGATCAGATATTTAATTTAAGATTAATTTAATTTTTAAGGAAAATTGATAATTAATTAGATTAATTAGTTAAAAAAATATTTATAAATTATAAAAAATCTCTAAATACTTGGAAAAATTACCTCAAGTCATTCTTGACCTTTTAAGGTGATTCTAAGAGGTTTGAGACTAATTTAGATTAAAATTTAAAAATCCCCTTAATTAGGCAATTTTAGAAAATTCAAAAATACCCTAAGTTTCAAAAATCAACAATAATTCTAAAAAATTCAAATTTAATCAATATAAAATTGATTCAACTCTAATAAAAATATATTATTTTCTAAAAATGTTAAATTTCTAAAATTAAGTCAAAGTAAAAACATCAACTTTTTTGGTCAACCATAGTTCAAAACTTTAGAAAATCATAACTTAATGTAAAAAATTTCAATTTGAGAAAACGTAGGGTCTAATTACTCATCTAAAGGCCTAATATTGAAGAAAAATATTAAAATTCTAGAAATCACTTTAATATTAAAAGTCAACTTTTAACCCCTTAATTAACACATCTAAATAATTCTAAAATTTTGAAAAATTCAATAATCAGCTAAAAATTTCAAAAAACTTTTACTTAATTAATAAAATTAGTTAACCAACATTTTAATACAATATAAGCACTTCAAAGATAAAGTTTTTAGGATGGACTACCTTGAGCTACAGAGCTAAGTATTATAAGGAGACATGATTTCTCGAGCCCATTGTGATAATGTCAATAATAGATTCAATGGAGTGTAAAACCATAGAATTAAATGACTCTTAATTACTTAAATAAATTTAAATCCTTAATTTATTTAAATAACCCTAGTTTATAGGATGGACTACCTTTAGTTATGGGATTAAGTGCCCTAAGGAGGCCTAGTTCCTCGAGCTCACAGTGACAACACCACTAACCAGTTGGTGGAAAATCTAAAATAATTTAATCCTTAAAATTAGTAACTAATCAAATTAATAAAAATTCATTGATCCTTTAATATCTAACTAATTAAATTCATTTGATCAATCAATCTTTAAAATGTATTCTAAAATAAACCTTAATACATTAATATCTGAACTCTAACTAAATTATCCCCTTTTAACCCGAACATCAGACAACCTTAATAAACTACCCAGCTTAGGATCTACCTGAGCCACATAGCCTTTAGCACACACTTTAGATGGTCTTCTAAGACAACCAATTTTGGTCTTGGTTAGGCAAGTGTTTACTTGTTACCACTACATGTTGGGTTTTCTAAGTTTTCATTGCATGTTGTGATTGAAAATTGATTAATGTTAGTGTTTACTTAATTTAAATTATAATTTATGAATTGATGTGATGGGTGATATAATACCTTTAAGTTAGGAATGATCTGGTTGCTCGCTAATTTTTTGTAGGGGCCACGCTCGTATAGGGTCATAAATCAAGGGGGGCAAAGTTAATGATTTAACTGATAAATTTTTACGCAGGTGCTAAAATTGCTTAAGTCCCGCTTGAAATCAGAAGAGTGTAACCAAGCATGGCTGAGCTTTGTTTATTTTATATATATATATATATATATATATATATATATATATATATATATATATATTATATATATATATATATATATATATATATATATATATATATATATATATATCAACTTATTTTTTTGTTAATTTAAAAGGAAAGGATTCATCATGACTTTTAAATGTCAATGTTGTGATAATGAGGAATCCAATAATCATGTTTTTTTATTGATGCCCTCAATACTTCTTGTGTCTGGTTCTTTGTTACTTATGAATTAGGCATTAACTTCAAAAGTGATATTTCTTATTGCCTAGATATGTTTCATATATGGTTTTCCAATCATCCTAAGGGGCATATTCTTATGATTGTTCCTTTAATTATTTTTTTTTGCTTTTATGAAATGACATGAACAATATCAAGAATCAAGGCATTATTATGAATATTTATAGAATTCTTTTTATTATTCAATTTAAAATTCAATAATTGTTTTCTATAAATCTCTTAAAGCCCAAACATCTTATGTGCAACGACTCTTGGTCTACTTTCTTTAAAATTATGGTGGGTGCTAATTAAGTTAGTTGTGATCCTTGCATCTTTTATTAGAATAAACACCGAGGTTAATCATATTAAAATTAATATTGATGGTTCCGTGAACAACAGTGCTACTAGGTGTGGTGGTGTTTTTTGTAATAGTAAAGATTTATTCATTATGTCTTTTGCTTCTCATATTTCAAAGCACAATGTTATAATCGCTGAGATGCAAGAATTACATCATGCTCTTCTTCTTTATGTCCAAAATTATTGGAGTAATATTTGGATTAAATCAAATAGAAAATTGCTTGTTTCTTTCATTGTGAAGAAATATTATGATTCCCTTTTCAATTTGTTCAAGAAAATTATCCAATTTTTTTGGATTTATGTCATTTTAAGATTCTCATATTTGGAGGGAAGGTAACTTGATTGTTGATTGATTGGCCAAACAAAGGTACTACTATTTCTAATTCTATTCAATATTCTAACTTAAACAATCTTCATGAGATTAAGAGCATGGAGAGATTGTATATTAACGGCTTCCCTTTCATCAGAGAAAGATGAGGTTGTTGTGTGTTGTGGGTTTGTTCATTTGTGTCTTGTATATAGTGTTGGTTCTCTTCCTATTGGTCTTTGGACTATTTGTTATTGGTGTCTGGGTGGTCTTTCTTCATTTGTGTCATGATTGTTGTGCTGGCTCTCTTTATGTTGGTCTCTGGGTTGCCTGTTTAGTTTGTCTTATGGCTTTGCTCTAGCTATTGTTGTTGGGTTGGCCTTTTTTGTGTGATTTTGATGATATGAGTTCTCTATGAGGTTTATTCTGGGTTTTTTTTTTTGTCCTTCTCTTCTGATTAGTTTTTCGGTTATGATTCTTGGTGAATCTTTTATGTGGTTATAGTTTGGTGTGTGTGTTCTGTAGTGTTGGCTTATGGAGCTTTTTGGGTTCCCCTATTGTTGCCCTTTGTTCTGTTTTTTTAATGTCTATATGCTTGCCTATTGTTTTGGCTCTGGACTTGTCAACTATTAAGGTGGTTGATTTGTTTTTTTAGGTGGCTTTATTCTAAGAGTATCTATGTCTTGTGTTAGTTTATTTTATTTTATTTATCTTTGTTTTCATTTCTTGATGGTTTTCTTTTTTTTTTTTAGGCCTTCTTCTAACAAATCTTGAAATATTAGGACATGATTATTTCTAGTGGTGTGATTCTTTTTCCACGAGTTTCTATTAGTTTTGGTTTATCTTGGTTGCTATTTTCCATATGGTCAGGTGCTTGATGGTTCTACTTCTTCTTAGGTTTAATTTCTTGCTAGCTTTATATTAAATATTTTTTGTAGCTTGGTTCATATATTTGGTCCAAACTTGACAAATCTTGAGATGTTGATCCTATTAGCTTTTTGGGGTTTGGCTTTCTAGCAACCGACTCTTTTCATTTTTTATTGTTACTATTTTGGGATTTTTGAATCTAAAGGTTTTTTCTTTATTTCTTTGTGTAGCTCTTTGAGCAAGTAATGTGTTTTAGTTCCCTTTTATGGACGTTGTAATTTCTATTTTATATTAACATGTAGGCCCTATGTGGGTTTTATGCAAAAAAAAAAAAAAGAAAGAAAGAGAGGGAAGGAATTTGGATGCTAAGGTCCAGGATATCTCCATTAGGCCAGATTAGAAAATAGTAGAGCTCCATATACTCCTAAACCCCAATTTCAAATTTTAATTCCAGTAGATTTATTAAAATTTGTGAACAAAAATGTAATTTTCCTAAATTGTACAAAATTTTCATTGTATAATTTCTAGTATGTTTTTGTGCTCTTTATTATGGGCATTTTAGCTATATGTAATTGAGTTTTCAATAGTTGATTTTTCCCATTTGAATTTTCAAGTATATTATTGAATAGAGGGTTTTTGGAGTAATAATAATTAGATAAAAGTCTTGAAATATTCAGGTAAATATCCCTCTAAAAGTAGAAATTGAAAAGAGAAAGTTCAGTGAGTAGTTTATTTTACAAGTAATATAGAATTTTATTAATAGTTCCCGCATAATCTCAATATTGCATAAAATGCCTAATTTATTTATTATTGCATTGTAGTGCTTTTTTGCAATTCATGGCATTGGAGATGTTAGGTTCTAAAAGATGAAAAAGTGCACTCTCAGTTATGTTATAAATAGCCCTATATGTACTCTTCTAGTCCCATCAACCAGATGTAGATGTGGAAGGAATTATAGTCACACTTACTGGAAGCAAGTATGGGAGGTTAAATAATATTGTAAGTACTCTTCTTGTCCCTTCTACCTAATGCAGATGTGGGAGGGATTTTAGCCCCATCTACTGTGTGCATGTGTTGAAGGTAAAGGGGGGTACAAGAGGAAGTAAAGATATAAGAAGACATAAAAATATGTGCATTCTAGTCATGACATTTTATATTTTAATGTTTCTAAAATAAGGATAGGAAATATTTTGAGTTATGTTTTAGTGAACTCCAAAATTCTATATGAATTATGACAAAAAGTGAAAGTGAAAAATGAAATGGAAGTGAATTCTAAAAGTGAGCATTCTTTCATGGCATCTACATATCTTAGTGAAAGTGATTATGTGATTATAAAAGTAAGTGTTGTCCCCAATATCAAGTATATATAGCGGAACTTTATAAATTCTATTTTTCTTATGATTATGTATTATAAAGCCCTTTTTATTTGATTATTTTCTTTTAAATTAATTATTTTTGGCATGTATAAATTTATTATAATAACTAAGAAGGGTGAAGGAGTCTACTGAGCTAGTTAAGCTTACTTTATTCAAAAAAAAAAATTGAGGAAAGGGTAATGTTCCCACCTAGTAAATCAGGTGTAGAGGTAGGGTTTTGGGAATAAAATTACCAAGGAATTATTTGGTAATCTAGCATTTTTTTATTTGATGCATAGACTTCTATGATATGGATTGTTATAATTTTTTTTTGGTGAAATGAAAGTTGACTACTACTTCTATATTTTCAAAAAAAAATTATTAGCTATAGTTACAATTATTTGGTGATGAGTTTCTTTAATTATAGGATTCAGAAAGTTCAATCCTTCCATTAAATTCTACGGAGTTACATAGAAGGAGACACATGTCTATGGAAGCTTGTACAAAAAGACATAAAATCATTACATTTCTTTTCTCTTTCTCAATGGGCTCTTACTCCCTTTATCTTGATCTTTGCCTTGTCATCATACCCTAGCTACTATTAAAACTCTGATGGAGAAATCCGTACAAATAAATAAAAATGCATACTTCATCTAACTTTACACACTTTCCAAATACAAATTCCCCTAAAAATATTGACTCCAAAATAGGTCAAAATCATGTCTAATGCTTAATTAAGTGCCCAAGTAGTTGATTGGGCACTTGAGCACTGAACAACTTTCAATATTAGGACATAAGTCTTCAAAATCAAGAAACGTGCTCCTTGATGCTTGGTTTAGATACTAGATTTGGTTCCTCGATGTCAGTTATAGGTGCTTGGGCACTCATTTCTCTATAGAAAATATAAAATTTACTTTTTTGGGCATGGACACCAAGACTAGATGCTCAATTATTGGATATAGTACCTTAGAATCTAGACTAAGCTCCTAAACTATTGAATTGGGGCATTGATACCTTGGATTAGGGCCTAAGCTCTTAAAAACCTAAAACCTTTCCAACATGGACCATTTGATTTAGTAGTCATGCATTAAATTTGCTTCTTCTTAGTGTTATGCACATGAAATCCACAATATTGGGTGTCTATCTATCTCAACAGATATATTTGAATTAGTACAATGCATTTTTCAATCTTAAGCAAAAATAGCATGACATTATAAAGTCTAACAAGATAGGGTACTTCAATATAGTGCAAGCTTATTATGATACATATCAATTATATTAATCTACAATGAACTTATATAAAATGATTATAAACACAAGAAAATTAAGAATTAAAAATGATCAAAAATATATCAATCCATTATTTCACAAAATAATAGAAATAAAGTATAAAGAAAATAAAGCAAATACAGAAAACATCAACAAAATAGTAAAAACTTTTCTTTCTTTCTCACTCCTCTCTCCTACGATAAAAACAAATTTACCCCTAAAATAAAATAAGACAACTACATAGAAATTATAGGGATCCAAGCAAACAACCTATTAAAAAACTCAATTGTGTTGACAAAGAATGATTAAATTAGAATAAGTAATGATAAATTTAAAATACCACCTCTTTTTTTCTCTCACTCCAACCACCCCCCCCCCCCCCCCCCCCCCCCCCCCTAAAAAAGCAATGAAACTATACTCTAGGTCTGTCATATATGTCATATGAAATTCATGTAATTTCTATTAATGATAATCAATTTTAAGTTGATTCATAATTATGAGTTTTAAAATGATTATTGGGATTATGAGTGATCAAGGTTTGAGGTTTAAGAAGTGAAAATTCAAGATATACAAATTTTTTCTGTGGGCCCCACAACGCCAGTGTAGTCAGCTCCCCGACTTTGAGTTCTTAGGTTTTTGGATAGAAAAAATAGTTTTGTGACTACATTGCAATGTCAGGTCTCATATTATGATATTTTGGGAGAATCTAGAAGATTATCAGGAAGTGTAGTGGCCTTGGGTAACTGGGTGCCGCAGTGCAAGGCCAAGTTAGTAGTTTTTTAATATTAAAAGATCTCAAAGCACTTGCTAACTCCTTTTGTACCCTAGCCTTATAGAAAAAGAAAGGAGGGAGAAGAGTAATAAATAGAGGAAAGAAAAATAGGAAGAAAGATTTTTTAGGCTAAAATCTAGAAATCATCAATTCATCTAGTTCCGAAAAGTATTAGGCTTGAGGTAGGCAACCTATACTCTATTTCTAATATTAATTCCAAAGTATTTATATTAAGATATGCTTATAACAGTATTTTTCTTGAGTTAAAAAACTTTCATTGCATTATTTTTACTATATTATTACTCAATATGTTATGGATAATTTAACTATATGAATGCTTAATCTTACCTGTTGATTTACTAGATAAGAAAATTTTCAATTAGATTGGGTTAACTTTTACAGATCCACTCGGTTCTTAGGAATTGTCGAACAAAGTTTGAAGCTAATAGGTTTTGATCAAGGCAATAATGAAGACAACATCGTTATAAGGATTTCATCTTATTGGCTTATCACCTTCTCCAAAGGTGATGGGGGGAGTAGGGGTGAGGTTCACCACTAGAACTCATGAGGTGGATGCTAAGTTCACCTCTTTGACCTTCAACTTCATTACTTTCACTAGCAAGTTAACTTGCTTTCCTCATATGATAGAAGCACCTCTCTCATAATGTGAACTAAATGATCTAGGACAGGCTTGTTCTCACTACTCTATGGGCTCTAAAAATTTCTGCCCTAGCCTCCCCCTTTACTTTTGAGGGGTTTTAACAGATTAAATTCAGGGGTACATTTTAGGAAGACAAATGAGTGTAGATAAGACACTACCCAGAGATTTCACCCTCATTTTGTGAGGACTTTGTGATCTGAGTTCTGGTTTCCTATAGATGTAAGCCCTTATAGTTAATTACCCCTCCCAGTAATGAGAGAGAACTTTTTGATTTAGGCTACTCATCAATCAAATATGTATAAATACATATTATTTGGCATATAATATCAACATGGTTTTCAGTATTTAAAAAATAATATATAAAATTAGAAATTTCACCATCTTACACTTAAAGTAGATAGTGGGGGAATGGATAATGGACCTGATCAAGATCTCATGGTTTCGTCACCCGGGTCATCATGGTGCCTGGTCTACCTAGTTATAAGAGGTAGTCGGCCCAATCTGAGAGAAATATCCTTATCGACAACCATGAGTTGTGTCATCCAAGGGTACCTTATAAACCTGGGATAAATATTAATCTAAGGGGACAACTTTGAATCCATCTTAGCTAACAGAGGGCTTTCTGCCCTATCGATTATATCCTAATGATTCATATCTCAAGATTTTACTGCCATTGGAGAGCTTATGGGCTCTAGCTATGATCGTAATTTAGTGGTGCCATTTGGTGGCAAACCACCTGGTTTAGAGGGCACTGGTCATAACCGTTTACCTGTAATGCCATTTGGTAGAAAAACTATTTGTTAGAGGATGTGTTCCACGTCCTTACTTACAATAGATTATTTAATAATGAAACGTAGTGATGTTCTCAACCGTACATTATCTCTTGGTGAGCTGAAGTACTTTTCAGTTTGTTCACCTCGACAAACTATTACAATGGGTGGATGAATTTTGATCGCCATTTGGGTGGAATTTTGGATATTTGGAATTAATCTCTCCGATTGAGATTTATGTTCAACATGATCATCATTGGGGTTTTTGGGTGGCATTTTGAATATTTAGAATTAACCCCTCCTGCTGAGATCTATGTTCAACATGGCCATCATCAGGGTATTTATAAACATTTGCATTTGGGTATTGAACCTTATCGACTCTGTTAATTTGATGACAAAGGATAAAATTTTGAGATTGTTGTATTAGATGAATTTCTCTTGTTATAAACCTTGAAGGCCTGACATGAATGTATCAAAATAAATATCCCGGTTAATATTGTGACTATATATTTATTTAATTGTTCGAGCCATGTCAACTTCTATCTACCTACATAGAAGGATCATGCTCAAACTTGGGTTCATCATTTGACCCTTGCAATATCCCTAGACGTCACATGTGTACTCATAACACACTCTCTAGGGCCAAGCGGGTGTGTGATTGCACATTCAGTTCTTTATGCAGGTGTATACATATAATGGTGCAAGTGTGTGGACATTTTTGGAATATTTGATGAGTTTTCTATGGAAGCTCGTAGAAGTTTGTATTTATTATAACATCATATATTTGTTGTTAAACATTTGTATTTGTCGTATATTTGCCACCCTTATTCGTAGACAGCTTGTTGTTCGTATAAAATATTTACTACAATAACATATAGGTCTTATTCACTTGTTGTTCATCTTCTATTCATGTTTGGGGATATCCAATACATTGTGAATGACTTTAAATACAAATGATATGTTTAGTGTGTGATGGGACTTTTTGCAGCACCTCGTAGATATTTACATTCGTCATTGATTGATCTTCTTTTGCATGCAAGTTTTGAACAATCACCAGCATAAGCTTAAGGGACCACTTGTTCATCAAGAAACTTTCAAGGCTCAATAATCTTATTCAACTTAATGTTCAGAACTTGGTTGAACTGAGACTTATTGACTCCATCCTTGAAAATGATGATTTGATCTGGATTTCTCTTCTGAGAACTCATATAAAAATCAATAAATGACATCCATCTTATGCCATCCTCATCTTTTTTTGTAGTTGGCTTAAATAAAGAATTAATCATTTTAAACCTTGATGAATGTGTCCTTATTGATAACCAATGCTTTGAAATTAATGACCACTTTCTTGAATTAGCAATTGCAATAAGGCATATATATTGGACCATCCAGGACTTTGCATAAATCTTTAATAGGACATTTGCTAAATATTGATCATTAAATCTAGTGGGCGCAATGCATTGTATGTAAACATTCGCTTGAATAGATCAAAGATGTATCACATTATTATTTCTACTACATGTCAAATCCTTCTAGTTGCAACTAACATATTGATTGTGGTATTTTATTTACAGGAAATTAATATGTTTGATTAGTGAACCATCGCATTTACTTGCGTATCTTTTGGCATTCATAAGGGTTATTGTGTATATTTGCAAGACTGTTGATGTTGGTCATAGGGATATTTCTAAATTTATAGCCTATCCACTATCATCATTCACAAAAGAACTAGCATACTTGCTTGTTGGTTGATAATTATCACCTATGGGTATATTGTTCTTCATATGAAGGGTTTTCCATCATTTCTTACTAATAACACTTCACATGATTACTCATGTGCACTGGAGACTCATCGTTTCTGCATATACCTCCTTTCATCACTTGTATGCAAGTAGATACGCTCATATGTGATTTATCAATGACCACTGCTCAAGTTGCATTTCACTATCAATTTTTTCATGCATGTGTTGTTAGTGTATCTCTTATCATCACCTACAAATAGCTCTCTTTCATGAATTAGCTATAACACTCATTAAGGACTTTTGTATGATGATTCTTAGGTAGGCTGTCACATGTCTTGCAATTCCCACTAGCTGTTGCTTAAGGATGAATTAAATCAAATGTGATGAGTCAATTATCACAATCCAAAATCTCACACGAAGGCTTTATAATCAAATCATTAACTCTTACAATCTTCTTGCTATTTGCTCATTAAGATTTGCATTCCAATTGAAGTAGTCATTACAAGTTAATTATTATTGTCCAAGAAGAAATTTATTGTTAAAGCTTGAAACTCATTTATACATAAATCTTAGTTCATTCATTTTCCTTTGATTTTATCATTCTTCATGATTTCATTTTCCAATATTAAGCTTAGAAAAGTATGCACAAGTTTTTCCCTCCTCGTCGTAAGAGCCACATCGAGTTCCCTCCCACCACACTAAGAAATACATGCATAGGGGGTCCCTCGGTGTGCTGCAAATGCTAAAATAGGACTTTTGAGGATCACCCGCCCCACCGCTAGTACTACAACAAATTTTCTCCCATTGTGCTATGAAAAGCATGCATGTGTGGTTGCTCATTATGCTACAAGCATTGAATTGGGGTTTGTGTGTTTGGGAGATTCTTATACCTTTTGCGACAGAGTAGATGACGAAGACGGTGATAATTTACAAAATCCATGAGATATAAAAGCCATAAAAAATACATTTTCTATAAAATCCCTTCATCTCCACTTTTTTCTTTGTACTTTTCTTTTTCCCTCTTTTTTTTGGAAAATCATTTATCATCAATTTTTTTTTTAAACCCCTCCTCTTTCCTCTGATTTTTTGGAAAATGTATATACATATCAATTGTTAATGACATAACTAGGAGGCAGAATAGGCTGAGGTAGAAGGCTTGAAGATTTTTATCTTCGATGAGAGCTTTTCATTTGAACTAGGAGAAAAACTTAGAGGATTCACTTGTTCTTATTTTAACATGGGAGCATGAGTGATTGAGGTGATTTAGAAGAGATGAAAAGTATAAATTAAGGGATTTTGCAGAACTCAAAAAGCTCGATAGATACGAGGTAATCATGTCTAATGCAATTAGATTTTTCATTTGACTTATTTTATTTATAATTTTTTTGAACTCATGTCTTATCTTCACTACTCATTAATCTGAAATATCCATCACTCATCAATCGATTAAAACTATCTCGATTCATGTGTATTTCCTTGATATGCATGTGGTAACCTCATTTTACGTGTCGATTTCATCATGTAATTTTATTTTGGATAAATTAATAGTGTATTTAGAGTATTGAGGATGTTTTGAACATAATGATGAAGTTTATTTTGCAACCATATGTTGTTTTTGGTGTCACATACAAATTTTTCTCAATTTATGCATCATTACCTCGGGATTCATACCACCGCCTCAACTGATCCAAATTGATTGAATAAAATATAGTTTTTAAAAGTTGCCAATGTTCCAAATGCAACAAAAAAAATTGTTTATTGATTGGGCTTTATTTTGGCCATGTTGTGTACTAAATTTCTTGATTTATGTGTCATTGCCTCAAGATTTGTGCCACCACCTTGATTGATCCCAATTGATCAAATAAAATATTATTTTAGAATGTTAGAGACATTTCAAATGTAACAATGAAGTATATTCTTTAATCAAACATTATTTGGATGATGTCATGCATTAATTTTGGATGTTGGTCATCCTTTTGGACTGATCTCATCCGATTTGACTGCGAGGGGTCCCCACTTAAGCTAACTCAACATCTTGATTACAACGATGTAGATCTTTTGGCAATCAGAGGTCATTTTACCCTTAAAGTAATGTGTCACGCTGACTCGTGCACTACTTGATTTGCTTACTTTTCTCCCATTGCTTGCGGTTTGGTGTATAGGGGTCAACAAATGCCCCATAACAACTATGGTATGTCTCTAGAGAGTATCATATTTGTTACAACATGGTTGCAGCTTTTTGATAGCTTTCTTTTTGTGTATTAGTCAATATTATAACTATTTTTTGATGCATTTTCTTCTTTTCCTTGTGAGGAAAAATGTTCCACATAGAGTAGCTAGATGATTTTCCTCTTGGCAAGCCTAGTGAGGCTGCCATTTGAGAGTCCATTGAGAGGTAGGATCCTCAGGGCAGTGTTGATGCTCAAGATACATTAGAGTACTATCAGGATATGTTACTGGGGTGTGATACTTTTTTAGGCTTCTTTACCTATTTCCCCTTACTTACAGAGTATTATAGAGATTTAGTTTAGTTTGAGGATCTTGACAGATGGGTTAATAGTCTCAGATGATAGCATGTGAAATACCATCCGCTAGAGAGTTTTGTGGCACAAGTCAACTAGGGTACATATGATATTCTAATTTTAGCAGCAGATATAACTGAGTCGATTGGATAGTCTAGAATACTTAGTCACTATCAGCTGTTGTTGACATCTTTAGAGTGACCATGAGATTTCATAGTTAGACAATTTCATACCCAATTAGTGGCTCCGTTTGTTAGGCCCGCTACGTCCTTTAGGTGCATAGAGGTACATTATAGGAGGCAGGAATTTATGAGAATGTCTATGCTTTATTGTTTTACTACAGATGCCTTCCTACTTATTGGGCCTGAGACTTAGTGGAGTTCTACGATTTAGACATTAATACCTATTAGGTTGGAGCATAGGAGCTTATCATCACTCTTTTAGATATATAGACAATCTTTTTACTACCAATTTTTGGGCACCATTTTGATGAGTGTGTTCCTCTGGATGATCAAGTGTTTCATTGAGTCCCCTAAGTGGATGGTGATATAAGAGGCAGGTTAATGGTGTCAGATGTTTACCATAGACTTCTTCAGCACTACCTCCAAACATACATGACAGTTAAGGGTTTACCGATGCATTCTCGAGCCACCATGCCCTCAGGTGTTCGTGTTTGTAGTTTTCTTCAGGAGAGGTATCTGTCTTCTACCACGGTGTCAGTGCATGGCCCTTTTGGCTGTGGCTTGCAACAAGGGACACCATTATCAAAAGAGACTGTTCATCCATCTTTCTCCATTATTTTTACTTCTCCTACTTTAGTAGGTGTTGATGAGGACTTACTTTTAGCAGAATTTTTGGCACTCTAGCTTAGTACTTTCATGCTTTCACTCAAGATGAGATCTTTGATATGTAATATTCTTTTAGTAGCTAGTTAGTTGTCTAAGGGTCAGAGACTTGCTTTAGCTATGACGGTGCTTGCAAAGGCGTACAAGGTTCTATAGACCATTTCTGAGGTGTGTTCCCTAGAGATATGAAACTTAGTTTTTCTATGGCACTATGTGTATACTTGGGTCCACCTACAAGTTTAGGGAACCTTCTCCTACTTAGAGAATCATGCCTAGTTCCTATAGAGAGGGTGCCCCATAGTTCTCCAATTGTACCAGGTGCATTCTTCTTTTGAGTCGGAGAGCATTTGAATTTTCTTCTTTCCTTCGCACTTAGTAGCAGAAAAATTTTCTCTAGTCCATCATCTAGATATTAATGTTTTATATCCCCATCCGAGGGGGACAGTTGTCTTTGATGACCAAGACCAATGAGGGACGTGCACTTTGATATGAAGTAGGCATACTTTATTAGTGGTTGAGTACTTCATCAACCTACATCCAAGCTAGTTGTGTCACCGTCTGGGTGGATTTATGACATTAGAGGGCTACTAGCCAAACAAAGAGGCCAAACAATTAAGATTTTCTCTGGCCATGGCTCATGAAGGATGACCACTTATCCCTAGAGTTTCAGACATACAATGCATGGACACAATTTCACTAGAGATCTAGTTTTACACAGCAACTCTTACGTGGATGTACTTGTGATTCTTGGGACATGTTCCAATTTTATTTTGGTTCCTTTGTCCAGTCACACAAATGTTTGTTACACCCGACTGATCTGGGTATAACTATCTTTTGGCCCCACTTTGGAGTAGGAGATTAGGAGGTAGAAGTGCCATGTATGAGAACTTGGAGTGTTGAGGGGTCAAAACCCTTGTTAGTACATTCTAGAGGTTATAGGTGATAGAGGTACTTCTCTATCCCTCTCCCCTTTCTTTCTTGTCAGCATTTAATTTAATAAATATTTACTTATTTGATTTATTATTTATTTACTTTTGATGCTGGGATTAGGGGTGTAAGTGAGTTGATCCGGCTCGTGAGTCGGCTTGAGCTAGACTCATTTATGGGCTCACAAGCTGAGCTTAGCAAGCTCACGAGTCGAGCTTGAGCTCGAGTTTGAGCTCGTTTAGTAAATAAGCTCGAGTTCGAGCTTAAACCAGCTCGGCTTGTGAGCTCACGAGCCAGCTTGATTAAATATTAATATTTTTTTAAATAATTTTATTTTATTTATTAAATTTAAATATTAAAGAAATTAATAAAAAACCAACTAATTTTTATTTAAATTTTAAATATTTCATAATTTTTTTCTAAATTTTGACTAAGTTTGAAAATTCCCGCTTAAATTTTAAAAATCCCACCCATGAATAACGAGCCAGCTCGCGAGCTGGCTCGAGCTCTTTTATAGTGAGACGAGCTCACCTGTTGAGCTCAACTTGAGCTCAAGCTTAAGTTTGAGCTCGCTTTCCAACTAATGAGCTCGGCTCGAGAAGGGCCTAAACTCAACTCAACTCGTTTGCACCCCTAGCTGGGATACACACTAAGGCATGTATTATTACTATGATCATTATTCCTTCTCCTACCAGAGCTCTAAATTGAAATCTATGTCACATCATATAGAGACATCTCAGCCTTCCCATAAATGCGTTGGTTTTCAACGCACCATGCCTTCTAGGAGATCTATAGATGCACGTTCTTCTCCTAGGGACCTTAAGGAGAGTTCACAAGGACAAAGGATGTTAGACTTCACACGCTATAACTTATTGGATCCTTCTTCCTACTTTCCTTCCCAGTGGATCCCTATAAGTCTCTTTCTGGCCAGGGGAGTCTTCTAATGCTAGTGTAGCTTCACCTATAGATATTTTAGAGATGTCATCGTACACACCGGTAGTATTGGACTTCATTCGTGTGCTTCATTCTTTTATCCTTGAGAGTTACTTTGCCAACACTACAAGTCCTTCTATAGTTACACTTTTATTATGTATAAATTTATTTTAATGCATAATTGCAATATTCATAATTATATTCATTATATTATAACTCTTTGTGTAGTGCCTGAGGGAGCCATCTACACTTCAGAGATCCACAACTATGTTCCCTTAATTCTGGATCCCAGGAATGCCAGCGTATGGAGTCACAACATAGATATTTTATGGAACTTGATATCCCATATTGACCTAGGATCTCTAGAATCTTGGGTCAAGTTTGCTTCCTCTACTGACCAGACCCTCGGCCTACTAGCCAGCTTTGGGATGAACAACTCTGAGTTACTTGGTTGGGAGATATTACGTTGCGACTAAGGTCCCTCTCTATTCTACGAACCAGATCCACACTTCCAAAGCTAGAGGAGAGGGTTTCCAAATGACAGGCGATAGCTTATGATGCCCATGACCAGTTTGATAGTAGTGTAAAGGATTTGAGGCGATTTCATCAATACTCTTCCAGCATGGGCAGAAAGATAGATAGACTATCAGCACGCATGAGAGAACTATAAAGAGACATCAAGAAAATGATGTACATGAGATATGACCTATGAGAGGGGAGCAACCAACGTAACTGCCTTATTAAGAGGCAGGAGCAGCACCACTAAACTCTACACCAAATGTTGGTGTTGGCTGACTTTGCACTCACATAAGCTGTGGAGGAGTTCTAGACTACACAGATATAATTCCACACTTTAATAGAGATAGTTGGACAATTGGAGGACTTATAGGCTTACCTCTTTTGACTTGTCTTCATCCTTTTTTGTTTTCTTGTGGTCTAAACTATATAATATCTCTTAGTCCTAGTCATTCTTGTACCTCATGATGATGATTATATATATACATAGACAGTTTTTTACACTGTATTTTTTATGTTGTACTTTGAGTTATGCTCTAAGTTATTTTTTGAGTTATAGTAAGGGATTTTAAATATTTATTTGAGGATCTCAGCACACAGTGTGATGTCGACCCAAATAAATATTTAAAATGCCCCTATCTTTGAGGGTAGTTGTGATCATTATCATTCTAGCGACTAGTTATGTTGTAGATTTGGACCCAAGTATTTGATTCTGATGATTAAAAATATTATTGTTCCTTAACAACTGCCATTTCTGCATGTCTATTTTATATGCCCAACTCACTAAACTTTCAGGTCTATAAGTTTGCTTGGAATATCAATCAGCTCAAGTTCATGTAGACTAGGATTGAGTTAGTCTGTAATTTCTATTTCAATGCATTTTTTTACCTTTTTTTGAGTCAAATATACCTTGGTGGATCTTGAAGCTAAGTAACCTTACAAACACACGCACTGAGGGGGAGAAATTTATTGAGCTAGAGTTTTTTTATTTTTGATCATATCATATAGGACAATTTTATATCATCATGGATGATAAGTCAAAAAATAGAAACCCTAATTAGGGCATCTAGGTCATGTAAACTAGCTTAAGCAAATAGACCTGGATGATACTTCCATTATTCTGGATGATATGCTCAAATCAGAAATACTTAGCCGTCAAACTCATTTAGACAAGATTTTAATTTTTGAATTTTATTTTAATCATGCAGAATGATCCCATATCATCCTGGATGATTCATTACAATCATGCCTAAATTAGTCAGGTGATTAAGGAAAGTAATTAAGGTTAGATTGATCGATCATATCATCTTGGATGATTGTAGGATCATCCTAGATGATCATCCTTAGTTCTCTCCTAAATCTCCTGGACATCCCAAACTATCTTCTGGACGATAATCACTAATTTTGAATTAATCGTACAGGACAATCTAAGCATCATCTTGGATAATATGTTTTATTTTTATATCATCCTGATTTATCTCCTAGATGTCCCGAACTATCTGCTGAAAGATAATGTATGATTTTGAACTAATCATACAGGACGATGGAAAGATGTTGTATCCATCATCTTGGACGATCAAAACAAACATTGTTTTCTAATTATACAATAAACCCAGATCATCCTGGTTGGAAGGGTTGAAATACATTGATCATGCAGGATGACCTGTCGATCGTCCTGAATGGTCTTTGATGGCAAGTTTAAAATTAGGGAAATTTTTAAGGACATATTTATAAGATATCTTATTTATTAATTAGAGTATATTTTGTTGTTGTCTTGACCTGAGAGAGCTTAGAGAAGGAGAGGGAGAGCTTGGGAGAAAGAGAGAATCTTGTCAGGGGGACTTTGTGAGGTTTTTACAAAGGTTGTTCCAAGCAAGGATTCAAGTTTTTTTCTCTAATCATCATCCTTAGCTCCTTGGTGGCTCTTGAGAGGTCTTCATCAACACAAGATCAAGGTTCTCTGCCTACTTTAGGAGGAAGCAATAGGAGTTGGGGTTCTCTGCTTGCTTCAAGAGGAAGTAGAAGGAGTCTTGGGTCTCTACTCTCTACCTCACCGGGGTCTGTGAAAAGAATTCTATAAGGGCTTCTCCGCCTTCCTGTGGGAGCAAAAGAAGAGACACTATCATTTTAGTTCAATAATCAGAGGGTGCCTCCAAGGAGTAGACGTAGGTCAAGTTAACCGAACTACTATAAAATATAGTGTATTATTTCTTATTGCTATTATGCATTTTAATTTTTGCACTTTAATTTTTTGTGATTGATTGTATAATTAAAATCTCTGATTTATTTTGTTAAGCACTTCCGCATCAAGGGTTGATCTTGTTTGTTTTAAAATATTCAAAAAGGTTTCAAAAATATTTTCTTTTTATTTAAGAATTTTTAGAACCACCAATTCACCCCCCCCCCCCCTCCCCCTCTCTTGGTTAGCCTCGGGCTAGTTCATAAGTTCTAAATAACCCTAATAAACTTTCAAGTTAGAGCTAGTGATCGTAGCTTTTAGCTTAGATTTCAAGGGTTTGGCTCTTTTTGTCCTGTGCTTTACGGGGTGGGCTTGACCGATGATTTGTAGGCTTTGGATTTAGTTGAAAGTAATAAAATCAAGTAGTATTTTAGTCCTTAACTAGTTGAGAAAACTTTAATCTGAGTCACTTGAGTTCATCGGATTAGATGACCTAGGATTTGATAGCTCTTCATCTTTTAGTTGCAAAATTGAGGGTTCCTTTACTGCATCCTTTCTTATAGCTTATTGAGTAGATTGAGCTACCAGTGATTCATCCATATTTGGGCATGTTGGATCTAGCCCCTTACACCTATTCAGGCTTCAAACTTGAGTTATGGTAAATGTGCTCCCCAATACTAAATCTACTGAAGTTGGCAGATTTGAAGTCATCCATTTTGTGGCTAAAGACTTAAAGTCAATGGATATTTGGTAATTACTCACGACTCATCCTTTCCACTAGAACTTTGATTCTATAATCAATTAGGAGAATCTTATAGACTATGAATACTTGAACTATTGAGTCTAATTTGCCTTCGTGCTTCCTATAGTCCCTACTAACAAGTTGATGAAGTAGAGGTTCCACTACAACAGCCTTTCTTATGTCTTGTTGAGCAGACAAAGCTTCTAGTGATCCAGCCATATTTGGGCTTATTGGATCAGACCTTTTACACCCATTCAAACCATAAGCTTCAGGCTATTGAAATACTTCAGGCTATCCCAGCATGACTTATTGGAGTATATAGTCATGAAAATCTCTTTCTAAACCTTTGAAATCTTAATACGCTGGGAAAAGTGGTGTCCCAAACTAATCAAAAAAATTATATACATATATATTATCTATAGAAATTATTATATCCTGACTTAAAGAAATGTTCATAGTTGATGATATTAAATATTTATTTGAGGATTTTAGCATGTGATGCATGGTCAACCCAAATAAATATTTAAGATGCCCTATGTATGACAAAAAGATTTTGAGATAGAGTAAATTTAAAATTTTGGGATTTTAAATATTTACTTAAGGATCTCAATGCATAGCACAATGCCAACCCAAATAAATATTTAAAAGACCCATTATCTCATAGGGAGATTCTAAAATGAAATAAATTTGGCATTTTGGAGTTTTAAATATTTATTCGGAGAACTCAGCACATGACGTGATGTCGACCAAAATAAAGATTTAAAATGTCGCAAGTTTTTTTTTAAATGCATTCTTTTATTACATCGTACATGCATTAGTAGATACTTATAAAGTATAGAGTAAAATTATAAGTACATATTTATTCCTATACATGATACTTCTTTAGGTATTGATCGCTGATTAGAAGCATGAGCTTCTGATCGTGTTGGTCGATAAGTTGATAAGCTCATCCTTGATATACCTTCTCGATAATAAAGAGACCCTCCCAATTGGATACAAATTTTTTACCAATTTTGTGGTGCAGGATGATTGGCTTTCTCAGCACTAAGACCAATTCCCCTTCTTAAAATTTCGAAGATGTATCATCTGATCAAATTATTTTGCCATTCTTGCTCAATATATTTCTTAAGTTCTGTTAAGCTTATACCATGATTTCATTGAGTGAGTTAAGCTCTTCCATTCTCAATTGAGCATTTTGCTCCTAGGTCAGATTGTACTGGATAGCTATGCGAAGTGATGGTAGCTTAATATATAGTGGTAACATGGCTTCAACCCCCAACACTAGTGTATAAAGAGTGGCTTTTATTGGAATTTTATAAGTTTTATGATATGCTATAGTGCCTCTGTCATCTTTTTAAGCCATTCTCTTTTGTTCTTGGTGATGATCTTCTTCAACAGCTTTACCAAAATCTTATTGAAGGCCTCCACCAAGTCATTTTCTTACGGGTTATAAATTAATGTATATGGCCAATTGATTCTATGCTGATCAACAAACTTGTAAATTTTTACACTTTTGAATGATGTACCATTATCTGAGATCTCACAATGTTGTACATCAAATTTGTAAATGAGATAAAGAAGTTAATCACGTGTTTGGATATGACTTCTTTGAATGGAGTCACCTATGCCCACTTTAAAAAATAGTTAGTTGCTACAAGAATAAAGTGATGTCCAGCTGATGACGGTAGATCTATTAGACCGATTATATCTGTACCCCAACATTCAAATGGCCAGGATACTACTATTGGGTATAGAAGATTCAATGACTTATGTATAACATCACTGTGAATCTGACACTCGTGGCATCTATTGGCATGGTCAATGCAATCTGTCACCATTATTGGACAATAATAACCCATCCTCTATATTTTAGCAACCATTTTAGGACTTGACTAATGTGCACCACAAATTACTTTATAGAATTTTATCACAACTCTATCAGCTTCCTTGGTCCCAAGGTATCTTAACCACATTTGATGAAAAACTCATCAGTATAGTGTGTTGTTGACAAATGTGTATCTCAATGTCCTCTTCCAGATTTGTGTAGCTATCCATTAAGAGTTTCCTTTCTTTGAAATAGTTGATGAATACTGGCCTCCAATCATCTCCTTCCTCAATATTTAAGCAATGTAATGATGACTTCAAGCTTCTACTGGTTTAACATCTCTTGACTACATGACATTCTTCTAGTTAATTTTTAATAATGATTCATTGGGGAGGTTGAGGATCAACTAAGTTATATCCTATTGGCTTGATTTATTGTATTCCCTCTGCCTACGATATTGTAATAGTATTGGATCTAAGATCTAAAAAGTGTAGAATCTAATCAATATAGGACACTCATCGTTAGTATTTACCATTTTCTTAGCTAATTTGGCTAGATAATCAACTTTTCTATTATGACCTCAAGGTACTCATGCTATCCTAGCATTTGGAACTTGCTTCAGAACCTCAAGAACTCATTAACAATAATGGGATAATTCAATTTTGTAAATCTTATAGATGCCCATGATTTGATTTACCACAAGCTGAGAGTCACCGAAGATTTGGAGATTTTAGAATCTGACATTGATTGCAATCTCTAGTCCTGCTAATAAAGCTTCGTACTCAACTTCATTATGGGTTTGAGGCACAGCTAAACTGAATAAAAATCTCATTATGCCTCCCTCAAGCAATATGAAATGAGACTGATACCAACTCAAGCTTTTACAAGATTTAGATATTGGATAGGTTTAATCTATGATGCCACATCAAAACAAATTTCTAAAATTTATAGTTTCTCCTCTTCCTCGACCTGCATGATTTGTTCATTGGGTAAATCATCATTGAGCGAGGAGTCTGTTGGGATAGGATGTGTGGCAAGAAATTTTTTAAGGCTTGTCCCTTTACTACCTTTTATGGCATGTACGTGATATCAAACTGTAGTAATATCATTGCCCACCTGGTGAAATAACCTATCAATGTTGGTCTTGTCATCAAGAATTTTAGTGTATCGATATTTAACACCAATGTAATTTTGTGAGAGAGTATGTAGTGGTGGAGTTTCTGGGCCATGAAAATCAATTCCAAGCAATGCTTCTCAATTGAAGAATACCATATTTCTACTCCGATCAACCACCAATGATGCAGTAGAGCACCTTTTCTTTTTCTTCTTTATTATGTTTAGCTAATAATTCCCCAAGGGACTCTTCTAGTGCTGTCATGTACAGGATAAGAGGCTTCCCTATAATTGATTTTACAAGAATGGGAAGATTCAATAGATATTTTTTTGAAACTATCAAACGCTTCTTGACATTCTATATCACATTTGGAGTGGATATCTTTCTTCACCAGCTTTGAAAATGGTTGGCACCTACTCAACAGATTTGATATGAATCGTCGAAAGAAAGCCAGTTGCCCATGTAATGAGCAAAGTTTTTGGAGGTTCTTGGGAGGTGACATTTTCATGATTGCTTTAATTTTATTGTGGTTGACTTTAATTCCTCAATGTTGAATAATATACCCCAAAACTTTTCTCGAGGAGATACTGAAGGAGCATTTAGGATGGTTCATCTTCAGAAAAAAAATTTTAATTCTCTCAAATATGATCCTTAGGTCACTTAAGTAATCCTTTCAGCCTACCATTTTGATGATAAGGTCATCTACCTTCTGATGTATTAGCTCATCAAAGATGTGTGTCATCACCCAATGATATGTAGCACCAACCTTCTTTAGGCCAAAGGGAATGACCGTGGAGCAAAATATGTTGATGAATGATGCATTATTCTTATCTTTCAGTGCCATCTTGATCTTATTATAGGCTGATGACCCATCCATAAAAAGAACATCACAGTTGGACGTCTTATCAACTAGAAGTTTTGACAGTAAGATTGAGAAATCATCTTTTGGACATGCCTTATTGAAGTCCCTAAAATCGATGCATATACAAATTTGGCCCATCCTCTTCTTAATAGGGACAATGTTGGTAATCCAATCAGCATATTTTTATTCATAAATCAAGCCCGCTTCTATAAGTTTCTCCATCTTTGCATTTACCTTTTCTTTAATCTCCAATCTTATTCTCCTTAAAGCTTATTTAACAGGTTCCGCATCTGGTTTGATGGCCAATCTATGAACTGCTACATTAGTGGATAAGCCGAGCATCTCAGCGTTGAACTCATATAGAAGTTTTTTATTTCTTCTACTTGGTTTTCTGGTAAAAGGGAGCTAATTAAGGTTCAGTGAGGGTCTTCCTCAGTTCCCAAGTTGACCTTCTTTAGCTCATCCATAATAGCTTCCTATCCACCATATTCAAGCACTTCAGGTGCATGTTGTCTTCTATAGGTTGGTCATAATAAGTGTTAACTTTATACATTTCCTTGTCACTACTATGATCGGATTTGATTTCTCCACATGTGATTTCTTGATAAGTCTCCTTTTGGGGGTATTATCGTGCAAAAAAATTGAGACATATTCTTGCAATAAAATCCTTCATCCATAATGAATGGGGATTTCTTCGATGCCAGAGGCTTAGGCAGAGACAAAATTGTTGTGTGAGGGTACAAATGTTAGCTTGCTTTCATAACATTCTTTGGATATTTTTGGTATTATACCTAGGCAACCTCGTATGTATTAATTCTCCAGAATCAATGAGCCTACAAAATCAGTCACTTTTTATCTCTTCTTCATGCTCTCTACCATTATAGAATAAGGTCCTTGGTCCACCCCTTTTTTGTGAAGAGGCACATAGAACTTTATAAACTTTTTGACATTATCCACCTCTCGGGGAATAATTTTCTTAAAGTTTAATAAAGGGATGAGCATAGCTATGCATATACTATCCGAGATTGATAGACTACCTATTCTTCTTGAGAATACACACCACACCTTATTCATGTAGGTAGACTCGTAGTCGTAATCAGAATATGAATATTAGGCTTTTTTTCTTTGGTCATTAACTGGCATACTCTCTGAGATTTTGTAGGGGTGACATCATTTTTAACAGTGTCTCTCCCTAGGTGAGGCATATGTTTTCTTTCTTTATGAGTGGCAACTATTTTGGAAAAATTTAGTGTGGCTATTACTTTAGGAAGAGTCAGCATTACCTTCTTTCTCCCCACCTGTTTTTTCTCATCTTCTTATTTAGTTTGCTTTATAATCTCTGGATTTGATGCTTGGGTCTCAAGAGAGCTCTATGACTTTGGCTTTTTCATTATGAAATAGTTGGCATCTTCATATATTGTTGCTTCATGCACTACAAAGGGCTAGATATCATCGTAGAATATGAACTTTCCATCCCTAAGGTACTTCATATACTGATGTAGTGTTGATAGGACATTACCATACTAATACAACTGGGGGCGACCCAAAAGGGCCTTGAATGAGGTATATGCATCAATAATATAAAATTTAGCTTCTATATGAAGTTCTCCAAATGTGAGGGAGAACATAAATGATCCTAGAGTCTTTTTCCCCTTCTCATTATAGTCGTGCACCCTTAGCTTATTTGGCCCGAGGTGTTTCAATTTGAGGCACAATGTTCTTAGTGCTTTAAAGATTATAAGATTGAAGGTGGACCCAAGATAGATTAGAATTCAGCTAATTATCATCTTGTCACTCTCTACAGTAATATATAGAGGACAATTATGATCTACCATTCCAGGCATCATGTCCTCTTCAGTGAAGGTGATGAATACCTCAATAAGGGTTTGTAGGAACTTACTCATGTTATGCTTAACAAAATATGACTCATACCTTTTGGGGTCTTTGAGAACCTAAATAAAAGTCTCCTGAAGGTCCTTAGACATTACTAGAGCATCGTATATGCCGAGTTGTGCCAGGATCTTCCTTAGATGGGATAATATATTATAATTTATCCCCTTGGTTGAAGTTTCTTTTTTCTTGGGGTCTTTGGGGATGATATCTTCTCCCCTTATTTTTAATGGAGATCCTCTTCTTTGGTGGAGATGGCAGTATCTTGCCCCTCCTCAACTGCAACTGACTTCTCTTACTCAGACTCATTTGACGGTTCATTTTTTTTTACAGTTGGCTATTACCGCATCTTCATATTCATCCATTGATTCAAATTCACCACCCTGATTTACATGTTTCATCTGCGATGTTATGTCGGAGTTTGATTCAGCTTCTTTTCAAAAAAAAAAAAAAAGATCCTCCTCTGAGTTATAATCCATCGGTAACTCCATTAAATAGGATTAAGAAGCTACATCCTCGGTGTATCTTCTTTTATCAGTGTATTTTGTGCAACTGAGATGACTACCATAAGAGAGTCATCATCAACATTTTTGGCTTCATATATTTTAAGCTCTGACATAAATTTAGATAGCTTGATAGGTCGCCTCACAGTCTGATAATATTTGTCCAAATTATTGATAACCCTTTGAGTTGCTATCTTTCTTTCTCTAGGCATCTTCAGTTTGGTCTTTTTCTTGAAAGATTATTCCTTTCCAGACTTTTAAGAACCAACTTGGTTGGGATGCTATTTAGAAGTGGATGCTCACACCGTAGGCAGTGTCTTGGGATCCATTACCAGCTAACTGGGAGACTTCCACTTCACACCCAAAACTCCATCAAGTTATTTTAGCATTTTTCATCATCTTCTTGAAGAACACAGTCTCCCACTGCTCTTATTGCATTGGTTTCATTTCATTTCTCCTCTCTTCAAATGGGGGGTATATAAGAGGACATAACCACTCGAGTTGATTCCTTTTTTGGGGTGAGCTAACACATTATCTGATAATATGAGTTCCTCCCTTTGGTATTTTTTTCCAATAAATACTTAAAGATGTAACAATCTTCAATAGGATGGTCGAGTACCAGATGATACAGGTAGTAGTTCAAATCACCAGTGTGTTTTGACTCATCGGGCCTCTTACACTTTAGTAGTTATAAATCTGCTTGCAATGCCTATAAAAATAACTTGGCGATGTTATCCCTCTTAAATGGATATTTTTTATTCATTTTATCCTTGAGGGATGAGAAAATTCTATCACTAGTTCTCATTATCTACCTCATGTGTTTTCCTCCACCCTAAAAAGTTCATAGATTATCATTACACCCCAAGTATCAGATTCAATTAGGGATTAGAGTTATAGGCCTATTTCTATTTTTCATCATATTACATAGGCTATTTATCTTTGTCTACATTATAAACCACCTAATTTTTTTTACTTGGCCTGAGAGAGGACATGGAGTAGGTTTCACCATTTTTAGCGTCTGAGGTCTTAGCCTTCTTAAGTTTGTCAAAGTGGAACTCTAATCTTAATAAGTTTTTTTTTTTTTTTTTAACTTAGCCTCCCTGTCTAAGAGATCATGAAATGTGGTTATGGTAGCCATGCATAAAAATTGTTTCATCTTATCCTCGATGTTTTCCATTAGTAGCTGAACGACATGCTCATCTTCCAACTACTGCTCATATTTCATACTTAAATTTCTCCAATGAGCTATCTATTTTAACAATGACTCATCCCTTTTTATTTTATCAAGGGAGAGGTTAGCGATTATTATCTTTTATATTGTGCTAGTGAATCTCTTCATGATCATTAATTCTAACTCTGTGAATGTCTTCACATAGTCATTTTGTAGTTCATTATACTATTTGAAAGAAAACACTATTAAACTGTTGACGAATTGTTGGAAGAGTAGGGCATCATTTCCCCATATATTCCCACATGTAGCCTTGAATTATGCCAAGTGTTGTCTAAGATTATTATTATTATTATTATCATTAAAGGTATTAAATTTTAGGACAAAGTACCTTTTCTGTCATGGCACCTAGTCATATTTGATAGGATAGGGACAACCCTTACCTGCTAGTTTCTTTGCCTAATCAAAGGATATAATAGCCTTGATCCTTTCTGTGATTATTCCCTCAACCTATAGAGTCGACGTAGACTTGGAGGTACTGATATGTTCTGCGGAGTGGGATAATAGGTGATGTTGTGAAGCTCATGGCCTCCTTCAAAAATGCCCTGTACTCCTAAAATTTGAGGCATTTTGGAGATTTTGAGGGTCAGTTGGAGGATAGGGCATAAGATTGGTGGGAACAATTCTCTACATCATTTTCATTATCTGGGTCATCATCTCGATCATTTTCTCATTCAACAGAGATATTTCCCGTCTATAGCCCTCATTTGTTGCCTAATCTGTCTCTATATGTCTACAAGCATGACATCTTTGGCATCAGGGAAATTCTTCCCAGCCTCTTCTTCTCATTTTTCTTCCAAAGAATGGTCGCCTCTTTCGGAGGTCGACCTAGCTCATAATGACACCATTGTACTTGTCTAGGCGATTGCTACCAATTATCTCCATCTTCGCCATCATCGTCATAGGACCATCGTTTACATTGGTATGCCTCACCATGTATATCACTTCCATATCTATGGTGTCTTCTAATCTTTCTTCCTCCTTTTCTTGTACTCAGATCTCCGAGCAGCAGTGCCACTGGATTTTTTATTCTTTGTTGGGCAAGAAGACTTTCTCGACCCACATACTATAATCTAAGTTGGTTTCTTCCTTTCATGGGTCGATGAATGATGGGATCCCTAGAGGATTCTCTTAGTTGTCAACCGTCATGGTAAACATCAATATAGGTCTTATTTCAGACCCATTTATGATGTTGCCTATTGGTGAGGGTGGCTCTATGGGAAACCACATCGGATGTCACGCCCATATCTGATCTTTCTCCAAAAATCTTCTCTTTTTGAGGCCTCAAATTCCAAATTTATTTTCCCTTCCACTATGACATTTTGGTAGTGGATTCCTAAATACACAGTTCAAGTGGCACACCTCGATGCTCATCGAGTTGAATATGCTTTCTTTCTTTATTTCCTTTCCATTGTAATGGATAGGTGCTCTCTTGACAGAGTACTTCTGGCCTTAATTGTTAGTTTTCATTGGACTCTCCTCTTCTTTAATCCCTTATCCATCACAATCTTTAAGACTCGGTATGCCCGGGCCAAAATGGTATTAGGCTCTTTCTTCTTTGGAGGACATGGGGCTTCAGGTTGTTGGTCCTAAAATAACCTTTTTAGCTAGCCAGTAGAGTCATTTATTTTGCCCATTTTAAACCCACAAACCATTCTAGCTAGGAATAGTCACTTTTGGCTCCTAGGCCAATAGGTTTGATAGGTGGATTGAGAAATATTGTTAAGCCCAGAGCCCAGCATTCTTCCTTCTCCTCTACCTTCTCATGAGCCTCCCTCTAGACGAGGAGGCTTCAACATCATTTCTCCAAGGTGCAGGTAACTTGGTTCGCAGAGTTATGGTTTTTACAGTCACCATTGATATCCTTCTTCCGACTATGACCCTCTTAGTCAGGGCTTCTAGTTGAGAAAGTCATTCAAATACAGAGAACCTTTTGTGAGGCTTCTTAGTAGTAGGTCATTATGTTGGCAGATGTGTATGGTGTGTAGCAGTTTTGG
The DNA here is from genome assembly GCA_022539455.1 of Dendrobium nobile. Classification (NCBI taxonomy): domain Eukaryota; kingdom Viridiplantae; phylum Streptophyta; class Magnoliopsida; order Asparagales; family Orchidaceae; genus Dendrobium; species Dendrobium nobile. The sequence goes on along the minus strand of CM039734.1, from coordinate 45,865,120 downwards.
CAGTGAGTCGCTGCGCTGGCAGATATGCATGACCTGTAACAGCTTTAGTAGAGTGAGGTCTCTTGGTAGGCCCTTCAAATTCAATGTCATACACACGAATGGTGGTGGTCATTACAATTGATGCAGGGAATTCAAGCCCACCAAACTGGATGGTGGCTCTTGTGCTTCCAATATTAATGACCGCTGTCGCTAGTTAAATGTTGGTGTCACGTCCCAGTTAGATGATAAAGGAGGTATTTTATAAATCCATCAGCACAAATGAAATATAAGGGTTAGTAATCAGCATCATATACATCACCCCACACTTTTAAAATGTATAGACTTACACATAACATATTAAAAAAGATAAATAGTATAAAAAAGTAATTAAAATGAAATTTAAACCCTGCTTAATAAATTTTTCAAGAATTTGTTGAATGATCATTTCTAGAATATTAAAAAAAAGGTTAATTCTTTAGATTATTGATTTAAGAAAATTAGAATTTAGCGTATGTCGGTTTAACTACTATTATTGCACTTAGAAGACTAGCCTAAGATGGAAAGAGAATACAAACCCTAGTGGAGTCGTCAGAAATCTGCGGGCTTTAAAAATTCATGCCCCAACCTCTCTATTGCTTTTGGGGGGTTTAACAGATAAAGTTTCAGGGTAAATTTTAAGAAGACAGATTGGGTTTATAAATAAGACACTATCTAGAGATTTTTCCCTCATTTTGCAATGACTTTATGATCTAAGTTAGTATTTCCTATAGGCGCAAGCCCCTATAGCTAATTGCCTCTCCCAATAACGAGAGAGAACTTTTGATTAATTTTAGTCATTGATCAAATACATAAAAAAAAAATGTTATCTAGTTTATAGTAGCAGCATGGGTTTGGGTATTTAAAAATTAATATTTAAAATTAGAAATTTCACCATCTTGCACTTGCACTTAAGGAGGATGGTGGGGAAATGGATGAAGGACCCAATCGAGATCCCATGGTTCTGTCATCTCGGGTCATCATGGTATAATCTACTTAGTCAAAGGAGTCGACCCAACCTAACAGAAGGACCTTTGTCGGTAGCCATGGGTTGTGCATCCACGGGTACCTTATAAACCTCGGAAGAGTATTTATCTAAGGGAATAAATTTGAATCCACCTTAGCTAATAGAGGGCTTTGTGCCCTATCAATTATATCCTATTGATTCATATCTAAAATATTTAACAACATTGCAAAGCATACGAGCTATAGACATAATCGTAATTTAGTGGCACTATTTGACATCAAACCACCTAGTTCAAAGGGCCCTGATCCTAATCATTTTCTTACGGTGTCATTTGGTAGAAAAACTATTGATTAGAGGATGTGTGCAATGTCATTGCTGGAAAGTGATTGTTTAAGAATGAATCCTAGTTATATTCTCAACCATACATTAGTTTTTTGTCAGCTAAAGTACCTTTTAATTTGTCCATCTTAACAAACTATTGTGGAGGGTGGATAGAGTTTGATGGGAATTTGGATGGAATTTTGGAATTGACCCCTCTGGTTGAGATCTATGTTCAACACATACATCATTAGGGTTTTTAGCTAGCATTTTGAATATTTAAAATTAACCCCTATGGTTAAGATCTATGTTCAACACGACCATCATCGAAGTATTTGTAGATATTTGCATTTGGGAATTGAAACTTATCGATTATGTCAATTTGCTAACCAAGGATCGGGTTTCGAGCCGATTATATAGTTTTATTAGAAGAATTTCTCTTATTATAGACCTTAAAGGCCTAAAATGAATGTATCAAAATAAATATCTCGGTCAATGCCATAATTAAATTTTTTTATGGTTCGTGTCATGTCGACTCCTATCTACTCGCTTAAAAGGATCAGGCTGAAACTTGGGTTCATCTTTTAACACACACAACATCCCTAGATGTCACATGTTTACTCGTAATATGTTCACCGAGGCCCATGTGGGTGTGTGATTATAAATTCATTTCTTTGTGCTTGTGTATATATATTATAGTCCAAGTGCGGGGCCATTTTTGGAATATCTTATAGGTTTTCTATGACAGCTCGTTGAAGCTTGTATTTATCATAAAATCTTTGTATTTTCCCATAGACATTATGTTGAGTACACAATGGGTCTTTTGTAGCGGCCCGTGGGTTGCATTTGCCGTATATTTTCCAACCTTATTTGTAGACAACTTGTTGTTTATACAACAAATTTACTGCAACGACATTTAGGTGTTTTGAACCTATTATTTGTCTTTTATTCTTGTCTATGGATATCCAACACATTTTGGATCTTCATATTTACTTGAAAATGATATGTTGAGTGTTTAACATGCCTTTTTGAAGCACCTCATAGATATTTACATTCACTGCTAATTTATCTTCTTTTTCTTGTGTGTTCTGAACAATCACCAACATAAGCTTAAGGTGCCACTTGTTTATGAAGAAACTTGTAAGGCTTGATAATCTTATCTAACTCAATATTAAGAACCTGGTTGAACTGAGACTCACTCACTCCATCCTTGAAAATAATGATTTAATCTAACTTTCTCTTCTCATAACTTGTATAGAAATCAATATTTGACTCCTAGATTATGCCATCCTCATCATTTTGTTTATGTTTGCTTAAAAAAGAATTAATCATTTTAAACCTAAATGATTGTATCCTTTTTTATGCCCTATGCTTTAAAATCAAAGACCACTACCTTGAACTAAGAAACTGCAGTAAGGCATATCAAACCATCTAGGATACCCATGCAAGATATTCATTCCTAAAATAGTTGGTGCAGCCCTTGAGATGATTGGAATAGCATGTGTATTTTCTGTTTATAATTGTGAGTTTAGGCTACCAGACTTTGCATTAATCTGTAACAACACATTTGATAAATATTGATCATTAATTGTAGTGGGTGAAATGTATTATGTATTGACATTTTCTTAAATGCATCTAGATGTATCATATTGTTATTTCAACTGCATGTTGAATGCTTATGGTTGCAACTAACATGTTGATTATTGTATGGGTCTCTTATAGTATTATTTAACTCTTTTGCTTGCAAGAAATTGATGTATTTGATCGGTGAACTGTTACATTTACTTGCATATCTTTTGGCATTCGTAAGGACTGTTTTGTATATTTATAAGACAATTGATGTCAATCATAGAGATATTTTTCGATTTATAGCATGTAAATTATCATCATTCACAAAAGAACTAGTACACTTGTTTATCGGTGGATGATTTTCACCTATGGGTATAATGTTCTTCATACAATGGGTATTCTATCATTGCTTGCAAATAACACTTGCCATTAGTATTCATGTGCACTAGAGACCCTTCGTATCTACAATATACCTCCTTCCATCACTTGTATGCAAGTCGATACGCTCATTTGTGATTTGTTATTGACCACTGGCCAAGTTGCATTTTACTATCAATTTTTTCATGCATGGGTTGTTTGTTTATCTCTTGTCATCACCTACAAACAACTCTCTTTTATGAATCAGCTATAACAATGGACTTTTGCATGATGATTCTTAGATAGGATGTCACATGTCTTGCAATTCCCACAGCCTATTGCTTAAGGATGAATTAAATCTAATGTCATGAGCCAATTATCACGATCTAAAAGCCACAATGGCTTTATAATCAAATCATTAACTCTTATAGTATTCTTGCTCTTTGCTCATTAAGATTTGCATTCTAATTGAAGTATTCATTATAAATTAATTTTTATTGTCCAAGAATAAATTCCATGTTAAAGCTTGAAATTAGTTCATTTATGCATGAATCTTAGTTCATTCGCTTTCCTTTGATTTTATCATTTTTCATTATTTCATTTTCAAATATTAAGCTTTTGGCCAAAGTTCTTACTAATCATTTTTAACTTCTGTTCAAGTCCCCTGTTGTTTAAAAATCTGCAAGTTTGGCCCGTTATTTTGTTCAAGTACTTGTCATTTCAGATAAAATTTCAGCAACCTCTCATCATCTCTCCTATTTAGGGAAAATTTTAGGAGTCATAGCCTGCCGCTACATCAAGAAAGATATGCACGGTTAGTGTTGAGTGCCATAGCGGTCGTAGTCTTTAATCCAACCATGCCAAGAAAAGGTGTGTATGAATCTTTGAAAATACATTTTCCATAAAATCCCTTCCTCTCCACTTTTTTTTGCACTTTTCTTTTTCCCTTTTTTTTGGAAATCATTTTTTGTCATTTTTTTTTTGAAATCCCTCCTCTTTTCTCTTTTTTGTGGAATATAAATATATATATATATATCAATTGTTAATGACATAACTAAAGAAAACGTTAATAACACTAACCATTCTAATTAATGCTAACAACATGCATAATGACAGAAGCTTACTATAAAAAAAGTTTGGAAGTAATGGGCCTTTGACTAGATTTGATTGGTGGGCTCTTTGGTATGAGTTGGTTGCTGAAGTTGTTTGGAGTGAAGTGCAAATTTGAAGTTGCAAAAGGCTGCTTCAAATCACATGGAAGATTTGAAGTTGATATGGTGTTGTACTAATGATAGGTTTGTAAATAGTGGGATGTTAGGAGTACTAAGGAATGAAAGGGAGATTTTCATAGAAAATTGGTGAAGTTGCCAACTTCTACTCACGTGATTATCAGGCATTTATGTTGTCTTGAAGCTAATAGAGGGACAAGTGATGGAGGTTGTTGTATTTCTTTCTGATTCACATGAATAAAAAGGCAAAGGGCAGGCTTTAGAGAAGGATGACTAGGGTTCTGGACATGAATGAGAAAACCGCATGTGGAGGGGGGCCAGTCATTCAAGTGAGTCTAGCTACTATGGATAGCACACAATGGAGGAGGCTGAACAAGCTCAGGTATAAGGCTTATAGGTTTTATCTAAGATGAGAGCTTTTCATGCGAACTTGGAGAGAAACCAGAAGGATTCACTCGTTCTCATTTTATTGAGGGAGCAGCAATGATCGAGGCGATTCTGAAGAGAAATAGAGAGAGCAAATATTTATGGATTTTGCAGGATTCAAACAGGTCAGTAGATACGAGGTAATCATATTTAATGCGATTAGATTTTTTTTTCATTTATATATATATATATATATATATATATATATATATATATATATATTTAAATTCATGTCCTCTCTTCACTATTCATTAATCTGAAATATTTGTAATGTGTCAATCGATTGAAATCATCTCGATTCACGTGCATTTCCTTAAAATGTGCACTATCACCTCATTTTATGTGTTCATCGCATAATTTTCATTGGATAAATTGATAGTGTATTTAGAGTATTAACGATGTTTTGAATGCAACAATAAAACCCGTTTTGTGATCGAACATCATCTGTGTCACGTCGTGCACTATTTTCCTCAATTTATTTATCATCTCCTTAGGATTCATTCCACCACCTCGGTTGATCCCAATTAATCAAATAAAATTTAGTTTTTGAATTTTGACAATATTTCGAATGCAACGACAAAGTTTGTTTTACGATCAAACATTTTTTGGGTTGCATTGCACACTAAATTCCTCGATTTGTATGTCTTTGCCTTAAGATTTTTGCCACCACCTCGGTTGATCCCAATTAATCAAATAAAATAATATTTTTGAATGTCAATAGCATTTGGATGCAACGCCAAAGTCCTTTCTTCAATCAGATATCATTTTGGTGACATCACACATTAATTTTGGGTTCAGGTCATTCCTTTATGACCGATTTCATTCGATTTGACTGTGAGGTATCCCCACTTAGGCAAACTCGACATCTTGATTACAAAGGTACATACCGTTTCACAATTGAAGGTCATTTGACCCTTCAAGTAATGTGTCACATCAATGCACGTGCTACTTAATTCGCTAGCTTTGCTCCCTTTACATGTAGTTTTGTGTATATGAGTCGACATACTCTCCATAAGACATTCTTTAGGTGTCGACCTAGGTCGACGAGTATGAATTCTTTCAATGGCCAACTTTGATAAGTTATTCAAGTTATCCTTGCAGGTGGAAACTCTCTTCAGCTTCTTAATCTTAATGCTTAAGGAAGGTACAATACCTTTAGAGGCATTGATTGCATGAAAGACTCTTTATTGGATGTTACTAGCTCAATCATGGATACTCTCAAAGGAGTATAGGTGAAGTATGTTGGGGCATGGTGTGTGACCTCTTCATGATCAGGGCGAGTGACACGAAGAAGTTTCACAACCGTTGTTGTGGGCGATCATATAATCCTTAGTAGTCTAGGTTGTAGGGTAACTCTCTAGTAATTTGGAAGATGACAATCTCATGGCAAGTTAGGTATCATGTTCATGCATTCTCTAGGGTGAATTTTCTCCAGGTCTTGCCTTGCCCACTATCTCTTTGAGGGAGAGCTTATAGGGGTGAGTAGCCATGGATGACTCATCGACTCTATTGTATTCCTTAATATTAACATTTCTTTAATTCCAATCTCTCAATAAGTATTTTTGGTTAGTGTGTAATAAAAAGGTCCATCTCTTAGTCCTTGGGTTAGAGCAACTGGGTGAGTGTCTCTAAATCTTTTACTTCCAGCATCTCCCTCCAAAATCTCACTATTAAATTCCTCAATGACTCTCCTAACTTTTATCTCATCATTAAGAGAGCTTGTGAGTTCTTTTGGGGATTTTGGGCACTCGAGAATTATGTCATAAAAGTTATCTCGAACTCATGGAAGGAGGTAATGACCCATATTAATAAGAGAGTAGACCACCTCATTACAAACTATTTAAACATTATGAAGAACAAATGACATTTATAAGCATTATTAATGCACAGCAGGGAAGTCATTATATAAAAAATGGTAGTATTATCCGTTGGGTTAGTTATGCCCCTATAGGGCTCCAAGTGTGGCACCTTGAACTTAGGAGGCAGCCTAGCCTTTGTGATCTCTCTTGAAAAGGTATTATTGGGTTTGGGTTATTGTTCTTATGACTTGTCATGCCAACAAATTATAGTTTTCATCACTCATCAGCATGTGAGTAAGATTAGGGATAGGCATCGAGGTTAGCACTCTATTGTCTGACCTCCTATGGTGACCACTCCCTCTATGTACCCCTTGTTATCCCTCCAAAGGCATATGGAATTATTTTGGTTAACCTCTCTTCTATCTCCATTAAGTCTTAGTGAGTTGTGAAGTTTGGATTCTCTATGTTTACTAAAGGTTCTGGGTTACTCTACTTATCTAATTAGGCGTATATCCTTATCACTAGAATCAATCCACATTCAACACCCCTAAGAAGATTTTGGATCCAAATTGGTTTCCTAGGTGGCACCAAATCATACTAGCATTCTAACTCTAAGAAAATAACTTGAGAACTTATAAGAATGGAGACAATAGTCAACTAAGAAGAAGATTTATAGTATAAGTGCTCAAGAAGCACCAATTCTCAAAAAGTCTAAAGATCCTAAATGTTCATCTTCATTCTTTATTTCTAAGGGTCAGAGGGATACAAGAAACACAACATTTATTAAAAAAAAAAGAAGAGAGAGAGAGAGAGAGAGAGAGAGAGAGAGAGAGAGAGAGAAAAGAAATGTAATGATTTTATGACTTTTAGTACAGGCTGTCCTAGCATGTGTCTCCTATGTAACTCTCTAGAATCTAATGGAAGGATTGAACTTTCTAAATCATATAATTAAAGAAACTCATCACCAAATAATTACAACTATAGCTAATAATTTTTTCAAAAAATATAGAAGCAATAATCACTTTCATTTCACCAAAATATAATTACAATAATCCAGATCATAGAAGTCTATGCATCAAATAATTAAATGCTAGATTACAAAATAATTCCTTGGTAATTTTAATAATCCCGACCCTACCTCTACACCTGATTTATTAGGCGGGAACATTACCCTTTCCTCAAATTTTTTTTGAATAAAGTAAACTTAACTAGCTCAGTAGACTCCTTCACCCTTCTTAGTTATTAGAATAAATTTATACGTGCCAAAAATAATTAATTTAATAGAAACTAATCAAATAAAAAATGCTTTATAATACATAAATCATAAGAAAAATAGAATTTATAATATTCCACTATGTATACTTGATATTGGGGTCAATACTTACTTTTATAATCACATAATCACTTTCACTAAGGTATGTTGATGCCATAAAGAATTCTCATTTTTAGAATTCACTTACATTTCATTTTTCACTTTTTTGTCATAATTCATATAGAATTTTGGGGTTCACTAAAACAAACTCAAAATATTTCCTAACCTTATTTTAGAAACATTAAAATATAAAATGTCATGACTAGAATGCACATATTTTTATGTCTGGTTATATCTTTACTTCCTCTTGTACTCCCCTTTACCTTCCACACATGCACACAATAGATGGGGCTAAAATCCATCCCACATCTGCATTAGGTAGAAGGGACAAGAAGAGTACTTACAATATTATTTAACCCCCATACTTACTTCCAGTAAGTGTGACTATAATCCCTTCCACATCTACATCAGGTTGATGGGACTATAAGAGTACATATAGGGCTATTTACATAACTGAGAGTGCACTTTTTCATCTTTCAGAACATAACATCTCCAATGTCATGCATTGCAAAAAAGCACTACAATGCAATAATAAATAAATTAGGCATTTTATGTAATATTGAGATTAAGCAGAAACTATTAATAAAATTCTATATTATTTGTAAAATAAACTACTCAATGAACTTTCTCTTTTCAATTTCTACTTTTAGAAGGATATTTATCTGAATATTTCAAGACTTTTATCTAATTATTATTACTCCAAAAACCCTCAATTCAATAATATACTTGGAAATTCATATTGGAAAAATCAACTATTAAAAACTCAATTGCATATAGCTAAAATGCCCATAATAAAGAGCATAAAAACATACTAGAAATTATACAATGAAAACTTTGTACAATTCGGGAAAAATATATTTTTGTTCACAAATTTTAATAAATCTACTTGAATTAAAATTAGAAATTGGAGTTTAGGAGTATATGGAGCTCTATTATTTTCTAAACTGGCCTAACGGAGATATCCTAGACCTTAGTCTCCAAATTCCTTCCCTCTCTTTCTTTCTTTTTCTTTTTTTTTTTTTTGCATAAAACCCATATAGGGCCTACGTGTTGATATGAAATACAAATTACAACATCCGTAAAAAGGATCTAAAACACATTACTTGCTCAAAGAGCTACACAAAGTAATTAAAAAAACACTTTGGAGTCAAAGATCCCAAACTAGTAACAATAAAAAATGAAAAGAGTCGGTTGCAAGGAAGCCAAACCCCAAAAAGCCAATAGGATCAACATCTCAAGATATGTCAAGTCTGGACCAAATATGTGAATCAAGCTACAAAAAATATATAATATAAAGCTAGCAAAAAATTAAACCTAAGAAGAAGTAGAACCATCAAGCACCAGACCATATGGCAAACATCAACAAAGACAAACCAAAACCAATAGAAACTCGTGGAAATAGAATCACACCACGAGAAATAATCATGTCCTGAATATTTCAAGATTTGTAAGAAGAAGACCTCAAACAAAAAGAAAACAATCAGGAAATGAGAACAAAGATAAATAAAATAAAATAAACTAACACAAGGCATAGCTACTCTTAGAAGAAAGCCACCTTAAAAAACAAATCAACCACCCTAATAACTGACAACTCTAGAGCCAGAACAATAGGCAAGCATATAGACATTAAAAAAAACAAAACAAAGGGCAATAATAGGGGAACCCAAAAAGCTCCATAAGCCAACACTACAGAACACGCACACCAAACTATAAACACATACAAGATTCACCAAAAACCATAACTGAAAAACCAATCGGAAGAGAAGGACAAAAAACCCCAAAATAAACCTCATAGAGAACTCACAGCACAAAAAACCCACAAAAAAGGCCAACCCAACAACAATAGCTAGAGCAAAGCCACAAGACAAACTAAATAGGCAGCCCATAGATCAACATAAAGAGAACCAGCACAACAACCATGACACAAATGAAGGAAGACCGCCCAGACACCACCAACAAATAGTCCAAAGACCAATAGGAAGAGAACCAACACTATAGACAAGACACAAATGAACAAACCCACAACACACAATAGTCTCATCTTTCTCTGATGAAAGGGAAGCCGTTAATATCCAATCTCACCATGTTCTTAATCTCATGAAGATTGTTTAAGTTAGAATATTGAATAGAATTAAAAATAGTAGTACATTTCTTTGGCCAACCAATTAGCAATCAAATTACCTTCCCTCCAAATATGAGAATCTTAAAATGACATAAATCCAAAAATTGGATAATTTTCTTGAACAAATTGAAAAGGGAAGCATAATATTTCTTCACTATGAAAGAAACAAGCAATTTTCAATTTGATTTAATCCAAATATTACTCCAATAATTTTGGACACAAAGAAGAAGAGCATGATGTAATCATCTCAGTGATTATAACATTATGCATTAGAATATGAGAAGCAAAAGTCATAATGAATAAACCTTTGCTATTACAAAAAACATCACCACACCTAGTAGCACCGTTGTTCATCGAACCATCAATATTAATTTAAATATGATTAACCTCAGGTTTTTTTTCAATAAAAGATGCAAGGATAAAAACTGACTTAATTAGCACCCATAATAATTTTAAAGAAAGTAGACCAAGATTCGTTGCACATAAGATGTTTGGGCTTTAAGAGATTCACAGAAAACAATTATTGAATTTTAAATTGAAGAATAAAAATAATTCTATCAATATTCATAATAAAGCCTTGATTCTTGATATTGTTCCTATCATTTTATAAAAGCCAAAAAAATGATTAAAGGAACAATCATAAGAATATACCCCTTAGGATGATTGGAAAACCATATATCAAGCATATCTAGGCAATAAGAAATATCATTTTTGAAGTTAATGCCTAATTCATAAGTAACAACAAACCAGACACAAGAAGCAATCGGGGCATCAATAAAAAACATGATTATTGGATTCCTCATTATTGTTTGAATAGTTGCTATTTGAATGAGTTATATTTATGCAACTTATGTAGTTTTGATGATTCCAAACATTATTGTTCAAATGTATAGTTATCTCCTAACAATTTCAGAAGATTTGCACTTGCTCTTGTGTGTACTAACATTTCAGGAAAATCAGACTCCAGACTACGAAAACTTCAATTCAAATTCAACATGAGATATTATGTATAATTGATGTTTATCTTTTCTTTGAATTAACTTTGAAAGGGAGTGATTGTAATTGAGTGAATAAAATCTCACACACACACACAAATAAGGAGATCTTGAAATTCTATACTGATCGTACAGGACGATATTTATCGTACTGGACGATCTGTCAGTTATCTCCTATAGAGCACTTGGAACGAATAGGAACTTGCCTTGAAAAATTTTCTAAGTCCTATTCGTCCAGGACGAAATTTATCATCGTCCCAGGCGATGGGTTCTCTGCAAAATTTTCGTCCAGACGAATTTTACCATCGTACGAGGCGACCAGTCCTCTGGAAAATTTTCGTCCCGACGAAAATAAATATCGTACAGGACGATCAGCTCTCTGGAACTTTTTTCGTACAGACGAAAACAAGTTATCGTCCGCGGCGATAGGTTCTCTGGAAAATTTTCGTCCAGACGAAATAAATAATCGTCCAGGACGATCGGCTCTCTGGAAAATTTTCGTCCAGACGACCACATTTTCGTTCAAACGACAAACCGACTTAGAACAGTTTTCAGCAGTTTCTAGAACCGACCTTGTAATAACCGTTCGTACTGGACGAACCAAGTTCGTACAGGACGATCAGATGTACGAAGTCAGTTCGTACACATATACAAATTGGGTCGTTTCAGATCGTTTAAGTAAAATCGTCCAGGACGATCCAGAATCGTACAGGACGATCCACTGCATACAGAATTGAAAATTTGCAGTTTTTGGGCGATTTCACTTGTCTTTTATATAAATAGTCCAAATTAGACTGCCACCCAATCTTTTTGTCATTTGATCTTCGTGCCTTTTGAGAGAATAGCCAAGGAGAGAGTGGAAGAGAGCATTCAAAGGAGGATTCCTACCACTGGAGCTAGAAGGCTTCACTTGGATTGCTAAGGTAAGAGTCTCTACTTGTGAAATTGGATTTCTTCACTCTTTTTCTTTCTTCCTTCTAGATTCTTGTGAAAAGATCATTCAAGAAGGTCCGGTTCTCTGCCGACACTTGGAGAGTGTGAAAGGACGAAGGGTTCTCTGCCTACACTTGGAGGGTGTAAAAGGACGAAGGGTTCTCTGCCCACACTAGGAGAGTGTGAAAGGACGAAGGGTTCTCTGCCCACACTAGGAGAGTGTGAACAGACGAAGGGTTCTCTGCCCACACTAGGAGAGTGTGAAAGGACGAAGGGTTCTCTGCCCACACTAGGAGAGTGTGAAAGGACGAAGGGTTCTCTGCCTACACTTGGAGGGTGTGAAAGGACGACGGTTCTCTGCCAACACTGGGTTTTGTGTAAAAGGACGGACGGTTCTCTACCGCACCGGGGAGTGGTGAAAAGAGTGTGTTGTAAGGGCTTCTCCGCCTTGCTGTGGGTGCAAAAGGAGAGTCACTATTGGTATTAGTGCAATACTCAGAGGGTGCCTCTGAGGAGTGGATGTAGGTCTGGTTATAGACCGAACCACTATAAATCTGGTGTCATTTACTTTATAGCTTTTACGTTTCCGCACTTTTAAAATTCAGTTTTAACAACTCTGTGGTTGAAAAATATTTTTCTACTAACTTTAAAAAAGAAAATTTTATTTCGGTTCAACTTTATTTTTAAGAGGGTTTAAAATTTTAAAAAACTACCAATTCACCCCCCTCTTGGTAGCCTTGGGACACTTACTTAGGCTTAACAACCTAATTACTGGACTCAACAAGTGGTATCAGAGCAGAGTTTCAAAATCATAAGTTTGAACTACTTTTTGATTAACGTAGATGGCTACATTTGGAAACCGAAACACACCTGAGGGTTACTCTATCACTAGACCTCCACTGTTTGATAATATTCCTTTTGATTTTTGGAAAACACGCATGTCTACTTTCTTACAGTCACTTGATTATCGCATGTGGATGCTAGTCCAGGAAGGTTACACAAAACCAACTAGATTAGTTGATGGAATTAGGGTAGATACACCCTATGCAGATTGGACTATAGAAGAACGTGACTTAGCACAATTAAATGCGAAATGTTTAAATAGTTTCTTTTGTGCTTTAAAATCTGAAGACTACATGCGAGTTTCCACTTGTAAAAGCGGAAAAGACATATGGGATAGACTTTGTATTACTTATGAAGGGACAAATGAGGTTAAGCAATCAAGACTCAATATCTTGTTACATGACTACGAATTATTTCGCATGAAACCTAATGAATCTATATCTGACATGTACACAAGATTCACTCAAATTGTCACCTCTTTGCATGCACTTGGTAGGGAATTAACTAATGCTGAAATGGTTAATAAAATTCTTCGTTGTTTACCTACTACATACGATGCTAAAATTACTGCAATTACAGAGTCAAAAGATCTGAACATTTATTCAATTGACAATCTTCTTGGTTCACTCATTGCTTACGAGCAAGGAGTAAGTCAAAGAAAGATTGATGCAGGTGAACCAAGAAAGGACAAGAATCTTGCATTAAATGTGGAAGAGTCAGAAAGTGAACACTCACAACCTGAGGATGAAGACGATATAGCACTGATGACTAGACAATTCAGAAGCTTTTTAAAGAGGAAGCAGAAGAGACGCCAGCAATGGAATAGAGGTAAGTATAACAAAAATGGCAGGGTTTCTAATGAATTGATTTGTTATGAATGCAGGAAACCAGGTCATATAAAAACTGATTGTCCAAAACTTAAAGCCACTCCTAGCAAGGAGAAGGTAGAGAAGAAACCAATGGTAAAAAAGGGCAAGAAGAAGTTTCAAAAGGCTTTTTGGGCTGACTCAGCTTCAGACTCATCTGAGACTGAAAACGAAGAAGAAGTCACCAACCTTTGCTTGATGGCAGATAAAGCTGAACAATCAGATCAAGAAGAGGTATGTGATTTAACATATGATGAACTGTTTGAAGTTTCTGAACACATGCATGATGCATATAGGAAAACTAAAAAGATGCATTCTAGTTTAATTTTAGAATTGGAAGAGCTTAATAAGGAACACGAAATCCTTAGGAAAGATCATGCTTTAATTGATAGCAACCACATGAAACTACTTGATGAATATGATGACTTGAATAAAAATTTTGAAAATTTAAAATCATCCTATGCTGAACTTGAAAAAGAATTTAAGAAATTTAAGGATGAATCTGAGCACAAGACATATAGAATCAATTATACAAATCGAATCTTGGAGGATATGAATTCATTTTACAAACTTACTATAAGAGCTCTCGAGGATAATAGGAACCCCCCTAAACTTGAAGATTTTACAAATCCTAAATATTATCCTAAATTCATGAAATCCCTTAGAAGACAATCATATGAAAGAAAACATAGGAATATTTTTCCTAATGTTAAATGTAACAATTGTGGATTTTTGGGACATATATCTCACACCTGCACTTTAAAGATGAAACCTAATTTGGTGTGGAGAACTAAGATGCATAAACCTAGACATATCACACATGCATCTGATTATAAATTTCATAAAGGTGAACCCAAACTAGTTTGGGTTCCCAGGTCTAACAATTGAGAATTTTGCAGGAATACTCTCACACAAGACCTCGTGAGAGTATATGGTACCTGGACAGCGGATGTTCTAAGCACATGACTGGAGATACTGCTCAATTCATAACGCTGGAAGCCAGGAGTGGAGGCAAGGTTACACTTGGAGATAATACCACAAAGAAGGTGGTTGGATCAGGTATGATTGGAAATTTGAAAAACTTTTTCATAGATAATGTTTTATTAGTTGAAGGCTTAAAACATAATTTGCTTAGCATAAGTCAGCTATGTGATAAGGGCTATAATGTAAAATTTTTACCTACTAGCTGCATAATTAGCCTAAATGGGAAAATTGTTTTAAATGGAAAAAGGGTGAACAATGTCTACATGCTAGATTTAAATTGTATTCAATCTCCTACTGCTTTTTGTTTGAAAACTGTTTCTGATGAATCATGGCTTTGGCATAGGAGACTTTGTCATTCTAGTATGAAAAATCTTAGAAGAATTACCCAAAAGAATTTGGTTAGAGGAATACCTAAACTAGACTTTACTAAGGACCACTTATGTGATGCATGTCAATTAGGAAAACAAGTGAAGTCCTCTTTTAAATCCAATAAAGATCTTAGGACCAGTAAACCTTTAGAAATTCTTCACATGGATCTTTTTGGACCTGTAAGCACGGTTAGTCTAGGAGGAAAGGTATATGGATTTGTAATAGTAGATGATTTTTCAAGATTCACCTGGGTTAAATTTCTTTTTCATAAGAGTGAATCATTTGAGGAATTCAGAAATTTTTCAACTTGGATACAAAGAAAACTAGGATGTGAAATAATTTCTATACAAAGTGATCATGGAGGAGAATTTGAAAATGAAAGATTTGAAGATTTCTGTAAAGAAAAGGGGATTGATCACAACTTTTCTGCACCTAGAACTCCTCAACAAAATGGAGTAGTTGAAAGAAAGAACAGAACATTAATAGAAGCCGCCCGAGCAATGTTAGCAGAATACTCTCTTCCTAGATATTTTTGGGCTGAGGCGGTTAGCACTGCATGCTATGTTCTGAATAGGGTAAATGTGAGATCAAATTTGAATAAAACACCCTATGAATTGGTAAAAGGTAGAACACCAAATTTGTCTCATTTACATGTATTTGGTTGCAAGGTGTTCATACATAATAATGGAAAATCTGCCTTAGGAAAATTTGATCCAAAATCAGATGAAGGAATTTTTGTTGGATATTCAAGTGTTGGAAAATCTTATAGAGTATTCAACAAAAGAACTTTAGTCATTGAAGAAACCACACATGTTGTTTTTGATGAAAATGGAAACATAGAAGAGCCAAAAGTTGTTGAAGAAGAAATTGAAGAAAACTCCCAAAAGATTGATAGATTAAATTTGGAAGAAAATGTGGAAGAAAATATAGAAAGAGAAGACCCTTTGCCTAGAGATTTGAGATTCTCTAAAAATCACCCAAAGGAATTAATTATAGGTGAACCAAGTGAGGGTGTTAGAACTAGGCGTGGATTAAACAAGGAAGTCAATCATTCAGCCTTCATTTCAACTATTGAACCCACTAACATTGATCAAGCACTTTCAGATGAATTTTGGATATTGGCCATGCAAGAAGAGTTAAATCAATTTGTAAGAAATAAAGTTTGGGAACTAACTACAAGGCCAAAAGATCAAAGTGTTGTTGGAACCAAGTGGGTGTTCAAAAATAAAATGAATGACTCAGGAGTAGTCATTAGAAATAAGGCTAGATTAGTAGCTAAGGGGTATAATCAAATTGAAGGAATTGATTTTGAGGAAACTTTTGCCCCTGTAGCTAGACTTGAAGCAATTAGGGTTTTACTAGCCTTTGCCTGTTTTAAAGGTTTTAAATTGTTTCAAATGGATGTTAAAAGTGCCTTTTTAAATGGAGTAATTGAAGAAGATGTTTTTGTAGAACAACCTCCAGGTTTTGAAAATTCAAAATTTCCAAATCATGTTTTCAAATTAAAAAAGGCATTATATGGATTGAAACAGGCACCTAGGGCTTGGTATGAGAGGTTAAGCACCTTCCTACTTGAAAGATCTTTTGAAAAAGGAAGTGTGGATACAACTCTCTTTTTAAGAAAAATTGGAAAGGATATACTTATTGTTCAAATTTATGTGGATGACATCATCTTTGGATCTTCAAATAAACATCTTTGTGATGATTTTTCTAAAACAATGAGTAATGAATTCGAAATGAGTCTAATGGGAGATTTAAATTACTTTCTAGGATTTAGCATTAAGCAACTTGAGGAAGGTACTTTTCTTAGTCAAAACAAATATATTAAGGACATCCTCAAAAAATATGAAATGGACAATGCTAAACCTGTTAGTACACCAATGAGTTCTTCAGTTCAGTTGGATAAGGACCTTAAGGGAAAATCTGTTGATCAAAAGAAATTTAGAGGGATAATTGGATCTTTACTTTACTTGACTGCTAGCCGACCAGATATTATGTTTAGTGTTTGCCTATGTGCTAGATTTCAATCAGATCCAAAAGAATCACATTTGACAGCAGTAAAAAGGATTTTAAGATATCTACTAGGAACTCAAAACTTAGGAATTTGGTATCCTAAGTTTAGCTCTTCATTTGAAATTATTGGTTACTCAGATTCTGACTTTGCAGGCTGTAGAGTGGATAGGAAAAGCACTTCTGGAACATGTCAATTCATTGGAAATTCATTAGTTTCATGGTCTAGTAGAAAACAAAATTCAGTGGCACTATCTACTGCAGAAGCAGAATACATTGCATTAGGAAGTTGTGTGGCACAAGTACTTTGGTTAAAACAACAGTTGATTGACTTAGGATTAACTATAGGCACTATTCCAATTTATTGTGACAATACTAGTGCTATTTGTATTTCAAAAAATCCTATTCAACATTCTAGAACCAAACACATCGATATAAGGCATCATTTCATAAGGGATCACGTATCCAAAGGAGAAATTGAACTCATACATGTTTCAACTGAAAATCAACTTGCAGACATTTTTACAAAACCTTTAGCCTTTGATACCTTCAGTACTTTAAGAACAAGGCTTGGTGTTATTGATTTGAATGCTTAACTCAAATGTCTTTGCAAACATTGATACTTGTTATGTTTTGTTTTTGAAATTTTGTGAATTTTTGTGTGTTTTTTAATGAATTGTTTTTGGATTTATGATTTTGTTTTATGTTTTCTGTGTTTCTGATTGTTTTTGTTGATTTTGTTAATTTAAAAATTTAAAAAATCAAAATTAATTTTTGGAGGAAATCGTCCAGGACGAAATATTTTCGTACGGGACGATGTGTAAAGGAACAGTTTGCGAAAATTTAAACCGTTTTAGAGCAGTTTTTTATTGGATCGTCTGTACGATCTGTGATCGTCCAGGACGAAATTTTTTTTCTCTCAAACGTCGGGACGATTGAATGCAGCGGTTGAATGGATAAGATAGTTTTTAATACGAACTTCGTCTGTACGAAATTTTCGTTCGTCCAGACGAACATGTGTCGTTTCATTGTAGGGGACGGTTTTCAAGAGTCATCAAAACGAAATACTTTTCGATCGTCTGTACGAAATTTTTTTCGTCTGTACGATCGGTCAAGTCAAAAAGCCTGTACGAAGAGACGCATCGTAAGTTGTGTTGAATACGAAAAGCCGTTACATTTTGGACGAATTGGATCGTCTGTACGAACATGCTTCGTCCAGACGAATTATTATGTTCGTCCAGGACGAATATTTTCGTCCAGGACGAAAGTATCGTTTTTCCTTTAAATATGAAGGCTTTTCAAACTTGAAAATCACACTTTCAAATTTCTTTTTCAATCCCTTTCAACATCAAATCAACAATGGCCTCCTCTAGCAAAAGACAAAAGGTTTTGGTGAAGAAACCAAACAGGAATGCCCCAGACAACTTTCTTTCTAAGGAAAATGAGGAATCTTTTCCTCGTTTTGCCTCAGCAAAAATCACTCCGTCTCGCATTCTTATCCCAGCAGAGTTGAAATATCGGGTAATGCACCTCTTCGCCTCAACCCAATTTCAGTTCATTCTTTCTCTCGTTTACCTCTACAACAAACAAACCTACCATTACTTCCTTGCCAACATGAGTTTCAATTCTGACCACTCTATCATTAGTTCTTTTGTTTTTAAGAAAAAAGTTGAGATCACCAAGCACGATCTTGGTGCATTTTTAAACTTAAGAACTGAGGGATATAGAGCCCACACCCTAATGTCAGAAAACTCCTTCAAATGGTTTGAAATCAATAGGGTAATTAGAGGAAATGCAATTGACAATCATGTTGCTAGAGTCTCAGGTATGACCCAAGATGCCCGAATCATCCAGCATATCCTTAGATCCTCAATTATTCCTAAAGCTGGTGATAGGATTAACATCACTCCTCTCCTTTCTTGTCTAACTTTTTTAATCATGTCAAGACATCCTATTGATGAAGCCCAACTCATCATAGATCATATCTATAGGCTTTCAGAAATAGGACATGCTGATCAGAAGAAAAAGAAAAACATTTCATTAGGGCACTTAATTACCTATATTTTGGAGAAGAAATACAATATAGTGCATCCTGATGAAGAATATGAAGAGCCAGTTTACTATAACAATACATCATTCAGACTGCTCTTCAAGGAAGAAAAAGAAAAAGGGAAAGCACATGACAGTGCTTCAGAAGAAGAAGAAAGAGAAGAAGGAGAACATACCTCTGCACCTCAGTCAGATTATCAGAATCTGATTGAGAGATTTGATCGTTTAGAGACTCATATTGATCAAAGATTTGATCAATTTGATGCTCAACTTGTGCAGCAACAACATGACATTGGTGTTATTAGAAATGAAGTACATGATATCAATACCAATGTAATGTTGATGGCCTCCTACTTTAACCTTTTCGGTGGCATTCCTCCTCCTCCTCCTCCAGAACAGTAGAGATGATTTTATGTGTTTTTGTAGTACTTGTGTTGTATTTTTGTTGTGTTGTTGTGATTGTTACTCATTTTTTTCTTGTTATGTTAATGTTTTTGTTAAATGTAGGTATTTGTCTTTTATTTTATGTTGTGTTTAGCTTTTGTGAAATGTAATCTTTTCATATAAATCAATGCATTTCACACTTGTTTCAGTATTGATTTGTTATTGAAATGTGGTTAATTTTTTATGAATTTCATTAGTATTATTTAATCTTCATAGTGCTTAAATTAGATTGTAATTGGAGATTATCTACATTAGAAAATCTAGTCTTTCAAAATTTAAAAGTTGTTTATAACTTGTTGTAATTAGAATTTTTAAATTCATGTCTATTCATTTAGACTACATAAAAGTTAAAATTATTATTGCAATTTAGATGTTTACTTATTTTGTATTTCTTTGTTCAAATAATATTTATGTACTTAGAAATATTTGAAATTTTAGATTATTGATTTTGGAAAGAATTGGTGTAAAGTACTCTTGAATATTGTACAAAAAGTACAAAAAATCAAAAGAAATGCGCAATGGTTCGCAAATATGAAAAAGAGGCACAAAATCAGCTAAATATCAATAGATGCACAAAAATGTGCTCAAAAAGTTGAAAAAGATGCGCAAAGCGCCACATGTGGTAATTCTCTTCTTTCCAAATTCTTTCAATCTCTTAATTCAAATTGATCTTATGTTCATTTATATTCTATTGAATTTTGAAATATAGAATTTTTTCTTCATCTCTCTTGTAATGATTTTCTATATTCAAATGTCTAAATTGAATCATGTCTTTGCTAAATTCTTCTTACTTACAATGTTATATCACTTTTTAAATCTCCTGAATTTCTATGATTGACCTAATGTTTTTAGTTTAAAATTACATACCCTATGTCAATCACCATTTAGATTAAATTTTAACAATGAATTTCATATAATTATTTACATTTCTGGTCTTTTTCTTCTTCACTTTTTGTTGCTGTCAAAAAGGGGGAGAAATTATTAGTTTGTGTATGTTTGTGTTTTATCTTTTTTAGTTGTTCTGTTTGCAATTTTTTTAAAAAAAAAAAAAAAAAAAAAAAAAAAAAAAAAAAATATTGTTCTTTAATGCCTCCTTATTTTAATGTACTCATAAATTCAGGGGGAGTTTAGGAGATAAAAAATGTGTTTTAACTTGAAACCATACTAATAATAATTGTTTTGCCATCATCAAAAAGGGGGAGATTGTTTGAATAGTTGCTATTTGAATGAGTTATATTTATGCAACTTATGTAGTTTTGATGATTCCAAACATTATTGTTCAAATGTATAGTTATCTCCTAACAATTTCAGAAGATTTGCACTTGCTCTTGTGTGTACTAACATTTCAGGAAAATCAGACTCCAGACTACGAAAACTTCAATTCAAATTCAACATGAGATATTATGTATAATTGATGTTTATCTTTTCTTTGAATTAACTTTGAAAGGGAGTGATTGTAATTGAGTGAATAAAATCTCACACACACACACAAATAAGGAGATCTTGAAATTCTATACTGATCGTACAGGACGATATTTATCGTACTGGACGATCTGTCAGTTATCTCCTATAGAGCACTTGGAACGAATAGGAACTTGCCTTGAAAAATTTTCTAAGTCCTATTCGTCCAGGACGAAATTTATCATCGTCCCAGGCGATGGGTTCTCTGCAAAATTTTCGTCCAGACGAATTTTACCATCGTACGAGGCGACCAGTCCTCTGGAAAATTTTCGTCCCGACGAAAATAAATATCGTACAGGACGATCAGCTCTCTGGAACTTTTTTCGTACAGACGAAAACAAGTTATCGTCCGCGGCGATAGGTTCTCTGGAAAATTTTCGTCCAGACGAAATAAATAATCGTCCAGGACGATCGGCTCTCTGGAAAATTTTCGTCCAGACGACCACATTTTCGTTCAAATGACAAACCGACTTAGAACAGTTTTCAGCAGTTTCTAGAACCGACCTTGTAATAACCGTTCGTACTGGACGAACCAAGTTCGTACAGGACGATCAGATGTACGAAGTCAGTTCGTACACATATACAAATTGGGTCGTTTCAGATCGTTTAAGTAAAATCGTCCAGGACGATCCAGAATCGTACAGGACGATCCACTGCATACAGAATTGAAAATTTGCAGTTTTTGGGCGGTTTCACTTGTCTTTTATATAAATAGTCCAAATTAGACTGCCACCCAATCTTTTTGTCATTTGATCTTCGTGCCTTTTGAGAGAATAGCCAAGGAGAGAGTGGAAGAGAGCATTCAAAGGAGGATTCCTACCACTGGAGCTAGAAGGCTTCACTTGGATTGCTAAGGTAAGAGTCTCTACTTGTGAAATTGGATTTCTTCACTCTTTTTCTTTCTTCCTTCTAGATTCTTGTGAGAAGATCATTCAAGAAGGTCCGGTTCTCTGCCGACACTTGGAGAGTGTGAAAGGACGAAGGGTTCTCTGCCTACACTTGGAGGGTGTAAAAGGACGAAGGGTTCTCTGCCCACACTAGGAGAGTGTGAAAGGACGAAGGGTTCTCTGCCCACACTAGGAGAGTGTGAACAGACGAAGGGTTCTCTGCCCACACTAGGAGAGTGTGAAAGGACGAAGGGTTCTCTGCCCACACTAGGAGAGTGTGAAAGGACGAAGGGTTCTCTGCCTACACTTGGAGGGTGTGAAAGGACGACGGTTCTCTGCCAACACTGGGTTTTATGTAAAAGGACGGACGGTTCTCTACCGCACAGGGGAGTGGTGAAAAGAGTGTGTTGTAAGGGCTTCTCCGCCTTGCTGTGGGTGCAAAAGGAGAGTCACTATTGGTATTAGTGCAATACTCAGAGGGTGCCTCTGAGGAGTGGATGTAGGTCTGGTTATAGACCGAACCACTATAAATCTGGTGTCATTTACTTTATAGCTTTTACGTTTCCGCACTTTTAAAATTCAGTTTTAACAACTCTGTGGTTGAAAAATATTTTTCTACTAACTTTAAAAAAGAAAATTTTATTTCGGTTCAACTTTATTTTTAAGAGGGTTTAAAATTTTAAAAAACTACCAATTCACCCCCCTCTTGGTAGCCTTGGGACACTTACTTAGGCTTAACAACCTAATTACTGGACTCAACAATTATCACAACATTGACATTTAGAAGCCATGATGAACCACTTTTTGATCATTTAATATTTATCAACCATTAATATTTTATTTTTTGTTGGAAAAAAGGACTAGATGTATCCAAATGTGATTTTATTAGTTAGTTATTGAATGTAGTTATCTGAGTTTTGTATATTATTTTTGTTACATATTTTATTAAATACTTGTAATTATTTGGCCACAAATTAGAAGTTTCAAAGACCTGCTTGTAATTGAGAGATGAAGTAGAGGCTTATCATGGGTGAAATATCACAACGGATCATAGAAAAATGATATATATATTGAACTCATGTAACTAATTTGATCACTTGCACTACAACAATGAAATAGGTTTGCATTTAAGCTATCATCAAGAGATAGGTAGGTTGTTTATAAAGTTTAGTAATTCTAAATTTTTTAGAGAATGGAGGAATCTACCTTAGATCTAATTATACCAAAACATATTATATTTTTTATTGTTTTCTAACAAAATAATATAATAATTCATAACAAAATGTAACCATTAGGGTTTAGGGCATGTTACTTATTTTTTTAGTAGCATGTAAATCTGCACCTTGATTTGATTGTTTTGGTTAAATTCGAAATCATAGTTTTAATATTTAGCATTTGCAGTCTCTATGAGATGGTATACTTTACTCACTCTTTATTACTTATGTGATCATGTACCATTTTGAGATGAAAGTTTATCATTCATGTTGTCCAAATACATAATAAGGATTACATTCCACACTAGGAAAAGAATAACACTGCATTGCATTAAAAAGAAATATAGGTGTTTTTTATGATTTTTATAAGGTTCACTTATTGTTTGACTAAGGTGAGAATGTGTTTACTTGATTGTGCCAAAAAAATACTTCAAGGTTTTACTTAAGGCTTGATTAAATTTACCCAATTGGGCTATGAAAATCTCAAGTTAAAAGGCACTTAAAGATAACTATAAGTTTAATTTATATTTAGTTTGAAGATAATAGGGTAAGATATGTTTTCACTTAATATGATTAAGGCTTTATTTGGGATGACCTTTTTATTGATTCTTAAATTATCTTTTTAGTCCAAAAAAAAAAGGTGCATTAAAAAAGAAAGTCATCCCAAATGAAGCCTAAGTGAAGAACTAAGAGATTTGGACCTATATTTGAGATAATCTATTTATTTGGGCCAAGTGGGCATGAAAATTTGTTTAATTGGGCTAAGAAAATAGGTGAATTGATCTTAAAATTTGGTCATACGATAAGAGAAGGCTTTGTTGAAGTCCTAAAGAGAATTAAGGCCCCTGTATAAAGCTTAAGAAAATCTATGCAAAGGAGGGTCAACATTGATTTTGACCAAAATTTGAACCAAGATTCTCTAAGATTTATCAAACGGGAATTTTGTTTAAAATGACTTCCTAAGGTCATGAAACATTGTATAAATGTGATGGGAAACTTAAATACAAGGCTCATAAAGTTTGAGAATTTCTTCTTGGAATTTTATCCTAAATTCTTAAATTATTCAAAATATCAAAAATTAGCTCTTTGCCATTATTTGATGATGAGAATATTTTAGATTAATTTTTTCAAAATACATTTTGATTTATGAACTCATGAGTTTTTAGTTAGCATTTTTTTTTAAATTTTTCTAGGTCTATATATGATTTTTAAATGATTTAGGAAATTAATAGATTATTTTAATCACCCCAAGAGTTGAAAATGCATATAAAGACCTCATTAATTCTAAATGCTATGAAATTTGAATTATAGTCTTTCTATGGCCTATAAGAGCATCCCATAAGTTTAGTAATTTTTAGAATTAATCGAACCTATTTAATAACTTCCCAAAATTATAAGAAAATCACACCTTAATTTATTCTAATTTTTTTGTATCAATCTAGGATTCATTATCTATTTATAGCACTCTATACCATACTATGTTTGTTTTCTATAAAGAGGCATGCATTTTAGAAGTTGCTATAATTTAATTTAAGTCTATGTTCTTATAACCTCCTCTCTCTCTCTCTCTCTCTCTCTCTCTCTCTCTCTCTCCATTTATTATTCAAAATCTTATTATTTTTTTTTAATCATTTAGATAAATTAAAACAAACTCACACATATAACATACATAAACTTCAAAATCATAACTCTTAATTGATAATCAAAACTCCCAAATAACAAATAATGATGACCTATATTTCTTATCAATCTTAGTAATGAGATTCTGATAGTACCATCATATGAATATAACATCAATATTTTCCAGTTGAATATGAGATATTTGTCTTCGTACTTCGCTTCTTGACATGAACAGTGAGATAGAGCTAGAGAGTAATAAGATCAACAGTTGGGAACTGGAGAAGCTATAACTGAAATGAAGCCTTGCCAATAGGTCCTAACCACAATAAAGGAGCAAGAACACTACTAATACATAAACCTTTATTACACAGTGTAGGGTAACAGTATTGAAAGTCTGACATTACCTAGTTGCATCAACATGTCGTTCTGTACATTGATAGGCAACAAAGTCAAGAAATCACAAAGCTAAAACTCAACACATTATAAACCCCTTTGCCAGAGGCTTTTCTGTATAGAGGATCCAGTTATCATCCAAAATGGCGACCACTACTGATCAACGATCTGCGTTGATCCCAAAGATACGGACCTTGTGCATGTTTGGAAACTTGGCGACTACCAAAACAATCACTGCTAGTGTATTCAGAAAGAGCATTGGTTGCTGGTAGTCAGTTGTGTGCGAAGCTATCAAGTATCTGCCAACAAGAACATGAAGAAAGTTACATCAACAAGTGTTGGATTAAAAAATATATTAAAAATAAATTGGATATGCCGTTCTGACATGAAATTTTTTAAAAATATAATTTATTATATCTCAAAATTTTTATTTAGTTAAAAAAATAAAAACTAAATTTCTAAGCCTCAAATCAATCGCCCGCACTCAATACTTCATTTCTTGAATATTCTCACTTTCATTTCTCTCTAGTAAGTTGTGGCTATGACTTCACAATAATGCTCAATATCACCTTAATATTGACATCTAATGTCATCACAACATCAATATTTCAAAACCATCTCAACATCGAAGTATAACATTGTGTTAACATTTACGCTCGACGTCAACTATTTATACACCCACAATCGCGCCCCCGTGCCATCTCGATATCTCATCTCTGTCTAATGTTGTCTTAACATTGATGATCAATGTTAAAAAAAAAATTTAAAAAAAAAAATTAAAAAAAAATAATGATGATCTTGTTATCTCGAGATCAACAACCGACGCCATCATGACATCAATGCTCGACGCCCATTACACAATAAAGATGCCAAACTATCGATAGCATTTTTTACTCTCCTCTCGATGTCTAACACGACATTGTCTAACTCTAGATATTTTCATATAATCGTAAGCACTCAATACTTCATTTTTTGAATATTCTCACTTTCATTTCTCTCTAGTAAGTTGTGGCTATAACTTCACAACAATGCTCAATGTCACCTTAATATTGACATCTAATGTCATCACAACATTAATATTTCAAAACCATCTCAACATCAAAGTATAACATCATGTTAACATTTACGCTCGACGTCAACTATTTCTACACCCACAATCGTGCCCCCGTGCCATCTCGATATCTCATCTCTGTCTAATGTTGTTTTAACATCGATGATCACATCTCTGTCTAATGTTGTTTTTACATCGATAATCAATGTTAAAAATAAAAAAAAAATAAAAAAATAATGATGATCAATGTTATCTCGAGATCGACAACCGACGACAACATGACATCAATGCCCGAAGCCCATTACACAATAATAATGCCAAACTATCGATATCATTTTCGACTCTCCTCTCGATGTCTAACACAACATTTTCTAACTCTCGATATTTTCATATAATCGTCCGCACTCAATACTTCATTTCTCGAATTTTCTCACTTTGATTTCTCTCTAGTAAGTTGTGGCTATGACTTCACAACAATGCTCAATGTCACCTTAATATTGACATCTAATGCCATCACAACATCAATATTTCAAAACCATCTCAACATCAAAGTCTGGCATCGTGTTAACATTTACGCTCGACGCATGCTATTCTTACACCCATAGTCACGCCCCCGTGCCATCTTGATATCTCATCTCTGTCTAATGTTGTCTTAACATCGATGATCAATGTTATCTCGAGATCAACAACTGAAACCATCATGACATCAATGCTCGATGCCCATTACACAATAATGATGCCCGACTATCGATAGCATTTTTGTCTCTCCTCCGATCCTCTCAATGTCTAACACGACATCGTCTAACTCTTAATATTTTCATATTAATCATTTTAAGCATAAATCATAATTAAATTATTATTTCTCAATTAATCTAAATATTTTTCTTATTCAAATTTTTTACACTATTTTTAAAATATAAAAATTTTAATATTATATCCAACCTCTGTTCAGGTTTGTGCATCATAGCCCCCTAAAGAAACATCTTTTTCATATATTCAAATTAAGGTTTGAAACACCACAATCAAGTTTTGAGATGTTTTATTATCATGAGGCAAGGCATAAGGATAAAGACATTTTGAAGCATCAATAAATAACATATGAATATCCAAATAAGATATCAATCCAAAATCATAAAAAGTCAAAATAAGACCGTTAAAAGAATGACCAACAATAATGATAAGGTTCCTACTTCAAGGTCCAGAACCCACCACTCCTAGCATAACCTGCTAGATAATGAAAACTATCTTTGAAATCAAACCAAATCTCACTTAAGACTTGGAGGTGACTTAATAGCTATCAGCTACAACTATAATTCATACAATCCCTTAAAATAAAATTTGATATTAAGATGAAAAAAATAAGAGCAATCAAATAAAATAGAAATTATATGAGATTTGAGTGAGAAACAATAGAAATAGTCAAAGGGGTTTTTGTGTTGATGAGCACTTCAAGAGCTATAACTTCTCTTATACACTAAACTCACAAAGCTCTCACATAAAAAAAATTATTTTGAGAGGAAGAGAATTACTTTAATGGTGAACAAAGAAAACTTTGAATATTTTTCTCTATATCACTCTTAGGATTTGCAGCTAGGTGTTTGTTGACCCCTATAACTTAAACTATGTGCAAAAAGGACAAAGGTGGCGGATCGAGCAACGCGCGGGTTGATACAACGCATCACTTGAAGGGTCAAATGATCTCCAATTGTAAAATGAACATCGTCGTTGCGATCAGGATATCAAATTTTGCTAAGAAAGGCCCGTCGCAATCAAATCGGATGAGATCGGTCAAAAGAGACGACTGACACCCGAAATTAAAGTGCAAAGCTGATCAAACGATGTCGGATCGACGAACTGATTTCGCCATTACGATTGGAAAATTATGAATACTAAAAAAACTACATCTTCTATGTTCAAATTGGATCATTCGAATTGGTGGCACAAATTTCGAGACAAAACACGTATATCGAGAAAATTGGCATTGGCGAAACAAAGTCCGATCGCGAAACAAACTTCGCCATTCCATTCAGAATATCCTAAATACCTAAGGGTGACATCCAATTTATTCAAATTAAAGCATGCGAGGTCAACACGCATTTCAAGGTAAAG
Source organism: Dendrobium nobile (assembly GCA_022539455.1). Lineage (NCBI taxonomy): Eukaryota > Viridiplantae > Streptophyta > Magnoliopsida > Asparagales > Orchidaceae > Dendrobium > Dendrobium nobile. Next base: position 45,836,718 of record CM039734.1, on the reverse strand, counting down.
CACAAATTTCAAGAAAAGTTTGCCCAACTCTACCCAAATGACGTCAGTTTGACGAACGGACTGCGTCGTTGTGTTCGGAATATCGATAATATCCTAAATGCACTACCGATTTGTTTAGTTGAGGTTATGCACGCAAATCGAGGTATGCTCAAATGACGCCCGATCGTGAAATGGACTGCGTCGTTGTGTTCGGAACATCGAAAATACCCTAAAAATATTACCAATTTGTTTAATTGAGGTGGTGCACGCAAATCGAGACAGTCCCATGCAAAAATTACCCTCATCAGTGCTCAAACGACAACGGATTGACGAACGGGTTGCATCATTGTGTTCGGAACACTGAAAATACCCTAAAAGCATTACCAATTTATTTAATTGAGGTTGTGCACGCAAATTGAGGCGGCCCCGGGTAAAAATTACCCTCGACGTTGCTCAAACGACGTCCGATCATGAAACGGACTTCGCCGTTGTGTTCGGAACAGCGTCAATACCCTAAATACACTGTTAATTTGTTTAATTCTGATATTCGACGAATTCGACACGTCTAACGGAGTGAAATACACGCAAAACGAGAAAACTGCACGCAAATCGAGGCAGCCTTTGACCTGATTGACTCATTTTTGTCATGTTAAATTAATGCATGAGTGACCAATCACTAAAATGGCTGTTAAATTAAAAAAAATGCAACAATAACAGATGCCAAATGGAGAAAATAAGGAGCAGATCCATTAATGCCATTGATGCAAACCTCGTTTCGTCGAACATCCGTCGATCTGTCCCGCTTCAATCACAGCTGGCCCCCGTTCGTCAAAATGAACTATGCCCCGCTGTTTTCAGACAGTAGAACCACAAGCAAAAAAAATACAGACGCTTGCTCCGTTTTCCTCCCCAAGCCTCCAGTCTTTGTTCCGCCTCTAACCAAAGAATCCCACAGGCAACTACTCACCTCCACTCCGCCAACAAGAAGCCTCGTCTCTTCGTTCCTGTCTTACGATTGCTTCCTCCACCTCCCTCTTCAAGTGGAGAAAGCTTCACACCTACTCCTCCAGCCTTCCACGTGCCAACTTGGGTTGGTCAAAGGCAAACTCTTACAACTAGCCCAAGTTCCCTTGCAGTCCGCACCTTCCCTGTCTAAGACCGTAAGCAGCAGGGAGCTCCTTCTCCTCACCAACAACAATACAGCCGACCACTTAACAGAAGACACAGGTATTACTCCCATATGAATCTCAGACCTCATGCTGGATTTAAAGGTCGATATTACATCTCATGTGAGGTTTCTTTCTGAGATTCCTGCACTCATTGTACTGCACGCCTGCTGCTTTCACGTGAACAAAAAAAAAAGGGCTGCAGTCCACTTCCAGTCAAACAGCAGGATATCCCACTGCAATTCACTTTCTCAAACAGCAGTAAAAAGAGAACTTCACAAATCAACCTTTCAACCAACAAATCCAAATTCCAATCACAGATTTCAGCAAACCAACCCACTCCACCTGTGCTTGTTTCTTCCACAAAAACAGCCCAATATTCTCACATTTTCCCAAATCAACCTTCCACCCATTCAGCCTACAAGTGCTGACACATCTTCCCATTTAACCTGACAGCTTTTAGTCAAATCTCCAAGGGAGGTTATAGGTTCATGAGAGAGTAACCTGGTGGCTTGCTGGCTGAACCCTTTTTTTTTTTGTTGTTGTTTTGTGTGAATCCTAACAGCATTAGGCCGTACCAAAAAAAAAAAAGTCCCCATACGACCTTTAGGTGCACTTGTCCCTTTTACCAAATGGCCCAATAAAGTTTCACTGAAAATCTATCCCGCTCCCAGATTCTAGATTAAGCCCATTTATAGTTTTTTTTTTTCTGTAGTCCACATTGGAGTCCATCAAGTCACATGCACATCGAATCTTTGTTTGCAGATCGGCTTTCAGGTACGCTTTAGGGTTCTCTGGCGTAAACCCTTTTCCTTCCCGCCGCCGCGTCTTCTCGACGCCGGCAGAGGTTTTTTCCTCTCCCCCCTTCGGATGGCCCTGGATCCGAAGGATTTTCCACATCTTCCTGGTTCCTCTCTGCTGGGGACTCCACCTCCTCTGGCTTTTGGGCTCTCTTACGCGGATACCACCGCTCCACCTTCCTCCACCCCTGATGCTTTCAAGGTCGCCTTCTACCCTCCAAAGCCGAAACTTTCGTTTGCTGCAGATGACCTTTCTGAGGGCTCTTCGCTCTGGACGTTCTCTCTTGTTGGATACTCTATTGGACAACGACCATATTACGAGCGTCTTCTCAACGCCATGAATAAGGTTTGGCCGTTGAAAGGTGCGATTTCTCTTTTATCTCTTGCTGATGGTTTCTTCCTCATCAAGTTTGCTACTCAAGAAGATTACGATGCTGTATGGTCGGGAGGTCCGTGGTTTCTACTTGGGAAACCATTCATTCTACAGAAATGGTCTCCCAAGTTTAAACCACAGCGGGATGAAAATGCCTCAATACCTATCTGGATAAAAATTGTTAATTTTCCTCTGGCTCTTTGGACACCGACTGGGATTTCTAAAGTTGCAAGTTACATTGGTATTCCTCTTTCGGTCGATGCTTTAACTGCTAAGAGATCAAGGCTCACCTTTGCACGTGTTTGTGTGCAAATTTCTAAGGATTCTCCTCTTCCGGATTCTATTCCTTTGGAGATCGATGGTGAAGATTTGATCCTTATGGTTGTTTATGATTGGAAACCTTCACCTTGTGAAGGTTGCGGTTCACTTATTCACCCTTATTCCCTGTGTTCTAAAAATCCAAATCCCCAATCTGCTCTTGTTTTACCCCCAAAACCCCGTGGAAGATCCTCTTCCCGGCCTCCTAGACCGGTTTCTAGGATCCCTTCTAAATCTCCTTCTATCCCGGCTGCTAACCAAAACACCTTAGTTTCCCCCCCGACCCCTATCGCTGAACCTCCTGTTTCCTCAGGTGTCAATCCAATCCCCCCTCCCTCTGCTCCACCTCTATCTACTGCTCTTCAGGGAGTCGATACCATAGATTCTCCTCCACTGGTTGTTGTCCACCCGGTTCATCCAGCTCCTCCCCTCTTACCTCCAGAGAAGACTAATCTTATCCCTAACCTAAACTCTCCTAATGCTGAAGCTATCTCTGAGGCTTCCTCTTCCACTTACAGTCCACCTAAAGCTCATCACCGAAACTCCCCCTCCTTGCCTTCCTCCTCTAATCTCTCCACATCCAATAAATTTAAGGCGTTAATTGTTGAGGACCCTCCCTCTTTGGATGACCCTATTCTTCAGGATGATCCTGGTCCTACAATTAATGTCCTTATTCCTTCAAATTCCACTTCCAAAACCTCCTCTCAATCTCCTTCCAACTCCCCTTCCAATATATCTCCTCCCTCCAAAAACACTAGAGGGAAGTCCACCAAAAAGGGCAAACCTTTCAAATCTAAATCTTAATGTCTTACCCAAATCTTGTTTGTTGGAACATATGGGGGTTTAATAAACCCGACAAGGTTCTTGTGAGCAGGGATTTAGTCCGTTTGCATAACTTGAAGTTTTTTTGTCTTTTGGAAGCTAAAGTTCAGTCTTCTTCTGTTGATGATTGCTGGTTTATGAATTCGCATCGGATTTTTGACAATGAGGCGCACTGTCACAATTTTGGTTACTCCAACTTAGGGCATATTTGGATAAAATGGGACCCTACCCACATCTCCTTTTCCCCCACGTTTATCTCCTCACAGTTGATTCATGGCATTTTCTCGGTGGGATCTCTCCCACCTTTTCAACTCTCCATCATCTATGCCGCAAACTCTATGGAAGATAGGACCTCTTTGTGGGCCAAGATTAGAGAGTTCACCCCTTCCTCTCCGTTTCCGTGGATGGTGATGGGGGATTTGAATTGTTACAGATTCCATAATGATAAAGCCGGTGGTACTCCGGCTTCTGCTAGCCAGCTTGCTGAACTTAATGGATTGGTTTTTGATTGTGGGCTTCATGAATTGGCTTCAGTTGGACTGCTTTATACTTGGCATAATCAGCGTAGTGACCATCCCATTCACATTAAATTGGACAGGGTTTTAGTTAACTCTGAATTCCTTGACCATTTTCCTCAAGCCCACTACAAGGTTACTACACCGGTTTGCTCGGACCACTCGCCACTCATTACTTCCATCTCCTCCATGAACGGCCTTCCCAACCGTTTCCTTTTTAAGAACTATTGGACTTATATGAGTGGTTTTTGGGATGATGTTCTTAGTGCTTTTTCTGAACCAGCCCTTATGGGACCTATCTGCCACCTACAATTTTGTCTTAAGATTCTTAAAGGTTCGTTAAAAAAGAGAAGTTGGACCTCTTCCAACTTTCTCTCCAACAGCATTTTGAAACTTAAGGGTAACCTTCAAACCTGTTTAGAAAATATTCAAAGCTCTCCTCTGGATCCCTCCTTGAATCTCTTGCTGAAAGAGATTAATTGCAAGCTTGCTAGCCTTCAAGCCTCTTGGACATCTTGGGTCACCCAACGTGCAAAAACCAAATGGTTGTCTCATGGAGAGGATGATTTGAGCTTTCTCTATGCTAAAATTCGGGCTAGGAAGAATCATAACAATGTGTATGAAATCTCAGACGAAAATGGTTCTTACTCTAACCATCAGGACATTGCCGCCTCTTTCATTCAACATTTCAAAAAGCTTTTCAATGCTCCTAAGACCACTCAAGCCGACTCTCCTTACATTAACAGTGGTAAATGCATTCCCCCGGATTTGGTTAACTCTTTGGTACTTCCTTTCACTCTAGCCGAGATCAAGAAAGTGGTTTTTGATGGGAATGACTCATCCTCCCCTGGGCCAGACGGTTTTTCTTTTGCTTTTTACAAGAGGACTTGGCATATTACGGGACACTTCATTCATAGAGCTGTGATGGAATTTTATAACTCTGGTTATTTGCCTAAAGGAGTTAAAGCCACTGTTTTGACTTTAATTCCTAAAGGGTCACATGTATCTTCTGTCTCAGATTATAGGCCTATCTCATTATGCAATGTGTTTTATAAAATTATTGCCAAGCTTGTGGCCAATAGATTAAAGGTTGTTCTTCCATATATTATCCATGAGAGCCAATCGGGTTTTATCAAGGATAGATGCTCTACAGACAATATCCTCCTTGCTTCCGACATCCTTAAAAGTATTAGAAACTCTTTCTGTGCAAAGATAGATATCTTCAAAGCATTTGATTCGGTTTCACATGATTTTCTTTTTCAAAGGCTTAACCAAAAGGGTTTCCCTAGTAAGTTTATTAAATGGGTCAAAGGCTGCATAACCAATGTGTTCTTCTCTATCTCCATCAACGGCTCTTTAAATGGTTTTTTTGCTTCCTCGAATGGTTTAAGGCAGGGATGCCCTTTATCCCCTTTGCTTTTTTGCATTGTCATGGATGGTTTCTCCTGCTCTTTGGAGAATATGGTCCCTCCTTTTATTGGCGCTCAAATGAAAGATTGCAAGATTTCTCATCTACTCTACGCAGATGACGTTTTGGTTTTTGGAAAGGCTTCTCCTACTAACACTTCTACTCTTGCTAATGCTATTTCCATCTTCACTAAAGCTTCAGGTCTTACTGTTAACTATTCTAAAAGCTCCCTTATTCTTTCTAAGGATGTCTCTGCTGTGCACAGAGTGGGGGAGGCTATTGGTATCCTGAATTCTAGCTCTTATCTCAAATATCTGGGCATCCCGATTGCTGCCTGCCGCCTCAATTTTTCTCACTTCCAACCACTCATGAGTAAAATTTTTACTCTACTGGATGGTTGGAAAGTTAAATTTTTGTCTTTTGCAGGTAGGGTCCAATTCATTAGATTTACAATCGCCAATACTCTCGCTTATTGGATTAGGGGGGCAATTCTTCCCAAAGCTTGTCTCAAAACCATCTCCAATTCTAAATTTTTGTATCATGGCAACATCAATGATAAGAAGCTTCATTTGATTGCATGGGATAAAACTGCTTTACCAACTCTATATGGGGGTCTTGGGATTCCTATTGATGCACTTTGTCATGCCAGCCTTTGCTCTTTTTTATGGAGATTTTTTACTAGGGATAATGCAGCAATGTCTTGGTTCAGGAACAAATACCTCTCTCCTTGGAAGCCTGTCAATTCAATGGCTTCCAGATTCTGGAAGAAGATTCATACGGTTGCTCTCTTGGTTAAAAGCAGTTTTAGTTTTCAGATTTCCTTTGACAGCAAGTTATCCATGAATTGGGATCCATGGTGTTTTGGAAATTCTCTCAACGACATCTTCCCCTCCTATTATTTAGAGGAAAAGTGTGTGGATAGTTACACTGACAGTTTTGGCTGGGCTCTTCCTTCCTCTGCTCCGATTGCATTGCGTGATATTCTTGCTGGGATAAATTTTTCAGAGCAACCGGCTACGGCCTGGGACGGCTCTGAATCCCCCAATTTTTCAACTTTTTATCATAGTTATTTCAAGCATTTGGTTGAAGTTAATTGGCACTCTTTTCTTTGGCATAAGCGATTTTCTTTGAGGTATTCTTCTTATGCCTGGATGGCAGTACTTGGTAAACTTAAAACGGCTGATCAACTTAGGCTGAGGGGAATTGATGTTCTGGCTGGTTGCTCTTTTTGTGACTCTGGTATTGAGAGCCATTCTCACTTATTTTTCGCTTGTGACTACACCTTCACAGTCATTAACTCTCTCCTTCCATTACTGGATGTTTTTCTTCTAAGGCCAAGCCTATTGCAGATTTTTGACTACTTTGGAAGCTCCCCTCATTTCACCAGCAGGGAAAAACATTTTTGTTTTTTCGTGATTAATTGCACTATTTATTTTGTTTGGAGGGAAAGGAACACTAGAAAATTTGAAAATGTCTGGAAAAGTCCTTTTGCTACTGCTGCTAGTATTCGATATTCTATTTTGGCCAAGGTTAAAAACTGGAAGAATTACAATGAGCTCAGAGACCGTTTTGGGATGCTCTTATGAATTTTGTCTGCTGCTGATCGGTTGGGTGGATTTTGCGGGCGATGATGTTAGTATTGCCTTCTTCCCCTTGGACGGCAGGGGGGTCTTCTTCGGCTACCAGATCAACTCATGATACTTCTTCTGCAACCAGGGGTTTCGATTGCTCACTATGCAATACCCTGAGCCCGATTTTGGATGCCTCCACCTAACTGTTTTCTTCATGTTATTTTCAATTTTTCTGTTTCTTCTTCCTTTTACTGGAAGCTTTTGCTTCCTTTACTGCTACTTTTTTCTCACTTGTAACTAGTTTTTGTTTTAATGAAAATTGGGGCTTTGCCCTCTAATTTCCCCAAAAAAAAAAACAATGGAGTCCATCTAGCCCAATTAACCACATAGCAAAGCAGCTCATTAACCCACTAAATCAGCTCACAATTCCCTTCTAGCAACTTTCTACACAAACCCGTACAGCTCTTATTTCTACCCACGTGAAAGCCTGCAACATTTTTGTCTTTTACCCCTACATCAGTCGAAATCATCCTAACAAGCTCTCCAGTAATCCGATATTCCCTCTCCACCTATCTATGTCTTATTGCTGCTGTCTTAGTTTGAATCCAAAATATATATATATATATATATATATATATATATATATATATATATATAAATAAAAGAAACAATTACTTCAACAGCCCACATTTCTTCCACACAAAAGCCTTATTTGCATAAAACCTGCAGCCCATTTGATCTCCAAAGAGCAAACTCAGCCCACTTTTCTGAATCTCAATAGCCCAGCAAACCCTTTCTAAAATCAGTACACTTTGGTCCACCTAGTTAGTTCCCTCTACAACCTCTCTAATCCAGCCCATTCCAGTAGCAAATTCAGCCCATAAATTTAACTAAAAAAAAAAAAAAAGAAAGAATCTATTGAATCTGTTTGGCCCAGGTCTCTAAACAGCAAGCTTCATTCTTGAGTATTAGCTAGTATTATTGAGTTTTTTTTTTTCTGTTGTAATTAGTGATGTTTATGTTTGTCATTAGTTTTAGATATGTATATCTGTATATATTTGTGTATATGTATGTGTGGTAAAAAGAAAAGAAGGGAAAGAAGAGGAGGTAAAAAAAAAAGAGGAGAAGTTTCAAAAAAAAAAAAAAGGAGTGGAGTTTAAAAAAAAAAAAAAGAGAACAAAGAATAAAAAAAAAGTGCAAAAGAGAAAAAAGGGAATATTTTTGCAATTTGTACATTTGCTATCTCATCGCCGCCGACCTCGAAGGTATAATCTCCAAAACTCAGATTTCCCATTCTCGTTGTTCGTGGCGGACCGGAGAACCACCTATACGCGCTCTCGTAGCACGGTAGGAGGGAGCCCGGTGCGACACCTACGACGAGACGGGTAATCACCTAAAACTCAGATTTCCCATTCTCGTTGTTTGTGGTGGACCGGGGAACCACCTATACGCGCTCTCGTAGCACGGTAGGAGGGAGCCCGGTGCGACACTTACAACGAAGCGGGTAATCACTTTAAATCCCATTTTCGGCGTTTGCGGCGGACCGGAAAACCACCTATATGCGCTCTCGTAGCACGGTAGGAGGGAGACCGGTGCGACGCATACAACGAAGCGGGTAAGCCCTATACACGCTCTTGTAGCGTGGTAGGGAGATTCACTTGTGTTCCTCGTACGGTTACTTTTGAAGACCTCATACACGCTTGCGTACCGTGGTGGGATGAAAAATGTACGGCCCGGTGTCCTCCCGACACCTACCATACACGCTCGAGTAGCGTGGTGGGATGGCCCAGTTTCCCGTAGTTTTCCCCTAAACAGGGGAGACGTCGGGAGGCTGCCGAAATTTCTACTGAAACTGAGGACTTGGACAAAATGATGAAATTGGACTTGATTTAATGCAATGAACTTAAGTGAACTCAAATTTCAAATGAATTCGAACTTAAGTAAATAATAATGAGACTTCATTTGAACATTAGAATTCGAATTGAACTCAAATTTGTGGACATAGAACTTGAGCTTGATATTTGAACTCAAGCAAAGAACTTTAGTTGGACTACAGGGGACTCGAATGAAGGGAAGAGGCTTATCTAAAGCCTGAACTGTATTTGAACTTGAACTTGTGGACCTTTGAACAATTTGAACTTAACATTGAACGAATGAAAGACAAAAAGAAAATTAACATTGTATTTTAACAAGATGGGAACTTTAATCATATAAATAAGGATCAAGTGGAGAATGCTATGACATGTTTGCACCTAATGATACAAAGTTTTCAATGAATGTTAAGGAAATTATCGTTTCGATTAAAAGGCCAATGTCATTAAGCAAATCTATCATGAATAACCTAAGTCATTTTCATATGACATAGAAGATTTGCAACTTGACTATGGGGGACTTGGACTTTGACTTGAATGTGAACCCGATTGTGCAAATAAAATCATGATTGTATGAGCATGAAGGGATTGTCCATGTCATATGCAGGAACATACAGATTAGATGATTCAACTAAAAAGGCTTGCTACATGAATGAAACAATAAGCAAATCTCATATCCTTTTTACTGGCAAATTTACACTCACTTCCTAAAAGTGTAAGAAAAAGAGAGTCCAATTTCAGGAAGCTGCCTGTAATATGAGGCCTAAGACTTTCAGCCTACTAGTGATGGGGTAGTAAGAAACAATGGAATGATCTTCAGACTCTAGAATTTCCTTTGACCTGATTCCCAAGTTACTAGGCAAAGGATATTGAAAGATTATTTAGAAGACGTGGTGGTTATATTGTTCCAAATATACCATCAAACTTTCCATATTTAAGTGGAAAGTCTATAAGGTCAGCTAGCAGGAAAGCATAAAATGAGCAAATGATTATCTAAGTGTTTCCAAAAAAAAAACCTGCAATTGCTTTTGGTTTGGCCTGTTAGTATTCATACAAGGAACCATCTCTAAGATTTAATAATTCCCCAGTAACCTTTCAAAAAAAGGGGGTATCATGTGAACTTGATACAGATCAACTTATCAAAACTAATCAGAATATTTAGCAAGAATGTCACAAAAAAGAACTTGATGGGGCTCTCAAGAGTACGGTTGCAGATTTAGATAATATTGATCATCTTTCTAACATGGATGAAAATTCTATGTCCGATGCATTTGAAGATGTTGTTATAATGGTTCAGCAAGTTGTCGAAACTTCAGGAAGCTCATTTGCTTATACAAAATCTTCCACCAGTGCTCAAGGTTCAGTTACAAAAACAGGAGACTCATTAGTGCACTACAAATGCGAGTAGTGCACGACAGTCTACCTGTACGAAGCAGCGAACAACTCTATTCAGAAGCTGCTGCGCCACGCCACCGGATCTGCAATCTCCGTACAAGCAGACAGAAGGCGTCTACAAACACTTTTAAAATACCCCCGCATGTGCACAATAGTTTGTATACACATAGGCACACTAAAAGGGGTAAATGTAATAAAATACCCGCATGGGCCTCGGCGAGCGTGTTATCGGTACACACGTGACGTCTAGGGATGCTGCGCGGGTTATTAAATTTAAACCCGATCCTCCTAAGCAGATAAAAGGAGTGGACAGGGTTCAATCATAAAATGCCCTCAAACACCCGCATGGGCCCCGGCGAGCGTGTTATTGGTACACACGTGACGTCTAGGGATGCTGCGCGGGATGACAAGTGAATTCAGGTTCGAAACCGATCCTTCTATATAGGTCAATAGAAGTCGATAGGGTTCGAACCATTAAGCAAATATAAAGTTGTGGCGACCGGTATATTTGTTTTAAAACATTCATATTAGGCCTTCAAGGTCTACAACAATATGAATTCACTAATAAAGGCACGAAGCCTACGAAACCCGATCCTCAGTCAATACCTCGGCTGAGTTGACAAGGTTCAAGCTACAAATAGAAATGACCTAAGTACACCACGATGATGGCCGTGTTGAATGCAGATCTTAACCGGAGGGGTTCCCAAATATTTTCAAATGTCTCCCAAATATCCACAGTCCATTTCAAATATTCCAAAGCTCCACCCAAAATACCCACAAAAATCCAAAAAAAAACTCCACAAAAATCCCAAAAATCCAAAATATTTGAAATTGAATTAAATCCATCAACACTTAAAGCAGAATCCATCCACCCTCCGCAACAGTTTGCCGAGGTGGACAAATTAAAATTACATCAGCTCACAAAAGAGCCAAATGCCTGGTCGAAAATATCACTAGGATCCATTCTCAAACAATCTCCTGTCAGTAAGGACGTGGTACGTGTCCTCTAACCGGCGGTTTTGCCGCCAAATGGCACCGCAGGATAAACGGTTATGACCCGGAGCCCTCTGAACCGAGTGGTTTTGCCGCCAAATGGCACCACGAAATACCGGTTATGGCCAGCGCCGTTACGTTCCTTATTGGCATCAAATCCTTGAGATATGAATCAATAGGATATGATCGATAGAGCATAAAGCTCTCTGTAAGCTAAGGTGGATCCAAGTTTGTCCCCTTAGACAAACATTCAACCCAGGTCTACAAGGTCCCTTTGGACGAAGCAACCCATGGCTGCCGAAAAGGATCCTTCTGTCAGGTTGGGTCGACTACCTCCTCTGACTAAGTAAACTAGGGACCACGATGGCCCGGGACGACAGAACCATGGGATCTTGATCGGGTCTATCATCCATTCCCCCACCATCCGTTTTAAGTGCTAGGTGGTGAAATTTTATATTTTAAATATCAAACTTTTCAAACCTTTCCAAATTCCCAAATCCTAACCCAATTTTCAAATCCAATTTCTACCAATATCCTAAGCCCATTGCTGCTACTATATGCCAGATAACGCGTATCTCTACGTATCTGATTGACGATTAGCCTTAATCGAAAGTTCTCTCTCATGATTGAGAGGGGTAATTAACTATAGGGGCTTGCGCCTATAGGAAACCAGAACTCAGATCATAAAGTCCTCACAAAATGAGGGCGAAATCTCTGGGTAGTGTCTTATCTACAAACCCATCTGCCTTCCAAAATTTACCCCGGAACTAATTCTGTTAAAACTCCCTCGCAGAATAAAAATCAAAAGAGCGGCGGGGAGGCCGGGGCCGAATTTTCGGAGCCCACAGTGTTCTACTAAATGATGCACTCAAGGCACATTCATTAGTATGACATGGCCCTAACTAATCCACCAAAAGTAGCTATACAATCAATACCTAATACTAAATTAAACTTGAATTTTAAATCATTGGTTGATCGTACTATATGATCATGATCTAGGGTACAATCAATTTGATACTTAGATTGACTACATATTGTACTATACAATATACAACATATAGTAAAATTCCATGATGCTTTTAATTGAATTGATACTTAGGATGATTTTACTAATTAATTTAAATCAGTAAATATATTGTACAATCAATCACTATGATGCTCGATTCATTCAAATTTTGAATTATTTCATTTAATGCATAATTGATCCTACATATTTAATCCAATATTTGAAATATTATACAGTGTGATCTACTTCATACAGTACACTTAGAAGATCAATTATTATTAATAGTAAATTGCTTGACTAATCAAGTTGTTCATATTAATCAAAACTAAAATTAAATTGATCATACACTACAATCCAACATCGTATAGTATGATCAGCTATGGATTTTACAATAAAGCTTTTTCTTAATTTAGTTAATATTCAATTTTAACTGTGAGTATGTGCTAGCCATCTTAACTTCCTCAATACCTTAAACACAATAGATTTTATTTGATTTAAAATTTATTTAATTTAATCATTTTATGTATTATTAAAAAATTTAAAATATAATTCAGTTAATTATTAGTTTCTATTTATCGCTCATTGGCATACAATTTAAATGTGAAAACAATTCTTTGTAATTACCCTAAAGATCTTGACACTAGGCTTGGAACCGTCAATAGTAGGAATTTCAACTGAGACTTTCTAATAGAAACCTTTCTGAGTCCATCTCAAAGTAAACAAAGCTCTAAATTGATCTAGCATATACTGTCATCACCAAGCTAGTTGTTTATATACAAGTAACATGTAACATATAAGAACACTATGCAAAGCACCCTAGATACACAACATATAAGATATGTAATGATCAAATTTGCAGTAAACCACAACTGAGTCACATGCTCATGAGGTCCATTGAAAATATCCCCTATTACATCAATCAAAGATTAGTAGGAGATAAAGTCAACTATTTCCCAATCAAAAAGCAATGTCTAGCACTGATATACATAGCACAGAAATTTAGTAATTACGTGTCTTCTTATCTTGAAACATATTGTTGATTCTTTATTGAGATCATGCATGAATTTAGGTTTCCCAATATGTGACTAATAAGGTAATTCCACAATTTTTTTTTGAAATTATAAATATGGGTCTTATGCGTGTACATATAATTCCAGTTATATGTGCTATTTCTTCTACATTTAGAGTCAAATCCTTAACCAAGTGATAGATTTCTCTGAGAGTTATACTTTATACAATCGTGAAGCTTGATTCTATTTTGTTGACTTCCCTCTTTTTTTATTTTCTTTTCTAAATATTATTATACTTTTATTGTATTATGATTGATTTTATTTAACTTCGTCACAATTTAGATTTCAATAGATCTCCAATTAGTTGTATGATTTTGATGATTATAAATTTTTAAGCAATCTTTTAGAAAATAAATATTAATTCATTATTGAAATTTAGATTTTGTGATGTAAAATTTTATGTGCACAACATAAGACCCTAGAGTTTAAAGCGTCCTACTATATCATTACCATAGGATTTGGCATAAGCAAGAGTCACACCATCCTCTTGGAAGCCAGTAAAGATAAAGAGTGATGCCACTACTTTAAAGGTTGACGATGCCTTACCACATCTAAGTGAAATATATTTACATGAAAAATACTATTGAAGCAATTTTTAGTTTGTTGAAGATTAAGAATAAAGCCTGAAATAAAGTTAATTTGAAATTAACTTTTACATCACCCACCACATAAATAGCTAATATGGTATCCATTAAAGCATGAACCTAGTTGAGAAGTATAACAAATTTTTTTAATATGGATATCCTATTAAACAGTCAAATGCCCATCAGAGTGCATGCCTGTGTATCTTTTCGGCCTCAATCACCTTGTCGATCTCCTTGCATCGCCTTGCCAGCCACCTTCAAAATGTGTCATCTCTACCTCAAAAAGAATTTTCCTTATTTCCCCAGACGCTTCCTTGGCCTTCCTGCTGCTTATTAGATCATCTCTATCTTAAACAGGAAGATTATTGATGCAAATTTAAAGATCTTAAGTTATTGAAAATGCAAATCAGGCTTAGTTTAGTCAACAATTGGTTCAGTTTACTTTTACTTCCTTTTCTTATTTGATGCTGACTCATTGTAGTTTCGTATGCTATCCTATTATAGTACAATATCAGCATCCTTGATTACCTTTAGAAATCTAATTTTACTTATCAATTATCTCTTTATTTTCCCATTTGGAAAAGTTTTCACAGCATTGTTCTGTGTTTCATTATCTGTGTGTGGTGCTTTCAATTCATTGATAGTTGATTTGAACAGATAATATGCTTAATTTCTTCCTATTTCATTTTGGTTTTGTAGTTGGACTTCTTACTCCCTAATATATCATCAATGGTGTTGATTTTGGCTTTATGAAAAATATTCGTCTCCTTCACCACCAGTTGGAGGACCTTCCCAACTATCCTCAACGGCCTCCCTAACCTTTCAACGCCGCATCATTCTCTGTCTTAAGGTCATGCCACACCATTCCCTGTCTTAAGGTCATGCCACACTCTCCCCCTTAATAAAGGACTATCCTCGACACCAAGGATAATAGCAATATCATACTTCATTTTTAATATATTGATGCCTCCGAATCTAGGAAAGAAAAATACTTTGTAACTCATGTCTACCACAAGTGAAAGTTGTCTCAATTGGGCTAGACCCAACAATTTCTCCTTTTGAGTTTTCCACTTAAATTTTTTTGTTTCATGCACATTTAATTTACATCTATAATTATGTGTAGATTTTCATTGGTAGTCAAGGTGATCAAATTATCTATTTACATCATTAAGTAAGAAAATATCCAGGACACTAGCAACATACTATTTTCACATGCTTTGTATTAGTGCTTCTTTGAGTTTAAAGAATGGCATCCATTTATAACGCATATCTGTTACTACTAGAAGTGTCAACTAGGTTAAGCCTTGCACTTTTTCTCTTTTTAGGTTCTCATAAAGCATAATGTCCTATACCCGCTTTATTTATGTCTCTAGATGTGTTTGTAGATATATGTAGCTAACGAAATCAATTTGGCCTCTTTACCAACTTAGCTTCTAGCACACAATAAACAACATGAACTGACAAAAGCTTCACATAGACATTGTGACATGTTACATCTTTTACTAAGTAATTCATTGCATTTTATCTAGATTTGTCAAAAAATCTGATTTGAACAATAAGTCAATGAGCCAAAATAAAGCAACAAGACCCAAAAAAGGTTCCCCTTATGCTCTAAGGGTTCAAGATTAATTAAGGAGATCATTTAAAGGCACATAACCCCCCGATCCACTAACATTGCATTTTGCATGCCCTTTGAGCGGTGTAAGACATCCAACTGCCAAAAAGGTCCAGCCAATGCTAGCAAGGTCCAAACAACTAAGGGCAAGATACGTCAAGCTATCAGCAAGGTTCAACTTTAAATTTTCTAATAAATAATCTATTAAAAAGTTTGGGGACTATTTTGGGATTTTAGAATAATCCCCAGACTATTCGTATATGATCATTTTAGTCCCAAAATATTTCTTTGACTATACAAAATTGATCCAAAATGGTCCCTTTGGGACTAAATTGAGATTGATTTTGTAAAGTCGAAGGACTAAATTAGGATCAACTTTATATCACAATTACAACATAAGAGACGAAATTGGGTCAACTTGATACTCTAGGACTAAATTGGCCACACAAGAATAAATTGGGGACTATTTTGTGATTTTTCTGTTATTTAAAAAAAAGCATTACATGTCATAGAATGCAAGGGCTATCATTATTGGTAGTCTTATCCTTAGTATATAGCAATGGTCTCATGCACTATCTATTGTTATGTGTGGAATCTGATTGTGTTAATCAATCAAATTGTTCTGTTGCCTCGAAACTCAAGTTTCTTGTGCTCGTTGTGAGGTGCGAGGGGTTTACCCCTTGCTTGGGTTCAGGCTTTTGCACACGAAAACATTTTTCTGTACAATGCCCTGGCACTGTGTTTCTGAGCGCCCAAACGCTAAAAGGCAGAGAGCAGAACATTGTAGCAATCCAAATATGACGCCGCAGTGGGTCAAGATAGAGATTGAGCGCCACAGTGCTGAGTGTTTGAGTGTTACAGCATTGCAAAATAGATATTGGGTGCCGCAGCTCCCCAAACTGGCGCCACAACACTGCGAGATGGACTAAACATTTATTTTTCTCATTTTTCTCAAGGGTCGCATCCCGAGTTATAACTTACTTTCTCTTGTATTTTCTAAAGGTTTAGATATTGAAAACGGTGCATGTGAGAAAAGAAGCAAGGAGAGAGTGAGAGAGAAAAGAGATCTGTATTATTTCTTCCAATTTTCATAATGGATTTCTTAGTGTGGTGTGGCTCCGTGGTTCTTTCCTTATTTTGAGTTTTTCCACATTAAATCCTGGTGTCCTTTAATTTTTCGATGCTTTCACTTTCTTACTTGTTTCGTCATTTTGGTGTTTACTCCTCATCTTCCCCAACACCTATTAGGTGTAAGAAGATAGATGAATCCCTAAGTTTGAAACTTACATATTATAGAGGAAACATGATAAGTGATATAGGTAAGGGACAAGAATGATCATAATTAAACTAAACTAGTGATGGAAATGTGAAAGTTAATACTCATGAGAATGTCAAATGTCAACATCAAGATGAGGCAAGCACATTATCACCTGAGTTTATTTAGTATACTCTATTTCATAATTTTTGTTTTTTAAATTTATTTTGTTGTAAATATGTCCATGATGATGATTCATATAAAAAACGAGTTGTGTTCTCTAGTAATCTTTTTATCAGGTTAAATTTTTTGTTGGTTTGGTCCTCTGATTTTGCTACAGTAGGTCAGTGTTTTCCACTGTTACTGCAAGGCTTCAGCTAACTATGTCTGAAAAAGCCATTGATTTTGGAGGGTTGTCACTGTTCACAAAGCCACTGACTGTTTTGGAAGGATTGACGTAGTTTCACTGTAAGGATTTACGTGTTGGCTTGTCACCTTCTGAGAATGCAAATTACAACTGTCAATGACTTGGCAGTTATCCTTGAAGTGTAAATTGCTCTGTTTCCATATTAGCAGCTTCCTATTTAAGCACTCTAACAATGACTCAAGAATTAGACACTTAAATTTCTGGCATTGTTGTAGCAGGACATAAAACTTGACTGCTTTGCGATTTTTGGGGCAAGCACTTTCAAAAGTCAAGAAAATGTGGACTGCAGTTCTCGCTCAGAGATCTAATTTTGGGATTCTTTTAGGCTGCCAATTTTGTGGCCTTTTATGATAAAACTTCTCAGGCATATAAATTTTCAGATCATTGCTTCACAAAATTAATGTTTCTATCAAAAATTGTGTTGTTGGATGTGAATTCTTTTAGGGTTGCATAAGTGTAGATAACAGCTTTCATAGGAAGCTTTTTCCATATACCAACATGAAGTTTGAATCTTCTTTGACGAATTCTACCCTTTCCCTTTTCATTTACATCATGATTTGTTTTGCATGTATGATTACGATTTGGTCAAAGATAACAAAATCAAGTTTTTCTCATTATGGTGTACACCTTAATAATTGAATGGTCATATTCAATCTAAAATTTCATGCAAAACTTATAATTTTGAACAATTGGTAAATTATCATTTAAATCAAGCTCTTGTATTTTTTTTTAACTCTCACCAAAAAAGATACAGTTTGCATAACGGGTTGTTTGGTTTGTTGAAAAAGCAACAAAAAGTAAAAAGAATGCAGTATAAAAGAAATATAATGTATTTGAAATGTTTAACATTATTTGAATGTGAGTAAAAGAAATGCATGATATATATATATATATATATATATATATTAGCTTGAAGTAAAATGAATACAATGTAAAGTAAAATGATGGTGTTGGCCGGCAATGATGATCAGTGGTGGTAATGGCCAGTGGTAGCCGGCGATTGCGACCGACAATGGGTGGCAACAGTGGGCAGCACGCGGAAGCAGGCTGCGAGCATATGGCGGTGGTCGACAAACTTAAGTAAAGCATGTAACATATGATTTTGATTAATATAAACACTGTAATGATTAATGCCATTGCACGAGCATTATTCATGTTAATGTGCACAAAATGTTTTTGCAATATAGCATGCTATATTGAAGTCTAAAATTCACCTAAAGATCTTCATCAAGTTCAATTGATTTATTTTTTATCAAATTTTGTACATTATTATGTGAACTTACTAGGTTAAAGCTAAGTTTTAAGCCTCTTCCACATTTTTTCAACTAGTTGGTCATGATAAAATAGTATCATCCTATAACTAATCATGCCCGCTCGAGCTTGAACTATTAAATTTGATCGATTAACATGAGAAAGGAACCTAAAAGTTTTTTCAAGTCAAATTGAACTCCAAACACCCTTTACGACAAAACCAACATGCGGGGAGGCATAAAATGCCTAGGATTGTGGTGAAATGCATACACATGAGAAATAACAGCAAAAAAAATCCCTACCCTACAGAGGGTTTGGAAGCATGCTTAAGATGTCCCTTGTTAGAGATCACCTAAAGCAATAGTGAAACATTCTTCTGGTGAGTCCCTGTGAATCTGTTATTAGTCATTTGAAAAAGACAACTTATCTAAATTAGCTCTTGAGATGGTTCCTACCCATTTAGAATATACTTTAATAATTCTGAACTATTTTTTTGTGACTTTTCTTTTTTGGAAAAGTTATTGAAAGCTTATTATAGTGTCAAATCACATTGGAAATTCCAAGTTCACTTCAACTTGTTAACCATTTGAATGTCGTCAACCATTTTGAAGGGAAAGTTAAGGTATAAGCAATCAAGTTTATTCTAAGCTTGGCATACCCCATTGAAAAAGCAAGCAAAGCCATCGGAGTTCAAGCTCATTTTAAACCTAACCAACTGAGCTTGGCCAATTCTAATGGAATGCACAAATCTAATGGAATTCTAAGATTATTTTTTGTTTTTAACCCTTTGTGTCTATTTTAGTGCTTGCCAACTATAGGGTATAGCAAGAAAACAAAACATTGGCTAATGATATTTTTCTTGGTTCTTATGGCATAGTGATACGTTGGGGGGGACCCACAGCCAGGAAGGGGGGGCTGTTTATGAAGGTTCCTAATCAAGAGGAAGTTATTTAAGAAAGTTCCTAATTAAGGAAAATTATTTAGAAATATTCATAATAAAGGGGGGAGTTATTTAGGAAAGTTTCCTAATTATGTTTATGTTATTTAGAAGGTATTTAATTGTTTAGGAAGGTTTCCTAATTCATGCTTAATTGTTTAGGAAGGTTTCCTATATCATGTTTAATTATAAAGAAGGTTTCTTAAATAATGTATTTATTTAGAAAGGTTTCCTAAATTATGTTTATGGTGATTAGGAAGGCTCTAAATGTGTTATTGTATTATAGGGCTATTTAGGGGGAGTTTGTCTATGGTTTAGGTAGGATATTGATGAGTTTATTTTCCTAGTGTTTGTTATTATTTCCTAATGGTGTTAAGGTTTGTGGGAGAGTTGATCTACCTCTTGAATAGTAGATCAATTGTATCTTGTTTTATTCTTGAAAGAGAAATAAAAAAATCACCCTATCCTTGTGTTCCTATGTTGTTCTTCTCTTTATTTGTTGTTTTTACTTCCAAAGCATATCACATAGCATCCAAAGATTTTGGTGTATTTTTGCAGCTTATACTTAGCATATTCCATGGTGGATCACCAATCATGAAAACTGCTTTCATAAATGTTAGAAACCCTCAGAATACATATAAATATGTGCATTACAATTTCATACAACTCTTAATAAAGGTCCAAGCATCCAAGGTATTCCCAAAACTCTCTTTAGTTCCTTTGTATACCAAGGAGAATGTAAAAGTGAAATATTTTCTAGTCATCAAAGAATTTCCATTTTTTTTCCTCCGCTTGAGTACCCATGCACACTTAAATCTGCCAATATAAATCCCCCATGGCTGGCCTAAAGATATATTTTCTTGCTCGAAATCTTAAATTTACTCTTGCACAAAACTTTCCTCTTTCTCTCAAAGCTCTAGGAAGCCTGAGAGTTTGAGGAAGGAAAACATAATTCCAAATTTTTTTTCATAGACAGCAATACACAAATTTATCGGATACTTGATATCCTTGAACAATCCCTATGTGAGGATATGTGGTTTATTGGTGAATTGGAATAAAAGGCATGCAAAAGATTCTTGCTTGAAGATTCTTCTTTATAAAATGTTGATCAACCTCAAAATGCTTGGTTCTATTTTGTTGGAATGGATTATTGGCTATATTTATAGAAGCTTTGTTCTTGCAACATAGCATCTGTAATACCTCAAAATTTTCAGGTAACAATACAAAATTTCCTTTAATTATCAAAATGTTAACTTCTAAGAAAATTTTGAATAAATATATTTTTCAAAAAAGTTAAAATTATAGTTACTTCTAAATTTCTATTAACAATTACTGAACAACTGTTAATTATTTAACTAATTTCAATATCAGTACTGATATACATTAAGTAATATTAATTAATATATTAGATTAAAATTAAGTAATACCCTATTCTTCCAAAAGGTGCATTCAATGGCGGTAAGTTTTTAGCGTCAAAGTTATTAAGTGGGCCCTTTCTTCCAATAGGTTTCATGCAAAGAGACAAATAGGAGGGGGAAATAGTATTGCGGGTTGGTGTGTGAAGCAGAATTTCCTTAACATGAATAGCAAAAGGCGGAAGAGGAGCAATTAGCGGAAGAGTGCAGTAGACTGAGTGGAATTTCTGTGAGAATCTGTGGCTGTGCGACATTAGTGGCATTGGAGGGAATTGGTTTTTAGTGGAGTTAGAAGCATTGTTTAAGATTGCACAATATGAGGCTGGCCTTCAGTGCAATTCCAGTGAAAAACGCATCGAAGCATGCACTTCAAATTTTTAAATGAGGCTTGCACTTCAGCTTGGTTGAGGCCCCCCTTGAGGCCGCTACGCCTCGCTGATGTGAGGCTTATGCCTCACCTTATTTATATATATTTTTATTAACTTCCTAAATTAAAGCCTAAAAAAATTCATGCTTTAATGCACCCCCAAGCTGCAACTTCTTCCTATCATATATTTTTATTAAACTACTAATGTCGGAAAAGCAAAGCAGCATTGCCTCCAGTATTCTCGCAAGTGGCCTTGAATTGTGCCAAGTGCTGCATAGGATTTTTATTACCATTGAAGGTATTAAACTTTGGCACAGAGTATCCTTCTGGATACGGCACTTGATCATATTCAGCAGGGTACGGGCGACCCTAGCCCCCCAATTTCTCCACTTGATCTACGGCTATAATAGCCCTGATCTTTTCTGTGATTGTTCCTTTCAGCTACAGGCTCGGAAGTACTTGTAATATTTTGTGGAGTGGGCTAGCGAACCACATTATAAGCCTCATGACCACCTTCAGGAGTGCCCCGTACTCCCGAGACTTGAGGCATTTGGAAGTTTGGAGGGTCGGCAGGCTATGATGCACCGACACGGACACGACACGGACACGGGACACGGCAATTTTTAAAAATATAGGACACGGGTGCGACGTGGACACGGCATAATAATTTTTAATAAAATATATAATAATTTTTAAAAATATAGGACACGGACACGGCGTGGACAAATGGCTCTTTTGAACATTCACCTAATTCACCCCCGCCATCAGCAAAGCTCATTTTGCTAACAAACCAGTCATACATATAAATATATCAAATTAAATTGATATGAAGTGAAATCAAAATATCCTAATAATAAGACAACATGAATACAACAATATACCGATCTACCGGAGGTCCAAGGGGGCGCTGCCCCCTGGCGGGGTTCGACCTGCCCGGTCAGGTCGCGGGGTCAAGGGGCAGCGCCCCTGCGGGGGTTTCCGGGGGTGAAAGAGTAATTTTGAAGTTCTGCTTGTTTTAAAAGTTCGTAAGTTGTTTGTATGGGAAGATACCGAGTGGTACCGAGCATGTACCTAGCAGTACCGAGCATGTACCTAGCGGTACTGAGCGGTACCGAGCATGTACCTAACAGTACCGAGCATGTACCTAGCGATACTGAGCGGTACCAAGCATGTACATAGCGATACCTCATTTAATAACCGGACATGCGTGTCCGACACGCGTCCGATTTTAATTTTAATTTTTTAAATTGCGACACTCCAATGCCGTGTCAGACACGTGTCCATGCCATGTCTGACGCATGTCCATGTCCGACACGAGTCCGACACTGCATACCCTCTTTAAGTGTCGTGTCGGTGCATCATAGTCGACAGGAGGATTGGGCACGGGACCGACGGCAACAATTCTTTGCATCATCGTCGTCATTTGAGCCATCATCTCAATCATTTTCTCATTCAATTGAGAGATTTCCTTGTCTTTCGCCATCATTTGTAGTCTCATTTGCCGTCGCATATCGGCAAGCGTGACATTTTCAATATCGAGAGAAGTTTCCTTAACTTCCTCCGCCTTGTCTTCTCCTTGGGAATGGCCAATATGTCAGTGGTGGATCCATCTTCATGGAGACATCAGTGTACTTGCCTAGGTGGTTGCCAACGATCATTGCCTTCACCGTCGTTGTAATAGGCCTCTTCATTGTCTTTAGTGTGTCTCATCATGTAGACGACTTCCATGTTTATGGTGTCATTCATTTCTTCCATTCCTTCTTCAATTTATTCTTCTTCTTCTATATTTTCTTCTCCTTTCATATTTTTTCCCTTCTATTTCTTCCCCTTCTATATCTTGTTCCACTCTCTCCTCAAGTACTTGGATCTCCGAGCGGCGACGCCACTGGATCTCTGGTTCTTGTTTCGCGAAGAGACTTCTTCGACTAGCGGGCTGCGGTCAAAGTTGGTTTCTTCTTTTGGAGGGGTCGGTGAGCTACAGGATCCCCTGATGGATTCTCCAAGGTGTCGACCGTTGGGAGGGGCATCATCGTGGGTCTTCTTTGGGACCCATTTCCGACATTGTTTGTTGTTGGGGCAGATCTCCGGGAAGCTGCACCAGATGTTACGCCTGATCTATCCCTTTCTTCAATCATCTTCTCTTTCCGAGGCTTCGGCCTCAATACTTGCTTGCCATTCTGCTAGGCCCTTTAGGTAGCGGATTTTTGGACGCAATATCCAAGTGTCACTCCCCGATGTGCTTCCAGCGGGGCTTGTCATTGGTAACCTCTGTGTTCGGCTATCACAACAGATAATAGCCTTTCCCTCTCAGGAATTCTCCTGGCTTCAATAACTAGCGGCCTCTAGAATTTCTTCTTCATCTGGCCCTTTTTTTAATCATCTTCAAAACTCGGTGGACTTGAGCAGATAGACGTTCGGGCTCTCTCATCTTCTGAGGGGTGGGCTCTCTCATCTTCTGAGGGGTTGGAACTTCAATTCGACACTCCCAGAAGGATTGTTTGAGCTTGCCAGTTGAGCTATTTTTTCTTACCCACTTCAGGTTGGCAAACTTATTTCGAGTGGGGATATCAGTCTCTGGCTCTCGTGCCGGTAGGTTGGAGGGATAGACTGGTACGATAACTACTGAGCTCGCAATTCTGCATTTCTTTTCCTCATCTGTCTTTGATTTAGCTTTCCTCTATATGAGGATGCTTCAGTGTCATACTTCTCAGATGCAACAAGCTCTCTAGGCAGGGCAATGGTGTTCGGAGTCACCACAAAAACTTTCCTTCCATTAATAACCCTTTTTACAGTCAAGGTTTTCGATTGGGATAACCTTTCAAAAACAAACTCTTCCTTGGGCAATTTCCCTAGTAGTAGCTCGCGGCAATGGAATATACGCACATTGTACAGTAGTCCTTGCAGAATGGGACCTCCCAGAAAGCTCTTCAAAATTTACGCCGTATACAGGAACAACTGCAGCCCTTGCAGTAGCTACTGAGAATTCGAGCCCACTAAAGTGAATGGTAACTACAGTGCTTCCGGTATTGATGACAGTATTCGCCAGCTAAATTATGGCTCCTCGTCCTAATTGGACGGTGATCGGGGTGTCCTGCATTTCCATTCTGCACAAATAAAAGTCAGGGGTTAGTAATCAAAATTGATACATCACCCAACGATTTCAAACTGTAGAAAATACGCAAAACAAACAATAAAAGCAAGAAAATTAAAATAGAGTTAAAACCCTGCTGGTTGAATTTCCAAAGAATCTTATTAAAGATTGATTTTAGAAAATTTTAAAAATTTTAACCCATTTGAACTTGCGTGCTACTATAGCCTATAAATGACTAATCAGAGATGGAAAGAGAAAGGAGATTTGATATTTAAAATTTGAAATTTTATCACCTTGCACTTAAAGCAGATGGTGGGGGAATAGATGACTAAAGAAGCCTTTGTCTTCGTTTTGCTTGCGTTTAAAAACTGGAAGAGTGGATTTCACGATCGTGGGAGACAAGACACAACATAGGAAACTCTGAAATGACGTCGTTTGGAATAGGACATGATTATTGTAGCTACAGTCGGATTTCTGGCAAAGATACGGGATGGGCTTCAACAGGCTTTGAGTTAAGTTAATGATTTAAACGAATTTTTTATTTCCTTTCTTTTCTTGTATCCTGTTATGTAGGTTAACACCATTAAACATTATTATGAAAGCTAACTATATGAAAAATAATAGATATAACTTTAAACGGCTAAGGATGATCCTAAATATGTTTTAAGCTATGTTGAACCAATACGGATACGGCGATATGGATACGACACGATACGAATACGGGACACGCCAATTTTTAAAAATATAGGATACGGATACGGTGCAGATACGGCAGTATAATATATAAATAATACATAAAAATTAAGAATGTAATCAAAGTGTAATATTTGAAATGACAAAAAATTGAAATAAAAGTAAACATTAAATATTTAAATGTCTAGTGCAACAACAAAAACAAGAAGATAAATTGTCCAGCACAACTAAAGCTCATTATCCTATGAAGGATCGACACAAATTAATCCACATGAATTTGAAACATGAAAATTTTTAATTAAAAGTGTATATATGTTGCGCCACTGCCTGGGGTCCAAGGGAGCGCTGCCCCCGAGCGGTACCGAGTTCCTGTACCGAGCAGTACCGAGCGGTACCGAGTACTAAGCGGTACCGAGCAGTACCGAGTACCGAGTGGTACCGAGCAGTACCGAGCGGTACCAAGTACTGAGCGGTACCGAGTTTCGATACCGAGCCTACGATTAAGAAAATGTAGAATGAAGAAAACGAACCTTCAATGCTCACTTCGCATTCACTATTCGTGTTGTTGAGTCACTCCATCGACGAAGGATTCTATCGGCTTTAATGTTCGCATCGTCAAGCCTCTTTGTCGACGAAGGATGATCCTGTCCGCTTCTATGCTCGTGTCGTCGAGCCGCTCCTTCAACTATAACGAAGAAGACAAACACCTGTGCGGAAACGAAAAACCTAGCTCGCCAAAATGTTTAAGCCACATAAATGAATAAGGATATCGAGCGGATAGCCGAAATGAATAGGGCAAATTGCGGCTCTATTTTTTTTTAATAGGACATGCGTGTCAGATATGCGTGTCCGATCAAATTTAAATAATATTTTAATTGGACACGGCATAGCCGTATCCGACACGTATCCGTGCCGTATCGGAGGCATATCCAGACACATCCGATATAGCATGCCTTATAATAGGCGTATCCGTGCAACATAGGTTTTAAGTTGTTTTGCAGATACTTATGAGCTTAATTCAATTATGATTTCAATTATTTTATTCAATATAATCATTCATTTAATTTTTTATTCAAATTGCATAATATTATAAGCTTCATAGCTTTACTGATTTTTATACTGGATATTATTATAGGGAAGGGCAAGGAAAAAGTGGTAGCAAATTAGGCTCAAATTAATGAATTTATCTTTAGGTTTTCCTGTTTAGTAGTGTATGTGAGTCTACATTTGAGCTATGTAAATTGCTAAATTGTTATGATATTTTGGATTTTCTTAGTGGCCTTGTACTTACTTTTGTGATGCAATTGAGACTATTTAGATGCTTTTATTTATTTAAAAAATATGTTGTACTATAGATCGAATATATATATATATATATATAAATGATCAAAGTATTAGATGTTGAGAATAATGAATATTATGTTTTCTCTGTTATACTCTGCGTTGCTGGTGGGGGTATCATGGGGTGTGATAGCTTCGTTGGAGAATTCATAATTATTTTAAAGTCTGATCAGCACTTTTTGTAATCATACTAATTCATACACCAGTAGCAATGACAATATAACACTACTTTAGGTGACAATATTTTAGCTCCTCAAAGTAATAAGGTTACCCCGTATTCAGATACAAAAACCTATAGTAGATCCTCTATGAATATTAGAACCAACCTAATTTGAATCAATGTAAGCTTCAATATCACATTGGGAGTTTTTCCTTGAAATGTAAACCCATTTTAAGACCTACTTTAAGAAGCTCATCATTTTAAATGTTTTTTCTAAATGTTCTTTATGTAGAATTGATAAACTGGCATATTAGACTTACATGCAATGCTTTATGGCATTGAATGTTGGCCATTAAAAGAGAAGCATAAAATTAAGTTAGTGTGTAGAGATAAGGATGCTCGAGTGGATAAGTGGCTTTACACTTGAAGAAAGAATGTAAAATGAGTATATATGTAAAAAAGTTGGAGTAGCTTCAATGGCAAATAAGATTAGAGAGAGTTGCTTTAAATAGTTTGGTCACATAAAATGTCAGCCTTCCGATGACTTGATTATGAGAGTAGATTTATTAGATCCAATCTATGCTAATAAAGGTAGAGGTGGAACATAAAAGACTAGATTAAAAACATAAAAGACTTGATTAGAAATTATTATAAATGGCCCTTTTTATTAGATTTAAATTAGAATTTGTCTCTTAATAGGACAATGGAGAAAAATAATTGATGCAGCTGACCCCACGTAGTGAGATAAAGGATTGATGTTATTGTTGATGTTGTTGCGGCATAAATTGGCATATTAGACTAACAACCAAGGCTTTATCACGTCATATATGAGATGATAAATTAATTTTCCACAAGCTTTTAGCATTGAGTGACATAAACAGGTTCTCCATTCTTGGCTTTTTTGAATTTTATGTTTGGATAAATTGGAGTATTAAGAGGCTTACAATAATGCATTCTTGTTTCATTAAGATCCAAAATGTATGTTCTTTGAAAAAACATAAAGTAAATTTTTATCTTCCTATCTCCATCCTTAGAAAACATTTGAAGCCTTCCAGACTCATATTTTCAAAATTCTTTAGCAGACTCTTGTTTACCCAATCCATTTCATCCATATCATTCCAATCATGATGATAACATCAACATAAATATTATGGATTGTTGTCCTCCCTTCTCCCAAGTGTTTTATGAAGATGGTACAGCTTAGGTAAGCTTGCTTGTGGCCTTGATTTTTTATTGTTCGGTTAATTTTTGCTGCTCTTAGAGCTTATTTGAACCCATATAAAGAGTTCTTCATATAACAAACCTTTGAGTCCTTTTTTTTTCAAATCCAAGAGGTGAATAAATATAGAATTCTTATTCTAGATATCCATTATAAAATGCATTATTGACATCTAATTGGTATATGAGTCAATCAAGTCTTATTGAGATAGATAGTATAACTCTATTTTATTCAATTTTGAGTAGGTGCAAAAGTTTCCATATAATCAATTCCATAGATTTCAGTAAACCCTTTAGCAACTAATCAATTGTGCTGTATCTTCCATCTGAATTGAACTTAATTGAAACAACCACTTAAAACAAACTATAATCTTTCCTTTAAGCAAGCTCACCATCTCCCAATTTCTATTTTTTTCAAGAGCTCGTATCTCCAAAAAAATTACTTCCTTCAATTCAAGTACACCTAAAGCTTCCTACACATTTTTCAGAATATCCACAAAAGAAATTTTAATGGTGAAGTCAAAAAAGGAGGGTAACAAGTTTTTATCGTACACAAACATAGATATGGGATGATTAATAATGGGTTTGGCACTCCTAGTAGCTATAACAAAGTACATTGAGGTCATCAAAATCCTTTTGAAAGTTTAAATGTGATTAAAACATACCATATGAGTCATAATTTAACTTTAGGTTGGAGTCATTGTTTTATAGAGAACCCTTAAACTCTCCTTGTTAGTCCAAAGGTCATGTCCATGTTGGCTCCATCTCTCCTTTAAGTATAATCATGATTCATGCATGGAGTTTATAGATGTCTTTGGAAACTTTCATTATTTAAATTGCTAATTTTTTAAGGCTCTTAATTAGTATGGATAATTTCATCATTTAAAAAAAAACATCTTTCCATTTCCTCTCCCCTTCAAGATGAGATTCAAAGAAAGGCTTTGTTTTGATAAACAATGCATTCATAGTAACAATTCTTTTTTAAATTGGATCAAAGCATTTACCCTTTTTAAGTGGAAGCATGACCTAGGAAAACAAATTTTGAAGACCTAGGATCTAACACTTTGAAGCCCAAGAATGAAATTTCCTACAATTTTTATTATGATTGTCAAAAACACATTAATATTTTAATGGGGAGATCGAATAATATTTTAGAGTGTATAAAATATTTTTGAAATATTTGCATTGATGAAATGTGTTGTAGTTAGAATAGATTTACCCCATAACATTTTAGCACATTTTTGATAAAGTTAAAGGCTCGGCTATTTCTAGACGATTACTTTTACTTTTAAGGATCTCATTTGTTCTAGAGGGTCATTATGATAACTTTGATGAAAAATCCTCTTTTCTGCAAAAAGTTTTATCGCTTCTATGAATTTGAAAATTTTTTTGATAAATTAATTTATATCATAGTATTAAGTATCTTTGAAATTTTTCTCAACCTCCATTTTTTTCAAGTAAATAAACCCCCAGCAAGTTTTAGTATGATTATCAATGAATGTAACAACCCAATTTTTCCCAATATGAGGACGAACCATTAAGGGACCCTACATCACTACGAATTGAAGAAAATGTTTCTAATGGATTGTAAGTTTTTGGGGATATAAAACATGATGTTTTCCGGTCAAATGATAAATTTCATACTTAATATCATCTGGATTATTAGTACAATATAATTTTCGTAATATTTCATTCAAATGCAAAAACTAGGGTAACCAAGTCTATCATGCCATAACATTAGGAAGAGCCAAAAACAGGAGAGCTATGGGCTTCATTATTTAGACTTATTCTAGCATTAAATAAATAGAGTCCATAGATATGTAGAAGAAAATGTGTCAAGGGCTAAGAAGGCACATCCATTATAGGAAAACTGAGAAAGAGAAGAAGTGCACCCAGCAGATTTTCATGCAAGTGCATTATGATTCTTATGTTGGTGTTAGAGAGCAGGCGTGTGGGAGAAAATGCGTCAAGGGCACGAATGCTCGTAGATTGCGCTCACCAACGCATCGATTATGAGTGAGGTGAAAATGAGAAGTTGAGTTCACCTCCAAACAATTTGATTCTCAGCATAGGCCTTATGATGCAGTTGATTAGATGAAGTTTTCATGACTGCAGTCAACAGGAGTGTGGATATTGAAAGTGATGATGCGCAATATGATATATGAAAAATGAAAATAAAAAAGAGATAGCAACCAAGCATAATAACCAAATATATAACAAACTAATATTAAATAAATAATAAATAAATTGCAATAAAAAATAATTTAATTGAATAGCACACAAGCCACCATCAAGCCTAATATCAAGCATTTAACAGGTTATTTGTTGAACAACAAACAAGTTGCTCATCAACGTAAATGAACAAATTGGACTATTGGACTGTGTACTCAAGTTCGGTTCATTTAACCTTCACTCTTTTAAAAAAATGCTTATATTTGAACATTTATTAACTTGGGCAAGTATTAATCTACCTAAGTTTGAACTATTCATCAAATGCATTAGTTCACTTACAATCCTCACAATAACCCATCAGCCAACTTTATTTTTTGATGTTGGCTGAAGGAATGCAAGAGGAGAAATATGAGAGCAACCAATCATATGGTCAAATACTCTATAATCAATAATCTGAGTCTTCAAAAGTAGTTTTTGATGTGAAAAGGTTATTTTATTGCCTCATTCATCTAAAAAAAATGAAACGAGTGTAGGAGAATTATTGAGACTAAAATAGTTTTTGCAAGTGCTCTAATTAATCCTTCACGAAAGTAGACATTTCAATATCGATTGCCCACTCTAGAGAACCTTCAATTATTGTTTGAAGTGCCTTGCCATTATTTTTCTTTTTCAAATACGTTAGGTTGCCATGAAGTTTCCAAAAAATCTCCTTTGTGTGCCATGATTTTGACAATGTGGTACCTTTCATTTTTCTCCTTGATCATTCGATCCCTGAGAGAAAAAACCATTTTTTTTCAATTTCTTGAATATGTGATGGATCTAGTCCTGCTCGTCATTATTTTTATCATGCATTCTTCTTGTTTGATTTTGGAGAAGACTTCAAAAATAGAATGAAGAGATCTTTTTGCTTAAGACTCCCCTTAAAATCATCCAGACTACCGTTAACGGGAAAATACATGTGGACACGATCATTCACCTCCCTTACTGAAATTTGTGCAATCAATTGTATTCTCTCATACATCTTCATAGCATTGATCCAACATTTTCCATAATGTTATCATCTAATTATAATAATTAGTGGTATCACACTCTCCTTGTTTGAATTGCTAGAGTTTTGATTTTGAGAGATTTCTAAATGTGAATAGATGAACGGCATCTCAAACATCAGTTGCAGTTGGTAAAACTATGTAAGCTTTTGCAAACATTCCCACATCGAATTAGAAGTCAAGTCATCATGAAAGAGCTTTTTAATCTCCTTGTTATATATGTTGGATAATTCATCGTTGGCTTCTTGAATTTACTGATTAGGTAGATAAACTCTCAGCCTCCACCACCATTTAATTTCACTGATTAAGACCATTCCAAATAATTTTTATTCTTCAATTTATGAATGATTATTTGGGGAGCAGAGCTACGTAGCGTTTGGTGATTACTAATCATATTTGGTAAGCTGTTCCCGTTCATACATAAGGAAAGAAAAGTGTTGTTGGTGGCCAATGGCAATCCTTGATCCTATATCCATGTCATCAGGACGACCAAAAACGGGGTTCTTTCATGAAGTACAACACCCATACGTCTACCTTGGCTCCATCACGTTGCAGGCTCCACCCACGGTTCTGATGCGATTAGATTTTAAGAAAGGAAAAATACAATTCCAGAAATCTTATTTCAAAAACAGCAATATGCATTTATAAGACATTTAATATCCTTTACAATTAAAATCTTGATAACTTTCCAAAGAAAACAACATTCAAAAATGAATTTTAAACAGTTAAGTTGTCCTAATTAATTGTAAAAGTTTTTCCTCAATTTCTTTCTAGGAATATCAGTCCCCAAGCAGTGAATATCAGAACACATTTCTTCTGCTACTACTCCAGTCAGACCATAACAAATCCATTACATTTCTATTTTTGTATACCGGCACCTTTAAGATTTTCATTAATTTTTTCATACTTCTGTTGACCCTACCACTCAAACCACACGCAAAAAGGATAAAAGTGGCAGATCGAGCAGCGCACGGGTTGATATGACGCACCACTTAAAAGGTCAAATGATCTCAAAATGTCAAACGGACAGCGGCATTGTGATCAGAACATCAAATTCTACTGGATTGAGGCCCTCGCAGTCAAACCGGATGAGATCGGTCAAAAGGGGCAACCGACACCCGAAATTAAAGCGCGGCGCGGATCAAACGACGTCTGATCGACGAACGGACAGTGTCATTGCGTCCGGAATATTGCCGACATTCAGAGTATACATTTTACTTAATCAATTTGGATCGTCCAGAGTGGTGACATGAATCCCGAGGCAATTCAAATACAATAACACGCATTTCAAGGGAAACTCGCCTCGGCGGTGACGAAATGACGTCCGATCGTGAAACAGACAGTGCCATTGCATCTGAAACGTCGTCGACATTAAGAATATACATTTTTTAATCAACTTGGATCGTCTGAGGTGGTGACGTGAATTTCGAGATGATTCGAATGGGATGCAAAGACACGCATTTCAAGGAAATTAGATCTCAGCACATACTTGTTAACAGCAAATGGCGCACCATGGCGCAAAGGACCTATTTGAGCCATGGCGCATAGCTCACGGCGCGGCGCGTGCCATTTTGAACATGACGCAAATTATAAAAGAATTATAAAATAATAAGCATAAATATGAAATATCATTAAATTGAAAAACAAACTATCATAATAACAAGCAAATAATGACAATACAAATAAATAACAATCCAACATAATTCCAAGTCCAATAAGTAGTCAATCTTCATACAACTAAAATATATTTAAATGAAAATAAATAGCATTAAGAAGATAATAATATGCAATCTAACATTTATCTTAATACCTTTAATATATTTAAAAATTAGAAAATATATCATCATAAAAATTTAAAAAAAAATAAATATAAAAAATATTTATAAATACATTAAGAAAATTTTAAAACAAATGGCGCGCGCTATTTTGCACCGTGCGCTATGCGCCATGGCGCGCATGTGGAGCAAATAGTGCACGCCATTTTGAACATTTGCGCCGCGCCATACACATGGCGCCGTAGGTGCGCCTGCCACGCCGTGCGCCCGTAGCATCACGCGCCATGGCGCGCGCTATTTTGCAACCATTAAAAAAACAGACGAGGCATCCGCATTGAGTCGCGCCTCAAGTCGAGGCGGAAGTCATGCGTATCGGGGCTTACGCCTCGAACCATCCAGCGAAACCTACGATTTTTTCGGATGAGGCGTACACATTAGAACGTAACGCCTCGAGGCAGTATGAGGCACCGCCTCGAAATTTTTTCTTTGGTATATATGTAAATACGACGCAGTCGATTCGTGTTCGTGTATTCGCGTATAGGATTAGGGCTTCATGTGAGAATTGAAAGGCAAACTAGAGGCGAAGCCATGAGGGAAAGATACCAAGCCGTGAGGGAAGGAGACGAAGCTGTGAGTGTAGAAGACGAAGCCGTGAGTGTAGGAGACGACGCAGGGAAAGAAACGAAGCCGAAGTTGTGAGTGCAGGAAACGTTCAGGCATCGGTTAGGTCGAAAGAGCAGGTACGCGGTGTTGTGGCCTTGACTTTGACGTGTAGTAACGAAAGCTTGAATAACTCCTGATTCGACTTTCTTTCATTCGTCCGCTCAGTACATGCTCGGTACCAAGCAGGTACAAGCTCGGTACCGCTCAGTACAAGCTCGGTACCGCTCAGTACCGCTCGGTACCGAGCCAGTACCGCTCGGTACCGAGCGAGTACCGCTCGGTACCGAGCGGTATTGAGCATATACAACAAACAGAATTTCAAAATTACTCTTATAATAGAATTTCAAAATGACAACATGCTCGGTACGCTATGTCGAACACCGCCAGGGGGCAGCGCCCCCTTGGACCCTCGGCAGACCGTATATTTTTGTATTCATGTTGTTTTATTATTGGTAGTACAAATAATTGTTAAAATATGTCTTATTGTTAGCATGACTAGTGGCACAAGAAGAAAAGATCCTGCATGAAAATATGGAACTCAAGTTGAAGTGTCAGGCGAAGGTGCAAAGAATGGATATGTTTACATGAAATGTAATTTCTGTGAGAAACGCATAACTTGTGGCATCAAGAGATTGAAGGATCATCTAGCCTGCACTCATGTCAATGTGGGACCATGTGCAAAAATTCTTGATGAGGTGAAAAAACAATGTACAAATTATTTAAAGAAGTTTGCCACCACAAATGAGTTTACACAAAGAAATATAGAAGAGATGATAGGAAACTCTTCTTACTATAGATCACAGCATGAAGGTTCCAGTACTGGAAGCCATCTAGTTTCTTCTAACCGAGGCAGTCGAGGGTCCATGGATAGATTTATGCTAAATATTGATAACGAGAAAAACATAAATACTAAGGATATTCAGCCTCCTACAGCTACAAAAGAACTCAGGAACAGAGTTTGTTTGGATATCGCAGATTCATCTATGAAAATGGAATTCCATTTAATGTTGTTAGGAGTCCGTCGTGGATCAATATGTTACGATCTGTTGGAAGCTATGGAAGAAAATTACAACTTCCAAGCATGTATGAGCTGAGGACTTGGATGCTGAATAAGGAGGTTAAGACAACTTCAAAAATGGTGGATGATGTTAAGAAGACTTGGATTGAGACAGGAGTGACAATAATGTAAGATGGTTGGTCAGATATTCGACATAGAAGTATTATTAATTTCTTGGTCAACAATCCATATGGAACAGTTTTTCTCAAATCAGTAGATGCTTCAAGCTTTGTAAAGGATGCACAATTATTGTTTGAAATGTTGGATGAAGTTGTGGAGGAAGTGGGAAATGCCTTAGTAGTACATGTTGTTACAGATAATGCAAGTACATACAAAGCTGCAGAAAGAATGTTAATGGAGAAGAGGCCTCACCTTTACTGGACTCCTTGTGATACACATTGTATTGACTTAATGCTTAAGAGGTTGGGACAGTTGCCTCAACATAAATCAGCCATATTGAAAGCCAAATTCGTTAGTAAGTTTATACACAATCATTCTTGGGTACTCAGCTTGATGAGAAAATTCACTGACAAGGAATTATTAGACTTGTTGTTACAAGATTTGCTACTGCATATTTAACATTATAGAGATTCAAGGAATTAAGACAACCTTTGGAACCAATTTTTGCTTCTGAAGAGTGGGATAAAAGTTCATGGGCCAAAAAACAAGAAGGAAAACAAGTTAAATAGATTGTTATGAAAGACGATTCATTTTGGCGCAGTACAAATTATGCTTTAAAGACAACAAGACCATTAGTAAAGGTGCTTAGAATGGTTGATGGTGTGGGGATTTATTTATGAAACAATAAATAAGGCTAAAGAAGACATTGCAAAAAAATTGGGAGGTCGAGAAAATGCCTACAAAGAAATATGGGATATTATAGATGAAAAGTGGGATCGACAATTACACCAATACTTACATGCTGCTGCATACTATTTAAATCTCCAATTTCATTATGATAAGAATTTTCATGTTGACAAAGAGGTGAAAACTAGTTTGTATGCATTTATGGGCAAACTCATTTCTGAAGAAGACTACCGCAAAGAGAATGATCAACTTGAAGATTTTCATTTGAAGAAGGGAATGTTTGGATTTAGAGCAGCATAAGCATGCTACAAAACACGATCTCCTGGTATGTTTATAGTTTGAGTATTTATAATTTTAATGTTAATATTTATATTCAAGTCTTCTACTTCAACCAATATTCATAAAATATTATGTTTGTCTTCATGTAGAACGTTGGTGGGCTCAGTTTGGAGATGATGTTCCTGAATTGAAAGCTTTTGCAGTTAAAGTTATTAGCCTAACGTGTTCGGCTTCTGCATGCGAGCGTAATTGGAGTATCTTCAATCAAATTCATACAAAGAGAAGAAATCGATTGGCGTCAGATCGAATGAACAAACTAGTTTATGTTATGTTTAACAAAAAACTGAAAGATAGACATCTCAAATTGCAAAATCAAGGAAATATTGAGAATGAAATTGACCATTTGCTTGTTCATGAGCAACAATCTGATGATGAATGGGTTATTCCTAAGAATGCTGATGTATTTGAAGTAGAAAATCATGTCAATGAAGAAGACAATGAAACAACTACCCAAGTATATAAAAGAAAGAAACAAAGTGAGATTGGAGCTTCAAAAAAATTTAAAGGTATTCTTAAATATAATGAATTATTTTGTATGTTACTATTGTTTCATTTTAGAGCTAATAAAATATTAACTGATATAGGAGATAAAGGATAAAATATTATAGATGAAGAAGAGTTGGAGGATGACTTTGACATTAATTATGAAGATTCTTCTGAAGACAATTAAAGTAATGATGAGCCTGCTTTGGGTCTTGATCCTAAGGGAATGTTATATTTTTACGTGAGTTTATTTTAAATCTTGTATTCCAGTAATATTATCTTAAAACAAATCTTCAAATTCATAGTTAACATAATATTTTGTTATCTTTTGTAATTATTTATAATTTCAAATTAATTTATTTTAATCGTTTTGAGGCTTACGCCTCGATCCGCCACGAGGCTTACGCCTCGCCTCGCTTAGAAAAAACGTCTCGATTCCTGATTTCGCCTTTTAAAACCTTGCAATTTTGTGCCATTGACATCTATGTATCAGCATCACCCAAACGACATCCGATCGTGAAACGGACTACTTCGTTGCGACCGGGACATCGACAATACCTTAAATGCACTACCAATTTGTCTAATTTCTATATTCGATGAATTTGACACGTTAAACGAAGTGATTACATACATTTCAAGGCAAAATGCACGTGATTCACGACATTTTCTCTCGAAATCAACAATTGACAATCTTTTTGAGTTAACAATAATATTAATATTGCTGTAAAAAAAATTAGAAAATCAAAGTCAAATGAAATGCTAAATCACATTA
Source organism: Dendrobium nobile (assembly GCA_022539455.1). NCBI lineage: Eukaryota > Viridiplantae > Streptophyta > Magnoliopsida > Asparagales > Orchidaceae > Dendrobium > Dendrobium nobile. The sequence continues at coordinate 45,799,963 of CM039734.1, read as the reverse complement.
AGTGTGATTACCTCGTATACTCTGAATTAAATCTCTGCCGAATCCCGGATATTCGGTTGAGTGGAAGCCTCGGACAGACATTTCACCTTACTTTAAATGAAGCGTTCGTTGTTAAATAAAAATGAAACGAGCTCTTCGGCGATTCCCACGAATAGAGCTCCTACTTATAACCGTTCTCTTCAAGCTTCCCTCCGTCCACAATCTTCTGAACCCATCTCCGAGCTCCGACCACCCCTCCATCTTCTATCTACGGATCTTTCCAAGCTTCCCACTTTAACGAGCAGAAGATTGATGATTTGGAGAGCTATCGGCTCAAACCACGAGCTTCCCGCACAAATTTATGAGCTTACCCGCATCCTAGTCTTAACAAATCCCCATAGTTTTGAGTAAAGACCGGACCTCACTCTTCCCTTCCTCCGATCTGATCACACCTCAACCTCCTACGAACCCGTCCATTAACCTGCGACTGTTCGTCAACCTCCAACAACCCAAAACGTGTGAACCTCCTACCTCACTCCTAGCTCAAAGCCGCATCATCCACTGAAGCCAAACTCTTTCCTTCCACGAGAAAAAGATCTCTACCCGAACTCCATTTAACTAGACGCCTCTGATCTTCCCTTCTCCCCCAATCACAAGAGCTCTGACCACTTCACGTGAAGCAGCAAAGCATTTCCTTCACTTTATTCAAACAGTGGTTTTAGCTTTACAGGATTCATGTAAATACCTTTTTCCCTCAAAGTTACCTTTTATTTTGTTATTATTATCTTGTCCTTATGTCTGTTGGTGGCTTTGTATATTAAATTAGTATGGATATTATTTCATACTAAAATCACTATCACATTTTAAAGACAGTTAGTTGCTTATGCTAGTTACTCTTATTATCATATATATTTATTTAGCATTGATTAATATTGTTAGCTATTCCGATCTTTTCTTTTTATTAGTTGATATTAACTATTGTTGCTAATTAAAATTAATATTATTACTTATGTGGTTTAGCTAATATTATAATCCTTGTTAATATTAAATTCAAGCATGTGTATAGATACATATGTGTACATATTGTGTATTTATATATATATTTATATAAGAGTTTTTTTTTTATTAAAAAAAAAAGAAAAAAAAAAAAGAGAATGAGATATTTCAAAAAAAAAGAGAAAAGAAAAAAAAAGAAGAAAAGAGATGCAAAAAAGAGGGATTTCTTTTTGTAATCTTCGTCTTCGCCGGAATGCAAAGGCATAACTCTTTGATCCCTAAAACTCCGAGAGCTCAATTTCAACGCAAGCGGCGTGACAAAACAACCACCTATACACATTTTTCTTAGAGTGGTGAGACGAAGTGCGTCGCGACGCTTGCGACGAAGCGGGTAATCACCCAAAAATCCCTTATTCGACGTTTGTGGTGCACCGGAAAACCGCCTATATACGCTTTTCTTAACGTGGTGGGATGGAAACCCGGTGCGACGCATACGACGAAGTTTAGATACCCATAAGTACTCGCTTGCAGGAAACAACTGATTTTCTTTTGCAACAAGTACCGAGGACCCATACACCGCTTTTCTTAACGTGGTGGGAGACGAAAAAAATACGGCCGCAGTGTCCTCGGCCGAGGACACCTACCATACAAGCTTTTCTTAGCATGGTGGAAAAGGCTCAGTTTCTCGTAGTTTTCCCCTAAACAGGGAAGACGCCGGTAGGTTGCCAAAATTTTGACTGAAGATTCAAGGACTTGGACAGAATTTGGACAAACTGAACTTGAACTCGGACTGGAACTTGTACTAAGACTTGAACTTGTGAATCTTTGAACAAGATTGAATTTGAATTGAATAAAAATTCAAATTGAAATTAAATTAAATTTGAGCCTAAACAAATGATAAGGAATAATAAAAGACTTAAATCAAATGAACTAAGTGTTGTGGACATGAGCTCAAATTGGTCTCATGCTTGAACTTTACAAGCTTTGAACTTGAACAAATGATCATGAATTGAACTCAAATGAGCATTAATTGATGACACAAAATCAAACGAAGTTGGATATAAAAGAACAACACTAAATGGTATTCCATTTAAGAATGGAAATTGCAATCAAATGGCAAGGGGCCTAAGTGAGCAAACACAAAAGATATAAATCTTGAAGTTGGGTGTGAACCTAACTTGATTGAATTCGAATCACATGATAATGAGCTTGAACTTGCATGGATCTTAAGGAACATAGCATCATACATATGATGAATATGTGATTAACAAAACAATGAGCTTCTAATTACATGCAAACTATTGGACACAAGGCTCATGACAAAAGGAGAACTCGCAAGTGTGGTTTAATGGCAAGTAACATGATGAACAATCAATAGCATGCTACAACATCCCTACAAGTGGATTCGATCAATTAGCAAATAAAGGCTACCACCCCCGTACAAATGTTGAAGATTAATGAACAATGAACATGAATATCATTTGAGTTTGGATATAGTAAAAGATGTATAAGCGGAGAGATGCTTGATTTGAATGATAATACAAAGTTCCAATGAGGTGTTAGAGGAACAACATAAGTGTTAAATTAAGAAAATGTGGTTCACCCCAATTTCATAAAAGCAAGCAAGGACTCATAATGCAATGATTCATCTACAAACAAACCATGTTGGAGGACCCTCATGAATATAGTCTATCCACAAGCAAAAGGTTAATTGGAGAGTGCAACGATATGAATGCAATCAAAGCAAAAAAATTTCAATGAGTTATCACTGGATCATCACATTGACTAGAATACAAATATTATCAAACAAGCTTACTATACAAGATTTGAATCGTCTTCACATGACAATGAAAGATTAATGAAGTTGCGAACACAACGAGCTCACAAGCAATGCACAATAAGGGAAGAAATGTGGTCTAATCATAGATGGATCATGAAGTGACTTATCAATGACTTGATTCGTCAAGGTGTATTTAAGAAGTTATTCATAAGTATACATCATGCCACATGCAACGAGTATTATGACTTCTCTCCAATCAATGACAATTAACTCGTAGATGAATACAGTAGTTATCTACGAATGCCGAAAGTCAAAATTTCAAGAACCTATTGAAGTTGATTGCAAGAAAAGATCAACGACACAAGTCCTTCATGCTGACCACAAGCAAATATAGAAGAGTTCTCACTCATATAGTAGTCCACTTATTGGTGATGACGATTAATGTGCAGTGGATGATAAATCATCCATACAGTTGATAGCCACTCAGTATTAGTCAAATACATCACTCTACAAGCAATGATAGAATATCTGCAATACATACAAGTCCTCCACGAATACAGATGTGAGCACCATATACCATTTGTGGGTAGATGCAGAAAAACTTCAAAAAATGCAGTATCATGTGTCAATTTCATCCTGTAAATGAATACATCTACTACCTACATGCAGCAATAGCGGATGTGCTGAAAAGACTAAAGACCACAATAAAATGCATGAAGAATACGATAAGTGCAAGCTCCTACGACCCAAAGCAGGAGATTAGTTAATGCACTATAATCCATCTATATAAAGAGACAAGTAGTGCATGACAGTCTACCTGTATAAAGCAGCGGATAACTCTATTCATAAGCTGCAACTCCATGCCACCGGATCCGCAACAATCATACAAGCGGACAAAAGGCGTTTTCAAACATTCAAAAATATCCCCACAAATGCATTGTAATATATATGCACATAGGTACACTAAATAGGGGTATACAATCAAAAACCCGCATGGACCCCAACGAGCGTGTTGTAGGAATACACGTGATGTCTAAGGATGCTGCGCAGGTCAACAAATTTGAACCCAATCCTCTTAAGTAAATAGGAGTCGACAAGGTTCAACCGATAATCATAAAATGCTCCGAAACACCCGCATGGGTCCTGACGAGCGTGTTATGGGTACACACGTAACGTCCAGGGATGTTGCGCGGGTCAATAAGTTAATTCAATTTCGAACCTAATCCTTCTATACGAATCACTAGGAGTTGACAGGGTTCGAACCATTAAACAAATATACGATTGTGGTGACCGATATATTTATTTTAATACATTCATATTAGGCCTTCAAAGCTTACAACAATGAGAATTCAATAATAAATGCATAAAACCTATAAAACACAATCCTCTGTCGACAGCTCAATAGAGTTGACAAGGTTCATCCACAAAATTCAAATATTTTCAAATGAAAATGACCCCATTCACCTCGATGATGGCCGTGTTGAATATTTATCTCAACCGGAGGGGTTCACAAACACTTTTAAAGGCCTTCCAAACTCCACCTAAAACTCCACAAAAAATCCGAAAATCCAGAATTTCTAAAATCCAAAATATTTAAAATTGAAATAAATCAATTAATATTTAAAGCAAAATTCATCCACCCTCCGCAATAATTTGCCAGGGTGGATGTTGACGTCTATACAATACCCAAAAAGAAACAAAAAATGAAATCATACCTTAACCGTTGGATCCATAATTTCTGCTGAAATCCCGGTTGGAATCCTCGTATCTGTCGAAGACGTCCGCGAATCCCGCTGATTCGGCGCCATTCAGTCTCTGTCCCGTGAAATCCTGCGCGAAATCTGCGATCTTACCTCGAACGAGCGCCCAAGTCGCCTTCAAATACCGACCCAAAGCCCCCTCATTCGCTGCTCTCGGCTCTCCCATACTTCTCTTCCCACACGATCGCAGGGCTCTTAACTCCCGTAGCTACTTCCTCCCTCCAAACCGAGCTCTTCCGCCTCTTCCGATCCACACTCGCTTTCCCCCGATACCTCTGCTCTTTCCACGCTCAACACACGACCCTTCCTCCCTTCGGCTCCACACTTCCAGATCCACTGTATTCGACCGAACTCCATCCCGTCGCCTCCTCCCGTCGAGCCCAATCCCGACACCGAGAGAGAGAGAGAGTGGCAGTTTTCTTCCTACCTAGCCGCACTCCACGATCTCCTTCTCTGATCATCACGCCGACTGCCCTAGCCTCCTCATTCGCTGGCTTTGCTCCTCCCGTAAACCCCTGTGCCGTGCCTGATCTCTGACCGAGAGAGAGAGAGAGAGAGAGAGAGAGAGAGAGAGAGAACTCCTACATACCTCCACTCCAAGCCGAGATCTCCGATCTCCTCACTCAGCCGAATCCTCTCTCTGTCGATGCCTCCAGGCCGAGCCCCTCTTGCTCTGCTCCAACCAGCTATTAGATATAAGTTTAGTTTTTTTTTTATTTTATTATTATTATTACTTAGTTTATTTTATTGCTAATCAATATAATTAGTTAATTATATATATATATATATATATATATATATATATATATATATATATATATATATATTAAATACATAAAATATAAATATATTTTATATTTAATTATGTTGCTTTTGATTAACTGTAATTAATTTTAATTATTTAAATTAATTATAATTTAGTTATTTTTAATTATAATTAATTAAAAAAAATTAATTAATTATGATTAATCATAATTAATTATCTCATTTTTAATTGATTATTGTTAACGATAATTAATTATAATTAATTCAATTTAATTATTATTAATTATAATTAATTAAGGTCAATTTAATTAATAAAAAAATCCCCCCACTTTCTTTCCTCGATGCCCGTGTCGGACCGGCAAACCACCTAAGCACGCCTTTAGTGGCCGTGGTAGGAGGGAACCCGGTGCGACACCTACGACGAGGTAGGCGAGTGACCCCTCGATCCACGTGTCAGCCACTACAACCCCGCGGAGGTATGAACTTTTTCTAAACTCTAAACCTTGCTTCAATATTCGTGGCAAACCGGAGAATCGCCCCATGCACGCCTTTATTGGCCGTGGTGGGATGGGACCCCGGTGCGGCACGTACGGCGAAGCGGGGTAACTTATAAGTACCCCCGGGCGGGGGGAAAGCAATTGTTATCTTTCAAAAATGTCTTTTTAAAACCCCATGCACGCCTTTATTGGCCGTGGTGGGAGAAAACAAAAAAATACAACTGCCGCGGTGTCTCACCAACACCAACCGTGCACGTCTTTATTGACGTGGCGGGTAGGCGGTCTCTTGGCTTTTCCCCTTAACGGGGGAGACGCCGGGAGGCTGCCGAAATTTTGTCTGAAAAAGACAAGGACTTGAAGCAAAATTGGACTCGTGGACTTGATTCAAATAGACCTAATTGAACTTAAACTCAAATAAATTTGAAGATATAAGATTTGGAGCTTACATTTGTTTTAAAAATCAAATGATTAGAACATGATCTTGAACTCAAAACTTGTGAACATTGAACTTGAACAAGACATGGACCCAAAGATGGACTTATTTGAACTCAAGAGAACTTGAACTCAAAATGGAGGACTTGTGGACATTGAACTTGAACTAGACTTGATTGAACTCAAGGAGTTTATATTTGCACTTGAATTCAAGAACTCAAACTTGAATCAATCTTGGACATTATGGGACTTCAATCAAACTCAATCAAGAAGAGCTTGATTCGAACTCAAGCAAAGACTTGAACAAGAACACAAAGAACTTTGACTTGTAATTGTAGTTTGAGACAACTACAATGACCACTTGAACTCAAGCTCCTCTTTGAACTCAAATGAATATTAAGCTTGAACACTAATCAAACTTAATTTGACATGAGTTGAGTGATTTAGACTCAAATGAAGATTTAATTTGAGCCTACGTTGCGAACTCGACGTGAACTTGAATGTGATACGAACTACAATGAATTTGAATTCAAAACTTGGATTAGAGTTTGAACTTGACAAAGAATTCAAAATCAAATCATAAGCAAGAGGACTTGAGTTGGTACACTAAACTAGAACTTGAACTCGACATGAGCACCAAGAAGCTTAGACATAGAACTTGAGCTTGCTACTCAAACTCAAACAGTTTGGGGCTTGGACTTAAATGAATGATGGGGAGCAAACACAAGAAAATGTGCAAGGAGTTATGTCAAGACTTCAAATGAACATGATTTTTCCATTGCAAATAAAACACTTGTGATGAATCATTTTACATGCTACAAATCATGCTAGAGTTCATGAATACCATCCATCCACAAGCAAAGGTTAATTGGAGAGTGCAACGATATGATCGTAATCAAGATATGAAATTTTTGAGATATCAATGTGTCGTCACATTGATTGGGATGAACATGTTATTAAGCAAGTTTGCTACACAATATTTGAACCATCTTCACATGGCACTAGAAGATTTATGAGGTTCAACAAGGCTCGTCCATCGTTAACAATCAAAGACCAGCTAATCCACAGACAAAGGTTGACGAAGAGCAAGAAAAAGAAAACGACTCTTAAGCACCACGAAGGAGGAAAGAATACACAGACACTAAGTTCAAATCAACGTATAATCCTTCGACAATCAATATCAGTCAACATGTAAGAAAACATAGGAGATTCCTCCAATCAACATATAAAGCTCCTATGATCCGAGGCAGGAGATTAGTTAGTGCACTATGATCCGCCTACAAAAATCAACAAATAGTGCACGACAGTCTACCTGTACGAAGCAGCGAACAATTCTATCCAGAAGCTGCTACGCCACGCCACCGGATCTGCAGCATTCGTACAAGCAGACAGAAGGCGTCTACAATTATTTCAAAATACCCCCTGCACGTGCACTATAAATTGTATACACATAGGTACACTAAAGGGGGAAATATATTCTCAACCCGCATGTGCCCCAGCGAACGTGTTATTGGTACACACGTGACGTCTAGGGATGCTGCGCGGGTTGACAAGTGAATTCAGGTTCGAACACGATCCTCCTATACGGATTAATAGGAGTCGACAAGGTTCGAATCAACAAATAAATATGTGGCCGTGATAACCAGAATATTTATTTTAATGCATTCATATTAGGCCTTCAATGCCTAAAATTAAAAGAATTCACTTTCAAAGGCTCAAAGCTTATAAGAAACCCGATCCTCTGTCGCCAGCCTGACAGAGTTGACAAGGTCCATAAAAAGAAATGACCCCCAAACACCCCGATGATGGCCGTGTTGAATTCAGATCTCAACCGGAGGGGTTTCCAAATATTTTTCAAATATCTCCAAAATATCCAAAATCCATTTCAAATATTTCATAACTCCACCCAAATACCCACAAAAATCCTAAAATCCCAAAACTCCACAAAAATCCAGAAAATTCTCAAAAATCCTAAAATACCCAAAACTCCACAAAATCCAAATTCTCAAAAAACCCAAAAACCCAAAAATATTTAAATTTGAATTCATCCATCCATACTTAAAGCAAAATCCATCCGCCCTCCGCAACAGTTTGTCGAGGCGGACAAATCAAAAACTACTTCAGCTCGCAAAAGAGCCAAATGCCTGGTCGAGAATATCACTAGGATCTATTCTCAAACAATCTCTTGCTAGTAAGGGCGTGGTACGTGTCCTCTAACCGGCAGTTTCGCCGCCAAATGGCACTGCAGGTAAACGGTTATGACCCGGGGCCCTCTGAACCGAGTAGTTTTGCCGCCAAATGGCACCACAGATACCGGTTATGGCCAGAGCCAATACGCTCCTTAGTGGCGTTAAATCCTTGAGATATGAATCAATAGGATATGATCGATAGGACACAAAGCCCTCTGTTAGCTAAGGTGGATCCAAATTTGTCCCCTTAGACAAACATCCAACCCCGGTCTACAAGGTCCCCTTGGACGAAGCAACCCATGGCTGCCGACAAGGATCCTTCTGTCAGGTTGGGTCGACTACCTCCTCTGACTAAGTAGACCAGGGACCACGATGGCCCGGGATGACGGAACCATGGGATCTTAATCGGGCCCATCATCCATTCCCCCACCATCCGCTTTAAGTGCAAGATGGTGAAGTTTCTGTTTTAAATATCAAAATTTTCCGATCTCTAAAAATTCCCAACCTTTCAAATTCCAAACTTCCAACCAATTTCCAAATTCAATCCTTCCAATACCAATGTCTACTACTGCTACTATATGCCAGATAACATGTATTCTATACGTATCTGATTGACGACTAGCCTTAATCGAAAGTTCTCTCTCGTGATCGGGAGGGGTAATTAACTATAGGGGCTTGCGCCTATAGGAAACCAGAACTCAGATCATAAAGTCCTCGCAAAATGAGGGCGAAATCTCTGGGTAGTGTCTTATCTACAAACCCATCTGCCTTCCAAAATTTACCCCGGAACTTAGTTCGTTAAAACTCCCTCGCCGAATAAAGAAGAGCGAGCGGAGGCCGGGGCCGAATTTTCGGAGCCCACAGTGGACAAATTAAAATTTAATTCAACTCACATAGAGCTAATACCTAATCAAAAATATCACTAGGATTCATTCTCAAACAATCTCCTGGCAATAAGGACATGATATGTGTCTTCTAACCGACAGTTTTGCCGCCAAATGGCACCGCAGGATAAACGGTTATGACCCGGGACCCTCTGAACCGAGTGGTTTTGCCGCCAAATGACACCACAAAATACTGGTTATGGCTAGAGCCAATAAGTTCCTTAGTGGCATCAAATCCTTGAGATATAAATCAATAGGATATGATTGATAAGAAACAAAACCCTCTGTTAGCTAAAGTGGATTCAAATTTATCCCCTTAGACAAATACACACCCCAATTCTACAAGATACCCTTGGACGAAGTAACCCATGGCTGCCGACAAGGATCCTTCTATCAGGTTGGGTCGACTACCTCCTCTGACTAAGTAGACAAGGGTCCACAATGGTCCGGGACGACGAAGCCATGGGATCTTAATCGGGCCTATCATCCATTCCCCCACCATCCGCTTTAAGTGCAAGATACTGCGATTTTCAATTTTAAATATAAAATTTCCAAATCTTCCAATCTTTCAAATTCCCAAATTCTCCAACCATTCCAAATATCTATGCTGCTACTATATGCCAGATATTATGTATATTCTACGTATCTGATTGATGACTAGCCTTAATCGAAAGTTCTCTCTCGTGATCGGGAGGGGTAATTAACTATAGGGGCTTGCGCCTATAGGAAACCAAAACTCAGACTATAAAGGCCTCGCAAAATGAGGACGAAATCTCTGGGTAGTGTCTTATCTACAAACCAACCATTAAAAAAGTGGACGAGGCGTCTGCATTGAGCCGCTCCTCAAGTCGAGGCGGAAGTCATGCGTATCGGGGCTTACGCCTCGAACCATCCAGCGAAGCCTACGATTTTTTCGCATGAGGCGTACGCATTAGAGCGTAACGCCTCGAGGCAGTATGAGGCACCGCCTCGAAATTTTTTCTTCGGTATATATGTAAATACAACGGAGCCGATTCATGTTCGTGTATTCGCGTAGAGGATTAAGGCTTCCTGTGAGAATTGAATGGCGAACTAGAGGCGAAGCCGTGAGGGAAAGAGATGAAGCCGTGAGGGAAGGAGACGAAGCTATGAGTGTTGGAGACGTAGTCGGAAGGAGACGACACAGGGAAAGAAACGAAGCCGAAGTTGTGAGTGCAGGAAACGTTCAGGCATCGGTTAGGTCGGAAGAGCAGGTACGCGGTGTTGTGTCCTTGACTTTGACGTGCAGTAAAGAAAGCTTGTATAACTCCTTATTCGGCTTTCTTTTATTCGTCCGCTCAGTACATGCTCTGTACCGAGCAGGTATAAGCTCGGTACCGCTCAGTACATGATCAGTACTGCTAGGTACATGCTCGGTACCGAGCCAGTACCCGCTCGGTACCGAGCGGTACATGCTCGGTACCGAGCGGTACATGCTCGGTATCGAGCGGTACATGCTCGGTACGCTCGGTCGAATATCGCCAGGGGGCAGCGCTCCCTTAGAACCCCTGCAGACTGGTATATTTTTGTATTCATGTTGTTTTATTATTGGTAGTACAAATAATTGTTAAAATATGTTCTATTGTTAGTATGACTAGTGGCACAAGAAGGAAAGATCATGCATGGAAATATGGAACTCAAGTTGAAGTGTCAGGCGGATGTGCAAAGAAGGGATATGTGAAATGTAATTTCTGTGAGGATTTTCATTTGAAGAAGGAAATGTTTGGATTAGAGCAGCACAAGCATGCTGCAAAACATGATCTCCTAGTATGTTTATAGTTTGAGTATTTATAATTTTAATGTTAATATTTATATTCAAGTCTTTTATTTCAACCAATATTCATAAAATACTATGTTTGTTTTCATGTAGAATGTTGGTGGGCTCAGTTTGGAGATGATGTTCCTGAATTAAAAGCTTTTGCAGTTAAAGTTCTTAGCCTAACGTGTTCGGCTTCTGCATGTGAGCGTAATTGGAGTATCTTCAATCAAATTCATACAAAGAGAAGAAATCGATTGGCGGCTGATCGAATGAACAAACTAGTTTATGTTATATTTAACAAAAAACTGAAAAATAAACATCTCAAATTACAAAATCAAGGAAATATTGAAAATGGAATTGACCCTTTGCTTGTTGACGAGCTACAATCTGATGATGAATAAGTTACTCCTAAGAATGCTGATGTATCTGAAGTTAAAGCAGAAGGAGAAATTCATGTCAATGAAGAAGACAATGAAACAACTACCCAAGTATATAAAAGAAAAAAAAACAAAGTGAGATTGGAGTTTCAAAAAAATTTAAAGGTATTTATTGTTTCATTTTAGAGCAAATGAAATATTAACTGATATAGAAGATAAAAGGAAAAAATATTATAGATGAAGAAAAGTTGGAGGATGACTTTGACATTAATTATAAAGATTCTCCTGAAGACAATCAAAGTGATGATGAGTCTGCTTTGGGTCTTGATCCTATGGGGATGTTTTATTTTTAAGTGAGTTTATTTTAAATCTTGTATTCCAGTAATATTATCTTTAAACAAATCTTCAAATTCATAGTTGACATAATATTTTGTTATTTTTTGTCATTATTTATAATTTTAAATTAATTTATTTTAATCGTTTTGAGGCTTACGCCTTGATCCGCCTCGAGGCTTACGCCTCACCTCATTTAAAAAAAATGTCTCGATTCCCGATTTCGCCTTTTAAAACCATGCTACAAACCATTCTGCCTTCCCAAAATTTACCCTGGAACTTATTCCGTTAAAACTCTCTCGTCAAAGAAAAGCAACAGTCGGGCGAAGGCCGGGGCCGAATTTTTGGAGCCCGCAAATTCCAACATTGCCCTTGGTTTCACTTGCCCTCCTTTTGAAATATAGCTTCAGAGCTTCTTCAGCTCAATTCCTTGAAGTGTTTTTAACTGGAAGATTGTTTAAAGCTTTCATCTAAGTTTCTTTTCTTTTAACGTTATTTTCGAATAACCCAGTTTTATTAACTTATATTAGACGAATGTTTTTGGTTTCGCATTATCTAGTATTTGCAGTGTTCTCCACCGAAAAATATCATTAAGGTTTCTTACATGAGTTTACCTGGCAAGCACTTATTTCATAGCTCTTTTAATTATTGTTTTCAGGTTTTTAAGCCTTGTAAAGGAAGCATTGCAAGAGTAAATTTTAATCCAAGAAAACGGTAGTGAGTTTACTGTTGATTCTCTAGACAAGGAAGTTGCGAGTGTAGTGTTCATAATACAGTTTATACTATTTTTATTGAAAATTTTCAGAGAAAGCGAGCTTGGGAGTGAATAAAATGATTATAACCATGGTTGATGTCTATAGTCTAAACCATTATAAATTTTTATGTTCTTCACTTGATTATTTTTCTCTCTCCTATGATGATCTTAAGCTCCATACTCATTGTTCTCACTTTTAGGTGCATCGTAATTTCATTGCAAATTCTCAAGCTTTCTACAACAAACTTAACACCCAACACTCCCCATATTTTGGGTATGCCTAAAGGCCAACAAGTTCATATAAGCTTAGTTGATAAGGTGAACCACTATAATTTTGAAGCACTTGGTTTGATCGATTTTTCCTCTTCCCCTATCAATTTTAAGCATTATACTCATTGTTCTTGCTTTTGGGTGAGTTGTGATTACGTTGCAAATTATCACCAAGTTTTCCAAAAATCTATTTTAACACCCAATACATGTAACACAACTCCCTTCATCCAGGGATACATAAGGAGCAATAAGTGGCATTAGAGCTCAAATCTCTAAGATTATAAGCTCAATATCCTTGAGAGGATCCACTGCACACCCCACTGGGGATTCCTATAGTATGAATCATTCCGTCAACAGCCCTTTATTCCATGGATTGCATTTTAATTATTCAAAAAATCATTTGTCACCTTACGCTCAAGGTATTATTAATATGGAATAAAGAGAGGTTGTAAGAAAATTTATGCAATCACAAGGAAATTAGTCAAGAGAAAAGTGGTAACACGAATATTCTAATTTAATGATCGATGAAAAGAAAGAAAAATAACTAAATGGCAGAGCCCTGAAGCACATTCATCAAGTTCACCATGAATCTCAAAGTTGGGGACCTTCAAGTAATCCGGATTTTTAAATTCTTGCTACATAGCAAGAAATAGCCTTTATAGCACAAGTAACCTAAGATGTCAACGAATGCATATACAATGAACTATTATTTTAAATAAAATAATAAAATTGCATTCGGTAATTAATGCATTATCAATTAATTTAAGAACATAAATGAACCACAATAATTGAAATATTCTTAGGGAATCGGCATAAGAAAAAATTAAGGAGGTTTGAAATTAACAAAGAATACAAAAGCAGTCAGTTTCAAGCTTTGCATGATTAACTCTTTTAGAGTGAGACAGTAAAACTTTCTTCCATATCACTACAGATAAAGAAGTAACAGCATCGAAGATTGAGTAAACATTAGTAATGCCATGTTGACTTCTAAAGCAAAAAACCAAATGAGAAACAAGATGAAATAAGTAATTTTCCAAGACTAAAAAATTTATTTAAAAACAACCTAATTAGCATCAGAAAGATACTCACAAGACCACAGGAACAACAGTCAAAAACTTCCTGTTACGTGTAAGTTGCTTGCCATTATCAATTTGCTCCCACCATGTCAAATTATTGTATATACCCTGGTCTTCAGCAAAAGGAGTTCCCTTCCTCCAATGGAAAAACTGATAAGTAATCTAAAACAAAGAGAGAATAAGACAAACTAAATAATGGATACATCAAAGAAGTCCGTTAGCAAGCAGAGTAGAATATAAGTTTTAAAAAGTAATGATGCACACAGTTAACTATAATGCAATCAAATTGCAAAAAAATCAAATATGTGGTTAGGAACAAGCATTGATTGCTGAAATTTGCAACAAAAACCTACTAGAAACAAATATAATTCCCCTCATGCAAACCATTTATTTGATGCATAAGCTGGCCATCATCATCATTAGCATTCTCTCAACTATTAGGTGTTAATTCTATGAACCCTCTTGATTTATTCACATAGATAGGGGTGAAACTACCCCAGCTTAAGTAAGTTGGTTGTTTGTTCATGTTCATTATACTATTAAGTGTTAGTTCTATAAACATGATTTGATCAGGAGGCTGAAAATTGACAAATGAAAATCAAGACAATGATGTTGAAGAAGTTGATGATGTAATAGAAAGAAAGAAAAGGAAGAACGCATCCAAAGTTTGGGATGAGTTCATAGAGATTATTCTGATGGGCAAAAGAAAGGGAGAGTGTTCTCAATGTAAAAAACTAGTTATAGGAATTACTCGTTCAACCACTCAATTCAAAAAACACTTGGAACGCTGTGATGGTAGGATTTGTGCCTTAAAAAAACAAAAAATATTGCATTTTCAACCAACAGATATAGGAGAAATTATTATGTGCGCCCGTCAGAGACCAACCAGAATGCACCACGTCACCCCCGCTCTGTACCGCGGCTCGGCACCGTGCTCGGTACAGCTAACGTGGCACATTCTGGTTGGTCTCCAGAAGGTGAACTGTGTTTGTCGTCCACATAGAATAATTTCCCCATATATAGACAACTCATTTGCCCAGAGCTGTTAATATGGAGGAATGTTAACCACATTCGAATATGATCATAAAAAAGTTAGAGAAATGATAGCTCATTATATACTAATTAATAAGAAACCAATCGACCCCACGTAGTGGGACAAAGGCTTGATGCTGTTGTTATTGTTGTTGAAGAAGAATTTGGATTCAATTTTCTTTTGAAGCCTATCTCCTTTTTTTTATAAAGTACTCACGAGCTACAATATGCAACGATGTAATGCAAGTGTAAGAGAAGGAGAAGAGAAAGCTAAATAATGTTTAGAAGAGTATAAGCGAAAAAAAGTTTTACAACAAATATATGGAAATCAAAGAATAATATAATATAATAAATGTTTATGACATCTCATTTCGCTGATTCAAACTAGAGGTTATAGAAGTGTTTTAAGTTTTCTACATTTATCACTACCACATACAACTTCCGAGATAGTTAATACATTTTACAAGGCTCTTTGTAATTAAGGTATTGAGGATAAAGTCATTATTATCTCAGTTGATAATGCATCAAACAACGATAGGGCAATGAAGCTTCTAAAAGATAGTTTTAGAGTGAAGAAGTTATTTTTCAGAGGAAGGTCATTTTATGCTTGTTGTTGTGCTCACATTCACGTACTAAACTTAATGGTAAAAGATGGTGTGAAGAGCATTGAGTATATCATTGATAAGATTAGAGACACAATTAGCTTTGTTAATGCTTCTGAAGATAGCTTAGTAAGATTTGTTGAAGTGATTCAACCATTATAATTTCCTATAAGAAAGCTAGTAATGGATTGCTTGACACATTGGAACTCCATATACTCAATGTTGACTGTGACATTACAATTAAAAGAAGCTTTTCTTTCATATAGTGAAAAAGAAGTGGTATATGTAAATTGTTCAACAGTGAATGATTAGGAAAATATTTAAAAAAATTTTTGATATTTTGAATTCTTTGATGAATCGACTAATGTCATTTCAGGAATTGATTATTCAATAGAAAATTTATTTCTTTCACAAATTTGTACCATAAAAAGGTGTTGGATGAGGGTGTAGTTTCAAGTGAGAACTTCATTTTGGAGATGACCAAAATGGAAGATAAATTTGACAAATATTAGGATGAATGCAACCTTCAAAGTCCACATTTAGTACCGAAGAAAGAGTAGTTGATACACAACTCAAAATTAGGGGTTATGTGGTTCGAAATAGGTTAACTGTCACTATGGTTTGAAGGGAAGAGTTAAGGTAATTACATAGATTACATTTTGCTTTACTACCAAACACTAACATATGAACATGTAATCCTCTTTTATTTTGTAGGAAGAAGAAGAAGATGAGGAGATAGAGATTCCGTTATCAATTATATGAGCACTTGGATGTTAGAAATTTAATTTAAGGTAAAATATTGTTTATAGTAAGAGAAAATACAATAGAAGGTATTTAACTCTGCTGGGGATCACATAAAGTTTGGACTTCCTATGGCTTTTACAACAACGGTAATGGATAGCTGATTATTAGATCAATGAGTGCAGTGAACCAGTTGGATGCTGCTCTCGATTTTCTCAAGTGGATAACTGATTATTTGATCAATGCTCATCCTTCTGACAGCCTTTTGTATATTCAGGTAAATCTGAAATTATGTAGGATTTATATATATATATATATATATATATATATATATATAGTGATAACATTGATTTTATCCATTAAAATCTTCTTGTTGATAATTTCTTGATCAGAATTTCATAAGGCAGCTTTATCATTAGTTTTTTTTTTTTTTCAGATAACAAATATTGTCTTGTTTAGCTACAACTTTTTTGCTGAATTTAAAAAATTGTCCTTATCAGACATTATTTTTTTATTACTTAATCTACTAGAGTGTGACTAGAAGAAAACTGGTCTCATGTTTTTAAATACAAAAAATGTTAAAAATTTTATTTTTCACACAACAATTTCATAACAATTTTAAAGATTGCTGAAGTCGCCTCAAAAGGACTCTAAGATGCACAGGAATATTCATGTGTTACTACATATTGTATTGTTGCCTTTTTATCTGTAATCTAGATTTGGTTTGGGCAATAATCACCATGCTACTTTCCATAAAGCAGCTCAAAACTTTCAATTCCAGAAGCTGTAGTTTATTAATTTTAAGTTTACCCTTGAACTCACCCCCTAAAATGATTAATTTTTATGTAAATTCATACTCAAGCTTCTGTTACTTTTTTTTCTGACTTCAAAGTTTACGCTGCTCTTCCAAAGTTATGCTGAAAGTTTGCGTAATTAGATTTACAGTATTCTTTGCCTCAAAACTGAATTTGGCTTCCTATAGATTTACTCATATAAAGTTGCTCATGTTTTCTTCAAAGTTAACTTACTGTTTTAAAATTGAATAATTTTTAAAGTTGGCTTCCTAAGAATTTTCACCAACGCTATGCTAAAATTTATCAAAGCATACTTATTGTAATTATTTACTACCAACCACGGTTTTTATATCAATTATTGCATCATCTCTAAATTATCTTTAACCTTTTAAACCAGTTAACTTCAATAAACCGCTTTCTTTGATCTTAATTTTTCCGGTTTTCTTGGAAGTTCAATGATTCTAGTGAGAAAAGATTTTGAAGATTGTGATATATGGAATATTGCATAGATGAGCATATGAAGAGTTCTGTCATTTATTAATGTTTCGTTGTGGCTTTACTATATAACTCTTCAACCTTGTAATATTTTTAATTACATTTATGAAATAGTGTAAAAGTACTTATATACTTGAATGGTGAAATTTTTGTTGGTTTTGATAGAGATTTGAATATCTATGTTATGCTAGTAGTTAAATGTTATAATAGTTGTAAAATGTTTTTTGAAAAAAAAAAAACTGGATGAGAAAGAGTACTGTATTCCAGTTCTTATATATTTAACTTTCATTTTAAAATTCATCTTGATATTTATTTACACTATTTAAAGTGAAAGTCAAATTATATAATTTATTCTAAATTACAAGTAAAATTTTAAAAAAAAACTTAAATTTTTAATTTAAAACAAAAATTCGAGCTCCATAAACGAGTCGAGTTCGAGCTTTTTAATCAAGTCGAACTCGATCTTTTTAAATGAGCTCAAGTAATCGAGTCGAGCTCAAGCTTGATTTTTACACAGCAAGTCGAGTTCAACTCATTAAATGAGCTCGAGTCGAGCTCGAGCTCGAGTTCGAGCTCAGGATGAGCGAAACGAGCTAAGCTTGATAATATTACTACTCGACTCAACTCTTTTACACCCCTGGTTCCAGATGAAGTTAATCACTTCTTGTAAGCATAATTGAATCCATATTCAAAATCCATATCACACAGCAGTACAGCACAAACCCAGATAAAATCAAATCGGATTATGCTCTAGTCTCAGCGGTAACTGCACTTCATTAAAAGTCCTTTTAGACCCATATATCATCCAATTTGGGTATCCATCATGCGACTCCAAACCAACAAAAAGTTTTGTAAACCATAGAAATTCTTGCATGCAAAAGATTTCACTGGGAAAATATAAATAAACACCTGCAGAGCGCGTTAAATGAAAAATATGAGCAAATTATCGCCAACCTGTGCTCTTGACAAGTAAATAGAAGAAACTGCGATGAAATCAGTTGGAATAATCTCATAAAAGTAGAAAAGAAAATTAAAACCCTGAAGGATTTCAAAAGAGAAACATTTAACAATTCACAAAACATATCTGCAAATTAAATCATCAATACAGCCACATAATTACTTGTCTTGGTAGGAACAGCGAAGCAACCCATTTTTTTGAGGTCATCCATAGGTAAAATTATGAATCTTCCTGAAATTTTAAGTTTTATTCGCACCAGGAGCAGAAACAAAGAAACATAAAGAATAAAATAAAGATAATAAGGACCCCAACAAGACCAAATCGACCGAGTTTCACAACTACAAGCATCTAGAATCACAACCCTCAATCAAAGGAAGCGCGCAGAAGTCTCCAATAAATACCAGGACAAGAAAAAAAAAACTTAGCGCAACCGTAAAGAACAGAAATCAATCGAAACATACCGCAAAGTGGACCAGATTAACGATGGTCCAGGCAGTACCAGGGGTGCATCCGAAGACGGAAAGGACGAGGAGCCAGGAGAAGAATAAGATGAGGATGTAGGTCGTCCACACTCCAGGGTACATGAACCACTCTGTGTTCTTGTTCAGATCCGGCGGCGGCGTCGTCTCCACATACAGCTTCGCCATCTCTTACCCTCTTCTTCAACCTGGAGCTCGGATCTCACAAAGCGAGCGCAGAAGCAAGAGATAATTTGATTAAATACCAATTCCGAGGTGGACGAAGCCAACAAAGAAATTTTAAGAAAGGAGATGCAGATGGATGGAGACGTGCGTTCGGGAAGCAGCGGGAAAGATCGACGGCGCTGAAGGTCAATGGATGGATGGAGTTTTTAATTCCCCTTTGGGTTTTATTGAGCCGGCGGCGAGAGTTGAATGGCATCTCTACTTTTTATTTTATTTTTTTTTATTGGTAAATATCTCTAAATTGCACATCCAAAGTACAAATGTAGATAAGTTCTTATTTTTATTTTTTTTAGTTTTAAATCGGTTAAGATAAATTTATATATTTATCACATAGGAAAATTTTAAACTCAACACTTCTTAATTGATAGCTAAAACATCTTATTAACAAATCAAGATAAGCTGTGCATACATAACAAAACTCAAAACTAACCCGCAACAAAAAAAAATTTAAATATCGCATTGGGTTTATCTCAAGCCTGGAGAGGCCGATTCGCCTAATTCAATAGTTAGACGATCCTCCTAATTCAATAGTAAGCCAATTCGAAGGCTGATGCAATCAACCAGAAGAATCAATTTCGCATCCAATTGATATACGAGTTATCGGTTTGACCTATGAACTAGCAGATTGGTGCCAGTGTTGTGGAACCACACGGTTTAATTTTAGATCTTTTAATTATCATTCATCTTTGATCTAATAGCTAAAATTATAAATTTTAATAATATATTAGTTTAATACACAAATAATCTAATACCTAAATATCTCAAAATCCTATCATACATTTCTCCCATCAACAAAACCTGTGTTTCTAACTCTCTCTCCATTGATGATGATGCATTGTAGAAAGTTTGACCTTCTTGCTTTTTACTCTCAGCCTTCTTTGCATGTTGGTTTTCTCTTCCTCGATGGTGATTTGCCAGCTATTTAGTTTCTCCAGCTTGATCTCTTCCGTATTAGTTAAAGGATGGAGGAATATCCCCTTGTATAATTTTTTTTTTTTTTTTTGGTATTTATAGTTTTAACTTTATGTTTTTACCTCATGCATCTAAGATTTTGGGCATTCAAGTAATTAGTTTTGAGTTCTTAGAATTGTAATTTCTTAAGAGGTTGTTTGGATTGAAGTAAAAGAGGTGTAAAGTGTTATAAATGTAGGAGTTTTGAAATCATTAGTGCATAGTCCAAGTAAAAGAACGCTGAGAAAATTTTGATGCTTCTGGCATTTACTTTCTAGTTCAATTTTGATGTATTTGAAAATCACTATATTTAGCCAATTTTCAAATATGTTATAAATTACAGTCATAACTGTTGCAAGTAGCTACCACCCACCTGCAACTTTTTATGCTTATGATCAAAATAATGTAAGGAGGAGCAAAAAAATTTGAAGTCATTTTTGAATTTTATGAATTTTTTAAGTAGCTTAAATAACAAATTGGTCCTAGGATTTTTCTCTCACTAACCTCAAACCAATATAAATTAGATATATATTTTTTATTATAAAGAGCATTATATGTTGCAATGACTATATTAGCTTCAAAATTGTTATTGTAAGTGAATTTGATCAACAAGTGTTGGTTGAATGATCAAGTGAGATATGATGGAACTATATCATGGAGGTACTCTCACACTAAAGTCACTCCATTCAAGCATTAACAATCACTCTTGAGGGACCATCCATACTACATAATGTTGAGATAGTTGCTACTTAGTTCTTGATTGTTGATATTCTTGCAACTTGTATGTTTTTTATGATTCCAAATATTATTGCTTTGATTATTATTTCTCCTAACATATTTTGGAAAAATTATTTTGCTGTTTGTGTGTACTAACATTTCAGGAAAATCATACTTCGGATTGTTGAAACTTCAAATCAGATCAGTTTAGGTGTTATTGTAATTGAAGTCTGTATTTTTCATTTTATTGAGTTTAAGACAGAGTGATTGTAATTGAGTAACTATGCACACACACACCATGGGAGAGTTTAAAATCTACAATTTTTAAACTGATCGTACTGTACAATTTCTTTTCGTACGGTATGATCTGATCAGTTATTTTCCCTTCGAGCAATCAAACGAACAAATAGTAAAAAAAATTTCTAAATATGGATCATACTGTATGATATATCAATCGTAAATACCTTCCATAGTACGAATTAGACAAGTCCCTTTTCGTCCTGAAGTTTCATCCAAACGAACTTGAAAATTTTCTGAATGGTTCGTACCGTATGATATTGTCATCATACGTATGTTGTCCAGGGTAGGAATTGGACGAGTCCCTTTTCATCCAGATGAACTTGAAAATTTTTGTAACTGATCATACCGTATGTCATCATCGTACGTACGACATCCACGGTACGAGATTGTGGAGTCACTCTTCGTCCCGACGAAGGTAGAAAATTTTCTAACTGTTCGTACCAGACGAACTTGATTCATACCAGATGGTCATCGTGTACGAATTGAATTCATACCGATTCATAATAGGTTCGTACACAACAATTTTTGAATTGTTCATACATACAAACATACGATCATATTGAATGATCGTGTACGCTCAAAATTGAAAATTTCAATTTTTGGATGGTTTTTCATCTCTTTGATATAAAATGTCCACTAAAACTAATGTGAAAAAGTCTTGTCTTCATGATTTTTCAAGGGTAATTGAAAGAGAAAGTGTGAGAGAGTGTTTGCGATAGATTTTTTGTAAGTGAAGTGTGAAGGGTTCACAAAGTTACTCAAAGGTAAGGATCTCTTTATGATTTTGGTTATCACTCTTCTTTTTGTCTTTCTAGTTGCTCGTGAGAAGATCTTTGAAGATGATCCGGTACTCTGCCGACACTTGGAGAGTGTGAAAGGATGATGGCTCTCTATCAACACTAGGAGGGTGTGAAAGGATGATGTTTCTCTGCCGACATTTGGAGTGTGTGAAAGGATGACGGTTCTCTACCGACACTTAGAGGGTGTGAAAGGATGACGGTTCTCTACCGCACTAGGGATTGGTGGAATAGAAGTTTTATAAAGGCTTCTCCGCCTTACTATGAGGACAAAAAGAGAGACATTTTGATAATAGTGTAATACCTGGGGAGAGAGTCTTCAAGGAGTGGATGTAGGTCGTGTTTGATCGAACCACTATAAATTCTTGTGTCTTTTAATTTTTGTATTTTATTTACTGCAAGTTATTTACTGTGGTTGAAAAGTTTTATTTTGAAACTTAATTAACTTGCTACAATTTTTAAAATCAATTTTATATTTAAAAATCCAAGAAAATTTTTATATTACCAATTCACTCCCCTCTTATAGTTTGCCTTGGGATAATAGCTTAAGTTTAACAACCTATAAGGAATCAATAAGTGGTATTAGATCTTTATTTCAAAACCATAAGTTTAGACTACTTTTTGATAAATGAGAATTGCTACTTTTCAAAATTGAAATACAATAGAAGGGTATTTGATTACTAGACCTCCATTATTTGATAATATTCCTATCGATTTTTGAAAACACACATGTCTACTTTTCTACAATCGCTAAATTATCGCATGTGAATTTTGATTCAAGAAGGATATATTAGACCAACTAGATCAGTTGATGGCATTAGAGTTAAACACCCTTTGCTGACTGGACTGTATAAGAACATGACTTAGCACAACTAAATGAAAAGTGTTTAAACAATTTTTTGTGTGCACTTATGTTAGAAGATTACATATAGGTTTCCACTTGCAAAAGTGGAAAGGATATATGTGATATGCTTTGTATTACTTACGAAGGGACTAATGAAATAAAGCAATCTAGATTAAATCTTTTATTAAATTACTATGAAATGTTTTGCATGAAACTTAAAGAATCTATTTCTGACATGTATACAAGATTCACTCAGATAGTCACTTTTTTGCATGCATTAGGTAGGGAACTAATGAATACTGAAATGGTCAATAAAATTCTTTGTTGTTTGCCTACTGTTTATAATGCTAAAATAACTGCAAGTATATAGTCTAAAGATTTAAATATTTACTCTATTGATAATCTTCTTAAATCACTAATTACTTATGAGCAATGAGTGAGTCCAAGAAATATTGATGTATGTGAATAACAAAACGAGAAGAACATTGCACTGAAAGTAGAGGTCTCGGAGAGTGATCAGTCACAACCTGAGGATGAAGATGACATTGCCTTAATGACTAGAAAATTTAGAAGTTTTCTTAAAAGAAAGCAGAGGAGACACCAATAGTGGAATAAAGGTAAGTTTAATAAATATATTAAGGTTTTTAATTATGTGATTTTTTATGAATGTAGGAAATCTAGACATATAAAATCGTATTGTCCAAATTTAAAAGCCACACCTAGCAAGGAGAAAATAGAAGAGAAAGTAAATGAGAAGAAATGCAAGAAGAGATTTCAGAGAGCTCTTTGGGCGGACTCGGCTTCGGATTCGTTAGAAATAGAAAAGGAGGAAGAAGTCACCAACTTGTGTTTAATGGCTGATAATCTTGATCAGTCAGATCAAGAAGACGTATGTGATTTGATCTATAATGAATTGTTAGAAGTTTCTAAAAGAATTTATTATATATATAGAAAATTTAAGAAAATGCATGCTAGTTTAAACTTAGAAATGCAAGAATTGTAAAAAGAGCATAAAATTCTTAGGAAAGATCACATATTGATAGATAACAACCAAATCATCCTATGCTAAATTGGAAAAATATTTTAAAAATTTTAAGGATGAATCTAAGAATAGAGAGCACTATTTAAAATACGATAACACTATGTTAGAGGATGCAAATTTATTTCTTAGAATAATAGTGAAAGCTCTTAAAGAAAATAGAATATCCCTAATACTTAAAGATTTTAGTAGTCCTATTTTGAGGTCAAATATTTTAAAACTCAGGAAGAGACATATTTACTATAAAAATTTGAGAGACGCATTTTCTGGAGTTAAATGTTATACTTGTGGGATGATTTGATATATTTCACACACTTGTACTTTAGATAGAAAAATTCATTTAATATGGAGACCTAAGATGCATAAATCTAGTCATATCATACATGCATCTAGTTTTATTTTGCCAAAAAAAATTCAAACTTATTTGGGTTCCCAAGTCTAACATTTGATTATTTTGCAGGCACGCTCTCATACAAGTCCTCATAAGAGTATTTGGTACCTAGATAGCGGTTGCTCGAAGCATAAGACTGGAGACACTAAATAATTCATATCGATGGAAGCTAGGAATGGAGGCAATGTTACACTGGGATATAACACCACTAAAAAAGTGGTTGGCACAGGTATGATCAAAAACTTGCAAAATTTTTTTCTAGAGAATGTATTGCTTGTAGAAGGCTTAAAGCATAATTTATTAAGTATAAGCCAGCTTTGTGATAAAAGAAATAGTGTAAAATTTTTTTCCACTAGCTGCATATTAAGCCTAAATGAAAATGATATTTTGCATGGAATTAGGGTAAACAATGTTTATATGCTATAATTAAATTGTATTAAAACTCCTAATACTTTTTGTTAAAAAATAATTTCTGGTGAATCTTAGTTATGACATAGGAGACTTTGTCACACTAGCATGAAAAATCTAAGAAAATTTACCCAAAAGGATTTGGTTAGAGGTGTACCAAAATTAAACTTTACTAAGGATCACTTTTGCGATGCATATCAATTAGGAAAATAGGTGAAGTCCTTATTTCATTCCAAAAAGGATCTTAGAACTAGTAAACCTTCGGAGATTTTATATATGTATCTTTTTGGATTAGTTAGCATTGTAAGTCTAGAATGGAAGGTATACAGATTTGTAATAGTTGATAATTTCTCAATGTTCACATGGGTTAAATTTTTATTTTATAAGAGTGAATCATTTGAGAAATTTAGAGATTTTTTAACTTGAATTTAGAGGAAACTAAGTTATGAGATTTTAACAATTCAAATTAATCACGACGGTTAATTTAAAAATGATAAATTTGAGGATTTTTGTAAAGAAAAATGGATTGATCATAATTTTTCTGCACTTAGAACCCCTCGGCAGAATAGGGTAGTCGAAAGAAAGAACTGAACATTAATTGAAGAAGCTAGAGCCATGTTGGATGAATATTTACTTCCTAAATATTTTTGGGCTGAAGCGGTTAACACTACATGTTATGTTCTAAATAGAGTAAATATAAGGTCTATATTAAACAAAACATCATATGAGCTTCTTAAGGGGAGAATACTTAATTTGTTACATTTGCATATTTTTGGATGTAAAGTGTTCATACATAATAATAGAAAATCATCATTAGAAAAATTTGATCCAAAATTAGATGAAGGATTTTTTTTTTTTTTTGATACTCTAATGTTAGAAAAATCTTATAGAGTATTTAACAAAAAAAACTTTGGTAGTTGAGGAGATAACACATGTTGAGTTTGATGAATCTGGAATTTTAGGAGAGCCAAGTTTGGAAGATGATGATTTAGAAAATAATATCCAAAAGATTGAGAAGATTAATTTGAAAGAAAATTTGGAGATTGAAAACCCTTTGTCTAGAGATTTGAAATTTTCTAAAAACCATCCTAATGAATTGATTTTAGGTGAATCTAATGAGGGTGTTTGACTATGCATGGACTAAGCAAAAAAGTTAATCATTCTGTCTTTATTTCAAAGATATAGCCCACAAATTTAAGTCAAGAACTTTCGAATGAATTTTGGATTTTGACAATGCAGGAAGAATTATATTAGTTTGTAATGAATGATGTTTGGGAATTAATTATAAGGCCAAATAATCAAAGTGTTGTTAGAACTAAGTGGATATTCAAAAATAAAAAGAATCACTCAGGAGTTGTCGTTAGAATATAAGGCTAGATTGGTATTTAAGGGGTATAATCAAATTGAAAATATTGATTTTGAGAAGACTTTTGCCCCTGTAGCAAGACTTGAAGCAATTAGGATTTTATTAGCCTTTCCCTATTTTAGAGGATTCAAATTATATCAAATGGATGTTAAAAGTACATTTTTAAATGGGGTAATACAAGGAGATGTTTATGTTTAACAACCTCCAAATTTTGAAAATTTAAAATACCCAAATCATATTTTAAAATTAAAAAATGCATTATATGGATTGAAATAGGCATCTAGGGCTTGGTATGAGAGGTTAAGCACTTTCCTACTTGAGTGATCTTTTAAAAAAGGAAGTGTGGATACCACTCTTTTTTTAAAGAAATTAGGAGATGATATACTCATTATTCAAATTTACATCGATGATATCATTTTTGGATCTTCAAATAAAAATTTGTGTGATGATTTTTCTAAAATAATGAGTAGTGAATTTAAGATAAGCCTAATGGAAGATCTTAGTTACTTTCTAGGTTTTAGCATTAAGTAAATTGAGATGGATCATTTCATAGTCAATCGAAATATATTAAGGACATCCTCAAGAAGTATAAAATAGATAATGCTAAACTAGTTTATACACATATGATTTCCTCAATTTAGTTGGATAAGGACCCAACGGAAAAATCTGTTGATCAAAAGAAATATATGGAAATTATTAGATTTTTGCTTTATTTGACTACTAGCAGACCTCATATTATGTTTAGTATTTATTTGTGCGCTAGATTTTAATCAAATCCAAAAAAATCACATTTGACAGTAGTAAAAAAGATTTTGAGATATCTCTTATGAACTCAGAACTTAGGGATTTAGTGTCCTAAGTTTAGCTCTTCATTTGAAATTATTGGATATTCATATTCAAACTTTGCAGGTTATAGGGTTGATCAAAAAAGTACATCTAAAACTTATTAATTTATAAGAAATTCTTTAGTTTCTTGGTCCAGTAGAAAATAGAATTTCGTAGCCCTATCTACTGCTGAAGTTGAATATATTGCCTTATAAAGTTATGTGGCACAAGTTCTTTGGTTGAAATAAAAGTTGATTGATTTAGGATTTTCAGTTGGCATAATTCTAATTTATTATAATAACACTAGTGCCATTTGCATTTTAAAAAATTCTATTCAATATTTTAGAACCAAACATATAGACATTAGGTATCATTTCATTAGGGATCATGTATCTAAAGAAGAAATTAAATTGAATCATGTTTCAACTGAAAATCAACTTGCAGATATTTTTACAAAATCACTAGCCTTTGATACTTCTAACACATTAAGAACAAGGCTAGGTGTGATTGATCTTAATGCTTAAATAAAATTTTCTACAAACTTGATATATTTCGTTGTGTATTTTCTATTTTGTTTTCAACGTGTTTGTTTATAAGAGTGTTTTTTAGTCTTTGGTTTTGTTTTTATTTTTATGATTCGTGGGTTTTTTAGACATGTTTTCACATATCAAAATTCCTATTTTTGAACATTCGTGCTGAATTTTCTAAATGTTATATTCGTACTATATGAAATTATTTTTGTCCCGTACAAATTCTGTAGCATGTCAATCGTTATTGTAGACTGAATGCATAAATTTTTTGATTTTCTAATACATATCATACTGTATGATATTTATATCATCTCAGATAATTTGTGTTCATTCGTCTATATGCATGTAGATGGTTATCTGGGCAAAATCAGTTATTATAAATGATCGTACGTATGAACCACGTGTCTTTCGATGTGGGGAATGAACCTAACTATCATTAAAACGATCTTAAATAACTCATCATCCCAGAAAGTTTGTAATCACGTAAGTCATGAAGCGTCCTTTCATACAAACTTTTAATCTGTACGATTATTTGGTCAAAAAGTTTGTATGAAAGGACGCTTCATGACTTACGTGATTACAAAAAGTCATTTCATTTTGAACGTATTATTTCGTACATACAAAATTATCTTCATCATGTACGAAGAAACTATCGTACTGTACGAATCCATTTTCATACGTACGAATGGTCTTTTTTCTTTAAATAGGAGGGCTTTAGAATTCATTTTCATTCACTTCAATAGCCTCTTCCAATCCTTCTTATTTTAGAAATGACCCGTTCTAGCAAGCGTGATAGAGTCTTTAAGGGTTCATCTTTCAGGAGTGAAGACGAAAACTTTCTATCTAGAACAAATGAGGATTCTTACTTTAGGTTTGTCTCTATTAAAATCAGTCCATCTAGACTCGTACGCTAAGAAAATATCCACTTTCAAGTTGTGCCTCCTTTTTTCTTTAACTCAAATTGCCTTTATCTTGACTTTAATTCATGCTTATCATAAAGAGACATTTCACTACTTTTTAGCAAACATGAGTTTTTGTGAGAATGAGAGTAGGATAAGATCTTATGTTCAAAAGAAACATGTAGAAATCAATAAGGATGGTCTAGGAACCTTTTCGTAATTAAGGACTCAAGGAATTAGAGCACATACTATAACCTCCAAATCTGATTTTGATTAGTCTGAAATAAACAAATTTCTTAGAGGGGTTTCTCAATTTGGTCATTTGCCTAGGGTCTATACTTTAAATCAAAATGTCAGGGTCATTCAATATATCCTTAGAACTTCAATTATTCCTAAGGTTGGTGATCGCTAAAAAATTACTCATATACTATCCACTGTTACCTATAATAATCAAAATTGGACAATCAATAGATGAAGCTCAACTCATTTTAGATTACATTCATAACCTTTCTGAAATTGGGCATGTTTACCATTAGAGGAAGAAAAATATTGCTTTAGGACATCTAGTGACCTATGTTTTAGAAAAGAAGTATAATATTATTCATCCTGAGCCTCCACTTGAATTACCAATCTACTTCACAGATGTCTCTTTTCAAGCTCTTTTTGGAAAGAATGATAATTTAAGTGAGGATACTAAGGAAGAAGGGGGAGCACCTGCACCTGCTCATAGACCTGACTTTTAGGAGATGGTCCAACACATTGACCAGTTGGAGAGTCATTTTGATCAAATTCAGACTCACCTAAATTAGTAGGATGCATAGTACCAGCAAGAAATGGGTTGGATCCGAGGACAGTTCGAATCGGTGAACACTAACGTAGCTATGTTAAATAGTTATTTATCTATCTTCAACCAGCCTCCTCTTCCAGACCAGGACCCCTCAGAGTTCTAGATGTACTTCTTGTGTGGTGTCTTTACCAGTCCTTTGAGATATGATGATCATAGTGATGTTTTCAATGCTTTGTGTACTTATCCTGTTATAGATTTTATGTTAATGTTGTTGATGTTATGTTATTTTTTGTTTTTATGATTGATATCAAAAAGTGCTTCAATATATTTCATCTTTAAATTGATATCAATAAAAAATGTGTTATTTTGATTAGTTATTTTTATTCATTGTTTGAAATGTAATTGTGCCTATATAATAATCTTGTATTAATTAATCTAAAAAGTGTTATAAATTAATATGCACTATAAAATTAATTTCATTATGGAAACTAATTTTTAAAAATTTAAGTTAACTTATAACTCGATCATGTTAAGGCTATCAATATGTTCTTTTTAGGCAAATATATTTAAATATTATTATTAGTATTTTGATGTCATTTATTTGTTTTCTCTTTTCAATATAATTATCTTTATAATTAGAGAATTTTGATTTTTTAGATTATTGATTTTAGAAAGATCAAATAAAAAAAGGAGGGGTACAAAAATTGAAAGAATGCACAATGGTTCGCAAATTGAAAAGATGCACAAAATTAGCCCAAATACAAAAAGATTCACAAAGTGTGCCACAAATATTTGAAAAGATGAGTAATGTCGCCAATTAAATATATTCTTTCCTCTATCATTTAATCTTCAAATTTAAATCAATCTAATATTCAATTATATTTTATATTGTAAATTAAAATTATCTAATCTTCATTTCATCACTTTTGCAATAATTTTCATTATCTAATTATCTAGAATGTTTCATGACCTTGATCACTTTTTATTATATATGTTATACTTTAATTTAAATATTTTGAATCTTTATTTTTTTTATCTAATGGTCATTAATTTTATTATTGTAATTATAATTCAATCTCTTTCAAGATCAATTACTAAGGTTTCTCATATGACTTCTTCCATTTCAATCTTCCTTTTCCCTTTTTGTTGTTGTCAAAAGGAGGAGTAATATTGTTTGGTATGTTAGTGTTGTTTTGGCGTGTTAGTGTTGTTTGGTCTTTGTGTTTGTTGGTGTGTGTTATTTTGCTTTTGTGATTTGTCATTTATAAAAAAAAAACATTTGGTTTGTTCTTAAAAGAATTCCCTTATATTCACATGTTTATTCATTTAAGGGGAGTTAAGGAGAAATTTAGGGTATTCAATTTTATTGAAACAATAATTATTTTGCCATCATCAAAAAGGGAGAGATTGTTGAGATAGTTGCTACTTAGTTCTTGATTGTTGATATTCTTGCAACTTGTATATTTTTTATGATTCCAAATATTATTGCTTTGATTATTATTTCTCCTAACATATTTTGGAAGAATTATTTTGATGTTTATGTGTACTAACATTTCAGGGAACTCATACTTTGAACTGTTAAAGACTTCAAATCAGATCAGTTTAAGGGTTATTGTAATTAAAGTTTATATTTTTCATTTTATTGAGTATGAGAGAGTGAGATTGTAATTGAGTAACCGTGTACACACACTCCTGAGGAGAGTTTAAAATCTATAATTTTTAAACTGATTGTATTATATGATTTCTTTTCGTATAGGACAATCTGATCATTTATTTTCCCTTCGAGCAATCAAACGAATAGATAGTAAATTTTTTTTTAAGTATGGATCATACTATGCGATATACCATTCGTACATACCTTATAGAGTACGAATTGGATGAGTCCCTTTTCATCCCAAAGTTTCATCCAGATGAACTTGAAATTTTTTTGAACGATTCATATCATACGATGTCGTCATTGTACGTACACCGTCCAGGGTACGAATTGGACGGGTCTCTTTTCATCCAGACGAACTTGAAAATTTTTGTAACTAATCATACTGTATAATGTCATCATCATACATATGCCATCCAGGGTATGAAATTATAGATTCCCTCTTCATCTCGACGAATATGGAAAATTTTCTAACTGTTCGTACCAGATGAACTTGATTTGTACCGGATGATCACCGTGTATGAATTGAATTTGTACCAATTCATAACAAGTTCATACGTAATAGTTTTTGAATTATTCATATGTACGAACATACGATCATACTTTACAATCGTGTATACTCAAAATTAAAAATTTTAGTTTTTGGATAGTTTTTCGTATCTTTGATATGAAAGGTCCACTAATACTGACTTGAAAAAGTCTTGTCTTCATGATTTTTTAAGGGCAATTAAAAGAGAGAGTGTTTAAGAGAGATTTCTTATAAGTGGAGTGTGAAGGGTTTACAAAATTACTCAAAGGTAAGGATCTCTTTGTGATTTTGGTTATCACTCTTTTTCTTATCTTTCTAGTTACTCGTGAGAAGATCTTTAAAGAGGATCCGGTACTTTGCCAACACTTGGAGAGTGTGAAAGGATGACGATTCTCTACCGACACTTAGAGAGTGTGAAAGGATGACGGTTCTCTGCCGACACTTAGAGGGTGTGAAAGAATGACGTTTCTCTGCAGACACTTAGAGAGTGTGAAAGGATGATGGTTCTCTACTAACACTTTAAGTGTGTGAAAGGATAACGGTTCTCTACCGCACTGGGGATTGGTGGGAGAGAGATTTTGTGAAAGCTTTTCTGCCTTGTTGTGGGGGTAAAAGGAGAGACACTTTGGTAATAGTGTAATACCTGAAGAGGGAGTCTTCAAGGAGTGGATATAGGTTGTGTTTGACAGAACCACTATAAATTCTTGTGTCTTTTAATTTCCGCATTTTATTTACTACAAGTTATTTATTGTTGTTGAAAAGTTTATTTTTAAAACTTAATTAAGGTTCTACAAATTTTAAAATAGATTTTCTATTTAAAAATTCAAGAATATTTTTAAATTACCAATTCACCCCCCTCCCCCCCTTCTTGGTTAGCATTGGGATAATAGCTTAGGTTTAAAAACCTATAAGGCATCAACACATAAGTCAAAGATTGTTTTTCTAGAGCATTTGTAATCATGTTAGTCTTATATGGGTTATATTGAATCTACATATCGTAGTTCTTCAACAGCCCAAGTCATCATCTCTAACTCAAATTCAATTCCTTTTGTGTAAAGATATACTTAAAGCTCTTCATGATTAATGAAACTCGCATTAAACACCTTGTAGGTAATGTATCTAGAATTTTAATATAAAAATAACTGAAGTTAGCTCTAAATCATGCAAAGGATAGTTCATTTGATGTGACTTAAGCTATATGGATGCATAAGCTACCTCTTTACCATATTACATTAAGATACAACCTAAACATTAATGTAAATCATCACTATAGATCTAAAAGTCATCTATGCTAAAAGAAATAGTGAAGATATGAGCTAACACTAAGAAATTCTTGAGCCTCAAAACTTTGCTAGTAAGTATTAAACCAAATAAACTTAATGCACATTTGATTCAATTGAGTTGATGGTGTAGAGATACTTCAAAATTATTTCATAAATTATTAATAATAGCCAAGTAAATTGACAAAACTATAAATCAATGAGATAATCCTTAGAATTTTTCAATCTATCATTATCCTAATCTTTGTAGGATTCATAAAATTTCTAGCACTAGTAATTTTTCCAAAAAACCAACTCTTAAAACAAAAACTCACACTTAAAAAATTTTGTATAGAACATGTTCACTTGAAGAATATTTAATTCTACTATAAGATGTCGAACTTGTTCTCCATCATTCTTAGATTAAATCAAATATCATCAATGAATCTAATCATAAAACAATCTAAGCAATATTTAGAGATTGTATTCATCACATCCATAAAGTAGTAGGTGTATTTGTCAAGCTAAATGGCATAACTATAAATTCATAATGATCAAAATAAGATCGAAAGATAGTCTCAGGATAGCATTACTCGTGATTATTAACTAATGATACCTATATTGAAATCTAATCTTAACAAATATGGAGGAACCCTATAGTTGGTCAAATAAATTATTTACATGATGTAGAGGACATTTACTTTTCTCAATCACCTTATTTAGCTCTCTTTAGTTGATGCACAATATCATGCTCCTATCTTTTTTCCTCATGAATAAAATTGGTTCTCCTAAGGTGAAATATTGGATCTAATGAATCTTTTATCAAACAATACCTATAACTATACATTGAGCTCTGTAATTCAATAATGGTCATCTGATACGACGCCTTGGAGATTGGAGTGGAGTGGCACCCGAAATAAAATATATATGATCTTATTCTAATGATCAATTTGCAAGTCATGCAAAATCATAGAAATTTTTTAAACCATTGGAACATTATCTAAATTAACATTAGATTGGTTGGTATTCTCTACATGAGTGAGATAGCCAATATACTTTTGTGATATTATCTTATGGGTTATAATTATTGATCTATGATAAGATATTGTTCCTCTAATGCCATTAAAATATCTAAATTAATATTAGATTGGTTGGTATTCACTACATGAGTGAGATAGCCAACATACCTATGTGATATTATCTTATGGGTTGTAACTATAGATATATGATAAGAAATTGTTCCTCTAATGCCATTAAAATATAACTATATCAAGTTCACAATAGTAATTTATAATAGTTTGATAGATAGAAGCTAGTCCATACCTAATATTGCATCAAGCTCACCTAATGAAAATATAATAAGCATATGTATGTCTTGGATAATAATGTCACACTCATGAACACATTGAGTAACAACCATAAAAGAACTAAATGATATAATGACCAATATATGTAGTTGGGGCTCTAACTACAAACTCTTTGAAAATAGTACACTTAACATTTGATAAACACCTTACAATATCTTCTCTTAACAAAAAAAAAAAAAAGAAGAAGAAGATATAGATATTTTGATCTTCATGCTAAACAATAGAAAATAGTGCTATAGAAATAACCTATTGAAATCATCCCAAGGAACCATGACATCATATCTAAATTTATTATGGCAATGACTCTTCCATCAATCATTAGCACCATCTTGCATTTGTAATGCATCTATTTCTGCCTTACACTATTCAAGGAACTTTATACCATATAGTCTCTTTTGAATATCATAAGGCCTTAAATTTGATTCGATTCATCTCATCATCTCATTAAATTTACGAGGATGTGCTTTTAGAAATTAATCCATTACATAATATTTCTTCCTTCCATTAGCCAGAATTGCCTATATCATTTCAATTTCAACATCAATTTGAGTAATTATGTTGTTGTATGGCACTTGAGCTATTCAAAAAACCAAGCTTGATTAATTTACTTAAGTCCTGATGGTGGTTGATGCACTTAAAGTTGTTTTGGTGTTAATTGATTTGCTTATAGTGCTAGTTATCTTGGTTGATGAATTGCTTGTGATATGAGCTTTCATGTTTACTTGTAATACCAATATAATGCTTTTTGTCACCATCTTGATGAGGTTTTCCACATTAGGAGTTGGGGATCTAATTGTAATACCTACTTAATTTATATATACTCATAAGTATTCTGACCCAGTCTTGTAAAGATAACCCATTGAAATCTCTACATTCATACATTATGCATGTGTTTGATAGTGTTCTATATGCATGTGGGTGTTAAAAATTATTCTGAAGTGCACCCATGAGATCTATATGCATGTATGTGAAATCTAATTTTTTCCCTGGGAGAGTCGCAGTGCGTAGTTAGCAGAGTTGTGATATTGAACTCTATAATCATTTTTCATAAATTCAAGTAACTCAATGGCATTTGGGTCAGACTTTACGGTGTTGTGCTTTTAGTGGAGAGCATTGTGGCACTACAGGGTCAAGCACTATAACACTGTAAAGTCTAGCATTGCAGTGTTAGGTCAAATTTTTAAAAAATATTAAAATTTATCATTCTAATTTTAATTAAAATCCCCCCATACCATTTAGAGAGAGAGAGGAGTTTTATAGAGATGGAAAGTTTATTTTATGCACCTTTGGTCCATTTTCTATTACTGACTCAGTTCAAAAAATTATTTAGATCATGGTAGGTTATATTCTGTCTTTCTCAATTTTTCAAAAATACAAAAAATTTGGATTTTCCTATTTACATTTATAATTTTATAGCATAAAAATGTGGATAACTTTAAGCCCACTAAACTTTCACTGTGTAACTTTTTGTACATTATAGATACGACTATTCAAAATATTTAGGTATTTTTCTAAAAACATTTGTCAAACAATTTATAATGTACATCATTCTTATCAACTTAAAAATAGTTCTAATCCCAAAAAATAATATTGTAGTATAATTAAAACTTCAAAATAGCATTCTGAAGAATCTCTGGTAATCTGGTGATATTCTAAAATTAAAAAATTTTGCTCAGTATAAAGTATTTTATGTATTTTTTTAAATGGTATATTTACATTTCCTTTAGTATAATATAATGAAATATATATTTATCAAATAAAAATGTGTGATTCTGTGAAGATCTAATGTTGGAGGAATTTTGTTGTTCTTGATGCACATGGAGTCATTAGGGCCTGAATTTGAAATATTTAATATGTGCTAAGCATTAGGAGTCATAAGAGTATATTTTCTGATATGCTAGTACATTGAGTCATAAAGGCATGAATTATGATGTCTATTTTTGATGGGAGGTTTAACAGCCTCAAGAAAATCTATTATTTTTATTTTAATATATATAGTACTTATTTATCTGCTTTACCTGTATTGTTATTTAGATTTTTGATAAATAAAAGCATTCTTCATTCTATATAATGAATTTTTAGCTGCTTTTAAAACTCAGTTGAATGCATAATAAGTGAAATATTTAGAAATTTAGATTGATAGGCATGACTTGATGAGCTTTAATGGCTCACATCTATTCTACATTTTATTTTAGGTCAAGCGAAGGGAAAAGAGTCGATTAAGTAGTTGTAGTCCCAGGTTCTAATTTGTCAAGTAAGTGTAAGTCATTTCTACTTTTTATACAATCATGGTTATTTATTTATTTATTTTCTCTATTCTAATTTATAGTCATCCATTATAGTGTATGGTTTTAGTATAGATATTTTGATGATGAATGAAAATAATAGAAAACTATGGATGCATTTATTTTTTTATTTACTAAAAGTTAGTTAGAAGCTTTGTGGTTTATTTAAATTAAATAAAATCTAAAAAGTCCCTATAACTTTAATCTTGGGCTTAGTCTATCACCATTCATATGATATTACATGTCTTATGTGTAGCTCATATTGGGTTAGGTTGTGAAAGTCTTTTTTTGTATTATAATAGTAATTTTTTGGGAATTAATTATAAAGTAGAGCTATAAAGAATGATTGGTAGTTGAGTGGAAGTTTGGATAGTATTTGGGCATTCATTCATGCTTATTTTCATGTGCATGTCTATTCAATCATACATTATGAGTGGTTGTTTGATGGATTCATAAGACTTGTATATGAAAAATGGATGGAGTGCTAGTCAAGTAGCACTGATGTAGAATATTGTTGTTAATTCTAACTCCATTTTTCAGTTTGTTAGTCTGATAACCCAATTAATGGGTGAGGATCAAAGTAAGTTATCTTATATCATATCTGATGATATGGATAGGTATTTACATATATTTTTAAGGTTGAAGTCCATCAGGTTTGAGGGTGTTATTGAGCCCATGACAACTGAGGACTAGTTGATAAGATTAGAAAAGAATTATGACATTATGCAATGTCCTCCTAAGAGGAAGGCCTCATTACTTGTGTTTTTGTTAGACGGTGAGGTTAAGCACTGGTGGTTGGACTAGCAAAGAGTGATGTTTTAAAGAAGGCTCAATTCCTTGATCATCTAGGAGGAGTTCATGGTTGTCTTTAGGTTGTGGTTTGTACTCCCATCTATGTCGCAACATATGTATGATCATTTTTAAATCTAATTTAGGGGAGTAAAATAGTTATGTAGTATTTTTGACCTCATTTTTGTATGAGGTCATATGGATTAATCTATAATTCTACCTATTGATCTAATGGTGGACAACAATCTAGTTGTCACTCATCTAGAACTCAATTCAATCTTTAACCCAAACTTTAAATGCTTCATTCAATCCTTCCTTTAATAAATCCATATTTCAATTAATCCATACTTCAATCAATGTCCAATCAATCCTCAATAACATTCAATCCAGATTCC
This sequence comes from Dendrobium nobile, assembly GCA_022539455.1. Lineage (NCBI taxonomy): Eukaryota > Viridiplantae > Streptophyta > Magnoliopsida > Asparagales > Orchidaceae > Dendrobium > Dendrobium nobile. The sequence continues at coordinate 45,762,636 of CM039734.1, read as the reverse complement.
AATCAATCCTGAATTAATTTTCAATTAAGCTTCAATTATATCTAATCAATAATAATCATTCCATTGATTGTGATTGATTTGAATAATTCAAACTTAATCAATCAAATCCAAATATGCATTCAAACTTTATTAAAAAAATTTGAACACTTTTCCTATTGATTTGGGCTTAACCGGTCATGTTGACCCAATCAACAGTTGACCTGGTCAACTGGGCCCAAGTCTAGTCAAACTAGACCCAATTGAATCATATCACTACATATGACCCAATCAAACACCCCATTCACTCAAATTCACTATAACCCAAGTTCCAACATTTCTCAAACCTAATCCCCAGTCAATAAGTTGGCTAAGTCAACTTAACTTGCTTTTGGTCAAACTAGGCAAACATTCGTGTCAAATTAATATTACTCAGATCAACCCATTAAAATTCTATCATGCTCCCAAATATATTCTAATGATTGGTGTTAAAGTCTCCCAAACAATGGTGAGTCAAACATTGATGGATTTGTTGAGTCTAGTAAATAGGTTGTTAAACTTAAATTAATGTCCCAAGGCTACCAAGAGGGGGGGTGAATTGGTAGTTTAAAAATTTTAAACCCTCTTTAAATTTATGTTGAACCGAAATAAAAATTTTCTTTTAGGTTTTTGTAGAAAACGTTTTTCAACCACAGAGTTTTTCAAATCAAAAATAAAATGCGGAAAAGTAAAAATAGTAAAGTAAATGACACCAGATTTATAGTGGTTCGGTCTAAGCCAGACCTACATCCACTCCCCAGAGGCACCCTCTGAGTATTGCACTAATACCAATAGTGACTCTCCTTTTGCACCCACAGCAAGGTGGAGAAGCCTTTACAAACACTCTTTTCACCACTACACGGTGCGGCAGAGAACCGTCATCCTTTTACACAATCCCCAGTGTTGGCAGAGAACCTTCCGTCCTTTCACACTCTCCTAGTGTGGACAGAGAACCCTCCGGCTATTCACACTCTCTAAGTGTAGGCAACGAACCCTTCCGTCCTTTCACACTCTCCTAGTCTGGGAAGAGAACCCTTCCGTCCTTTCACACTCTCCTAGTGTGGGCAGAGAACCCTTCGGCTGTTCACACTCTCCAAGTGTAGGCAGCAAACCCTTCGGCTGTTCACACTCTCCAAGTGTCGGCAGCGAACCGGATCTCCTTGACAAATCTTCTCACAAGAAATCTAGAAGGAAGAAAGAAAAGAGTGAAGTAATCCCAATTCACAAGTAGAGATTCTTACCTTTGAACTCCAAGTGAAGCCTTCACGCTCTAGTGGTAGGAATCCTCCTTTGAATGCACTCTCACACTCTCTCCTTGGCTATTCTCTCAAGAGGCACGAAGATCAAATGACAAAAAGATTGGGTGGCAGTCTAATTTGGACTATTTATACAAAAGACAAGAAAAACTGCCCAAAAATTGCAAGTTTTCAATTCTGTACGCACTGGATCGTCCCGTACGATCGTGGATCATCCTGGACGATATTACTTAAAAGCTTTGAAACGACCTTATTTGTATATGTGTACGAAATGTCTTCGTACAATCTGATCGTCCCGTATGAACTAAGTTCGTCCGGTACGAACGGTTATTACAAGGTCGGTTCTAAAAACTGCAGAAAAAACCGTCCTAAGTCGGTTGTATCGTCTGGACGAAAATTGGTTCGTCCGGATGAAATTTTTACAGAGAACAGATCGTCCTGGATGATATTTAATTTCGTCTGGACGAAAATCTTACAGAGAGCAAATCGTCATGTACAATAATTTAATTTCGTCTGGACGAAAATTTTACAGAGAGCCAATCGTCCGAGACGATATTTAATTTCGTCTGGATGAAAATTTTACAGAGAGCAAATCGTCATGTAGGATAATTTAATTTCGTCTGCACGAAAATCTTACAGAGGATAAATCGTCCTGGACGATATTTAATTTCGTCCTAGACGAATAGGACTTAGAAAAATTTTTAAAGCCAGTTCCTATTCGTTCCATGTGGTCAATAGGAGATAACTGTCTGATCGTCCCGTACGAACTAATTTCGTCCCGTACGATCAGTATAAATTTTATATGATCTCCTTATGTGTGTGTGTATGTTTTTATTCACTCAATTACAATCACTCCCTTTCAAATTTATTTCAAAGAAAAGTACAAGCTTCAAATTCACAAAGTATTACATGCTGAATTTGATTTGAAGTCTTCATAGTCTGGAGTTCGATTTTCTTGAAATGTTAGTACACACAAGAGCAAATACAAATCTTCTAAAATTGTTAGGAGATAACTACACATTTGAACAATAATGTTTGGAATCATCAAAACTATACAAGTTGCAAAAATGTAAAACATGCAAATAGCAACTATCTTAACAATCTCTCCCTTTTTTATGATGGCAAAATAATTATTGTTTGTATGATTTCAATTTACAAAATCTCCTAAACTTCCCCTGAGATGATGAATACATGAAAATAAGGAGGCATTTTGAACTAAAGAACATAATTTTTGTTTTTCAAAATTTTTAACAAAACAAACAAAAAATAAAAGACATACAATACTAACACAAGCCAAATGACACAAAACCAAAATATAAAGCAAACCAAAATACAAACATACAAACACTTTCTCTTCCTTTTTGACAACAACAAAAAGTGAAGAAGAAATAGACAAGAAAAATGTAAGTAATTATATGAAATTCATTTGAAAATTTAATCTAAATAGTGATTGACATATGGTATGCAATTTAAAACTAATAACATTAGGTAAATCATAGAAATTCATAGAATTTAAGAAGTGATATAACATTGTAAGTAAGAAGAATTTATCAAAGACATGATTCAATTTTAGACATTTGAGATATAGAAAATCATTACAAGAGAGATGAATAAAAATTCTATATTTCAAAGTTCAATAGAAATATAAATGAACATAAGATCAATTTAAATTAAGAAATTTAAAGAATCTGGAAAGAAGAGAATTACCACATGTGGCGCTTTGCGCATCTTATTCAAATTTTTGGCACATTTTTTTTGCATCTTTTTACATTGGGCTTATTTTATGCCTCTTTTTCATATTTGCGAACCTTTGCGCATTCCTTTTGATTTTTGTACTCTTTGTACAATTTTTCAAGAGTAATTGAAATCAATTCTTTCCAAGATCAATAATCTAAAATTTCAAATTTTTTTAAGTGCATAAATATCACTTGAGCAAAGAAATACAAAATAAGAATACATCTAAATTACAATAATAATATTAATTTTTATGTAGTCTAAATGAATAGACATGAAATTAAAAATTCTAATTATAACAAGTTATAAACAAATTTTAAATTTAGAAAGATTAGATTTTCTAATGAAATTAATCTTAAATTACAATTTAATTTAAGCATAATTAAGATTAAAAAGACTAATGAAATTCATAAAAACTAAACACATTTCAAAAACAATCGAAATTTAAATCAACTACAACATATATTGATATTGATGAAAAAGATTACAAGAACATTTCATAATATCAATACAAAAATACAAAAAATACACTGAACTTTTAAAACTTAACAAACAAACACAACTAAAACAAATATTAGAACAAACACTAATACAAACACATCACAAAAAACAAAAAATCATAAAAACACAAACTACGAAAACAGAAATATCAATATTGCAAAAACATTTTTATTTAAGCATTCAAATCAATTACACCAAGCCTTGTTCTTAATGTACTGAAAGTATCAAAGGCTAAAAGTTTTATAAAAATATCTGCAAGTTGATTTTCAGTTGAAACATGAGTAAGTTCAATTTCTCCCTTGGATACATGATCCCTTATGAAATGATGTCTTATGTCAATGTGTTTGGTTCTAGAATGTTGAATAGGATTTTTGGAAATGCAAATAGCACTAGTATTATCACAATAAATTAGAATAGTGCCTATAGTTAATCCTAAATCAATCAACTGTTGTTTTAACCAAAGTACTTGTGCCACACAACTTCCTAATACAATGTATTCTGCTTCTGCAGTAGATAGGGCCACTGAATTTTATTTTCTACTAGATCATGAAACTAATGAATTTCCAATGAATTGACATGTTCAAGAAGTATTTTTCCTATCCACTCTACAGCCTGCAAAGTCAGAATCTGAATAACCAATAATTTCAAATGAAGAGCTAAACTTAGGATACCAAATTACTAAGTTCTGAGTTCCTAGTAAATATCTTAATATCCTTTTCACTGCTGTCAAATGTGATTCTTTTGGATCTGATTGAAATCTAGCACATAAGCAAACACTGAACATAATATCTGGTCAGCTAGCAGTCAAGTAAAGTAAAGATCCAATTATCCCTCTAAATTTTTTTTTATCAATAGATTTTCCCATAAGGTCCTTATCCAACTGAACTGAGGAACTCATTGGTGTACTAACAGGTTTAGCATTGTCCATTTCATATTTTTTGAGGATGTCTTTAATATATTTAGTTTGACTAAGAAATGTACCTTCCTCAAGTTGCTTAATGCTAAAGCCTAGAAAGTAAATTAAATCTCCAATTAGACTCATTTCAAATTCACTACTCATTGTTTTAGAAAAGTCATCACAAAGATTTTTATTTGAAAATCCAAAAATGATATCATCCACATAAATTTGAACAATGAGTATATCCTTTCCAAATTTCTTTAAAAAGAGAGTTGTATCCACACTTCCTTTTTCAAAAGATCTTTCAAGTAGGAAGGTGCTCAACCTCTCATATCAAACCCTAGGTGCCTATTTCAATCCATATAATGCCTTTTTAACTTAAAAACATGATTAGGGTATTTAAAATTTTCAAAACCTGGAGGTTGTTCTACAAAAATATCTTCTTCAATTACCCCATTTAAAAAGGCACTTTTGACATCCATTTGAAACAATTTAAAACCTTTAAAACAGGCAAAGGCAAGTAAAACCCTAATTGCTTCAAGTCTAATTACAGGGGCAAAAGTCTCCTCAAAATTAATTCTTTCAATTTGATTATACCCCTTAGCAACTAATCTAGCCTTATTTCTAATAACTACTCCTGAGTCATTCATTTTATTTTTGAACACCCACTTGGTTCCAACAATACTTTGATCTTTTGGCCTTGTAGTTAATTCCCAAACTTTATTTCTTACAAATTAATTCAACTCTTCTTGCATGGCCAATATCCAAAATTTATCAGAAAGTGCTTGATCAACATTAGTGGGTTCTATAGTTGAAATGAAGGCTGAATGATTGACTTCCTTATTTAATCCACTCCTAGTTCTAACACCCTCACTAGGTTCACCTATAATCAATTCCCTTGGGTGATTTTTAGAAAATCTCAAATCTCTAGACAAAGGGTTTTTTCTTTCCAAATTCTCTTCCACATCTTCTTCCAAATTTATTCTATCAATCTTTTGAGAGTTTTCCTCAATCTCATCTTCAACAACATTTGGCTCTTTCAAATTTCTAGATTCATCAAATACAACATGTGTGGTTTCTTCAATTACTAAGGATCTTTTGTTGAATACCCTATAAGATTTTTCAACACTTGAATATCCAACAAAAATTCTTTCATCTGATTTTGGATCAAATTTTTCTAAGGCAGATTTTCCATTATTATGAATGAACACCTTGCAACCAAAAACATGCAAATGAGACAAATTTGGTGTTCTACCTTTTAGCAACTCATAGGGTGTTTTATTTAAATTCGATCTCACATTCACCCTATTCAGAATATAGCATGCAGTGCTAACCGCCTAAGCCAAAAAATATCTAGGAAGTGAGTATTCTTCCAACATTGCTCGGGCGGCTTCTATTAATGTTCTATTTTTCCTTTCAACTACCTCATTTTGTTGAGGGGTTCTAGGTGCAGAAAAATTGTGATCAATCCCTTTTTCTTTACAAAAATTTTTAAATCTTTCATTTTCAAATTCTTCTCCATGATCACTTTGTAAAGAAATTATTTCACATTCTAGTTTTCTTTGAATCTAAGTTGAAAAATTTCTGAATTCCTCAAATGATTCACTTTTATGAAAAAGAAATCTAACACAAGTGAATCTTGAGAAATCATCCACTATAACAAATCCGTATACCTTCCCTCCTAGACTTACAGTTCATACTGGTTCAAAAAGATCCATGTGAAAAATTTCCAAAGGTTTACTGGTCCTAAGATCCTTATTGGACTTAAAAGAGGACTTCACTTATTTTTCTAATTGACATGCATCATAAAGGTGGTCCTTAGTAAAGTCTAGTTTTGGTATACCTCTCACTAAATTATTTTGGGTAATTCTCCTAAGGTTTTTCATCATAGAATGACAAAGTCTCCTATGCCAAAGCCATGATTCATCAGAAATAGATTTCAAACAAAAAGCAGTAGGAGATTGAATACAATTTAAATCTAGCATGTAAACATTGTTTACCCTTTTTCCATTTAAAACTTCTTTCCCATTTAGGCTTAATATGCAGCTAGTAGGTAAAAATTTTACATTATAGCCCTTATCACATAGCTGACTTATACTTAACAAATTATATTTTAATCCTTCAACCAATAATACATTGTCTATGAAAAAGTTTTTAAAATTTTCAATCATACCTGATCCAACCACTTTCTTTGTGGTATTATCTCCAAGTGTTACTTTGCCTCCATTCCTGGCTTCCAGCGTTATGAATTGAGTAGTATCTCCAGTCATATGCTTTGAACATCTGCTGTCCAGGTACCATATGCTCCCACGAGGTCTTGTGTGAGAGCAACCCTGCAAAAATATCAAATGTTAGACCTGGGAACCCAAACAAGTTTGGGTTCACCTTTTAGCAATTTATAATTAGATGCATGTATGATATGTCTAGGTTTATGCATCTTAGGTTTCCACACCAAATTAGTTTTCATCTTCAAAGTACATGTGTGAGCTATATGTCCCAAAAATTCACAATTATTACATTTAACTTTAGGAAAAGTATTCCTAAGTTTTCTTCTATTTGTTTGTCTTCTAAGGGATTCCATATATTTAGGATAATATTTAAGATTTGTAAAATCTTCAATTTTGGGGGGTATCCTATTATCCTCAAGATCTTTTATTGTCAATTTATAAAATGAATTCATTTCTTCCAAGAGTTGATTTGTATAATTAATTCGATATGTTTTCCTCTCAGATTCATCCTTAAATTTTTTAAAATCTTTTTCAAGATCAGCATAGGATGATTTTAGATTTTCAAAATTCTTATTCAAGTCATCATATTCATCAAGTAGATTTATGTGGTTGTCATCTATTAATGCATGATCTTTCCTAAGAATTTCATGTTCCTTCTTAAGCTCTTCCAATTCTAAACTTACACTAGCATGCATCTTCTTCATTTTCCTATATGCATCATGCATGTGTTCAGAAACTTCAAACAATTCATCATAAGTTAAGTCACATACCTCTTCTTGATCTGACTGATCAACATTATCTGCCATCAAGCAAATGTTGGTGACTTCTTCTTCTTTTTCAGTCTCAGATGAGTCTGAAGCTGAGTCCGCCCAAAAAGCTCTTTGAAACTTCTTCTTGCCCTTCTTTACAATTGGTTTCTCCTCTACCTTCTCCTTGCTAGGAGTGGCTTTGAGTTTTGGGCATTTAGTCTTGATATGACCTGGTTTCCTGCATTCATAACAAATCACTTCATTAGAAACCTTGTCATTTCTATTTAACTTACCTCTATTCCATTGCTGGCGTCTCTTCTGCTTCCTCTTTAAAAAGCTTCTGAATTGTCTAGTCATTAATGCAATATCATCTTCATCCTCAGGTTGTGAGTGTTCACTCTCTAACTCTTTCACTTTTAGTGCAATATTCTTCTCCTTTCGTGGTTCACCTGTATCAATCTTTCTTTGACTTACTCCTTGCTCAAAAGCAATGAGTGAACCAAGAAGATTGTCAATAGAATAAATGTTTAGATCTTTAGACTCTGTAATTGTAGTAATTTTTGCATCATAAGCAGTAGGTAAACAACGAAGAATCTTATTAACCATTTCAGCATTAGTTAATTCCCTACCAAGTGCATGCAAAGAAGTGATAATTTGTGTGAATCTTGTGTACATGTCAGAAATATATTCATTAGGTTTCATGCGAAACAACTCATAGTCATGTAACAAGATATTGAGTCTTGATTGCTTAACTTCATTAGTCCCTTCATAAGTTATACAAAGTCTATTCCATATGTCCTTTCCACTTTTGCAAGTGGAAACCCGCATGTAGTCTTCAGATTTTAAAGCACAAAGAAGCTATTTAGACATTTGGCATTTAGTTGTGCTATGTCACATTCTTCTATAGTCCAATCTGTAAAAGGTGTTTCTACCCTAACTCCATCAACTAATCTAGTTAGTTTTGTATAACCTTCCTGTACTAGGATCCACATGCGATAATCAAGTGACTGTAAGAAAGTAAACATGCGCGTTTTCTAGAAATTAAAAGGAATATTATCAAATAATGGAAGTCTAGTAATAGAGTAACCCTCAGGTGTGTTTCGGTTTCCGAATGTAGTCATCTACGTTAATCAAAAAGTAGTTTAAACTTATGATATTGAAACGGAGCTCTGATACCACTTGTTGAGTCTAGTAAATAGGTTATTAAACCTAAATTAATGTCCCAAGGCTACCAAGAGGGGGGGTGAATTGGTAGTTTAAAAATTTTAAACCCTCTTTAAATTTATGTTGAACCAAAATGAAAATTTTCTTTTAAGTTTTTGTAGAAAACATTTTTCAACCACAGAGTTTTTAAAATTAAAAATAAAATGCGAAAAAGTAAAAACAGTAAAGTAAATGACACCAGATTTATAGTGGTTCGGTCTAAGCCAGACCTACATCCACTCCCCAGAGGCACCCTTTGAGTATTGTATTAATACCAATAGTGACTCTCCTTTTGCACCCACAGCAAGGTGGAGAAGCCTTTACAAACACTCTTTTCACCACTACCCGGTGCGGCAGAGAACCGTCGTCCTTTTACATAATCCCCAGTGTTGGCAGAGAACCTTTCGTCCTTTCACACTCTCCTAGTGTGGGCAGAGAACCCTCCGGTTGTTCACACTCTCTAAGTGTAGGCAGCGAACCCTTCCGTCCTTTCACACTCTCCTAGTGTGGGCAGAGAACCCTTCCATCCTTTCACACTCTCCTAGTGTGGGCAGAGAACCTTTCGGCTGTTCACACTCTCCAAGCGTAGGCAGCAAACCCTTCGGCTGTTCACACTCTCCAAGTGTCGGCAGCGAATCGGATCTCCTTGACAGATTTTCTCACAAGAAATCTAGAAGGAAGAAAGAAAAGAGTGAAGTAATCCCAATTCATAAGTAGAGATTCTTACCTTTGAACTCCAAGTGAAGCCTTCACGCTCCAATGGTAGGAATCCTCCTTTGAATGCACTCTCACACTCTCTCCTTGGCTATTCTCTCAAGAGGCATGAAGATCAAATGACAAAAAAGATTGGGTGGCATTCTAATTTGGACTATTTATACAAAAGACAAGAAAAATTGCCCAAAAACTACAAGTTTTCAATTCTGTACGCAGTGGATCGTCCCGTACGATCATGGATCGTCCTGGACGATATTACTTAAAAACTTTGAAACGACCTTATTTGTATATGTGTACGAAATGTCTTCGTACAAGCTGATCGTCCCGTATGAACTAAGTTCGTCCGGTACGAATGGTTATTACAAGGTCGGTTCTAGAAACTGCAGAAAAAACCGTCCTAAGTCGGTTGTATCGTCTGGACGAAAATTGGTTCGTCCGGACGAAATTTTTACAGAGAACAGATCGTCCTGGACGATATTTAATTTTGTCTGGACAAAAATCTTACAGAGAGCAAATCGTCATGTACGATAATTTAATTTCGTCTGGACGAAAATTTTACAGAGAGCCGATCGTCCTGGACGATATTTAATTTCGTCTGGACAAAAATTTTACAGAGAACAAATCGTCATGTACGATAATTTAATTTCGTCTGGACGAAAATCTTACAGAGGACAAATCGTCCTGGACGATATTTAATTTCATCCTGGACGAATACGACTTAGAAAAATTTTTAAAGTCAGTTCATATTCGTTCCATGTGGTCAATAGGAGATAACTGTCTGATCGTCCCGTACGAACTAATTTCGTCCCGTACGATCAGTATAAATTTTATATGATCTCCTTATGTGTGTGTGTATGGTTTTATTCACTCAATTACAATCACTCCCTTTTAAATTTATTTCAAAGAAAAGTACAAGCTTCAAATTCACAAAGTATTACATGCTGAATTTGATTTGAAGTCTTCGTAGTCTGGAGTTCGATTTTCCTGAAATGTTAGTACACACAAGAGCAAATACAAATCTTCTAAAATTGTTAGAAGATAACTACACATTTGAACAATAATATTTGGAATCATCAAAACTATACAAATTGCAAAAATGTAAAACATGCAAATAGCAACTATCTTAACAAGATTGACTAAGTCAACACACTAGATTTGGTCAAACCCTACTATCTTTGATCAATTCAATGCTCACTTAAATCAAACTTCACCTAGTATCAAATTAATTTTAATTCATAGCTCAAACATGTCCCATTCATTGGTGAATCAAATCATAGTGAGTTTGACCAAGTTAGGTCACCATGATTTTGGTTAAACCTCTATTTATACATCCATATGCATTCAAACTCCAACCTTATAGCCTTAAACCTCCCTCAAGCCACTTTAACCATCAGTTCAATCTTTCCCATGTCCACCTCACCATGTTTTAACTTGTTGACTAGTCAAACTTCTCAACAAAGCCTTTAACTGAGTGCATTTGGTCAACACTCAATGAAAATGTCAAATCCATGGCTTTATACTCATGCAAAATTAATCCAACTAGCTTATGATGCCATTTGATTTCCATGTCAACAAGTGTTGACTCATTAACTGGTCAACTAGTCAGTGAATGGTCAAAAGGCCATTAAATGATCAAAGTTGCTATCTCAAACTTTTTTCCCTTTAATCTAAATATCTCCAGCATTTTAAACTCCTCCTAGATGCTTCTAAGCATGAGCTTAAACCTGGCTTAACCCTTGGATTAAGCTTAATGCTTGCCAAATAATCCCACGTGTACAAAATGACAAAACTTTCTTTGCAAATCATTTTCCTTTGGTTCTTTTGATTCCATGCCTCCTAAATACCATAGGACAAGTGGTATGCATCCTAAGAAATATCCAAAACCATCTTAGTCGTCCAAAAAGCTCAAGGCACTTAAATTGGGGAAAAGGAACCAAATAGAGCTCATTCACTCAAGCAATGTTCTCTCTATAGTCAAGCTCCCCAAACTTGAACTCAATTCTTTTAATCACTATGCACCTTCCTTAAGACATCCTGAGTCAAATTCGACTGGTCAAAGCCACCAGCGATGAGCCTCCGGCCACCACCACCTCAATATATGTCCAACTCAAAGATCTCGTGATCAAGTGAGTTTAAGACCGTGGTTTCTGCAAGGAGATTTAGAGTGGAAAATTTATAAGTGCAATAATCCATTAAACTGTTCAAACTGTCCATTAAACCAAGGTAAAATATAACCCTTTGTTTGGACACTTAGAGCAATATAGCGTTTCAATAAGCACTTTTCAAACCATCAAATGAACTCCCCATAGTTTATATTCATACCCTCAATCTATGTTTAAAATTTTTGTTAAATGATTGTGTATCCTTAAAAAACGAACAAATTTTCATTCTTTGGGTTTAATTCAGAGCTTATTTAAGTTGTATGAAATCTTAGTCCTTGATCTCTCGATCAACGGCTGTGATCTTGTCATTCTTCCATCCTATTCAACTGCACACTCTGCTCGATTGTGAGGTTTTCTCGTCTAATTGAATCTCAATAATCGATTCAAAATAGTGGAGATTCCAACAATCTCACATTGATCCAGACATGGATTAGTGAAATCGTATGGATCTACAGTCATTTTAATAAGCAGCAATGATTGCTTCACTACATAATCTTTGCAAATGATTAGCCTGCCGCCTTCGTGTTTTAAATCGACCAATCATAGGCGATGTGCATCCTCCTGCTGGCGCTGGCGAAGCTAGTTGATTTAGATGGTTTTAATTTAATTGTAAAATTACTTAATAAATAAAAACTTTAAAAATTCATTAAAATTCATTTGTAATCCAAAATTTAAGTATAATATATTATTTTGTTCTGATTTTCAAGTACTTTTATTTAAAATTAAAATTATTTAAAAATATTCTATATATTTTAAATAATTTTAAATATTAATTATTTGGTAATTAATTAATTTAACTAAATATTAACCCATTGTTTTGGTTAAAAAATAATATAGTTTTGGAAAAGTTTAATTTTCTTTGGGAATATTTAATTTTTTTTTAATTTTAAAATTGAACATATCATTATGAATAATATATCACCTCGGGAGGTGAACATATCATTCCCTAATGGGTTCAAATTTTAGAATTCTAATCTTATCCGAATTATCGTAGTCAAACTCAAAGGGAAAATTACATTCGACCCCGGAGGATCAAAATGTAATTTAACCAATTATTTGATTATTCTAATTTGGATAAAAGATCGTTAATTTCATAATTGAAACCACGATGATAATTGATATATCTCTCCGAAGAAAGAAGATATCAATTATTATGGATTGTTCGAAAATGATGATAATGATCGTCGGGTTTGATTTTTCCAAAGAAAATTAATTAGAGGTTTTGAAAAATTATTGGTTTTGAAAATAAGTTTTGGGTTTCTAAATCTCCTACGAGCGCAAGCCCTTGTAGTTAATTACATCATAAGAAATAGGAATTTCCTATGAATACTCTCGATTAAAATAGAGGTAGAAATTTTATTTAAGATTTTCAAAGCTGGATGTCAAAGGAGGTAAGGGTTGGAATTTTCAACCGGGATTGGATCAAGGCTGAACAGTTATTTCTGGAGTCAAAGGAAGAAGGGTAGGAGACACTTGGGATTCAGAAATAATTCAGAAGTGCCCCAGTTTATCCTAAGTGTTGGGCTCAATTTTGATTGAAAGAGATTTTATATTTAAGTGATCAATTTTATTAAAAATTTAGGATTCAATTCCCGGAGGTTGAGGTCTTATAGCCCGAGTTAGCCTCAGAACTTAAGTCTAAATTGGGTACTTAAAAGTGACTCGAACCTAGCTAGTGCAATGTATATTTGGACTTACCCCGGCCTGGATTGGGGAGCCAGCTAAACCACCTAGGTGCTTTAAAAACATGTATCAAGTCATTTAATGTTAGAATGGGTAGGGACGTTATTTAAGATATGTTTTTGAGAATGGGGCCAACATCTAGGGCGGATCCAAATTGGCCTCTTTGACTTATGTTGGGTTTGATGCTTAAGCAAATGCAATTAAGGATTTAAAGGTTTTTAAGTTAGTTGCTAATATGATGCATGCTAATCGACTCTATTAAAAAGTTTGAATTTGAATGAATGCTATGAAATGAAAAACTTCCGACGGTCCCGGGCTTATTTCTTAAAACGTTAGAGTTACTATGTTGTCTTAAAAAATTTATTTAATTAAAGTAGAAGAATTTTGATAAGTCCTTAAGAGCCTAAGATCAAATTCCAGGCTAAATCAAATACGGCATGCAAGTAAGAAGACTAGAAAAGCATACAGTTCTAATGCGCAATCAATTAAATAAATCAACTAAATTAATTATTCAAATTGAAAGTCCGTAGGCAAGTGCCCTTATTATTACATCACAGAATTTGCAGAAAATTAAAGTGGCCGGGCACCACTGACAACAACCCGGATTTCTAATCCTAAATCAAAAGACTTTGAGATTTGGGATTCTTCTCGTCGTCCACTTCTTCGTCTTCTCACGAACATCTTGATTCGTCTGTTCTGGATATCCAAATGGAAAGAAACTCCCCCTTGAACGGGGTGTTATCTTTCCTTATTGGATATTTGAGAGAGATCCTAATTTGAGTTCCAAATGGAAGAAGACTCTCCCCTTTAGGGATGTCTTCACCTCTTTGGAATTCAAATTGGATCAAATATCCCAAACTCAAGTCATTTCAAATATTTACAATCTTGATATAATCAAATTACATTTGAAAAATAAAATTCTAGACTCGATCCTGCAGGGTTATCCTAATAATCAATAGTTATATAAATAATCACAAGCAGTTATAAATGATCTCAAGCAGTTGATATATGATCTCAAGCAGTTGATATATTTGAAATTTAAATGCTCAACAGATTACAGTAAATAAACAAACAATCAATTAATTCTAAACTAACAACCAGCATGCAGTGAAAGCCATGAAAAACTCGGCACACAACTGTAGAAAAGTAAACACCGGCCTAGCCTAGAACTAGAGTTGGTTGTCCTAGCAAACCATCTAAAGTGTGTGAGGTAGGTCGTGCAGTTTTGATATGTCCTAAATGGGATATTTGATTGAAATTGCTTAAGGTTCGATTGGTTGAAAGGCTTAAGGGATTTAAGTTTGAATTCAAGTATTAATGGATTAAGGTTAATTTTAAGATTTATTTAATTATTTGTTGGATACCACCTTTGTTTCACACCGAGGCCGTGAAGTTTATTTCACCTTCCTTGGGGCTAAGTTAATAGCCTCGTAGGCTTGGGTTACCCAGTGGTACCCGGTATAATTAAATGTTTTAGGTTGATTAAGACCTAAGAGTTAATGAATTTTATTAAAAGTTGGTTGATTACTGATTTTCAAAGTTAATTAATTTAAGTTTGCCATTAATTGATTCGTGGCGTTGTGCCACCAGGCTCGAGGAACCAGCCTCCTTAGGACACTTAGCCCCGCAGCCCGGAGTAGTCCAGCCGATAAACCATATTCATGTAATTGAATTAGAAGTTTTAAAAGATTGAATAATTAATGATTAATCTATTTTAAGGTTTAACACCCCTTAGAATCCATTCGTGGCGTTGTGCCACCAGGCTCGAGGAACCAGCCTCCTTAGGACACTTAGCCCCGCAGCCCGGAGTAGTCCAGCCAATAAACTTCATCTTTACGATGGTTGTTGTATTTTAAAAGATTTGTTGAATGTTTTAAATATTAAGCTAACATTTTCTGGAGTTTTAAAGCAATTTTGAGTTTTATGAATTTTTTTGAATATTTTAATCATTTAATTAAAGGTTCAAAAATTGACTTTTTAATTATGGATGTTTTCTGGAAAATTAGCATTTTATTAAAATACTAGACCTTAATATGATCAGTTAGACAGTAAGTACACTGAAATCAAATTTTTCTACATTTTGTTACAAAGGTATGAAGTTTTGAACTGATTTTGACTTAGAGTTGACCAATTTGTTGACTTTTTGAATTTGATGTTTTTCTAGAATTTAGTATTTTAAATAAATATTAGACATTATTATGAGTTGAATGCAAGTGAGTTTGATCAATTTGGATTTTTCTTGAATTAGTTACGAATGTTTGAAATTCGAGGTATTTAATGTATTATTGAAAATCCTTAATTAAAGGCCCTTTTTATGGTTTTGCTCCAAATGAATTCCTAACTCCTTGAAATCAACTCCAAAGGTCAGGAATGACCTAAGGAAATATTCCCAAGTGTTTGGGAAATTTTTGGAATTTTTAATTATTATTAATTAATTAAATTAATAAAATATGAGTTTTCAATTAAAATTAAATTAATTACAGAATTGCTGTCAAATCATAGGGATTTTAATTTTCATAAATTGAGGTTTGAGTTTTGGTTAGTTAGAGGTCTTAAGCATATTTTTTGGGTTTAATATTGATTTATTGTATTTTCTGGAAGGTTTAATGGCTTAATTAAGGCTTAAACTTGGGAAACTTAATTAAGGACCTTAATGACCTCTAAAACTAGTGAAAATTTTTCTAGTGGCTGTACATGTCATTAAGTTCAAGTGTTTGAAGTTTCAAATTAAAATGATATGTATCCTAATTTCTAGAATTTCTCTAAGTTTTCTAGACATAGGTCCTTAATTATTGTCATTAATGACACTATGTTGTAGGTTTGCAATCAATGTCATTCTAACCCTTGAACATAACATATGTATAAGCATGCATAGCCATGATCAATTCCTAAATCTAAGAGAGCCTTAGACTAGGTGCACGTGTGTGTAACCTACACAAAATTAAAGTACATTTTGAATAATTAAAAATAAAGCTCAAATAATGAGTAATCAACAAGTTAATTACTCATTAGCTAATCCCCATTAAATCAATTCAATCAAATTCAATCTATGAATAAAATTTCAAGTCAAATTCAAAATGCCAAAAAAAAGAAATTTAAATATGCATATAATTTTAAAATGATTTGATTTTAAAATTATAAATATAATATAGACAATGACTTAAATAAATCAAAATAAAATCAAAATTTATTCAAATAATTTTTGAAAAGTTCTCTGAAAGTTTAAAATAGATTAAAATGATTTTCCTTAAAATTTTAAGATATTTAGATTTATTTTGATTAAATATTAATCAAAATAACCATATAATTAAAATTTAAAATTACTTAAAATATATAAGACATTATAAAGCAATTTTATTTTTAAATTAAAGGCCTTGAAAAACTGAGTAGTTTGATATATAATACTTAATTTTCTGGAAAGTATTTAATTTTTAATATTTTTTTGAAGTTTCTAGTAATTAAATGGTTTTAATTTTAATTAAAACCCTTTAATTAAACCGACAGCCAATCATTGAGACAGGTGGTGGGCGTTGGATAAAATGCGTGGCGGAGGCGCAGGATTCATGCGGTATCACTTAAACCAGTCAGCAATCTCTAACTGTCGTCGGATCCCTATATGATGGAATGGACGGCTCAGATCAAATCCCGCTATCTGATCTCGCGGGGAGAGATCAGACGGTGGGATTTCGATCCCGCGGCTTTGAATCAAGGGCCCAGATGCCGCCGGATGAAAAATCAGCATTAGATTTGATACACGGTTGAAAAGACCCGCGGAATACCTAGATCCGGGCCATTGATCAGGTGATCAACGGTCAATAAAATGTATGCCCGAGTCTGAATGCAAAAACGCCCTAGAACTCCTTTTTTTTTACTCGTTCGCTCGATACAGTGGACTAAATGCTTTGAAATTTTAAACTTGAATAAAGAGAGTGAACAGAAATTTTGGGGATTTATCCCTACGGCATAATGCGCATTTAATCAAAAGCTATTTAGCCTAGGTGTCTTAGACTAGGGTTAGAGTTTTACATTGATTTACTGGACGGATTGAACCGCTTATAGAATTGTTGCATTTGTAAACTGTCCACGCTCCATTTTGTAGAAGAAACCTCGGCTCAAAAACATCTGGATCGAGCGCTAGATCTCCTTGGACGGCTTTGAACTAGGTTCGCTGGGAACTCGTCGGGAAACGGCTTTGACCGACGGGATTTTAGTGTGGACGTGTTGAGGAGTCTCTGGGGAGCTCAATAGAACAGAGACTTTGGCTTGAGAGGTTGAGAGTGGAGAGAGAGGGTTCAAGTGAGAATTATCCCTTCCTCCAGGGTTTTTCCCTATTCAAAATGATATCAGGTAGTTTGAATGGTTGGGATGGCTTTGGAGAGCTGCTATGATGTTGCCACATGTCCTGGAGCAGTTGGAAAGCTGAGGGAAAGGACAGGGGAAGGACATCCTAGTTGGAAAGGCTCTTTGGTCCCCATTTGATCATGGGAGCAATGAAGGCTGTTTGATCTTAATCCAAAGGCTGGAAGGGCCTTTAGGAAGGTTCTAGAGTCTCTCCAAACAGCTGGAGAGGGATTAGATGGGTTGGATTAGCCTAAACCAAGGGATTTGGCTACTTAAGAGTATGTTGACCATATGTTGACTGTCAATATGCAACATGGGCTGGTGAGTTGGCATGTAGAGATGCCTTGGGTGATGTAATGATGATTTGGAGACTAAAGATTAGAGTTAAAGTTAGATAGGATCAATATCTTAAGTGTTGGAAGGTCCTTTGACCATTTGTTGACTACTTTGACTAGTCAACAGGTCAAACACTGCTAACGTGGCAGCTAAGGGAGTATTAAATGCTTGGACTTGGGGTGCCTAAATCATTTATGACTATTTGAAAGAATCATAAGTGATTAGACAAAATTAAGGTTTGATAGAAGAATGGTTCAAAGTCTGGATTAGGGATTGAGTTGCCTAGGAGTCTAGACATGATTGAATAGGTTTGAAATCTAGGTTGATTTGAAGTCAGGGTTGATCAGGAGTTTGAATTGATTTGAATCTAACTCTGTCCTAGAATCTAGAAGAATTCTAGGGGCTAGACTTTAGAAGGGTTGTAGGATCTAAGAAATCCTAGAGTCAAGAATCTAGGAGGATCCTAGAGTCTAAGAAAATCCTAGAGTCTGGAGTCTAGAAGTCCTAGGATCTAGAGTAGATCCTAAGGTCTGTATTCTAGGAGAATCCTAGGTTCTAGATTGATCTGGAAGGATCCTAGGGTCAAGATAGGTCCTAGGGTCTAGAGTCTAAATTGATATAGGGTCAGGATTGATCTGGAATCTGGATGGGTCTCCAGTGACCTCATACAAAAATGAGGTCAACAAATGGACCCCCAATATGTGTACTAGAATGAAGTTTTAGTGCACATATTGGCGTTGACCGAAAAAGGTCAAGTCTGGAGTTTTGATTCTAAAGGAAAGGGTAGCCTAACCTCTGAGTTTGAATTTGGATTAGATTCTAAGGGAAGGGAAGACCTAATCCTAGGGGATTGAGTTTTGAATTTGATACTAGGGTAGTGCCACTAAGGGCGTACTCTACCACTAGCAGATCTAATCCTAAGGGAAGGAGGAAACCTAACCTTAAGGAGAAGAAGACTGGAAGACTCTGTGGGAAGGAAGCATTGCTTCTCACAGAAGGTCGGGTTTAGAATTTGAAGACTAGGATGGTGTCACAAAGGGCGTGATCCATCACTAGAAAATCTAATCCTAAGGAGAGAAATCACGATGACTCACATCTAACCTTAAGGATGAGAAAATTGGAGGACCCTGTGGGAAGGAAGCATTGCTTCCCACGGAAGGTCAGGTTTAGACTTTTGAAAACTAGGATGGAGCCACAAAGGGCGTACTCCATCACTAGAGGATCTAATCCTAAGGATAGAAAGCACGATGACTCACATCTGTCCTTAAGGGAGAGAACATTAAAGATCTTGTGGGAAGGAAGCATTGCTTCCCATGACAGATCAGATCTGGATTGATCATATATAAAAGAAACTTGCTTTACACAGGGGATCAAGTTTGAAAGATCGTATATAGTGGAAACTTGCTTTATATAGGATTAAGATTGAAATGATCATGAGTAGAGGAAACTTGCTCTATGGATGATCGGGTCCGGATCGATCATATATAAAGAAAACTTGCTTCACACAGGTGATCTGGTTTGAAAGATCGTATATAGAGGAAACTTGCTCTATATAAGATCAAGATTAAAATGATCATGGGTAGATGAAACTTGCTCTATGGATGATCGGATCTGGATTGATCATGTGCAAAGGAAACTTGCTTTACACAGGTGATCAAGATTGAACGATCATATATAGAGGAAACTTGCTTTATATAGAGGATCGGATCAAGAATGATCGTATATGGAGGAAACTTGCTCCATATAAAGGATCGGATCTGGATGATCGTATGTAGAGGAAACTTGCTCTACACAGAGGATCGGGTTTGGAATGATCGTATATGGAGGAAACTTGCTCTATATAGAGGATCGGATCTGGATGATCGTATGTAAAGGAAACTTGCTCTACACAGAGGATCGGGTCTGGAATGATCATATATGGAGGAAACTTGCTCCATATAGAGGATCGGATATGGATGATCGTATGTAGAGGAAACTTGCTCTACACAGAGGATCGGGTTTGAATTTTGGAATTTGAGATTTGAATGATTTTGAATTTGAATTGATTTGATTTTGGATTTGAAAATGTTTGAATTTGAAACTCAATTTTGAATTTGATTTTGAAAATGTTTGAGTTTGAAACTTGATTTGATAATTTGAATTTGAAGGTTTTTCGAATCTGGGGTTTGATTATTTGATTTTTGAATTTTGAAATTTGAATTTGATTTTTAAACGTGAATTTTGAAAGTTTCTTGATATTTGATTTTGAATTGAGAAATTTCTTTAATCCAGGAAATTCAAAGACTTTTTGTTGACTTTGAATTTGACACTCATCTGGCATGGTACTTCCTGAAGAGCCTCCCTAATATTTAAAAATATCGGGTGGCATTCTCCAGGGTCGATCAATTAATGTTTGAAATTTTCTCAAAGACCGTCTCTACGACAAAAGGGACAGTCTTGTGTTGGTTCGAACTCCTCCACCGATCTCTCGGTAGGCTAAGATATGCATCCAAAGAACCTGAACCAAGTCTCCTACTTGGAAGGTTCTTGTTATGGATCTATGGTTTATAATTTTGATGATAGAAAACATTCCTTATTTCTCTACGATTGCCTTATGTGCTAACGTTTCAGGTTCACACGATCGGACTGCAATTTGGAATCATCTCAAGATTGGGTAGACTAGGTCTGAGTCAGTTTGTAATCTTTTTCCTTTCTTGAGTCTGTTGTATTTGGTGTGGGACCAGTTGGATTGTAATTTGGAAGATCTCTTGTTGTTCCCTATATGATTTCTATTTTTGGTAATATCGGCCGGGATGATATTTATATCGTCCTAGATGATATGTCCAAAACCAGAAACTCTAATTAGGGCATCATCATTAAGGTAGCCGTCAACAGATCGGCCTGGACGATACTTGTATCGGCCAGAATGATAATCTCAATTCAGAAAGAATCAACCGCAATAATCAGTTTAGGAAGTCTTTGTTTTAGGAAATCGGCCAGGACGATATTATTGTCGTCCAGAACGATCTAACTCAATCATGCCTAAATTGATCTAGTATCTTTGGAAAGCATTAATGGTTGATTGACACGATCACATCGTCCGGGACGATCGCATGATCGGCCAGGACGATGGCCTGGACGATCTACATCGGACAGCTTGTATTCAGGACGATGATCAGGACGATTGAAATAGGTTTTAAACTAATCGGCCTGGCCGATCGTGATATTGGCCAGGACGATGTAACCAATTTTCTTCTGATCGTCCCAAATCGTCCCAGGCTGATGAGCTGAATTTGTACTAATCGGCCAGGACGATATACCTGTCGTCCTGGACAATAATGTCGGCAACTTGCATTAATGAGCTTGTTTTGAGAGCTTCTATTTAAGCTATGGCATGGCACTTTGTAAGTGTTTTTGGCAGCCATTGTAGCTTCGTTCTTGTGGGGGGAACTTGAAGTGAGAGCTTGAAAGGGAGAGAGGAAAGGGTGGAGTTTGAGAGGGAGAAGATCCTGTGAGGGGGAGGAACTCAAGGGAGAGTGGTGGGGGATCCACACGGTTGCTCCGGCGAACTCGCATCTTAGTACCATCGGATTCAAGGCTTATCTCGAGGTAAGTTCACCAAAGAAGAAGATCTCTTTGGTGTCAAAGGACCCGGCGACTCCGCCGCACCGGGGAAGGTGGAAGTGATTTTGTAAGGGCTTCTCCGCCTAGCTGTGGGGGCTAAAGGAGAGACACTTGTCTTAGTGCAATACTTGGAGGGTGCCTCCAAGGAGTGGACGTAGGTCAAGGTTTGATCGAACCACTATAAATCCGGTGTGTTCTTTTCTTATTATAGCTTTCGCATTTATTTTTCTTCCGCACTTTGTTTGTGGTGTTTTTGGTTGGAACTTTATCTTTGATTTTAAGGTTTTCCAATTCACCTCCCCTTCATGATTAGCTTGGGACCTAGTTCAAGAGGGTCTAACATCCCGAACGAACTTTCAAATGGTATCAGAGCATTACCTTTTTGACTTTCAAGTATTATCAGAGCGGTTTTCATAAAATAAGTTTTTAAAAGCTTTTGAATTTTTGATCCATGGCTAATCGTACTATTGTGGAAGGTTTTTCTATCACCAGACTACCTTTATTTGAGAATATTACTTTTGATAATGGTTAAAAGCCTTATTTGTGTTTTTCTTTTTATTTTTTTTTGTTTTTATTTTTATTTTGTGTTTTTTTTTATGAGATTTTTTATTTTACTTGTTTTGTTTCGTATTTTTTCTTGATCAAACACACACATTCACTTTTCTAAAAATAAAAAATCTACTTCCAGTTTTTCTTGAAATTTTTGGTATGTTGCGATTGACTTCTCTAAAAACAGTCGAAGGAAGGAAACTTATGTTTTTGATTCTCAATCTCTATTTCTTAAAAAGAGGTTATTTTACTTTTGATTGAAAATCTTCATCATAATTTAAATTGGATTTTGAAACTGATTTTTTTTATCTCCCTACGTTTTATTTATCGCATAGGAATCTTTTGCAAGTCGTTGAATCTAACTCATAATTTTCTTAATCAAGAAATTCTCTTCATCACTAAGATGGGTTTTCCTTTATTTTTTAAGATTTAAGAAAGGAAGCATATTCAAAAAAAAAATTTGGTCAATGTGCCAAAAATAAAAGATGCGCAAAGCGCGAAATTGAAAAATACAGAATACACAAAGTGTATCAAAAAATGCGCAGTGCGCCAACCAATTGTCAAGAGGCATAAAATGAGCCCACAAAGTTAATGCTTACCATTCTTGTATTTCTTAAAAAGCCTAAGAAAACCCTTGATACTTTCGATACTTGACTTTGAAATTCTTGATTCTTGATTCAACAATTCGTGCATTGATCTTCTATTATATATATTTTATGGAAGGAGTTTTTGAAAAATGATTGTTTCTTTCTCTAATTTATTTCTTGATTTAGATATTGAATTAAAAAGTTTTTTGAGCCTTTTTAAAGAACTTGAGTTTGGATTATCAAATTCTGATTTTCTAAGCTTTACTGGACTATGCGTTGTCAATCCTTTTTTTTACTAAAAGTTTTGATTAAAACCAAGTGGTAACTTTCTCATTTTAAGAATACTTCTTGTTCCACAAGATCAGGGAACATTTTTATTTCATTTTGTTCTTTGTGTCGTCTCTCTTTTTGATAATGTCAAAGGGGGAGAACATACTTGTATCCCTTGTATCCCTTGTTTTCTTTTCAAAAATTTAAAACTACAAAAATATTTTTATCTCCCTTAGTTTTTTAAGCGGTATTCAAGTAAGGGGGAGATTTTTTGAAAATTCAAAGAGAATGTTTTGCCATCATAAAAAAGGGGGAGATTGTTATGGATCTATGGTTTATAATTTTGATGATAGAAAACATTCCTTATTTCTCTACGATTGCCTTATGTGCTAACGTTTCAGGTTCACACGATCGGACTGCAATTTGGAATCATCTCAAGATTGGGTAGACTAGGTCTGAGTCAGTTTGTAATCTTTTTCCTTTCTTGAGTCTGTTGTATTTGGTGTGGGACCAGTTGGATTGTAATTTGGAAGATCTTCTATTGTTCCCTATATGATTTCTATTTTTGGTAATATCGATCGGGACGATATTTATATCGTCCTGGATGATATGTCCAAAATCAGAAATCCTAATTAGGGCATCCTCATTAAGGCAGCCGTCAACAGATCGGCCTGGACGATAATCTCAATTCAGAAAGAATCAACCGCCATAATCAGTTTAGGAAGTCTTTGTTTTAGGAAATTGGCCAGGACGATATTATTGTCGTCCAGGACGATCTAACTCAATCATGCCTAAATTGATCTGGTATCTTTGGAAAGCATTAATGGTTGATTGACACGATCGCATCGTCCGGGACGATCGCATGATCGGCCAGGACGATGGCCTGGACGATTTACATCGGACAGCTTGTATCCAGGGCGATGATCAGGATGATTGAAATAGGTTTTAAACTAATCGGCCTGGCCGATCGTGATATCGGCCAGGACGATGTAACCAATTTTCTTCTGATCGTCCCAAATCGTCCCAGGCTGATGAGTTGAATTTGTACTAATCGGCCAGGACGATATACCTATCGTCCTGGACGATAATGTCGGCAACTTGCATTAATGAGCTCGTTTTAAGAGCTTCTATTTAAGCTATGGCATGGCACTTTGTAAGTGTCTTTGGCAGCCATTGTAGCTTCGTTCTTGTGGGGGGAACTTAAAGTGAGAGCTTGAAAGGGAGAGAGGAAAGGGTGGAGTTTGAGAGGGAGAAGATCCTGTGAGGGGGAGGAACTCAAGGGAGTGTGGTGGGGGATCCACACGGTTGCTCCGGCGAACTCGCATCTTAGTACCATCAGATTCAAGGCTTGTCTCGAGGTAAGTTCACCAAAGAAGAAGATCTCTTTGGTGTCAAAGGACCCGGCGACTCCGCCGCACCGGGGAAGGTGGAAGTGATTTTGTAAGGGCTTCTCCGCCTAGCTGTGGGGGCTAAAGGAGAGACACTTTTCTTAGTGCAATACTTGGAGGGTGCCTCCAAGGAGTGGACGTAGGTCAAGGTTTGACCGAACCACTATAAATCCGGTGTGTTCTTTTCTTATTATAGCTTCCGCATTTATTTTTCTTCCGCACTTTGTTTGTGGTGTTTTTGGTTGGAACTTTATCTTTGGTTTTAAGGTTTTCCAATTCACCTCCCCTTCTTGGTTAGCTTGGGACCTAGTTCAAGAGGGCCTAACATCCCGAACGAACTTTCAAGTGGTATCAGAGCATTACCTTTTTGACTTTCAGTTCTAAGTCGCATTATCTTATCAGAAGCTTGAACCGGTCAGGCTTTGTACAATTCGGAGTTTTATTGAGTCTTAAAGAAAAAGCTCTGTGAGGCCTCGAACTCCTCAAATTGGAGTCGGGCACTTTGCTCAATCGTGGTTTGAACTTGAACGGCAATTCCCAGCATTACAAAATACTCCCCTAGTGGGGTTTGATCTTGGACCCAATATAGAGTGTAATTTTGTTGAAAAAGCCTTAAAAGAGGAGATGCCTCTGTGGAAGGACTTACACATTTCTCAAGGATAGGATTTGAATTTTTTTTCAGGAGTAGAAGATTCGATCTTTTTATTAAGAAATTTCCTCTAACCATTTGGACCATGTCGGAGCGACATGTGGGAATAAATTTGTCAATTAGAGTGAGAAGTTGAGTCGACTCCAACTAACCTTGAAAAGGTTTAAGGATTTAGGTTTTGTTGACCCAGACCAAGTTTCGTAGAAACTGAACTGGGGTCTCCCTTAACTAGATTTTAAATTGAAATCAACTTCAAAGGGTTTAAGTTAAAGAGAGAAATTCAATCTTTTCAATTCTCTTGCACGAGGTTCTTCTATCTGATAGATAATTCGTGCATGATGAAAAATCTGAATTCAAGATTTTCAAAGTCAAGTATTTAAGGTTGATTGGGTATTTTGAGATTTAAGGATTTAGAGGAAGGAAGCCATCTTACTCTTCTTCTCTTTCTCTGATGACGCAGTTTGAGTATCTTTTAACTTTTGGTGCACTTCGTGCATTCTTGATTTTTGGCGCATTCGCGCATCTTTTGATTTTTAGAGCATTTGCTCATCTTTTTATTTCAATTGTTTTTGAGAAGAGGCTCCACTTTCTTCAAATACCTTAAATTGATTTTTTTTTTGAATGTTGGGATTATATCTCAAGTATTAGAGAAGAAAATTTGTTCTCTTATACAAGGAAGAATAATCCTCAAAGCACATTCAATCTTTTTGAAAAGGGTATTGGCTTGACTTTGAAAATCATTGAATAGATTTTTGACATGTGTGAATCACCTATTAAGATAGAAGATTGCTAGAAGATTGATAAAATTTTCATTTCAAAATTCAACTTAAGTTTGAGGTAGATTTTAATTTAAAAGTTAAATCAACCCACGAAAGCGATGGGAGGGAGGGGTATTAAAACATTTGATGGAGTCAACTACAACTCTCTCCAGTTTAAGACTTAAGGTAGAGGTAAATTTTCATTAAAAAGAAGAATCAACTTGTCTTGAAAATCCGGACCCGATACACTTGAGAAATTGAAAGCTTTCCTTAAAGGTTGCAAGTCTAGGTGGCAAGACCCTTGTTAAAATGGAATTGAATTCCTACAATCTCTTTGAAGGGAGAGACTATTACAGGGTCTGCAGCGTCCCTAGAAAGCGGCATCATTGTAATCAAAAGATTTATCGTGATAGGACCCCATTGAAAATTTAAATTTTTACGGTATTACTATCTGACACAATCTTAGATTATCTCCCCTCTCAAATTATTATAGGCTAGTAGTTAAGAGAGTGACACCTCGAGTGGTTTCTACTCCTCCTCTGCAGATGATGTAGTGGGACACATATAGTAACGCGCCTTAACATCTTCTAGCAGAGTGGACGGATCATAACCCTCAGTTGGGGGCCTATGGCCTATTATTGGTGGTCGCTCAATTCTAGTTTGCTTGAGTCTTTTAGTGTAGTAGTCAAGCAAGTGTATTGAAGATCGCACTCTCATCTCTACAACCTCCCTCCTTTGTGCAAGGAGAGGGTACGTGGAAGGAGCAACGAACTCTCGACTGGCCTCGAAATCGGCCCTCTCTAAGGCTTCCGACTTAACGGTCTTTCCAGCCTTAAGATTCCTTTTTCTGGCTCTTCGAAGGTAATTCTTCATCTTGTTCCTACCGACAACAGGGGTGCTAGAACTTGACCCGATCTCAAATTGAAATGGTAGCTCTTCCATCGCTATTGACTTCTGGTTTTGATCCTCCTAAGTAGAGGGTACAGTAGATACAGGGGCGACAGCGACCTCCATCTTGGAGATGGGGGAGTCAACTTCCTGACCCCAAAGTAATCTCTACAGAGGGGACATCCTTTTGTATCGTAGCAGACAGATCATTTAGTTCTTCTCCATTGACTGATAACTTGAAGTTTTGAAATTGTATTCCAAACTGGATTGAATTACCATAGGTGATTTCTTCTATTATCAAGTTTCTATCTAAGAAGAGAACGATTTTCCCAGCCATTTGAGTGTGCTTGATTTCTTGGAATTAAGAAAGTGATTTAAATTAATGGTTTGAAATGACACTTAAGTTTTGAATTTGATTGATTTTGTTCAAAATTTATAACTCAATCGTGTTCAGTTTACACTAAACACGATGGTTTATAAAATTGACGAGTGGAAATCAAGACTTAAATTTGACTCTTTTGCTACACCAATTGACTTGGGGCAAAATGTCAAAATTCGGACTTGAATTTGAACTCAAATTTGAGTTGAATTTATTGTTGAAATCGAAGCTAGGTTTAAGATTGAGATTGAATTTGGGCTTAAGGTCGAATTTGAATTTGAGATTAAAATCAAGTGGATCTTCTTCAAATTTTATGACTCAACATATTGAGTTTCACTCAATCATGTAGGTTCACAAAATTGATATGAAAAATCCAAAAATTGGGCTCAACTCTTTCATTTCACCAATCGACTTGGGATGAAATGTCAAAGCCCAAATTTTGACTTTAAAATCAAAATTGAAGTTGAATTTATGTTTGAAATAAAATTTGAACTTAATGTTGAAATCAAACAAGAATTTAATTTTAGGATTGAATTTAAACTTAAAACTGAATTTGACTTTGACGTTGGAATTGAACAGATTTTGTTCAAACTTTGAAACTCAACACATTGATTTTTATTCAAATGTGTAGGTTTACAAAAGTAACCTGAAGATTCTGAGAAAATAGGCTTAACTCTTTCACCTCACCAAATGATTTGGGGGTGAAATGTTAAAGCCCAGAATTGACTGGAAAGTTTTGGGTTAGCGTTGCAAGTGTTCAATTACAATAGAATATTATAAAAGACACATGACAATGATGCTTTGAAGTTGATTTGAAAGATTTTGGGTAAGTTTTAAAATTTTAAAACTCCGACTGATTCTCCCCTTATATTTGAAACTCAATATGTTAAACAAGCGTTCAACATAAATGTTAACAAATTTAGAGGGGGGCGATTTTAACAAGTCAACCTGACTCTTTCACCCCGACGAACTGTTCGGGAGTGAAATGTCAAAACTTGACTTCGTCAGAAAGATTCAAATTCTAGACTTGAATTCAAACTAGAGGTTTGTATTCTATCACACATATCAAATTATAGGAGTTATAATTTCATAAGTAATGATAGAATATATGGATTGATTGAGAATTGAAAGTGATTGAATTTTGCTAAAGGATTGAAATATGGATTTTGAAATTGAAAAATCTTCTGTAAATTGTGAAACTTAGCACGCTAGTTATTTACTCGCATACAAGTTTGCAACATATACAAAAGGATTTGGCTTGACTCTTTCGCTCTACCATTCAAGTTGGAGGCAAAATGTCAAAGCCTGACTTGGAAGATGTTTCCTACACTCACCTCTCATTTCACATGTCTTAATTGAGTTGGCCACACTCACCCAAGAGAGAAATGGGTAGAGGGACCAACGGAGAGAAAGGTAGTCAAAACTACCGATATAATAAAATTTATACCACTATTAAAGATGGAGAGAGACATTTTTCCCCAGCGGAGTCGCCATTTTTTGTTTTGGTTAAAAAATATAGTTTTGGAAAAGTTTAATTTTCTTTGGGAATATTTAATTTTTTTTTAATTTTGAAATTGAACATATCATTATGAATAATATATCACCTCGGGAGGTGAACATATCATTCCCTAATGGGTTCAAATTTCAGAATTCTAATCTTATCCGAATTATCGTAGTCAAACTCAAAGGGAAAATTACATTCGACCCCGGAGGATCAAAATGTAATTTAACCAATTATTTGATTATTCTAATTCGGATAAAAGATCGTTAATTTCATAATCGAAACCACGATAATAATTGATATATCTCTCCGAAGAAAGAAGATATCAATTATTATGGATTGTTCGAAAATGATGATAATGATCGTCGGGTTTGATTTTTCCAAAGAAAATTAATTAGAGGTTTTGAAAAATTATTGGTTTTGAAAATAAGTTCTGGGTTCCTAAATCTCCTACAAGCGCAAGCCCTCGTAGTTAATTACATAATAGGAAATAGGAATTTCCTATGAATACTCTCGATTAAAATAGCTGTAGAAATTTTATTTAAGATTTTCAATGCTGGATGTCAAAGGAGGTAAGGGTTGGAATTTTCAACCGAGATTGGATCAAGGCTGAACAGTTATTTCTAGAGTCAAAGGAAGAAGGGTAGGAGACACTTGGGATTCTGAAATAATTCAGAAGTGCCCCAGTCAATCCTAAGTGTTGGGCTCAATTTTGATTGAAAGAGATTTTATGTTTAAGTGATCAATTTTATTAGAAATTTAGGATTCAATTTCCGGAGGTTAAGGTCTTATAGCCCGAGTTAGCCGCAGAACCTAAGTCTAAATTGGGTACTTAAAAGTGACCCGAACCTAGCTAGTGCAATGCATATCTGGACTTACCCCGGCCTGGATTGGGGAGCCAGCTAAACCACCTAGGCGCTTTAAAAACATGTATCAAGTCATTTAATGTTAGAATGGGTAGGGAAGTTGTTTAAGATATGTTTTTGAGAATGTGGCCGACATCTAGAGCGGATCCAAATTGGCCCCTTTGACTTATGTTGGGTTTGATGCTTATGCAAATGCAATTAAGGATTTAAAGGTTTTTAAGTTAGTTGCTAATATGATGCATGCTAATCGACTATATTAAAAAGTTTGAATTTGAATGAATGTTATGAAATGAAAAACTTCCGGCGGTCTCGGGCTTATTTCTTAAAACGTTAGAGTTACTATGTTGTTTTTAAAATTTTATTTAATTAAAGTAAAAGAATTTTGATAAGTCCTTAAGAGCCTAAGATCGAATTCCAGGCTAAATCAAATACGGCATGCAAGTAAGAAGACTAGAAAAGCATACAGTTCTAATGCGCAATCAATTAAATAAATCAACTAAATTAATTATTCAAATTGAAAATCCATAGGCAAGTGCCCTTATTATTACATCACAGAATTTGTAGAAAATTAAAGTGGCCGGGCACTACTAACAACAACCCGGATTTCTAATCTTAAATCAAATGACTTTGAGATTTGGGATTCTTCTCGTCGTCCACTTCTTCGTCTTCTCACGAACATCTTGATTCGTCTGTTCTGGATATCCAAATGGAAAGAAACTTCCCCTTGAACGGGGTGTTATCTTTCCTTATTGGATATTTGAGAGAGATCCTAATTTGAGTTCCAAATGGAAGAAGACTCTCCCCTTTAGGGATGTCTTCACCTCTTTGGAATTCAAATTGGATCAAATGTCCCAAACTCAAGTCATTTCAAATATTTACAACCTTGATATAATCAAATTACATTTGAAAAATAAAATTCTAAACTCGATCCTGCAGGATTATCCGAATAATCAATAGTTATATAAATAATCACAAGCAGTTATAATTGATCTCAAGCAGTTGATATATGATCTCAAGAAGTTGATATATTTGAAATTTAAATGCTCAACAGATTGCAGTAAATAAACAAACAATCAATCAATTCTAAACTAACAGCCATCATGCAGTGAAAGCCACGAAAAACTCGGCACACAACTGTAGAAAAGTAATCACTGGCCTAGCCTAGAACTAGAGTTGGTTGTCCTAGCAAACCATCTAAAGTGTGTGAGGTAGGTCGTGCAGTTTTGATATGTCCTAAATGGGATATTTGATTGAAATTGCTTAAGGTTCGATTGGTTGAAAGGCTTAAGGGATATAAGTTTGAATTCAAGTATTAATGGCTTAAGGTTAATTTTAAGATTTATTTAATTATTTGTTGGATACCACCTTTGTTTCACACCGAGGCCGTGAAGTTTATTTCACCTTCCTTGGGGCTAAGTTAATAGCCTCGTAGGCCTGGGTTACCCAGTGATACCCGGTATAATTAAATGTTTTAGGTTGATTAAGGCCTAAGAGTTAATGAATTTTATTAAAATTTGGTTGATTACTGATTTTCAAAGTTAATTAATTTAAGTTTTCCATTAATTGATTCGTGGCGTTGTGCCACCAGACTCGAGGAACCAGCCTCCTTAGAACACTTAGCCCCGCAGCCCGAAGTAGTCCAGCCGATAAACCATATTCATGTAATTGAATTAGAAGTTTTAAAAGATTGAATAATTAATGATTAATCTATTTTAAGGTTTAACACCCCTTAGAATCCATTCGTGACGTTGTGCCACCAGGCTCGAGGAACCAGCCTCCTTAGGACACTTAGCCCCGCAGCCCGGAGTAGTCCAGCTAATAAACTTCATCTTTACGATGGTTGTTGTATTTTAAAAGATTTTTTGAATGTTTTAAACATTAAGCTAACATTTTCTGGAGTTTTAAAGCAATTTTGAGTTTTATGAATTTTTTTTGAATATTTTAATCATTTAATTAAAGGTTCAAAAATTGACTTTTTAATTATGGATGTTTTCTGGAAAATTAGCATTTTATTAAAATACTAGACCTTAATATGATCAGTTAGACAGTAAGTACACTGAAATCGAATTTTTCTACATTTTCTTACAAAGGTATGAAGTTTTGAACTAATTTTGACTTAGAGTTGACCAATTTGTTGACTTTTTGAATTTGATGTTTTTTCTAGAATTTAGTATTTTTAATAAATATTAGACATTATTATGAGTTGAATGCAAGTGAGTTTGATCAATTTTGATTTTTCTTGAATTAGTTACGAAGGTTTGAAATTTGAGGT
The DNA here is from genome assembly GCA_022539455.1 of Dendrobium nobile. NCBI lineage: Eukaryota > Viridiplantae > Streptophyta > Magnoliopsida > Asparagales > Orchidaceae > Dendrobium > Dendrobium nobile. Next base: position 45,731,106 of record CM039734.1, on the reverse strand, counting down.
ATTTAATGTATTATTGAAAATCCTTAATTAAAGGCACTTTTTATGGTTTTGCTCCAAATGAATTCCTAACTCCTTGAAATCAACTCCAAAGGTCAGGAATGACCTAAGGAAATATTCCCAAGTGTTTGGGAAATTTTTGGAATTTTTAATTATTATTAATTAATTAAATTAATAAAATATAGGTTTTCAATTAAAATTAAATTAATTACAGAATTGCTGTCAAATCATAGGGCTTTTAATTTTCATAAATTGAGGTTTGAGTTTTGGTTAGTTAGAGGTCTTAATCATATTTTTTGGGTTTAATATTGATTTATTGTATTTTCTGGAAGGTTTAATGGCTTAATTAAGGCTTAAACTTGGGAAACTTAATTAAGGACCTTAATGACCTCTAAAACTAGTGAAAATTTTTATAGTGGCTGTACATGTCATTAAGTTCAAGTGTTTGAAGTTTCAAATTAAAATGATATGTATCCTAATTTCAAGAATTTCTCTAAGTTTTCTAGACATAGGTCCTTAATTATTGTCCTTAATGACACTATGTTGTAGGTTTGCAATCAATGTCATTCTAACCCTTGAACATAACATATGTATAAGCATGCATAGCCATGATCAATTCCTAAATCTAAGAGAGCCTTAGACTAGGTGCACGTGTGTGTAACCTACACAAAATTAAAGTATATTTTGAATAATTGAAAATAAAGCTCAAACAATGAGTAATCAACAAGTTAATTACTCATTAGCTAATCCCCATTAAATCAATTCAATCAAATTCAATCTATGATTAAAATTTCAAGTCAAATTCAAAATGCCAAAAAAAAAAAAAAAATTTAAATATGCATATAATTTTAAAATGATTTGATTTTAAAATTATAAATATAATATAGACAATGACTTAAATAAATCAAAATTTATTCAAATAATTTTTGAAAAGTTCTCTGAAAGTTTAAAATAGATTAAAATGATTTTTCCTTAAAATTTTAAGATATTTAGATTTATTTTGATTAAATATTAATCAAAATAACCATATAATTAAAATTTAAAATTACTTAAAATATATAAGACATTATAAAGCAATTTTATTTTTAAATTAAAGGCCTTGAAAAACTGAACAGTTTGATATATAATACTTAATTTTTTGGAAAGTATTTAATTTTTAATATTTTTTTGAAGTTTCTGGTAATTAAATGGTTTTAATTTTAATTAAAACCCTTTAATTAAACCGGCAGCCAATCATTGAGACAGGTGGCGAGCGTTGGATCAAACGCGTGGCGGCGGCGCAGGGTCCATGCTGTATCACTTAAACCAGTCAGCAATCGCTAAGTGCCGTCGAATCCCTATATGATGGAATGGACGGCTCAGATCAAATCCCGCTATCTGATCTCGCGGGGAGAGATTAGACGGCGGGATTTCGATCCCGCGGCTCTGAATCAAGGGCCCAGATGTCGCCGGATGAAAAATCAGCATTAGATCCGATACACGGTTGGAAAGACCCGCGGAATACCTAGATCCGGACCGTTGATCAGGTGATCGACGGTCAATAAAACGTATGCCCAAGTCTGAATGCAAAAACGCCCTAGAACTCCTTTTTTTACTCTTTCACTCGATACAATGGACTAAATGCTTTGAAATTTTAAACTTGAATAAAGAGAGTGAACAGAAATTTTGGGGATTTATCCCTTCGACATAATGCGCATTTAATCAAAAGCTATTTAGCCTAGGTGTCTTAGACTAGGGTTAGAGTTTTACATTGATTTACTGGACGGATTGAACTGCTTATAGAATTTTTGCATTTGTAGACTGTCCACACTCCATTTTGTAGAAGAAACCTCGGCTCAAAAACGTCTGGATCGAGCGCTAGATCTCCTTGGACGGCTTTGAACTAGGTTCGTCGGGAACTCGCCGGGAAATGGCTTTGACCGATGGGATTTGAGTGTGGACGTGTTGAGGAGTCTCTGTGGAGCTCAATAGAACAGAGACTTTGGCTTGAGAGGTTGAGAGTGGAGAGAGAGGGTTCAAGTGAGAATGATCCCTTCCTCCAGGGTTTTTCCCTATTCAAAATGATATCAGGTAGTTTGAACGGTTGGGATGGCTTTGGAGAGCTGCTATGATGTTGCCACATGTCCTGGAGCAATTGGAAAGATGAGGGAAAGGACAGGGGAAGGACATCCTAGTTGGAAAGGCTCTTTGGTTCCCATTTGATCATGGGAGCAATGAAGGCTGTTTGATCTTAATCTAAAGGCTGGAAGGGCCTTTAGGAAGGTTCTAGAGTCTCTCCAAACAGCTGGAGAGGGATTAGATGGGTTGGATTAGCCTAAACCAAGGGATTTGGCTACTTAAGAGTTTGTTGACCATATGTTGACTGGTCAATATGCCACATGGGCTGGTGAGTTGGCATGTAGAGAAGCCTTGGGTGCTGGAATGATGATTTGGAGACTAAAGATTAGAGTTAAAGTTAGATAAGATCAATATCTTAAGTGTTGGAAGGTCCTTTGACCATTTGTTGACTACTTTGACTAGTCAACAGGTCAAACACTGCTGACGTGGCAGCTAAGGGAGTATTGAATGCTTGGACTTGGGGTGCCTAAATCATTTATGACTATTTGAAAGAATCATAAGTGATTAGACAAAATTAAGGTTTGATAGAAGAATGGTTCAAAGTCTGGATTAGGGATTGAGTTGCCTAGGAGTTTAGACATGATTGAATAGGTTTGAAATCTAGGTTGATTTGAAGTCAGGGTTGATCAGGAGTTTGAATTGATTTGAATCTAACTCTGTCCTAGAATCTAGAAGAATTCTAGGGGCTAGACTTTAGAAGGGTTGTAGGATCTAAGAAATCCTAGAGTCAAGAATCTAGGAGGATCCTAAAGTCTAAGAAAATCCTAGAGTCTGGAGTCTAGAAGTCCTAGGATCTAGAGTAGATCCTAAGGTCTGTATTTTAGGAGAATCCTAGGTTCTAGATTGATCTGGAAGGATCCTAGGGTCAAGATAGGTCCTAGGGTCTAGAGTCTAAATTGATATAGGGTCAGGATTAATCTGGAATCTGGATGGGTCTCCAGTGACCTCATACAAAAATGAGGTCAACACCCATATAATTTATAATTTTAAGAGAAATTATTTTAATATGATGTTAACTTCTAGTAAATTTTTCATAATTTTTTGAATTTAATTTTAACATAATTTTTAATTTATAAATTTAATAATTATATTTTAATATTTAATTTTTGAAAAATTAATTTCAATCATATTTTTAAACCCCTTGCATGCATTTAAGTGGATCTTGAAATTCTAAAAAAACAATTTGACTTGATTGAGTGGATTTGAAGGGGAGTGATTAGTGGATAATTAAGTCTTAATTATTCACTTATTACATTTTAAATAATTTAAGTTATCCTTTCATTTCAATTTTTAGGATTGCACATGTACCTAATTTTAAGGCTCTTAATTGATGTTGTGTGATGCACTTATGTTTGTTTTAAGGGTTAGTAGGATATTGATTTTAAACCTACTTAATGATATTTAATGATAATAATTAAGGAGAAGTCTTAGTAATTTAGAAAAAATCCTAGATAATAAAAAATGCATCAAATAAGGATAAAATTCAAAACTCTTAAACTTAGTGACATCCTCTATCTTAGGGTGAATTTCCATTGATTTTAAAAAAATCATAAAATTAAATATTTAATTAACTCAAGATTAATTCATTAATTAAGCTTTAAACTTCTAAATATCACAATAAATTCAAATTAAATCCTAAAAATACAAAAAATATTTTAATTTGACCAAAATTAAACTCTTAACTTAAGAAAATTAAAATCCCTTCAATTGGACTTCATTTTTAAGCTAAATTTAATTTTTAATAAAAATTAATATTTAATTAATTTAATTAAAATAAAAATAATTAAAATTTTCAATAAATTCTCAAATACTTGAGAACACCTCCTTGGGTCATTCCTGACTTTTGGGAGTAATTTCAAGAAGTTTAGCATAAATTTGGATCAAAACCTTTAAAACTCTGCTTAATTAAATAATTTAAAGATTCAATTAATTGGTCAAATTTAAAAAATCATAACTAATACCAGGAAGTTTCAAATTGAACAAACTCAAAGTCATTAAACTCTATTTAGGGTGTAATATTTATTAAAAATATAAACCCATTAGAAATAAGTCAAAGTCAAAAAGTCAATCTTTTGGTTAAATGTAGATAAACAATAGATCAAAACTACTAAAATTCATAACTAAATCTTGAAAATCCAATTTGACCAAACTTAGTGTGTAATTACTCATCCTAGGTTACAATATTTTAAAAAAGAACTAAAATTCTATATTTTCCTTAAATAAAAAAGTCAAATCTTGACCCCTTAATTAATATATTTAAATAATTAAAAAATTCAATAACCAACTCAAATCCCAAAAAATTTTAATTTAACTCTTAAAATTAATAATCAAATAATTTATTTAAAAATTTATCAATCCTTAATACTTAACCAATTAAATTAACTTAATCATATTGGTTACTACTAGGTAACTCGGGCTTACAAGGCTATTAACTAAGCTCCAAGGAATGTGAAATAAACTTCACAGCCCTTGTGTAAACAAAGGTAGTGGTCAGTCAACACTTAAAAATATATTTTGAAATCAATTTTAAAACATTAAGACTTAAACCTTAATAAAAAACCCTTAAGCCTTCAACCAATCAAAATACTAAATAATTTTAACAAACTATTCAGTATAGTACATATCCAAACAACACAGCCTAATGAACACACTTTAGATGGTTTAATAGTAAAACCAACTCTAGCTTTACGCTAGGCCACTTTTTACTTTTTTTCTACTTGTGTGTCAAAATTTTCATAATTTTTACTACATACTGGTTACTAGAATTAATTGATGTGATTATTTATTTAAATTTTAATGCAATGTATGAATTAATTTGATGGGCATTAGATTACCCTCAAGTTAGAAATAATCTGGATGCTCACATGGTTTTCTATAAGTGGTCATGCTCATATAAGGATAAAATTAAAAGGGAAAAAATAAAAATTTAATTAATAAATTTTCTATAGGTGTTAAGCAAACTCAACCCCCTTAATATTGAAGGTGCATGGTCAAGCATAACTTTGATTGAAATTAAAGCAATTCAATATATACAATTGCTTAAGATTAATAATTTCATTTACTTAATATAACCTTACAGGTTGTATTCGAGTCTAGACTTTAAATTTAATGTATATGAAATTTAATTGTAATTAAGTTGTAATGTGAAAGAAGTATTTTAGATGGGATGTTATCCATCCAACTCGGAATCCAAAGAGGAGAGCACATCCCTTAGGGGGGAGCTCCTTTCTATTTGGAGATCCAAGTTTAAATGATTTTAAATATTTAAAGTGAAAAGAAAAAATCCCTTCAAGGAGAAGTCTCTTCTTATCTGGATATCCAAACCCGACTAATCTAAGGAGCTCGTAGAAGGATGAAGAAGTGAAGATAAAGAAGAATCCCATTCTTGAAGCAACTTATTCAAATTTAGGAGTAGAATCCAAATTTTTGTTAGTGGTAGCCGACCACTATTAATTTCTACAAATCCCAGGTTGTAATATTAAGTGGCACTTGACACATGGATATTAAATTTAATTAATTTATTCAATCAATATATTTACATTGATTGTATTATAAAAATTGCCTAATTTTCTAGCTTTTTTATTACATGCCTCTTTTGACTTAACCTTGAATTGATCGGAGCCTCATGAGGGTATGAACAATTTTTTTTGCTCTAATTAAATTAAAAAATTTTTAAGCTCATATAAAAACTCTAGCATTTTAAGAAGATCAATATCACCAACAGCTCTCATGCATACATTTTGATTTCTTCTCTCCCTTGTTAGGCATCTCCCTGCTTGTGGATTGTAGTAGATTACCTGACCAATTAAGGTTTAATTCTGGCAAGAAGATGTTATGCAATATTTAGGAAAAATCTAATTTGTAAGCTTTTTTAAAACTGCTTCATATCAATTTTATATTTTGAAGATTCAATTAGCATGCATTGCATAAGAAACAAATTTTAAAAGTTAAAATTTTAATTACATTTTATTTTCAAGCATCAATCATCGTACCTAAGTCAAGGGGACAATTAGGATCTATTCTAGATGTCAGCCCAAACTTAAATAATGTCCCTATCAATCTTTCATAAAAAGATCATATACATGATTTTTACACGCCTAGGTGGTTAGCTAACTCCCCAATGCAGGCTAGGATAATTCTAGATTTATACTACATTAGCTAGGTTCGAGCCACTATTATTTAGTTTCCAAAATAGATATAGGATCCTGGGCGGACCCAAAATCATAAGACCCCACTTTTAGGAATATAATCTCGTCATTCTAATCAATTGCCAACTCAAATTAAAACATATCTTCGAACAAGAATTTAAAGCACAACACACTCGGTAGACTGAGGAATTTCTGAATTATTTCAAAATCCTAAATGCCTCCTACTTCTCTTCCATTGACCCCTTGAAATAAGTGTTTAAAACTTGATCCAATCCTGATAAGAATTCGAACTCCACTCCCTTGATATCCTTCTTTGAAAAATCTTAAAATAAAATTTTTGTTGTTATTTTAATTGAGATAATTTAAAGGAAACTCAGCTTTACTATAATGTAATTAACTATAAGGGCTTGTGCTCATAAGAGATTTAAAGGCATGAGATCTATATTAAAAAATTAATTATTCTTCTTTGAAAAAATTAAAATTAATGATGATCATTATCATCATATTTAGACGATCGATAATAAAAGATATTTTCTTTTTTAGGAAGACGTATCATTTATCATCAAGACTTTAAATATGAAATTAATGATAGTTAACTCCTTTTTATTATAGCCAAATACGCGATTGAATGTCATTTTGACCCTTTAGGGTCATATGTAGTCCTTTCTTGAAATTGACTATCATGAACATGAAGAAATTTATAGTTTTGTTGTCTAAATCAGTTATGGAATGAAATGCTCACCTCCTGAGGTGATATATTATTCATAATGATGTATTTGACTTCAAAACTAGAAATTTTAAAAATTAAATTTTCCCAAAAAATTTTAATTTCAAATTTGCTTTGCATCTTTCTAAATCAAAGCACTTCTTTTTTAAACAAACAAGTACAAGATAAAGTTTATTGCCTTAGCCAAGTATACTCTATAGTTGGTTAACACTCATGAGGAGAACAGTTACAGGCTTTTGAGTGGGCTCTGAGATTGTCTAAGGTAATCTTTAGTTTCATTTCATATTTTTATTTCAATGAGTTAATAGAGAGGGCCCATCTGATAGAGAATTATATGTTAGCTACTCAACGTTGATGGACTATTATGAGGAAGAGGTTTGGTAGCAAGATTTTTTATAATGGGTTTTATGGGAAGAAAGCAAGTTTGGGCTCAAAGATTCTATAAGGTGTGGTCAAGTTGTTTCTATAAGGTGTGGTAATTTTTTGACGAATTATGATAAAATATTTATCACTAATTTTTCAAGTAGTCTTAGTGACAGATTTCTTGTGGATTTTAATAATTTATATTATAGCTATATATTTGTAATTTAATTAATTCATAATTTTATAGCTTATTTTAATTACTTATTAATTTAATAAGTTAGTTTAATTAATTATTAATTAAAGACCTGAATTTAATTATTAATCAAAATAATAAATTTTAATTAATGATTGACATAAATATTTTAATTTAATTTGTTTTTAAATTATTAAAATAAGATATTATTTATTTTAAATGTTTATTTATATAATATTATATATAAATATAAAATAATTTATTTTATAATATATTTTCTTCTGTAGCAAACTAGTTGAGTGTTTGAAATCCCAATAGGTCTGCGATCAAATCCCGGGGGCACCATTACGCAGGCGGGCAGGCTGTTGGGCAAATGCAGGGTCGCACGGGCGGGTAGGCAGGATATTGGTCAGCTTAGACTAGCACGTGTAGCACAAGCGAGCGCAGGCATGCGGCCAGGCAACACGGGCAGGCAGCCGGGTAGCACGGGCAAGCAGTCAGGCAATACAGGCAGGAGTCTATGCAGCATGGGCAGGCGTACGGGTTGCTTGGGCAGCCCAAGCAGGCCGGACAGGCAACACTAGTTAATATTCTCGATGGGCTTATTCTGCGGTATTTTTACCTCTGGATAGCGACTGGAAAAAGTTTTTGGTGGACAAAGTTTGCTGGAAAAATTCCAGCATTTTTTTTTTCTTGAAAAATTTTTTATGCTCATTTTACCGGCAAAAAAATTTCATTGAAAACCTTTCAAATCTGCCTGAAACTTAATAATTTTCTGTCAAAAAATCCGCAAGTAATACATGATTTTCATGTAGTGTATGATATTATTACCTATATCTGAATTCGATAATATTTTGGGTATGGATTAGTTGAGCCAATATGAAACTCAAATTGATAATTCAAAAAATAGAGTTACACTTTTTTGGGTAGTGAGAGTTGTTTGATTTAGGGAGCTTAGGGAGTTCTATCATGTATGATATCTATTAATATTTAAGTGAGTAAGTTATAGAGGAAAGACTGTATGTATTTTTGGCATATATTCAAGATTTGAATATAGAATATGGATCTCACTCTAATGTTTAAGTAGTACAAGAGTTTTTTTATGTGTTCCCTGAGGAGTTGATGAGTTTGTAATCTGATATGAAGATTAAGTTATGTATTGATGTATTTTTTAGGCATTGCTTTGATATCTAAGACTCTGTATAGAATAGTACCTAAAGAGCTTTAAGAGTTGAAGGAATTGCTTTAGGAGTTTGTCGACAATGTTTTATCTATCCTAATGTGTCTCCGTGTAGAGCACCTATTTTATTTGTAGAGAAGAAGGATGGTATTATGTGCATGTTTATTGATTGCATAGAACTAAATAAGATAACAATCATGAACAAGTAACCTCTACTAAGGATTGATAATTTGTTTGATCATCTTATGGGAACTTCTATATTTTTTTAAGATTGACCTCAGATTTAGTAGTATCAAGTAAAGGTAAGAAAAGAAGATGTGGAAAAGACTAAATTCCGTACCCAATACATATATTATGAGTTCTTAGTCATGCCTTTTAGAGTGACTAACATGCCTGCAATCTTTATGGATCTGTGAAAAGGATAATCATATAATATATGGATCAATTTGTAATCATGTTCATAGATAATATTTTAGTTTATTCAACTTCTAAAGAAGATCATGCAGTGCTTCTGATCATTATTCTAAAGATGCTCATGCAGCATTAACTATGTTCTAAGTTCATCAAGTGTAAATTTTTGTTGAAGATTGTCTCATTTCTAGGGTATGTGGTGAGCAGTATATGTACTTCTATAGATCCCTAAAAAAATTATGCTGTTAATGATTGGCTAAGGCCTACTACAGTGATGGAGGAATAAAGCTTTTTAGGCATGGCAGGTTCTTATAAAAAGTTTGTGAAATGATTTTTCTAGGTTTTGTACCTCTGATAAGGCTGACTCAATAGTCAGTGGATTTTATCTAGACATCTAATTATCAAGAGACTTTTTAGATATTGAAGATTTATTTGACATTTACTCTGGTTTAGACTATTTCATTATGTATATAGGGATTTCAGGTATTCATTGATACTTCACCAAAAAGATTAGGAAGTGTTGTAATGCAGCACAAAAATATTTTAGTATATGTTTTGAGGAAATTGAAGCCATATGAGACAAACTATCTAACATATGATTTAGAGCTTATTGTTGTTGTATTTACTTAAGATTTGGAGGCACTACTTCTATGGATTTAGGTGATAAATACTCATTGATCACCAGATTTTGAAGTAAATATTTGCTTAGAAGGACCTACATTTGAGGCAAAGGAGATGGCTTGAGCTAATTAAAAATTATGATTTAACTATTCAATATCAACTTGAAAAGGCAAATATAGTGGCAGACACTTTTTGGATGATTATTCATTCTACTTACCTTTTAAGATCTTCTAATTATATAAAGAAGTTAGAGTTAGATGTGATTTCTCCTATTGATCAAGATTTTAGCATTCTGGCCCAAATGATTAACTAAAAATTCCTACAGGAAAGGATTTAGGAAGCTCAAAAGCAAAATACAAAATTTTTTAAGCTGATTGATTAAATTATGTCTGATAAGAAACTTAAATTATGATTATTTAATTATGATATCATTTTTTATAAGAATAGATGGTGAGGTCTTAGTTCCAAAGATATGAGAAAAGTGATTATACATGAAGCACACTATTAATGTTATATTATTCACCTAAGGAGTATCAAGATGTATAGTGATCTAAGAGGTATGTTCAACTAGCCTGGATTGAAGAAAGATGTAGTAAATTTTATTGCTAAGTATGAAGCTTATTAGTTAATGAATGTTGAGCATTAATGATTGGGAGGTCTTATACATTTGTTACCAATTCTAGAGTGAAAATAGAAAGAAAAGATGATGAATTTTGTTATAGGATTCACTGGATCGAGTCAAGGACATGATGTTATCTAGGTTATGGTAAATCATCTAATGAAGAATACACAATTTATTCTAATCCAACAGCTGATTCAATGAATAGATTGACCTGGGTGTATGTGAGAGAAATTATCATACCATATGGAATATCGAAGGTGATATTTTTAAATAGAGAAGTTAGATTTACATCCATATTATAAAGCGGTATTTAGCAAGGTTTGGGAACAAAAAACATATTTTAGTATGACTTTACATCTTCAAACCGATGACTAATTTGAGAGAATTATTTAAATATTAGAAGATCTTTTGGGATTATATTTTAAACTTTGGTGAAAGTTAAAATGATCACATTTTTTTGATTGAATTATCTTATAAATATAATTTTAATCAAGTATAAGAAATAGCATGTAATACCCAAAAATCAAATTGGGAAGAATTGTATATTTATCATTTTAAGAATATAAGAGAGCTTTTATAAATCATCAATATAAATAATAACCAATGCAAGCAACTAAAATCATATACATCAAGATATTTTTCTATTCATTCATCAAAATATTATTTACACTATCTAGGAGATCACTACAATCATTAATCTGTCTCAAGCTCCAAACTATAAAAGAATAAAAAAAATGCATGATAAAATTTAAAGAAAACTTGAGGATCTCTAACAATCTCACTCTAACTGATCCCAACCCCTTCCTTGATCTGAAATCATTAAAAAATCCACATAATGAGCTCAAAAGCTCAGTAGTAATAAAAAACTCACTAAAGTTTTTAATACAATAACAAAAGAATCAATATGATATACTTAGTCTAATATAAACAATAGTGGTCAATATATTTAATGACTAAATATTATTAATAAAACTCAAAATGATCAATAATAAAATAAGAAAATTATTACAATGAATCTAAAAATTAATAATTTATATAAAATTTAATAAATTGGTAAAACAGCGGTGCAAAAATTATTCATAAATCACTAAAAGAATATATCTTATATATTCATATGCATCAACTAATTTTGTATTATCATTGCATCAAATGTTGTCAATGATATTAATATATTTTTCAATGTCATTAGTGCTATTAATATATGCATGCATCAATGTATGATTTAGCAATGCTTGACATCCAATTTTAATATGGTGTTTTCAACATCTTTTACTCCAACTGATTCACAGTTGGTCATCAGTCATAACAATTATCACTTATCCAATTAATCAATTATCATTATAAGTGACTTCATTAAAAAAATAAAGAGTCATCACTCTCTGTCGATCAGTGCAATTAGTCATATGTTACAGGCTACAACTATGATAATAATACAAACCATCTTTAAAGGGAAGTCTGCTAGCCCACCCTCTTGAACAGGTTATTATGTTTTAACAGCCAACCCATTTTATATTATTAACAGCTATCCTTTCTTGCTCATTTAAATGCCACAATTAAAATGTAGTAGGAAATAATCAAATCTATTCAATATAAAAAAATCTATATAATAATCAAATTGTTAAAAACTAAAATAAGATTTGAGTTACTTATAATAAATAGAAGAAATATATGAACAAAATTGATAGTTGAAAAAGCCCCAAAAAATCTTCTCTCCTTCAACTCTCTTCTTCGATAAGGCACGTCGCTGAAATTCAAATTTTTTTATTTTAAAAAAAATTCATTTTGAAAAAATTTCAGATTATTATGTAGCCCCTTGCAAAGCTTTGTACTATTGGAAATACATAATCCACTATCTTGGATAGAGGTGGGCATTAGATGATGATGCTACTAAAAAGAATTGTCTAATCAAAGATAAATTAAAAGTGATGTAAGAGAGGCAGAAACATTATTATGATGCAAAGCATCTAGCTGTCAAATTTTAAATCAAAGACATCATGTCACACCCCAAAATCAAATTTATAAGAATTACATATTTTCATCTTTTTAAATATTTTCCAATGCTTCTATAAATCATCAATATAAATCAATCAAGTGGAAACAACAAAAATCATGTACATCAAAATACTTTATTATATTTATTAACCAAAATTTATATTTACAATAACTAGGAGATCAGTACAATCACTTCTATATCATAACTCCTGACTATAAAAGAATAAATGAAAAAGAAAAATAAAATAAAATAAAAATGAGAATCTCTATTAATCTCACTCCACCTGGTCCTAATCCCTTCCCAGATATGAAATCATTAAAATCTAAATAATGAGTTAAAAAGCTCAATAGTAACTCAAATTCACTAAATCTTTCAACATAAGACTCAAAATTAATATACATGTTCATCTCAATCAACAAAATCAATAACTTTCAATATCATCAATGATAAGTCATCGCCAGTATGATTCAATATGATCAATAATGAAAAGCAATAATCATTATACTTAAATCTATAAATTAACATTTTTGTGAGATTATAAATGTATCGGCAATCAGTAATACTAATCAATGGATATCCATATATGTAGGATAATATAAATAGTAGAAGAACAAATCTGTATAATAAAAAGTAACTTGTCGGTACTAAAATCATGCGTGAGTTTACAGATGAATCATAAATATACAAGTGTCAATATCAATGTCAACACTCTTATCTATCTTATCTATTATATAATTAGTATGCGTATCCATTCACTTGATATCCTATCTATCAATATTATATGTCAATGTCAGCAATGTACATATACATTAATATATGATTTGGTATAAAGTTCAACATGATAGTGCATCAAGCTTTAATATGGTATTTTCATCTTTTCATATGTATTCAATACATCACTATATCATTATCATATGCATCATCTTTATCATTATTATTACATGTGGATTTTGATAAATCATTAAGTTGTCACCCTATAGTTGTGGTCATAATCAATCATCTGTTATAAGATACATCCGGGATAACACCATAAAAAAATCTTTAAAGGGATGCCCATCGGCCCATTGTCCTCAAAAGGGCATTACATTTTAATAGCCAACCTAAATTAATTATAATGTTCACATCCAACCTTCCTTTCTTTTATTGCTAATGCTACATTCATTTATATGAAATGCAATATAAATAAAATGTAGTAAAATTTATTTTTTATCATATAGCTTCAGAAAATCATAACTTTCATTTCACCCAATATAAATTGATAATATTACAGTAAAAATTATTCATAAAATTTTTATCTATTATATATAAAAAGTTACAAGATAAAAACATATTTAATCAGGAGAAAAAGTATTTTTATTAATTTCGGAGAGAAGAAATTCATTAAACTTAAAGTCATTGAAAATCAAATTGTGATTTAGGTAATTACTTACATGGAGTAGAAGAAATCTTTGAATAAAATTGATGGATGAAAATGCCTTGAAATCTACTTCTCTCTCTCTCTCTCTCTCTCTCTCTCTCTCTCTCTCTCTCTCTCTCTCTCTCTCTCTCTCTCTCTCTCTCTCTCTCTCTCTCTCTCTCTCTATATATATATATATATATATATATATATATATATATATCTCTCTCTCTCTCTCTCTCTCTCTCTCTCTCTCTCTCTCTCTCTCTCTCTCTCTCTCTCTCTCTCTCTCTCTCTCTCTCTCTCTCTCTCTCTCTCTCTCTCTCTCTCTCTCTCCCTCCCCTCTCTCATCTTTATCTTCCCTTCCCTCTCTTCCTTCCGTAATAAGCAACGATGGCAAGGGATGAGTGAGTGGATATATATATATATTAGTGGCCTAGTACCGTAGCTCTCAGACCCATCGCCACATCCCTTACACATAATGTTGCATGTCAAATCTAGAGTTACTGTAGAATAGAGACCTAGCACTGCAGCGCTCTAGAGCACAGCGCCGATGCGCTCTAGTTCAAATAGAAATTCTATTTTTTAAATTTTTTGAGTAATTACACATTACATTTATGAAGATTATACCAATGATGGGTGTATGCTTATAAATGAAGTAATTGAAAATATTGGAAAGTCTGTTTATAAATTATAATTGCTAGAGTATATATATGATATTTATAATGTTTTTCATGTATCATCTTTAAGAAAATGGGTATTTGATTCTGAGAATAAAGTATCTACATATGAAGTTGAAGTGTACCCAAATCTTATATATAGAGAAGAAATAGAAATGATTTTAGCCTATAATATTTAAAAATTAAGAAATAAATAGATTATAATAGTCAAGGTGAAGTGGAAGCATAGGACTAAAAGAGAAACCATTTGGGAGAAGGAATAGAAATGAGTCAGTTATATCTTAATATGTTTCAATGATTCGAGATTTGAAATGTCGATGACAACATTTTTAATAGGAGGGGAGGATTGTAACTTCTACTGAATTCGTGCATAGTTGGACATATTTTGACCCTGTTTGGGAGATGTACCCCATCAGAATCTTTGTATTCATATATAATGCATGTGTCTGTGAGTGTTATGTATGCATGTGGTGTTAGAAACTATTCTGAAGTGGGCCTTTGGGGTATATTTCCTTGTATAGTGATGACTCTTCAAGAAAGTCGCTTGAATATTAAATTAAATATTAATATATTAAAATAAACATGATGTAGGTACGATTACTATAAAGGTACCACACAAACCAGAACAACTTACTTATTTACTATGATTAGTATGATTTCTTATAAATGCATATATGCACTATTATGATAGTGATTTCAAGATAAGATATAAATGTAATTAAGACAATGACAAGATACTACTGATGAATCTGCATTTGTATATTATATATGATATAACTACATCATTGATAATAACTTTTTTTAATGTTATGGATTTTTAACAATCACACATATATTTGGCTTTAACGATTCATATAATCTTCTTTCTAATTTGATAATGGTACACGAATGATATGATTAACAGCTTTACTATTTTAGCATCCCTACTAGTACTTTTTCTCTAATTTATGAATATCTTATTCACAATATTGCATAGGATTATGATCATATTAAATGTTCCTATTATGATTGGAATGAAACATTCATATTTTTTCTATTTTGTGCTTTGATTCCAATTGTAGGATTTGATAACTTGTTGAGGCTTCATAAGATCATTATGTGAATTTAATTGATTTCAAGTCGGGGTAAGAAGCCGATGATATAGGATTGATCAGAGTCTGAATTTTTGATTGAACTGGAGTGTTGCAATGATGTGCCCATTGGCACTATGGCATTGTATTTTAGAGCACAATGATACCAAAAATTATCATTGTGGCATTGAAAGTTCTATTGTATAGTAGTTTTGGATTTAACATGTAGTGCAGCAGCACTGGCTTTCATAGTGCCACACACTAAAACATGTTTTTTATATATAATTAATCAAAATTTATCACTCACTCCTCCCTCCCTCACCTCAGTTTTGACTTAACGTTGAAGGAAAGAAGAGAAGGGGAAGGAAGGAGGAGAGAGGAAAGAAAAAGTGATAGGAATGAATGAATAGCTATCATATGTACACATCTAGCCTTTGACTCCCTAGGTTTTGATAGGAATGAATGAATCACTATTATATACTTGGATAAGTCATTATATATGATATCAATATCTTCCTAATTTTTTTTAAATGTTGATAACTCTATTGTAAGTTTAATAAATATTCTTTTTTCCTCAAAAGCTCTTATTATTATTTGAATTGTATTAGCAACCTGTGTTTCTAATGGAAAGTATAGGCCACACTTTATAACTGCAAAACATTTCATTAGTGAACTAAATGCATCTCCATAGTTGTGCAAAGTGAGGATTATTGAAGATTGAATAACTCCTTTAAATGCATCTCCACACTTTCTCGTGGCATGTTATGGAGATATACAATTTTTTTTGGTTGAGTAATCACCATCATAAAGATTATATTTACATGTAACATTTTCTTGAGTTATTTTATTTGGAGTTCCAAAAGTAGTTATAAGACTCTATGTGTAGACATCATGAGTTCCTTATAGAATACACATGTTGAAATCTAGGAGCCTAACTTGGTTTGATCATTTATTATTCTCTACTTTATGTATAATACTTATTTCTTTTTATGTAATACATATATTTCAAGTACAACATACACAGAGTTTGATTAAAAAAGCAAACTCAAGAAAGTGGCGTGTTGAATCTTTTTAAAATTGTAAAAAGAGTATATATTTACTTTTCTTGAGTCCTTTATGTAATTAGGTATATATTGGCAAGACAACTGAGAACACACTCACAAGGCGGATGAAAATTGAATACTTGAATTCTCTGTTAAATCATATTATATGATCATAATCGTATTGTAAGATCGATTAATTCAAAATTTAATTTAAGCATTTATTTAAATAAATTAAATAAATTAATAGTATAACTAATCATACTATATGGCATGCAATCATACAGGATGATATGTTATTTTAATAAAACTCCACCGTTCAATTTTTTTTCCAAAATTAGGCAAATTTTAAATTTTAAATTTGAACTAATCATATAACATATTGTATGGAAGAATTCATATTATATGATTATTAATGAATATTGTCTAATTTTATCCGTATATTAATGAATAAAATTTGGATCAAATCTTGATTAAATATAATACTATACGATCTAAATCATAAAGTATAATTTAATATAACCTTCATGGCACAAACCTCAGGAAAGTTTAAAGGATGGTTATGAAACCACTTGAAATATTAAATGAACCACCAAGAGGGAGGTGAATTGATGTTTTATTTCCTTTTTTAATTTCTTTTTGAAATTTAAACCAATTTAACAAATTAAATTTAAAATCAATTTTTTATTGGGAAAGCAAAATATTAAAATAAATAATGATAATTATTTTTATTTTTTATTTTATTAAAAATTTCAACGACAAATATTTTTGTCCTTTTTCTTTTTCATGTTTTTTTTAATTCTTTTTCAACCAAGAAGTAAACTTAATCAACAATAAGCACCAACCACATACCATATAGAAAATAAATATGCAAAAGAATAAATCTACATAAAATAAATGTAAAAAGAAAAACAAAAAGGTAAACCAGATTTTTATAATGGTTCGATCAATAAGACTTACGTCCACTCCTCAGAATCCTCCTCTCTGGGTATTATACTAAAACTCTTTAGTGTCTCTCCTTTTTCCCCAAAAAATAAGATGAAGAAGCCCTCAACAGAATCACTTCCACCCTCGGTGCGGCTAAGAACAAAAAATCCCCTTCACCTTCCCAGTGCGGAGGAGTAGCTGAATCCCTTTCACCTTCCCTAATACAGCAGAGTTGCTGGTGGCCATTTTTTCTCCAAGAGCCTCTTCACATAGCTTCCCTCAAAAAAGACCTTGATACATTGAGGAATAAAGTGAACGTTGATCGGAGCAACATTGTGGAAACACTCTCTCACACTCCTTGCAATCACAAGGCTCTTCTCCCTCTCATAACTTTACCTCTCCCTCTCTTGCTCAAATCTCTCTCTTCAAACCCTTACCTACATAAGACACACGCGCACAGACAGCTAAAAGACTCTTTCAAATGAATTAAGTGATTTTTAAATAACATGCTTTTAAAATACTCTATTTTTTAATTTAGCCATTAGTGTTTGTATAGTATGATTAGTTCAAATATCCTATTATAGTACAATATGATGGCCAGTGCACATGACGATCTGTTCAATTTTTTAATTGATCTTACTGTTCAAAGAAATAGAAGTACAATATGATTAGTAATCAATGATCGAATCATACATGACAAAATAAAAGTTGTCTAGAGAGCCCTTATGTGAGTCATACAACACAATCTTATGAACGTACTGAATGAACCAAACTTCATTTAGAGACTCGTTAGGTGACTCATACAGTACAATCTATGATCATACAATACAATTTGTAATCAATTAGTTCCAAATTGATTGTTTAATTAACCGACCTAATTAGACAATAATTTAAAAGATCGTATTAGTATGAACAATACATATTTTAAAATTCAAAATTTCCTATTTTAGGTAAGTTATATTCAATGACATAGTTTTTTGTTATAATTGATCGTCTAGTATGATCTAGGGTCATATTTTGCAAATAATTATATTTGAAGTTAATTAAAATTTTAATTTAAATTAAATATTTTAATTAAATTCTATTTGAGCTGATCATACAATATGATTTATATCATATAGTATGATTTAACAAAACAATTAAAATCTTTATTTTTTACTCCCCCTATATGTGTGCATAATTTATAAGCTAATATACACCTTTTTTACATTAATTAACTCAAGAAAAATAAAATTACTAACTCTTTTAAACAAATTAAACTTATAAAAACCAATCTTGAGTCCTGATTATTTGATGATGCATGGTGTATGCTGAACCTAAAATGTTAGTACGTACAAAAATATATATATACAAAATAAAAAGCAAGAGAAACAAAACAGCCATTCAAGAATATTTGTAATCATCAAAACACAAGCCTGAGCTCATAGATTGCAGACCCTAGTTCATCATGGATGATATCTGATTCAATATAATCGATAGTATTGTAGGATGATCTGAAATGGGAGTTGAACTAATGAGATAACACAAATATAGTATCATTTTATATGATCAAAAGAATTAAATTGAAAACTAAGGTTTACTTCAAATAGACGGCTTTAATTATTTCATAGAAGGCCTTAGGGGTTATGTTGAGTAACCTAAGCCATTTTTCTAATGTTATAGAGCCTTGGAGAGGGATAAGTTTGTGGCACCTCCAAAATTAATATATATTTTCACCTATTATGATTTGACTTGAGTTGAGGTAACCCACAAAACTTCTACTTTTGAACCCCTTTCTATATTTATCTAAGATTTTTTTTTTTTGCATGCATGTAAAGGTCTACACATGTTTTAGACTAGGTCCCGAGAGTGCGTTTACATGTTTGGAAATTTTGAAGTTTTCCCTCTAGAGCACCAAGGCACAATAGTTGGAAGTACCCCGGTAGATGTTCTCTCAGGAAAACAAGTTTTTGGTTCTACACTCTAACATGTGGTGGGCACGACAACACCGTAAGTTCCAAATGGGAGTGTTATGGCTAGTGTTGTGGTGCTAATGCAAATTTTATTATTTAAAATATCCAAAACAACTATTATACTCTGGTTGTTTCTCTTGGGTAGGTGTGGTGCTAGAGAAAGATAAGGAGAGATTCTAGAATGAGAAAGTTCATTTCAAGTGGTTTTAGCTCATCTTAAGCTAACATAATAAATCGAAAAGTTACTAGGGTCGAGGTAAGTTACATTTTTCATATCTCAGCTTTTAATAATTTAGGGTTTTGGGATTTTTCTGATCCAATTTATAATTCAATTTCATAAAAATGTAGTTTTCTCATAGTCTGGTAAATTTCATCTATGTAACTTTCGATATGTTGTTGGTCCTATTATTTTGGTCATTTTGAGCGTTTATAAAAAAGTTCCCATTTGGTGATTTTGAAAAATTATAATTTTTATAAATTCAAAAATTTATTTTCTCCTATAAAAATAGTGTTTTAGTTTAGTTAAAGCTTGAGAATGCTATTATACATAATTTTTGGTAATGTGGTATAATTTTGAAATTATAGTTTTGGCAAACTGTAGAACATTTTCTTAGAAATTATTTTGACAACCGTTAGAGCATTTTTTTGGAATTATAAAATAAGATTGTAATTGCTCAATAGTGTATAATACACATTATTTTCAATATATATGTTCAAAATATTTGAATTGTGTGAAGAGAAGGGATTCTGTTATTTGTTATATGTTGGAAGTTTTGGAACATGAGGCCTATTTCGATATTTACTAATAAAGGATTATGTTGGTGTGAATAAAGGAATTTTATTGGCACTGAGAAGGGTTTCTATTGTTTGTTATTTACTTGAAGTTGGAGGTCTGAGCGCCATTCCGATATTTGCTATAAAGAGTTTGTTTATATTTCAATTAGTTTTAATATATTTTAAATTATTTATTTAAATGCTTATTAAATTAAATATACGTGCATGATTTAGTTTCAATTTTCAAATAATACTTTAGCCATTATTTCTTTATTTTTTAATCTTTTGGTTTGAGTTCTTGATTTTTGTTTTAGGCCATCATAGCCTACTGAGCCATATTAGCTCACTCCTATTTTTGCTTTTATTTTCATTTTAGGGAAAGGGTAAGGAGTGGGGTGAGTAGTTTTTGATATTCGGATTTGATGTGTTGTAGGAATGCATTTTGGTTAGTTTTTTTGGCAAGTTTGACTTTTATTTTATTGTACCTTCATGTTACCTAGCATTGTTGTAGATAGACCTAAGATTATATTTATATTTTTGGATGATATATAGAAAAACTATTTAAGAGGCTCAGTAGTCTTTTGCTTCGCATTTATATTTAGTAGTGGCTCTGTATTGTATATGATTTCAATGTTTTAGTTTAGTAGCATTTCTCCAATTCAATCTTGTGGTTAGCTTCTACTTTTTACCATGATCAGACATATTATGACCTGTGTGGTATGGTCATATATGGTCGGGTCATGACAGGCTTTTTGGTATCAGAGCATTAGTTAGAGAAAAGAATTATGATAGAGCAATTTGATTTAATATATAGAGGAGTGAGATAGTTCTTGGTAGTATTGGACATTCATTTTGTTTACTTTTTTATATACATGTCTCATATATAGCTATAGTTAGTGTCTCTGAGATGGATCTACCAGATCCATATATGACCAATAGTCAAAGCTCTAGTTAGATACCTTAATTTTAGGGTAGAGCTCCTATGATCAGTTTTGTAGTAATTTTTCGAATTGCAGGTATGGTAGCATGGCTAGTAGGTGAGGCTCATACGCGAGTTTCTAGTACCCGAACTTATGACATATATAAGTACTTGCAAAATTGTATAAGGTTATAACCTCCAAGACTTTCAAGTATTAGTAAGTCTATGGTAGCTGTGAATTAGTTGATGAGAATAGAGAAGACTTTAGTTTTGATGCATTATTCTCCTAATATGAGAGTTTCATTAGTTATATTTTTACTAGACGTGAGGCAAAGAACTTGTGGTTTGGCTATTAGAATGAGAAAAATTTTGGGGTTGTAAGAACACCCTGATTACTTGAGAAGATTTTACGGAGATATTCATGACCTGGTTTGTACCTCTATCTATTAGGAGGTAGCTATAGAGCTCTTTATAAAATTAGCTCAAGGGAGTACATCAATGATGCAGCACGAGACATAGTTTGCTGCTATCCTCAAATATGCTCCACAGTTAATTGACACATTTGAAGAAAAGTATTACATGTTTCTTAAGAGAATCTGAGATGCTTTGAGGCTGTCATTATTAGCAGAAGATATTATAAATTTTGCTCAATTGGTCGAGAGGGCCAAGAGAATAGAAGCTGATTTAGTAGCAGGTCAACAACAATGGATAGGGAGTAGGAAGTGGTGAGGCATCTAGTAGTGGTTATTCTTCAAAGAGGAGCAAATTTGGACTTGTTGAGTTTAGGAAGAGGGGATATATAGTTGGTTGCAGTTCCTTCTAGATCTAATAGAGATAGTGTTGCCAGCTCTAGACGTTCAATTAGTGGGCCACCATTATACCACCATTATGGCAAAGGCATAATGGTCAGTGATATAGAGTAGAAGGTTAATATTTTTGTTGTTGTTAGTAAATATACTTGATTATAAAGTGTCCAGAGGGTGGACCTAATAGACCTAATTAGAGAGCTAAAAGCTCTATACATATAATAACAAGGAGGCCAAGGAATAGTACCACCCGATTGCATTCTAAGTTTTCTAGTGGTAGGAGTGTCAGTCCGTTGTATGGAGATCAGTATTCTAGAGGTTTGAGGGATGTTGAGAGTTCTGTTGCTTTGTTTCTGTATAGCCATGGACTTATAGTTTGACACAACAAGAGGCTAGTGAGTCTTTAGATGTTGTGACATATATGTCTTATATTTTTGCATCTCCTTTTTCTTAATTCAATTCTGGTGCTAATTATTCTTTCATGTTAGAGCAATATTTTGATTCCCTTAGTTTGCTTATCATGCTGTTGCCTTTTTTTCTGTGATTTTACATATGGGAGATGGTATGATAGTTAGTAAGATTTTTTTTTTTTTGTGATTTGAAGTTGTATTATAGAATTAGGAGATCTGGTTTAATTTATTGCTCATTTCTGTATTTGATGTATTTTTGGGTATGTACTAGATGAGTTGACATATGGCTTAGAATGATTGTCTAAAGATGAAAGTGACTGTGTATCAGAATGGTGAATGTTTTGTGTTTCAGGGAATCAAAGCTATTCTCTTATGCTTGATTTATGCTCTGAAGGTGGATATACTTTAGAGAAAAAGTAGTCCATTTTTTTTTAGCATCTGTTAGGGATGTGAGGTTATTTCATGTCCTATAGTTTAGGAGTTTTTGGATGTCTTCCCTGAAGAGTTAGAGACTTTATCACCGAATATGAAGATAGAGTTTTACATAGATACTTTCTTGGGTTCCTCTCTGATCTCTTAGGCTCCGTATAGGATGTCACCCAAGAAGCTTTAGGAGTTGAAGGTGCAGCTTTATGAGTTGGTGAATAGAGGTTTTATCCTGTAATAGCCAAAACTCTTTATTATTGAGATATTGTTTGCTTCGGCCTAAGGATCTCATGGTTTTGTTTTGTTGGTGTAACTTTTCAGGAGGTCACCAATCTCAGAATTTTTCCTGGATGAGAATGCTTAATTGTGAAGTTTCTTAATAAAATTATAACAATTACACCAAAATGTGCCTCAATTTTTAAAAGTTTAGCTTCTTTTACTTAAGAGATTTTACAATCTCCCACACCTAGTAACTAACGTCCTCGTTAGTATTCAATTCACAAAATACTTTTTGATCTTGGCTCACATAGAATTCTCTCCAAAATAAGGGGACAGTAATCCTTCCAATGTTCACCTGATTGTAGAAAGAATCAACATGAAAAAGTTTTTTCTAATATTCATACCACAAAAGTTTCAAATTTGACAGAGCTCAAGCCTACAATGACCATATAGAGGGAATACTAAATCATAAAATTCAAAGAAATACAAAGAATCACAACTAGTATCAGAAGCTTTCAACCAGTTCTGTTGAAGAAAAGAATCAATAATGGCTCCAAGATTTCTAAAAACTGAGCATATTAAGCAGAACAACCCTGTTCTGAATCATCCGCCTGAATAAGCACTGCAATCCAATCTCCAAATCTTCAATCCCCGCTTCAATCTGATTGACATCTTCATGTGCCTTCCTCTTAAGGTTCCCGAATCCTTGATCTTTGTCTGAAATGCACTCAAAAGCAGCGTTCAGCATCGATTCCAATCCCACCACCTTACTTACTCCGCCATTCCCTTCGGCAGATCCACCTCTCCTCCATTGCATCGCCTTCGGAACCAGCAAGATCCGCTTACCCCGATCCTTACGCCTCGCAGGAATCTCAATCAGATTCAGCAATAAGTGGAAAACAGTCACCGCCGTCTCCCTCGCCTCCCACATGAACCAATCAAGCATCATAAGATCTCCTTCCTTCTCCACTAATGCAGCAAATGCGAAGCCCTCTTCCATTTTCTTCAGCGATTTCGAGCATGTTACGGCTTCCTTCTGTGCCTTCTTTCTAGAATTAACGTGACCATTGTCTCCTCTCCGACGAAGAGCAGATTGCACGTCGAAGACGAATGATTTCACTGATGCGAGGCAGTCGTTCACTGGGGATTCAATGTCAAGAAGCTGAAGGGAGCAATCGAGCTGCGCTTCGAGCCATGGCTTATGTAACGGTTGGGATAGAAGGTGCTGGAGAGAAGGCAGGCGGAGAAGGAGATGAAGAGTGTCGAATAGATCCGCGAGGGCTCCTAATAAGGTGCATATAGTCGAGAAAGAAGCTTCGGCGCCATGGATATAGGTTTTGAGGTTGCGAAGCTTCTCTTCGGCTTTGATGGCGATGGGATGAGGAAGGGAGGGGACGCTCGAGGATCGAGAATGGTTTGCCTTCTGCGGAGCCATTTTCTAGCTTTCTTGTGATGTTGATGCAGAGAATGGCATGAAGGCTGGATGGCTATAGAAGATCAAGCTAGCGTGCAGTTGGTGGATCTCTTGTGGGCATTTCGTCAAACAGCTGATGTTGCTGCTACAGCGCTGGGTAATGCCGTGAAGGTTCGTCATTTATAGCGTGTCAACGGCTTGGCTGGCGCCTGCTTGCTCGTGGAAACGCGTAGGAATAGTTGTTGCAGATGACGGTTTCTTTACAAAATTTTCACTTAACACTTATTTTTAATCAATTTTAATGTTAATTTGATTATAAAATTTTCATTGGATATTAAGAATGCTGGATGTAGCTTATTTTGATTTGTTAGATAGGAGTTTAGGCTATAAATTAAGAGGTTATAAGATCAAAACTTACATATATAATATGCGTCTGAATTTGCTCGTAATAAATATGTTCATAAATGATGCTGATAAGAACCTGAGAATTTAGAGTGAGCCACTCACTCTAATTTCTCAAGGCCTTATCTAAAAATTTATTTACTAGTAATAAATATCATATGTCATTTACAGATAAATTTTGATTTAAAAAAAGCACACAAACAGCCATCCTAAAAAAAAATTCATGATGTAAAAATAATTGAGGACTAAATTATGGAAAAAAAATCTAGAATTTATACTACTTTTACGGTTTTGCATGCTATTTTTTAATGTTATTTTACACTTTATTAGATATTTCGTATGATAATAATTAAAAAATTAATGTCATTCATTAAAAAAGTTCTTGAGATAGCCATCAATGACCATGCAGGGATCCAGCTTGCAAATTAGTTGAGTTAGTAAGACAAACAAGTTCTGGGCTACTCCAGATTGAGGCGCAGTGGCAACAGCCTGCAGGAATTTAATGGGCGCAGATCCATAAAAGAAAATATTGTAGGGAAAATACAAGATATTATGGCATTTAGATAAAGAAAACTGTTAAGTTTTCCTCTCTCTCTCTTTATGTTAATATTAAATAATATAAAGAGAAAGAGATAAAATTCGATAACTCAGAAAAATTCTGATTAGGATATTTTGATGTAATTTATATTAGAATAAGCATTAGATTCGGTTTTATTTGGGATAACAGTTTGACTATTTTTTAAAATAATTTTTATTAAAAAATTTTAAAAATTCTTATACTAAAAAGCTATTTTATAAAATAATGAGAAAGTAATAACAAAAGAGATCTGAGTTTATTGCTTATAAAAAGATAAGACACCGTGAACTCATTATTCTTAATGTAAATTTAGAGGATATTTTTATGTAATTTTTTTAATAATTCATATAGAACCAGATATTGCATTTTGCATCAACTCAATGTGATAATACATCAAAAATTTTAGGATTGTTGCATGCCAAAAAGTTTGCAATAATAGAGAGAGAATTTTTACCTTGACCTAGCTAGATGAAGAGATCCTATGTGAAGATTGGTTACATGTGCCCACTTTTGTCCTCAATTAGAGAAAATGTGATTACAAAGTACACAATGCATAGATTCTTTTTTTTTCTGCAAAAATGAGAAAGAAGGTCAGAGAATTCTATTTGTTAGGTGAGAAGTCTCCTAGAAGTTGCATCAAGAAGTTAGATAATTCTAATCTCTTATAGAAATTTATCTTGAATAAGACATCAAAATTTATCCTTTTTTTTGCATCAAAATTTATCTCATATAATATAGGGGATGCCAAAATAGGTTTTTGGGTCTAGTTCGGGTCAAATCTAAAATTGACCCGCTCTTAACGTTCAACTCAAACCTGACCCGTTTGTCCAAACAGGTTAAAAATCAAAATCAAACATCAACTTAACCCGACCTGCTTATCCAGTTGAGTGCAACGGGCTAGGGGGGTGGTTAGCAAGCAAGTACAAGGATGGGCACCAGTAGCTAGCGCAAATGCTACGAGTGTGAGATGCATGTGATCAACGGGTCAAACGGATTGCGTTTAAATTCGTTGGTTAACCCGTTTATTAAACAAGTTGACTCAAACCCAAAATTTTTGGATCAGATACATGCCAGATTTCTAAGTCATGTCATTTATTGACACCTATTATGACGACCATCAATAATTCAAGGTTGGGTTATGTCCATCAAAGTTGGCGAAGGATTTTGAGTTGATCGAATGTCATAAAAAGGATGAGTTAAATTAATAGTATTATCAATTCTGAGTTAGACTATGGTGGAGGTAGAACGATCATCC
The DNA here is from genome assembly GCA_022539455.1 of Dendrobium nobile. Classification (NCBI taxonomy): domain Eukaryota; kingdom Viridiplantae; phylum Streptophyta; class Magnoliopsida; order Asparagales; family Orchidaceae; genus Dendrobium; species Dendrobium nobile. The sequence goes on along the minus strand of CM039734.1, from coordinate 45,704,466 downwards.
TGCCAAAAAAATCAACTAAATTATGGAAAAAAAAATCTAGAATTTATACCACTTTTACCATGCTATTTTTAAAAGTTATATTACACTTTATTAGATATTTTGTATGATAATAAATAAAAATTTAATGTCATTCATTCAAACTGTTCTTGAGATAACCATTAATGACCATGCAGTGATCAGATTGAGGCGTAGTGGCAACAGCCTGCAGAATTTAATGGGCGCAGAGCCAGAAAAGAAAATATTATAGGGAAACTAACAGCTACTATGGCATTTAGAGAAAACTGTTATGTTTTCCTCTCCCTCTCTCTCTATATGTATATTACCATTAAATGATATAAAGAGAAAGAGATAAAATTTTTCCTGAAATACTTACTTGATTTTGATATTTTTGTTCTCCTTTGTGAAGGTTTTTTTTGTCTCTTTAGACTTAGCTGGTGATGTTTTATGTTGCTGCTTATGAGTTGGATGGTTTTTGGAGCATTTTTTTCTGTTTTTACTAGAGTTCTTTTGTCCTAGCTTTTTTATGGATTTTCTGGGGGATTCTGGTCCCTTATGGCATTTGCTGTAACCGTTGATCAGCTCCTTCCCATTTGTTTGTCTGGGGCTGTATTGCGCTCAAATCCTAATTCTGGGGCTGATATGTGCTTAAATTTGGTCTCATTTTTCTGTTAGAATCTCCTGTGTTGCTTTCTTTCATTCATTTCTCCATAATGAATAATTGTTCTTTTTTTTAGTCTTCCTTATCTCATATGTTCAAGTTTCCAACTTGATTATATTAAGAGGATCTTCAAAATATTTTTAAGAAATCCTTACTTGGTTTTGGTTTTCTGTTTCTCTGCGAGGTTTTATTTTTCTGGACATAGCTGGAGGCTTCTTTATGGTGATGATGATCGTGGAAATGATGGATTGGAGCTTCTGCTGAGGTCTTGCTGATGAACATAGCTTTTTGCTTTTCCGGATGTACTGTGTGATCCTGTGCCTTATAATCGTGTGCTGACCCCTGTATCGTCTGTTGCTGGGGCTCAACCTCTTTTTGATGGGGCTGAGATGAACTTTGAAATATTTTCATATTTTCTGGTAGAATAGAATTAAGTTTTTGTTTGTTCACAGCCTTGATTGGCTTGGTAGTAGTTCTGTGTAGCTTCCATTCATTTTTCCGAAATGAATGATGGCTTTTTATTCTTTTGTTATTTCAGACTTTCATTTATTATTATATCAAACTTTGTATTTTTCCTTTTTAGTTATTAATAAAAAAAGGCTATGCCCCAAAATTTCCCAAAAAAAAAATTTTTTTGATAACTCGGTAAAATTCTAATTAGGATATTTTGCTGTAACTTATATAGTTATATTAGATTTAGTTTTTATTTGGGATAACTTTTTGACTGTTTTTTAAAACAGTTTTATATTAAGAAATTTTAAAAATTTTTATACTAAAAAATTACTTTAGAAAATAATACCAAAAGAAACCTTATTATGAGTTTATTGCTTATTATAGATATGACATCTTGAATTTAATTACTCTTAATGTAAATTTAAAGGATATTCTTATGTAATTTTTTTTAATTCATATAGAACCAAATAGTGCATTTTACATCAACTCAATGTGATAATAGATCATAAATTTTATGATTGTTGCATGCCAAAAAGTTTGCAATAATAGAGAGAATTCTACAATGTAGTTTTTCACAAAAATTCAATGTACACAAATAAAAAAGCAATAAATATCATAATTATTACATGAAATAACTCATAAAGAAAAAAAAATTATGGGGCTTGACCTAGATGAAGAAATCAACTATGAAGATTGGTTACTTGAGCCAACTTTTCTTTTCAATTAGAGAAGATGGGATTATGAAGTACACAATACATACATTTTTTTCTGCAAAAATGAGAAAGAATGTTAGAAAATTCCATTTGTTAGGGGAGAGGTCTCCTAGAAGTTGCATCAAGAAGTTAGATAATTCTTATCTCTCATTGAAATTTATCTTAAATAAGACATCAAAATTAATCTCATATAATATAGGGGGTGTCAAAATAGATTTTCAGGTTGAGTACGGTTCAAACTTAAAATTTACATACTCATAACACGCTCAACTCGAACCTGATCCGTTTGTCCAAACTGGTTAAAAATCTAAACTTGACACCAACCCAACCTGATCCGCTAACCCAGTTGAGTGCAACGGGCTAATGCGAGCGGTAGTGGAGGATGAGAAGAGAGGGCTAGTAGGCAAGCATGAGGGAGAGCACCAGCAGCGAGCACGAATGCTACGAGCGCTACTGCGTGATATGCATGCGATCAACGGGTCAAATGGATTGTGTTCAAATTCGCGAGTTAACTAGAATCCGACTCGATATTTCAATCAAGTCAAAAAATTAAACTTGATCTTGACCCATTCATTAAACATGTTAACTCGAACCCAAATTTTTGGGTCAGATACAGATCAGATTTTCGGGTTGTGTCATATATTGACACCCCTAATATAGTATTGTGAGGGCCATCCATAATTCAAGGTTAAGTTATGTCCACCAAAGTTGGTGGAGGATTTTGAGTTGATCGATTGTCATAAGAAGGATGAGTTAAATTAACAATGTTATCAATTCTGAGTTAGGCTACGGTGAAGGAGGAACATCAATATGAACATGAGGATGTCCTTCATAAGCATCTTCAATTTGTCTAATCCCATACTATTGTTGATTTTTTGTTGCAATATTCTGTTATAAAAAATCATAGCCACTCTAAACAGACCTGAAAGTAATTTTCTTAATCTTGACTAGGCAATTGGACTCACACTCTCGTCTCTCTTCCTCTCCTCTCCCCCACCCGCCCCCCCTCCCCCCCCCCCCCCCCCCCCCCCCCCCCCCCAACTCGAATGATTATCTCTCCTGCCTTCAACACAATTCCTCCTGCCATTTAAGGCGAAAGAACTATAAGGCATTATTCCTACCCTTTCTCCTCTATCACAGCAGTTGTTGAAACCCTTCCTTCTCCTTCCTCTTTGTGTGTTTCTTGCAAAAACAATCGTTCTTTGCCTTCTTCTTCTTCTTGGATCAATGGTTTGTCAAGAGTCTTCCTCCTCCAATAGGAGTTCAAGCTTTCCCCTTTTCTCCTCTTCTTCCTCCTTTTATTCTTCTTTGTTTCCAATGTATATAAATAGGTGTTCTCTCTTTTATAATGTTTATGCTAGATTTAATTAGTGTTTTCTTGATATACTTTTATGATGGGTTTTAACTTGCTTTGGGAGAAAGATTTATTTAAGTTTGATGTTTGAATAGATCAAACTCTAAGTTATTTTGTATATTTTCCGTACATTTTAGAAGCGTTATTAATCCAAGGTTGTGTGTAGGGTACTTTTTAATTTTGATCCTCATAAGGTAACTAATTAGGCATTAGGATATCAACCCTTACGCCTTGAAGTGTGTGCTTAATATTATTTGATTTTACTTATAAGACTTTCTCTTAGTGGAGGCGTATGACTCGTAACTGAATTGGGATTTTATGCTGATTGCTGTAATAATTATTATTTATTATTGAATAAATGTAGCCTTCATTGTTAGGGTTATAATTAGTACTATTTGCATTAAGCATTTTTATTACTTATTATATTGCAAGTCCTATCATTATTTTGAAATTCATTGATTATTTGCAAAAAAACTTATAAAGACATTTTCCATTCCATCTTTACCTGCTTCTCAATAACCTCAGCCCCTTGGAAAAGAGCCCGAGGCACTTCTTTATCGATAAAAAAGAATAGATAGAAAGAATGAGTTGGTTTAATATATGATTTGAACCACTCGCATTTGCTCATAATGAACTAGCAAGTTTATAGATAGATTATTCTTGATTTATTGTTGCACAAATTCTTGTATATCGATTTGTATATAAGTTATATTTTAATGCACGTACTGCTATTGAATGCAATAAATATCATATTTGCAAATCATATCGTATCATGAAATAACATTCATCATATTAGAACTATAGCGCTTATTGAAAAGTGTTTATGAAAAAACATGGAAAACTATATGCATGCATGCAATGGAGTGTAAGTCAATAAAACCATATTAGATATTTGCTAGCCGGGCTTTCAGAGTGACGACTCTATAGAAAATTATTGAATTTCATTGGGTTGGTATTTACGTTTCCAGTGCAGAGTGTTGACAAAATCGATTATAGTTATATACATAAAAGGTGTGAACAATTAGACATGAGTTGAACTCAATGAATGACTGATGATATCTAGTGTACTTGTATGTGCATAAATTTGATTGCTTTTACATTAATTATAGGTTGACATGCATATTTACAATAGTAGCATATTAAAACCTTTGTAGGAACCATTACATGTGATAATGCATTGATTGTTGATTTCTACTCGTATCAATTGATTTGGTTATACTGCATGCCCCAACCCTTTATTGTTTTTTTGCTTTAATAGATAGGAGTTACTTGTTCAATTTGATTTATTAAACTCATTTGATGTTGTCGCTTTTCATAGTTGGTTCTATTAAAGTGTTTAGTGGACCGTCATCATAGGAGTAGACCTATCTGTGGTAGAATATATTTGGTATTTTACATTTTGCAGCAAATTATTATATTTTGTTTTTTAGGTTTGTGTAGTTTTATTTTTGTCATTTGTTTCTTTTAAATTTCTTTTGCTTGTAGTAGTCATTTTGCATTGGTATACTATTTTTGAAGTCATAATAATGAAATGAAAGTTCATTTTTTCTTTCGTTATTTACTATAATATATTATGTTGTATTACTTGTTTATGCACTTTTTCTTCGTATGAGTATAAAATAGGCTTTTTTATTCCTTCATCGCATCTCATCTTACCATGATGTACTATCTTCTGGCCACGGGGAGTGACAGCATGATATTACATATTTTTTGGTCATGCTTTTTAGGTTGACTAATGCCCCAACTACTTTAATAAATTTGATGAATAGGATTTTCAAGTATTGGTTAGATCAATTTGTTATAGTATTCATTGATAATATTTTGATATATTTTAATAATGATGTGGAGCATGCCCGACATTTCAGGACAACATTGAATATTCTTTGGGAGAATAAGCTTTACACAAAATTCTTGGCTTCAAATGTGAGTTTTGGCTTCAAGAGGCGGCATTTCTTGGGCATATTATTAGTGAAGATGGAATTTATGTAGATCTTGTTAAGGTTAAAGCAGTAATGGATTGACTGATGCTAAGCATTGTCATTGAGATTCATACTTTTCTTGGCTTAGCGAGTAATTACAGATGCTTTGTAGAAGGCTTTTTTAATATTGTTGCACCACTAAATATATTGACTCAGAAGTCTGTTAAGTTCATATGGTTTGATGCCTATGAGCAAAGCTTTTAGAAGCTCAATAATTTCTTAGTGACAGTTTTTATCCTCACCATTCCTTCTTGTACCATTGGATTTCAAATTAATAGTAATATTTCAAATGGCGGCTTAGGTTTGTCTTAATGCAACATGATAAAGTGGTAGCTTATGCATCCAACCAACTTGAGTATGAGAATAATTATCCTACACAGGACTTAGAGCTAGCTGTAGTTTTTTTTGCACTGAAGATTTGGAGGCATTATCTCTACGATGTCTATCATGAAATTTTCACTAACCATAAGAGCTTGAAGTATATCTTCACTCATAAAGAGTTGAATTTGAGATAGAAGATAGCTTATGTTGATGAAAGACTATGATTTTCATATTCAGTACCATCCGAGCAAAGCTAATATTGTGGTGGATGCTCTAAGTAGAAATCTC